>CM073589.1:65344612-66594612 GCA_037074715.1 Magnolia kwangsiensis
TATAGTTTTATTACAATTACTCCTAAGAAGTAAGGTGCCGAATGTCTTCGTGATTTTTGCCCGATAAGCTTATTAGGGAGTCCATATAAAAAAATCTCGCTTCTAGATTTCGGCCGCTCAAGGTGCCTTTGTGGAAGGAAGGCAAATAGTTAACAGCTTTCTGGTGGCAAATGAATGTATTGATTACTATAATAGGAGAGGAGAAAGAGGTGTTGTCTGTAAGTTGGACATTGAAAAGGCATACGATCATGTTGATTGGTCCTTTTTGGATTATATGTTGGGTTGTAGTGGTAAATGGCGAGTTTAGGTCCAGACTTGTATCGAATCGGCGAAATTCTCTATTTTGGTGAACAGTTTGCCGAACGGTTTTTTCTTAGCTTCTAGGGGGTTGCAGCAGGGAGATCCACTCTCTCCATATTTGTTTGTGGTAGTGATGGAAGCATTTAGTAAAATGTTGGATAAAGGTGCTTGCGTGGGATTGATAAAGGGTTTTGGCGTTGATAGATCGGATTTTCAGGTTACACACCTTCATTATGCAGATGATACGCTGCTTTTCTGCGAGGCAGAGGCCATTCAAGTTCAAAGTCTATGTGCGATTATTGCTAGTTTTGAAGCAGTTTCAGGTACGAAAGTTAACATTGCGAAGAGCGAGATTCTGAGGGGTGGGAATTTCAAACGAGGAGCTGTGTCATTTGGCATCTTTATTTGGTTGTAGGATGGGCTCTTTTCCTTCATCTTATCTAGGGCTTCCCTTGTGCGTTGGGAAGCTAGCAAAGCATTAATGGGATAGAGTTATTGAGCGGTTCGAGGGCAAGTTGTCCAAGTGGAAGACAAGGACTCTTTCTATGGGCAAAAGGATCACATTGATTAAAGGCTTAAAGCGACACTAACTAATCTGCCAGTCTATTATATGTCATAATTTAAATGTCCAAAATTAGTATTGGAAAAGTTAGAGAAATTAAGAAGGTACTTTATGTGGAGGGGGGCTAATGAGAAACAAAAATTTCACCTTGTGAAATGGGATTAAGTGTGTCAACCGTGGGATTAAGGGGGGCGGGGATTAGGAACTTGGAAGATTCAAATTTATCACTTCTAGGAAAATGGGTTTGGAGGTTCAAGGTAGAAGAGGGTGATGGAATTTCATTAAACTTACACATTGGAATCCGATTTTCTCCAAGTCCAAATATGAAATCGTAACCCAAGATCCCTCGAATACGATCATGTATAATTTCTTGAAACGAATAACTAAATTGCAAAAGTTAGTTCATACCTGAATCTAATGATATGTATTGATGCAGTGCCGATAATGATCCTCAAAACTAGGAGGTCTCTCCTTGATTTATCCTAATACCAGAGAAATCTAGACAGCCTAAAGAATATCCTCTAGTAGGTGCTAAGGAATTCCCACAACCATCCACAAGGATGAACCACACAAAGATGGAAAAGATGATGAAAAAACTACTTTTTGCTCTCTCTACAGATATATCTCTCTTTTCTCTGATTTACACATCCAAGGGGAAATGTGTCTAGGGCTTCTCGTATATTCTCCTTTGGGATAGGATCAAAACAAATAAAGAGGAAGTTGGGGTTTTAAGGAAGTACCAGTATGATACTCCGCCACCCTACGCACAACTTTGTAACATATTGTGAGGGAAGTGCGTTAATCTGCCTCATCTATGCATATATTCATGATCCAATCCCTCCATTGCCATAGCCATCCATTAATGATCATATCTCATGCCAATTAGAAGTGGACTATCAGATCTAGACCATCAAGTTGTCATCAAGTGTGATCAAAGTAGTTTTAACAGTTAAAACAAACTTCAACTGTTAAAAATATTTGAAAACCCAATTAAAGCAATCATAGTATTGGGCCAAGCGGAAAAATCACTTGATGATTTCCTTATATATCTAGATCAAAGCTATCTAGGCAAACAAATGGATCCCTTTTTGGACCGTGTAAGAATCAACGGTTCCTGAGGGTAAAGCATAAACCGACACCAAGTTGGTTCCCACTGGTGGAGAGTGTCCATCCTGACCTAAGTCAGTCCCCTCACACAAGATGATCGTAGATCTCTTGAACTGATGTCCACAGGTGTGTTTCATGCACTTGTGACGGTCATGGTCTAACATGGCACTGAGATCCATGGTCCATGACTCTCCCAGGTCAATGACCGTCGTGTCCAATCTCAAGTTCTCAAGGACCATTAGAGGAATCACTCAATAAACCCATAATGAAGATTCAAGGCATCATTATACACTGAGGATTAATGAGATGTCCACTAAGGACTCATGCTCATCATGATCTACAGTTGAGATCGCCCTAATCACATCCACAAGGTTAATTGAGGATGGAAATCAGTGGCATCACTAAAACCTTGGAAGGGATAGGTTTGGATGTGGGAAATGGGAAAAATATTAGATTTTGGGAGGACATCTGAGTGAGAGTGCAAAAATTGTGTGAGAGGTTTCCTAGACTGGCGGCTTTAGCTTCAGAGTCGAATTTTAGGGTGACTTCTTGCTATTCTATGAGAGGGGAGGAAGTGGTATGAGCTCCTCCATGTATGAGGAATTTGGAGGATGAGGAAATAGAGGAGTTTATTGGTCTTTTAGAGGTGTTGTCAAATGTGGTCTCGAGTCCGGAAAATCCGGACTTGCTTAGATGGTTGAAGGATAAATTAGGTAAGTTTTCATTGAAGTCTCTATAGAAGGTCTTCAATGGAGGTGATATTTGTACTGAGATTTCTCCGGCGACATATGTATGGTGGTATGGAGCTCTGACGAATGTAGCGGCTTTTTCTTGGCTTGTGGGGAGTAAGAAGGTGCTGACTATGGACAACCTTTGCAAAAGAAGAACGATCTTGCCAAATGCTTGTTTGCTTTGTATTCAAGATGCGGAATCAATGGACCGCCTCTTTGTGCATTGCTCTTTCGCAAAAGAAATGTGGGACAAATTCTTTCAACTTTTTGGAGTTTTATGGGTTCTCCCAAGCTCTATTGAGCCTTTTTTCTTGTCTTGGCATGTTGGGGGAGTAGGGAAAAAAAAAAAAACTTTGGCATTTGGTTCTATTTGTAGGGTTATGGGCCTTGTGGGTGGAAAGGAGTGATCGCCGTTTTAATAACCAGAGGGCCGAAGCTTCAAAGGTGTTTGCTAGGGCGAAGGGTTTTGTAATAGATTGGGCGGAAGACTCAAGTGATTTTATTTGTTGCCATTTTCCTGGGGGAAAGTGTAATTTTCTGTATATTTCTGTAATATTTGGCATTCGGCTTTTTTTAAATGATACTATCAATGTTCAAAAAAGAAGAAGAAGTCTTTATGGCATCCATTTAATTGGTTGCAGATCTACTACAACTATGACACTAGGAATGCTGAATTTAGTTTATAAGTTTGACCTGAGCATACTCAAAATAAAAGAATTCTTTTCCTTGATACTGCTAATGGTTCATGGGATGCTCTGTTAAACTGATATTAAATATAAAGGAACTAAAAAAATGGATGTAGGATCATTTCATTTCATAATCACAGTGGGTAACTCCCATGGTTTCAAGTTGAACTCAAAACAATCAAAATGGTTTATTTGGGACTCATCCCCCACATATAAATGAAGTGGGCTACCCCATTTTGTTCATTTCCAATTTATTGAATTGAATTATTGCAATTTATGTAATTACACATCCAAACACTACCTTAGGGTTTGGGGTATGCATTTCCACAAACAGTTCCATTGTGCTGCTTCCACTTTGGTCTCATGTGATTCTGAGACTTGGGTCACCAAATAGCTTGATATGAGTTTCATCAGCACTTTCTCCCTCATGCATACCTGCCTCCTACTACTACTAGGTACATGCTTTAAGGTTTTAGGCAAATCTAATGTTTTTCTTCCCTGGCATTTTCATATGTACAACCTTTAATGTGTTTGACATCAGGGGCAACCAAATCCCTTAGAAGGCATACAACCGGCAGTTAAGGCTGCATTGACAAAAGCATACAAGCAGGGCAGCAGTTCACGTTCCGTACGGGCAGCGGATTTAATCACTCTTCCAGGTGTGAAAAAGGCTCCAAAGAAACGGATCACAGCGATGTTGGAACCAGTGGAGAATGGTTTACCTGAGGAAAACGATGATGCTTTGGCAGAAGGTGATGAAGAGAACTCTTCAGATACAGAAGATTTAGGTAAGAAGTCCTCTTTCTGAAATTTATTCTCCTTTGAGTTTTTAATCTTCAGGCTGGAGTTTTTGAGTCCTAAGCATGCAATCCTTGAAAAATAGGAACAATAAAAGAGAAAGCCCTTCTGCTAGGGAATGAAGTTCCATGTAGTTCGTTTACCTCTTCTTGGGTCTCACCTAAGGGGGTTGACAGGTCAGGCCAATCCATCTGGTCATTGTGATGCAGGACAATTAACCACTTGCTCTAAAAGCTCGAACTGTTAGAGTATGGCGAATTAATCCTTTCATCTCATTGCCCAGGCCCCACATCTCATGGGTTAGGACCTCGGCCAAACCCCTTTCGTGGGCCCCAAATCACATGGGCCGCCCACCCCGAGTGTGTCCCCGTATCCCACCGGCTACCCCACTCGAGCCTGGTGTGAAATGCGCATTAATCATCCCTGGTAAGGAGTCTCGAACACGAGACCTCCCCTATGTGCCTCAAATCGCATGGGTCACCCACCCCGAGTGTGCCCCTGCATCCAACAGGCGACCCCACTTGAGCCCAGTGTGAAAATGCCCCTGCATTACATTGGGTCTGGCCCGTTCCAGTCTGATTCTACCTATGCTCCTAGGCCAGTGGACTTGGTTGGATTTAAAAGTTCAGCCTGATTAATAAACAATTTTGGTCAATGGTATCTCATGTCTAGCGGGGCTAGGGAAAATCCAAGCTACGATAATAATGAATGTTAGATACATTATTACACAATCCAGTAAAAGCTAGATCACAGATATTCTTCCTTCTGTTGATCACATTTCATTTCTCAGATCATTTGTCATCCATAACCTAATATGGAAAGTTTGTAATGGCTTCTATTCATCCTCTGTAGGGCTCTAGATTATATTAGACTTTATTGGAGGCTCACAGTATTTTAGATGTAGATGTGGTGTTATATTCTTCATAGTTATTTAGCTGTTTTTTTTTTTTTCCTAATTATATTTTAACTTCTTCTTCTTCTTCCTCTTTCCTTTGTCCTTTTCTTACTTTAATAAATATTTTAACTTTGATGGGTTTTGCTTGTTTAATCGCTTCACATACATACTTTTGGTCTACATTCATGTTGGATTTGTGTGGGAGGGGTTATATTTTTAATTCTATAGTTGTTAGAAGTCTATTTACATAAGAGTTCACAAAATTGCATGAGAATTACTTGTTTAATCGCTTCACATACATAATTTTGGTCTACGTTCATGTCGGATTAGTGTGGGAGGGGTTATATTTTTAATTCTATAGTTGTTAGAAGTCTATTTACATAAGAGTTCACAAAATTCCATTTTCACATGCGGGGCAATTCATATATTTGAAATTTGAATCTGCATTTGTATTATTCATCTTAAACCACATGAAACAGAGATTACACTGCTTGAAACTCCTCTTGCATAAGTACATATTTCGTATGTGTTGTTTACCATAAAACAAGTAATTTTCACACAACAATCCAAATTACTATATGATAAGATCAATTGCTTATCAACGAAGGCATGAAATTCTTGTGGTTGGACACTATACAGTCAGAACCCTTGTATGCAGCATGGGATTTGAAATTGAAAGTGTGGAGTATTTTTGTGGTTGCCTTCAATTCTTGTCCACTTACCATGATTTGGCAAATCCATTGCATTTCACCATGTCTGCTGGCATAGCACCGTCACCACACTTGCCAATGTGGCTTGTGTGAGATCTGAACCACTCATTAGGTGGGCCATGTACTTAATCTTTCATGACTCAAATAAGCTTGGTCCGATCATTAGGTGGTCACATATGTTGTTGGATGTGTACAAGTAGTCCCTCTCTAATCTTCCGTTTGCTACCCCAAATTGCAACTGGGCATCTGTGAGAATGGACGGTCAACTCCCTTATGTGCACCCCCTAGTGAATGTACCATGGCCCAACAAGCATGCTGGAATTTCCATTTGCTACCACATGTGCCTATGTGGTATTTGTGATATCTAGAATCTTTGTTAGGTGGGCAACCTAGTGAACCCACTGTGACCTGAGAAACAGGTTAATCCCATCATCAGCTCATCATGTGTGGGCTGGATAGGGCTAAGCAACATAAATGCTGTTGCCCATGTGATGAAGGAACTGGATCTCGCAAGAACGCAAGTTACCAGATGGATGGTGTTAATGGGATGACCCGCATGATGCATGGCATAATCAACTGTTGTGTTAAGATTAAAATTTCCCTGGGAAAGTATCTGCAAACAAAACCAGATTCGAGATGTCACTTAAATGGATGTACAGCGTAATATTCAAACAGCAGTTTCCCTGATTTATCAAGTCCAAATTCTAGGAAAATGAAAATGTTAAGTTCATGGATTTGGAAAGGTGAAAACCTTGGAAAAGAAATTGATTTCTATGGAAATGTACTTCTCCCCTATTTGAGAAAAAGAGTAGGCATGGAAATAAATTTCCATTCCCAAGTTTTCATCCCAAAGTGTGGATATCAATTTCTTCAAAAAAGAAAAAAAGAAAAGAAAAAAGAAAAAGAAGAAGTTAAAATGTTGACTTATGGTTATAAGAGATGGCTCTCGCTGTTTGAGCATTGACTTTTTAACATTTCCATATTGAACAACACCCAAAACCAAACAGTGGATTACCATCAGATTCTACATCTTTCCATTTCTGGAGGATTTAATGGGGTTTTCCATGTCCATGTTTTCGATTCTCTCTATCCAAGCAATGGAATTCTCCTTCCTTGCCTCTCCACATATCTAAAATTTCTCCCCTACTAGTCCTATATGTTTCCTTGAATCTCTCTGAGGTGTTGTTTGGTTTCTGTGGAATGCCTTCATTGGTGACCTGTTTCGAGGAATCCATTTTCTGTGTTTGGTCCCAATGCTTCTGTTGCATTTCCTAGGGAGCCACTGTTAATGATTTTAAAGCGCTATTCATGGGACCACATTCCCCAGCTGAAACCCGGGGCATCTATGTTCCTGCACAAAACGAACAGCTAACAGCCCCTATGAAGACCTTCTATATGGCATTTTTCTGTCATTCCTTGCAACTGCCACTCCATGAACCTACTGTGCCTGCTTGCCTTTTGGGATGTGCATATACTAGTTGTGCTGGGGGTCAGTACTGGGTCTGGGGAAGCTTGACCTAGGTGAAGGTTGATTTTTGTTGAGCACCTGATAATAAAACTTTTTGCTTATCTACCATTTGAAAGCCAACCCAAATTGTTGGGAGAAAGGCTAGGATATATATATATATATATATATATATATATATTGTTATACATCATTCACCACCACCATCATCATCTAAGCCTTATCCCAACTAATTAAGGTGTATATTTTATTATACGTCATTAACATATGGAAATTGCATATCTGGCTGGTTCAGACCTGATAACTGTTTGATCGGGTCAGGCATGGACCTAAAAGAATTGGCCCATCTGGGTCCCTGTTATGGCTTGGGCTCACTTTCACATGGCCCAGGCCACAAGGATACCTGGATTGGGTTTGTTCTTTTCCAGTAGGTGGTACGGGAGTGGTATGTGGTGAGCTACTTCCTTCAATATGTGGTACACTATGGGTAGGGATCATGTGGATCACTCAAATAAATATTAGTATGTAGTATAGTTGTATATACAAATTGATATCGTAATTTATATATGAAATGATGAGTATTATTACTGCAGATCTGCGTGCATAGTATTAATAATATTTTGTATGAGTACTATTGCATAAACCAAAGAATTAATCACTACAATCTCAATATAAATTTATGTTAAGACATCAATGATAAGAGTAGAAAATCAGAACTCCGGGTCAGTAAGCAGTGATCCAGATCGCATTTGGCATACAACCTGGATAGTTTGATTGGAAATAATAGGGGGTTGGCTATCTAGGTAGTGTTGACTTAGCCTTGGCCTATTGAAACCCCGAGACTTTCATTGCTGGGGTAACTGGGTGAGGTTGAAAGTTTAAAACCTCCAACCTTCTTGGCTTGATGCGAGTCTGGACTGCAAGTTGACCCAAAACCATGCCCGAGTGTTATGCTTGTCTGTGTTTGTTCCTCTTCCTTTTTTCTGTTTTTTGTTTGTTAGTGTGTTATTTATTTTTGGGTTCTGAAGCTTTAAGTTGCTGATTCATTTCGTTAGTGTGTTATTGATTTTCAAGTTTTTTTAATAAAAAAAATAAATACTGACTTGTGTTATGAATTTGTCTTTGTAGGCCATTGTAATAATGGCTTTTATATTGGTATCTTTAACAGCCAATTTTCATGTTGCATGTAAGTTGGTGTAAACGTAATGTCTTTCTTAATAGATTTTCTGAGAACCGATCATTAAGAACAAAAAATAAAGATAACATCTGTTTCTGTGTTATTTGTTATGAGGTCTTACGCAGTGTTTTAAATAGCGAATAACGTGTAGCATAGTGTTCACTCTGAAGTGTGAGATAAATAAAGACAGAAAGAGCAACAAAACTGGTTTCATACTATTATTTTTATTATTTTACTAAAATTGCTGAAAATATTAACTAATGTTTATTTAGAATAATAGAAAAAATGCCACAAACATTGAAGACATTGATTGATTTTTGTTTTAGTGCAAAATAACTTGTAGTGTATGTAAATAGCATGTAAGCTGACTTAAGCTATTTTTCATGAGCTATTTGGGGTCAAGGCTAAACTACGTTATGTAGTGTAAGCTACATCCTACATAGTGTTGTTTTTATTATTTTACTAAAATTGCTGAAAATATTAACTAATATTTATTTAGAAAAATAGAAAAATGCAACAAACATTGAAGACATTGATTTTTTTTGTAAAGGTAACAAATTTTTTATTAGAAGCCACAAAAAGCAGGAGAAGAAGGAACAAAACAGCAGAAGGGAAGAACTAAATGCCCAAAAGGGCACAAAAAACACAAGGATCCAAATCGTCCATCCCCACAACCCATTCAAATGTCCAAGACAGAGCTTTCCGATGGGTTCCCTCGATGGAGTCCAGCTTGTTTTCGAAGCACCTCCTATTCCTTTCCATCCAAGTCGCCCAAAAAGTAGCCATGGCTGCCAAGTGCCAGACCGCCTTGCCTTCTTTTCCAAAGCCACCTTCATCCCAAGAAGTGAGAAAGGAGTGGATGGAAGCCGGCATAACCCAGCTGGCATTCAAAGAAGTTAAGAAAGAATCCCATGTGTTCCTGGTGAATGGACAATGAATAAACAGGCGATCCACCAACTCTACATCCCTCATACATAGGAGACAAATGTTTGAAAGAATATTTCCTCTTTTGCAAAAATTGTCCACGGTAAGGTTTCAATTCCTTCCTACCAGCCACACAAAAGCAGCAACTTTAGGAGGAGCACTGTACTTCCAAAACCTATAGTTGAACGATGGAGCCATGATAGAAATAGATGACTTCTTATACAAGGATTTGACCGAACAGCAACCAGATTTCTGATCCCTCTAAATCAGCGAGTCTCCCTCACCATCTTCTATCACGGCGGACTCCAACTTGTCCAAAAGTTTGATGAACACATCGACTAACTCATCACTCAATCCCCTACGACAAAGAGGCGCCCACCCCACACCTCCCTCATTTCTAGTGAAGCAATATGTGACTGGAAGATTCTTATCGATTGCAATCATAGCTAGAGATGGAAATGCATCTTTGAGGATACAGTCACCCAGCCACTGATCTTCCCAGAAGCATACCCGTGAACCATCTCCTACTGAAAAAAGGACCTCTTAAAGATTGGGGCTATAACGTAAATTGCTTTCAAAAGACCTGAAGCTTTGTACCTAGAGGTCTCCTTTAACCACCATCCCCCATGGCTAGTCCCATACTCGGCTGGTAGCACCTCTTTCCACAAATTGTGGTCTTCCATAGCAAAATTCCACAACCATTTTCCCAAAAGCGCCGTGTTCATATTGTCCAACACTCTCAAACCGGCTCCTCCCTCTTGAAACAGCTCGAATAACTCATCCCATTTGAGAAGGTGGAGATGGTTCGTGGAATCTTCACCCCTCCAAAAAAAGTTTCGCCTTAACTTCCCCAATTTGTCTAGCACCGATTTTGGGCACTTAAAGAGTGACACGAAATATATGGGCATGTTAGAGAAAGCCACTTTGATCAAAGTCAACCTACCCCCAAGCGACAAATGTCTACTCTTCCAAGAGGAGAGTTTCCTTTCTATTCTCTCAATCACCAAATCCCATAAGTGCCTTGCCGGCTTGCCAATACACAAGGGGAGACTTAAGTACGTGGACGGAAATGCACCTGGCCCACGTCCAAAGATTCTCGCCGTGTAACCAACCTCTTCCTTTGATAGATGCACTCTTAGCAGCTTGCATTTGCGGTTGTTCACCTTCATCCTTGACACGGCTTCAAAGCAAGCGATAATCTTTCGCAAGTTATCAACCATGGCTTCCTTTGCTTTGCAAAAAAGAATTGTGTCATTCACAAATTGAAGATGGGTAATAGCTGGTCTTGATCTCGCCACTTTAAACCCATTAATAAGGCCTACTTCTTGCCTTTTTTGGAGCATCTTAGCTAGGGCTTTTGCCACGATCAAAAACAGAAAAGGGGGACAAAGGGTCCCCTTGTCACAAACCTCTTGACGCCTTAAAGAAACCTTTTTGGGTAGTCATTTACTAGGATCGAGAAGGAGGTTGATCCCACAAACTCCCACATTCATTTTCTCCAAACTTGACCAAAGCTGAATCGCCTCAGCATATAGTCCATGAAGCCCCAATCAACACGGTCATAAGCCTTTTCGATGTCCAGCTTGCACACTACACCTGATTTGCCTTCCTTGAATTTGGAGTTGATGCACTTATGCGCTAGTAATGCACAATCTAGAAATTGGTGACTGGCTACAAACGCACTTTGGTTCCTTGAGATAATGCTTGGAAGAACCTGTTGAAATCTAGATGCTAGGATTTTGGCTAGAATCTTACAAGGGCTCCCCAACAGACTTATTGGCCTAAAATCTTTAAAGTTCTCTACACCTACTTTAGCGATGATAACTATAAACAAAGTCCCCATCTCATTCGACAAAATCCCTTTATTGAAGAACTCTTTCACAAAGGCCAAAACATCGGCCTTGACACCTGCCTATAACACTTGGAAGAAGGCGAGAGGGAACCCATCGGGACCCGGGGCTTTGTCTCTTCAAAGAGCCACAACTACCGCTTGCACTTCTTCCATGACAAGTTCCTCCAGATCAGTAGCTTGAGATTGAGAAATCTGATCAAACTGAAGATGGTTTAGGCGAGGCCTTTCCCCATTATCAGCAGTAAGCAACTGGTTGTAGAAGTTCACGATGGCCATGCAAATACTTTCCCTGTCAGTTATTCGAGTATTCTCCACCATCAAACAACTAATCTCGTTCTGCCTTGCCCTAGCACTTGCCATGCCGTGAAAGAACTTAGGGTTCTTATCCCCTTCTTTTAGCCAAATAGCACAAGACCTTTGTCTTCATTTTATTTCTTCCTCTAAAATTCTCTTCTCGTATTGAATTGCAATATCTGTCCTTTTCTTGAGCTCTACCTCTGTTGGGGGGTACCTTCCTCTTTGAGATACAAATCATGAATTTTTGTGAGAACACATCTCTTTTCCAATCATTGATTTTTTTCGTTTAAGCATCCTCAGCTTATGAGATAGCACAAAACCCACGTATCTTTTGACTTTAAAAGAGGCCCACCAATCTCTAACTAAATCAGCAAAACCTTCTACTAGCAGCCAACTAAGTTCGAAACAAAAGGGTCTTGGACCCCAGTTTTCCCCTTCGGCCTGCAGCGTAACTAGTCTGTGATTCAAAAGACCAACCTGTTTTGCAAAAGGGAATTTGTCTACCAATTCTACTAGGGTCAGAAATCTATCTATGTGGGACATTGCGGGATTCTTCTTACCATTAGACCAAGTGAAAAGGGCCCCTTTCCATCGGCAATTCTACCATATCGTTGTTCTGAACCCACTCCGAGAATGCCATCATACTTAACGAGATATTGCTATTGTTCCTTCTTTCGAAAGAGAAGCGCGTAAAGTTAAAATCCCCCACAACACACCATGGATAATGCCACCTTGCCCTTATTGCGTTCAGTGTTCAAAATATCGGTATCGTGTTACGTATCGCTTCCTTGGGATACAGATATGTATCAGTTATCGCACAGGACATCTCGTTTGTATCGGGTAATTTACCGCACTTTTTGGGAAACATTGGAGAAATTGTTGAATTTTTCAATGAAACATCAGTGATTGTTAAAAAAGGACTTAATACACATTTTTAAATCATTGCATCTCAAAACAGAAGTGCACATAATAGGTTTCCTTTGTATAGGGTCCTAAGTTATGTGTTGTTTGACTGAATTAATGCAACTATATTCAAATTGAATGCATAACATTTAGAGTGTACGTGATGATCATTTCATTAAATGCTCTTAAATACTTCGAAATTAGTCTCAATTGACAACCGGTTGAAGGAGAATTTCAAATATATATATATATATATATATATATATATATATATATATATATATATATATATATAGATTTATATTTATATTAAATTTTAATTAAAAATGATATTTATTTTTAAAAAATTGAAAGGTATTTAACAAATCAATGGATCAACTCTCATACATGCTTGATTTCATGGTTGGAGTGCAACATTGCAAGTAATTTGGGAGAAATTGGGGAAATTTTGAAAATTTCCCAATTTTTCCCAAATTGGATCACCTACACTCAAATTTCGAATTTACAGTGTATGTGATGATCATTTCTTCAAATAACTCTAAAATACTTCAAAATTAGTCTCAATCGACAGCTGGTTGAAGGAAAATTTTGAGAAATTTTTTTCGAGAACCCGAAAAACCAATAGATATTGAAATCAAAGCTCCAACTCCATGATTTTCATGCAAAACATGAAGAACCAATGGATTTGTAACCATTTGACACTGATTTAACTTAATTTCAACAAAAAAAAAGGATCGAAAATTAAAAATGCTCACCAGATCAAACATGTGGGATATATCCGCACTACCTGTGTGTTTCGTATCGCACAAGTGGGATACAAGATATATCGTGGGATATATTGGCCGATATCGTCGATATTGAAACATTGATTGCGTCCAATGTTTTCAAGATCGATGATATCGGCCGATATATCCCACGGTATATCTTGTATCCCATATGTGCAATATGAAACACACAATTACTGATATATATCCCACACGTTCGATCCGGTGAACATTTTTTATTTTCGATTATTTTTTCTGTAAATTATATTAAATCAATGTCAAATTGTTACAAATCCATGAATTTTTGAGATTTAGAGGAGGACCGAGTTGCGGAAACAAAATAAAAAATTTTCCAATTTCTCGCAAATCAATTGCAATCTGTGTCTAAACATATAATCAAACATGTATTTAACCTAATCTAGTGATTCTTCTTTTGCTTTTGAATGCACTGCTTGTGTTTTCACATATCTTTTTACATTTATAAATTATATGAATATACTTGCATTAATTCCGTTAGATAATGCATAAATTAGGACCCCATACAAAGAAAGCTTATTATGTGCGCTTATTTTTTGTAATGTTTTGATTTGTAAGTGTATATTGATGTCTTTTTTAACAATCATTGAAATTTCATTGAAAAATTTGACCAATTTCCAATGTTTCCCCATGTTTCCAACAACAACGATACAACCGATCTATCCCATGCGATAACTGATATGTATCCGTATCCTAAGGGTGCGATATGTAACGCGATATCGATATTTCGAACACTAATTGCGTCTAATTCAGCCCGCAAAAGCATCTTTTGGGTGGGAGCACAAGGGCCATAGATGGAAAAGAAAATCCAGAGAAAGCCCGATGTAATGTCCTTAAGAACAACCGAAACGGAGAAAGATCCAACCTAAGAGTAACCAAACAACAATTACACCTCTTGAAGCACCAACAGAGTCCAACGCTACCCAATCCTTCTGTTTGCAGCCCCACACTATATCAAGCAGATTGCTATTGACTGAGCTCAAGTTTATTTCCTGCAACTCGATCAGAAACAACTTCGACTTCTTGCACATGTCCCAAATGTCTGCTTTTTTTTCCTAGATCCAAGCCCCTAACATTCCACATTAGAATCTTCATTGAGAAACCCTCCTCTACCACCCCTCTTTGTTGCAACAACCCTGCCTTCCGAATCAAAGCTGATAGAAGAACCTAGACTGCGCAGTTCTCACCAACCTTTTGGAGACTTAAGCTACTTTGGAGCTGCCTGCACTTGAAGAATAGTTATGCCAGTCACCGCTACAAAATTCATAAAAGCTTTGACGTCCTCATCTGAATCCCCACATGAGACCTCCTACCATTCTACCTACTCACCCAAGGGCGTCTTTCATCCACTTTTTGTCTCAAGCCGAGAGCTTACTCCCACTAACATGGAATTCCACAAAGACCTGCTTTGACCCTGTAAGCATCTCTCCTCGTCCTCCCTCGGCGTCTGAACTGGCTATGGCCTGCCTGGACGACTAAATTGGCTCTACATTCTACAAATCTTCCCAACATTGATAGCCATCAAGTTCCTTTGATCTTTAAGAGCACACCAAGCTAGAGGGAGAAGATCTTGGCCTCCGATCCTCCCTCCTAGATCGTCTGAGACAGCCTTCCAAACCCTCTTCCGGTGTTGAAGAACCCCTAGAAAGAGCGAAGGATTTAGGATCAGAGGAGTAGAGAGGAAGAGTCATTCTACTCGAACCTAAAGTTCTAGAGTGGGGGAAGCACCCGCATAAGCGATTGGCACGAGAAGCCTCGAACGTGTGAGTGCCAAAGTCATCTGCTTGGACGATAGGCACGAGGGAAGCCCCGAACGTGTGAGTGCCAAAGTCATCTGCTCGGACGATTGGCACAAGCGCAAGAGATGGGCAGCTTAAACTAAAGGTTGTAATTGCACCGATGCCATCTCCCACCTTGCCTAAGGCTCGAGCGTCAGGTTTAGGATTGGACGTGGAGAATAGAGGATCCACGAAGGAAGAAAGCTCGTTCCAAACTAGGTCGCACTCCAAACGTCCCGCCTCGCTTTCCAAACAAGAGTCCTCAGCTAATGTTTCCTCGCCACACGTCAAGAATCCACCATTGCTCTCACCATCCCCTCCACATGTCGATAAGTTGTCATTACTTAACTCTCCCCCACTTGGAGGATCCAGACACATGCTGGAGGGAAGAACCCCTTCTCCTAACAAGGTGTCGACATCCTTGTCGAAGCGTCTAAAAGCCGAACGCATGTCCTGGAGAGAAAAATCGGCACCCTTACACGCTCGTTGCTGGGAGCACGTGTGACTCCCATGGAAGAGTCATAACACGTGGAGAGCGATTGAAGGGCATCCTGAACAATTTTGACCCTAGATGTCCCCACAAAGCCACACGTCCCTCAATCCACACACAACGATCCTAGTCCTCCTTCCACTACAAAGAGATATGAGGACGCATGTCCAAAAAGCGATTCGGTGCTCCGTCGGACCCTGTACTCTCTCACCCACCGCCCTCTCCCCTTCTCCATGGCTAGCCCTTGTCTCCAATCCGAGCTTCCAGACCACTCCCCCTCTCGACAAGCCGAGTCCTTCTCCACCTTTACAGGGATAAGAATCTGATCTACTCTTAGGTGAATATAGTCGTGGACCTCAACCATCTTCTTTCTCCGAATCAGCACCCGCACTGCACTGACCTCAGAACCAGCTTAATCTCCTCATCAATGGAGACTGCAACACCCAAACAGGAGCCTAACTCCCTAATCACCTTGTAGAACCAAAGCTCTAGAGGGACACCCCCACCTAAACAGGAGCCTAACTCCCTAATCACCTTGTAGAACCAAAGCTCTAGAGGGACACCCCCAAAGAAGGAACCAAGCTTCTTCATCTCTGAAGATAGAGACCTCCAACCACCTCTTACAAGCAACCACCGGGCCATTACAGGAAGAGCAAAGTCTATCAACATCTGCCCCGGGTCTAACTGCAACCATACCTCATTCGCTCCAATCAGACTCAAAGAAAACTGGCCATCGAACCACCTACAGGTTCCTTTAACCCATCTCTTGATCTCTTCCAATATAGGCTCTCCCTTGGTATGCACCATCGCTGACCACTAAAGAAGCTTAGTAGAATCCTCCACCACCTTTAGATTTACACAGACAACCTTCGATTGCGTTGATGCCTCTCGCCACAACCACTGAAGCTTGTTAATCTGACTCAAACTTGCTGACTCGATCGTAACTACTTGCGCGTAAGAACGCTTCCCCGCTGCTTGCGTCTGGCTTTTCTAAAGAGATTACCCTTCCACTGCTTCCACATAAGAATGCTTCCCCACCTCCAAAGCCTGTGGTTCCTTCTCCGGTGCAAGAGAAACTTCTAAAGCCTTTCCCTAAAACCCCCTCTTGGGGGAGGACCTGACGCCCCTTATTCTGAGTTGCTCTTCTATTGATCTCGCCTGGGCCTTATTTGGCTCTTTGAATCGAAATTTTGCATCACCCAAAGCTCTTCCCATGGAAACTGTCGATTGCTTTCTAGATTTGCTCCCTAGTTGTCAAACACATAAAGGCAAAACCCCTCAAGCTCATCGTCTTCTTGTCTCTAGGAATGATGACCTCCTTCACTTCACCTGCTTTGGAGAAAACCCTAGAAAAAGCATATGAATCCCATTCCGCAATGAAGGATTCCACGAACAATGTCGGAAGCTCTAGGATAGTTGAGTCGTGAATACCCCACCTCTTATCCTTTGACTTTTTCTTCCTCCGGCCTACTTCAATCCACTCCTCCCCATTCTCCTTTCCTTTTTTGCTAAGAAAAGTAGGGGCGGGGTCTCCTACTTTCCCCTTCCCTTTCGCGTCAAGTGCTATATCGTCTCCGAAGTCCCTCTTTTGTACCTCTCTACCGTATTCATCCTTTTCACGACCTCTCTGAGCCGCAAGTGAGGAATGCAGTTCTTGAGGCTTCGAAGGGAGGTAGATCTTCTCTTTTATCTCCACCCCTCTACATCAATGGAGCCACCCCTTTCGATGTTAGACCTCTCTGACTCGTGGCTCACGCTAGCTCCACCACCTTTTCTCCCCAGGACGAACATTTCTTTATTTGCGCATCTCGATTGAAGACGTAGATTGATTTTTGTTTTAGTGAAAATTAACTTGTAGTGTAAACTGTGTGGTTATGTAAATAGATTGTAAGCTGACTTGAGCTATTTTCATGAACTGTTTGGGGTTAAGGCTAAACTACGTTATGTAGCATAAGCTACATGTTACATAGCGTTAGCTATTTAAAGCACTAGTCTCAAGCCGAACCAATTGG
Organism: Magnolia kwangsiensis; assembly: GCA_037074715.1. NCBI lineage: Eukaryota > Viridiplantae > Streptophyta > Magnoliopsida > Magnoliales > Magnoliaceae > Magnolia > Magnolia kwangsiensis. The sequence goes on from CM073589.1 coordinate 65,362,100, forward strand.
ACCACAAGTTACAGTCCACCTAGCAGATGACTGCCAACTTATTAAGCACATGCAACATCGAGCCAGTCTACATAGCGTGTAGTGTAAGCTACATGCTACTTCTAGATTTTTAGTTACGTTTAGTTGCACAACATATCATGAAATTTCATGATATTTTGCACCAACTTAGACTCACTAATAACAAAATTTTCATGATATCTAGTGCAACCAAACACAACCTAAAATAATAGGAAAAATAGGGAAGATAAATAAAGACTGAAAGAGCAACAAAACTGGTTTCATACTGTTATTTTTATTATTTTACTAAAATTGATGAAAATATTAACTAATGTTCATTTAGAAAAAATAGAAAAATACAACAAACATTTAAGACATTGATTAATTTTTGTGTTAGTGAAAAATAACTTGTAGTGTAAGCTATGTAGTGTATGTAAATTAGCATGTAGCTGACTTAAGCTATTTTCCACCCAGCAGAGAACTGCTAATTTATTAAGTGCATGTGACATCGGCCCCTTCCAATACATCGGCCCTGCTATGAAGATCACCTTGGGCAAACATCAGCCCCTTCTACTCACTAGGTGGGTTCATAGTGTAGAAAACATTCTAGCCATTGATAAATAGCAAATATAAGTGTGGTCCACACAGTGATTAGGTGTGGCTGATTTTTGCATGATCTGATCCTCTTGATGGGGACCTGTTGCGTGGGTTCAGTGTCACACGCTCATGAAAGGCTGGAAGTTATCTGTTGGGTGGACTATAACTCATAGTTCAAGGACTTGAGACGTCATTTGTTATTATTCAATTAACATAAATAATAAAAATGCATAAACATAAATCACTACCTTCCATATTATAACAGTTTCCTTATCTCAACCTGTCTCATTCTTAATAACATGTTTGGAAGTACTCAATTGAGTTTTTGAATATTCAAGCCGTCCGCTGTCTAAATTCCCTTTTTCTCATGGAACTGTCTAGTAAATATTTCTATAGCGTAGGCCTGTTCTTACCTGTTCATTTTTTGCTTCCATTTATCAGATGAAGATATTAATGGTGAGCTGACGCCTCAGCTGGATCTCCAGAGTAACAAGTCAAAAGGTTCTTTGAGTTACATCCCTCCTCACTAGTGCTGGCCATTGGCTGAGCTGGCCCATTGTGTTTCTGGGCCCAATCCGCCAATGGGATGGGCATGGACCTGTTTTTAGGCCTCTGGGTTGGCTCTTTGTCTAGGGTTGTCAATGGTCCGAGCTGCAACAAGCAAACTCGAAATTTTGAACAGCTGGACTCACAAACTTGCCTTGTTGACACAATCTGTGTCTGAATTCACACAATCAATAAATCCCCACACCAGACCAGGCCTAAGTTTGATATCTTTTCCTGTTGACACCGGCCTGTTTATCACAGTTACTGGATGGACCTGCCCTAAATTTCTAATCCAACTGAAAAACATGCTGGGTGGGGCCCAAAAATCAGGCTAGATAAATCAGCAGGCCTGCCTGTGTCCGCCCCCTTCACACAACCATAATTCAGGGGTGTGGTCACATTTTCCACTCTTCTGACTGTATCCATGAATGCTTTGTCACTTTCTTGTCTTTTGCTAAATAATCTAATTTTATTCTATAATTTTGTAGGTATTCAAGTGCATCTGGACTTGAAAAACAGTGGGAGTACAAGTACAAAGAAGACGCCGGCAAGCAAATCTAGAGGTTCCAAGTCGGCAGAGAAGGCTGGGCGGGGTTCAGGACCCGCCAAGCGAAAGAGGTAATCAGGACATGTCAAAATCGGTTTTGGGTATGTTCTTCAAGTGCAGTGAAAGAGGCTTCTTGTTTTTCTGGGCCATTTATAACTCTTGAGACTTTTATCTTTTGCTGTTTTCACATCTTTTCTTTTCTTCTACTTGTTGATGTTGTATCTGAATCATGTTTTCAGTAGTTACTCCTCTCACCTTTTGCATGTAAATGAAATATTTAAGAAGAGCTTACATTTCCAACGGTTTTTGAGTTTGTACAAGTCTCTTTTTCTGCTCTTATCAGGGCCATCTATCAGTTGGGCCACTATGGGCATGCTTTTTACATTGTTGACTCACATGTTTTGAATGCAGACCCATGATTATCATTTTTCCATGTGTGGCCCACCTGATGATTTCCAACTGAAAGGTAGCCTAGGTCGTGTGCTATGACTGGCCGATTAAAGTCTCTTCTTTGTGAAAATGGCCTTAGAAAACTTATATGGCAAGCTGCTTCAGGGTCTCAAGCAAAAGAGGATCTTAGTGGTGGCAAAGGCCCAGCCTTTTAAAGTGGTCCTTTGTGGGGGGAGGCAGCTTGAGATCCAGGCCCAGTGGGTCAATCCAGTCCAGGCCTAGGCCAATGATGAATGGCCTGGCCTGTCTATTGGATGCGGATTGGGTACTCTACCCTCCATCCACACCCATGATGTTAGGGTTTTATCCACACAGTCCCATCCATTTTTGGCTTTTATCATCCATCATCCACAGTTGAAACCCTTCGTAGGGCCCAACTTGAAGTTTTATTTGCCATCTAACCTGTTCATAAAGGTTAACAAATATCAACTTGATCGAAGACTTGTATTGCCCCCAGGAAGTTGTCAATGGTAGGCCTTCAATCCCAACTGTGTGGTCCACTTGAGCCTTGGATCTACCTCAATTTTGGGTTTATACCATAGAGAATGATATGTGATAAAATGGATGGACGGCGTGGAAAAAACCCTTTACATCACGGTGACCCTGCATATGCCGAGCTTGGGACAGGTGGGGTTATCACCCAATCCGCGTGAGATTAAAGGAGTCATACACCGTTCAACGTTCTTCTTACCATCACAAGGGTGCTTGCTGCTGCAACACACCGTTCAACGGGTTGGATGATCGCACGCTTTCCTCTTTACAACGTACGGAGTTGCATGCTTTTAAGTATAAGCACCACTTTCCCGATCAACTTTACGGAAGGTACAAATGCCAACTTGGAGTGCGCGTGTGGGAAGCAGCAGCTCATGAGCTATTTTTTATCTGGCGTCGCGGGATTGGATTGCATGCGCATGGCATGTGCACCCATACTCATTAGTAACAAGGAAAGAAAGAAAGCAAGAGTCTCCATCAATTGCTTTTACTTGTGTGTGTGTGTGTATATCAATCAAAATAAAGTAGTTGTAAAATGCCACGCCCCACATTCGCACAAACCCCAACTAACAAACTGCTCAGGTGGGCCACACTCACCTGAAAATGGTCAGTCAACACGTGTGTGTTGTTGGCTTGACGAGTGGTATGGACGGGATATTCTTCTCATGGAACGCCCTCTCCCCTCACCTACCCACATGGCGCATGGTCCGGATCTTCTACACGTGCTACAATTTGAAACGCTTGCTTTTGACCTTTGCTGTGATTCCATTTTAGACCACGTTTGGAATCATGCAGAAAGATAAATGAACACATACAGCCACTGTACTTTTAACTTTTTACATGCATCCAGCCCCCTTTTCCCAACGCGTGTAGCTTATCGAAGCCGCGTGCAAAATGCGAGCAAACCAAGAAATTGCTTTTAAAAAAACAAAAAAGAAAAAAAAAGAAAGGGTGGTCCACTCATCAGGTCGCCAAATCGGATGAAGTGGTTTGGTCTGATATTTAATCCAGGTGATCTTCATGGCCCAATTTCCTACACGTGACATATTGGCAGTGAAACTTCACATGCACATGCAGCATCCTTCACGCTAAAATATAGAGAAATTTCCAACTGTACGACCCATTTTCGAGACGAAGCCCACCTCATTTTACCTTGCAAGAATAAGCCCCACCTGTACGGACAACTTGCCAGAGGTAAAAAATACCCCTACTTTTCCGCTTCAAGTGGGTCGGTTGGCGAGGCTGTGCTCCTATAGTTACGGATAAAAACCGTAGCTATAACCGTAGCCATTGTCGGTAGGACAGTATACTGCCAATCCGGCGGTGTACATCTGTGTGGTACTGCTGCCCAAATTTTTTTAATTGGGTGTGTCCCATCGTAGGCCCTACATAATTTTAAATAGCCCCACACTCAATGTTTATGATTTTGATGGGCCCCACATTCACTTGTGTACTTTTTTTTTTCCTTGGATTATTTTAGGGCCCGTTTGGACGGGTGAATTGAAAGGGATTGAATGGTTTTAAGGTGGATGGCATGGATTTCAAGGCAATGATGGTGTTGTCGGTGGATTGTCTTAAGATCCATGGGATTGCTATATCCCTGGATTACTATATCGAGCCGGTTTGACATGCCTAGCCAATCTTAGGATTAAACCTTTCCATCCCTTCCAATCCCTCGAACCAAACACGTCCCAGGCAAATTTGAAGGAATTGAGTGGATTGGATGGAATTTAAAGGTAATGATGGTGTTGTCAGTAGATTATATTAAGATCCGTGGGATTGCAATATCCCGGGATCAGATCACCCAATCTGTTTGGCATGCCCGACCAATCTCAGGATTTAACTCCCAATCCCTTCCAATCCGCCTGGCCAAACGGGTCCTTATTCCACATACATTTTTCTGTGAAGCGAATTGACCATGAAATGCATGAAAATGACCGTGAAGTGAAGCGAATTGACCATAAAATGCGTGGAAATGACCATCAAGTGAAGGGAATTGGTCGTGAAATGCAAGGAAATGACCGTGAATCAACACGGAATCACCAGGAATGACCGTGAAATGCATGGAAATGACCGTCAAGTGAAGTGAATTAACCCTAAAATGCAAGAAAATGATCGTGAAGTGAAGGGAATTGACCATGAAGTGCATCGAAATGACCGTTAATCTAAACGGAATAGCTGGAAATGACCGTGAAATGCATGAAAATGACGGTGAAGTGAAGCGAATTGACCCTGAAATGCATGGAAATGACCGTGAAGGGAATTGACCATGAAAAATGCATGGAAATGACCGTGAATCAACATGGAATCGACGACAATGACCGTGAAATGCATGGAAATGACCATGAAGTTGAGCGAATTGACTGTGAAATGCGTGGAAATGACCATGAAGTGAAGGGAATTGACCGTGAAATGCTTGGAAATGACCTTGAACCAACACGAAATTGTCGGGAATGACCGTGAAATGCATGGAAATGACCGTGAAGTGGAGCGAATTGACCGTAAAATGCGAGGAAATGACCGTGAGGTGAAGGGAATTGACTGTGAAATGCATGGAAATGACCGTGAATCAATAGGAATCGCCAGGAATGACCGTGAAATGCATGAAAATGATGGTGAAGTGAAGTGAAGCGAATTTACCGTGAAATGCATAGAAATGACCGTGAAGTAAAGGGAATTGACCATGAAATGCATTGAAATGACTATGAATCAACACGGAATCGTCGAGAATGACCATGAAATGCATGAAAATGACAGTGAAGTGAAGTGAATTGACTATGAAATGTGTGAAAATGACCGTGAAGTGAAGGGAATTGACCGTGAAATGCATGAAAATGACTGTGAATCAACGCAGAATCGCCGGGAATGACCGTTAAATGCATGAAAATGACGGTGAAGTGGAGCGAATTGACCGTGAAATGCGTGGAAATTACCGTGAAGTGAAGAGAATTGACCGCAAAATGCATGGAAATGACCGTGAATCAACACGGAATTGGCGGGAATGACCGTGAAATGCATGAAAATGATGGTAAAGTAAAGCGAATTGATTGTGAAATACGTGGAAATGACCGTGAAGTGAAGGGAATTGACCGTGAAATGCATGGAAATGACTATGAATCAACATGGAATCGCCGAAATGACCATGAAATACATGGAAATGATGGAAAAGTGAAGTGAAATGACTATAAAGTACGTGGAAATGGCATGAATTGAAGTGAATTGATCGTGAAGTGTGTCGAATTGACCGTGAATCAATATAGAATCGCTGGGAATGACCGTGAAATGCATGAAAATGACGCTGAAGTGAAGTGAAATGACCGCGAAGTGCATGGAAATGGCTGTGAAGTGAATTGACCGTGAAGTGCATCGAATTGACCGTGAATCAACATGGAATCGCTGGTAATGACCGTGAAATGCATGAAAATGACAGTGAAGTGAAGTGAATTGACCGCGAAGTATGTAGAAATGGCTGTGAAGTAAAGTGAATTGACCGTGAAGTACGTCGAATTGACCGTGAATCAACACGGAATCGCCAGAAATGATCGTGAAATGCATGGAAATGATGGTGCAGTGAAGTGAATTGACCGCGAAGTGCGTGGAAATGGCCGTGAAGTGAAGTGAATTGACCGTGAAGTGTGTCGAATTGACCGTGAATCAACACGGAATCACCGGGAATGATCGTGAAATGCATGGAAATGACGGTGAAGTGAAGTGAATTGACCGCAAAGTGCGTGGAAATGGCCGTGAAGTGAAGTGAATTGACCGTGAAGTGCGTCGAATTGACCGTGAATCAACACGAAATCGCTGAGAATGACCGTGAAATGCATGGAAATGATGGTGAAGTGAAGTGAATTGACCGCGAAGTGCATGGAAATGGCCGTGAAGTAAAGTGAATTGACCGTGAAGTGCGTCGAATTGACCGTGAATCAACACGAAATCGCCAGGAATGACCGTGAAATGCATGGAAATGACGGTGAAGTGAAGTGAATTGACCAGGAAGTGCATGGAAATGGCCGTGAAGTGAAGTGAATTGACCGTGAAGTGCGTCGAATTGATCGTGAAGTGAAGTGAATTGACCGTGAAGTGCGATGAATTGATCGTGAATCAACACAGAATCGCCGGGAATGACCTTGAAATGCATGGAAATGATGGTAAAGTGAAGTGAAATGACCGTGAAGTCCGTGGAAATGGCCGTGAAGTGAAGTGAATTGACCATGAAGTGCGTTGAATTGACCGTGAATAAACACGGAATTGCCAGGAATGATCGCGAAATGCATGGAAATGACGGTGAAGTCAAGTGAACTGACCACGAAGTGCATGGAAATGGCTGTGAAGTGAAGTGAATTGACCGTGAATGAACACGGAATCGTCGAGAATGATCGTGAAATGCATGGAAATGACGGTGAAGTGAAGTGAAATGACCGCGAAGTGCGTGAAAATGGCCGTGAAGTGAAGTGAATTGACCGTAAAGTGCGTTGAATTGACCGTGAATCAACACGGAATAGCCGGGAATGACTTTGAAATGCATGGAAATGATGGTGAAGTGATGTGAATTGACCGCGAAGTGCATGGAAGTGGACGTGAAGTGAAGTGAATTGGCCGTTAAGTAGATTTTTAACCATTGACTCAATAGAATCTTGAAAAATTATTATGTTGATGGGCTAAATTAACTTCTTCTACCGCAAAATCATATATGGTACGTTAAGTAACTCATTCTAGTTTAGGAGATATGCTTGTTAAATAAATAGAAAAATAAATAAATTAAGAGATAGAAAAATATTTTTATATACTTAAATATACATATTTACATCATAACGTATTTGAGAAAAATGTAAGGGAGTTCTCCCCCATCAAATAAAATAAATAAATAAATAAATAACTGCCATTCTGCCGCAGCACCGTGGTAGTACGTGGTTTTTTTTTTTGATTTTTTTTTTTGTGGGTCCCATCATGATATCTGTGTTATATCCAAACCGTCAATCTATTTGGAGAGCTCATATTAAGGCTTGGGATGAAAAATAAGATAAATCTGACTATCAAGTGGACCACACTGCAAAAGGCAGTTGAAAATTAAACGTATACCATTGAAACTCTTTTAGGGGCGGCGGAAGTTTTGGATCATTAGTAAATTTGTTTTTCCTCTTCATCCAGGTCCTTGTGACCTTATGGATAGATTGGATGGAAAATAAATGTTACGGTGGGCTCTACCAAAGTTTCAACAGTGAAAATCAATTTTTTGCTCCTCTTTGTGGTGTGGTCTAGTTATCTTTGGATATGATCTTTTATTAGATAATGCTCCGAAATAATCTCAAAATATGGATGAACGCTGTGGATATAATAAATACATAACTGATGGGCTCATGCAACGTTGATCTCCTTTGAACCGTTCGTACAACTCGGAGTTCGAGGAGCGTCAGCGCTCGCCCTCGAGCACCAGCCGATCCGCTTGAAGGAAAAAGCAGGGGGCATTTTCGATCATTTGGAAGGCGTCCCTACACCTGGGGCGTATTCTTGTACAGTAAAAAGGGGTAGGCTTCGTCTCGGTAATGGGCCATATGCTGGTCGCACAGTTGCAAATTTTTCGTGTGTGTATCCATCAATATGAAGTAGTTGTAAAATGCCAAGCCCACATTCGCACAAACCCCAAGTAACAAACTGCTCAGGTGGGCCACGCTCACCTGGAAATGGTCGGTCTACACGTGTGGTGTTGTTGGCTTGACGAGTGGTATGGACGGGATTTTGGTGGCTGGGGATGTTCTTCGCATGGAACGACCACTCCCCCCCCCTCATGGCGCATGGTCCGGATCTTCTACACGTTTTACAATTTGAAACGCTTGCTTTTGACCTTTGCTGTGATTCCATTTTAGACCACGTTTGGAATCATGCAGGAAGGTAAATGAACACATACAGCCACTGTACTTTTAACTTTTTACATGCATCCAGCCCCCTTTTCCCAACGCGTGTAGCTTATCGGAGCCGTGTGCAAAATGCGAGCAAACCAAGAAATTGCTTTTTAAAAAAAAGAAGAAAAAAAGAAAGGGTGGTCCACTCATCAGGTCGCCAAATCGGATGAAGTGGTTTGGTATAATATCATTAACCCAGGTTATCTTCATGGCCCAATTTCCTACACGTGACATGTTAGCAGTGAAACTTCACATGCACATGCAGCATCCTTCACGTTAAAATATAGAGAAATTTCCAACTATACGACCCATTTATGGCCCATTTCGGAGACGAAGCCCACCTCATTTTATCCTTCAGGAATAAGCCCCCACCTGTACGGACGATTTGCCAAAGGTCGAAAATGCTCTTGTTTTGTTGGCGAGGCTGTACCCTATGGCTACGGATTAAAACCGTAGTGATAACCACAGCCATTGTTAAACAGCTGCAGTATTGCCAATCCGGCGGTACTACCGCCAACCTCTGTACATCTGTTCGGTGCTGCTGCCCAATTTTTTAAAAAATTGGGTGGGTCCCATTGTGGGCCCTACATAATTTTAAATAGCCCCACACTCAATGTATATGATTTTGGTGGGCACTACATCCACATGCGTACTTTTTTTTTTTTTTTTTTCCATGAATAATTTTAGGGCCTGTTTGGACGGGTGAATTGAAAGGGATTAAATGGTTTTAAGGTGGATGGCATAGATTTCAAGGCAATGATGGTGTTGTCAGTGGATTGTCTTAAGATCCATGGGATTATTGTACCGAGCCTGTTTGGCACACCCAGCCAATCCTGGGATTAAACCTTTTCATCCCTTCCAATCCCTCGAACCAAACACGTCCCTGGAAAATTTGAAGGAATTGGGTGGATTGGATGGGATTTAAAGGTAATGATGGTGTTGTCAGTAGATTGTCTTAAGATCCATAGGATTGTTATATCTCGGGATCAGATCACCCAATCTGTTTGGCACACCTGACCAATCCCAGGATTTAACTTTCAATCCCTTTCAATACCATCCAATCCCTTCCAATCCGCCTGGCCAAACGGGTCCTTATTCCACATACATTTTTCTGTGAAGCGAATTGATCATGAAATGCATGAAAATGACCGTTAAGTGAAGCGAATTGACCATAAAATGCGTGGAAATGACCATCAAGTGAAGGGAATTGGTCGTGAAATGCATGGAAATGACCGTGAATCAACACGGAATCACCAGGAATGACCGTGAAATGCATGGAAATGACCGTCAAGTGAAGCGAATTAATCCTGAAATGCGAGGAAATGACCGTGAAGTGAAGGGAATTGACCGTGAAGTGCATCGAAATGACCGTTAATCTAAACAGAATCGCTGGATAAGACCGTGAAATGCATGAAAATGACGGTGAAGTGAAGCGAATTAACCATGAAATGCATGAAAATGACCATGAAGTGAAGGGAATTGACCATGAAAAATGCATGGAAATGACCGTGAATCAACACAGAATCGATGGGAATGACCGTGAAATGCATGAAAATGACCGTGAAGTGGAGCGAATTGACCGTGAAATGCATGGAAATGACCATGAAGTGAAGGGAATTGACCGTGAAATGGTTGGAAATGATCGTGAAACAACATGGAATCGCCGGGAATGACCGTGAAATGCATGGAAATGACCATGAAGTGGAGCGAATTGACTGTAAAATGCGTGGAAATGACTGTGAAGTGAAGGGAATTGACTGTGAAATGCATGGAAATGACCGTGAATCAACATAGAATCGTTAGAAATGACCGTGAAATGCACGAAAATGACCGTGAAGTGAAGTGAATTTACCGTGAAATGCATAGAAATGACCGTGAAGTAAAGGGAATTGACCATGAAATGCATTGAAATGACCGTGAATCAACATGGAATCATCAGGAATAACCATGAAATGCATGAAAATGACGGTGAAGTGAAGCGAATTGACCGTGAAATGAGTGAAAATGACCGTGAAGTGAAGGGAATTGACCGTGAAATGCATGGAAATGACCGTGAATCAACGCGGAATCGCCGGGAATGACCATGAAATGCATGAAAATGACGGTGAAGTGGAGCGAATTGACCGTGAAATGCGTGGAAATTACCTTGAAGTGGAGGGAATTGACCGCAAAATGCATGGAAATGACCGTGAATCAACACAGAATCGCCGGGAATGACCGTGAAATGCATGAAAATGACAGTAAAGTGAAGCAAATTGACTGTGAAATGCATGAAAATGACCGTGAAGTGAAGGGAATTGACCGTGAAATGCATGGAAATGACCGTGAATCAACACGGAATGACCAGGAATGACTGTGAAATGCATGGAAATGATGGTAAAGTGAAGTGAAATGACCGCAAAGTGCATGGAAATGACATGAATTGAAGTGAATTGACCATGAAGTGTGTCGAATTGACTGTGAATCAACATGGAATCGCCGGGAATGACCGTGAAATGCATGAAAATGAAGGTGAAGTGAAGTGAAATGACCGCGAAGTGTGTGAAAATGGCCGTGAAGTGAAGTGAATTGATCGTGAAGTGCGTCGAATTGACAGTGAATCAACACGGAATCGCCGGTAATGACAGTGAAATGCATGGAAATGACGGTGAAGTGCAGTGAATTGACCGCGAAGTGCATGGAAATGGCCGTGAATTGACCGTGAAGTGGGTCGAATTGACCGTGAAGTGGTCGAATTGACCGTGAATGAACACGTAATCGCCGAGAATGACCGTGAAATGCATGGAAATGACAGTGAAGTGAAGTAAATTGACCGTGAAGTGCGTGGAAATGGCCGTGAAGTGAATTGACCATGAAGTGCATCAAATTGATCGTGAATCAACACAGAATCATCGGGAATGACCGTGAAATGCATGGAAATGACGGTGAAGTGAAATGAATTAACTGCGAAATGCATGGAAATGGCTGTGAAGTGAAGTGAATTGATCGTGAAGTGCGTCGAATTGACTGTGAATCAACACGGAATCGCAGAGAATGACCATGAAATGCATGGAAATGACGGTGAAGTGAAGTGAATTAACCGCGAAGTGCGTGAAAATGGTTGTGAAGTGAAGTGAATTGATCGTGAACTGTGTCAAATTGATCGTGAATCAACACAAAATTGTCGAGAATGACCGTGAAATGCATGGAAATGACGGTGAAGTGAAGTGAATTGACCGCGAAGTGCGTGGAAATGACCGTGAAGTGCGTCGAATTGACCGTGAATCAACACGAAATCCTCGGGAATGACCGTGAAATGCATGGAAATGACGGTGAACTGAAGTGAATTGACTGCGAAGTGCGTGGAAATGACTGTGAATTGACCGTGAAGTGCGTCGAATTGACTGTGAATCAACACGGAATTACCAGGAATGATCGTGAAATGCATGAAAATGACGGTGAAGTGAAGTGAATTGACCGTAAAGTGCATGGAAATGGCCGTGAAGTGAAGTGAATTGATCGTGAAGTGTGTCGAATTGACCGTGAATCAACACGAAATCGCCGGAAATGATAGTGAAATGCATGGAAATGATGGTGAAGTTAAGTGAATTGACCACGAAGTGCGTGGAAATGGCCGTGAAGTGAAGTGAATTGACCGTGAAGTGTGTCAAATTGACCGTGAATGAACACGGAATCACCGGGAATGACCCTGAAATGCATGGAAATGATGGTGAAGTGAAGTGAAATGACCGTAAAGTGCATCGAATTGACCGTGAATGAACACGAAATCGCTGGGAATGACCGTGAAATGCATGGAAATGATGGTGAAGTTAAGTGAACTAACCGCGAAGTGCGTGAAAATGGTCGTGAAGTGAAGTGAATTGATCGTGAAGTGCGTCGAATTGGTCGTGAATCAACACGGAATCGCCCGGAATGACCGTGAAATGCATAAAAATGATGGTGAAGTGTTGAGACCCAAATATTGTATAATTTTCCCCATTTATCTCTTGGTTTTATGAACATAAATCATCTATTCTTCTATTTTACTCATGCATGTGTTGCAAGGTAAATTTAAGTGCTTGGATTGAAAAAGGGTGCTAAAAAGCATGAATTTGATGCTCAAGATTTACCAAGAAAAAGGATGGATCTTAAGAGAACAAGATTGAAGCATTCACATACCAAAGATCCAAGAAAACTAAGTGATGAATGAAGAGAATCGACAATTTGAAGTGAAGAATCCTTGAATCATCCTGAAAAAATGTATTTTGAAGCTGTGAAGTTTATTTTGAGAAACTGCGCAGCAGGAAGTCTGTTTTAAACGAACTATGCAACGAGAAGTCTATTTTTAAAAAATACATATATTTGAGGCAGTTTTTAGGGTTTTCAACTTTGTACGAAAATTGGAGTTCCCTACTTATAAATAGGGCTTCCTAAGGCATTCCAAAGGATCATTCAAGGCATCCCAAAGAAAAATTTTGGGTTTTTAAAGAGTTTTTAGTTTTATTAAAGCTTTATAAGTTGTTCCTTTTATTTTAGATCTTTTCTATTTGCATTTTTTCTTTCTTGTTGCTTTTTATTTCTACAATTTAATTATGTTTTTCTAAGTTCCTTCTAGCCCAAGCTAGAAGGGAAGCACATGGGTTTAATAGTTCTTTACGATTATGATGATTGATTATTTTAATGATGAGAAGAATGGTGTATGCATGTTGTCTATTATTTAGGTTTTATTTTTTTATCCTCTTGTGAGATCCATACGTTTTCATCATATGAGATCCATATTGATGGATAGGCTTAGCCTAGATCAATTAGATTTCCTAAATAGGAGAAGTTCTCAACCTGTTATATTTCTTTGATATTCATTATCCTATAGATATTGAATACTTAAAATCACTGACGCTTGAGAATATATATCAATGGTGCAAATCCATTATTTTTTAATTTTTTATATCATTTATTAAAATATTTAAACTGTTTTATTTTTCGATTAGGCTGACCATAGTGCCTAGATCCTAATTGTGTTATCTAAGTCATCATGATTTTGAAACATTAACCTATGTGTGAAACTTTGAAGCTTGGGTGTTATTTTATTCAGTTGAATTACATCCAATCAAAAATCTCAAAATAAAATCATCAGTTTAGTTTTTATTACTTAGTTTGTTTTGCATTTGATTTTTTTTCCTTCTCACAATTCATCTCCGTGTGGGATCAACTCTGTATTCACGAGATACTACTTACGAACCTCTGCACTTGGAGGGAAGCGATCAAGTTTTTGGTGCCATTGCCGGGGAGAGACTGAGATAGATCAAATCTGTGCAAGATAGCTAATGTAAGTTCTCTTCTAAACCCTCCAAATTTTCTGTATTTTTTTTCTTTTTCTTTGAAAATAAATTCAGTTGGGTCTTTCAAGCACTAACTATGACATAAGGTTGCCCTGCTTGGGATTTTATCACCTAAGTGTTACGGTTGTCCTACAGTTGTTATTTGATCACAAAGATCATCCGCCAAATCTATTTTCTAGATTAGCATAGTTTAATTTCTACAGTAGTTTTTCTTTTGTTGATTTTTTTTTGTGGATTGAACCCTCATGGTCGGCTCTACTGCCTGGGTTGTTGATTTATTTTTGCTTTATGGAATAAACCCTCATGGTCAGCCCTACCACCTGGGTTGTTGATTTATTTTTTTGCTGTGAACTGACCCTCATGGTCGGCCCTGCAGCCTGGGTTGTTGATTTATTTTTGCTTTGTGGATTGAACCCTCATGGTCGGCCCTGCCGCCTAGGTTGTTGGTTAAGTTTTTATTTTTATTTTAAGTATCATACTTACTATTTAAATTAGTGGTATTTGTTGTGTGGTGTGGATGGTTTATGTTTCGTTGGAGTAAGGATCAAAACAATCAACTCTCCTCCGAAGGCGGACTAATTACAGGCCTTGATCATTCACTTAGAAGAGGCACTCAACATCACTTAGATTTCATGGCAGACCCAGTTGATAATCCAAATCCAAATCTGTCAGATCCAACTATAAATCAAAACAGAGAAAATCAACCTAATCCTCCTCTTGAGGATGAAAATAAAGTTCATAGGAATGTGTTAAACCAATCACAAACTTTACGTAAACATTTACACCCTGAGAGATCAATTTTACTATCTTGCATAGCGTTCCCTACTCATAAAGAATATTGATTTTAAACCCGGTGTGATTCAATTAATTCCTAAATTTCATGGCTTGGATTCTGAAAGCCCCTACTTGTACATCAAGGATTTTAAGGAAGTAATTGCAACATTACAAGTAAATAATGGCAATAGGGATGTACTTAAGCTTAGGTTATCCTCATTTTCTCTAAAGGATCGGGCCAAAGCATAACTTAACTCTCTGAGACCTAATACCATCACTTCATGGCAAGCCTTAAGTAGAGAGTTTTTGAAAAAGTTCTTTCCGAAGCACAAAACAAATGCATTAAAACAAGAAATCATGTCATTCTCCCAAAAGAAAAATGAACTGTTTTTTCAAGCTTGGGAGCGCTTCAAAGACCTTCTAATTACTTGTCTACATCATGGTTATAACCATGACACATGATTGATGCTTTTCGAAAGGGACTCACCATGGATACTCGTTAGTTCATAGAGATGATGTGTGGTGGAACCGTTCTTGACAAAGATCATAATGAAGCTTGGGATTTTCTAGATATGTTAGCAGAGAATACGTAGACATGGGATGTTTCTGCTAAATCAGACCAAACTAGACCCATTCCTAGAGAGAAAGCAGGGATGTATGTCCTAAGAGAGGAAGATGACCTTAATGCAAAATTCGCTGCATTTGCTAAAAAGGTCGAAGCCTTGAAAATTAGGCAGGTTGATGTGGTTAAAGCAAACACTTCCTTACGTAATTTTTGTAGCATTCGTGGTCGTACAGACCATGATACAAAGGATTGTCCAATAATCTCAGTTGTACAAAATATCACGCATGAGCATGATCAAGCAAATGCTATAAATAACTACCAAAGGTCAGTTATGCAACCAATGGAAAATACGTATAATTCAAATTAGCGTAACCATCATAATCTTAGTTGGAGGAATGAACCACAAATTAATGCGCCCAATGCACCTCAAATGCCTCTACAAAATAACTTTTTTGGGGCACCTAACAATGCACCATATGTGCCCCTGCCAAAGCGATCATCTGTGGAGGATGCATTGACCACATTCATGAACTCTCAAGCTCAAATGAATCAGTCTCTAATCCAATCAAATCAGGAATTAAAGACAACTATGACTAGGATTGAGAATCAACTAAATGTTAGGGAAAAAGGCACCCTTCCTTCTCAACCTGTGCTAAACCCTAGAAACACACATTTCATTGGAGACTCAAATCCAAATGAGCTACATCATGAACAAGCTAAGGCCATCATTACCTTGAGAAGTGGAAAAGAGGTTGATAACAAGATAATACAACTGACAGAAATACCAGAGAATGAGCCACTATCTCAAGAAAATGATGAACCGACTATGGTTTAAGAGCCGCAACAGCAAAAGGATAAAGAGACTAAGTTATATGAGCCTCCAGTTCCATTCCTATTTAGACTTCGGAATCCGACTGTCCCCATGAAATATCAAGAGGCGTTGGATGTGCTTCAAAAGGTTACTGTCAATATTCCTCTGCTTGATGTCATTAGACAAATTCCATCATATGCTAAATATCTCAAGGACTTGTGCACTGTAAAGAGGAAATTAAATGTGCACAAAAAGGCCTTCCTTATCGAGAAAGTGAGCGATATCATTCAACAAAAGGCTATACCCAAATACAAAGACCCGGGAAGTCCCACTATTCCTTGTATTATTGAGAATTTCTAAATTGAGCATGCTTTCCTAGATTTGGGTGCAAGTGTCAACTTAGTGCCTTATTCGGTTTACAAAAAACTGAGGTTAGGAGAGCTTAAACCAACCATGATTACACTCCAACTCGCTGATCGCTCCATTAAGGTATCAAGGGGAATTTTAGAGGATGTACTAGCCCAAGTGGAGAAATTCTACTTCCCCGTAGATTTTATTGTACTAGACACTGAGCCATGTATAAATGCTAGCGCTCAAGTTTCCATCATTTTAGGCCGCCCATTCATAGCAACTTCAAATCGAATCATAAATTGCATGAATGGAATGATAAACTTGTCTTTCAGTAACATGACTCTAGATCTAAATATTTTCAATCTATGTAAGCAGCCCATTGATAATAATGAAATCCATGAGCTGAATTTCATGAACTGCTTGATAGAAGAAGAGAAATTGGAACCTAGTCTGACTGAGGAATTGATTCAAGTCATTGGGGACTTGAAAAATTCTGATTTAGAAAAAGTGCTAACTGAAATTTTTAATGATAATAAGAGTACTACCACCCAGGACATTGGTATGTACCAATAAAGACTGCACCCTCAAATCCTATTTATTGAGGACTCGCGACCTCTGCCATCACCAACCAATTTTTCAAAGCTTGATTTAAAACCACTACCAAATGAGCTTAAGTATGTATACTTAGGTGAAAATAAAACTTATCCTGTGATGATCTCTTCATTTTTAGATAGTAATTAAGAGATTAAATTATTGAATGTTCCAAGGGACCACAAAGGAGCCTTGGGCTCGGCCATTTCTGACATCAAGGGTATAAGCCCTTCCATATGCACTCATCGGATCCACCTCGATGAGGACGCCAAACCAATTAGACAACCTCAAAGGCGTCTCAATCCAAACATGATGGAAGTTGTAAAAAATGAGGTGATCAAATTGTTGGATGTGGGAATCATCTACCCAATATTCGATAGTGTTTGAGTGAGTCCAACTCAAGTAGTCCCAAAGAAATTCGGAATAACTATTGTGCAGAATTCTAATAATGAACTCATACCAACACGTGTCACCATAGGTTGGCGTATTTGCATTAATTATAAAAAATTAAACCAGGTCACAAAGAAGGACCATTTTCCTCTACCATTCATTGATCAAGTTTTAAAGAGGGTAGCAGGTCACTCATTCTATAGTTTTCTTGATGGATATTCTGGATATAACCAAATAGAGATAGCCCTAGAAGACCAAGAGAAAACCACGTTCACTTGTCCATTTGACACGTTTGCTTTCAAACGGATGCCATTTTATTGTGTAACGCTCCAGTAAATTTTCAACGGTGTATGTTAAACATTTTTTCAAATATGGTTGGAAAGTTTCTTGAGATTTTCATGGACGACTTCTTTATATTTAGGAGTAGTTTTGAGGAATGCCTCAAAAATTTATCTCTTGTATTGTCTAGTTGTGAAGAGAAACACCTTATCTTAAATTGGAAGAAATATCATTTTATGGTTCGAAAGGGAATTATTTTTGGCCATATTATCTCCAAAAATAGAATCGAGGTAGATCGCTCAAAACTCGATATTATAGCTAATCTACCTATCATCCAAACTGTTAGAGATATTAAATCACTTCTAGGGCATGCTGGCTTTTATAAAAGATTCATCAAGGACTTTAGTGTCATTACTAGACCCTTGACTAATATTCTTCAAAAGGATGTTCCATTTAAGTGGACAGATAAGTGTGCAAGTGCTTTTAATAAAATTAAAGCATCCCTTACCACTGCACCTATCATGCGTCCACCAGATTGGGCACTTCCTTTTGAACTAATGTGCAACGCAAGTGATTATGTCATGGGGCTGTTTTGGGCCAAAGGAAAGATAAACGGCCCTACGTTATTCACTATGCAAGTAGAACTCTAAACTCGACCCAAGTGAACTACTCAATAACTAAAAAAGAGTTACTTGCACTATTTTTTCCTTTGGATAAGTTTGGGTCGTACTTGTTGGGATCTAAAGTGATCATTTTCACGGACCACTTGGCTTTGAAATATTTGTTATCTAAGAAAGATGCAAAGCCGAGACTTTTGAGATGGATCCTCTTACTCCAAGAATTTAACTTAGAGATAAAAGATAAAAAGGGAGTAGAAAACGTAGTGGCCGATCACTTTTCCAGATTAGTGTTAGATGATTCCACTGAGGAGATGCATATCTAGGACACTTTTCCTGATGAACAATTATTTATGATCTCTAAATTACCTTAGTATGTGGATATAGTAAACTATCTTATAACGGAAAAAATGTCATATCATTGGAAGTCACAAGATACGAAGCGTTTTGAAACCGAGGTTAGGAACTTCTTGTATGATGACCCGTATTTATATAAATATGGGACTAATCAAATTTTTAGACGTTGTGTCCCAAAGGATGAAGTTAAGAGTATTATTTTCTTTTGTCACATGGAAGCATGTGGTGACCATTTTTCTGCTAAGAAAATCACTGCAAAAATCCTACAGTGTGGTTTTTACTAGCCCACCATGTTTAAAGGCACTAATGCTTTCTGTGTTGCTTGTGATAAATATCAAAGGTTGGGAAGAGTGTCCCGATGCAACGTAATGCCTTTATCCCCACTTTTACCATTGGAGATTTTTTTATTGTTGGGGTATTGATTTTATGGGCCTATTTCCATCTTCTTTTGGATTTCTTTATATATTGGTTGGTGTGGATTATGTTTCAAAGCGGATTGAGGCAGTTCCAAGTAAGACCAATGACAACAAAGTGGTCATACAATTCCTAAAGAAAAATATTTTTTCTAGATTTGGAACTCCAAAGGCCATCATTAATGATGACGGGTCTCACTTTTGCACTATGACATTTGAGGGCTTTGATGAAGAAATATGGCATCAAGCATAAAGTGAGCACCCCATACCACCCATAAACGAGTGGGCAAGCTGAGATTTCTAATCGAGAAATCAAACAAATTTTAGAGAAAACTATAAGGCCAGATAGGAAGGATTGGTCCCTCAGACTATCCGACGCTTTATGCGCTTATAGGACTACTTATAAGACCCTGATTCGAATGTCTCCATACAGATTGGTGTATGGGAAGACTTGTCACTTACTCGTGGAATTGGAATATAGAGCCTACTGGGCAATAAAGAAATTAAACTTTGATATGGACCAAGTAAGTACACAAAGAAAATTAGAGTTCAATGAATTAGAGGAGCTGAGGAGAGACTCGTACGAAAATTCTAAAATTTATAAAGAGAGGACCAAAGCTTTTCACGACAAAAATATCCTGAAGAAAAATTTTAAACCTCAGCAAAAGGTCCTATTGTACAATTCTTGTCTCCAGTTCTTTCCGGAAAAATTAAGATCAAGATGGACAGGCCCCTTCATTGTGAAAAATGTTTATACTCATGAGGCTGTTGAAATTAAAAATTCACGTAATGGTAATGTGTACAAGGTTAATGGTTAGAAATTGAAGCATTATATGGAAAACTTTCATTTGGAAGAGGAGTCCGTCCCTCTTCATGAGCCAGAATATTTAGAATGATACTCCTAGTCTGATGGAGCATTACTGGATCTGTATCATATTCAATTCTTTTTAGTGTCACATAGTAGGTAAGTTTTTCATGGTAGGTACTATCCACCCTTTCTTTTATTTTTATTGTTCTCTGCATTACATTATCATTACATTGGGGACAATGTAAATTTTAGGTTGAGGGGTGTGAATAGTCATCCATGTGAATATTTTTTTTGGGTTTCAATTTATTTTATTATTATTTTTAGGTTTCAGTTGGGTTTACGTTTATTTTTAGGTTTATAGAGAAAATTTTTTCAACATTTTCAAGAATGTGAACATTTTTTATATAATATTTTTAGGTTTACGAACCTCTGCACTTGGAGGAAGCAATCATGAAGTTAAGTGAATTGACCGCGAAGTGCGTGGAAATGGCCGTGAAGTGAAGTGAATTAATCGTGAAGTGCGTCGAATTGACCGTGAATGAACATGTAATTGCCGGGAATGACGGTGAAGTGAAGTGAAATAACTACGAAGTGCATGGAAATGGCCGTAAAGTGAAGTGAATTGACCGTGAAGTGCGTCGAATTGACCATGAATCAACACGGAATCGTCGAGAATGACCGTGAAATGAATGGAAATGACGGTGAAGTGAAGTGAATTGACTGCAAAGTGCGTGAAAATGGCTGTGAAGTGAAGTGAATTGACCGTGAAGTGCATCGAATTGACCATGAATCAACACGGAATCGCTGGGAATAACCGTGAAATGCATGGAAAATGGTGAAGTGAAGTGAAATGACCACGAAGTGCGTGGAAATGGCCGTGAAGTGAATTGACCATGAAGTGCGTTGAATTGACCGTGAATCAACACGAAATCGCCGGGAATGACCGTGAAATGCATGGAAATGACGGTGATGTTAAGTGAATTGACCGCCAAGTGCATGGAAATGGCCGTGAAGTGAAGTGAATTGACCGTGAATCAACACGGAATCGCTGGGAATGATCGTGAAATGCATGGAAATGACAGTGAGGTTAAGTGAATTGACCGCGAAGTGCGTTGAAATGTCCGTGAAGTGAAGTGAATTGACCATGAAGTGCATCGAATTGACCGTGAATCAACACGAAATAGCCGGGAATGACCGTGAAATGCATGGAAATGATGGTGATGTTAAGTGAATTGACCGCGAAGTGCATGGAAATGGCTGTGAAGTGAAGTGATTTGACCGTGAAGTGTGTCGAATTGACCGTGAATCAACACGGAATCGCCGGGAATGACCATGAAATGTATGGAAATGACAGTGAGATTAAGTGAATTGACCGCGAAGTGCGTGGAAATGGCCGTGAAGTGAATTGACCGTGAAGTGCGTCGAATTGACCGTGAATGAACACAGAATGCCTGGGAATGACCATGAAATGCATGGAAATGATGGTGAAGTGAAGTAAATTGACCGCGAAGTGTGTGAAAATGGCCGTGAAGTGCGTCCAATTGACCGTGAATCAACACGGAATCGCCGAGAATGACCATGAAATGCATGGAAATGACGGTAAAGTGAAGTGAAATAACCGTGAACTGCATGGAAATGGCCATGAAGTGAAGTGAATTTTTAACCATCGACATAATAGAATTTTAGAAATTTACTATGTTAGTTGGCTAAATTAGCTTCTCCTACCCCAAAATCATATATGGTACGTTGAGTAATTCATTCTAGTTTAGAAGATATGCTTGTTAAATAAATAGACAAAAAAATGAATTAAGAGATAGAAAAATATTTTTATATACTTATATATTCATATTTATATAATTATGTATTTGAGAAAAATGTAAGAGAGTAAAAGTTCTCCCCCACACACACACACACACATATATATATATATATATATATATATATATATATATATATAAAATAATAAAATAAAACAAAGTTTGCCAAACTGCCGCCGAACGGCGGTTGTGCCGTGGCAGCATGTGGTTTTTTTTTTTTTTTTGTATTATTTTGTGGATCCCATCATTATGTCCGTATTATATCCAAACCGTCCATCTATTTGGCAAGCTCATATTTAGGCTTGGGACAAAAAATAAGATAGATCTAACTATTAATGGACCACACTGTAAAAGGCAATGGGGAATTGAACGTATACCGTTGAAACCCTTTTAGGGGTCACGGATGTTTTGGATCATTACGAAATTTTTTTTCCTCTTCATCCCGGTCTTTGTGACCTTATGAATAGACTGGATGGAAAAAAAATGTGACGGTGGACCCTACAAAAGTTTCAACAGTGAAAATCAATTTTCTGCTGCTCTTTGTGGTGTGATCCAGTTGATTTGTGGATATGATTTTTTTTTCGGATAATGCTCAGAAATGAACTCAAAATATGGATGAACGTTGTGGATATAATAAATACATAACTGTTGGGCCCATGTAACGTTGATCTCCTTTGAACCGTTCGTACAACTCGGAGTTCGAGAGCGTCAGCGCTCGTCCTCGAGCACCAGCCGATCCACTTGAAGGAAAAAGCAGGGGGCATTTTCGACCTTTTGGAAGGCGTCCGTACATCTGGGGCTTATTCTTGGAAAGTAAAATGAGGTGGGCTTCGTCCCGGGAATGGGCCATAAATGGGTCGTACAGTCGGAAATTTCTCTAAAATATACCCAGTAATGGTTTCACATGCACATGCAGCTCATTGGTAGCTAAATCCAAACCATTGATATAACCGTTCATGCACCCAAAATACTCTGATTGGAAGATCCAGACCGTTGGTCTGTTGTCTCTTGCATGTACCATTCCCAAAAGAGTATCGAAATTGTAATATCCTAGCCAGTAGCCACCAATCCAGGCAATTTCTACTTCATTATATATTTATATTTTTAAGCTGAATGCATTCGGTTGTTTTATTACCTTACGGTGCCAAAAATCAACGGGGTTACAATCATACCCATTAGAGGAGATTTTTGAGCTCTGTTCCTTCGCAAATGGGACACAACAGATCAGTTTATCGTATCACCCAACGATGGGGTCTGCTTGTAGAAAAACTGAGTGGGTACCTTGTTACACCGTGCAAGGCCTGATCCTTGGATCGTGGATTGTAGCATGTACACATCATCCGTGGTTGGGCCCCACCCGAACTGACTGTAAATGGGCTATACAACCACCAGTTCGGATTCCATAAAATATCAAAGTGCAGAAACAATGAAAAACAAAAGTGGCTGTTGCATCCCCCCATTATTCAACATCAACCACACATTTTTATTGATTGATGGATGGCTATAAACACAAAAGAATCTTTATTTACTCTACCCTCTGTCCACCCTCCTTTATTTTGGTGGGCCACAGCAGGTAGCCCACGTGAAACCTCCTCTGCTGTCTTCCCATCTCCATCACTCAAAACCAACAAAATAAAATACCAAAAATAATATCAAACCGAAACAGCCCCACTACCAGACAATTCCCCAACAAAACAAAGGAACCCAAAAAAAAACAAAAAAAAAACACTAGTAATACATATAACCTTCTTTTATATATACTAATCATCTTCTTCTTCTTCTTCTTTTTTAATTTTTTTTCTGGGGGGCCGTTGGTATGCCCATATGAGGCCCATATCTTCCAACCAAAAGACCCTCCTAATTTTCCTCTTCTTCCCTCCCCATTTACTGTGCTGCTGTGCATGGACCAAAAAGAAAAAACAAGTTGAATAGCTCACCTCCTTCCTTTTTCATCATCAGGGGGGGGATTTTCATATACAACCCTCTTCCCCACAAGTTAAAATGCATCTGCCAACAAAAACAAAATACATATATTTTCAGAATACGTGGGAAAGAAGCAGTAACCATTCAACCGGTGTCCGTCTAATGGACAGCTTAAATGAAAATGTCCAGCAGCCCAAATTCAGCAAGTTAGTATCAAGGAAAACCCTGCTGGTTAGTGGTTTGGAGGTTTTTATTGGAAAAGCATGAGAACGGACCTAATCTCATAGTTCTAAAACTCTCTGACTTAAACTTGAAACTCTGCCGGACTGAACTCAGCAAGATTTCAAGCTGAGTCACTTGGTCTGGGTCTGAATCAACCCTATTTGGGAAGACTCATCGAGTCAACACCACATGACTCGAAGTAACTCGTTGGTGAGTTGCCACAAACCCAACTAACAATTTCATGACAATGTTTCTGTTTTAAATTACTTATCTATAGTTTTAAAAAATTTGGACATCTGTCAGTATACATGGTTTTTTTTCGGTAATAATTAAATACGTTTCGAGTCAACATGCCCCCAGCTAGACATCAAGTCGAGTTTTTGATTTTGTAAACAGATCCTCTAAATATGTCCCGTACCCTGTCTAGCCCCAATTGGCTGGTTTCCATACATGTAGAGAGTATTATATGGCTATAATAATGTCTTGTAGTTCTGTGAATGTGATTGTCAATCTAGACCATCCAAATCAATGGCCCACTCTAGATCGTGCATATCCCAAAAAAAAAAAGGTCACATTTATCTGGTGGTTAGAGTGGAGATAATGGCTGATTAAATAGTAGGGCAAATGCTTATTCATCCATTTCATCAAAGAAAGACCAACAGTTTGGATTGAATTCAATGATCTGCGAGCAAAATAGAAATTTTTGCCCTCTGTGAATTTGATAAAAGGAGAAAAGTTGATTTACACTCTTAGAATTACAATGCAAAAGCAAGAATAAAAAAAAAAAAAAAAAAAAAGGGGAATGGAATCATCACCTTTTTTTAATTGACATTTGGGAAATTTTCTATTGGCAAGTGGAGAAATGAGAATCCTGTCCAAAAGCCCCTAGCATCCTACACGCCACCTCAAGCAACTTCCCTGTAAATCATCATATAAAGTTTTAAATTCAATCAAATGATGTCCAAGTCCAACTAGCTACCAAATGATGAAAATAGCCTTCCAACCAACCCTAAAAAACAAAAAAGATATTCAATTAAAAACGAAATGACAAAAATAACCTTCCAGCCGACAAAAAAAAACAGAGGAAAGAAATTCAATTAAAAACAAAAATAACCTTCCTCTATATGTTAGACCCTCAATCAGCCAGGTGACCAACTCAGATGGGTCACCCCACATGAAGAGAATACGCAAAAATCAGCCTGATTTTTTTAAAAAAAAAACTCAGGTGGACCACGCCTTATGAGCTTGGCTGTTTTGGTAGCAATTTTACATTCTGACCATTGGGGTGGCCCTTATGAGCATTTAATGAGGCTCATCTTCTGCATGTACAGTCCAAATAATAGTTCTCAACATGATGGATGGAATTGATTTTACATATACATTATGGTGGACCCCACAGGGTCTGGGTATTTTACCCAGAGAGTAAAACAGGGGTTGTAACCGACTCCAGTCCACCCGGATCTGACCTGTGCCCAGACGCATTGGGCCACATTTAAACTTATAAAAGAAAGAAAAAAAAGAAAAAAAAAAACCTTTTACTCTTGTAGACTGTTATGGACGATACACAGGCATTTAGAAATTGCATACATGGTGTACAATTAACACAAATTACACTATCCAAATTATGGGTCTCATTTTCGATGCATCGGGAACAGAAATTATGCTCATGTGGACATTAACTGGACAGTTTTTTTAAAAAATCAACAGCCCTATCTCAATAAACAATTCTGAGCACCTGTATATCAAGAGCCCTACTCTGCCAGAGTAATAAATAAGTCCCTAGAACAAAACCCTCCTGACCCAAGAATTATGTTGAAAGCATGATCCGTTAATCAGAGGACACGATTGTCTAATCAATCATGTTAGGGGTGAAACCAATCTGTCGGACGGTCCCCAACTATTTGAACAGTTCAGATTTTAGTTGCACGTTGCAGGTAGAGGGCCCAACACCTTCCATCACTCATCATCCGCAAATATTCGAGGAACCCAGTAACAGCATTCCAGAGTTTTTCACTACATTACGCTAGCACGCCTATGATCAGCTTTCATGGACAAGGCATATATGATGACCTAGACAAAACATATGGTGGGTCCTACCATTGCTTGGGCTACTAAGCACCAGACAATGACAATCCTGGCTGCTTTTTCACCCTATGGTGGGGCCACCTTGACGTACATTTATAGCCATCGATCGGGCAGATCATATTGCCAGGTTGATGTGGCATTCATATAGCTATTCATACAATGCTGTCCATGACATGGGCCATCCCAATCATCCATCCATGCTCCTAAATGTGCCCATTACAAATACCCAAATCCATAATTCTATATGTAATGGCTTAAGAGCATCCAATCATGCGATCCTCCACACGATCTCCATCAAATGGGGCCCAAAGCTCAGTGATATCGGCTGCCTGTATCATGGGCTCAACTGGGATTGGACTAACACAAGGATACCTCCTGGACAGGACTATCATATCCCTTATATCAATGACCTGCAAATGGGACCATTAAATGAGCCATGCTTGGGATAACATGGAGTGTGTGCACTGACATGGGCGTGTACTAACAAGCTAACCCAGAAAAAAGAAAAAAGAAAAAAGAAAGAGCCATACTTGGGATAAGAGGTTTACTTTCCTAAACAAATAGCCATGTGGATAGAATTCCATTAAATCCACCCGTCCATCGGATATGATACTTCATTTTAATCATTGAACCCGAAAATCATGATCATCCAAAACTAAGGTAGGCCACACCACAGGAAACAGTTGCGATGAAACACTCACCATTAGTTTTGTATAGGACCCACCCTTGTTATTTATATGCCATCCGATCCATTTACCTCACCTGACTCATTAAGATTAAAGCATTACAAAAAAATTTACAGGTTGGTTATATCATGTGAATTTAGAGGTTTTAGGTATAAATAATTTTTTGGGGTGGCCCACTTGAGTGTTGAATCATCCTGATTTTTGGAATCAATGACTAACGAACGGTAGTGTACGACGATGAACGGTGAGGATTTCGTTCAAGTTAAGTTGTTTCTCCCACTAACGTGAAAGTAATCCCTGTAGGCACCCAAGTGTTTTCCAGGCAAAAAACACCAGCAATGGTCGACAGTCACAGAGAAATTGGACGGCCACGATCATCCAACCTGTGATACATCTGGACCAATGTATGAACCACCAATCCGCGGGCCCCACTTATAAAAACCCACCGCTTACGATTAACCCCGCCACTAAAACCGTTACGACCGATACTTGAAGTTCTAATCCCCCAGAAGAAATATAAAACGAAACAGAGCGTAACGGAAACGAAAAAAATTCACCTCTCCTGAGCTTAGCAGCAGCAACCTTATGATCCACCACCTTCTTCTCCGCAGCAGGTGAGACCGCCTCCTCCTCGGGTGGGAACAGCACTTTATCAATTCCCTGCACTGAAATCCGACCGTCCGTGTAGATATCTGGATCGAACAGATAAGCGGCTCCCTCGCTATGGCCGAATTTCACCGATCCATCAGCTTCCTGGGCCACCACCTTATGCGGCAGCCGCAGTGTATCGTACCGGACCTTCCCAAACCTCCTCACCGCATTGTACATGCTCTCTTCCGTCTGGTATTCCGGGATAAGATGGTAATACATGATCTGCTCCGGCGCGCCTGGCTCTGATAGCTGGTCCGTCGTCAGCCGGGACATTGCCTCATCGTTCGGCGCCAGGACCGTCAGAACATACCCTTCCGACACCAATCTACCCATCTCCGTTGCTAGCGACGTGAGATTAACCAAGATATCAGCCATCTCGTTGTACCCACCGTAATGCAGTAAGGTCTGGATGAAATCCTTCACCTGGCTCTCACCGTCGAACCAACGGTGGGCCCCGCCGGGGCCGGGGGCGGGCGCCGGAGCCAGATCAGGTCCTGGCGCCATCGCGTAGAAGACGGGAAGGACCGGAGGCGCGCCGGCCGGGACCGGCATTGGCTTCTTCAGCCGGTTCGTCCTCGGGTCCACCTCCGGCGCGCCCTCCGGAAGGACGGCCGAGATCGAAGTGAGGCTCCGCCTCCGGTTGAAATCCTCCTGTACGGATCGGGGGACCAGCAGCCGTTCAATGCCGTGGATGATCCCGTCGGGGCGGATCACGGCATTTGGGTGGACCACATTCGCAAGGTCGATCTTCTGGTCAGGAAATATACGGACGGGATCGTTCGAGAGTGTCCGATGGTGGATGTCGGATCTAGGCCATTGGTCGGCTGGGATCCGGCTGGGGATGACGTGGAACAGGATTAGGGTTTGGAGGGAGCGGAGATTGCCAGGCTCAAGGAGGAAGCGCTTGAACTCGGGATCGAGATCACGGTCGAGTGCCTCGTTGCGAGGGGCGAAGATGGTGATGTTGTGGGCCCCAACGGCGGATTCTAGGGTTTGAAGGAGGAGGGCCTTTTCAACAAGCTCGGAGAGAATGGTGTAATGGGAGTCGAGAAGGGCCACGAGGACGGAGTTGGAATTGATCTGGCCATTGGTAGTGGACGGCAGGGATTTGGACAGGGAGGAGCTGGTATGCAATGCCGGTGAGAGGGTAACGAGGGAGACGAGATAGACGGCTAGGATTAACCGATGGATGCCGTGGATGTGGCAATCCATGGCTAGAGAGAGAGAGAGAGTTGCAGAGAGCTTTTTCTTTCTGTTCTCCGTGAGAGAGATACCGATGATGCTGCTATTTTGTGTTTGTTTTGGTTTTGTCTGGAGCTGTGGGCGGATTTGAAGTGGAGTATTCAGTCAGGTTTTGGATGGAGCGTGGGTTCCGCGAAGAATAGAGATGTGGACACTTGGCGGATTTGATTGTGTGGGGGCCAAGCGCAGGTATTGGCTCGGCTCGAAACTCCGCCATCTGCTGTCTTTTGTTTTCACTCTCGGCTGTGAGTTTTGACTGCGAGTTGTTTCGTAAACTGGAGTGTGCGTTTGCCGCAGCTTAGAGTATATATGGAAGGAAATCTGATCCAATGTACACGTGGCAAGTACGTTTTCTGGGATGTATCATAGTGCGGAGTTCGGATTGATCAGACTATCAAAACCATCCAAGTAATGGATGTGAAGTGGGCATAGGACGGCTGGCAGTTTAAATCCAATTGGGTGAGATCGGACGGTTAAGATATCTCCGGTACTAAAATTTTAAATGTTTAATCATTTCACAGTGGAGAACACGATTTGGACGGATGCATTGGCATAAATGTATACCACGTTGACAGGTATGAGCTGCAAAGCATAAGTATATTGTTACAAACTCATAATCTAAGTTCACAATGGGGCAGCACCGAGCGGGTAAATGAGAAGGCAAAGTTACCCTGTTACCCTTTTGCCGAGCGGACGCGGATTGCTTGCGACAGGCTGTCGGAGGAACTTCCTGGATAGGAAGCTAGGTGGGGCCCATCGTGATGTTTGTGAGAAATCCAATCCGTCCATCTGTTTCTTCAGCTTATTTTATTCCATAAAACAAAAAATGAGGCGAATCCAAAACTCATTTGAGCCGCACGAGAGGAAACTGTGGGGATTCAACTATCATCAATTCATCATGGAAACATTCGTAGGGCCTAGGTTTTGTGGAAGTGGTCCATGGTTCAGTCATCCAAACCATTGATATAAAATAGAAAGCGAAAATAAATCATACGATGAATCTTTCATAAGCTTTCACTCGTTGGCCCACAAAATGAAGGTACGAAATAAAATACACTAACGGTTGACCTTCAACAAAAAACGATCCATTATTTTAATCTTATGGTCTTTCGGTGCATGGTCATCATCTATCGTAGGTCCTACCTTATCAACGGTTTGGATCACTAATTTATAAAAGTGAAATCTAAGATGTTGATATGCGTGTACAGATTCTAAGACGAGCATTTGCATGTATGATTTAAGGGCAGAAAATTCGACCCGTCGTGTAATGTCGCACGTACTAATTTTTTTTTTAAGGGTGATTATACGCAAAAGAGAGAATATTTAAATTGTACGGTGACAACGAGGTGGGCAGGGTATATCACCTGATTTTACTGTTTTGCCCTTACCGACTCTGTCAACCCCGGGCGGATGGAGACACATCTCGCTTAAATGGCATGGCCAGGTTCGATATCTTTGCCCAATCTCATCATTAAGACGTCATTAAAGAATATGAGACATGAAGATTTTATGTAAATGACCATCTTACCCTTCATTTGCTCACCTGGCAAATGTGAAACTTAAGTAAAACCAGAGCTGGACATGTGACCACTCGACTAGCTGGTCTTACTCCAAACTCGACTAAGCTGGTCTTACTCCTTTGGACCTGACTCCATCGGAACCGTATGGGTGAGTCGATACAAACTCATTATCTTTTATCCAGTCCAAACTTAAATCAAACCGAGTTCAGGTCACCCGATAACCCAATTCAATCAAAAACTCGATGTGGTATTGGTTTGACTTGATTCAAAACCCAACTATTACATATAAAAAATAATAATTGTTGATGCAAAAAAATGCCCTCCCCATCCTTTCGCCTGCACAGGGAAGAAATAAAGAAGGTCATGGCGAAAGCCGGGACCCTCCGATGCTTAAGTCAGGGATATGATTGTGAGAAAGGTTTTTGAAAGGAGTTTTTTATGTACCTTTCAAAATGGAGGTTTCTTGTATTTATAGGAATGGGGGGGTCCCGACGTGTAGAGATTCCCTTCTGCATATATCGGGGATATGATTTAGTTGTAATCTACGTATGGATTATGCTCGATCCCAAGATCTTCTGGGCTGAGAATCCTTCCACAAGATTTGTCGGGATGGTATTTGTGTTTACACCGTCTTTGCCTTACTTGGCTCGACCTTAACTGACTTTGAGAGTCTCGGCCAGCTGCAAGAATGAGTTGTTTGCCTTCTGTCGAATGAAATAGAGTCGGTCCGTAGCCGATATCCTTTCTTAATCGGATAGCCAACAATAACCAACCTAATAGGGGCGGTTTTATAGTCGGCTCGGTGGCTTCTAGCGTTCGGACTTTAATCGGTCCTTTTAGACGTTGTTAGCTCAATATCCGAGTCAACTTTATGCGCCTCACGTATTTTGTCTATGGCTCATGACTCTATAAGCCTCAGTCGGAATTTATTTCCTGATATCTGAGCCAAGTCTCTCCTTAGGCAATTGACTCTTTCACCTCGGTCGGGCTTATTGCCTCGGAATCACTGGTAATGTCAATAGAGTTGGTCCATTCCATATCTGGGTCTTCGGACTTGTCATATTTTTCCGCAACAGTAAGCCCTCTTACTCCTTGTGTCAACCGTGTTGATGTAAAAGAGTAAAGAGTTTTTTAGTCAGCTTGAACTGAGGACCGTGGTTATGATGGAGCATTTAATGCTTCTTGCATCATCCATAATGCGCGTCAGTTTGTTGATCGAGGTCGCATGAGCGGACAGCCATCAGAATGTTTTTCTGAATTATGAGCGCTGGACGTGTGGCGTGAGCGGTTCCTTCATCAGTTGGCGTGTGCCACGTGTCAAGCGGTAGAGTCGAAACGTGCGTCGATACGACTCCTCCTTAAATGCCCTTGCTATGTGGCCGGGCTATTTAAGGGGGAGAGAGATGCCCATTCTCTGTTTTCGCGCGCCTGCTCTCTTCTCTCCTAATTCTTGTTTCTGTCATTCAGGTTTCCTCTACTATTTTCATCTCCATTTTCATTTTTTGCATCCACGTTCGCGTACTCCTTGTCTCTCCGGTGAATTTTAACTCTCTTCCTCCCCTTCATTTTTACTTTCCACAGCAATGCAAGGTTCTCAGAGCCCCTGGGAGGGAGCCTCCGGTAGTGAGGGCGAAGCGAGACATTTTTGGAATGTCTCGGAATCACCCTCGTTGCTGACGGAGATGGCGATTGGTGCCAATGAAGCTTTCCAATTCTCTAAGAGAATATTTGGAACTTCAGCGGAGCGTCCTGCTTCAGCAAATCCTTTCCATGGAGGTATGTCGCTAGTGACTGCCCCTAGGAGGCCTAACCCTCTTAGGGAAGACATGGAGGAGGAGGATGAGGAGACTGAGGGAACCACTGGGTTGGTTCCCGCTAGTAGATTGACACAGGCTTCGCTAGTGACTGCCCCTAGGAGGCCTAACCCTCTTGGGGAAGACATGGAGGAGGAGGATGAGGAGACTGAGGGAACCACTGGGTTGGTTCCCGCTAGTAGATTGACACAAGCTTCGCTAGTGACTGCCCCTAGGAGGCCTAACCCTCTTGGGGAAGACATGGAGGAGGAGGATGAGGAGACTGAGGGAACCACTGGGTTGGTTCCCGCTAGTAGATTGACACAGGCTTCGCTAGTGACTGCCCCTAGGAGGCCTAACCCTCTTGGGGAAGACATGGAGGAGGAGGATGAGGAGACTGAGGGAACCACTGGGTTGGTTCTCGCTAGTAGATTGACACAGGCTGTTGACTCAGTTGCCGAGGGAGGAGAGGCTGGAGACGAGCAGAGGGGTCCGGTCCCTTCGGTCTTTACTGAGGCAGACTTGGATAGAATTTGAGTCGGGTATCATGTCCTAGACTCGGTTATTATTCGTCTTCCTCTTCCGAATGAATTACCCGACCATCCTCCCGATAGGATGGTCACGATTTTTCAAGTCGTTTTACAATATTGCTTGCGTCTGCCCCTCCAAGGCATTGCTCGGGACTTACTTTCCTAACTTCAGGTAGCGTCGGGGCAGATAGTTCCAAATGGGTGGAGTTACTTGTTCAGATGCTCGATGTTGTGGGCTGAGACTAAACAGCCCTCGCTGACCATTGACGAGTTTCTCTACCTGTACAAAATACGGCCGAATACATAGTAGCCTAGTTGGTACTTTTTGTTTGCTTGGCAGAACAAGGGAGGACCTTTAATAACCGACCCTCCTTCCTCCAACAAACATTGGAGAGATAGATGGTCATGGGTGTTGAGGGTCAAATATTGCATATTAAACCCCAGTTATTACATGAATTTACAAACATGACACTGCTTAATGGATTAATTTAATCATGTTTTTGTTGCAGGGTGTAATTAGGAGCGTTGACTGAAAAAGAGTATTAAAAGTATTGATTTGATACTCTAGAGGCACCAGAGCAAGGGACGGACTCCAGAGGAATGAGATTAATGGATTTACAAGCTAGGTATCTGAGGAAATCAGGCCATTCACGTTAAAGATGGCCCGAAACTGGTCCAAAATGTAAGATCACAGGGTTCATACCATCCGATTGACCTGAAACTTTATACATAGGATGAGGGCCATAAATTAACCGTACACGTAAAATTTCAGCCATTGGATTACTATGGAAGTGTCCCAATTGATTGATCAGCCCATAAACAGTTGATTTGGGGCCCACCTGCTATCTGGATATGCTTCAAATTTTATCTCAAGGGTTTAAATAATATGAGAAGGAGGATGGACGGATCAGATTTTACACAAACATTACAGTGGACCCCACATAGTGGAGTGTGTGTAACATATATACAACGTACGTCGTGCACCGAATCCGCGACCACCTTCCAGACAGCACCCGCCGCAACCTTTTTCAAAACAGAAACTTCAATTTTGGCGTCAGCGAGCGACCGACACTGAATAATTTTTCAGCTGATTGTGGGCCCCACCCGTGGCACGTCCGGACAATCCGAACCGTTCAACGTGTAGAGGGTCATGAATACTATAAAACCATGATAACATTTTACACCCACGCATACACACGTGTGCGGTACAGATGCCACAAGAGGACTGCTCTGCGACATTCAAAATTATTTTCTTTGTGATTTCTTCTCTAGGCCGTGTCAACGGACGTTTAAAACCACCCATTCTTGACTGAAATTTTGTTCTGAATGCAATGAACGGGGTGAATTTTCCTAAAAGTACCTCTGTGGGGCCCACTGATCACGACAGCGAAAGAGTGCGAAAGGTTTCGCACATCCGTGAAAATTGACTTTTCCAGGCAGTTGTGGCCCACCATCTTTGATCATATGGCAAATCTGAACCGTCTATCATGTAGAGGACCCAAAAACATCCTAAGAGACGGTGTTTCTTTGAAAATTAAACGAGAAAAGTGACGTGTTTTGAGGCACTGAACTTAGCTGCGAAAAGGCTTTCGCTGCGCATGCGATAGCTTTCCAAATCCGATTCAAGTTCAATTTTCACCACTCCAGCAGCTATATAAGAAGGTTTTGGACGTGGGGAGCAATGATTCAGACCTTGGGAGGAAGATCAAGAGCTTGAAGAGAGGAGAAGGAGCAAAGAGAGAGAAAGAGTTTGGTTTATTTTTCTATTTTCTTTCTAAGACTTATATGGAGATCAGTCCATCCATGTCAGGCTAAACCTCTTAGCTAGGGCTAAGAGGTGAAGCTTGTAGGGTGATGGGAGTGACTTGCTTGTGCCTTTTGTTTAAATTGAATTGACATTAATTTTAGTTTTATTAATATTGAAATGTTTTTAGTCCTTAATGGTCTGTTGTGACTGAAATTACAATGGGTCTGCAATGGCTTTGAGCATGTCCCTTTTCTTCGATGTTTATGACGTCAGGAAGCACTGTTGTTCACCATAGTCTCCTGGGCATGGTCGGATGTCAGTACCCTTCCTAACCTTCATACATGTGATTGGTTGGTAATTAGTTTAATTCTGTTGTTTGCCATAGTCTCTTGGGCATGGTTTGGTGATGAAATCCATTCTAATTCATATACCTTTCATCTCTTGAAAATTAGATCAATGACAGTTCAGTTAATTTCAATGATTCATGAAACAGGCATAAGATCTCCCTGATCTCTACAAGTAGATCCTCTGAATCCCTAGTTTCCTTTCCTCTGAAGTTCTTAAGTTTTAGATTCAGTATTCCACAATTATTCCTCAAATTACATTTGATTTAGATTTCATCTTATTATAGTTCTAGTTCTAGTTAGTTTTAGATTACGTACAGGTTTCAGTCCCTTGGGATTCGACCTCGGTCTTACCAAGTTATTACTACATTACAACTCTGCACTTGGGGAGTGAACAAGTTTTTGGCGCCGTTGCTGGGGACTGACGGTTGCGTTTCTGAAATTAATTAGTTTTAGAATTAGTTTAAAATTAGGATTTTTACTAACTTCAGTTTTAGGTTAGATTATTTTTGTTGATTTATAGAAACTAACTTATTTCTTTTGTAGGCTTTAAGATAGGAACTTCTAATTCAGTAAGATCTTTCTAATTCCTACTTTCTATTTTTCACATCTCTTTCATTACTTTCTAATTAAGACTTTCCTAATTCGTTTTAGAAACTTTCCACTTTCTTTAGAATTTCTTCTTTTCTTTAGAAATTAGTTCACTTTTAATTAGGAATTTTATAATGTTAGAGTTTCTATTCTTAAAAACTAACTTGTTTTGGTTTGTTTTGCAGGTTTTTAACTTAGGAACTCCGATCTGGTAACTTCTTTCCAAATCCTCTCTTTCTTTCTAGATTTTTATTTCATTTATCTTTTTTAGGTCTAAGTTTAGAATCGAAATTGAGGTTATGGCTGAAAATCAACCTCAAGCACTACCACAACCTAGGGTTGAGGAAGTACAAGCTGAGAATGAGGTACATCAAGCACCCCCGCCTCGTACTTTATGAGATTATTTATAACCGACGGGGGTGAGTACGCCCTCATGTATGATTTTTCCTGAGAATAAAGGATAGATGGACATCAAGCCAGGGGTTATCCAACTCCTTCCTAAGTTCCATGGGCTCGAGTCTGAAGAACCGTATCTACATCTGAAAGAGTTCGATAAGATTATTATCACCTTATACTTTCCTAATGTATCTGAGGATACTATTAGGCTGAAACTTTTCCCATTTTCCTTGAAAGAGAAGGCCAATACGTGGTTTCATTCACTGCGTCCTAGATCCGTTGGCACATGGGATGATATGCAGAGGAAATTTATAAAGAAAA
Organism: Magnolia kwangsiensis; assembly: GCA_037074715.1. NCBI lineage: Eukaryota > Viridiplantae > Streptophyta > Magnoliopsida > Magnoliales > Magnoliaceae > Magnolia > Magnolia kwangsiensis. Next base: position 65,397,774 of record CM073589.1, read on the forward strand.
TTTTCCCACATCATAAGACAATTACCCTCAGAAAAGTAATCATGAACTTTACCTAAAAGGAAGATGAAACATTCTTCCAATGTTGGGAAAGGTTCAAGGATTTGGTCAATTCATGCCCACAACATGGATTTGAAATATGGCATATTACGAATTTTTTCTATGATGGGCTAACATCTTCTATACGCCAAATGGTCGAGACAATGTGTAACGGAGAATTCATTAATAAAAATGTCGATGAGGTATGGGATTACCTCGATAGTCTCGCTGAAAAAACATAATCATGGGACTATTACCCAAAGACGAACACTACGTCTAGGCTGACTCATTCAAGGGAAAAGGACGGAATATATCTCCTGAAAGAGGATGATGATCTTAACGCTAAGGTGGCTAATCTCACCAGAAAAGTTGAGGCCATAGAATTAAAGAAGGATAAGGTTAATGGAAGTGTTTGTGGCATCTGTGATTGCGACATTCATACAACTGAAAATTTTCCTACAATACATGCCTTTCGAGAAGTATTGAATGAACAATCCAATGCCGTAAATAACTATCAAAGACCTTTCAATGGTTCAACCTCTAATACGTACAATCCTGGCTGGAAAAATCATCCCAATTTTAGTTGGAGGAATGGACAAACTGCCACCCCTCAAGGTTTCTTCAATCAAAATCCAAATAAGGGAAAACCTCAAGAAGAATCGGTTCAAATTTCCATACAAGAGCTGGCTCAGACAATGTAAGAAATTTCAGATTTTATGCAAAAAATAGATTCACGTATGACGGTTGTGGAAAAAGGGATGTTTCCTGCACAACCACTCCCCAATCCTAAACCTCAATACGAGACAGGTGATCCCAGCTCTTCAAATCAAATGGGGCACGCTAAATCCATCACCACTCTTAGGAGTGGGAAAGTTATTGATAAAACCCTTCCGGTTAGGCCCGAAAAGCCTCAAGAACCAGAAGAGGACAACAACGATGGATCTAGTGATGCCCACAAAAATTTGAAACGGAACCTCTAGAGAAGCCAGTTGCTCCGTTCCCCCAACGGTTGGTTGCACCGAAACGTCTCTCTCACTCTCAGGATATCCTAGAGGTGTTGAAACAAGTGAAAGTCAACATTCCTCTACTTGGTGTCATAAAATAGATACCTTTATATGCCAAATTCCTAAAGGACTTATGCACGACCAAACGACGGCAAGGTGTTCAAAAGAAGATTTTCTTAACTGAGAAAGTGAGTGCCATCCTAAAACAAGATGTGCCGCAAAAATTCAAAGACCCCGGTTGCCCAACCATATCATGTGTAATCGGAAACTATCGAATTGATCACGCACTTCTTGACTTAGGAGCGAGCGTCAATTTGATTCCCTACTCGGTGTACCAACAGTTAGGTTTGGGTGAATTAAAACCCACCCGAACCATACTACAACTTGCTGATCGTTCTGTTCATATACCAAGAGGGATAATTGAGGATGTGTTGGTCCAGGTTGATAGATTTTACTATCCTGTAGATTTTATCATCTTGGACACCGAACCCATCAATGACACGAGCACTCAGATTCCCGTCATTCTTGGTCGCCCATTCCTGTCCACTTCAAATGCAATTATCAATTACAGGAATGGTGTCATGACTATGTCTTTTGGAAATTTGACATTACAATCGAATATCTTTTTCAATAACGGCAGCAACTCAGAGGATGATGACGATTTTCACGATATTAACATGATTGATTCTTTTGTAGAAGATAGAACGCCTCTCACCTTATCCTCTGATCCTCTAGAGACGTGCCTGGCCCACTCCCATGATCTTGATGATGATATAATTAAGGAGACGTGTGTCATGCTTGATACTGCACCGGTACTTGAAGTTAACCGGTGGAGGCCACAAATTGAAGAGTTGCCCCAAACTGATGTAGTGCCTCTACCGTCTAACCTCAAGCCACGAAGCTTGACCTAAAACCTTTGCTCTCTGATTTAAAATATGTCTATTTAGGTCAAGATGAGACATACCCGGTGGTGATCTCTGCCCACCTGGAGAAAGAACAGGAGAGTATGCTTATATCTACTCTCATTGAGCATAAGGGAGCTCTAGGATGGATGATAACGGACCTCAAGGGATTAACCCATAGATTTGTACTCACCACATATATCTTGAGGATAATGCAAAAGTTGTTCGGTAATCACAACGTAGACTAAATCCAAATATGAAGGAAGTGGTTAAGGCCGAGGTTCTTAAACTATTGGATGTGGGTATCATATACCCCATATCTGATAGTCAATGGGTGAGTCCAACTCAGGTGGTTCCCAAGAAATCCGGGATCACCATCGTAGCCAATGCCAATAATGAACTCGTGCCAACCAGAGTTACTACTGGTTGGAGAATGTGCGTTGACTACAGAAAGTTGAATACCATCACAAGGAAAGACCACTTTCCTTTGTCCTTCATTGATCAAATCTTGGAAAGGCTAGCCGGTCATTCCTATTACTGTTTCCTTGACGGGTATTAAGGTTATAATCAGATTGAAATCGCCCCTGAGGATCAGGAAAAGACCACATTTACATGTCCATATGACACCTTTGCTTACAAAAGGATGCCATTCGGGTTATGTAATGCCCTTGCAACCTTTCGACGATGTATGATGAGTATCTTTTCTGACATGGTGGGGAAATATTTAGAGGTCTTCATGGACGATTTCTCTATTTTTGGTTCATCTTTCAGCGAGTGCTTAGCAAGTCTTAAATGTGTGCTGAAAAGATGTGAAGAAAAAAATTTGGTACTTAATTGGGAGAAGTGTCATTTCATGGTTCAAAAGGGAATTGTCCTTGGGCATATCATCTCGTCCAAGAGAATCGAGGTAGATAAGGCAAAAATCGATATTATCTCTAACCTACCTCCACCCAAGAACATCAGAGACGTGTGATCCTTCTTAGGACACGCAGGATTTTACAGACGATTCATAAAGGACTTTAGTCTCCTCTCTCGTCGTTTATGTAATCTTCTCCAAAAGGATGCACCATACGAGTGGACTGAGCAATGCCAAGAAGCCTTCACTAAGCTTAAGGGCATGTTAACCACTACACCTATCATGCAGCCACCCGACTGGAATCTTCCTTTTAAACTTATGTACGACGCCTCTGATTATGCTCTTGGAGCAGTTTTAGGCCAGAGAAAAGATAAGCTGCCTTACGTCATTCATTACGCCAGTAGGATTCTAAATTCTGCCCAAGTGAACTACTCGACTACGGAAAAGGAACTCTTAGCCGTAGTGTTCGCTTTGGACAAATTTAGGTCCTACCTGATCGGGTCCAAGATTATCATCTACACAGATCACGCGGCACTTAAGTATCTTCTTTCTAAGAATGATTCTAAGCCCCGCCTAATACGATGGATCCTTCTACTCCAAGAATTCGATTTGAAAATTAAAGATAAAAAGGGAGTAGAGAACGTAGCGGCCGATCATCTCTCTCGCCTTAATACCTCTGATTCCCTTGAGACGACCCATATTAATGATATGTTCCCTGATGAACAACTATTCAGAGTCTCCCATTCACCTTGGTTCGCTGATATTGCTAATTATCTTGCTACAGGTTCCATACCAACACACTGGACGTCGCAAGATAAGAAGAAATTCTTTACCAAGGTGCGTAACTTTTTCTGGGACGATCCATATTTGCTTAAATATTGCCCAGACCAAATCTTAAGGAGATGTGTGTTAGACGATGAGCATCAGAGTGTCATCTCCTTCTGTCACTCACAGGCCTGTGGTGGTCGCTTTTCTGCTAAAAAGACCACGGCCAAGATTCTACAGTGTGGCTTTTACTGGCCCACTATGTTCAGGGACACTCATGAGTTTTGTAAGGCTTGCGAGCGTTGTCAGAAATTGAGAGCATTGTCCCATCGAAATATGATGCCCTTGAATCTCATCCTTATTATAGAAGCATTTGATTGTTGGCACATTGATTTCTTGGGACCATTCCCCCAATCATTTAGAAATTTATATATTTTGCTCACCATGGATTATGTCACTAAATGGGTCGAAGCAATTCCGTGTCGTAACAATGACCATCAAACGGTCATTAAATTTTTAAAAGAAAACATTCTATCGCAGTTCAGGACGCCTCGAGCCATCATTAGTGACGGGGGCTCACACTTTTGCAATAGATCATTCGAGAGTTTAATGAAGAAATACGGTATCTCTCATAAGGTGAGCACCCCATACCATCCACAGACAAGTGGACAAGCTGAGATTTCTAATAGAGAGATCAAACATATCCTGGAGAAAACAGTTAACCCTAATCGTAAGGATTGGTCAATTTCGATTGACCGATGCCTTATGGGCATACTATACTGCTTTTAAAACTCATATTGGAACATCTCCCTTTAAACTTGTCTATGGGAAGGCCTGTCACTTGCCTGTGGAATTGAAACATAAAGCATATTGGGCGATCAAAAATCTAAATTTTAATCTGGACAACGCTGGCTCGCTATGCAAACTTCAATTAAATGAACTTGAAGAAATCTGGAACGATGCGTATGAAAACTTGAGAATTTACAAGGACAGGATGAAGGCGTTTCATGATCAACATATTCTACAAAAATTATTTACGCCAGGTCAGAAAGTCCTTTTGTACGATTCTCGACTACATCTCTTTCCGGGTAAGCTTCGATCTCGTTGGACCGGCCCTTACATTGTTGTCACTGCTTATCCTCATGGGGCTGTCGAGATAAGAGATCCCGACAATGGCAAGGAGTTTAAAGTCAATGGACATCGATTAAAGCCATTTGTCGAGACATTTGATTCAGAGGACATGTCCATGCCTCTGACTGCTCTTGTTTAACAGGATTGATCTCCTAGTCTGATGGAGGTATAGGTAGGTTTATCGCTTTCATAGGACTAGGACAGTTGATTTATTTATCTGGCTGAAGACAGTAAATTTAGCTCTCCTGGGAGGCAACCCAGTCATTTTATTCCATTTCATTTTTTTAGTTAGTTAGTTCAATATTTGTGGGTAACATTACTGCAAACCCTCACGAGACTACAACTTGTCCACTAGGGGTAACCTAAGGGTTTAAAAGCTTGTTGCATGTGCTAAATGCAATCGAGAGCACCTGCGAAAGTAGTATAGGTAGGATTTCATTTTTGTTATTTTTATTTTTCTTTCTCTCTCGTACTAACCTGCTCTCTCCTAATGATCTCTTGAAAAATCTCTCTCGATTCGTTATTCAGGTATTATCTTCCCATCACTTTACTTTCGTTGTCTCATGTGCATTGCATGTTATATCTTTTACATTGAGGACAATGTAGATTTTTGGTTGGAGGTGGGAGATTAGGCAACCTAATCAGTGTTTTCTTGGTCTTGAGCAAAAAAAATATGAAAATTTTTAAAATTTTTCTGGGAATTCTTATGAATTCGAAGTGATTTTTGATGGATATCCTGGACGTACAATTTCAAGACACGTGATGTTGATAATTTAGGACTCTTCGATTTAGTATCTATTAAATTTTGCAGTTAAGATCGAGTTATTAATCCATGATTAGAAGTTGTAAACATTGATTGAGTCATGATTTCATATGTCACATCTCGCTTTCACATTAAGGTTTCAGTCTGATATTGAAGGGTTAACTTGGTAATCACTAAGCATGTAAGGAAACCGCTTGAAATTTGCTCGTCATGATCAATTAAAGAAAAAAGAAAAAAGAACAGATACCTTAGGAAGGGTTGGGAGAATAATCTTCATCATAGGTTTGCTCCCTGTAGGTGAGGATTTAATTCTCCTTGAATGATATGTGAAAAGGTTTGGGTGTACGGTCTTCACTATAAATTTGCTCCCTATAGGTAAGGATTCGATTCCCCTCCTTGGCATTACTTTTAAGAGAAAAATCAAAAGTCGAAATTTCTGAGATAGGTTTGGTTCGGGTTTTGGTTATCATGAATACTCTTGTGGTTACCAATGCTATCATGAAATACTGAATTAAATTTTAATGTTGATAAGCTGAGATTACACTATATACCCATGGATCTCAATATTTAAAATTGTTCTAATTAATAGATTAATACTTTGAACTTGATTATGAAGTTTACTGTGTGCTTGAGTCTAGGAGAAAATAATTCCCAACATTCATGAATCTTAAATTTCTCGTATTTGAATCGTTTTCAAAAAAAAAAAAAATCACTCAAGTTCATAGAAATTATCCTGAAGTTCTCAACTTGTTTTTCGCATACCTTGCTCGGGACTAGCAAAATCTGGTTGGGGGTTGTGTTGAGGGTCAAATATTGTATATTAGACCCCAGTTATTACATGGATTTACAAACATGACACTGCTTAATGGATTAATTTAATCGTGTTTTTGTTGCAGGGTGTAATTAGGAGCGTTAACTGAAAAAGAGTATTAAAAGTATTGATTTGATGCTCTAGAGTCACCAGAGCAAGGGACGGACTCCAGAGGAATGAGATTAATGGATTTACAAGTCAGGGATCTGAGGAAATCAGGCCGTTCACGTTAAAAATGGCCCGAAACTGGTCCAAAATGTAAGATCACAGGGTTCCTACCATCCGATTAACCTGAAACTTCATATATTGGATGAGGGCCATAAATTAACCGTACACGTAAAATTTCAGCCATTGGATCACTATGAAAGTGCCACAACTGATAGATTAGCCCATAAACCGTTGATTTGGGGCCCACCTGCTATCTGGATATGCTTCAAATTTTATTTCAAGGGTTTAAATAATATGAGGAGGATGGACGGATCAGATTTTACACAAACATTACCGTGGACCCCACATAGTGGAGTGTGTGTAACATATATACAACGTACGCCGTGCACCGGATCCGCGACCACCTTCCAGACAGCACCCGCCGCAACCTTTTTCAAAATAGAAACTTTCGTTTTGGCGTCAGCGAGCGACCGACGCTGAACGATTTTTCGCTGATTGTGGGCCCCACTCGTGGCACGTCCGGCCAATCCGAACTGTTCAACATGTAGAGGGACATGAATACTACAAAACCATGTTAACATTTTACACCCATGCATACACACGTGTGCGGTACAGAGGCCACAAGTGGACTGCTCTGCGACGTTCAAAATTATTTTCATTGTGATTTCTTCTCTGGGCCGCGTCAACGGACGTTTAAAACCAACCATTCTTGACTGAAATTTCATTCTGAATGCAATGAACGAGGTGAATTTTCCTAAAAGTACCTCTGTTGGGCCCACCGATCATGACAGCGAAAGAGTGTGAAAGGTTTCACACATCCGTGAAAACTGACTTTTTCAGGCGGTTGTGGCCCACCATCTTTGATCATATGAAAGATCTGAACCGTCTATCATGTAGAGGACCCAAAAATATCCTAAGAGACGGTATTTCTTTAGAAATTAAGCGAGAAAAGTGGCGTGTTTCGAGGCACTGAACTTGGCTGCGAAAAGGCTTTCGCTGCGCATGCGATAGCTTTTCAAATCCGATTCAAGTCCGATTTTCACCACTCCAGCAGCTATATAAGGAGGTTTTGGACGTGGGGAGCAATGATTCAGACCTTGGGAGGAAGATCCAGAGCTTGAAGAGAGGAGGAGCAAAGAGAGAAAAAGAGTTTGGTTTATTTTTCTGTTTTCTTTCTAAGACTTACATGGAGATCAGTCCATCCATGTCAGGCTAAACCTCTTAGCTAGGGCTAAGAGGTGAAGCTTGTAGGGTGATGGGAGTTACTTGCTTGTGCCTTTTGTTTAAATTGAATTGACATTAATTTTAGTTTTATTAATATTGGAATGTTTTTAGTCTTTAATGGTCTGTTGTGACTGAAATTACAATGGGTCTGCAATGGCTTTGAGCATGTCGCTTTTCTTCCATGTTTATGACGTCAGGAAGCACTGTTGTTCACCATAGTCTCCTGGGCATGGTCCGATGTCAGTACCCTTCCTAACCTTCATACATGTGATTGGTTGGTAATTAGTTTAATTCTGTTGTTTGCCATAGTGTCTTGGTCATGGTTTGGTGATGGAATCCATTCTAATTCATATACCTTTCATCTCTTGAAAACTAGATCAATGACAGTTCAGTTAATTTTCATGATTCATGAAACAGGCATAAGATCTCCCTGATCTCTACAAGTGGATCCTCTGAATCCCTAGTTTCCTTTCCTCTGAAGTTCTTAAGTTTTAGATTCAGTATTCCACAATTATTCCTCAAATTACATTTGATTTAGATTCCATCTTATTCTAGTTCTAGTTCTACTTAATTTTAGATTACGTACAGGTTTCAGTCCCTTAGGATTCGACCTCGGTCTTACCGAGTTATTACTACATCACAACCCTGCACTTGGGGAGTGAACACTGGGCATGTGGTCGCTAGGAGATTGCCAAACCAGGACTCTTCGAACCTCGCGTTCCCCGAGCATTTTCGGAAGCAGGTGACTCGGCATGTCCTTTCTCTGTTTTTTCTTGCTGCGATACTTTTGAGTCTGACTGAATGTGTCTTGTAAATATTCCAAAGAAAAGGCCAAAGCTAGGAGCCGGTGCCCTAGCTCGGATCAAAGATCTGAGGGTACTAAGTTTGGAGGATTGGTCTTGGAAGACACTTCTTCAGCCGGAGCGTCTTCTTCTCGCGGGTTTAGACTCGACCGTGATAGGTAACTTCTGAAAATCCTGTCACATTTGCCTCGAACCGTTTTTAACTCGTCTTGCTTTTCCTGATGCAGATATGGTTGAGGCAATGCCTATTCTCCATTCGCCCTCTAAAATGAAAGCTCCTCTGAGGTTGGAGACTCATCTTGAGGCTCGTTCTTCAAAGAGATCAAAAACGGTTTCAAAGGCTAAGAGGTAAGCCACACCGGTAGTACCAACCGAGGTCTTGACAATAGATTTGGAAGAAGGGGCGGAAGTGGTAGACACGGTGGCGAAAGCGGCAGCTTCCGACTCTCAGGCTCATGAGGCTCCCGAGCCAGGACCCGTTGCCGAGCAGGTCCCAGAACAGAGGGAGGTGCTTAGAGGGGAGTCCTCTTGAGGGGAGATGACTCAACAAGGGCCATCGGTCTTCCGGCGGGCCGTGTCCGACATGGTCCCTTGGGCCATTTCTCATGGGAGCGAGAAAGAATTCGCTTCCCTCTTTGAAGCTCTCGGCAGTCGAATTCTCTCACATACTGTGAAAATACGGCTCGAGGTAAGACTCGTACTTCTCGCTCATCTTTTTGCCTTATTCCATCTTAATCTAACTGTCTTTTCTTTTGTAGTTCGCCCCTTACTTGCTCAGGGCCAGTATAGATCTGGCCGAGGCTCAGATTCGGGTAGCGGATGTTGAAGCAGCTCGGAAACGGGCAGCAGAGGCCGAGGCACAAGTTGAAGCCACCATGGCTTGGGTCGGTCAGCTGTCTAACAAGCTAGGACTTGCTCGAAAGGCCGCCGAGGACGCCAAGGTTGAGTGCGCTCACATGGTCTCGCTATTGAAAGAGGCCCAGGAAGAGAGCCGGCTCAACCGCCTAACCTGCGACTCTTCTAAGGAGAAATTGGCTCGGCTTAAGGCTGAGACTCGAACTGCCCTTGAAGCGGCTAAGGAAGAGGCCGGGGACAAGGCCCTAAAGGCCTTTCTCGAATCCTAAGAGTATCTAGAGGAACGGGATCACTTGTTTCATGACGACTATACTAAATGTGTAGTAGTAATGAAGGAAGCCTTCCCCGACTTTGATCTCTCGGGTTTTGACGAAGGTGTCTGTCACGCTCCAAACTCAGAAAAAGGGCTCACAAAATTTTCGATCGCCTAATCCGGCGCCGACAACCTTCGTAGTGCCCCATTCTCTGATTCCGGCACTCACATGTCAGATTCCAATCCTGGGATCCTACAAGGAGGATTTTCAGTATGATTTTTTTTTTGTAATGGAGCATAACCACAAGCATAACCAAGTCACAAAACAACATCACCACATATCCACTATATCAAAAATTTTTGAGTATAATGCGGAAAGGGAAATACAGGGTAATCAAAAACTCCAAAATAATCTGATGTGGGCTCCTACCTCAGTGTTGCTGCGATTCAGTGCCACCTGCACACAATGGTCGTACATAAGCTTACAAAAGCTTAGAGGGTGGTTTAAGTATGTGCTTGGGGCAAGCGCCAAATATATAATATCAGAGTAATGCGAAAATATACGGTAAGTCCATGAATGCTATCAGTTGTACCAAAGTTATGTGATGCAAGACATGAATATTATCGGCCATACCAAGGCCATACGATGCGAGGCCTATGTAGCCAAATGTCATATGCGAGATTCAAAACAAGCATATCAATACTCATCAAGTACATATATCAATACAGTTTCCCTCTGGGATATCACCGGGGTCTAGTACACTCCACATTGACTGTTGCCTCCCGAGCCGTATAGCCCAGCGAGAAAAATAGACCACACTATCCGCATGACCAGTAATCTTCCAATACCTACCCGGCTCGTCGATAGCGGACTCATTTACGAGCTGGTCAAACTCAACCTAGCTTATAGCCCCCTCACTCAGGAGATAAAGCCACACCCCCTTCCAACAGACCACGACACAGTGGGAGATGCGGCCTACTGATATTTGGCACTCGAGCGCTCATGTATCCACTCGGTCAGACGTTGGAGTACTTCCTGGTACCAAAAAGGTTCTGGGACTTTTATCCAAGGACATCCTAAATGCCCACAGTGCTAAAACCAAGTATTTTCAGTATCCAATACGGTCATCCACGATGTGCCTGTGGAGCCATGACCCTAATGTCACTAAGGTGTATAATGATTATGACACACAAATGCGAGATGCATGAATCACACCGTTAAATCATGCAGCAATCCAGCGCTTACCACGCGATCATGTGGGGCACTCTATCTCATAAGGAGTCCCGTAAATATCTCAGCCCAACTGACTTATGATATGATCAAACATTCCTTATATCAAGCATACATATAATGCGTATGGGCATGAGTCATGGAATTATATTAAGCATGTTATAAAGTAATGAACTATCCTTACAATACAGATGGGCCTAAACGGCCTACACACAACAAGTATGGGCCTATTAATGGGCCCTAATGAGAGTCATAACACGGACATTTAACTAACATTATTCTTACAATGTGTACGTCAAACCATCATTGCTCCCAAGGTACGGCCCGCCATAAATATCATTACATAAGCCATGGTGGAATCACACATACAATGGACCTTATGTACATCCCATTGGGCCTTAACCCATGAGCCTCAAATATATCAAGGTGGGCCTCAACAACGGGCCGAATGAATGGGCCGAGTTGAATGGGTCAATTCAAATGGGCCGAATGGAATGGGCCAATTTAAATGGGCTGAGTCCAACTCATCTATTATAGAAATCAATGTAGAGTATTATTATAGAAATCAATGTAGAGTATTATAAAAATGAATCATATCAAAATATTGACTGGACCACACTCCAAATAACAATGGTGAGAATGATTTTCGCCGTTAAAATCCTACAGGGCCCACCATTATGTATTTGTTTTAAGATCCGACCTATTCATAAGTTAACATGGAGATGATGGAGTGAGAACAAAAACATCAGTTCGATCGGAACTACCGTAGCCCTTAAGAAGTTTTGAACGGTGAATGTCATTGTCCCCACTATTTATCAGCGGTGGGGATCCACGTGAACCATGGATCTGACTCATTTTTTAGCTCATGCCACAAAATGAGCTTTCAAAATGGTTGAACGGTTAGATGCAGCACATGCATCATGGTGGGTCCCATATAGATGGACGGCATGGAGAGAACACATACATCATTGGGGTCCCACCGTCCAGTGATGTGGACGGTGCAAACAGAACACATAAACCATGGTGGGTTCCACCATTCACTGTCGTGGATGGTGTGAATAAAACACATGCATCATTGTGGGTTCCCACGTGGGGCCCACCATAACGTTTGTTTGACATCCAACGGTTGATAAGGTCACACGGACCTGGATGAAAGGGAAAAACAAATTTTATATTAATCCAAAACTTTTGTGATACCCAAAGGGGTTTCAATGGCAGCCGTTCAATCTCACTGTTTCCTCTGACGTGGGCCACTCGAGTGTGGTATAAGGCTGATTTTTTGGGGTGGCCCACTCGTCAGAGGGGACCCAACAAATGCACAGTGTAGATGATCGAGACACATTATGGTGGGGCCCACGGCTGGGACCCGTGGTCCCTGCCCTCTCTTCAAACGCAGGACGCTAAGACGTCCTTTCATGGTCAGCAGCTGCTGCTCCCTCTCTCTCATATATATATTATTTTTATGAAATAAAGTTTTTCTACAGTTTTTCTCATGTGGGGCCCGCATCAGGTGAATCTAGCCTAGCCATTGCACTCTACAGCTCAAGACAGACCCATCAAGCCCAATATGCGGTATGTTTTAGTTTAAGGTGGGTCCTAGTCAATTTTTAACAGTAAAAATCAATATTTTATATGCTATGGCCCACCAAAAAAATCAGATTAACTTCATTTTTTGGATAAACGCTTAAAATGAGCTGGGGAATGGAGACACGTGTGATGTAGGGCTCCGCTACTATGAGTTGTAAGACCCGTATTCTAGACCGTACCGTTTCGTACACTTCCACGGTGTTACCGGTCGAATTCCGTAACCTTCGACCCTTAATCGATATTTACGTGCGACCCTGATTCGTATGCCGTCAACCCGAGTCGACTCAACCCAAGACCAGTACCATAGCGACCGCGCCATCGCTGCGGTTTCGATGCCGCGACTTGCGCGCCGAGGCAATACCCTGGTCAAGAGATGTGGGCCAACGTTCGGTGCGAGAAAAATGCCGGGCGTTGCGAAACCCAAGAGAATCTCTACGAGATGTCACATCAATCCATCAATCCATCACATGTCAAGTACATGTCAAGTACACATCACCTTTCACCCATTCCCAAGCAACCACAAAAGTCAAGAATCTCTTACAAAACCCATACCTTTCTTACAACAAAAACCTTCAAAGTCAAAAAGTTCTTACACCACCCATGCTTTTCTTACATAAATGGCCACAAAAGCTAAGATTTTCTTACACACCCATCACTCACCACATCCATCACCCATCTATCTCTCTCACCCTTTTACAACTCTCTGTCATTTTCAAACTCAAAATCCAAGCAAGAAATCCATATGTATGAGCTCTCCAAGCCCCTCTCTCTCTTTCAAAACTTTAAGTGTGGCCCACCTCTCCATCCCAACATCTCTCATCCTAACCATCCATTTCTCATCTCCTCCATTGAAATCAAAGCTAAGGAGCTAAGGAACCCATAGGAGCTAGAAGATCGAATGGTGGGTGCTTGATGTTAGTAATTTTTCATGTTTTCAAGTTGGGCCAAGTGAGACCAACCAATCAATGGTTTGGATCTCACTTGGGACCCTAAGTTGTGGCCGATGGCCCACTTTGATCATCATGATCATTCATGATGGGGCCATTCTCCATGGACCTCATCATGATGTTTATTTCATCGCATTAGGGAGGTCATTTAGACCGTCCATATTGGTGGAGAAAGGATCTCCACCGTTGAATTCGATTTTGTTAGTTCCATGTGTAAAGGGACCCATTTTATTGTATGATCTCTTACAAGGGAGGGCTCATAGTAGCGGAGCCCTCTATCACACGCGTGTCCCACTCTCCATCTCTCTCTCCCTTTTTATTTCTTCTTATTTTATTTTATTTTATTTTATGAGGATATAATAGGGTTGTGTGGCCTATTTGAATGGACCCCACCATGAGTATTCATTTTATCCAAATTATCCTCAAGTGGGGCCCACCTTGAATGCATTGTACCTGCATTATCCTCCATGAGGTGGCCCACCTAATCAGGGCCCACCTCATTGCACGTCTCTGTTTAAGGAAAGCACAAATATAAGCTTGGTTCAAAGCTTTGGGGGTGGGCCATTGTGTAGGCCCCACCTTGTTGTATGTGTTCAATCCATGCCGTCCATCTCCTTCCCTGGGTCATTTTAGGAGTTGAGCCAAGTGATGGGGTTGGTTAGAAGGTTTGGTGGGCCATAGCGTTGGAGATTGCACCCTTACCATTCAAAGATCTTTTTTTTTTAATTTTCTAAACACAAAAATTACTCTATATTAGACTCGTTAGATTTGTTCCGAGCCAAGAAAGCCAATGGACAGGGTGAATTTACTTGATGCGGGCCCCAGATGCGAAAAACCCAGAAAAAATGGGTTTTCCCAATTTTTTTAAAAAAGTACAGAGGCTCTGCCTCTGCCATTAACGCGCTGCTGCGTATAGCAGGCGGGCGGGCAGCGTCCCACTGCCCCTGCCGTGGGCCCCACCATGATGTATATGTCTTATCCACGCTGTTCATATGGCGGGCCCCTCTCTGAAGTAGGCCCCCTCCAAGTTTTAACTGAATCCAAAACTCAGGGGGCCCACACCACACGAAACAGTGGGATTGAACCTCTACCATTGAAACCCATTTTTGGGGCCCACGTAAGTTTCGAATCAATCTGAAATTTGACTTTTCTCTTCATCCAGGTCTGAGTGACCTTATGAATGGTTTGGATGGCATTTAAACACTGAGGTGGGCCCCACATGGGACCCACAGTGATGTATGTGTTCTACATCCACCGTCCAGGCGGACGGTGGTACCCACCGTGATATATGTGTTTCATTTCCACCGTCCAGTGGACGGTGGAGCCCACTGGGTGTGTGTGTACGTGTGCATGCGTGTGGGTGCGTGTGTGTACATGTGGGGTTGTGCATGTGTGAATATATATATGTATATATATTGTATAGTATATTGAATATATATATATATATATTATTGTATATACTATGTACATATATATTATATTATGTAATATATCTGATGGTGGGCTTTTATGGACCCACCATGATGCATGTGTTGCATCCTGTCTGTCCACCTATTTTAAAAGCTCACACATGAGCTAAAGAATGAGTCAGATCGTTAGCTCATGTGGACCCCCCCCCCCCCCCCCCCCCACCGTGATACATATGCTAAATTCAAACCGTCTATCCATTTTAAAAGCTCATAAATTGAGGCTTAGATGAGCCAAATCATAGTCCAAGTGGACCCCACCTTGGCCTGTTTTGAGGCCCATCTTAATATAGTTGTAGTAGTTCATTGGGGCCCACTTTGATGTGGATATAAGGCCCATGGGTCGAGGCCCATTTAATGTATTCTAAGGCCCATGGAATCAAACCATTTGACATATTTTAAGGCCCATGGGATTAGGCCCATTTGATGATTTAGGGGCCCATGGGTTAAAGCCCATTGAGATGTACTAGGGCCTATGGGTTGAGGCCCATTTGATGTACATATAGGGCCCAATTGGTGTGGCCCATTTGTTACGTATAAGACCCATAAGATTAGGCTCATTTGATGCAATCTAAGGCCCACGGGTTATGACCCATTGCAATGCACATAAGGCCATTGGTGTGGTCCATTTATGTGGCCCATTTGATGAATAAAAGGCCCATATGACATGGCCCATTTGATGTATTTAAGGCCCAATGGGATGTACTTAAGGTCCATTGCAATGTGTGATCCCAACACAGGTTATGTAACGATGTTTACGACGATCGTGTCTTGGGAGCAATGTTGGTTTTACGTCCACATTGCGAGTGTAATGCTGGTTAGATGTCCACATTACGACTCTCCTTAGGGCCCATTATTAGGCCCGTACTCATTGTGTATAAGTCGTTCATGCCCATCTGCATTGTAAGGATAGTTCATTTCATTATAACATATTTAGTATAGTTCCATGACTCATGATCATACGCATCATATGTATGCTTGATATGAGAAGTGACTGATCATAGCATATACCTTCGGGCAGATTGTTTATGGGACCCCGATTAGGCGGTGTTGCCCTGCATGAGCGCACGATACACATAGGATTTGTTGCATGATTGGATAGTGTGATCATGCATTTCACATTGTATGACATGGTTGTTGTACGCCCTAGTGACATCGGGCCCATAGCCTCCACAGACAGATCGTGGTTGGCAGGATTGGATACCAGAAATCTCGTTCTACATGGGGTGCTATAGATATCCCTGGGTGAAAGTCCTTAAACCCTTATGGTACCAAGAGATTACTCCAACGTCTAGACCGAGTGGGTAGATGAGCGTTGAGTGCTGATTACCAGATGGCTACGCTCTCTACTGTGTCGTGGTCGGTTGGAAGGGGGTGTGGCCTTACCCGGGGCAAAGCTAGGCTGAGTTTGACCAGCTCGAGGAATGGGTCTGTTATCGATGAGTCGAGCCAGATATTGGCAGACGGATAGTGAGGTCTCTTCCACTTACCTTATTGCGCGCGATGAGGTGGTGATCTGGTTTAGAGTGTACTAAACCCCGGTGATATCCCAGATTTGAGCCGTATTGACATATGGACTTAGATGAGGATTGTATGCTTGACTTGTATCTTGCATCGCATAGCCTTGGTATGGCTCATGATATTTATGGATCCATCTGTATATTCTACATTACTCTGATATTGCATGATCATATTACTACCATGCACACACACTTTCACCACCCTCTAAGCTTTCTATAAGCTTATGCACGACCGTTGCGTGCAGGTGACGTTGGGGCTTAGCAACACTGAGGCAGGAGTGCTTTACAGATTATCTTAGAGTTTTGTTCATCATCATTATATTTCCCTTTATGTTCATTGTACTTGTAAAGTTTTTGATCATAGTAGAAATGTAATGGAGTTTTTTATTATTGTTTGTTATGCCTTTGGTTATGCTTATCACAATTCAAACTGACCTTGAAAATCCTCCTCGTAGCATCCCAGGATCGGAACCTGGCGAATGGGAGCTGGGAGTCGAGAATGGGGTTCTACGGAGGCTGTCGGCGCCAGATTCGGCGATCGAAAATTTTGTGAGCCCATTTTTTGAGTTTGGGGGGTGACAGAAGTCCTCCCTTGCAAGCAATCATACATCAAGTGGATCTCATTACACGTGGGCCCATCAAATTGAAAATCAACGGTGGAGATCCTTTCTCCACCAAATATAAGGTCTAGATGACCCTATCCATATAAGAAAAATAAACATCATGATGGAGTTCATGGAGAATGGGCCCATCATGGAATGATCATGAGGATCAAGGTGGGCCATCGGCCACACCTAGGGTCCAAAGTGAGATCCATACCATCAATTGGTAGGCCTCACTTGGCCCTTCATCTAAAAAATGAAATTTAAGTCTATAGAAGCACCCACCGTTCGATCTTCTTGGTTCGTTGGAACGTCAGTCTCCTTGTGCTTCACTTTGATGAAGGGTGATAAGGGATGAAAGGCTAGGATGAAGGATTTGGGATAGGAAAGTGGGCCATACACAACTCTTTCTCAACTTGGAAGAGCTTAGATGTGTATTTCTCTTACTTTCTTAGAAAATGTGTTGAGAAATGAGAGAGAGAGGGTTGTAAGGAGAAGATGTGATGGGTGATGGATGTGGTGAGTGATGGGTGTGTAAGAGCTTTTTGACTTTAGAGGTAGATTGTGTAAGGAAGGTATGGGGTGTGTAAGAACTTTTTGACTTATGGGGTTGCTTGGGGATGGGTGTGAGGTGATGTGTACTTGACATGTACTTAACCCTTGATGGGATTGATTGATGGATGGATGTGACATTCGGTAGAGATTCTCTTCGGTTTTGTAATGTGCGGCATTTTCCTTGAACTAAACACGGGCTCACATCTCTCGACTTGGGTATCGCCTCGGCGAGTAAGACGCGGCATCGGAACCGCGGCGACTGCGCGGTCGTCAGGGTACAAGTCTCGGGTTGAGTCGACTCAGGTTAATGACGTGTAACTCAAGGTCACGCGCAAACATCGAATAAAGGTCGAAGGTTGCCGAAAGTGGACCGAGAAGACCATGGAAGCCGACGGAACAGTACGAACTAGGATACGGGTCTTACAGTGCCTCTGGGATTGAAGGTCTGGAGGCCGAGCCAACCGGGCCTACTGACGCTACGGCTGGTATCGAGGTCGAGCCGAAGCAACTCCTGAAGCAGCTTCAGAGGTTGCTCCAAGCGACGGCAGCAGTTGAATCCGAGCTACCTCCTGTGTTAGCTCCTAGTGAACCTTAGGGCTTAGTATGATGTCAACCACCTCAAGCACACCAAGCTTCAAACACTTTAAGCACACCAGGCAGGCCCGAGAGCATCTGCAACCGACTGGGGACTCAATGTATTTCGGCTGACTCTTTCTGCTTTTATCCAGCAATGTAATTTCACAGTAAAGAATCATGTAATCAAATGTAAAAGCCATTTGATGAATGAATATACTTTGTCTTTTTATTCATTTGACTCGGCTCACAAGTTTTTCTTTTGTTACTTCACCGAGTCTTCACAAATGCTCAATGGCCGATCTATGGATAATAGAACTTTAGATGCTCGACATTCTAAGGATCCGAAAAATATTTATCTGGTTAGGTCTTCCAATCGATATTTTCGGGTCGGATGGTGCTCAAGAAAACATAGGGTCCTTCCCAATTGAGACCCAGTGTGCCCGCACCAACTACCTTTGTATTTAGGAACGTTTTTTGGAGGACCATGTCTCCTACTCGGAAACGTTGAACATTAACTCAGTCATTATAAAACCAAGCTACTAGGCGTTGCCGGGCCATTATCCATTGCTGATATTTTTCTCTTTATTCTTCTACTAGGTCGAGTCCAAGAGCGAGAAGTTTTTATTATCTTCTTCATTAAACGAATTGACTCGGGCTGAAGGCAACCCAATCAGGACTGGGGTAATGGCCTTCGAGCCATATGCGAGGGAGAAGGGAGTTTCACCTGTGGTTATTCGAACGGTGGTTCGATATGCCCATAGAATCTTAGGGATCTCTTCAGCCCATGCTCCTTTAGCTCGGTCGAGTTTGGTACAGAGATGCTGTTTAATGATCTAGTTAACTGCCTCAACCTGTCCATTTGTCTGCGGATGATGAGGGGAGTAATAAACACTTCTGATCCCGAGATTGTTGCACATCTCTTAGTATCGCCTATTGTCAGATTTCTTCCCATTGTAAGTAATAATAGTCTGAGGTATCCCGAATCGACAGACAATATTTTTCCATACAATGTTTGTGATCTTCTGTTCGATTATCTTCTCCAATGGTTTGGCTTCAACCCACTTCATAAAGTAATCTACCGCAACAACAACAAACTTGGTCTAGCCTTTTCCTAAAGGGAGTGGTCCGATGATATCGATAACCCATTGCGCAAAGGGCCAAGGACCAGTCATTGGAGTCAGCTCCTCAGGGGGTTGCCTCGGAATGGCCGCGAAATGTTGGCATTTGTCGCATCTCTGAATGAGATTACGAGCATTGTACTGGATAGTCAGCCAGTAATATCCCTGACGTAGGACCTTATGCGCGAGTGACCGTCCTCCTGAATGATTTTCACAAATCCCTTCGTAGATCTCTCGCAGTACATAATCGGCTTCATTGGGATTTAGGCATCGTAACAACTGAGCATAAAAACCTTTCTTATGTAATGTCCTGTTGAGTATGGTGTAGCGGGAGGCTCGGATCTTCAATCGTCGGGCGTCGGCACGATCTTCGAGTAATTTTTCACTGTCAAGGTATTGGACAAGCGGGTCAAGCTAAGTGGGTTCCGAATCGACTATGTGTACGGTCGAGCTAACCGGGTCATTGACACTCAGCTTAGTAACGATTGGAATGGACCTGGGTATGTCGTCTGCATCGGCAGAGTCAAGTTTTGTTAATAGATCGGCCTGGGCATTTTTCGCTCGAAGGATCCGAGTAACGATACAAAGCTGAAAACCACCGATCAACTCCTTAGCTTTCTCCATGTATGCTTTCAGTTGCTCTTTTCATATCTGATACACACTGGTGACTTAATTAACAACCAACTACAGGTCGCTGAAGATGTTGAGATGAGTAACACCCCAACTGGCTGCGAGTTGAAGGCTGAGCAATAAAGCTTCATATTCTGCTATATTGTTTGAGGCTTGAAATTCAAGTCTTAAGGCATATTACATGTAGGTTTGATCGGGAGTTTTCAAGACGACTCCTACCTCGCTTGCCTTAGAGTTGGATGAGCCATTTACATATAGCTTCCAAGGTATAGGGTCGGGCGATGACTCGGGAGAAGCGGTTGTTGATTTTTCGCTTCCATGCTTATTAAGTGCATCAATTTGTGGTGTAACTTTAGCGATAAAGTCAGCCACATCTTGTCCTTTTATTGCTACTCTCGGCTTATACTGAATATCAAATTCACTGAGCTCGATCACCTACTTTGTTAGTTGGCCGGATGCTTTCAGTTTCTAAAGGATCTGACGCAGTGGGAGGTCAGTCATAATGACAATAGTATGAGCTTGAAAGTACAGCTGGAGTCTTCGCGAGGAGACTACCAGGACTAGGACCACCTTTTCTAGAGTTAGATATCTTGTTTCTGTCGGTAACAATGCTTTGCTGACGTAATAAATGGGCACTTACTTTCGTTCGTGCTCAAGTATCAGGGCTGAGCTAACCGCTGCATCGGACATTGCGAGATACAACAACAGAGCCTCCCCAGGCTCGGGTTTCGACGAGAGGGGTGGAGATCCGAGATAAGACTTCAATTGCTTGAACGCTGCTTTGCACTCTTCCATCCAATCTACCGTTTGTCACCCCTTCAATTACTTAAAGAATGGGAGGCATTTATCAGTGACTCGGGAGAGGAAGTGGTTGAGTACGGTTACTCGTTCGGTCAGCCTTTGCATGTATTTAATTATTTTCAGGGATTTCATGTCGAGCAATGCTTTGATTTTCTTTGGGTTTGCCTCAATTTCTCATTGGCTGACCAAAAATCTGAGAAACTTACCCGAGCTTATGCTAAAGGCACACTTGCTCAGATTTAACTTCATCTGATATTTTCGAAGGATGAGAAATATCTCTTCTAGGTCGGTTATATATGGTCGGCCGCATGTATACTTTTGACGAACATATTATCAATGTATACTTCCATGGTTTAGCCGATCTGCCGAGCGAGCATTTTGTTCACTAGTCGTTGATAAGTTGCTCAAGCATTCTTTAAATCAAACGGTATCACACGGTAACAATAAAGGCCTTTGTCAGTGACAAAGGTAGTCTTAGATTTATCAGATTGATGTATTACAATTTAATTATATCCGGAATAAGCATCCATAAAACTAAGGAATTCATGCCTTGCTATGCTGTCTACCAGCTGATCGATCCTTGGAAGAGAGAAGCTATCCTTCGGGCAGACTTTGTTTAGGTTAGTATAGTCAATACAGACTCGCCACTTCCCATTGTCTTTCTTCACGAGTATGACATTAGCTACCCACTCTTGGTAGTATATCTCCTCAATGAATTTCAGTTTAAGGAGCTTGCTCACCTCTTCTTCAATGATAGCGTATCTCTCGGGGCCGAGCAGTCTTCGCTTCTGTCGAATCAGCCGGTAGGTCGGATCGATATTGAGTCGGTGAGTCATTACCGAGGGATCGATCCCTTGCATGTCTCCATGGCTCTATGCAAACACATCAGCGTATCGTTGGAGTAGAGCTATCATCTTGTCCTTCAGGGGTGACTGCAGAGATAAGTCAATCTACACCGTTGTGGTCTCATTTGTCTCGGCTAAAGGTATCGAGATAAGATCCTCTACCGGTTGTCCTCGTTTGTGAGTTTCAGTCTGGGGATCCAACGACTTGATCATGGATACCTTGGCAGGAGCCATTACGGCTGTCGCATAGCAACGTCTTGTATCCTATTAGTCTCCTTTGATGACTCCTACTCCTGACTCAGTCGGAAATTTCATAGAGAGGTAGTATGTCGATACCACGGCTTGGAGAAGACACAGAGAGGGTCGGCCGAGTATAACATTATAAATTGATGACTGTTCGACTATCAGAAAGTTGACCATTACTGTTGCCTGATGTGGAGGGTTTTCAGCAGTCATTAATAATGAAATGATCCCTTCGTGAAGTGTCTGCCCACTTGAGAATCCAATCAATGGGGTACGAACTGACCGTAATGTCGATCGTACAACACCCATTTTGTTGAACGCTTGAGTAAACAGCACATCCGCAGATGATCTCGTGTCAACGAGGATGTGAAACATCTTACGGTTTACAATAATGAGGGTGACGACCAATGTATCATCATGAAGGTGGTAAATGCCTCGAGCATCTTCGTCAGTGAACGAGATACAGTACTTCTCTTTTTTCTTTTCCTTCGAAGGTCAAGTTAAGATCAAGATCTCGGACTCGGGTCGACTGATGCTCCTAGCATAATTCTTTCGAGCATTGTTTGAGTCGCCCCCGCCTCGGGGACCACCGACAATGGTTTGAATTTCTTCTGTGGGTTGGTTGTCACCTGGACGTTCTTCCGTTATCTCGGTTCTCTCGTTGTGTTCTCCAAGACGGCCTTCTTGGATGAGTCTTTCGATCTCTTCCTTCAAATGATAGCAATCACTCATATTGTGCCCATGATCGCGATGGTAATGGCAATACTTGTTCTTGCTCCGTCAGGTGGGATTGCTTCGGAGCCTATCTGGCCAGTTGAAAAATCATTCGCCCTTAATTTCCATCAAAACCTGCTCTTGAGGCTTATTGAGCGGGGTATACGTTGAAACTTTTGGTCGGGTCGCTTGCCCAACTTACGTTCATCGCGTGTTTGGTCATCCTTACACTTTTTTCCTCTGGCCGAGTCAACTTCTTTTTTAGCTGACTCTTTGGTTGGGGCTTTTGTGTTCTGGGTGGTTTCGCGCATAATTCGTGTTTCCTCGGCATCCATGAATTTATCTTACCGAGCTATAAGCTCAGCCAGAGTCATAGGCAGATTCTTGTCCAAGGATGCCAAAAACGGCTTGTCCTAACGCCTTACATGATAGAGTTGAGAGCTGTCTCCTCCGAATGTTTTCGAACTTGGAGCGATTCGAAATTGAAGCGCTTGTATAATCTTTCAGTAACTCTCCCTCTTTCTTAACTATGTTCATATGCGCGAGTGGCTTTAACTTCTTCTTTCCACCAATGAAGTTAGTGAGGAAGGCATCGTTGAGTTCTGTAAATGAGCTAATGGACTTCGGTTTCAACTGTTTGAACCAAAGTCGAGCTACGTCGGCTAAGATGAGGGAGAAGGCTCGGTACATTACGACGTCCGAGGCACCATGTAACTCCATATATGTCCGGAAAGACTCGATGTGTTCGGTTGGGTTGGTTTTACCGGTGAAGGGTGTAATTTGTAGAAGACGGAACCGTTCTAGTAACCGAGCTTACATTATTTCTTCCACGAATGGGGATGCCCTTCGTTTTGGGCCTGGTTTGATGTACATCCCGACTTTGCTTCATGTCCGCAATTTCTTCACGCACTTCTCTCCTGAAGTCCTGGAGGTCAGCTTTCCATGGTACGTTACTTTCTGTCGTTCCCTCAACCAGAGGCCTGTTACTCCTTCTCCGATCTATTTCATGTCAAAGATCGATGTTAGACAGTGGGGCAGTCAAGGTATGAGCAGGAGCTGGCTCGGACGGACCATGGTGCTGACCCTGTAAAGGGATGGACCGCGGAGCGACGGGCTGAGGGTCAACATATTGCTGCGGAGCGTTCGTCACCTGATCGTGATGGGGCTGTTAAACTTGTTAACGATGCGTCTGTTCCAACATTTGTTTCATGATGTTTATGTCGGATCTGAGTTCCTGAACCTCCCTATCCAACCGTCCATTACCTTGGTTCCGCTGGGTATTCCTAGTCGCGGCAAAGGCTGTGGACGATTCACGGAACCCTGTCGATTGTCAGGCTGATTCTGAACTCCCTGGGCCCCATTCATACGTGGCAGTTCAGTGATGTCGGCCTCATTCGACTCCTCTTGAACAGTTCTTCTAGTTCTTGCTATTCAAAACTCGTTTGAAGCTTCTGAATAAAGCCCGGAAAATGACTTTTTGTACCGTTCTCTCAGACGGCGCCAATATGTTGATGCAAAAAAATGGTGCGCCCTCTCTCGTCCTTTCACCTGCACAAGGAAGAAATAAAGGAGATCCTGGCTAAAGTCGGGGACCCTCCGATGCTTAAGTCAGCGATAGGATTGTGAGAAGGGTTTTTGAGAGGAGTTTTTTGCGTACCTTTCAACATGGAGGTTTCTTGTATTTATAGGAATTGAGGGAGGGGGTCCCGGCGTGCAGAGATTCCCTTCCACATATCTCGGAGATACGATTTAGTTATAATTTTCTTATGGATTCTGCCCGATCCTGGGATCCTCGAGGTCGGAAATTCTTCCATAAGATTTTTCGAGATGGCATATGTGTTTACACCGTCTTCCCTTGCTTGGCTTGGCCTTAACCGACTCTAAGAGTCTTAGCCGGTTGCAAGAATGAGCTGTTTGCCTTTTATCGTATGAAATAGAGTCGGTCTGTAGCCGATATCCTTTCTTAATCCGATAGCCAACAATAACTGACTTAATAGAGGCGGTTTTATAGTTGGGTCGGTGGCTTTTAGCGTTCGAACTTTAATCGGTCCTTTTAGACGTTACTGGCTCAATATCTAAGTTAACTTTACGCGCCTCACGTGTTTTGCCTATGGTTCATGGCTCTATAAGCCACAATCGGAATTTATTTCTTGATATCTGAGCCAAGTCTCTCGTTAGACATTTGACTCTTTTACTTCGGTCGAGCTCATTGCTTTGAAATAATGGACAATATCAATAGAGTTGGTCCATTCTATATTCGGGTCTCTAGGCTTATCATATTTTTTTCTAACAATAATAATTTAAATTTAACATTTTCAATTAAAAATACTTTAATAGCTAATAAAAAAGCTATAATTCTGCATGTATACTTAAGTCTTGAGTTGTAATTTTAGTTTGTAGATAATGGACTTGACCCCACTTGGTACTTGTAAGTGGGCAGACTCCATCTAAATTATTCTAAAGTAGACTCGGACTCAAATTGGGTCAGAACTTAGACGTGCCGGACTAGGAATCGAATTGGGTCAGAACTTAGACGTGCCGGACTAGGAATCGAATTGGGTCGAGTACAGATCGGTGGGACTCGATTCAATCCCTAGCTCCAAGTTAAACCTTCAAAATTTCGGGCCCCACATTGATCCGATACCAACAATCAAGCCCCTAACCGGTCATTTGATGGGCATATTAATGGATAGTGCAAATGAAAGTTGATCAACGGTCTGTATCAAACAAACACATGTCCATTAATCAGCGTTTTGGATGCATCCGATCAAAGTGATTTCCGGGCATGAGCTATCAACAGTGGGTCTCACGTCCCGAGCCCCAAAATTAAGGAGGAGAAATGATCTAATGGACCTTGCATACGAGAAGACCTTTTTCCGCGAACCCGTTGCACGTGGACTTGTCTGCATCAACTGCATCTATCCGCACCTTCCATTAAATCCAGTCCGCTCATCATAGGCTGCCTTGAAAAATCACGGGATCCAATGATCCTAACGTGGAACTAGTGGCATGAAAAATGGATGGTCAAGATCGTCTATTGAAGATATGTTCGGTCACGAATATTTTAGGACCATCAGATTTCTATGATCTTTGCACAGCAATTAATGAAAAAGTGACTAAACGAAATGGACGGTCCAGATGGGTGATGATACAACTCAAATTTGAAAAGTTTCCGTGCGAGGTCACTCCGTCATTTCTCCTCATTAATCATGTCTGAGCTATCGAGCACCCTGTCTCATGTGGCATGCATGCATCGGATGTGGACCATTCATCTCTGTTGGGCCCCACCATGAATAGGTCCTTGCAGCAAATTACATTCTTCCGTTTAATAGAAATGTGTGGTTAAGAAAAAGTCCAACGGACGGTTGACATGGGACTGGACGAAACCCGCCAGTTGGTGGTTACAATCGTCCGATTGTTGTGAATAGTTTACAGCCCATCCACGCGGAATGAACGCTCCAGATCAATGTGGGCCACTTGCATGGAGATGGAGTGCTTTGCACCACTAGATGAACTGTTTGATATAAACATGTGTCACATCATGCGCATGCTATATCCCAGCCGTTGATCTGTTTTGAATCACTCAGGAAGCACTATGTGCCAAATCTCATATTAGTTTAGATTATCCTAACTGCTGATGGGAGGACATCTTAGCCATTAAATGCTAGACGTTGGTAGGAATTTTTCTAACAGCATGTTGCAGTACCCGAAAAGTTCCGGAATTAGTGAGTAGGGTCACCTAGCAGTGTGCCTTCTGAGACACTCCATCCAAGGAAGGGTCTACATGGATGAAATGTTTTATCTAAACATGTGCCACGTGTTCAATGAAAGAATGCTTGACACTTCACACTTCCAAGTGAGTCAACAGAGACTGTTGCACGTAATCCGGGCCATTCATTCAGTGGGGCCCAAGCCGAGATATCGCTCTGATTACACGGGCGTGGATTCGGTGTTACCCAGGTAACCGCTTGGAGGGTGTTACCCTTACCGAGGTAGGGCCCAGCTTGGTGATATGTTGTATATCCGTTCCATCCATTCGTTTTTCTAGCCAATTTTAGTACGAAATAAAAAAAAATAAAATTAAGCACATTAAAATTTCAGGTGGACCACAACCAAAGAAAGAGTGATGATTGAATGGTCACCATTAAAAAATTCCCAAGCCTCCCTTTAAGAAAATACATAATGTATATATATCATGCAGCCCGTTGATAATGTAAACAGGAACTGGATGAAAGGAAAACACAAAGATTAGCTTCATACAAAGATCTGGTGACCTATAAAAAGGCATTTAATGGTTATTCACCACTTTTTCCAATGGTGTAGTGTAACCAAGATTTGGATCTTCTTAATTTACAGGATAACTTCTTTAAATTAGGTAAGAAAACGGATGGGCAGCGTGGATATGAAACAATTTCATCAAGGTGGGTCCCACACGGTTAAGGTTACACCTACTAAGCTGATATCCGGGTAACACCTAATCAGTTCCTTTACTACGCTAAACACGTCATCACGCAAGAAGACAAGACTTTTTTGCTGCGTTGGAACTCCAGTATCTTACCTTGTGGGGCCCATAGTAGGGCCACACTAAACACGTCTTCAGGCAGTGGCTCTGTGAAGCCTACCGTGACAGGGAGTGGTGTATTATCCACGCCGTCCATCCATTTTTTCAAATCATTTTAGAGTATTAATATGGGTTATTATCCACGCCGTCCATCCATTTTTTCAAATCATTTTAGAGTATTAATCTAAAATTTAGGCAGCTTCAATGCGGCAATAATGAAATTCACCATTAAATCTTCATACGGGTCACGGTGATGTTTATTTGACATAGATCATATAGATTTGGATGAGGAAAACGCATATATCAGATTGATCCAAAACTTCTGCCAGTCACGAGAAGTTTTTGACAGTGGGAATTCAATCCCCACCGTGTAGTTCACTTGAGCCTTTGATATGCGTATTTTTTGGTTTTGTATCTTAGAATGATCAGAACAAAATAGATGGACAGCGTAAATAACCCATACAACACGGTGGGCCCCACAGAGTTTTGCTGGTCAGATTATCTTCCAGGCAATGGCAGGACCAATCCGCTTCCCTTTGAATGACCCAGCACAATTATGACAAAACTTTATACATATATACACATATTGAGAGAGAGAGAGAGAGAGTAATGCCCACACAATTAGTTTGGCAATTTAAGTTCAACTACCTATGCATTAAATAATAAAAACATATTTTTTATCTACATGTAATGCCTACTTATCAAAGTTTAGATGGCATCTAGTCTTATATCTATATGATGGGAATGCATGTCATAGATCTAGTTGGTTTATCAAATTAGGCTTACTAATTTAATTTTATCTATAAAAAAAATAGTAAATAATCTTTATTATTAAATATATATTTGTTAGCTGAATTTAGATTGTTGGAATAGATTTCTAACGGCCCACTTTTCTTGTAAAAGAATAGTTAGCTATTAATTATAGAAAAATAATATTTTATATCCTTCACATGCTTATAAGGTCCCATTTGGACGGGTGGATTCGAATGGTAACGGACGGCTCAGGATGGATTGCGGAGTCAAATCCCGCTCCGTTCGACAGATGACACGTTTGGGATAGCGTTGGGATAAGAACGTATCCTGTTGCGAGGGATTCTCTGTGGGATTAGGTAATCCTTTCGGATTGGCGACTTTAGAGGTGGACTGCGTCTTGAGCCCATCCCAGTCCCTCTGCATGCAGTCGATCGTTGGGACTGCGGGATGGGATTTGGAAGCCAGGGCGGGAGTGATGGCAGGAGGTGATTTTTCGCGGCCAAACAGGGCTATAAATCTAGGTATTGTGTGGATCGCGATGGCCATGAGTTCCTCCATCATCGTTGCCATCGCCGTCTGACGGTTAGGCTGAGGGCAGAGGTACAGCTTCTTCCTCCCTCTCGAAACCCTCATGTATGTCAAACCCTCATGCGCAGCCCGTAAGATGGCCCTCCGAGATGCATGGCTATTGTCTGCTTTCTACCATGGCTTCCGGTTAGGGGATTTTTACTGTGCATGTTCGATTTCAGCTAGGGAACTGATAAATACACTGTTATATTTACTCTTTTTCTCATTTAATCTTGATTTGGTCACTGAATAAATTGGATTTTTTCAAATTTCGGTGCTAATATTACTGGATTTTGGGGGTTTTCGACGTGTTGCTTTCTCAATCCATTTACTCCCAAAAAAATGGGGCTGTTGGGTAATCTGCAATCGTTTTCCAGTGTTTACACCAATTCCGCGTTAATCCTACTGTGGTAAGCGGGTCGTTTGGAAATTTCATTTTGACGCTGCTCATGCCTTTGAGATTTTGGGGGTTTTGGACTATCGATGTCTCAAATCATGAATTACCGTGAAAATGGGGGTATCTGGATTTTGGGAGTTTTGTGTTATTTTTTATGTAAAACTTATAGATTTCAACTAAAGCATCGGTAAAGATGAGCAACTTGGGATTGCACAGATTTTTCAGTCCATGGAGTCTACATTATCCTCCATTTCCATCGATAAATTTATCCATAGCTTGTAGCGTGTTCAGTTCTTCAATACTATTGGATTCTGTCAAAAAATTGAATCTATAATGTCTTTTGATACTCAATGCTTTGAGGGTTTTTTTTTTTGTAAATTTGTTGCTAATTCACAGCCTAGTTTTACTGAATAGAAGGTCATTGATCTCTAACCTTGCATTTGATAAGGATCTCTGGTATGGTCCTTTCAACTATCTTACTTTATTTCTATCTGATTAATTGCATTTTCTATTCATGTCTGATTCTATTGATGGATGTTAATGTACTGGTATTGTGCTGAACTTTCTCTTTAATTTCATTATGGTCTTGTTTGCAATAGTTGTTGGGCTTTGCATATATGTTGGCTATGATCATATATTACGGTAAAGCTTGTTTTAAATTAATTCTTGAGTAAGAATTCTTCTCTTACATCATGAAATCCATGAAGTTAGATAAAAACCCATGAATGTTGAGTAAAATCATGAAAGTTATGTATATGTTGCTACTTAGAATGAATATTTAACCCTTTTGTTGGTCACCTTTCTCTACAACTATTACTATTACATGATTAACTTATATAACTGGAACATTCAAATCATAGGTGTACACTAATATCATTATAATGTTTATCAGTAATTATGTTTAAACTGTTGCTTTATTTGTTTTCGTGTCATTTGTGAAGTGAATCTTAGGTTAGAAAGCTCTACTGCATTATGCTACTTTAAATCAGAGGTATTTGATTTTTCAATGTTATTTCGAGAATTTCTTGATTATCTAGCGGATTGTAGGGTCTAATTATGTTTAGTAATAACTCTGAATCTGCTAATAGATATTGCACTAAATAGGATTTATTGTAGCTAGCATTTCTTTAATTATGTGATGGCTTCATAGAGAATTCCTTTACAAAAATAGTTTATGGCTCTAGATGACTATTCTAGAAAATTCAGTTTTTTTATTTGGTATTTTAGAATAGTCCATGTCAACACTTTAATATAAAAACTCAAATGAGATCATTTGTTTCGTGAAGTAAAGATGGAGAATATTGGGCTAAATTGAACTACCAAGTTCCAGTGGGATTGTGACAGAGACAAGCTATACTTTTCAATCCTATCATAGGGTATCCTGGCATGCCATTTTTACTTGACGTGAGCTCCTCTTACTGAAGCATTGAACATGCTTTTGTTCAACTCGTGGAGCCTCTCCACTGTGTTTTAATGCCTTCACTATGATAATTCCATCATACAAAATTGACTGATTCATATGGATTTTTTATGTTTGATTATTGTCATGATTGGCTGAAGCTAGTTTAGAATGCAGTTATTTGAGTAAATTTCATATTTTTTTCCTGTTTCTTTACTCAACGTCTACAACTATATGTCAACATAGTGATCTCTAGTTTCATGTTGTGAGTATAAAACATTCTTATCTTTTCCGATATGTCTTTAGTATCAGCAAATGACTAAAGTATTCACGTCTTCCAATCAATCCTATTTGAGAATAAATCTAATGAGGGATGAATGTCTATTTTTATCAATGAGTTTACGAACTTGCTGTGTACCAAATCTTCTCTACATGTGTATATACTTTAAGATTTTCTCTTAAGTTGTACTCCCAGAATTCACATTTGGAGAAATAGAATTTCTAAATCCAGGTCATGTATTTCAGCCTTACAACAATTTGGAGTTGCATTATACATGTTTCATGTTTTTTCATTTGGAAACTGAGTTTATCTTTCAGCCTTCCTACAATTTTATTTTTTTCCCTATTGGATCTCATTTTATTTTTGAATGAACTGGCAAAATGAAAGTAGTTAACAGTCCAAGGTCCACTAGGAAAAACAGATGGTTAGGATCAACTTTTTGGTAAAATTTTCACCTACAACTTTGTATAGATAGGACCATCAGATGGGTAATCTACAATCACTGCCTCGCCCACCAAATGTCAGCAATTGGACCACAGACATAAGCAATGATTGACTATGGGTATGCTGTATGGAATTACAAAAGGGGATCGGAGAAGCTCAGTAAAAGATGCTCAGTACTTTTGAGGAAACTACGAAGCACGTAGCCTAATACACCCACATGACTCTGGGTTAGGTATAAATCAGATTGTGACACAACCAAGGTTATGAAGACGCACATCAACCGATACATACATACATCATATATGGATTCATACATACTACTAGTTTCTTAACTCTAAACATCAACCTAGGCTCCGTTAGATGACTTTAACAATGAAATATTTGAATTGGTATGAAATGCATACTTATTTCTAAGGAAAAACAAAAAGCAAAAGCCTTCTTGTGGGGTCATTCTGAAACCAATAAATGGTTTTTTATTTTTTCCTTTTCTTCTTCTTATTCTATTACTAGAAGAAATGATGAATTTTCCATAAAGCAGGGCCTGTTTGTATAGCTGAAACTTTTCAGTAAGATAAAAGGCATCTG
Source organism: Magnolia kwangsiensis (assembly GCA_037074715.1). Taxonomy (NCBI): domain Eukaryota; kingdom Viridiplantae; phylum Streptophyta; class Magnoliopsida; order Magnoliales; family Magnoliaceae; genus Magnolia; species Magnolia kwangsiensis. The sequence goes on from CM073589.1 coordinate 65,429,166, forward strand.
AGCAAACATTTAGTTGTTTTGTTCATTCTTTTTTTCTTCCTGTAAGCTTTTTGAAGAAAACAAGAATAGAAATATGGTTGTATGGACAGCTCTTTTAACTGGTTATGGCTCAAACGATAAACATGAAAGTGCATTGGAAGTTTTTTTTTAACATGACAAAGGTCAGGATAGAGCCCAACCAGTCCACTTTCACCAGTGTATTGAATTCATGTTGTAGGCTAGAGGCTCTTCATAGAGGAAAAGCATTCCAAACAAAAACCATTAAATTCATTCTAGATCTTGAAGTATTTGTGGAGAATTCTCTCATTGTCATGTATACCAAATGCGGAAACATCAGCGATGGGGTGATCGTGTTTAATAGCATGAGCAAGAGGAACCTTGTTTCAGGGAACGCTATTATAGTTGGGTGTGCACAACATGGGCATGGCCAGCTTGCACTTAAATTCTTTGACCGTATGGTACACGCTGCTGTACGACTGGATGAGATCACATTCATGGGATTGTTAACTACCTGTAGCCATTGTAGAATGTTAGAGAAGGGTCAGCATTTCTTCGAATTGTTGAATCAAGACCCATCCATTGACATGAGGTTTGAGCACTATGCATGATTGTAGGATTCATACATGCTACTAGTTTCTTAACTCTAAACATCAACCTTGAATCACGCACATCAACCAATACATACATACATCATATATGGATTCATACATACTACTGGTTTCTCAACTCTTAAACATCATCCTAAGCTCTGTTAGATGCCTTGACTCTAAACATCAACCTAGGCTCTTTTAGATGCCTTGACTCTAACTATCAACCTAGGCTCCATTTTGCTTCATCGATTGTAAAACTTGTAGCATATATGGACACATGTATGCCTAATCTATTTTTAGCATGCACACGCACAAACATAGGTGAGTTTGTTCTCAACCACAGAAGTTTTGCAACATGATTATATGTAGTTTCCACCTTTCCTTTATTGTTTTTTAATGATTTTAAAATGTTGGATGAAAATAAACATCACTGTTGGGACTGGAAAGGATTCAACGGTGGAAATCATTACTTCCACTATTACCTGTGGTATGGTCCACTTGAGATTTTAAGCCTGGTTTCAATTTTTGGTTCATTGATTAAGATAGGATGGAAAATTAGTTGCGAGGTGTGGATAATTCACACATATTCACAGTGGGTCAAATTGATGTATCTCAGTTTGACAATCTGATTTCTAGGTCATGTGGTTATTCAGTTGATGTACGATACAATTGTGTATAGAACAGTAGATGGTACTTCCCATTTGATATACGAAGCAATTGTGCACTAGCAAGAACAACAACAGCACTTGACATACCATGTGTGAAGGCTTGAAGCAACCTTAACACAATTTTGAAATGTGAAAATAACAAAGGTCCTGTTTTGGTACTTATGATGAAAAACAACTCTATAGGGTATAGCCAACAAAATCTATAGGGTATAGTATATACATATACTATATATAAATCCAGCCACTAATTGTTACGCCCCAAACTCGAAAATCGGGCTCACAAAATTTTTGATCACCGAATCTGGCGCCGACAGCCTCCGTAGAACCCCATTCTCGGCTCCCAGCTCCCATTCGCCAGGTTCCGATCCTATGATGCTACGAGGAGGATTTTCAAAATCAGTTTGAATCGTGATAAGCATAACCAAAGACATAACCCACAAACAACAACCAAAAACTTCATTACATTTTCACTATGATCAAAAACTTTATAAGCACAATGAGCATAAAGGAAAATACAATGATGATGAACAAAATCTCTAAAGTGATCTGCAAGATGCTCCTGCCTCAGCGCTGCTGCGATCTAATGTCACCTGCACGCAACGGTCGTGCATAAGCTTATAAAAAGCTTAGAGGGTGGTGAAAGTGTATGCGCAAGGTAGTAATATGAACATGCAATATCAGAGAAATGCGAAATATGCAGATGGATCCATGAAAACTATTAGCCATACCAAAGCTATGTAATGCAAGACATGAATGATATCGGTCATCCCAAGGCCATGCGATGTGAAATGAAACTCAAGCATACAAATCCTCATCTATGCTCACACATCAATACAACTCAAATCTGTGATATCACTGGGGTCTAGTACACTCTAAACCAGATCGCCGCCTCATCGCGCGCAATAAGGTAAGTGGAAGAGACCTCACTATCCATCTGTCAATATCGAGCTCGACTCGTCGATAGCGGACTCATTCCTCGAGATGTTCAGACTCAGCCAGCATTACCCCCTACACTCGGACGGGTAAGGCCGCACCCCTTTCCAACCGACCACGATACAGTGGAGAACGCAACCATCTGGCAATCGGCACTCAACGCTCATCTACCCACTCGGTATAGACGTTGGAGCAATCTCTTGGTACCATAAGGGTTTAGGGACTTTCACCTAGGGATATCTATAGCACCCCATGTAGAACGAGATTTTCGGTATCCAATCCTGCAACCACGATATGCCTGTGGAGGCTACAGCCCCGATGTCACTAGGGCGTACAATAATCCTATCATACAATACGAAATGTATGAATCACGTTATCCAGTCATGCAACAAATTCTGCGCGTATCGTGCGCTCATGTAGGGCAACACCGCCTAACCGAGAGCCCATAAACAACCTGTCCGAAGGCATATGCTATGATCAGTCACCTCTCATATCAAGCATACATATGATGCATATGAATTATGATAATGAGTCATTGAACTATACTAAATATTGTAATAAAGTAATAATCTACCCTTACAACGCAGATGGGTCTAGACGGCCTACACACAACAAGTACGGGCCTATTAATGGGCCCTAGGGAGAGTCGTAATGCGGACATTTAACCAAAATTAGACTTGTAATGTGGACGTCAAACTAACATTACTCCCAAGGCGTAGCCCGTAGTGAATATCATTACATGAATTAGGTTGGGATCACACATTGCAATGGGCCTTAGGTATGTCTCTTTGGGCCTTAAATACATCAAATGAGCCATATCATATGGGCCTTTCATTCGTCAAGCGGGCCACATCAATGGGCTGCACCAATGGGCCTTATGCGCATTGCAATGGGTCATAACCCGTTGGGCCTTGAATGCATCAATTGGGCCTAAGCACGTGGGTCTTATGTGTATTAAATGGGCTACACCAATTGGGCCCCATATGTACACCAAATGGGCCTCAACCCATAGGCCTTAATACATCTCAATGGGTCGTAACCCATGGGCCCCTAATACAACAAATGGTCCCCAACCCATGGGCCTTACAAATAACAAGGTGGGCCTCAACAGATGGGCCACAAACAAACCAAGATGAGTCTCATGACATATCAAGGTGGGGTCCACTTGAACAATAAATCTGGCTCATTCTTTAACTCATCCCATAAAATGAGCCTTTAAAATGGATGGACAGGTTAGATGCAGCACCTGCATCAAGGGTGAGGGTCCACATGAAGGCTCATCATCATGTATATTATATATAATATAATATATAATCTCCATAATATATATATATATATATATATATATATATATATATATATATATATATATATATATAAAATATACAATATTATATATAATATAATACAATGTTATATATAATATAATATACACACACACACACACGCACATGCACCACAGTGGGCTCCACCATCCAGAGAAAACCCATGCATCACTGTGGGTCCCATGTGGGGCCCACCACAATGCTTACATGCCATCCAACCCGTTCATGAGGTCACGTGGACCTGAGTGAAAGGAAAATACAAATTTCATCTTGATCCCAAACTTCTGGGGCCCACAAAAGAATTTTAATGGTAGAGGTTCAATTTCACTGTTTCATATGGTGTGGACCACCTGATCAGTGGATGGGGCCAAAATTTGGAGGGGGGCCACTGCTGGGGGTGGCCCACCTCGTGGACGGTGTGAATACGAAATATACATCATGGTGGGGCCCACGGCAGGAGCCGTGGGACGCTGCTCTCCACCTGCCCGCTCATCCGTGCAGCAGGCGCTGCCAGCGGCAGAAGTTGCTGCTTCGTATATCATTTTTTTTTTGAGAAATGTAACATCCCGAAAATCGATTCGAACGGAGCGTATACGCTTCGTCTACAGCGATAAGAGAACCTAATTCACGAGTTACGTCAGCTAACAAGCTATGAATTCTAGTAAACCTCAAATCAACAACTTTCTAGGGTTATTTCATACTTGAAAAAGCGGAGGAATCACCGGCCAGGTGATTAGAGCACGTGGCTTAAGCACTTGCAGCAGGTGGCACGAGCAGCAAGAAATTCTCTCCTACTCTCTCTCACAAACTCTCACCTTTTCTCTCTCCCAATCTAGGAATTTTTGCAAATTCGGATGGGAGAGAGGAGTGAGGGTTTCAACCCTTTTTATAAGCACAAACTTGCCCGAAATAGGCTCGGGAACAAGGTTCACTTGAGGGGTAACCAAATCGGGGCTGTTTCGGTCCAAAAGGATATTTTTGGAGGTCCCCTGGCCAAATGCAGTCAAACTTAAGCTCATGCATACTGGATCTAGCATACATCAAGTTTTCAGTCCGGCAGGGTTCGCAGATCGCACGTGGCGGTCCAGTGTCAGTTCAGCGGTCACCGCACGTAGATCAGGCCTGCAAATCTCATGATATGAAATAGAAATTTTTCTTGATCCGAAGGTGTAATTTGGCTGAATTCTGACGGTCAGAATGCTTAATACTAACACGTCAAGTCGTGTGCCAGATTTGAATTTGAAATTTCAATTCTGTCCCTATTCGCACTCTCTTCAGTCCGGGCTCAATGAAATAGCCTGTGATTATCGGTTGGACTTAATTTTCGACATGATTGTCAAGTCCAACAAGACGGTTCTAACGGTCTAAGATTGTAGGTATCGGACTTTCGACGCGCGGTCTAGATCCAATACAAAATTTCAAAGTGGTCCAGAGAACAAACCTACTTAGAGTTTGGTCCGAGGTTATAAAGTATTATAGAGTCGTTGGTTCTACTCGATTTGGGTCTTGTAGAACGTATTTAAAGTGATCAGGGACATTTTCCAGCTACTCTAGCGTTGTGCTAGCTATCTTATGCTTAGTTTCTAAAGGAATTAATCCTAAGTGGTTTCTTTGGCTATAGAATTGGGTTCTGAGCGATTTTCCAGGTGTTTTAGTTGACCCACTGCCTAAGGACGTCAAATCCCAGATTGGCCAAAATCCGGGGTGTTACAGGAAACCTCTGATTTTGAGGTTTTTCGAGTGTGGGGCCCGCACCAAGCGAATCCACTCCATCAATGGGATTCAGTGGCTCAAAACAAGCCCAATGAGTCCAATATTGGACATTTTTCAGCGAATAGAAAAATTCTGGGAAACTTTAGATGGTGGAGATCACTATTTACTAAGTTATGGCCCACCAGATGCCCCGTTTAATCTCATTTTCTGGCTTAACGCCTAAAATAACCCAGGGAATGAAGTGGACGGCATTAATTGCATACATACATCAAGGTGGGGCCTATGTGAGTGGACCACCCCAAAAGCTTATAAAAAATTTTTAAAAAAATTTGCCTTTCCAGTTCACGTCCAGCGTCCCAGACGCTGGACGGTTGAACACTAAATATATGTGGAAGTGGGCCTTGATTAGGTGGGCCACCTCATGAAGAATAGTGTGGATACAACATACACAAAGTGGGCCACACTTGTAGATGATTTAGATGGAATATAAGCCTCATGGTGGGGTCCATTCAAGTAGGCCACACAACCATATTATAATCTCATAAAATAAAATAAAATAATAATAATAATAAAATAAATAAAAAGGGAGAGAGAGAGATAGAGAGTGGGACACGCGTGTGATGGAGGGCTCCGCCACTATGAGCCCTCTCTTATATGAAATCATACATCAATGGATCCCTCTACACATGGGTTTATTAAAATCGAAAATCAATGGTGGAGATCCTCTCCCTACCAATATGGACGATCTAGATGACCTTCTTAATGCAATGAAATAAACATCATGATGGGGTCCATGGAGAATGGCCCAATCATGGAATGATCATGATGATCCTAGTGGACCATCGGTCACATCTTAGGGTCCCAAGTAAGATCCAAACCATTGATCGGTTGGTCTCACTTGGCCCATCTTAAAAATATGAAAAATTACTATTATCTAGCACCCACCGTTTGATCTTCTTGCTCCTATGGGTTCCTTAGCACCTTAGCTTTGATTTCAATGGAGGAGATGAGGAATGGATGGCTAGGATGGGAGATCTTTGGATGAAAAGGTGGGCCACACTTGGAGCTTGGAAGGCTTGGAGAATTTCATACGTATGGGGTTTTGGTTGCTTGGGAATGGTTTGAAAAAAATGAGAAAGAGAGTAGTAAAGAGAGAGAGAGTGATGGGTGATGGATGTGGTGGTGATGGGTGTGTAAGATACTTTTTGACTTTGGTGGCCTTTTGTATAAGAAAGGCATGAGTGGTGTAAGAACTTTTTGACTTTTGTGGCTTTCTTGGAAAATGGTGAAAAGTGATGTGTACTTGACATGTGCTTGACATGCGATGTGATAAGATTGATTGATTGATGTAATTGATGTGACACCTCGTAGAGATTTTCTTAGATTTCACAACGCGTGGTGCTTTCCTCGCACCGAATGTTGGCCCACATCTCCTGACCAGAGTATCGCCTCGGCGCGCAAGTCGCGACATCAGAACCGCAGCGATGGCGCGGTCGCTATGGTGAGGGTCTTGGGTTGAGTCGACTCGAGTTGACGGCATACGAATCAGGGTCGCACGCAAATATCGATTAAGGGTCGAAGGTTGTCGAAATTCAACCGGTAAGACCGCGGAAGTCTACGGAACGGTACGGACTAAGATACCGGTCTTACACTAATACCCTAATTATTTATGTGTAGATAGATGGTCTATACACACACACACACGTGTATATACACATTTGTATCCCGTCTTAGTTACAGAACGTTGATGTATGTAAAATTCACAATCAGAGAGTGTAGGTTGTCAGTTAACGATGGATTCTTTAGACAAGGATGAGATGAAGAGGGTAATTGTGTTTCAAGAGGTGTCAGCTTGTGTACAGGCTATTGGAGAATATTGTCACTGTTACATGTTCAAACAATTGGCACGTCATGAGGATGATGAGCAAGCGAGGTTCATCAATTCTATTATTCGAGCTAGCGATGGAGATTGTCTAGATCAACTTAGGATGAATCAAGATTCATTTTTTGAACTATGTACGCCGATACTTGAGAAGACACGACTCCGTAATACTCATAATGTTAGTCTTAAAGAACAAGTAGTTATTTTCCTACACACGTTGGGGCACAATGTTCGCAACCGGGTTTTAGGTCACAGATTTATTCGATCAGGAGAGACTGTCAGTTGGAACTTTCACCGTGTTCTAACGGCAATTGTATCACTATATCCCGATTTAGTTAAACTAGCCAGAATAGAGACGCCGTTGGAGATCCAAACAAATCTAAATTGGTTTACTTACTTTCAGGTAATTTTTCAGTAGGTCTGTTTTCTAAGTCTATTATTTTCACATCAATCCGATGTGCAGTCCTTTGATCATAATTGGTTCTTATGGTTTAGGATTGTGTTGGTGCAATTGATGGAACACACATTCCTACACATGTTCTAGCGGTTGACCAGACGAGTTTTCACAATCGTAAAGGAGTCCTCTCCTAGAATGTCCTGGCAGCGTGTTCATTTGATATGAAATTTACATATGTATTGGCTGGTTGGGAGAGTTCTACTTCGGATACGAGGGTGTTACATAACGTAATGACTCGATCAGATGATCCCTTGATTGTCTCAAACGGTACTAATATGTTAAAATAGTGTTAGTTTAATTTATAACTATGATTGCATCTGATTTTTCACTTGATAGAACTATGATTCGAATGTGTAGGAAAATATTATGTTGTCGACGCTGGATACACTCATTCACCTGGTTTCATGGCTCCATATCAGGGCGTTCAATATCACTTACAGGAGTATCAAACCGGGAGAGCGCTTGCGAACATGAATGAGCTGTTTAATTATCGACATGCACAATTGCACAATGTAATCGAGCGTTGTTTTGATGTTTTGAAAGGCAGATTTCCCATATTGAAGAGCGTTATGCAGTATGAATTTCAAACACAAGTCCAGATTGTGATAGCATGTTGTGTCCTACACAATTATATACGTGTCGAAAATGAGTCTCGACTGAACAACGATTTCGTTGGTATATCTGCTGCCGATGGGGTGACTATCCCGACACCAGTAGAGGTATCAACTAATGACGAGCGTCAATGGTCCATTCGAGTAACTTAGCGTGAAAAAAGATGCTTGGAATCGAGTGCGCGATGACATTGCAACCAGAATGTGGGCAGATGCTCAGTACAATAGTAGGAGTCGATAGTTGATACTTCCTGTGTCATTTCCATTACATTAGTTAGATGATAGTATATTTCAAGTTTACTTAACTTCAAATTTTTGGAAATATAATCACCCAGTTACAGATTAAGTGATTTGTTGGTTACTGATAATGATTAATGAATTTATCCCTTTTTAGCGTATATGTTAATAGATGTTGTTTTCACGATTATGATTGACATTGGTAAAATATCATACATACTCCGTATTCAGGTAAAATGGCAGACTCCTTTAATGTTACATCAACACCGGCCCAATCACCTATAAGAACACCGTTGGTTCCCACTCGAAGTTCTCCCTATGGGAAGACGGTGAAATCTCTTGCAGAGCCTCTATCCCGAGCTGCAAAGATTAAATGGACTACCACAATGGATCAGATTCTGTTTGATTTATTTATTGAACAGATCGCATTAGGGCGTAGAGCTGATAATGGTTTCAAGCGGGAGGCGTACCAAATTACGACTGAAGAAGTTACAAAGCATACTGGCGTAGCCGTCCAGTGGCAAAACGTGTCGAATCGGTTGAGATATTATAAAAGAGAGTATAATGCAGTGAAAGACATGCTGGCGGTGAGTGGGTTTGGTTAGGACAATGAGAGGATGGTGGTCAAGGCTTCGGATAAAGTCTGAGAGGAGTATCTTAGGATAAGTTTTACTAGTTTTTAAAATCTCATCATACATCTCTATGTAGTTTTAGCCCTTAATTACAACTGACTTATTCATATGGCAGTCTCACTCACATGCCGAATGACTCTGTGGAAAATGCATTGAAAGGATGGATGACCTTGCAGTAATTTACGGATCCGACCAGGCCACCGGATGCTATGTGCAAGGCAGTAGGAGTATGGCTGCATCAGCATCATCTTCTCGTCTTCAGCGAGATCTTAATGAAGCATGGACAGAGGTTGATAATATGGATGATACTATTGACCTATCAGAGGATTATGTAATAGACTCCACAGGGACCATTCCATTACCATCGGACAGTCTTCCAATGGGACATCATGACTCACACAGTACTCCCACTCGCACTCCTGATTTCGATGGTAACCGAGGAGGGATAGGAACACGGAAATGATCAGCCCTCCTCGTCCCTGTGATGTACTGGGGACCTCTCTTAGACCGTTGCCGACTCAATGATGAAATTTGGGCTTGACGAAGAGGTCAATCGCACAAGCAAGGTTCTTGACGTGTTGGAAGAGGTGAAAGGCCTGACCAGCTCTGAATTTCTTGAAGTTGGTTGGATCCTGAATAAGGATAAGTCGCTGGCGTCGTTCTTTGTTAGTAGTTTCCGACCAGAGTGACGGGTAGAGTGGCTAAAGAAAATACTTTGTGATCACTTCGGGGATGGAGGTGTTGGATCTGTCTGACATTGAATGAATGGTTGTCTTAATCTGTTTTTTAAACTGGGCATGTAATAACTTTCTACTGTTGGTGTGTTTGGTTTGTTTTTTTTTTTTTCCCTACTATTTTGGACTTTGATGTGCTGATTTTCTGGGATTATCATTACCACTATGACTTTTGTGATTATGACTACATAAGATAATTTGTTACTTGTCTTTTCATATATCTACCAAAATGCATGCATTATGCACGTTAATCTGGAACGGAGCACACACATGATTTACTGGAGGATGGTACGTACAACGACCTTTTCTATTCTTGTTCAGGGTAAATATTTCGTATTACGATTTCTTATGTTTCTTCATAGCATCAAGTTGCTACCATATTCCGTTATTTCTGCTTATTTGTCATCGCTAACCCTCTCATTTCAATGCAGATGGGCAAAGAGAAGTATTATGTTGTCCTAGTTGGTCGTCATACAGGTATATACATCACATGGGACGATGCACGAGTCGAAGTGGAGGGATTCAGTGGGGGCAGACACATGGCCTTCAAGAATTGGAAAGAGGTTGTGGCTTGCTAGGACAGTTATTTTGGAAAGGCTAGGGAACCGTCCAGACCTGTTATAGATTTTCCTATTCGTCAGGTTGCTGCTGTATCTACTGAGATGGACATCCATCACGCGACCACCTCCTCTATCCGACAAATGACACAACCAAGCATGGTTGTGGTGAAGAGGGCAACGTCGATTGACGATCTTGAGCTATCAAACAACGAGAAACTCGTGGCCCTTTTGGTTGGTGTATTGGTTATTTTCTTTTCGTTGCTTATAATTCTTAAATTTTAGAAATTGTTGGTGTTGTAAAATTGGGGATCGCACATTATGTTTTTTTTTTCGCTTCTACCTTTTAAAAAAAAAAAAACGTCGTTGGCTTACTCAGTGCACTACCGTACTGAGTTATCTCTGTTTAGACTCATCACCAGATTTTTTGCATGTTAATTTTTGGATTGAAAACATCAAATAGGCGAACCGATGGGATAATGATCTGCACCGCTGGAATTTTGATCATGTGGACCATAACTTAGTCCACAACACGGAATAATGATCTCTATCCCTGAAACCATTAATCAGGACTATTCTAATAATTATTTTTCTGTCAAATGGTCGTCGGATAAAACTACCATGTATAAAGGAAAAAAAGAATTCATATCATACTTCCTATTTTACTTCTACGGACCACCTGAAATTTTCAATGGTATCCGTTCATTTCCATTTTAACTACCTAAAATAAAGTATATAAAAATTTCAGCTCGACCACACCACATGAAACAATGGTCATTGACCGTTAAAAACAGTGGCCGACGACGCACAGAAGAAAAATGAATCAGGCTGATACATCTAGGTCTGTATGAACTTAGCAACAGGTTGGATGACAGATAAACATTACCCATGCTATAAAATGATCTGGCAAAACCGATGGACGATGGTGATATACAATCCGTACATGGAGGTTGGCACCAAGTTGATGGTTTTTCATTCATAATTTGTCACAAAACCCGAAATGAACTGCCATAAAGGATGGACGGAGTGGATACAATGCATGCATCATGGTGGACCCCACAGTGGGGATGCCGTACGGAATCCCCTGCAGGGATAGAAAGTGACAAGGGTCATCAAACAGCTGGATGCTCTTTGCCGATTCCAAACAGCCATTACAGTCTATTATCCTGGAATGAATGGGATTGAAGTATAATCTCATGCCTATCCAAACAGGATGGGTTGTTGCCATCCCTGGATTACCCTGACCATCCAAACACACACAGGTAACGGGCATGTGATGGAAGAAGTCCATGGGATTAGGGACAATCCACTGACGACTCTTAAAAAGCCTTGGGATGTGTGCAATTCATCCAAAGCCATGGCAATTCCTATCAATCCACCCGTCCAAACAGGCCCTAAAAGAATTGTGCCTAATTAAGTGACCGAATTTGTTACACATGCAATGTATCTCATGAATATATCACACACGTACTTCTCTAATTATACCATTTTCTTTTGAAGCAATTCTACTCTTCGTACTTTCTCTCATCATTTAATGCAGTCTCTTTTATTTTTCCGCTCTCTTCCTATACCTTGTGTGATTGGAAACTAAGGGCCCCGTTCGATGGTCACGCTGGATGCGATTAGATGGTATTAAACTGGATTGCACGGTTTGCAAGGTAATGATGGTGATGTCAGCGGATTGTCTTAAGATCTATGGGATTATTATATCCCGGGATTGCTATACCCGGTCTGTTTGGGCACGCCGAGCCAATCCCGAGATTAAACCTTTCAATCTCTTTTAATCCCTCTAACCAAAATATGTCCAGGCAATTTTGAAGGGATTAGGATAAATTAGATGGGATTTAAGGTAATGATGGTAATGTTAGTGGATTGTCTTAAGATCTATGGGATTTCTATATCCGGGATCACGATCCCATGTCTGTTTGGGCACGCCTTGTCAATCCCGAGATCTATCTTCCAATCCTACTTAATCCCTTCTAATCCCATCCAGCGTGCCCGTCCAAACAGGCCCTAAAAGGATTCATCTAAAAAGCGTAGGAACACCGGTGAACTACTAACCCTGCTTATCCTTAGCTAGGTGTATGAGTTTTATCCACATTGTCTATTTATTTTTTCATATTATTTTAGAGTAGAAGCCCAAAAATTAAGAAAACACAAGGTTAAAGTGGACCACATCACATGAAACAGAAATAATAACGACACATGCTAGTGAAACTTTTATAGGACCATTCTGAGATTTTATCTACTTGATTTTTGGATTTATGCCCCAAAGTATCTATTAAAATGGATGGACGACACGGATATACAATACATGCATCTATGTGGTCCCTACTATCAAGGACTCACCATGTTAGGTGAGGTCTCAAAGACACTTAAGGGTCAGTTTGGGCAATGGGATTAGAAGGGATTAGGTGGGATGAGATTCATCTGGTTCGTGCCAATTCCACTCCATGTTTGGAAAAAATGAAAAAGCTTAGAATTACATTAAATGGAATTGCATTGGGTCCCATGTCAATTTCACTCAATGTTAGCAAGTTGTGTAGGTCCCATGCCATAAAATGAGGTTACAAAGCAAATGAACAATTTAGATATAACACGTGTGTTATTCTCAATAATTTCAAATGATGGTAGGTATATCCATTCAATGTACCACTATGTTATCAACCAAGCATAGCATTAATCTTATAGTAATAGGGGACAATCCCGCCATGGGAAATAATTATGTTTTTTTAATCCCATCCCACCTAATCCCTTCCAATCCCACCGCCCAAACTGGCCCTTAGATACTTTGAGTGCTATTTTTGGGGGTATATCTGTCATAAATCCAGTTTTAATAGTTGATGGAGGGTTGTGGTCCAATTATAAGTGAAGAGATAAATGTGGTCAAATTGATAGGAAAAAAGTATTTGCTAACAAAAGACAAATCATTGTAATAAAAGAATGATCTACATTGGCTTTTTTAATCATTGCAATAATGAAAAAAGGATCTGAATAAATAAGTTGTAACATATATAACTCTATAAATAATAGACGAATCCAACAGAGAAAATGCCAACCAATCCAACATAATAACTAATTAAACTTTAATTTTTTAATTTTTTATTTAGCTTATATTAAGAGTAGTGATAATCTTTAGCTGTAATTCAAATATACGCTTATACGCTAAATTTGTTCTTTATCCTACATTGTACAGTTCTTTTAAGAAATAGATTCTTGCAGTTGCTCCCAATAATTGATTGTGTTTTTTTTTCCTTTGGTTGGATTACAGTGATATTTCAATAAGTCACAAAATTACTTATATTTGGAGGAAGAATCCCACTCTCTTATTATCATATCTTTTTATTATCAAATTTTACTAATGGTTGAGTAAGCAGCCAATCTTCTTAGAATCTGATCATATACGTATTTTCTTATTTCATTACTTGAAATTGAAATTGATCGGTTTAGATAGAGCCGCTAGCCTGAACATTATCAAATTTTGTAAGTGGTTAATTTAAGCAATTAATTTATTTTTTTTAAAATAATCTGATTATATACATTTATATTGAACGTATTTATTTATTTGGGTGCTTAGAATGATGTTAATCGATTTGGATAGAGTCGCTATGTTGGTCTGCCATGCATGTGCATACCACACAAGAATGAAAACAAACCGAAGTGTAAACACCAAGTGAGCTCATGGTGGGACCTACGGTTTTCATTGTAGAGATGTCTTGCACAAGCAGCATATTGAGGGGAAGATCTGGTTGGACGATAACTCGTTGTCCTTCTGGTTGTACCTCATTTGATCCTCTTTGATTACCACCAATTCAATAGAATATGACCCGTCATCGAACGTGCTGAAATTTGCGTTTCTTTAATTAATTTTGAAGGATTTGAGTTGAAGTCGAGGGCAAAAATGTAAATTACTACAGATATCATCGTTGATGCGCTGGCGTTTTTTACTCATGAACTCTTGAACTTGACAAGAATGCCCCTCTCAAGCTAATTTACGGTGTGGCATATCAGTCATTTCACCATGATTAGGTAAACCGTAATCAAAAGTATTGCATTATTATAAACGGTCCACTTGGATCCTCAGTTTATACAAGTGGGGCCCACCTCTCAGTGACCCAAACCGTGGATACCGGAGACGATGCTCTGTGCAGCAACAGTCTCCTCATATCCTAGCCATCCGGTTTGTGACCTTCGATTGGACGGGGATCCATGCTTTGTTTTCTTTCCTAACCTTCTAATTTCTGTCTATCAATTGAATGAATAGTATTTTCTGTATTAGATATTTTTTCTTTTAAATGCATCATCTGTCCACAGATGGCCCCATCATACTACGGTTTGAATCGAAGCAGCTTCAGTGCATATATACCTGGATTCCCCGGATCGATCCCGTGACTGTGGGCCCACCTTGATTTATGTACCTTAAATCGATGCCGTCTATCCATTTTTATAGATCATTTTAGAGCATGATACAAAAGGTGAATTAAATCCAACTCTTAGGTAGATCGCACCACTAAAAACAATGGTGCTTTAAAATCATATAGGAGCCACTACAATGTTTATTTACCATCCAATCCATTAATGAGGTTACAAAGACCCAAATGAATGGACCAAACAAATATCAGAATGATCCAAAACTTTTGTGACTCACATGAAGTTTTTAACGGTCAAACAATACATTTTTATGTGATGTGGTCCACCTGAGATTTGGATATCCTTCATTTTTAGAATCTTGCCCTAAAATGAGTTGCAAAAACAAATGGACTGCATGATGTGAGTTACATACATCGTGATGGGGCCCAGTGTCACGCCCCAAACTCGGAAACCGGGCTCACAAAATTTCCGATCGCCGAATCCGGTGCCGACAGCCTCCGTAGAACCCCATTCTCGGCTCCTAGCTCCCATTCGCCAGGTTCCGATCCTGGGATGCTACGAGGAGGATTTTAAATACCAGTTTGTTTCGTAATAAGCATAACCAAAGGCATAACCCACAAACAACAACCATGAAATCCATTACATTTCCACTATGATAAAAAACTTTACAAGTACAATGGGCATAAAAGGGAAATACAAGGGTAAATAACAGAAAAACTCCAAAATGATCAGCAACGTGCTCCTGCCTCAACGCTGCTGCGATCCAACGTCACCTGCACGCAACGGTCGTGCATAAGCTTACAGAAAGCTTAGAGGGTGGTGAAGGTGTGTGCTCAAGGTAGTAATATGTACATGCAATGTCAGAGTGATGCGGAATATGCAAATGGAAACATAATATCATGAGCCGTACCAAGGCTTATGCGATGCAAGACATGAATGGTATCGGCCATCCCAAGGCCATGCAATGTATAATGCAACTCAAGCATACGGATACTCATCAATGTCCACACATCAATACAGCTCAAAGTATGGAATATCACCGGGGTCTAGTACACTCTAAACCAGATTGCCGCCACATCGCGCACAATAAGGTAAGTGGAAGAGACCTCACTATCCGTCTGCCAATATCGGGCGCGACTCGTCGATAGCGGACCCATTCCTCGAGCTGGTCAGACTCAGCCTAGCATTACCCCCTACACTCGGGCGGATAAGGCTGCACCCCCTTCCAACCGACCATGACACAGTGGAGAGCGTAACCGTCTGGTAATCGGCTCTCAATGCTCATCTACCCACTCGGTCTAGACGTTGGAGCAACCTCTTGGTACCATAAGGGTTTAGGGACTTTCACCCAGGGATATCTATAGTACCCCATGTAGAACAAGATTTTCGGGATCCAATCCTGCCAACCACGATGCGTCAGTGGAGGCTACGGCCCTGATGTTGCTAGGGCATACAATACCCATGTCACACAAGTGCGAAATGCATGATTCACGCTGTCCAGTCATGCAACAATCCATGCGCATATCGTGCGCTCATGTAGGGCAATACTGCCTATCCAGGAGCCCATAAACAACCTGCCCGAAGGCATATGCTATGATCAGTCAGTCCTCATATCAAGCATACATATGATGCATATGATCATGAGTCATGAAACTATACTAAACATGTTATAATGAAATGAACTATTTTACAATGCAGACGGACCTGGATGGCCTATACACGGCAAGTACGGCCGGTAATGGGCCCTAAGGAGAGTCGTAATGTGGACATCCAACCAACATTACACTCGCAATGTGGACGTCAAACCAACATTGCTCCCAAGGCACGATCTTTGTAAACATCAACACTTAGTCTGTAATGGATTTACACATTGCAATGGACCGTAGGTTGTCCCCATTGGACCTTATATATATATATCAAATGGGCCATATCTTATGGGCTCTCATCCATCAGATGGGCCACATAAATGGGCCAAACCAATGGGCCTTAAGTGCATTGCAATGGGTCAAACCCATGGGCTTGGATTGCATCAATTGGACCTAGTCATATGAGTCTAATATGCATCAAATGGGCCATACCAATTGGGATCCCACATGCAGGTCAAGTGGGCCTCAACCCACAGACCTAACATGAGTCAAATGGGCCTAAATTCCTAGGCCTTAAGCCAAATCAAATGAGTCTAACCCATGAGCCTTAATTAAATCCAGTGGCCCTAATCCCATGGACCCTTCCTTAATCAAATGGGTGTAGTCCCATAGGTCTTACAATATAACAAATGGGTCCACTTCCATGGGCTTTAAGAATGCAACAAATAGGTCCAATTACCCTTGCCTTGAAGTACATTAAATGGGCCTAGTCCCATGGACTTGCACCACATCATATGGGCCTAAGTCCTTAGACCTAGAATGAATCTAATGGGCCTAGCGCATAAGCATTTCACAAACCAAATGGGCCTAGCCCATAGGCCTTTTGAAATTCAAATGGGCCTAGCCCATAGGCCTTCTATGAGTCAGATGGGCCTAAATTTCTAGGCCTTACATATATCAAATGGGTGGACGGTTTGGATGTATCACATGCATCAAGAGGGGGTCCCACTGCCCAGTGGACAGTGCGGTATAACACATACATCACACAGGGCCCACCGTCCGTGGACGGTGGAGGCAGCCCATGCGTCAGGTGGGTGCCACCGTCCGCCTGGACGGTGGCTACAACATATGCATCAATGTGGGTCCCATGTGGGGCCCACTCTGTAATGTTTATTTGCCATCCAACCCATTCATAAGGTCACTCAACCTGGATGAAGGAAAAACATAAAATTTCAGCTTGATCCAACACTTCTGTGGACCCCAGGAAGAGTTTCAATGGTGGATACTCATTCACACTGTTTCTTACGGTGTGGGCCACCTGAGTTTTGGACCAACCTGAAATTCAGAGGGGGCCCACTTGAGATGGGGACCCGCCCAATGGACGGCTTGGATAGCATACAAACATCAAGGTGGGGCCCACGGCTGGAGCCGTGGGTCCCTGCTGAACGCCCGCTCGCCCGGCTGACAGTGGCAGACACGCCACCCTCTCTCTCTCTCTTCTAAATTTTGTTTTCTGCCAAAAGTCATGTGTGGGGCCCGCTTCTTGAAAATCCATCCCATCCATAGTGTTCTACAGCTCGCAACAGACAAAAAGAGTCCGGAGTTCGAATTTTTTTGAGGCCTAGAAACACCAGAAAAATTTTCAATGGTAACCGTCAATGTTTCCCATGCTATGGCCCACAAGATATTCGGATCAGTCCCATTCTTTTACTTGACGGTTAAATCGAAGTGAGTAAGGGGATGGACGGCTCGGATCAAACATATACATCAAGGTGGGGCCTACACTAAGGGACCACCCAAACCTTTCCTTTTCTTTCCTTTTTCTTCTTTCCGTAAAACGTCCAGCGTCTGGACGGTTTTAAGTTTTTTTTTTTTTTTGAAAATGGAGGGCCCTGATGAAGTGGGCCCCACTGATGGGTGGCATGGGAGTAACAGCCAAGGTGGGCCCCACTTGAATAAAATAAAATACCTCAAGTGGGATCCATTCAAGTGGGCCACACCCTCCTGTTGCAATAAAATAAAATAAAATAAAATAAAAGAGAGAGAAAGAGAGATGGAGAGTGGGACACGGCTAGTGATGGAGGGACCCCGTCACTATGGGCCCTCCCATGCATGAAATCATACATCAATTGGGTCATTTTGTACATGTGACCCTCAAAATTAAAGATCAACGGTGGGGATCCCTTCCCCACCAATATGAATGGTCTAGATGGCCTTTCCAAATGAAAATAAACATCATGATGGGGTCCATGGAGAATGGCCCCATCATGGAACGATCATGATGATCCAAGTGGTCCATCGGCCACAAATAAGGGTCCCAAGTGAGATCCACACCATGGATCGGTGGGTCTCACTTGGTCCACCATAAAAATAATAAAAACTACCCTATGGAAGCACCCACCGTCCGATCTTCTTGCTCCTAGGGCTTCCTTGGCACCTTGTCTTCAACTTCAATGGCTAAGATGAAGAATGGAGGGTTGAGATGGGAGATTTTGGGGTAGGAAGGTGGGCCACTTGAAGCTTAGAGGGACTTGGGAAATTCCATACGTGGGAGCTCTTGGAATTTTTGTTGCTTGGACATTTTTGGAATGAGAAAGAGAGAAAGAGAGAGAGTGATGTAAAGGGAGAGAGAGAGAGTGATGGATGGATGGGTGAGTGATGGTGGTGTAAGAGAAATTTGACTTTTGTGGCTTTTGTGTAAGAAAAGTATGGGTTAAGAAGACTTTTGTGGCTTTTTGTGTAAGAGAGGTATGAGTTTGGGAGACTTTTGTGGTTGCTTGGGAAAAGGGATGGAAGTGATGTGTACTTGACATGTGATGGGTTGATGGGTGATTGATTGATGGGATTGATGTGATTGATGTGACACATCGTTGAGATTCCCTTGGTTTTCGCAACGCGCGGCGTTTTCTCGCACCGAACGTTGGCTCATATCTCTTGATCAGGGTATCGCCTTGGCGCGCGAGTCGCGGTATCGGAACCGCAACGACGGCGCGGTCGCTATGGTATTGGTCTCGGGTTGAGTCGACTCGGGTTGTCGGCACATGAATCAGGGTCGCGCGTCGATATCGATTAAGGGTCGAAAGTTGCCGGAATTCGACCGGTAAGACCGCGGAAGTGTACGGAAAGGTACGGACCAAGATACGGGTCTTACACCCAGTCAGGGATCCACCCACCTCAGTGGTCCACCGAATTCGTGCCCAACATTATGGTCGTACATCAAATCCGAAGGAGGACCGCATGATGACACTGATCGCTACCAGACGGTTCTCCATGGGTCCCATATTAATGTATGTGTTGATGGGTTTTTTAATCCGTTTTCAACTAGTCGAGAGCCTTGCTCGACCGGTTGTGGATCGGTGTTCGACCAGACGACTCAAAGTCCAGCGAGTGCGGACTGTTTTTTTTTTGGGTGGTCTACCGGTCGAAGGAGGTGCTCGACCGGTCGTAGGTGGCGCTCGACCGGTCGAGGTCTCCACACGACCGGTCGAACCTACGCAGATTCGTTCCACGATTTTGCGCGGATTTCGTGTCGCAAGTCCTTTCACAACTGGGATGCGGAAAGGAGTTTCCTAAAACTATAACTAGGGGTTTCTACGATTTTTCTAGATACAAGAAAAGCATACGAGGGGAATCAAAAAGAGAGAGTGAGAGAAAAGAAAGAGAGGAAGCTTGTGTAAGGGAGCCGTCGTCTCAACGTTTCTACGTCCTCGTGATCGGTGAGATCTCTCTGTTTTTCTTTTATTCTCTTATCGTTCATCAGCTCCTGCATGAGTGACGAAGGTTGTAAACGTTCTACTTCATAGTGGATTATTGATCTGGACGAGGTCCCGTGGTTTTTATCTCTTTGAGGGTTTTCCATGTAAAAATCTCTTGTGTGGTGTGTGATTGTCGCTTTGATTGTTTTCATTGCTTTTATTATCTCATAATTCTGATTTGTTCTGGAGGACTAGATCCTAAAGTTTTGTGCAAGGCCCCCAACATATGTTTTATCCATGATTTATATTAATTTTGGATCATTATTCTGTAAAATGATTAAAAAATGAGACAAATTTAAGTCTTAAGTGGACCACACCATAGAACAGGAAAATAGCTGTGATTGAATACCCACCGTTAATTTTTTTTTAATGATAAACTATAATACTTATTTTCCTGTAATGTGGTACACCTGGATTTGGAAATGCCTCACCTTCGAGCTAATGCCGTACGGTCGCCCAGTTCCATGCATGCATGTGAAGTAATCCGGAACATTGCACTAATCTGACAGTTCTAACCATCGAATTCACGACCATCTAATGGAAAGAAAGTTCTTAACCGTCCAAAATTTAACAGAATTTTACGTGGTTAAGATCATATGGTCGTTATTTCTTTCAAGTCATTCTCCATCCACAACATGGCCTACAATTAGGAAGGTCCAGATATAGCATGCGTGGATGCCGCGTGATAGCTGATGAGTGTCTGTACCCAAGTGAGGTACGGCTGACTTGATGCACCGGCTATGAGGCTCGGCTCGTGGCTCCCGAGCCATACAAAAGAGAAGGGCCTGCTACCTCTCTTTCCGTTTACTAAATACACTGAGAGGATGAGCTGTCCCTGTCCGCAAATTGCCAGAAAAAGGCCCATTTCCAGTATTAAAATAGAAGTAGAAATATACTGCCCAAAGGGAGCAACTGACGGTGACGTCTCTCCTTATGGAAGGCCGTTTGTCGCCGTCAGTTTAACCAACGTAGTTAGGTATGGAACCGTGGTTAGCTCTGAGTTCTCCATGATTTAGTGTCGGTGGCTTGTAGGGTGCAAATTGCTGGATCCTCGCGGTTGGTAATAGTCGTTTCTGTGGGCCCCACAATAATGTATGTGTTTAATCCATGACCTTCATCTATTTTTTCCCCCTCATCTTAAGGCATTAGTTCAAAAATGAAAAAAGAATCCAAATCTAAAGTGGACCACATCACTGTACCATTAAAATATATCTAGGGCTACAAAAGTTTTGTATCAAGCCGATGTTCGTGTTTTTTCTTTGTGAATTTCTTAGTTATTTAATCTACGGGTTGGATGGCAAATAAATATTACAGTGGGCCTTAAGAGGTTTTTAAACTGTGGCCGTTCAATCATCAATGTTTTAATCAAAAGCTTATTTGATGATTTGGAAGGTTTATATTTTGTTTTCTTCCTTCCAAATATATAAATTCCTGAGTGCAGGAGTATCATTCATTACACACGTCAGAGTATTAAGTACAACGCTTGTTTTGTTTTGTTTTATTTTATTTTGTTTTGTTTTTTTCTTTTTTTTGTGAGGCGGGCACGTGATTTAATCACCTCGCTGATGGACCGACAAAAAGCATGCTATACGAGCGTCGGCGTAGATTTGACAGCCGGACGCGGATTAAGTCCTGCCTCGGTCCAGACGGACTCTGTGGGGTCCATCATGATGTATGTGTTTTATCCACGCCGTTCATCTATTTTGAAAGATCATTTAAGAGTGTGAGCCCAAAAATGAGTCAGATTCAAGACTCACATGGACCACGTAGTGGGGATTAAATGGCCACTATTCAAAAAAAAAAATTGGGAGCAGCAGAAGTTTTGATAAAGATGATATTTGTAGCTTCCCTTCGTATAGATCTACGTGACGTTATTAATAGAGTGGATGAGAAATAAACATCAAGGTTGGCCCCACCAAGGTTGTGAACGGTGGGTCTGCTTCATTTGGTGGGGGAGTACCTTATCATCCAGAGAATCCAATGCTCTGTATTAAGGCCACATCCGCAAAAGCCAAGCACAAGCGCTTCACGTGTGCTACAGTGGCACGCGTATCTGATATCTGAGCGGTTCATTGCGTGGGAACCACAGAAAGTGTTTCCCAGACTCAAAATCCACTCGTCAAGGGGATAAACAGCAGCCCAGATATCAGATTCATGTGTACCCAACCACGTAAGGCGAGATATGCCTGAATGAACGGTAGGTATTGGATCATGGAAACTGCAATTAACAATCCTATTCTCTGGCAACGCCATGCAGGTTTAACATAGCTGCGAGGTCCACCTAATGAATGGTCTGGATCCTTCGTAACTCATTACTCTAAGGAGGGGTTGACTCTTTTTTTTGGTCAATCAACCACGTGCCAAGCTGGATCTGCGCTGGGAGTTTTTTCAATGAGAAATCTGAACTATTAAGTGCAATGGTGCGTTCGTTTTCCAAGTATCATGTGCTGATGTGGCAACACGTGGTAACGTGGTCTCAAATCCAAGCCGCTCATCGGGCGGTTTCACAGTGGACACGCCCGCGGCCAAAATCGGGTTTGCCTTTCCACTTGGTGGGTTATACATACACGTTGAATGTGAACCGTTGGTCAGGTATTTTTAACCGTCCATTTATTTTGTATATGTATTTCCCAGGTGATAAGAAAACCCAAATGATTCATCTATATAAACTCTTCACGGTCGTTTTCGCCTGATGAACGGTTCCGATCTAGTACAGGAATGCCAGAATGACATGCGAAAGCAGCGAGAGCTTTAAAAATGCCCTCCGCCAGAAGAAACTTACAAGGACTGGACTATAAATCAATCAAAAGCCAGCGAAGACATCCACGTGGCAAATTCATGTGCGTCCCGCAGCCACTCCGGCAAGGGGAACGGATTGGTGAGGCCTTGGCCCTTATGGTGGGGCCCACCTTGATTTTAGTATTATATATCCACACCCTCCATCATCTTTTCAATATCATTTTAGAGCATTAGTCCAAAGTTAAAGTAGATCCAAATCTCAGGTGTACTACACAGTAGGAAAGAACAGTGAATGACCGTGAAAAACTTATTGTAAGCCACATAACTTTTGAATCAAGCTGATATTTGTTTTTCCCGTTCATCCAGGTTTATGTGATCTTATCATCAGGTTGGATGGAAAATAAACATTATGAAAACATTAATGTGGGTCCTAGAAAGTTTTTAACGGTGGATCTTTCTATCACCACTGTTTCCTGACGTAGGTTCACCTGAGATTTAGATCTACTTCAGTTTTGGGTTTACGCGCAAAAATTATCTTTAAAAACGGATGGACGTCATGACTATATAATAAATATGTCAAGGTGGACCCACAGAAAGCGCCGCACCGTCTTGGGTGAGGCCGATGCTGCACCTAATCAGCTCCGGAAGGGTCCGTAATTGTCTCAAACACCTGTTTTAGGCCGCGCGTAAAAAATCACAAGCTCTGTGGGGTCACCAACTTGGTATATATGAAATCTATTCCATTCATCAGGTCATAAACCTTAATTTCACCACACGTACAAAAGGTGGGCCTGATTAAAAACTTAGATCGGCCAAACCAATGGGAAAAAGAAAAAACTACACTTGCGCCTAGATCTTCTAAGTTTAAGAGGTGTGGCCCACCTATGTTTTGAATCAGGCCTATTTTTTATATTTCCACTTCGGACGCGGTTTGGCTAGTGACGCTGCCACTAGCCAGGTGGCTAGTGGTCGGTGCTATGTGGGCCCACCAATATCTATGTGTTTTATCCACACCGTCCATCCATTTTCCACATCATTTTCATAACCAAATCAAAATGAGGCAGAAAAAAATATCAGATGGACCACACCATGGGAAAACATTAGTGATTGAACGTCTACCATTAAAAACTGCCTAGTTCCTATTGTAATGTTTTTTTAACGTCCAACCTGTTGATCAGGTCATACAGACATGATGAAAGCAGAAAACAAATATCAGCTTGATCCAAAACTTTTGTAGCCCCCATAAGTTTTTAATGGTGAGATTTCAATCAACACTGTGTGGGCCACTTGAAATTTTGATTTACCTTAGTTTTGGGTTCAAACTATAAAATTATCTGAAAAAATGGATGGTCGGCATGGATGAGACACACACATCATGTTGGGGTCCACATACCACTAGTGGCAGGGGGGAGTAGCCAATCCGCTTCCTTGCACGTCATCCTTATACATGCCATGGTGGCCCCACAGACAAACGTATTTTCTCACGTGGTGCAGCCCACCTGAGTAGTCAATCTGTCGAAATTTTGGCCCAAGGCCTGAGCATCGAGGAGGACACCTGATGGACGGTGTGGATGTCTGGCAGACAACATGGCTGGCCCACAGATTGCATGCGAGGATTCCGTTCTCGAAATCCTAATTTTCTATCTTTCTTTTTCCACGAGGAAGGAATATCCTTTCCACGTTTGGGAAGTGACGAGCGTTTTTTTCATCCTATACGCATGCTTTTGTTTATGAAAAGTGGGGTCCACATATTTATAATCCAAACCATTGGTATGTTGAATCTTACCATGGATATACTGTTTTCCTAATTTCTTATTGATATAATGCTGGAATTATGAACCTTTTAATCTTTGGCCTTCAGATGGACGGTTGAAATAACTAAAATTAGATTCAGTTTCAACTGAAATAGACCCTATATTGGACAATCTAAGATCTTTTAATCATGACCGTGATATGATTTATGGAACCATCACGTGCATATGCGAGTAAAGACTCGCGTCGCGCGGATCATTTATATCCTCCGTGAATTGGTAGAGAATGCTAACGTGCACCTAGAAAGGAGGGCACTTAACCTTAACCCCGAAGCGAAAAAGATGAGTTTTAGGTTTCTTTTCCTTTCGCTTCATTTCCACTCAAAGGCACAGAGAAGTCAAGAGAGATGGTACAAAAGGTAAGCTTTCTAACGTACGCATGCACCCATGCAGCCTGTTTGTTAGACCTCATACTCTTCCTACGCACCTTTAACGTGGCACACGTGTGTAGCCATGCATCTTTGTACTTTGCCTGAATGAGTCCTGAACACTTCAAATTAGCCATTGCACCTGTCAAGCTCTTCCTTGGCTAATGTAATTAATAACGGTGATGATGGTCATAAAGGTCACTGTAATAACCATAAAGATGCATAACCATGTAGAGAATTTTTTGAAATTATAAATAGGTCTGATAAGAGCTTTTTTTTTTTTTAAAAAAATATTATTATTATGTAATGATCGATACATTATTGTTAAGTAGCGGCCGTTATGTAATTATTTTTTATACATTATCTATATAAATATGGGTATCAATGGGCTAAGCAAGTCTAGTGGGGTGTACCCTTGAACCTGGCTCAACACAACTAGGTACATATGTTGTTTAATAATTGGATGAGTATTAGAGTTGTGCCTGAAAAATCAATATGTGCCCTAATATATTGGTTATGTGGTGTTATAGGGTCCATTTGAGCTGTTAATCATGATGACCAATAACTCTTTAGGATATGTATGATACGACTTAGGTAATATCTAATGTTGCTTTAATTTAAACTCACGCTAATAGAAGTTACGTAATGAATGGTTCTTCTCATCATTGATAACTTAAGATTAGACACAATGGTGATTGATCAAGGAGAGTTGTATTCATAAATGTTTGTACCTAATTAAACCATGACGGGTGTAGATTTCATGATGCATTTGTGATACTTTGATATGTATGGTCATTTGGACGTGGAGACTAAATGGGGTTAAGATGGAGGTCCACGACACCGAGAGCCAACTTGGTGTCAGTTGTGTATTTGTCCTTACCCTATATAGGAGCGTGAATCTGCGATAAATATAATATTCTAGTATTAGATCTTTTAACATTTGCATTGGATAATCAAATTCAAGTCAATAGCAAAGAGCCTATTAGCCTGGATTATAATCATTTGATGAATGACATGATGATGCATGAAAAGTGGTCAATCCTTATATTTGAGGATTTATAAGAGTCATGATCCTAACGACGGCTTGACTCACTTTATAAGATTTTCTAAAAGCTATTAAAAGTAGATGATGCTAGGCATGTTTGTTAAAATTTATTTATTTTTATTAGGTAATATGGTATCCACTAGGTTTACCTAAAGACTTATTTATGGCCACATCTAATTAGATCATAGACTAATCAAGTATTTTTAGCATTATGTCTAATACTTAAAACGTTTTAATTGGCTTTATAAAAGTTTTCAACAGTTAATGTTTTATTTTAATTTTTTAAATTATTTTATTAGACAATAATGACCTTATAACTCAGATTTGATTGGTCCACCCCTTAACCAACATGAAATCTAGCTACATCTATGGTAAATGATTATGATAGTGAATGGATTAGATAATAAATATGTGTATATCTGAGATAAATCAATGGACTTTCTCTCATAATAGAGTACAAAGAATTTTGTAGGGTAGTAGGGCACTATATTTAAGTGTGCATCCAAAACTCTAACTCCTCATAATTTATATACCCTGTTACAGAGAAGAGAGCTAGAGAGAGAGAGAGAGAGAGCCCTAGAAGCCCCCCCTTTCGCACGGTCATCACTTATAGAGAGAGAGATAGAGAGCTCCCTTGCTCAGTCATTCTTCCTTTTTTCCATTCTCCTTCATACACATGTGACTGTGTGTGGTCTACTTTGAGAATAACTTACATCTTTCCCGGCCTCTACCAAAGGCATAGATGACAACTCTCTCACCTCTTCTATGTATAAAAGATTGGGAAGAGACTTCTTTGTAAGAGGAGTGGTATCCACAAACTATGTTGGAAAAACAACATTACAATTTCAATCGAACTAAGGTACTGATTTACACCATTTATCTTTTTAAAAAAAAATAAAAAAATCATGGACATATTGCCCCAAGTCAATTTTGTTGAAGATTGATAAGCTCCGAATGGATTTTTTGTGGCAAGGGGGAGCGTCGATTTCCAAGTTCTACCCCCTTAACTGGAAGGTGGTGTGTTCGCCTACATTAACTAGAGGTGCCAAAATCAAACCATTGGATGAGGTTAATGCGGCTCTATTACGCAAAGTGGGTTTGGAGATTCCGCATGGAGAAGAATCATTGGTGTAAATTAGTGGTTGCAACTATATATGAGTTGAATTCCTTTGGATGGTGGATCAAGAAGTCATCTAAGTATCAAGTTTCTTATACTTGAAGAGCGATCAATCGTATAACTGATAAAGTTCTCTCTAAAGTAAGTATTGTTGTTGGAGAGGGATTAACGGTAAGGTTTTTTAAGAGACTTGTGGTGTGAGGAATCTCCTCTTTGTTAGTGTTATCTAACTTTGGCTTGGGCAATGTCTAATCTAGACATCTCGGTGGCTGTTTATTTCTCCCCTCTAATGAATGGAGGATGTTAGGCTCCTCCATGTCACCTATATCTTTCGGATTTTGAGTCTCAGGAATTTCTTCTTTCATTGAATCGATTGCATAGCATACCCTCAGTTCCCAGATCTATGAATGCTTGGGTCTGGCTTCCCGATAAATCAGGAGTTTTCTCGATGAAACCTTTTTTTTAAAAATTTTTTTATGAGTCAAAGAAATAGTGGATCATTTACTCATTCATTACTCTCCATTTTTAAAGTTTAGTGATTATGTCAGGCTCGATTGAAAGCCTCTTTCACACTTGACATGTTGTTTATTTGGGCAAAAGGAAATCGTCAATGTGGAAACTTGCTCTTCTTGCAATCATCTGGATGATGTGCGACGAATGTAATAACAATGTCTTTCATAACCATAAGGTCACCCTTCTAAGAGTTCTTTTTAAGGCCCAGTTGCTTATAAGGGATTAGAACCATGATAAAGGGTCCTTGTAATTTAGTTTTTCCTTACTTTGTTGTTTTGTTTTTTCTTTTTCCTTTTTCACTTCTTGACTTAATAAATTTGTAATAATTTTTTTCTAGAAAAGGAAAAAAGACGAGAGATTATTATGATGGGTTATTGGGCAATTCATTAATTAAGATGGATTTTGAAAAACTTAACAAGTTAAAAAACCAAAAGTGAGTATGCGAACCCACACCTATATTCCACTCCACTATATTTATTTATGCATGATATGCATGCAAACATACATACTGAAATTAGTTTTTCATAGGTTTTTCAAAAATATTTATAATGGTTTTCAATAGGTTCACCACAAATTTCCTCGTACAATCGAAATTGGCTTGGCATTATTGGTTGCGATGGGTTCAGATACACCAATTCAATCGAACCATGCTCTGTGCGTTACATGCTTATCGAACTATGTTGCTGGAAGAACTCAAGGATCGAGAACATTCCTTTTTTGCAAAGGATGTGGTCATCCCAGAAGATCTTTCGTTTTTAGACGAACAAATCACTATATATCAAATGTGGTCAAAGATAAGCCTATGTGCTAAGAAGGCGGCCGAGAACAAGGTTTCCGCAAGTAGCATTCATGTCGATCAACTGCTTCACCTTCTGCCGATCATCATCGAAAATGGGGCTAATCGGGCATCGACGTAGGAGAAGAATGAGGTTGAGATGCAGGCTCTCCTCGAGGAGTTTAAGGGAATGAAAATATGAGTTGCTCTATCACTTCAAACTTTCTTTCCCCCCTTACTTGTTATCTTTCCTTATAAGTGCAATAAGGTCAATGACCCACTATATCTTAAATATACTTTTCTTTATCAATAAAGTTGATAGGTTTTGCGTGGCGTGGAGTGTACTTTTTTTGGTATTGAATTTTAGACCATCGATCATGGCTAGGGATATGTAGAAAATATCGAATGGTGTTTTCTCAGTTGATCGGGACTCTGCACTATCAGTCGGTCGTTCTATACTTAGTCTTTTTTTTCTTGTGCATGCTTTACCACATGTTGACTCAACATGAGTAAAATGTACAATGTTCCCTGAGAAATCTCATTTATTACGTTGCATTCTCCCTTAATATCGGAAACGAATTGCCAACCCAGCCGTTAGCTTTGGGTTCCCAACCGTTGGCTTCAGCTTCCCAACCGTCGCACCTTATCCAATGTGTGCATTAATTACTCTTCCCCAGGTTTATAAAAAGTGCTCCTCCTTAATATTTATAGTACACTACGAACGAGAAGCTCCAACAACATCAAACCTTGAAGCAATGAGTTTTATTGGGATTTGTATTACGGAATCACACAGATATGGATCTTGGATAGCAATCTAATAGCTCTAAGAAATCACAAGAGAACATAAAGATTTAATGTGGAAAACTCTTTCGAAAAAAAATCATGGCACAAAGCAACAAAGATCCACTATGAAAGTATAAATTACAAAGAGAATGGACTTACCCAATTCGAACAATCTCGAATCTCACCCTTGCTACACCCTTTGAAACGCCTTCTAAAAATTCTTTAGAATACTTTAAGAAGCCTTAACATACCCTAAAAAAGCCTTAAGGACCCCTATTTATATTTTAGGAAATCCCTCTTTCATACCTACTTTTGAATAGTCTGAAAACTGCCTCAAATTTACACAGTCCGCGCACAGTTTGTGTAACCTTTGACTAATCGAAGCAGGGATTCAACCAGTCGAAGGGACCTTCGACTAGTCGAGTCAGCTCCTCGACTGGTTGAGGATCTCAAACTCCAATATTGGAGACATCTGTTTAACAACAATCTTCACCATGTCTTCAATCTTTAACCGTGTAGTTTGTTGACCTCTTCTCTTATCTCTACATCACATTATAGCTTCAATCTATGCTTCTCGTGCACACTCTATCCTTCTTTTATGACATCGCTAAGCTAAGAGAAGTTGCACAGAACTTAAATTTCTCTGTATGGACGACCTTGGTGAGCATGTTTGTTGGATTCACACTGGTATGAATCTTCTCCAGTGTTACGCCTCCTCCCTCAAGCACCTGTCGAATAAAGTGGTGATGAACATCAATGTGTTTAGTATGAGAGTGATAAACAAAATTTTTAGCCAAATTTATAGCTCTTTCGCTGTCACAATTAACCGGCACGGCTTCCTACTGAAGCCCCAACTGATTCATCACGCCTCTCAACTAAACATCTTCCTTAAACGCTTTTGTCACTGTCATATACTCTACTTTGGTCGTGGAAAAAGGTACCATAGACTAATACTTCGACATCCAATTGATTGCTCAACTCGATAGTATAAACGAGTATCCTGAAGTAGACTTTCTAAATTCCACACTGCCTGCATAGTCTGAATCCACATATCCTACCAACTTTGTTTTTATCTTCTCAAAAGTTAAGACGTAATCTTTTGTACCTCAAATGTATTGAAGTAGTCATTTCACCATTTCCCAATGTTACTTGCCGTGGTTTGACATGTATCTACTCACAACACCGACTGCATGTGAAATATCTGATCTTGTACAGACCATGACATACATTAAACTGCTAACCGCATTCGAATAAGGCACATGACACATAACTTTCTTTTCTTCATTTGATTTATGACATTGTTCTTAGGAAAGCTTAAAGTGAGTCGCGTAGGGAATGCTCACCGGCTTTGCCTGGTCTATCCCATACTTGATCAACACATTTTCAAGGTATTCTGTTTGTGATAATCAAAGTCTGCTCCTCTTCTTATCTCTATGAATATTTATGCCGAGAACCCTCTTTGCAGCCCCCAAATCTGTCATCTCAAATGTCCCTAATAACTGAGTCTTCAGTACGTTGATTTCAGACATATAATGATTGACGATCAACATATCATTAACATACAATACTAGGATGATGAATCTCCCATCACATTGTCTCTTGTTATAGACATAGTGATCGTATTTACTCCGAGTAAATTTCTGACTTAACATGAAAGAATCAAATTTTTTATACCACTGCCTAGGCGATTCTTTCAAGTTGTACAACAACCTCATTAACCTACAAACCTTTTTCTTTGCCCCTTTAAATTCATAACCCTCTGGTTGCTTCATGTAGATCTTCTCTTCCAACTCCCCGTAAAGGAATGTAGTCTTGACATCCATCTGTTTCATCTTGAGATCGTATTAGGCAACTGATGAGGGTCAAATATTGTATATCAGACCCCAGTTATTACTTAATTTTGCATACATGATAATGCTTAATGTCATGTTTTAATCATGTTTTTGTTGCAGGGAGTAATTAGGAGCGTTGACTTAAAAAGAGTACTAAAAGTGTGGATTTAGTGCTCCGAAGTCATCAAAGTAAGGGACGGACTCCAGGGGACTAAGATTGAAGAATTTACACATCAGGGATCCGAGGAAATTAAGCCGTTCATGTTAAAGAGGCTCAAAAGTCGTCCAAAAAGTAAAATCACAGGGTTCCCGCCATCCGATTGACTCGAAACTTCATACATGACCTGAGGACCATAAATTAACCGTACACGTCAAAATTCAGTCCTTGGATCAGTGTGTAAGTGACCCGATGGACAAGATCAGACAATAACCATTAAGAAAGTATCTTAGACATCCTTGGGAGATCGGGACCCAAACTGAATCGATGAAAAGAGCACGAAAAATGGTAGATATTTACCAAATTTCACTTCTTTTGGATGATGCAATAGGGAGAAACGAATGATAGACGTTTCTAGAAGGTAGAGTGGCAAATCTGTAAATATAACAAACTTCATATGCATGCAGTGAGAAGAGGCTTGCTTCAATGATGGGTATTGACTCATCACATGTGGATGGTGTGGCCCACTTAGAGTTCAGATCTACTTCATACTTTGACCCATGGGCTTACACATTACTAAGAAGAGGATGAGCGGAGTAGATCTCCGAGAATGCCATTAGAAGTGGGTCTCACCTATTTTTTTGTACAAAACAGCTAAACAGTGCGAAAAAACGTCCAGTGACGGACGTGCTTGTGAATGGGTTTTTACTGTGGGCCCCACCCATCATCCCTTTTAATGATCTGGACCATCCAATGTGTCCCAGAGGGGGGCTTAACCCTTGCCTACGCGGCGGAATTACAGAAGATAGCGTGAATAAGATTTCAACCATCCAAACGAAGGACGGACGATAAAATGGAAAATCCATGGGCCACACCAAATCCAATCCAAAATCATCCATTCCAGATTGGTTTTTCGATGGGAATTCAATGGACGACCCTGATTCTTCAAAAACCAAGGCATGTGGGCCCCACAGTTTACGCAAAATCAGAATTTTGCGGACTTTTTACGCAGATGCACTTCCAGAGAGGCCCGGACGTTTCAATCCGTTCGGTGAGCTTGGCTAGGATCGGACAGTCGATCCTGGCCGTTCAAATTTCTCCTATGGGACTTTCAATCAAGCTCAAGGAGCCTGATCGAATCGGATCTTGCATTGGGTCCCTGTTTTTGCTCCGAAAAGAAGAGCTTCCCTCATGTGGTTTCTAGTTCTTTCGCACCTTCTCACCGCCTATTCTGCGAAAACTCTCCACCGCCTTCATTGCCTATAAAAGAAAGAGAAAGGCAGAGAGCATGGGGGATCTTCCTGGATGTGGAGCAGCTTCCTTCATAGAGTTTTTTTTCCCTTCCTTTTGTTTTATGTTTTTTAGTTTAATCATGTTTAGGTCTGGCTAAACTTCTTAGCTATGACTGAGATGAAGCTCCTAATTTGAATGACTCTTGTTTATTGTTGATTTCATCTAGATTTGATTAATTTGTTTCTTTCTTTAGTGTGCTTAACTGAAAACTCCGTACTTCTCAATTTTATAAGCTTAACCAAAGTCTAAGATGTGGATGTTATTTAGAATCTTATTCTAGGTGCTTATGTTTGACCATAAACAAGTTTCCTATAGAGAAAGAAATAGAAATTTACATCTCTTCATGCCTGACCATGGATGGAAAGATGTGATCCTTATGCTGTAAGGGATTATACATTGTGTGCCCGACCAAGGACATAAAGTGTGCTTTATTTATTAAATTTATATCAATCTGAATCAGGGTGAATCAACAAGTAAAACAGGGGTTAGGATAATTAGGGGTGGATTCAAAAGTCCTAGTATTCTCTTTGATTGAATTTTTCTTATTGCTCTCAGTTATTTTTCATAGATTTGTGTTAGTAGTTCGCTAAAATATTTGTTGGATTAGTTAAGAAGAATCGTAAATTTTGAATTGTGATAACCAGTCCTCGTGGAAACGATCTCGTAATACGTACCATATCTACATTTGATTCGTATACTTGCGAGTTAAAAATCATTTAAATCAGGTTGGTTTAAATAAAACATTAGTAACCAGCGCCAACACGAATCTAATAGAAACCTACTTAACCACCGGCGTGAATATCTCTGTGAAGTCGATTCATTCTGTCTGAGCATAACCATTCACTACCAACCTTGTTTTGTATCTATCATATTTTCTTTTGAATAACCACTTACATCTGATTGCTTTTCGGCCCACTAGTAGCTCCACCAACTCGCATGTGTGATTTTTGTACAACGAGTTCATCTCATCATCCATAGTCACATTTCACTTTTCTGAATTAGGCTCATCAAAAGCCTCCTAAATAGTAGACAGGTCCCCTTCATTTGTAATGAGGGCATATACAATATTAGAGTCGTTCTTATATCTTGCCAGTAACTTACGATCATGCGGTGGGTTTCTTCTTATAGGTGCCTGCTTCACCTGATCCTGTACCTCTGTCTGCACATCTATCTCTGCCTGAGTATCATCTATGTCAACTTGGACGTCTACGGTCAACCTTTCTAGTTTCTCTTGCTCCTCTTCATCATTCTTGTAGAATAAGAAGCTTTTATCAAACCTAACATCACGGCTAGTGATGACCTTGCGTGTGACCCTGTTAAATAATCTGTAATCTTTCACACCAATACTATAACCAACAAAAATATACTTTTTGGCTCTATGATCTAACTTATCTCTCTCAACTGATGGTACATGAGAGTAAGTCTCACAACCAAATATGCACAGATCTGAGTAATCGATCTTATGATCACTCCATACTTCCTCTAGAATATTACATTTAATTGTTGTAGAAGGAGACCGGTTTACCAAATATCAGGTTGTGTTAACGGTCTTGGTCTATAGGTCCTTACCCAACACAACATTACTTAACATGCATCTGGCCCTCTCTAAAAGAGCCCGATTCATTCGCTCAGTCACACCGTTTTGTTCGGGCGTGTGACACACTATATTATGCCTAATGATTCCTTTATCCTATGATATTCATTGAATTTAGTAGAAGTAAATTCTCTACCATTGTTAGTCCTTAAAACCTTTATTTTTGCCCTGACTAGTTTTCTGTCATTGTCTTCCATTGTTTAAATATAGTGAAAACTTCAGATTTACGTTTCATGAATTAAACCCAAACTTTTTTGGAGTAGTTTTCAATGAATGAAACAAACCATAACGACCCCCCAATGGAAACTTCTGACGATGACACTCATACGTTAGAGTGTACATAATCAAGCACTCCCTTATATACATGTTTTCTAAACTTAAAAGACAATCTAAATTGTTTACCATATATATAATGCTCGCATATATCTAAATCAGAATTTTTAAGAGCTAGAATCAAACATCGATAAGAAAGTACCTTCATGCCCCGCTCGCTCATGCGCCCAGACGAGCATGCCACATACGTAGAGATGTGAAATCTGCAATAGTTGCTACCACTCCACCTACTAAAGTGATCCGAACAATCTGTAGAGGTTTTCGTACCTTCGTGCTCTCATAACCATAAGTACCCCTTTTGAAACTTTATGGACACCATCAATACCAGTGAACTTGCACCCTATAGCCTTGCGTGTACTAAGAGAAATCAGACTTTTCTTCATATCAGGAACGTGCTTAACATCAGTAAAGGTACGCTTCATCTTATCAAACTTCTCGATGCTCACTGTACCAATAGACATAACATTACATGTAGTACCAATAGACATAACATTACATGTATTGTCATTGCCCGTAAAAACCTATCCACCATCGCATTCTTTGTAACTAGTGAACCAACTCCGATGAGGAGTCATGTGATATGACGCCCTCATGTTAAGTATCCACTTGTCTTTATGATTGTCGTGTAAGTGACTAATCATGGAAATAGACAAAACATCACCACCACTTGTTTCTTCATTAGATATGATAACATTGGCCTCCTTAGAAGAAGCCGTTGAATTTTCTTTCTTCGCTTTAGGATTTTTACAATCCTTCTTCATGTGTCTAAACATTCCACAGTTCCAGCACTTTAATTTTTCTTTTCTCTTACCCTTAGATTTGGATCTAGGCCTTGAAGATCTTATACCTTGCTCAGAATCTCTGCCCCTCATAATCAGTACATCGGAAGATGTCCCCATGTCACGGTTTATCTTTCTCAGGGCCTTCCCTTGAAGGTCTGAGATAACGGTATCGACACTCACGGTTTTATTTGTGGTGCAAATTATGTCCTTAAATGACTCATACAATGTAGGAAGATAATTCAACAATATACATGTCTGCTCCTCATCTTTGACTACTTCATCTATATCCAGCAATTTACACATCAATTTATTAAAGTTGTTAATGTGGGCTTCTAGATCTCTACCCTCTGCCATCTTGAAGCTATAGCACTATAGCTTCAAGTGTAGGTGATTTTCAGAGGATTTCTTGGCATAGATATTCTCTAACTTCGCCCACAAACTAGCCGCAGTTTTCTCCCTCAAAACATTATAGAGAACCTCATTCGTGAGACATAAATGGATAGAAGTTAAAGCATTACTATCAAGGTTTTCACATTTTTCATCTTTTATGGTAGATTTTCGCTCCTCAAGAGCCTTAATCTCACATTGCTTGGTTAATAGGCTAATCATCTTAACCTTCCATAACTTAAAATTATTTTTTCTTGAATACTTCTCAATATCAAACTTGTCGTTTCTCATTATTACTAATCCTGAAGATTCAGATCTATACCCCAACGATAGCTCTAAGACCACTTATTGGGATTTGTGCTGTGGAATCACATATATATGGATCTAGGATAGCAATTCAATGGCACTAAGCAATCACGAGAGACTTGTAACATCCCGAGTTTTCGGAACCCGACTATATGACTCGTTCTCCAAAAACCTGAGTGTTAACCTTTAAAGATAATCAAATCTAGGTATATATATGTATATGTGTGTGTGTGTGTGTGTATATATATATATATATATATATATATATATATATATATATATATATATATATATATATATATATATATATTTCTTTCAGAGTTAGTAATTTAGCGAAAGATGGACAAATTAATATAAAGAAAAATTTGTATTATATTCAGAATATACAAGCGGCTGCATATAATGACTATACAAACCAATGTCTCAATACTCACAATTACAAAATGAGATAACATCGCATGTGAAACAAAATACATTATAACAAATCGTGAGCTGTAAAATCACGTAGCAACTCATAGCAATACAATCATGCGTCCTTGATGATTGCACCCTGTTCCTTATCAATATGAACATGAATATCAACTGAGCCACCTATGCTACCTCTACAGTTATATATTCAATGAATGAGTGGCTTGCTCAGTGTGAATTCCCATCAAGATTACACACCACTGCATTAGGTAAGAATAGTTATAAAAATATAACAAGGCATACAAAATAATATATGATGCAGTCTTATTAGATGCATGGATGCATAAGTGCACAACAACTAAGGATGCTCATCTAGTTAGCTTTTGGGAAAAACATATGTAATGTGGCCGGTCACCAGCGAAAGTACATAGTACATGCTTAGTGCCAAACTCGCCAAAGATGGGTCGATAGTTGATGGTTTGGGAGCTAGCGAAACGATACTCCAACTAAATCCTATTAGGCACGTGCTACAACATCCAGAATTAGCCACCCTTCATCGTCCGAATGCTATGAATGCATGATTAGCTCAACTATTATTATTTCATTTACAACGAGTCAGTTTAATAAAGGTCAAAGGTCACTACGGGGGGTTCATCACCCAACGTAGGCCGATAATTCGGGCATAAGTCTCATAAGGCTACCACCTTAGGATGTTTAATGGAAACCCATCGACTAGTAGCTAATCAGTTTCAATATGTGGAACTTGTCATCGTATGATTATGTAAAAATAAATCAATGAAGCTACATAGGGTGAAAACTAAGTCGAAGCCACATAGAGAAATAACAAATTAAAATCATATAGGGTAAGTATTAAATTGATGCAATAAAAGACCATCCTTAAAAATCATGTAGATGTAATAACCCATGATGACAGGCCTACTTCAAGATTCACATTATTCTAACCACTTTATTGAGGGTCCATTATAAACACAATCAATCAAGTTACATCCTAAGTATGGGTGTACATTTATAAGTAGGGGTTCCACATTGTTGTACCAATTTAAGTTCCATAAGCAATCTACAAGTAATCCATAAGCATAAGAAAGTATGTAGGATAAATATTAAGCATATAATCTAGCAATTTAATTCCAACAATTAACACATGTGATTATAAAATAAATATATCAATTGAAATTGAAATTAAAATAAAAACTATTACTTAAGCTAATGGGACAATGGAAGCTCAAGGAAAAGAAATCATCACCTTATAAATTGGATCGCCAACTAATGTTGCTAGGAAGCACGTGTACCCTTAGAATCAAATCCTACAATGAATTGTAAAATCGTATAGTCAGATGCAAGTTTTATATGCTCCCTATGGTTAAGATCATAACCTAGGGTTCGGATAACTTAGATTTAGGGTTTCGTCCTAGGGTTTAGTTCTAGGCTTAGGTTTAGGATTTAAGTGCTAATTGATGTACATTTGACCATAACGCTAATAATATTAATAATTTCATGGTGATCATTAACATTAAGGATATGATTAATATTAGTTGATGTGGCATTAATAATCATCATGATGAAAATAACTAGTATGCTCTACTATCCATGATAATAT
The DNA here is from genome assembly GCA_037074715.1 of Magnolia kwangsiensis. NCBI lineage: Eukaryota > Viridiplantae > Streptophyta > Magnoliopsida > Magnoliales > Magnoliaceae > Magnolia > Magnolia kwangsiensis. Next base: position 65,467,078 of record CM073589.1, read on the forward strand.
TTAAGAATAAAGAATAAAACACTTATATTTAACAATTGTAATTTGTCTATAATAACTAATATTAGTATAGGTGATTTGTTAATAGTTAATCATGCTTAATATTAATAATCCTATTAATGATAATAATGGTAACATTGATAACTATAATCGAAACAATTTCAATTTAGAAGGAGAATGTGGACTCACCTTAGTCGATTCAGTAGTTCAATCTCGACCTTAATTCGAATCGGCGACTCGAATCAATTTAGTTGACCCAACTCCACATGCAACTCGACTGAGTCAACTCGGCAGAAATGACAGCCGAGTTAACTCGACATCACCCTCTCTCCTCTCTCTTCTTTTTCTCTCTCTTCCTACCTCTTCTCTTTCTTTTGCTGGAATGTCCAGCCATACCTGAACTAGACCCAAGACCAGCTTAACCCAGCTAGACTTAGTGGGTTCCAGCCGAGTTAACTCGGCAGTGACTCGGGACTCAACTCCCACTCCTATTCTTTCTTTCTCTTCCCTTCCTTCTCCCTTTTCTTTCTCTTTTCTTCCTTCTTCTCCTACTATGCTGGAATATCTAGCAGTACTCAAACCAAGCCCAACTCAGACCTGCCTCGGCCCCAACTTAGCTCGATTCGAGTCGCCTGATGTAATGGTGCAATGCGGCCCAGCTTAAATTGACCTTCCCTCTCTTTCTCTATCTTTTCTTTCCATCCACTCCTTCATTTCTCTTTCTTCAAGCTGAAATGTCCAACAAGGGTCGTCAAGTTAGGACAGACTCAGTCCCATTCGAGCTTGTGCAACAACGCATGCTCTCTGTTGGACTTTTGAACACATTGGGATCTATACAGGGCGTAGACCCCAACAAGTCATCATTGAAACGTCCATCAAATGGACATCATTACCCACAAACAGAGCTTAAATCGCGACTCAGACGGGTAGTGTAACGGTGAGGAAGATGCTCAGTCATTAATGTATTTTTTGAATGGCCATGTGTTTTTTCGAAACAAGGCTGGTGGATGTCATAGATTGATCCTTGGAAGCTTGTGGATAAGCTTTTTCAAAGCTTGGAAAGGGTTAGGTTGGTGGGTTCGAATGGAGGAGCTCTCAGCCAATTTTTCTTGGTCGGTCGCAATAACAGGGAGGAGTCCTAATGCATTCAATTTTTAGCTCTTATATGGGATTTTTCCAGCAATCCTAGACCATAGGATTTGAAACATGTGGCTTAGATGGTGTTATTTTGCAACAGCTCCAAATACAACCGGTAAAACGAAATTGGTAGCAGTTTTGGTCGCTGGTTTTCTATGAAAACCACAATCCTCATGAATGAAATGAATGACTAAGATCTTCCATGTTAAAGGGTAGAGATTTTTAGGAGCGAGGTTCACGCGGATTGCCAATGTGGCAATCCGAAGCCGATTTCCATTTTTTGAAGTTGTCATGGTGCAACTCCAGTTTGGCCAAGAAGCGTGTGTCCACGCGTATAGGAAAAATTATGAGACCAATTGGGTTTTGATCAGGCCCAAGGTCTGAATCAGATGGACGGTTTGGATCGGCTCTAGGTGGCCCACCTTAATCTCAATGGAACAGTTTTGGAGAGGCTAGAAGGACACCTCCACTCGCATGCTAGCCCTTTTGCACTCGTCGCTGTGAGTGTGCATGTGTGCATGGATTGCACAAACAACATGGTTTTGTCAGTTTTGTCATCTTGACGTGATGGACGGTTCTGATCATCTTGGTGATCGATCCTGATGGCCCACCGATCCATTGCATCTCATAGTTCGTTTGCAATGGACACTGGAGAGATGAAAAAGGAAAGAAGAGGGTTTCCTCTTTGGTTTTGATCGGGTCAAAGCTAGGTCTGACCAACTAATAGGTCTGGTGCATTGCGAGATCGCACACTCTCTATGCACACACACTGCAACTGCGAGGCCCACATCGATGCCCTGAGAAATCCACTTTGTCTATTTCACCTAAAGGTCCCAAGCAGGGTCCGTGATCGAAGATCAGGCCAATGAAATGCCTAGGTGGGGCCCACAACTTGATTTTGAGTCCTCTATATGGATTCTTACTAATCTGACGGTCGGACCATCCAGAATTTAAATGTAAACAGTTAGAAGATCATAATGGGTCATTTGTAAGACTTTCATAATATATTACTATCTAATAATAAATTTTTATTTTATTATTATTACCTGTATATATATATATATATATATATATATATATATTGTCATGTTGTGGTCCCACTCTCATCATGACTACCCACTTCATGATTTTATATAGTTAAATATTTAACTATCATTACTATTATTATTACTTATACATTATTATTTATTTATCTTTATTACCTATACATTGTTATTTATTTATCTTTTTGTCTATTTATTGATTTATTTATTTATTATTATTATTAGTTATTATCTTCTTTATTTTATTTTATTCTATTTTCTCTCAGAGACCTCCGTTAAATCTACAAGTCCTTACTAAGCCTCGGGCCCAAATTTAAGGTGGAATGCATTAGTGGGCCACACCGAATAATTTTTTTATTATAATTTTTTAATGATAAATTATAGAATTTGAAAAAAAAAGATTAAATTGGTTTTAATTTGTTCTATGGGCGGATAGCTTCTAATTTGACCTAGAGTGGTTTTAGGGGTCATGAACTAGTATAGGTGCATCTGAATCGTCATCTTCTCATGATTCTTAAGCTATCAAACTCATAGGCCATAGTATATCTCCCCATCCAACCATTTGATTAAGTTATTTGAGCAAATGTGCATCTTCATGGTTGTACACTCGACCACAACGTTTGCTCTATGATTCAACGATTGGTTTACCTCAAAATCATTTATCAATAGTCCTAGTAGTCCTATGAACTACCTAAGTAGACTTTAATGCTTGATTTAATATATAGATTATTTGATTAGTGCGTTCACGTAATGGGTCACTATGAAGGATGTTGTGGACTCAATGATCAATGGATCTTATGAATCAAGAGCCGAATTTATAGATGTGTGGTTGATAGGATGATCCATGACCTAATGCTGAAAGTGGACCGTTCACCCTTCCTAACAAGGTGTCATGCTAAGTCTTGTTGAGATTGAGTCGTTATACGTAGGATTTTGTGTATAATTTCAAATTTTCAATGAGATGATGATTTGACTGTCTGATTTGATAACCCACGATCAGATGGCCTAGTCTATGGGTGAAAATTACTCCAAACAGCCAACTACATGTTAGAATAAAGGTGAGCGTTCTATTTAGTTAGATTTGTGTTTATACTAATCTATGTCTTCATTGCAACACCCGTGTACTGAAAAGTACAGGGCTTTACAAGAACACAAATATTTAACATGAAAAACTCTTTTAAGAAAAAACTACGACACAAAGCAATAAAGATCCACTATGAAAGCATAAATTACAAAGAGAAAGGACTTACCCGATTTGAACAACCTCGAATCTCACCCTTGTTGCACCCTTTGAAACCCTAAAAACCCTTTAGAATACTTTAGAAAGCCTTAACATATCCTATAATAGCCCTAAGGACTCCTATTTATAGTTTAGGAAACCCTTCTTTCGCACCAACTTTGGAATAGTCTGGAAATCGCCTCAAATTTACACAGTCCGCGCACAGTCGAAGGTCCACTTGTTGGGATTTGTGCTGCGGAATCACACATATATGAATCTAGGATAACAATCCAATGGCACTAACCAATCACAAGAGAACACAAAGATTTAACGTGGAAAACCCTTTCAGGAAAAAACCATGGCACAAAGCAATAAAGATCCACTATGAAAGTATAAATTACAAAGAGAAGGGACTTATCCGATTCGAACAACCTCGAATCTCACCCTTGCTACATCCTTTGAAACCATAGAAACCTTTTCAAATACTTTAGAAAGCCTTAACATACTCTAGAATAATCCCAAGGGCCCCTATTTATAGTTTAGGAAACTCCTCTTTCACACGACTTAGGAATAGTCTGAAAATCGCCTCAAATTTACGCAGTCCACGTGCAGTCTGTGTAACCTTTGACTAGTCAAGCCAGTCCCTTGACTGGTTGAGGATCTCAGACTCCAAGATTGGAGACATCTATTTAACAACAAGTTCTTCTTCTCTCTTCTCTTCCATGATCCCTACCCTTTTCTCAGGGATGCAACCAAGGCATCTGAGACCGATGGACCCCTCTAAGAGATCCTTAAGATCATCTCAGAACTCCAAGAGGTCCTATGATGCAACCTAGAATTGGTTGTATTGGATTCACCAACAACACCTTGATAAAGAGATGTTACAATCCATGGATGTTGTACTTTTCCACCTCTTCGTCGACCTCTCCAAGTCCTAACGGCTTTACCTAGACCGTGATCGGCCACATAATTAGGACCTGAGAGACTTCATCGAGTCCTAGATAGAACTTTATCAGGCTCGCGTGGAATCCAACAAGTCTGAGAAGCTAACGACCGAGTAGGAGTACGCAGTTGTCTATCAACTCATCGATCAAGTCAACAATCTCTTATGCAAGCTGACAAACCAACAACCTTCATGGAGAAGAAGGCACACGCTGGCCTTAAAGGCCAAAGGGCCACCATGAGATTTGAAGAACTCCAGGCAGCTCACCTATAACTTGGTTAATTGGCTGAGTATATTTTCTTTTCTCCCTCTCTCTCTCTCTCTCTTGTAATTGACTAGCTTCTATTTCAAGGCCTTTCTTAAAGAGATTCCTTCCTATATATATATTGTTAACTCTTCTCGATATGTTATTTGACAACTTCCTATAACGAGGGGAAGTGAAGTTTCAGAAATCGGCCGTTTATTGGAGCCTTTGCGATCTTTTCATTCATATCCCTCAAAACATAGGCTCTCCCTTTAAGAACTTGGACGACAATGTATGGTCCAACCCATGTGGGAGACCACTTCTTACTGAGAGCCTTATCCTTCTGACTAATTGATAATATCATTTTCCATATCATATCTCATACTCCAAAGGATTTTCTTTTTACCTTTTTATTATAGGCACGAGCAACGACTACTTTATGGGTGACGATCGAGTAAATAGCTTTCATTCGAACTTTATCTAGCCATTCAAACTCATCTAACATCACCTCTATGAATTCAAGCGGGGTCAACTTGGCCTAATAAGCAGTCCGTAAAGATGGCATAGTGACTTCCAAAGGCACCACTACATCATGTCTATATGTCAGTGCAAATGGACTGATTCCAGTACTTGTATGGGGTGAATTTTTATAGGCCCAAAGGGCCTCTGATAATTTGGTGTGCCATTCTTGAGAATTTTCTTCAATTATTTTTCTTAGGATATTTTTTATTACTTTGTTGTTGGCCTCGACTTAGCCATTACCCTATGCATAATATGGTGTCAAGCGTAAAATATTTATTCCATATTTATCACCCATCGCCCGTACTTCATTGGCCAAAACCTTGATCCATTGCAATGGACCCTGAGATTCCAAATCGGTGAATAATGTTATTCTCAGTGAACTCAATAATTTCTCTGTGATCGATCTCATTCACGGGCTTCGCCTCTACCCACTTAGTGAAGTAATCGGTCACAAAAATTATAAACGAATCCATCCGCAATGAAGGTGGATGAATCTGTCCTATTAAGGTGATTGTCCAACCTCAGAATAGCCAGAGTTTTATTATGAAATATATTTATGTGGCAAGTACATGCTAGACTGGCCCATTCTTTTGGCAAGCCTCACAACCCTTAGCATATTGGACACAATCGGTCATCACTATTGGCCAGAAGTATCTATAACATCTAAGCGTGAACTTCATCTTCCGTCCAGCTTGGTGGGCTCCACATATGCCTTCGTGGATTTCCCCCATTATTAACAAGGCTTCTTTCTTAGATAGGCATTGGAGCAAAACTCCATTAGTCCCTTTGCAATACAATTTGATGTCGATCATGATAGAGTTAATAGCCGATATCCTCACATTTCTGTCAGTTTTGGTACGTGGGCTCTACAAATAACCCATGAGGGGTTCCCTCTCCTCCTCTTCCTCTAGTTCTATCTAGCATATTTTCATTATATTTCATCTCTAAAAATAGATAACAATGATCTTTTTTGGACGATGATCGTCTACTCGGACAACCCTCTCAAGGCATCGAGCCCTGTAGCAAGATATGTCATTTCATTGGCATCTGTATTATGTTCCCTAACGACATGTATCAACTCCACTTCTTCAAAAAAGTCGAGCATTTGGGTTGCTAGGGCATAATATGGTAACAAAGTTGTACTAGTACATTTAAATAGCCCTTCTATTTGGTTAATCACCAATTGTAAATCCCCTATAACAATCACGGTCCTTGTACCTAATTTTAATAACAACTCCAGGCTGATTATCATGGTCTCATACTCGGCCTGGTTATTAGTACAGCTAAACTCTGATTAGAGTGTAAATTCCTACCTATTTCCATTCGGAGCGATCAAGATTATACCAGACCCTAATGCATCGTGTTTTCTTGACCCATAAAAGATTAATTTTCATGATGCCAATTGCATATAATGCAGATCTAAGACTTCTCGGGGAATATGTTGTTCTAGATCTGAGGGGTAGTCAGCCAAAAAATTGGCTATGGCTGGACCCTTCACTGCCTTCTATGGAATATAACAAAGATCAAATTCAGACAAAGCTAAAATTCATTTACCAATTCTGCCATTCAAAATCGGCCGATTTAACATATATTTCACCAAATTGGTAACTGCTATTACATTCACTCTCTTGGCTAACAAATCATGCCTTAGCTTAGTGGACACAAAATATAATGACAGACACAATTTTTCTATAGCAGAATATCGTCTTTTAGCATCGAGTAATATCCGACTTAAATAATAGATAGCATGCTCCTTCCACATATCATCATCTTGGGATAGGAGAACTTCAATTGAGTCTGCTAAAGCTGCGATGTATAGCTTAAGCGGTCGACCCTTGACCTGTGGCATCAGAACAGGGGGCCTCATCAGATACTCCTTGATTCTATCGAATGCAAACTAGTGCTCCGCCTCCCAAACAAACTCGGACCCATATTTCAATTTTATCAGTGGAAAGAAGATGTTAGTTTCACCTGTGGAATTAAATATAGATCTTCTCATAAAATTAACCTGATGTAGGAACCTTTGCAACTCTGATTTGTTCCTTGGTGGCCAAGCATTGATGATAGCTCAAGCCTTATTTTAATCAACCTTGATTCATCTTTGGTGTACAAGGAATCCCAGAAAATTACTGGCAAAGACCCCAAAAAGCACATTTTAAGGGGTTCATTCTCAATTTGTGGAGCCTCATTCGCTCAAATAACTTACACAATTGGAATAGATGGCCTTCCATATCAGCCAATTTGACCACTACATCATCTACATAAACCTCCATGAATCAGCTGATCATATCATGGAAGATGGCATTCATTGCCCTTTGATACGTAGCTCCCATATTTCTAAGTCCAAAAGGCATCACTACCCACCATTGGGTTCATAATGGACCAGGACATCTAAATGTCATTTTTGCACATCATCCAATGCAATATAGATTTGATTATACTCAGAATGCCCATCCATGAAGGATACAATTCCATGGCTAGTAGCTTGATCTATTAGTTAATCGGCCACCGGCATAGGGTATTATCCTTCGGTGTAACCAAATTCAAATTCCTGAAATCAATGTAGATTCTCATCTTACCATTCTTTTTTATCACTGGAACTATATTCGACATCTATTCGGCATATTTGATAGGTCAAATTAAACCAGCCTTTAAGAGCTGTTTGATCTCTTCCTTAATCTTGTGGGTGACTTCGGGTGTCAACCACCTAGGCGGCTGCTTGTGCAACTAATATCCTTCCTTTATGGGAAACTTGTACTTGACTAAACATCAATCGAGCCCTGGCATTTCGTGATATCCCCAAACTCGTGAAGCAAATCCATAAATCATTCCATCTCATGAGACTTTAACAAGTTGTTAATGAATGTGCTTTGGGTTCTGTTTGGTCCCTAAATTGACTTTGACCAATGGATCTTGGACTTGAGGTTGAGAATCTTCCATCTCATTAGGAGCCTTCTCAAGCCTGATGCCGTCTTCTTCGGTTGGATCCTCTATATTGGCCAAGTTCACAAGGCAACCATCATCCATCTTTTTCAAGTTATCTTTGAGCCTTCTTATTATGGCCGTGAAATTGGCCTAGTAAAATTCATTTCTCGATGTTCTAATCATGAAATCTATTCGATAGTACAATGCAAAATCAACCGATAAGGAACGATGTCCTTCGGCAGGGTGTCACTCACTCGCGCTACTTCTGGGATGGCCTCCACAATACTCTTTAGGTTCTTTTTCACTGATATTCCGGTTGGGCGACCAATCTTATCTCTTTCAATAAACCTAATCGGTCTCATTTCTTCTCTATAATAGTAAGCTTCATTGGCGTTCAAAGTGTCTAAGAAAGGTTTGTTCTCGACCAAGACTATTTTGACCCTGTCTGATTCTAGAAAATCACGAACTGGTGTAGGGAGGACGGGGTGCATGCAAATGAATGAATCCATTCTCTCCCTGACAATGTGTTTTAGCTTGATGATGTATCAACCGAAAAAAATGGTGCTAAGACTGTCTTAGTTCCAACAGTCAAATCAACTAGTAAAACACTATGGGTATTCGTGACATGGCCAGCAAAATTACTAACGATCACCTCTGATGGAATCAAATCGATCGAGGTCTTTCCCAATTTAGTCATTATTCTTAATGAAAACATGTTAACTACAGCCCCATTATTGACTAAAATTTTGGTAACGGGGCACCCTTCGAGGTGAGCCGATATATACAATGGCTTGATATGCTGCATCATGTAGTGGATAGGTTTATTGATGATTACCCTTTTAGATGTAGTCCATGCCTCTACTATGATAGCGTTAATATGCGGAGTTTCGTCGACCTTGGATTCATTTATAGCATATTCTTCAACTGGAAAAGAAGCATGTTGTATTATTACTGAGGGGTGTACTCTTCCAAATTGCCCGCCATCCTGTTCGGCTAAATCGGTCTAGCTTGGAAACTAGATAGTAAGGTGAGAACCATGCTACAATGGAATATAACTAGTGGCAATGTCCCAAACACAATTTTACCATTTGGATATTGCCCCCTTAGTATTTCAGGGTTCGCCTCTTTTAAGATACCTTTCATCTGACTTGTGCACTCATCAGCCACAAGCTCGGCCGAAGGACCTATAGTTGAGACAATTTTCGATGCTTCCGCAGTCAATGATAGCTCATTGGCCAACCATTCATCCACTAGAAAACACACCTCACTGAGGTAGTTAAACAAGTTACCACATCTGTTTTTCTCTTTAGGACTCGTTGATCGATCAGTTTGGTCGAGAATATTTGAGTCCCGATTTTGTACACGGGAGATAGTATTTCTCTTACTATATTCACTACCACTTGGCCCTCGAGTACTCCTCCAAAAAGGCCTAGGCAAGCTCACTTCTGATCAAGGAGGTCTTACGTTCTCCTTTGACTTACTTCTTACTGCGGCCCGATGCCTTTGTCATCAACGTACGATTGATGAGCTGTGTAACGATGACACAAAACAACCCTAATTATGATGCATGCTCATGAACATAATTAAACAACAGAAATAAAAGGAATAAATGATCTAAAATTCTAGCAGTAATCATCATAATTGAGAAAAGTATAAAGGAAACATGCAATGGAGCGGACCATCATCACAACCATGAAATATGGAGTTCAATTATTACTTCGGTTGGATCCGGCGAGGGATGAGACATCTCGATCTTGCATGGTCACACCAATCGATCAATGAAGATCACTAGTCCGAAGAACCAGGAAGTTTCTCGGATTAGGGATTTGAGAATTTGGGGGTTTAGGGTTTAGATCGGTTCTCAAGATTTTGATTGAAGAAGGATTAGCCAAAACTGAAAAATAGAAAGAAGAAAATAATTACCTTGAAGAAGTTAGAGGGGCATAAGAAGAAATTAGAAGAAGAAGATCAAGGGAAGAGAAGAATCACCGTTAGAGAGAAGAGAGGAAGGAGGCAATCAAAGGGTTTGCTTTTCATTAATCAATAATTAAAATTCAATTTTAAGGCTTTAGCCCACTTAAATAAGTAAATAAAGACATAAATTACTAAAATACCTCTAAAATAAGCAAATAAAGACATAAAATTACTAAAATACCATAAACTAAGCAAAAACGCGCAAATAACATAAGTACGGGAAAGTTCGGGCGTTCGGTCTTCGCTCGGTCTTCTTTCTTCAATCTTCCTTCACATGTGTCTTCCCTGAGTGGGATCTTCTATATGTCCAATCACATGTGAAAGGTCTTCAGCTCCTCAATAATCGCCTATCCACAAGGACGGCACTTGTGGTTGGCGCTTTCTTCGTTAGGACACCTTAAATGCGCTTATGTCCGCATCAAACGACCTCTCCATCTTAGCTTGGGAGGGTCCCCCCACCTAGAAACAGTTCTTTGAGCACATAATCGTATAGCTAGGAACCCCGACTAGCTCTCCTAATGGCATTAGACTGACTATCGTTCGAATGAGAGGGCCAATGACGCCATTGTATTGGTCGATTTGACACTTTCCATTGATTTCCTTGTCTAAGATCGACCTTCAGTTGCAGATGGTTCCTTAGATTAGTTGTGACCATGTTGACTTCGAGGTTGGATGTTAATGAATTTGTATCGATCAGCACTGCTTTCTCACCCTTTTCGAAAAACTTCAGTAATCCATAATCAATGTAATCCTGGATAACGTTCTTAAATATGACATATTTGTTAGTTGAATGAGACTGAGTTCCGTGCCATTTATAATATTTGGTCCTTTGTAACTCATTGGCCAATGGTATCATATGATTCATAGGTATTTTAATAAATTTCTTAGCCAATAAAATGTCGAATATTTTATCATCTCTACTGACGTCAAAGGTGTAAACCTTTTAAGCCTTCTGTGCGGTCGAAGCGGTCGATTCCTCTTTGACCAGTGCAAAACATACTACTGGCTTTTTAGCCACCACTTCAATAATTGCGATCTTGTAATTTGGATCATTGTAATACATTCATAATGACGAGTTCTTTTGTCTGGTTACTTCTTACAGGAGTTCTTCATACCGAGAGACCTTTTTTGTCAGGTCATACAAATCTATGAACTTTGTCCTTATGAATTTTTTATAAAGTTTGTATTTAAGCTTGTCTTATGCAAGTTGCACGAATTCAACTTCGGTCATAACAATCTTACAACGACTTTTTGCCCGCTTAAACCATATGATATAACTCTCACACGTTTTTTAGGCAACTGTCGAAAACGTGCAAGATCAGCCATGGTGATCTCTCTGCTCTTGGAGAAGAACTAAGCGTGGAACTTTTCTTCCATCTCTTACCAAATGTGTATTGAGTCTGGCAATAAATTCAAGTACCATGTGAAGGCCCCTGCCATTAGTGAATGTCCAAATAACTGTAATTTATGATAGTCGTTATTAGCTAATTCTCTACATTGCATTGTAAACCAACCAACATGTTCGTTGGTCGATTGACCGGGCTCACATAAAAATAAGGCAAAATCTGGTCGATAGTTCTTTGACAATGGGTGTTGCTAATCTATCCATTCAGGTTATGGCTTATGATACATTGGGATAATATTGCAGCTGAATAATTAGCCAGCAACTTCTTGGATGATTTGTACAATCTGGTAATGATCCATTCGCTAAGGCTCTAAGATTGACGAGTGATCTGGACCAAATCGGTTCACATTATCCTGGAATCTAAGGAACTATTAGGGATTGAATCCTCTTGGAAGTCCTTGATTCCTTTTTTCAGGTATGAAGTTCCTATTATCTCGCTCTAGTCGCCTAACTTCCATAGGAGGTGACATATTTCTTATTTCCTGGACAGGGACCGGTGGTAGATTACGTTGTGGAGGCGGCACAGGTGGCAGCGGTGTTGCATTACCGATAAAACTTCCCTTAGTATTGTATTGGGTTATTGATGGTGTTCATTTGGTCATCATAGCTATCAATTGATGCATGGCTTCAATCTGGCTAGCCATATATTGTTTGGTATTCTCAGCTTGGATATAAAATTGCTCTCCTTGGGTCATTCCATATTCCTGCACAAGCTAAATGCTCATTTGTACATCTCGGAGCACAATAGCTACCTCGTCTGGAAGAACAATCCGAGAAATCAATGCTCCTCCTCAATCCCCAATAGCAGGTGTTGGACTATTGTCTAAATTTAATGCCTTAGGGGCTGTCAAAACCAGCACCTCATCTATTGGAGATGGTGTGGTTGGCGTAGAGGGATCAACCCCTGCAATATGAGCACTTCTTCTATTCGTAATTGACAATACTACACTAGTAAGTTAGAGACAGGGTCCCACCTAGCGTGCTAAAAACTTGTTCTACTATTTTTGGCTGTATGTGTGTGCTGGTGTGGCATGCCAGAATTGAAATTACGGCTTCAATTCAAACTAAACAACAATGACCCCAAGCGCCAAGATAAGTAGACACGTAGTGTATGACCGAAATCTAGTGAGATCAGTTGCCTATTCAGTCACTTGCTCAACGTGTAAAATCAGATCAAGCGATATTAAGATGGTAGCGGTTCATCCTCTGTGATATTTTGCACATTTGCTTTCCATACAAAAGGACTTTTTAATACAGATAAATGGAAATGAGGAAGGGATTCTTACCGTTAGTCGTGAAGAGCGGCTGCGAAACACCTATTGAATCCAACGTATAAGCATAAACTCAAATTACAGCTAAAAGTTATCGGCTAGTTGATTAATGATATGAATTACACTATAGAATGTAAACAACAAGCTGAAAGTAAATTATTATACTAAGAAATGTAATTTGCCTGACAGGAAAAGTAAAAGATTATATTATGGAATGTAAATTTACTAGTAATTAAAAGGATAATTGAAAGATAATATTTGGTTTGATTGGATTGGATTAGTATGAGACGTTTTGTTTTTTTCCTTGCTGAATTTGTTTGCTATTTATAACCTTGATATATAGAACTAAATCGGTCTCACATTCTGACGGTTACCATAATCATTCGCCACCACTTTGAGCTTCTCTATTTCTCCTCTTGCCACCTGTGTTATAATCACTTTTACACTTTCTTTTTCATCGGTTGCTCAAGCAATACACGCAACCATCTAATACATTCCAGCTACTATTATTGAAAAATCTTCTCCATACATACATGCGTATCTTTGTAGTTTTCCCTAACTGGTTCTCCCTTGTCGGTTCTGGCAGGAACGGTGATAATGGGGATGAACAGATGCCTCGAAAACATTTCAGATTGAATGATCATAACAGTCCCATTTGTTGGTTATTTCATTCCGTGGGCCTGTTCTGTCCCTAATCATCTATCTTTTACTATTAATCCAAGGGTTAGAACCAGGACAGAAGAACGGTCTGGATCTCGGGGCAACGGGCCGTACATGTAAAAACATCACATCAGGACCCTACTCCCTTTCTCATTCGTCTGGACTCCATAACTATGCACGTCTTCAATCCACATGCATGTTGGCAGATAGTCTATGCCATAGTTTTAAGACTCGAGAAGACCGAGTCAACTCAGATTCAACTGAAGGCAGAACGAGTCGATCGGAGTCACCGAGTCTTTTAAACATGGGGTGTGCTGGTCAGGTCTACTTTGGTTTGGATTTGGAAGAATCTCAAGGACGATGAGTTGGAACTGGTCCTAAGTTTTTAAGCCCATTCATTAATTCGACTGGACCAGGGCTTGCATCTACCAAAGGACCTGATTAAGGGCTGGTTATCACAATCCGTGCTGTTTGGCCCAGATCAGGTCCTCAGCTCATGGGCTGGATAACTTGGACCATTTGCCACCCTAACTGAATATGATCTTTACATTCAGCCCATCTGAGCCGTGCATAAAGTGCAGTCGACATGGAAGAAGATCTGGTCCAAAAATCAGGCCATCCATATATGATATACTGTCGCCATTGTGTCAGATTCAAAGTACAAAGGTGGCCCACCAAATTGGCCAGGTGGGGAAGCAAAGCATCTCATAGCATCCCTCTCCCCCACCATTCAACATATAGAAAGAACCACCTAATATATATATAATAATCATAGGTTAGGTTGTACCAAATGAGGTAGTATTCCAACCCACGTGTTTGGTCTTTGGGCCTACACATGAATCTTGCCTGGCGTGATGACATTAGATGATCATTATGAGGGTTGAAGGTCCCACCGTAGATGGCCCAGATCGAAGATGGCCCACCCATCACAGATCTCACGTCCATAGAAGGTCGAGTTAGAAACATTGATCCTAAAAAATCAGCTTCCACCTCGGACCGTGAGGAACTCTGATCGATGAGGTGTTTGCCATTTGGGCCCGTCCAAGTTTGGATTCTCTAGATGATTGGTCTGGATGGTCTCTCGGTGGGCCGAGAGGAGTGACCCATCCTAGCAGTTCAGGTGTAATAATGACTCCCTCGAGTCGACTCAGACTCAGAATCCGTTAACGAATACAATAGGGTGTTTGATTAACTTTGAAAACTCAGACTGGATGTCAAGCTATGTTGAGTTAACTCGAAGACTTGACTGAGTCTTTAAATGACTAGACTCAATATTTTAATTATTGAAGTTACATTATTTAAAATATTTATATAGAAAGTGATAAATTATTAAAATATCCCAAAGAAAATAGAAAACCATTCGATGGAATGATGGCAGCAATTGTGAAGTTTTTTTTTTCTAGGGCATATAGAGTTGTTGATGAGTGACTGAATCGAGTCACGGTGAGTTGAATCCAGTCAATGAGTCACGTTGAGTCCCAATCAATGGCCTGCAGCGAGTTTTGGCTCGGTGGTGGAGTGTCAAGTTGATCCATTGAGTTTTGCAACTGTGGTTGTTGCAAGTGATATGAATCAACTCCATTTTCTCCACCATGGCTCATGTCAAAGTAGTTTTGGTTGAATTTTAATACGTGTATGGATACATGCCAATGAGACATTTAAAAGATATTAGGTTAGTGAGCAAAACCACATACATTCTATGTAGATTATTGATGCAAGAACGGGCATTATGAGGTCGATCACTGTCTTCCTCGGGGATAACTACTATGGACTCCTCACAGAGACTCCTCGAATCCATGAGGAAAAATAAGAAATTAGAAATAAATTATAATAAATTCAAAATTTCATTAATAGATAATAAAAACAAATTTACACCCCTTTAAATAATGATACCAAAACCTTGAAAAAAGTTTGGGAATCAAACTCCAACTTAAACTCCCTGAAATTCATAACTTACTCTAAATAGTAAATTTACTATTTATAGTTATTGTCCTATATGGCTTAAACACATTATTCTCCTAATTTTTATAAGAACTTTCATGTTGGACATAACTCCTAAAGCTCAAAGGATGAAAATTTATAATCAGACTAAAATTTACTATAAATAGTAAAAATAGAAATAAAATGAATTTTCGACCGTCGATCTAATGGAATCTTGCAAATTCGGCATGGGCAACCTGGCATAGCCAGGTTGACTGGCTAAAGTAACTTCTCCTACGCCAAAATCATCTATGGTACGTCAAGTAACTCATTCCGGTTTGTAAGATACATTTGTTGTTAGGTTCCAACAGTTCAGATCACTTCTGCCTCTAATCGGGCCTTCTCAGGTCTATCTTAGACATGAAAGTGTCCACAACCCGCTCTACATCAATTATTGTTTAAGAATTGACAATATATTCTTCTCAGATTAAGCTAAAAAAGTTGTGAGCCATCCCCATCTTTTTAAATAAAAAAATAAAAAAAAAATTTATTATTATTATTATTTTAAATAAAATTTCGCAAAAGAAATCCTTCAAATTATTCCCATTTGGTAAATATCTCTAAAATACATAATTATTGTTAATTAAAATGAGATGAAGATCTCTAATACTTAGTTACTAATAAATAAAATGAAATGAACTGGTTTTTTTAGGCATCTATACCAAACAGGAATAATTTGAAGGATTTTCTTTTACAGAAATTTGTTTACATCTCTCTTACACATAATTACTGATGACTTAACCGAACTCATTTTTAGGCATCTCTACTAAATAGAAATAATTTGAAGGATTTCTTTTCCAGAATTATGTTTAAATCTTTAATTCACAATTACTATTAACTAATATGAGATGAGCCCATTTTTAGGCGTCCACCAAACAGCGGCCTAAGCAGTTGAGCATTTTGAGTGTAGGTGGGTCTATAAACAGATGGGTGTAGATATAGACTATCAAGTGCAGCAGGAGACCTCCGTCGCTAATCCATCTCTGTTACTTTTTCTCAAAAGACAATTTTCAATCTCAGAGCGTGTATTCATCATACGGATGACTTAGATGCAATTGGAAAGTTCCTTATTCATCAATTAAATCCATGGACATCAATGCCTTCATTTTTATTTTTTTAATGTTGATTGGGAATTATTTTATTTTTAAAAAGTGTTGCAGTCCAAACAAATTGCAAAGTGAGATAAAGACGAGAGAGATAGAGATTCACTTGTGACTTAGTTAGAAAAATGGGAATTCGGCTTTTGTGGTTTCTGTTTCCTTAAAAAGCCATTTCCATCAAATGCTTGAGTAGATTGGCTTTGTTGAGAAAAAGTAAATCCATTCTAAATTTTTGGGGACATGACATCTAAACAGGACCTTTAAAGAGAAGGAATCATCAGTTCATACACAGCAATCACACATGAAGGGATTGATGTGGGTGGACATAAATGGATCAAGATCATCTGATGGGTCATTGGATCCGAACCAAAATGGCTCCTAATCCAAATTTGGAACCAACTTAAAAGTCTGGATTCCGTTTAAAATAACTTGCTCCGGGCCTATTTTTAATTAGCTCTTGCATTTACGTCTCTCAGAGATATACCTGCTCCGCACATCTTGCAAACCAATTCCTCTCCTCTCTACTTGTATCCTAGTATGTACAATATCTACTGCTAATTATAATTTCAAGCTGGTTCCAATGTATTTAGCAAAGATTTAGATCATTTTTCTCCTAGCTTAGTTTCCTGTGCATAATCTGCAGAATGAAAAAGCATGATGAATATTATCAAGATTTCAACAGAATGCAATGTGCATCCCCAAGATGTGATACAAGGCATTCATATGGTGAGACCCCTGAATACTGGGAAATACTCCACACACTCCCACCGGACAATCCCAAATGGTAATTGTCCGTTTCTAATCAAACACAGGAGATATTCAGGTATGCCCATCCCCATGATGGCTCACACCTAATAACAAGCTAGGCTAACAAAGGCAGGGTCTTGCCAAGGACGAGAAATGATCTTTTAATCTAACAATCATGTGATAAACCTCAAACCCTTCAAATTGGGAGTTGCACCCCCTATAACAATTCACTTGTTTTTCAGACACTTCAGCTGGAGATTATGATCGATGCCCCCAGAGAATCAATCCAATACAGGTAGCTCGGACCTCTTAAAGCTCAATAATTCAGAACTCAGACGAGCTAATTCAACTCAGTGTCAAACTCAATTCTATGTCTTGATGATTACTAGGGAGGACTCAGAGAGTAGATTTGACCACTTGATCGACTCAATATGACTCAAGGTGAACTCTAGACTTTTGACCATAATCCAGAGAAACACACTTAACACCAGTGTGACAGCTAGTTTCATGAGAGATGTATTTCCAATTACTAATAGGATTCTAACTACTCTAGGTACCAGATAGTATTTATAGTAATTTATAATTATTAAATATCAAGTTGAACCCACCCAGACAAACATTCAGTTGCATTTTGGGTTTGAACTATGGGTCAGACACGAAATCGACATGATTAATCAGCAGCAGGGATGATTATCCATCAAATCCTACATATATAAACAAAGCCCTCTAAACATACTATGGTTATTTCTTATTTCTTTTTTTAGTTGTTAATACCAAATGACATTACTGCAATTAATCAAATGTCCGTAGCATTCCAACCCAATTGCTGCCAAAGGTAGAACACAAGCAGGTCACTATTGAAAAAGCAGCCAAGCATGATGCATCCAATCAGCTCATTTGATAATAAATTCAAGTTTATGGATCTTATTTTTAGAAGCTCTGAGAAATCAGTTACCTTCCCAGGGAAGCGAAACATTTATATAAACAAATATACAGGCATAGACGCATTGTAGAAGTCTAAATGCTCTTCCCCCCTTTTTTTACTGCTCCCCTTTCTTGGACTCAGACTCTAAAAATGAAAGGCTCTCTCCCTCCTCTCCTTTGCCCAGAAGCATCTCATTGCATGGTCTCCTCAGCACTACACATCTACAAAGAAACTTGGATCACCACCTGCAATATAAAACAATCTCTGTTACAGTCTACCAAATCGGGTACCATATCAGACCATATTTTTTGACCCACATGAATCTTAGCTGACACAATGAAACTAGACAATGGGAATTATCAGGTGCCAAACCCTGAATGATGGTGTGCGAGTTCTGGACCATTCATTTGTTGGGCCCTAATGTGGATGGCAGTACAGCAAAAATCACACCTGAATGATGACGTCAATAAGAAATAAGCAGATTTGTGCCCAGTGAGTGTTGACAGTTGCTTATACCTTTTTTCCTCATCAATTGTCTAAATCCTTGCAAGTCATCAAATCAGTGCTCGTACACTTGGTGTGCAAGTTTCTTGCATATAGCTCAACCATGGTGGAGCCCCATGGTGGGGCCCAATAAATGAATGGTCTTGAACATGTGCATCACACATAAAGATTGGTGCATTAACTAAGCCATTATTAGCTATTACAACTGTATATCCTCTTGAAGCAATATACATTTTCTTTGACAATTACCACAGTAAGTCAACTTGATGCCACAGCAGCCCAAGTTACACAGACTAAATCTCTATCGAGTCAAGGTAACTCGACAAGTTTCTCAAGTACAATAGAGTGTTCAATCATGCTTCCTGAGTGTCCAATATAATTCATTAGGGCTTGATAGGGATCTAAGCTAACACCACTAGCTCTGCACAGAATAAGGTCGAGCTAATTTGGACTCATAAAGCTTCCAGTCAAAGTATCCAAATATCAAACAAGACGTGCATTACAAGATAAAACAATGGAAGAACATGCATGCAGGTGGGCTTGCAAAGTTGACACTAGATTGAACATGAGAGGCGACTTATTGAAGACAAAATGTATCCTGACTGAACAGTGATCAACCTATACCTGGGCTTGAGGAATTTTTTATTTTCTTTTTTCTTTTTCCTTTTTTTTTGGAAAGGTAAGACTGACAGGTATTTAACCCTGGATCACTGAAGCACGCTACACAGTCTCTAACAGCTCATCTAACGAGTGGGAGACAACAGCATAGTTTCGATCTCTTTGGCTCTGAAAGACTTTGGCCGGCATGGGAAACAACCTACAACCTCACCACCAAGAAACAGGGGAAGAAACAAAACCTTGATACAGCCAACAGCAAGAAATATTATTCAATGGAAGCCACAAGTTGGGATTTCAACAGATGTGAGGCAGAGTTGGAAAACTGACATGACTGTGATCAGACAGTTCACTCTCTGTGCCCAAATGTCCAATTATCATAAGTAGTCCAAGGCCCTGTTTGGTGGACACCTAAAACAGAGTTCATCTCACTTTATTTAACAATAGTTATGTATTAGAGATCTTGATCCCTGCTGCATAATGAATTAATGTTACTGTTAAATAAAATGGATGAACTCATTTTTAGGCGTCTACCAAACAGGGAATAAGAATTTCTAATTGAGAATAACCGCATACATGTTAGATAATTCTCACCAAGAGAAGCTTTTTTATGTGCCATTTTTCAAGTTTTACGTTCAGTGACAGTAGGAGTAATTTAGGTAAGAAGTACAAAAAGGCAGTGATGGTTTCCTCCTGCAGGTTGAGTTACGTAAGACTGATTTCAGCATTGGAATTCCATCTCAAGGGTTGAGAGCCCCAGGTTGATATTTTACTAGATGGTTGGAGTGGACCTCAGTTAGTTGGGATAAGGCTTAGATGATGATGATGACTCCCGGAGACTATGAGGATTGATTAGGTTACCATGTTTCTATATTTCTATTGGCTGCAATTTGTTCAGTTATTTACTTTCATACAGTTTATTTGTTGCAAACCTGTGTTCTTGACTGCTAATAGAATTTTCATTGCAAAAGATAATAACAATTGTGGATTCTTTTAGGCGAACCACAATTTGGCCCACATGAATAACATTTTGTCGGAAAAAATTCCATAATGCTGGACAGCGCTGGCTCTACCGTGTTGTCCTCTACCAATTACAGCTACCAATAAACCATATTTGCATTAATGTATCATCTCTTTGTACTGGAGAATGGTCTGAAACATTTTGAGAGAATCCAAAATGCCCTTTTTTTGTGGATCCAAATCCTTTTGGCCAAGAAGTTTATACACACGCACACAGAGGAATGCTCACCTGCACACCAGTTCTCACGAACACTTTTTGAGAACTCATCACCCATGATATGAGTGCAAAATCTGAACTAGCCATGTGATGCAGCACAACATGAAACCCCCAGGGCCCAACTTTTACCCTGATCCAAAACTTCGGTGGGCCATGGAAAAACAAAATAGCTTCCTCCCTTTATTTGCCTCTCTTTTTCAATGGTCCACCAAAGTTTTGAATCAGGGTAAAAGTTGGGACCTGGGGGTTTCATGGGGTGCTGCATCACGTGGATGGTTCTCTGATATATATATATATATATATATATAGAGAGAGAGAGAGAGAGAGAGAGAGAGAGAGAGTGAGAGAGAGAGGCATGCTCCCCTACGCACGTGCACACCTTTGCACACGTGTCATGGGAGTCGAATCCAAACGGTCCATAAGATGCGGAATCCCATGAAACCCTAGGAGGTGAATTTTCACCCTGATCTAAGATTCTGGTGGGCCATAGCAAAGAGAAATGCAAATCAAGGGGGGAAACTGTTTCATTTTCCATGGCCCATCAAAGTTTTAGATCAAAGTAAAACTTGGGCCCGGGGGGTTTCACAAGGTGCTGCTTCGCATGAACGGTTCAGATTTTGGATCCACATCACGTATGATGGGTTCTCAAAAAAGGTGAGCGTTTCTGTGTGTGTGTGTGTGTGTGTGTGTGTGTGTGTGTGTGTGTGTGTATTAGGCATGCT
This sequence comes from Magnolia kwangsiensis, assembly GCA_037074715.1. Taxonomy (NCBI): domain Eukaryota; kingdom Viridiplantae; phylum Streptophyta; class Magnoliopsida; order Magnoliales; family Magnoliaceae; genus Magnolia; species Magnolia kwangsiensis. The sequence goes on from CM073589.1 coordinate 65,488,248, forward strand.
CACTTGCGCACGAGCACACCTTTGCACAAGCGTCATGGGCCTAAAATCCAAATGGTCCATGTGATGTGGCACCCCATGAAACCCCTAGGGACCAATTTTCACCATGATCCAAAGCTCTGGTGGGCCATAGCAAAGAGAGATGCAAATCAAGGGAGGAAGAGTTTTCTTTTGCCATGGCCCACAAAAGTTTTGGATCAGGGTAAAAGTTGTGCCCTATGGGTTTCATGAAGTGTTGCATCACCTGGACTGTTCAGATTTTGGGCTCACATCACGTGTGATGAGTTCTCAAGAAAGTTCTCACGAGAATATATATATATATATATATATATATATATATATATATATATATATATATATAGTAGGAATCCTCGTAGACTTTTGAATTGAAAAGATTAAAGATATCTTCCATGAAAATGATTATTGAAAACAATAATATCAACAATGGTAGCTATGAAGCAAGGTTTTTAATAAAGGTATCAGCAGGCTGATCAGCCGGGTGCAAGAAATGATATGGTGCAGGGTAATATCAGACAAGTATCGGATGATACAGGCCTGCAACAGCCTTTTCTTTCCTTTCTTTTTCTTTTGCATAAAAGGATCTTTAAAATATTGGGTAAATAGAAAAATATAAAACATCAAAATAGACCACTCTTTGATAAGAATGTTATCTGTCAGCTTGATATGCTGAAAGTCAACCAAATAGGTTATAACTGAACACAAATCAAGCATGCTTTTGGTGGATTAGGGGCCATGACTTGTGAATACAACAAAAAGATGGAAAAAAGAAAAAAAAAAAAAAGTAATGGTTTACCCTTTCTGATATTTCCCAAAATGGTTCATTCTGCTTCAATTCATCAAATCCCACTCAAATCTTGAGTTTTGACCCTAAGAATAGGCCTAGATCTAGTCTAAAATTAGTTTCTAAGCTTCCTTAGAATTAAAATGAAAAGTGGAAAAACATGAGAAATTTTGAAAATAAAATTTCAGAATGGGGCCTCTGTGGTTGTATCGGCAGCCCGCATGAGCCAATACAAGCCGATGCAACATTTTCATTCCAAACTCTCTTCCAACATTAAATCAGTTTCATTGTTCTTTTTCTACTTTTATACTTAATGGTTGCCCCTTCTTGTTACTTTAGGTTGCGTTTGGTTGCACCAAATATTATAAAATTTTGTTAAATTCCATTATTAATAAGTCTAATTTGGTGTAGAATATCATGAAATTGGTGCAACCAAGCGCAACCTTGATTTAAAATCTAGAAGCTCTTTCTCTACTTTTATACTTATTGGTTACCCCTTCTTGTTACTTTAGGTTGTGTCAATGTTCGAAATATCGGTATCGCATTACGTATCGCACCCTTGGGATATAGATATATATCGGTTATCGCATAGGATATATCGGTTGTATCGCGTATTGTATCGTTGTTGTTGGAAACATGGGGAAATATTGGGAATTGGTCGAATTTTTCAATTGATTGTTAAAAAAGACATCAATACACACTTATAAATCAAAACGTTACAAAAAATAAGTGCACATAACATATTTTCTTTGTATGGGGTCCTAATATGTGTTGTCTAACTGATTGATGCATGTATATTTAAAGTCTATTCATATAATTTGTAAATACAAGAAGACATGTGGAAACACAAGCAATACATTCAAAAGCAAAAGAAGAATCACTAGATCAGGTTACACACACGTTTGATTTTATGTTTGGATACAAAGATTGCAACCGATTTGTGAGAAATTTGAAATTTTTTATTTTTTTTAAAAAATTTCCTTAACTCGGCCCATCTCCTCCAAATCTCAAAATCAAAGCTCCCAATCCATGATTTTTCATGAATTTGTAACAATTTGACACTAATTTAACATGATTTACCAATAATTTTTTTTTAAAAAAAGGATCGAAATAAAAAATGCTACCAGATCGAACGTGTAGGATATATCCCACTACTTGTGCATTTTGTATCGCACAAGTGGGATACAAGATATATCGTGAGATATATCAGCCAATATCGTCAATACTTAAAACACTGGGTTGCGTTTGGTTGCACCAAATATTATAAAATTTTGTTAAATTCCATTATTAACAAGTCTAATTTGGTGCAGAATATCATGAAATTGGTGCAATCAAGCACAACCTTGATTTAAAATCTAGAAGTAGCATGTAGCTTATGTTATAGCTTACACCTCACGCTTTTCAGAGGGGTGAATGCTACACTACATGCTATTCGCTATTTAAAACACTAGTTTGAACATGCTTATACTCAAAAAAAATAAATAATTTTTTAGGCATTTTATATTTTTTCTTCCTTTTTTTCTTACCATTTATCACATTTTTCCTATTTTAAAATTAAAAAATAGAAGTATCGTGCAACACTACAAAGGGTTGAGAGCTATGTAACAAGCTACCGCTATTTAAAACACTGGTGGTGGCCTAAGAGTTCTTCTTTGTATAAAGCATCGGGGATGTGGAGGGCAAATATGAGTATGAAGGAAATTGTCAAGGAGGGGGTGGGTAACAGTTCGAGGTTTAGATTTTAGAAGGATGTGTGGATAGATGATTGGAAGTTACAAGATTTATATCCAAGTCCAGCTCAAGCAGCCTTGGATCTTGACATAACAGTCAATCGATATTTCTCATTCCATGGGACTATCAAGATTTGGCTTCCTTTTAATTGAAGGAATCTTCAAGACCATGAATTTGAAGAATTAGTGGCTATATTAAATCAATTATCAATAGTAATTGATGCAGGATAATTAACCACTTGCTCTAAAAGCTCGAACTGTTGGAGTATGGAGAATTAGTAGCTATATTAAATCAGTTATCAAGGGAAATTGATGCAGGATAATTAACCACTTGCTCTAAAAGCTCGAACTGTTGGAGTATGAAGAATTAATCCCTTTATCTCATAGCCCAGGTCCCACATCGCATGGGTTAGGACCTCGGCCGAACCCCCCTCCTGGGCCCCAAATCACATGGGTACCGCCTCACACGGGCCGCCCACCCCGAGTGTGTCCTTGTATCCCACAGGCTACCCCACTCAAGCCCAGTGTAAAATGAGCATTAATCATCCCCGGTGAAGAGTCTCGAACACAAGACCTCCCCCGTGGGCCCCAAATCACATGGGTCACCCACCCCAAGTGTGTCCCCGCATCCCACGGGCCACCCCACTCGAGCTTGGTGTGAAAATGCCCCTACATTAATCACCCCCGGTGAGGAGTATCGAATACGAGACCTCTCTCTTTGATACCAATTTGATACAGAACAATTAATCACTTGCTCTAAAAGCTCGAACTGTTAGAGTATGGCGAATTAATCTCTTTATCTCATAGCCCAGGCCCCGCATCGCATGGGTAAGGACTTCGACCGAACCCCCCTCGTGGGCCTCAAATTACATGGGTACCGCCTCACACGGGCCGCCCACCCCTAGTGTGTCCCCACATTCCACAGGCTACCCCACTCGAGCCTGGTGTGAAATGTGCATTAATCACCCCCGGTGAGGAGTGTTGAACATGAGACCTCTCTCGTGGGCCCCAAATTACATGGGTCACCCACCTCGATTGTGTCCCTGCATCCCACAGGCTACCCCACTCGAGCTAGGTGTGAAAATGCTGCTACATTAGTAATCCCATCGAAGGGGGCCGATTCAATGCCTTGGAAAGAGGTCATGTTGGGAAAGTTTTTGGTGAAATCTTTCCACTATTATACTTAAAGGTGGTCCTTTTGTAGGCGGCAAAATGTATAACTTATTTCTTTGGTGATATGGTGCTCCCTCAAAGGTGGAGTAGCTTTCCCGTCACTAGTGGGTTGGAATAGGGTGTTAACGATCAACAATTTGAGGAAGAGGAGTCTCTACATCACAAATGCATGCCCATTGTGTTGGCATAACAAGGAGTAGACCGATCATCTCTTCATGCATTGTTCATTCTCAAGGGAGGTGTGGGAACGTTTCTTTGGGATCTTTAGAGTATCATGGGTAATCCCTAGGTAAATTGAGGGATTTTTTAGGCAACGGCATGGAGGGGGTATTGGCAAATTGGGTAGCGATGTGTGGAGGATGTCCCTTCTTGCAGGTCTTTGGGCTTTACAGGGAAAAAGGAAAAACACATGCTTTCGAGATGTTTTTTGGAAATCCATGGGGGTCTTTCTAAGGGTGAAATCCAATGTAATAGAATGGGCATCAATTTCTGCTAAATTATATGTATGTAGTCTAGTAGGTTAGTCGTTTTTTAAAAAATAAAATAAAAATAGTCTAGTAGGTTAGGATTGGGGAGCTCTTTTTTTTCCTTCTGTATTCTTTTCGACTGTGCTGTTTCTTAAATACATTTGAACAGATAACCAGATCCCCCATCATCTGGTATCAGAGCACATGTTTGAACAGATAAACAGATGCCACATCATCTGGCAACTTCATTGTGCTCCTTTCCATGTATCTCCCTGCATCATCTGTCATCAGAGAAGTTCTAAAGGTTGACAAAATGAATCTTGTGCATGATGATGCGGTTAATGGATGCCACATCATCTGGCATCTTCGTTGTGCTCCTTTCCATATATCTCCCTGCATCATCTGGCATCAGAGAAGTTCTACTGGTTGACGAAATGAATCTTGCACAAGATGATGCGGTTAATGGATGTCCTTGAAAGCAGAAAACATAGGAATGAATTGAATCATCCAAGATCTGAATAACATATTGAACAACTGTGGATCTGCAACATTTATTGCAAGGAGATGAGAACAAACCATATCTAATAGAGATACCCACCCAAAGGGGAAAAAAAACTTCCAACTCAAATAACAGATAAATCAAACCCTGAAGGGGCAAAGCAGTGAATGAGCATCGGCATAGTTGGCTTCGGTGGACCTCTCTAAATCAGGAAGAGTTTCTTAACTGATTACATGGAAGCCTCATTCTTCCAGTGGAAGTAGTTAGCCAATGCAAGGGTCTAATTCAGATATATGCAACAGAAGGGCCATTATAGGATTGTACCCAAATGGTTCAATCCAGCAGAGAGTAAGGAAAGACTGGAACATATGATGATCCAAAAAGATAAGTTCTTGTGGAGCAGAGGAAGTTTTGCAACTGCTTGAATTAAGAGAGAAACAAGGGGCTCCAAAAGGAGAGAGGAGAAAGGAGGACGCATGATTTGGGTTACGTCTGATTTTGCTTGGTCCTTTATATTCTATCAAAACAACCAAATGCCTACACTTATGTCTTATTACTGCAACAATCTGTTTTCTGTTTGATGTAGTATATTTAAGAGCCTCATACAAGCCCGAGCCTAGCCGATTATCATTCAGGCTCAAAGAGCAATAGGTCTGAGTCTGGTCCCCAAGCCTGGTGAGCAGGCTTAAACCATGCCTATAACAAGGACATGCCTATTGGGTCAGTGGGCTACCCTCCCCTTGCCACCCCAAGGATGCAGCTGGAAGCGCTGGAAATGTGATAAGAAGGAAAAGAAACCTAGCAATGCATGCTAGGAACAATGGCTCCACATAACACATAGCAACACAAGCAAAGAGAATAAACTTTTCTCAAACTTCTCTTAATTCTAATGCATATCACCAATCCCTAACATGATAGTAACATGCTACAGCACCACTACATTAACGGTAAAGCAATCTTATCTTGGTTAGTAAATTCCCTTAATTAAACAAGTGCCCTAGTTGGTTTAACTAGTTAGACAAGTTTTGAAGTCTACACAAGTCACTGAAGTCTATGTTTAATAATTTATGTTCTTTTTTCAGTGGTTGAGTTTGATTAGGAGGCCCACAAATAATCATCACCATAAAGTACAGTTAAGATTTTGGAGCATTCTAAAATCAGGAATTCCTTTTTTAGTAAGCAGATTCTCACCCTCTTTTTCTGGTGAGTGGATTCCCATGCTCTCTCTATCCCTCTTTAATGATCTCTCTCATTCCAGTTGTCTTTTGAGTTTTGAGGGATTCCAGTGGCCGGAGTTTGTTGCTGGTCTTGGCATCAAATTCCAAGCTATGATTTCTAACATTTTATTCCAGACAGACTAAAGACTAAATAATCAGATGGTTCCATCCCAAGTTGGCCCCATGTGGGATCACATTTGTGACCACGAGGGCCCCACTCGTGTGATCAACAATCCATTTGCATCTCGATTCCTCTCCTTTTTGAAGGATCTTTGCCTTGAATTACAGAATCAGGCAGGAGCTTCCAATATGTTGCCTTATGTCTTGTGCCCGTGGCTATACTTCGCATCTCTACCTAGAAGTTGAGTCTGCAGTTGCCAAGGAGATTAGTTTCCCAGCTTCATGAATTGCTTGTGATCGTGGCTAGTCTAAGGATTTATCATAGTTTTCTTGCTCACTTCCGCCATAGCATTCATTCCTCCATTAAAATAGGCTAATTAACATCTCTATAGATCCTAGTTTCTCCATTTCGTTGGATGAAACCCTCGATTCCCAAGACCAACTTGTTCTCATAACAGCTGATGCAGCCCAAAGCAATAGAAATGTGATAAGATGGACAAGAAACTTAGCAACACATGCTAGACCCATGGAAACATCACAAAGTAACACATGCAAAAAAAGAAGAAAATTCTCTCAAACTAATCTTAATATTCTAAGCTAAAAAGAGTCACACCACATCACTATAGGGCTTAATTATAGCCTACGACTGACACTATAGCGAAAGGAAAAGACAAATTGCCCCTGCTTAAAGCAGTGGTCACAGTCCACCCTCAAGTGAGGGTGGATTAGACTTTTACATTGTGTTCAAAGACAAACTAAAGAATAACTATGCACATGCTTCCCTCACATGGACCCCACGTGGAATCACACGTGACCATGTGGGGCACACTTGTTTGATCAACAATGCATTTGCATCACTTAACTTCTATTGTCTTCTTCCAAAGTTCCAATTTTGCAAATACTTGGAAATGGCAAGAAATCTTCAGTTATATTTCTGCGGTTTAGCTGTTGATTGGCAAGGAAATCAAATGGCACATTCGCAGGACTCCTTGAGTACACTTTGGGTTAGCATGCCTGACGCACATGCTAACATGATATCCCAGCAATGTCTTGCACAATGAATAGGTCATTCATCAAGCTATTCCATCATCATGGGGACTACCTATGTCCTATGATCATCTATGCCTCTCAAAATATCACTTTAATCGGACGAACCAGGTCAGGCAAGCATTGGCCAAAAAATAGACCATGCATGTTGATTAAGATGGAAAAGGTACAACGGCCACCCTCAACTGTCCATCGTGCAGGATCTGCATTGATTCACAATTGAAGCTATGCATTTTGCAGCCAGCAACAAGGAATCTGTAATTTGCAATAACTATGGGAGGTAAGATTATCCAGGGCCCTCATTTTGGATGCAATTTTGGAGAGATCCAGATGCTTAACATGTTGGAGGCTGTTTTTGTTTTGCTCTCCAGAAATGGAGGAAGGATGTGGTTTGGAACATATGGTTGAATTTCAATGAGATCTTTCTATGATGCCATAAGGAGAAGTACAATGGAAATTCCGGCAGTCAAAGTCTTGCATACAGCCCCCCATCAGTTTAATTTATGGTTTTCTGTTGGACAGGGAAATTGGACAATATCTTGACAACTGATTACTTGAAGATTCGCTATCATCAATTGACTAATCAATGCTTCCCATGCCTCTTTGATGAGTAGCCTGTAATCCGTTCTGCCTAGAGAGTATTGAATGAGATATTTGAACCGTTCAGGCTTGATAGATAACTCAGTAATGGCAAAGTGGAATGGAGCCATCTCCACTAGTGGTAAACTGCTATGGAAAATGCCCTTCCAAGCAATCCTATTGATCTTGATCATGTGACAGGAAAGAAACAGAAAGATCTTTTTTGCTTCCTTTTTTTTTTTTCTTTTCTTTTCTTTTGGTGGGGGGGGGGGGGGGGGAGACAGAAAGATCTTTTGCAGCAAAAATAGAGTACCAGAAATGTTTGTTCTAGTGTAGGACAGTCAAAGATTCAGGAAATTTTGGATAAGCAGCTGATAAGCATCCCAAAATTAATGTTGCAGTTCAAGTGGAGTCGAGTAATTAAAGGTGGGTATGAGGCCAAAAGGTGGAGGACCCCTCCAGTCACTAAGGTAGAAATTATCATTGAATGAGATATTTGAACCGTTCAGGCTTGATAGATAACTCAGTAATGGCAAAGTGGAATGGAGCCATCTCCACTAGTGGTAAACTGCTATGGAAAATGCCCTTCCAAGCAATCCTATTGATCTTGATCATGTGACAGGAAAGAAACAGAAAGATCTTTTTTGCTTCCTTTTTTTTTTTTCTTTTCTTTTCTTTTGGTGGGGGGGGGGGAGACAGAAAGATCTTTTGCAGCAAAAATAGAGTACCAGAAATGTTTGTTCTAGTGTAGGACAGTCAAAGATTCAGGAAATTTTGGATAAGCAGCTGATAAGCATCCCAAAATTAATGTTGCAGTTCAAGTGGAGTCGAGTAATTAAAGGTGGGTATGAGGCCAAAAGGTGGAGGACCCCTCCAGTCACTAAGGTAGAAATTATCATTTATGGCACCTCTATAGGGAATCATGGTCCAGCTGGGATAGCGGCCTTTCAAGGAATCACTTGGGAGCATGCATTGCCACATATTCTGGACAGCTTGGTTATTGCTACTCAATGCGTGCAGAGCCAATGCCATTCTTCGGGGAGTCAGAACTGTGCATAATCTCAACCTATATCTGCTGCTCATCAAGAGGACTTTAAATGTTATCAAAGGGAAACTCCAGGTGAATTCCCAGGGCAATTGGGGATGTAATCCAGGAGTTCAAAGCCCTTACCACTGAAGGGACAGTTTCCTCTCACATCAACAAGAAGCTAATGTGGTTGCTGATACTCTTGCCAAGAGGTCAATCTGGAGGCTCTAGTTTTGTCTGGAATGTAAGCAAAGGGCCTTTGTGTTTTGTGTTTGTGTTGTTCGTTTCCTCCCTTTCCTTGTATAATCCTTTTGATATTTCATTTATAATTTATAATTTTTTTTTTAAAGGAGGTTAAAATATTCATTTTAACAACTACACCATCAAATCAACAAAAATCTAAGTGGGTAACATGGCTACCTAATGGTAACGGTGGTAACGTTATGTGTTACAGGGCCAAAACGACCGTTACATAAAAAATGGCCTGTATCAGTCCCATAATGGGGCCAAAAAAGTTTTTCTTTCAAAAAACAAAAAACGAAAAACGCCGTAATGGCAGCTATGGTCCATATCGTACTGGTAATGGTGGTGGCCATTGCAGCCACCATTACTGTTATGAAAATAGTCACAAATGCGGGTTGCAAGCAAAAAAAGATCTTCCCAAAAGAAATGTTCTTGACATTGCCTTCCAACTCAAGCATATTGTCAAATTTTAAAATTATCTCTTTTTTATGGATAATTTGAAGAAAAAAAAAACAAAACAAAACCTAACAATGAATTGCTAGGATTTCCAGAAAAGAAATGCCTCACATATATACATGTGCGAACCGACGCAATCACGTTCAAGACAATTTCAAGTGCCAATATCAGGATACGCACCTCAGAAGATGAATGTCGAGGATACATGCAACTCATGAAATGTCGTAATAACTTAGTTTTGGCTTGGACTTGCAGCACAAGAAGCTGACGTATTGCTGCCACTTGGAATATCATTGCCATGATTCTCAGCAATCCTCTGGTTACGCGGCTCTGTAACTGAAGTACCTTCCATGCTATGAGATGCAGAAGCATCACTCTCTCTACTATTGTCTCTGGTGTCAAGGCGCTCCATCATGCGTGACACACTAGCAATTCCAGCATTGACCTCTCTCCTGACTTCAGAACCAAGATCCCCAACAGAAGTGTTGCGTGCAAATAACCTCTCTTTCCATCCTCTTGTGCTCTTGGATATCGATTCCTTGTATCTTTTAGTAACGCGAAAAAACAAAACTAAGATCATCAGAACCATTACTTGTGAAAAACATGAATTTAGAGACATTATAAAGATGAAAGGGCTTTCTGTACACCTCATTGAGACAGCATTCCACCGAGATTTTATCGATTCGGAGAAGGATTGGAGTTCCGATGGTCCTGCTCTATCATGGCTTACTGGGGAAGGTTGAACAACAGGATTCCTGTAATAAAATGATCAACAAGACCAAGGGTTAGACAAAAATGTACTCAACAGAGGGTGGATGAGGTTGGCCATAAGACATACCGATTATTAGAAACCCCAGGCCTACTGGCCACAACCACAGGAGTTCCAGAAGCTGAGGCAGGAACCTGTTCAACTTGAACAGGAGGTAACTGTGAAACTCGCTGTGAGGTTTCCTCTCCAACTTCAGGAAGAGGAACCGAAGGAGCACGTTCATTTTCCCCTTCTCTTTGACCAGTCATGGCAGAAATAGGACCAACAGGAGGTGCATTGGGATGTGTAGAGAAGACCAAAAACTGTGGACGACCCTGAGCAGCTGACCTGCTCCTCTGCCCTTCTCTTCTAGCTATGTGATGTGCTCTGCCCATAGCTGCTGCAGCAGCCAAGTGCTGGATTATACGCTCTTCGAGTTCAGAATCATTCGCACCTACTGGTAACTGCGTTAAAATGAAAAGAAACTTTAGTGGCATACTTTTATGTGCAGACAGAATATCTGGTTTGATCAAAATGGTTCTTTTGGTCATGTCCAGCTGCAAGCATGGAACACGCAATGCAAAACATTAGGGCCTGTAAGATTACAAACATGTTGTAATTCAAAATCCCCAAGGGTGGGATGATGAAATATTGTGGTGTTTCGTGATTGATTAACCCTAAAGCTCCTTTCCCTTTCCACCGCCTCCAGCAGTTCTTGGCTGCAAACAGTAACATAGTGAATAACAGCAATGAAGTATTGAATGTGAAAATAGGAAAAGATGTTAGAAGAGCACAATAAGTTAGAATAAACCTGGTGGGATCCTTCAGGCTGATGGGTTGCCAACACATGGGGCATTGGGAGCTTCTTTGGCACCTACGAGAGGCATGGTAAATGTGTAAATGTCGCACTCCAAAATGTACAGTAAAAGAGTGTCACTAAGTTTAACTGATGAGCAGTATTCTTTGGAAGTAGGCTCAAGGGAACAGAACTGGTCACTACGAGAAATACACAGCACTGATGTGGATGACTAACGAGAAATGTTTTAAAATATGAGAAACAGAAAGTCTGTAGGTTCAGGGTTTGCATTCCTTGCTACTTCTTACGAGAGTAAGTCCCCAATCTTTTGAGAGCCCAGACGACATCACTGCCAAGTAGGAAAGTATTGACCCATGTACAGCCTAGCTAAAGCTGACTTCCTGATAGTTTAGCAAGTGGAGTTTATAGATATGGGACAATCTCTCCACTTGGTAGGTGCGCTTGTTTTCCCCCCTTTCTGCTTTCGAACAAATTGAATTAATAGAAAGAAAGAAAAACAAGGCTAAATTGCCAATATGTGAAGCAGGAGTGGCACATTGAGAGAAGGATCGTGCAAAAAAGAATAGACCTACAAGTACTAAGATGATAAAATGAATGATCCCCACTATATGGAGTTAGATACTTAGATTCTTAAAACGGTAAGTCCATGTGCAGTGACATTGATGATGTAATTAGAGATTTTATTGCCAAACATCAGAAACAAAAACAGCAAGCAAGCCCTAAGGAGAGATCATGGACTAGAATGGGTGATTTTGCTATCTGAACTCCAAAAGGTGAGAACGCACCCAAGGTCCTAAGGAGATGTCAAGGATAAAAAGAACTGTCTCAGGACCCAACATGATTCAATTGATTGAAAACCAATTTAACCAAACCAGATATAATCTAAAACAACTGCCCACCACATGCCATCTACCAAATTTCAAGAAAGTCAGAATTGGAAGCAGAAAAAGGGGGGTCATACCATTCAAGGATGCACTGAAGATGAAACTCATGCTTGCAGGTAGTCACCTGCAAGATCACAATGAAATCAGTTATAAGGAAATACTATAGGCACAATTGGAGTTCACAAAACCAATAAAACAAAAACATAAAAACAAACGGCAATTATGGCCACAATAAATCAGCTTGGAAGCTGAACAGGTAAGACGACTTGATCTAGGCCATCCACACAGTGGAATTCATTGCTGATGGGCATGCAACAAATTCCTCCAACGGATGACTGCCCCATCAGTAGCCTAATATAAACAGTTTACTAAACAGTCCACATTCAACAGGAAAAGAACATGCTGCTCATACAGGCTGATTTTCTAATAGGGGGGTAGATCTTAGGGCATGCCGATCATTGATGGGGCCCACCAGATGACTGGTCTCCATCCCCCTACTGTCTAAAACACGAAACACTTCAAAACGAATATACAAAACAAAATCAATATTTACAAAGGAGGTCAGTCTCAAATCCTTTACCGTTGATGGGTCACTATCGCAGAAGGCTTCAAGGCAGATGCTGCAAGCATCATCACAGGCATCCTGTATGCCCCCTTCAACAAATGCAGCGGCAGATGTCAGATGGCTCTCAGCCTTCGCCGTCTCATCCATTCCTACAAAATCCACATACAAAATCAATAGAGTTATGTCACCTCCTTATATAAAAGGAAAAAATGGCAAAAGAACATCAACGCCAATCCACACGAAAAAACAAAAAGAGAGAGAGGGAGAGAGCAGAAAATGACAGAAGGGGGCCTGCAGATGAGAGAAAAATGTCAAACTTCTTATGATCATCAGAATCAACACCAAAATGAATAAAGCCAGCGAATTTACAGAAAATTCTACAAAAAATTAATCCCCATAAGGATAAAGTCAATTTCTTTACAGGAAACCCAGCAGAATTCAATCCTAGCGATCAATAAATCTGGCACTTTTTTTTTTTTTTTTTTTTTCAATTTATAAATCTGGCACTTTTCCAAAAAAATAATAATACCAACACTACTACCTATTCAAACAAGATGAGCCAAAGACCAAACAAAATGGCATTTCCTGTCCAGCCAAACAGCAGTAAAGGTGGGATCCACCTTCCAGACGACCCAGGCCAGGATCACCAATCACTCCCAGCTCCGTGTGGGCTCTACCCGAAAACCCTCCCCCAATCACAAATCCTTTGTCCACACCATCAATGCTTCTTCATGGACCATTTGCCAGACCAACTATTTTCATGATGAGGAGATCTCAACCAGCATGATCAACCGACCGACGGGACCCACAGATGAACGGCCCAGGTAACCAAAAGGTGGGACCCACCTATCGTTGCTGGGCCGAACAAAACCCATTTTATCGGCTCGCGCATCATGAGAACATCATGAGAAAAGAAGGACAAAAAAGGAAACATAAAATAAAATAAAGATAAAATAGAAAAACGAAACTAAAGACGGATCTCGAATTGAAAATTGAACAAAATAAGAAAATTCGAAAAAGAAATCCACACAAGAGGAGGAGATCGATATCGAAATGTATAAAAATCACAAAAGCGGATCCGATCGATTGAAAATTTGGGGAAAAGGGGGATCGGGATAAACCTGAGATGAATTACTACAAATTAGAGGCTAGGTATGCAAGGAATTGGTAGTGAAATGTCAGTATCGAGCTCGAATTCCACCGATTTGAGATGGATCAGAGCCCATCAATCAAAACCCTAGGAGAGAGAGATAGACGGAGAGAGGGAGGAAATCTCTCTTTTCCTTTTTAGGGAGCGAGCATTGGACAACAGAGAGCGGAGGAGCGGAGGAGACACCCGGGAGTTTTACTTTTCTCGCCATTGTATTTTATGCCAATGGCTCCCCTGCTAGTTCACCACCATTTTAGAAATGCGTGCGATTCTTCGACCGTCCATATGGCATGGACGCGGATTGGGTACAACCCCACCAGGACCTGGCCGGGACAGACGGTCCTGGCAGGGGCTCTTTGAGGACCAACGTGATGTATTCGTTTTATCCACACCGTCCATCCATTTTGAAATATCGTTTTATGTGATGAGCCCTAAAATGAGGTAGATCGAAGGCTCAGGTGGACCACAACAAAGGAAGCCACGGGACAGTGATCTGTACTGTCAGCCTTGATGTTTATTTGCAATCTAACCTGTTCATAAGGTCACATACAACTTTTTGAAGGGAAAACATAAATATCAGTTGATATCCATCAATTGAATGGTTAAGATTGTTTAATTAACGTGGTTTTAGAGATATAATCCTTCCAGCTTGAGCGAATGGTGGCAGAGACTCCACGACTGCCATATGTCAAGGGGATGAGTGACCCGCATTTTGAAAATGCCGGTGAATGTCTACCCAGTCTTATAGGGAGCGCATTAGGTGTTTTCCGAGTAATGCGGCAGTGTAGCGGATGTTTCTCTGACCGTGGGGACAACCTTGACATATTTTTATATATCCACGCCGTCCATCAGTTTTTTCAGATCATTTTAGATCACAATGCCAAAACCGAAGCAGATCCAAATCTTAAATGGACCATATAGTATAGATTTAATATACACCATTAAAAACTTCTCAGTGGTCATATAAAGTTTTGAATCAAGTTGGATGGAAAATAAACATTATAGTCGGCCTTAGGAATTTTTTAATGATAAGCGTTCAGTTACCACTGTTTCACGTCGTGTGATTAAGTTAAGATTTTTAAAACGTTACTTTGCGTTGAAATTCTCTAAAATGATCTTTAAAAACGGATGGACGGTGTGGATAGGAAACAAATACGTTAATGTGGGCCCCACTATCAGGGACACACCCAACGTGGTGTTACCCGTGTAACACCTAATCCGCTCCCCGTGGTACACGGGTGGCGGAACGCGGAATGCCTGCGAAAGCCTCTACAGGGATTGCATGATACATGACGTGCGTCTTCCTGCGGTATACGCGCGCTTTCAATTGTTCTAGGTGGGACCCATTTTATAGAAATACATGTGATTGATCTGTTGTTTCTCTCCGTCGATGGATTGTGTCCGGAAAATGTTTCATATTTTAAGGTCCAAAATACCGTTTGTTGGTGTCCTTTTCAGTTGAACGTAGATCGTTGTTCTGTATTTCTTGTTGACCGTCTATCTGTAGACCACAAAGAAAAGGGTTAAGATTTTATTTTCGTGGGCAAAAACGTCTACAGCTAGATGCACTAACCAACGGTCTAGATTACCAGATCATGGTTCCAGTTGTCAGAGTTGAAAATCACCGGATAATGTGGAAAGGCGAGTATGGTCCGTGAAATAATTCCTGTTTATGCAGAAGCTTTGAGAAACGTGAAGCTAGTCGAGAAGGATCGTTTCCTACTCGCGGTAGCACGTATGATCAATTTCACATACGAACGACCACGATTTTCATCTCGCCGTGCCCTGGCCAAAATATAAGGTGGATCCTGAGATTTCGTGTGCTTGAATTTCTGGCTGAATGTGGGGCCCACCATATGAATGCATGTTGTCTTATACACATGTGGACGCTGGCATGTACGCCTGAGAGTACCTGGAATCCGAACCTAATCGCCGAGAAGCCAAGGCAGGACGGCAGCCTAACAGGACCCGCATGCGTGAGAGTGAAGGCTTCGTTGGAGTTGCATGCTGACTTGGCAGATTCTAGAGAGATCCTGGCCGTTCATTGGATGCTTTCAGTCGGTAACATGCTCGGGCCCAAAAATTACGTGTACCATATCAGTAAATAGGTGAACACGTTTGAGAAAAAAATGGATAGAAATAAATCAACGGCTCAACCATTAATTATTTCAGAAGTATTTTTAAATTAGATAACTTTCATGGCATGGCCCACATTATGTACGGATCAGATCTTACAAAATCATGGTGAATTAGAAGATTTTCCGCGGAGAAGTCATCCATTTCATGCGGACGAGTCCGCTTGCATACTTCCAATGATAGAGGTGGGATCGATTAAGCTGGTCGTATTTTGACCAATGAAATATGAAATGGATTACTTTTCTATTATCTCGACAAGTTAGGAATTTCGTTTTATTTTTTCGGGTCTCCTGGTGACGATTTTCATGGACCCGATTACGGTGAAATTTGTCTCGATGGTAACCATTCGGCATGTGGCATACGTTTGGGTATTACAATCTGCACCGTCCATTCACAGGGACACATTGTATATCATTGATTGGACGATCATAATCGTTCAATTGATAGCCATCATGTGTACAACTGAAAATTGAAAAAATGTTGTCTTTTAGGAGGTCAAGTCATGTGCCCCTTGGCCCGGAAAGTTCAATCATGCAACAGGGATTGATGACTACGTCCAAGTCATATCTCAAGTCAACACGGACATAGTATGGTCTGATCCAGTTCAGCACCTAGATTGGCAATCTAAATACTAAGTAATTATGCACCTTGACCCAATCACAGCTCAATTTCACACCTAATGATAAATGTTGCAAGTAGAGAAAGTTAAATGCATCGTATTTGCAGGGCTTAAAGATAGACAGTAACACTTTTGATATATGTATATCATAAATTCATATATCGTATAGTCGGTTGAACCCTTAAAAGCTAAAAATTAAAGATATAAGAGAATATAAACATCAATAAATAAAGAATATGCATGCCAACTACTTTAATAACTATAATCCTTGACCCAAAATAATAAACTTTTGAACCTTTAGATGATCATTGATCTTATAGGTAAGTATTATTATCATCCCTTAGATATAGAAGGCTAAAATTGGCTTTTACAGGTCGCAGCAACAAAACTCAGGACAAAAAAAAAAAAACAAATGATTTTGAAATTTTCGATATATGGACAGACCATTTCTCAAGTTCGCCAGTCGAAAATGAGGGTCGACGGATCGAAAGTGGCAAAACTAGATGGCAAGAAAAATCATGTGCCACCAAATATTTTGATAAGTTAAAGCCTCGAGTCAATAGGTTGAATAGCAAGTTCGAATAGTCAAAATTGAGGGTTGATAGATCGACAGTGGCAAAAAATATCATGTGTCATTGAATATTTCAACAGGTTGAAGACTCGGGTCGACAGGTTAAAGGACTTTTCGACCAGTTGAAGCATTGGGTCGATAAGTTGATGGCTAGTCGTTTTTGCCCATTTTATAATTGATGGAACTCGATTCCTTTATATAAAAAAATATTGTATTCGGGTAATTCGAGAGGTTTTTGGTACAATAGAAGCTTAAGTGATTTCATGATCATGTCTCTCATCTCAAGCCTCTAATCGAATGAGTTCTAAGTCGCATTCCTTAAAATTAACACTCTAATAAGGATTTCAACACCCACATTGAAGATGTGCTTGAACTTCAAAATTTTCTAGAGATTAGACTTAACCTTTGCAGGCATATCATTGTCTAAATCCTCTATAAGACCCATCAAGTAAAATCTTGTCAACTTTATAATCTTCCATCAGTCATGGATTCTTCAGTTTTCTTGATCTATAGGAGATTCCAAGGATTCTAGCCAACTATGAATTTTGGAGCCTTCATTTTAGCTAGTAGCTACTCTGCTCAATACATGAACGCAAGAAGGTTATATGAGGTATTATGAACGATATAAGTATAATTATTAGTTTATCTTCTCAAACCCACTGCAAGGTTCAGGTATAGAGGTCTTAGCTATGGATTTCACTGGATCTGGATAAACTTTGGATATCGGCCTTCATATGTTATCACCCATATCAATCAAGCACCTAAGAAATAATATCCTCTCTTCTCAACCCATTTGTTAGGTTTAGGTATGGAGCTCTTATTCATGGGTTTCACCGGATCTGGGCCTTCATATGCTATCGCTCGTATCAATTGAGTATATAATACATTATAGGTTTATGAAAGACGTATGCTATATGACTTGTTGGGTATCCGGATCCTATTACACTAGAAATTTGAGTAAATTCTCTCTCTCTCTCTCTCTCTATATATATATATATATATATATATATATGTATATATACATACACACACACACACACAAACCCTGATCCATAGCTCAAGTGGTAGACTGAGTGAAAGATACCTCGTTTCAACACTGAGGTCTTGGTATTGATCCCTAATGGGGGTGGCTAACAGTGAAGTGTGAATTGACAGTGGGGTGTACTAACAATCTCTCTCTCTCTCTCTCTCTCTCTCTCTCTCTCTCTCTATATATATATATATATATATATATATATATATATATATATATATATATATATATATATATATATATATACACATAGGAAAATGCTCACCTGTGAACCAATTCGTACGTACTACGTATGAAATTTTTTGAGATCCCATCATACGTGATGTGGATCCAAAATCTGAACCGTTCATGTGAAGCAGCACCTCGTGAAACCTCCCGGGCCCAAGTTTTTACTTTGATCTAAAACTTTGATGGGCCATGAAAAATGAAAACAGTTTCCTCCCTTGATTTGCATTTCTCTTTGCTATGGCCCGCTAGAATTTTAGATCGGGGTGAAAATTTGTCACATGGAGTTTCATGGGATTCCGCATCACATGGACTGTTCAAATTAGACACCCATGGCACGTGTGTAAAGGTGCGCACGTGCGCAGGGGAGCATGGCTCTCTCTCTCTCTCTCTCTCTATATATATATATATATATATATATATATATATATATATATATATATATATATATATATATATCGACTCATGCAACCATTAGATAGTCCGTCTCGAACACCTAGTGGGGTAGCCTTGGGGGAAAACCTCTCGCTAGCATCCACAGGACCCACCATTAACGTTAATTATCCATCATGTGGGGCCCACCTCCAATGTTCACCATCCATCATGTGGAGCCTGCCTTCAATGTGGGCCCTCGATCATGCAGGTTCACCTTTGATATGGACTTTACACTATGTGGAAAGACGAGAGAGAGAGAGAGAGAGAGAGAGAGAGAGAGAGAGAGAGAGAGTAAAAAGTAAAAAGTGTGTGTGTGTGTAGAGGCATGCTCATTTACGCACCTACGCATGTGTGCACCTTTGCACACGTGTCGTGGGTGTAGAATCTAAATGGTCCATAAGATGCGGAATCCCATGAAACCTTAGGGGGTGAATTTTCACCCTGATCTAAGATTCTGGTAGGCCATAGCAAAGAGAAATTCAAATCAAGGGAAGAAACTGTTTGCATTTTTCATGGCCCACTAAAGTTTTAGATCAAAGTAAAAATTCGTACCAGGGGATTTCATGAGGTTCTGCTTCAAGTGGACCGTTCAGATTTGCTAGACTCATCAGATATGATGAGTTCTCAAAAAAGTTTGTATGTAGTACGTACGAACTGGTTCGCAGGTGAGCGTTTCCGTGTGTGTGTGTGTGTGTGTGTGTGTGTGTGTGTGTATGTTGATAGCTATGAGTAACTTTAAGGCATTAAGTTACTCTTAAAATGGTGCTTACCAAATTAACTTAACTTTAAAAATTATCTTTTTTACTGCTATAGGTTTTTTTTTTTATTATTATTTTAACTTATGGAGTGGTATCTAAATAAGAAGTAATGGTCTCCTCCACAGTTCCATAGGTGACCTTTCTGTGGACCCATGCAAGCATACATTGGGTGGAATAAGGGTGGGCCTTACCGTGATGCATTCATGAAATCCACTCTGATGATTAGTTCAATTTAGCCGTAGGGCTAAAAAATCAAATGATTTTGTGATTTAGGTAGGCCACGCCAAGGGAATCAGTGGGAGAGGGGGATGCCGACTGTTGAATTTTTTTTATGGCCCACCATGATGTTTATGTGAAATTCACTCCAACCATTAGTTTTCTAGTAAAAATTAATGCATGAGGACCAAAACTTAGGCCCATATGTGATTTATGTGGACCACATCAAGGGAAACATTTTGGATGGAGGGCATCCCCCTGCATTTTTTTTTGCTCATATGGTCCACTTGAATTATGGACATGGCTGATTTTTTATCCCCACAGGTAAATTCATGTCAAACACCTTAAGGTCAAAGTGGATTTCACGTACACATCAAACTAGGCCCACCTCAACACGCCTTGTGGCAAGACAGGGATTGCATCCTGACACTCCTTGTAATAACCTTAATACAATCTGTGCTGGTAGGACTCACAATGATGTGTGTTCTATCCAAGTTGTCCATCCATTTTTCCAACTCATTTTATGGCATGACCTAAAAAACTGAGGCATATCTAATTCTTAGGTGGATCGCACCACAGGATACCATTGACGACTGAACACCCACCATTAAAAGCTTCTTAGGGTGCACTTTAATGTTTATTTGCCATCCAACTTGTTAAGTGGGTAGTAAAAACCTTAATGAAGGGAAAAAATAAATATCATCTTGATCCAAACTTATGTGGCCACTAAGAAAATTTTAATGGTGAGAGTTCAATCACCATTGTTTCATGTGGTGTGGTCCACCTAAGATTTGGATTTGCCCCATTTTTTGGTTGAAGCCCTAGAATGATATGGTAAAATGGATGAATAGTGTGGATAAAACACATGCATCATGGTGGGGACCCACAAAGCACTTGAGCATGGAGAGAAGTCGTTACTAGTAGGTTAGCTTGCAATCAATTATGTGGATGTAGCGGGAGACTGGACTAGCAACCTAAGATGGGAGGGCTAGATGTGGTGTCACGCCCTAAACTCGAAAACTGGGCTCACAAAATTTTTGATTGCCAAATCCGGTGCCGACAGCCTTCGTAGTACCCCATTCTCGGCTTCTAGCTCTCATACGCCAGATTCCGATCCTAGGATCCTATAAGGAGGATTTTCAACATGAATTTCTTTTGTAAACAAAAGAGCATAACCACAAGTTAACCCAAATCACAAAGATCAACATCATCATCACATATCCACTACTATAAACAGTTGAATACACTGCTGAAAGAGAAATACATATATAAAAAATAAAAGCTCCAAAAGACAGATGCCACTCCAAGCTCAATGCTGCTGCAACCTAACACCACGTACACGCATCTATCATGCATAAGCTTATAAAAAGCTTAGAGGGTGGTGAAAGTGTATGTGCAAGGTACGTGCCAAGTATGCAATATCAGAGCAATGTGGAAACATGCCGGTAAGTCCATAAATATCATCAGTCTTATCCATGCTATGCGATGTAAAAACATAATAAGCTAATATCATAAACTGAGGAAACAATGTAGATCAGCTATGTAATGCGAAGTCATAGTAAGTCAAAATCACATACTGAAGAAATGATGTAATATGCAAATTCTGACGAGTTCATGAATACTGTCAACCTCATCTAGGCTATACAATATAGAAGTATAGTAAACCAAATGCTAAGTACTGAGGATGCAATGCAATATATGGTGAAAATGAAATGACCAAGCTGGAGTGTGAAGTCGGGATGATAGTACATGGTATTGCAGGTTATGAGATCCATCACAAGAGACTTCTATCCAAACCAGTCTCATACCTAAATTTGGATGGCCAGACTCAATGTGGTAAACTCCTGATCTCAGGTTAGTTATGCTCCCTAACCAAAATCATGTTTATTGTGAAGATACACAACAATTAATTACGCACTACCAGCCCGAGTGGATAGTGAATGAATGAGTATACAACTCCTACTCAATAAGTCTACATATCAGTACTGTACATCTCTGGGATCATCACTAGGGTCTAGTACACTCAACACCACCTGTCGCCCCATCAAGCGCACAACTGAGTAAGTGGAAGAGACATCACTATTCGCCTGACCAGTAGTCAGCCAATATGTACCCGGCATGTCGATAGCGGACCCATTTATGAGTTGGTCAAACTCAGCCTAGCTATGCCTACTCCTTCAGGTGGGTAAGGCCACACCCCCTTCCAACCGACCACGACATAGTGGGAGACATGTCCTACTGGTATTCGGTACTCGGGCGCTCATGTATCCACTCGGTATAGACGTTAGAGCGTCTCCTAGCCACGGAGGTTTAAAGATTTTCACCCAGGGACATCTATGGCACCCGTATGCTAGAACCAAACATTTTTGCTGCCTCATTTGGCCATCTATGACATGCCTGCAGAGGTCATAGCTCTGATGTCGTTAGGGCGTACGGTGGTCATATCATAAAATACAAGATATATGAGTCATACCATCTAGTCATGAGCAATCATGCACATACTGTGCGCTCATGTAGGCAGCTCCTCTTATCAGGGAGTCTCATAACAACCTACCCAATGATATATGAAATGATCGACCACATCTCATATCAAGCATGCAGATGATGTGTATGGGCATGTATCATGGTGTTACGCTATCACATACTCATAATCGACATTGATAATCGGCCTAACGAGGCCTAAAGGAAGGTCATAATGTGGACATTTAACCATCATTGTCCATCGATGTGGATATTTAACCAACATTGCTCCCAAAGAGTGACCCTCATAGGGCCAAACATTTAGTGGGCCCATGGCCACACACAAGAGCCTAACATATATCACAATGGACCTCACTCAAGGGCCACTATACATCATATCAGGCCTCACTCATATGGGCCTCATATATATATTACATTAGGCCTAATATCTAGGCCTTAAATACATCACAATGGCCCGCATCACATAAGCCTTACACATCACAATGGCTGCATCTCATGGGCTTAATACACATCACAATGGACCGCTCACACGGGCCTAATATACATCACAATGGCCCGCTCACACGGGTCCAATTTACATCACAACAAGTCGCACCTCATGGGCCTCGTGTGCAACAAGTGGGCCTCATATGCATCAAGACAGGCCACAACAATGGGCCTCATATATGGGTTGTGTTACGTGGGCCACACCATACATAGCAGTAGACATAATGATCGAAAGATCATTTGGACCACACCACAAATAGCAGTGGTGATAATGATTTCCACCGTTAAAACTCCACAGGGCCACCATAGTGTTTATTTTCCATCTAATCTGTTCATATGGTCATAAAGACCTGAATTAAGGGGAAAAACGAATTACATATTGATCCAGAACTTCTGTGACCCCAAAACAATTTCAATGGTGGATGTTTAATCCTTCACTGATTTTTTTTCAATGAGGTCCACCTAATAGGTAGATCTGCCTTAACTTTCTGTCTACAGCCTTAAGAGGAGCTCGCAGTGAATGAACGGTTTAGATTAACACTTATCACATGATCAGGCCCACATAGCTGTTGTCCAAGCAAATGGACGGTTTGGATCAAAGCATACATCATGGTGTGCGCCACACAACAAGGATGGAATACATACATTACAAGTGGGGTCCATGTCCCAGCTAGATGGACGGTCTGGATAAAACACATCCAGCATGGTGGGCGTACGCAGATGGACAGATGGTGGGGATATACCCCATACAGCACCGTCTAGATGGACGGTGTGGATATAAGATGCATACATCAAGGTGGGTCCCACCCCACACGTGTCACACATGTGGGATGGCCCCTCGCGTCCAGAAATGGACGGATGGAGTGTATATATAACACATGCATCAAGTAGGGTCCACTGTCCAGATCAAATGGATGGACGGTGGATATAGAATATATACACCAAGGTGGGTCCCATCCCCACACTTGCCACATGTGTGGGATGGGCCCCACGTCTAAATAGATGGACGGTGTGTATAAAACACATATATCACAGCAGGCCCTACCGTCCAGGACATCTGAATAGTAAGGATCAAACATATATATCAAAGAGGGCCCCACGTGTAGGGTGCACACGTCACTAAGGTGGGCCCCACATCGCATCAAGCTGAATATTTGTGTGGTCTCTACCGTCCAGGTGTGCTGGACATCCTTTAGACGGACGGCCTGGATGGACATATACATCAAGCATGGGGTCCACGTCTCACGTTCAACATCACCCTGATGGACGGTCTGGATTTAACACATCTCACGGTCAGACCCACAAAACCTTGCTGGCATCAAAGTAGCTGTAACTATTGGCTGTCCAGATCAGATGGACGACCCAGATTCAAACACATACATTAAGGTGGGTCCACACGCGTGGGACCCACCAGCTTGGATGAAGCTGATACTTGTGTTTTCTCTTTACTTAGGCCTGTCTAGACGGACAGTCCAGCAAGGTGGGCTCCGCGGTGGACGCCATAGATATTGTATACACACATCACGGGTCCATCGGGGTGGGTCACATACCTCAACACCATAAAAGAAAATGAAAGAGAGGGAGAGGGAGAGAGAGAGAAATGGTGTAGTTAAGGGACCCCGCCACTATGGGCTCTTCTTAAATCACAACACATACATCAAAGTGGGTCCTATCATAAATGGGCCCTAAATCAAAATCATGATCTAAAGCTACGAACACCCACCGACTACAAATCTTCTAGGCTCCCTGATCTCCCGAGCTCCTAAGTTTCCTCTTTGATGGAGGATGATGAGAGTTGAAGGGTTGGATGATGAGGATCTTAGGGTAGGAAGTGGGCCACATACAAAGCTCTCCTTAGAGCTTGGACGTCCACTCTTCCTGCTTGCTTGGGAGTGAAGAGAGAAATGAGAGAGAAAGAAAGAGAGTGATGGATGATAGGTGATGGGTGGTATGGGTTGTGTAAGAGAGAGTTGACTTAGGGAATGACTTGTGTACTTGGGGATGAGATAGACTGATGGGTTGTACTTTAATTGATTAATGTGATAGGTTGTAAAAATTCTCTCGAAATTTGTAACTTGCGACATTTCTTCTAAATGAACGCGGGCCCACAACTCCTGTCCTAGGTATTGCATCGGTGTGCAAGACGCGACGTTGGAACCGCGGCGACGGCACAGTCGCAATGGTATAAGTCTCGGGTCAAGTTGACTCAGATATACAGGATGCGACTCAAGGTCGTATGCAAAAGTCGGTTACAGGTCGCAGTTTGTCAGAATTCGACATGGAGGATTACAAAAGTCTATGGAACAGTACAGTCCAGGATACGGGTCTTACATGTGAGCCCCATCGAGATGTGTATATGAAATCTACTTTTACCATAAGGTGCGTGACAAAAAATTGAACTATATTGCTCAAACATTAGCCACATCCATAACTTAAGTAAGTCAAATGAGCAGAAACAATGTTGTGGGACGCCGACCACCCAAACTTATTTACTTGGTGCGTGTTGAGTGTCAAATATTGTATATTTTTCCTTATTTATATATTGATTTTATGAACATGATAACACTTAATGTTTGTCTTGCGAGGTGTACGAGAGCTTAAGGTGAAAAGGATGCTAAAAATATGAGAAATGATGCTCAAGAATTACCAAGGCAATGATAGATCTTTGGATACCAAGATTGAAGATTTCAAAAGTCCAAGATCCAAGAAAACCAAGTAAAGAAGGAAGAAAAACAAGTTTGCAAAGTGCAGAATTCAGAAGTTGCTGAACTTGACTGTCGATGACATCGAATACATTTCGATGTCATCGAAGTAAGGGTTCGATGTCATCGAAGAAGAATCGATCACATTAAGATTTTAGAGAAAAATTAAGTTTAGTTTCCGGACTATTGGGTGCAATTCTCAATTCCATTGAAGACAATGTTTGATGTCAGCGAAGCTAGTTTGATGACATCAAGAATTTCAAGATTTTCAAGCTCAATTCGCTGGACTGTTTTAGATGATTTGTAATGACATCAAGGAGTTGTTCAATGACATCGAAGGTTGGGCGATGACATCGACGACTTACACAGTGCGAAAAAGTGCACAATTTCTAATTCAAATTCAACTCGGACTCGATCATTCGATGACATCGAAGGTGCGCAGAGTGCATAAATTTGAGATGGTTTCCAAAGTTGGCTGGACAAAGCCTATATATTGGAGTTTTTTAAGGGATTCTAAGCACGAATTAGGGTTAAAGGAGTATAACTAAGGGTGTAGCATATTCCAAGGAGTTCTTTCTTCTTCTCTAGTGTAACGCCTCGAAATTCGAGGACCGAGTCGAGTAGTTACTCAGCTCCTGAATTTTCAAGTGTCACATGTGCAATGATGAGTCACAAATGCATATATTTAATCAAGTATTAGCAAGCAATGATGAATTAGATTAAGCATGTTTAATCACTAATCAGATAACTAAGTTCCAAGTGCCACTAACCAAAGAAAGTTTGATCGTAAATTCATATCCACATAATAACTTAATAAATTCAAATAACGGTCATCTAGGGATCTAATCCCATACACTCATCACTCCCCAAAATGATCTGGGCTCTGGCCTAATCCCGCCAACATCCATCTTGCTAATAAGGACTGCCAAACTCCTGGTAGTAAGTCTGTTTCTCGTCGTCGTTGGCATTGACATCGTCTAATGCATGCTGGTCCAGGGTACCTGCATATATATATATATATATATATATATTAGGTTCTGATTGGTGTTTTAGAACACCATCCCAGAGTGGGAGTGAGTGATCAACTCAGTGGTACCATTAGTAATAGACATACGAATTATCATGCATAAGATATATTTAATGAACAACAAACAGCATAGAATCATAAACACTATTGTTAATGCAAATGCATGGTTATAATATGACGCATGTTCCTCTTAAACCAACACTCTCTCAAGTGACAACATGTCACGTTCGTGAATGAACCAACACTCCCTCAAAGCGACCTCGACTCCATAATCGCCACAATAATAAATGCAATGTCCTGAAACATGTTAGCCATGTTGATTAGTTAAGTTCATTCATTCAATAGGTTGGAAAACTAGAATACCCTAATAAAGTTATTGCCCTAACCCGATCATGCGGCCCGAAGGCCGTGGTCATGTGACTCTCGCGACCCTTAGCCCTATATCAGGGTCCTCAATCTCAAAAGATAGTATAAATATAGATGAAATAGATTGAGACTTAAATGTCCTACTCACAGTCATTGTAGGGAGGTCGTCACCCCAACATAGGCCGACAACATAGGTGCAGTATCCCATACCATCGTCCCCGGCTCACAAGTCTAAGTGCTCAATGGACACTACGGGGAGGCTTTGTACAGTATCTCATACCATCGTTCCTGACTCATAAGACTTTGTGGGCCGTACATAACGATTAGAAGTGGGCACAATGGTCTCAGTGTACTTCAGGTTCATACAGGCGTGATTAAAATATGGTTAACATATAAGGATGGTCGACTAGTAGTCAACGTGCCCCGATGGCCTGAAAACGCTATCTCGTGTAGTCCGACTACGGCCAACAACCTACAGTTCCACTATTCGAGCCAGATTCACTCACAGACAAGTCCAACAAGGACCGCCCACGTAATTCCAGGTAATCGACTAATCCATAGGGGAATATGCAACGATTCACAACAAAACATGGATTCTATGAATATAATTCATATATATATATATATATATATATATATATATATATATATATATATATATATATATATATATATATATATATATATATATATATATCAGGCACAATTTCTGTATAATTAGTACATGGACAGCTACACACAAAGTTCTACTCAAATTCATAGATTCTACATAGCATATTCCAGCCAATACAATTATGTGGACAGCCATATAACGATGCGCCAAAATAAATCTTCCACATGTCAACAGACATCATATAATTTAGTCATGCATTGAAAATCCAGATAAGTGACTCGATCGATCAGCCAATCCACGACATTTCATGTCTTCATTCAAGCATAATTAGTCACTAGTTCAGAAAATTAAGGACTCAAATACCAAAGAACAATTTACAGCGTTGCATGTCATCATGCTAGGCATAGTTAACACTAAACTAGGAAAAACACAATTAACTAACAATAATTTGGAAAAATCTATAATTTCATATCCAACATGGCATGTAAATTTGTTAATTAATTATTTAGGGGTTTGGGGCTTAATGCCCTTTCATAATTTCAGCAATTTCTAATTCATTACCCTAATTATACCACAGAAGGGAAAATTCAGCCACATGCACTAACAGTCACTAAACAAGTTCATTAAACCTATACTAGGCGCGATAACCGGCCACCTAAAGGTAATAGTCCTCACCTATTCTTAGTCCAAGGTTGTGGAGATGGTTCTAGCGACGCTGGGTCCACAACTCAAGGTGATGGGTCCCTGCATTGCATAGAACGGAGGATAAGACACATGTATGTTGTAAAAATTTAAGAAAGATATAATTTGGAACCCCATCTTACCTTAGATGGGTTGAAATTTCTCTTTCAACGGCGGAAAACAACGAAGTTTACCGATAGAGGAGAGGTGAGGGTGCCAAGATCTTCAGACTCCAAGCACCAAGCTCACATGCACATTAAGGTGGGGCTTTCTTTCTCCTCTCTCTCTCCTTCTCTCTCTCTCTCTTTTAGCTGAGAAATGGGGTTTTAAGAGAGACGACAACTCTTTTATATGCCCAGAATTATTTCAGCTAACCCTGAGTTTTGAGTAATTCCCCAAATAGCCAAGTAGGGCCTAGGTTATTGGAGCTACTCTTATGGGCCTTTGGTCCATCTAATTCATAGGATAAGCGTCTCATGGCCCGATGAAGGGTTAGGCAAAATTTGATTGTAAACAGATGCGGGGTTTTTTCGCAGCGGGCTTATTCGCGATTAACGGTCACCGTCTCATGATTAATGGCCAGATTTTGTAGGCAAGGGCCGAAAATTATTTTCAACATTTGGTGTGAATTTAGAAGAAATCTGACGGCTGAAACGTCCGGATTTGCAGACTCAAGTAGCAGGGCTATTTGATTTAATTTCAGGATTTAATTTCTTTAGGCCATGCGACTTACGGTTTGCAAGTGCGGCAGGGCAGATCGATTAATCGTTTCTCGGTTTCTTTAGGGTTTATCATCCGCGTGAGACCACAAGCCTATTGAGACCTAAGGCCTGACCCAGTTTCAGAATTTTTGGATCTTCCCCGGCGATATACGGCTCGTACGAATAGCCGCCAAGTATGGCTTAACCACCTTGCTTTATGGCCCATGCTCGACCCGAGCATGATTTGATTCAATCTCATTAGTGGTTAAATTGACATTAATTAGTCCATAGTAGGCCCACACATGCGACTGAATTATACGATCCTACATTTGTTTGCACGTGCACCCCAGGACATTGTTCTCTTTTTGGACGGGGCATTACATCTAGTTAGTTTTTCATGCTTTTCTTTAAGAGTTTTTATCTTAATCATGTCTTTGGTTGGCTAATCTCTTAGCTAGAGCTAAGAGGTGAAGCTTGTAGTTTATTTTGATGCTTATTTTATTTTGATTCAAAATTATGTTAAACTTCTATTGATTATTGGTTTGAATGAATGAATATTTTCAGTTTTCTATGATATATTGTGGTTGAAATTCCAGTAAATGCTTTAGAAGCTTTTAATATCTTCTTATCTTATTTGCAATCATGTAATCTATAAAATTCGTGATCCTCCATCATTTATGGGCATGGTTAATGCATGAATTCCTTGCAATCATGGGATTAGTGTTTCATGTGTGAACTAATTCAATAAATTTCAACAACACATTATGTTTTAATTGCTCCATCATCTAACTGAATAAAATAAGACTTTGATTCCAGTGGTGCTATTGTTGAATTAAGTAAAGTAACATCATAATAACTATAAGTGGATCCTTAGCGATTTAGTTTTCATTACTTTGATAGATTTAATTCACAATAATTTTCTCTAAATTTTCATATCTTAAATTCTAGTTCTAATTATAGAATACGTACAAGGTAAGTTCCTGTGGATTTGACCTCTATCGTACCAAGTTATTTCTATAGCGCATCCCTACATTTGGGGTTGTGAACAGTGTGGCCCACATAAATCACGTGTGGTCTCAGGTTTTGGTATCCGTGTATGAATGTTCACAAGGCGACAAATAGCTAGAGTGAATTTCAAATTAAATTACGGTGGGCTTTCTCACATACAAACAATTAGCATTCTTCTCATTATATTTGTCTATTTTTTTAAATCTGAGAACAGTGTTCAAGTTGTCCATATCACTACAAGTTTTGTTGGACGAAGATAAAGAAACAATATTATTATTGTCGATAATTGAAAATGAGGAAAAAATGATGAAATTTTTTATTGAAACTTCATGACATGTCTAAATACACATATTTACATATTTAATAATAAAAAATTATAAAAAGAATGCATACATAATAAATTTTCATTTAATATGGCCTAAAAAACATGCACTGTCATAAGAAATAGCTTGAATGGTAATCAAAATGAGTTTATATAATACAAATACAATTACCACACAATAATAAAGACATGTAAAAGTAAATAAACTCAAAACCACACCTTTCTGGCCATCCCTCATCCCCACATAGAGTGACAATGTAGCTCTTATCAGTCATCTGGATCTTATTGCAGTCTAGTGTAGTACAGTTGCCCAACATGTTGGTAATATTGTTCTCAAGTCATCCTCTGCTCGCACCAATGAAGAAACTCTCTTACATTTTTCTGATACTTGTCCTTTCCGAATTATACAAGTACGCCCAAATGTGGGTACTGTATGCTATGTATCAACGACATTAGCCGAGTATGGTATTGAGGGAATAGATTAAGTCTAATCCCGACTCCTTAATAGTATTGTTGCTAGTTACATGGGTACCTCAAATATCCTCCTACCAAATGCCCATAACTGAAAGAGTTATCTATTGGTTGCCCATATCCATGGCTAGATGAGTATGAGTGAATATTGGAGCCGCCATGCTCATACTCATGATATCGTCCGTACGCATAATGTGGGATGGAGGTGAAGCTCCCATGTTTTAAATTGATGTTCATCGTTGACAAGTTGCATGTGAGAACATCCGCCTCGGCGTGTCCATTTTTTTTTCAAAACAATGCTCAAAATGATGTATGGAATTTGATGCTCTTACTAAGGATGGTGAACGAGATCCATAGTCCTTATCCTGTGTGGCAAGTCAAAGTACTACTTCTCGTTGAACTAGACAATAGATCTATGGCTCTAGCCTATCATGTATCCCCCACCACTGCCACATCCGACCCCACTAGCAACACTTATACCATTGTTGGGGTAAGTGCCTGCATCCCCTCCCCAACCACGACTATCATTGTCGTTCCCATGCCCAATGTCAGGCGGGCATTGAGTCCTATCATCACACTTACTACGACTTAACGATAGGGAGGGGCCCATGAAGATGTTCTTCACTTTCATCAAGAGGTACCAAACTCATCACCAAAGTATCAAAGGAGTCTACTTCTACCCTCTGCTTGCTTACTACCTGGTTGATATGATACAAGAGACACTGCTCTCTCGACTACTTGTAGAGTAAGGTCTCTCTTCATATTATCTAAATCAGCTGACTTGATCCACTCATAAAGCGGGTCCTCAACATTATCACCTAACTGTGCCATGGTCCCATTAATAACAAGTCAAGCGGGTCTGAATTTGCCTTCATGTCTCATTTTTCCTGCAACTGTCTCCTTTTAAACTTTATATTATAATGACGGAAAATAAGCTTTTACAGATTCTCATATGCTAGCATGTTCCTCTTGTTGGTGTGTATGGGAGACCACGTGCTTAAATTCCTCTCGCATGGTGAGGAGGATACAGTTTGAACAAGAACATGGACTATTAATAACTACAGTGCAAGTGTGTCACCTCCGTATATCGCCCACCACTTGCTTGTATATCCATGAGAAGTTTTTTTTAGTTTAAATTTTAAATAAGGAATGTAATTACCTAATTATATACCATTCTTCTTGAGAAAATACATAAATTATACTTACACGACATTATTTCTTTCTCTTGATGCTTTTACTAATGTCGATGAAAGCGTATCTGTCACATCCTTAAACCACAACAACTATAAATACATATTCACAAGTAATCATTTTTAATTACCAATATTTCTAGAAACTATAAGCAAGAAAATTTACTTTACTAATTACCATTAGTGAAATTGCTCAAATTGCATTACATGGTTATTGAATTCTACTTGCGCGGGCAATTCAGGGAACATCCTTTTAAATACCTCGTGGACGACCATATTCAAATTTTTATTCTCAAAGAGTCGACTTTGTAATAGAATTTGGGGTTCAGGTAGTACATTAAAACTCAAATAGTATTTACTCAGTTATATTAATATGTAAACAAGGTAGTACGCTGAAACTCAAATAGAATTTACTCAATTATATTAATATGAAAACAAAAGTGATACTTAAAGTGTAAATGCAAGTGATAAAAAATAAAGGTAAATGATATTGAGAAACCACTGATGTGAATTAGGGATTGTAACTTGTATCTCTTCTCATAATTCTTTTGAGCTCCAACATTGACCCCATCGAAGGCCACATTTCATTATTTACAATCTGTAAGACCCTATGGATTGGATGTAGGATGGAAACAATAATCTTAAATCTATCCTATAAGGAATTACAAGGCATAATTTTTGAAACTTTCTTTGTACATTTGGTATGTATTTAGTTTCACTCTTAAGTATTTTTGAGATATGAACAAATTCTTGAGACTTACATGGTGCCTATACAAGCTACTATGTGATAAAGTTTATAGTAAACCATGTCACACCCGGTCTAACAATATCCCCTTAAAAACACTCGCGCATTGCAGCAAACAATTATGAGTGATTATATATCAAGTTTGTCACCCTCCTCGCATCCTTGATGGTCTTCCTGAAACTCCCTATGGCCTATTACCTTGAATGTCAAATCAATGTAGTCTGCCATGCATAGGTTCCAATAGAGATTATACATCCTCATTAATTTTTTCTTCACCTTAAGAAATGTACTGTCATTGTCTGTCACAACGTGAATGACATTTTCGGGCCCAACCTCTGTAATCACTTTCTTTAGGAGGTCATATATGTAGGATGACTTTTTTATGTTAGCAGATGCATTAATAGATTTGAGGAAAATGGGTTGCTCTTTACGGTATACCATGAAATTAATAATGGACAATTTTATGGGTCCCATTCACCTATCACAAATGACCGACAACCCGTACTACTTCTAGTTCAGATTGAGTTCATGTACCCAAGCATGCATCTCCTCATACTCTTGATCAAGGTAGACCCTAAGAATCTCCTATGACATTAGAGGCTTTGCACTGGGCCCAACATGCTGCACCTCCTTGACATATTTTGAAAGTGAGAACTGACCGTTGCATTTTTTGGTATCTGGCATGAAATTAACCACTTACTTATGGTGATCCCCATTGTCCCCCTGACTCCCTGACTCCATTTGTCTTTTAAATTCTTCTGCTCAGTATCTGTAATTGGTGCATCTATAACATAGGCACTCTATGCGGGCTATGGGTAAGTTTCACTTGAACCACTACCACCCATACTATCTCCCTCAAACCATTTGCTACTCTCACTAACCTCATGTCGGGAGCTCTTAAACGACGACATAGTCTCGTCAAGCCATTTGCTCTACTCCGCCTCCCACTCCAATGTTCGGGGCTTGTAGATCACCTATCTGAACTCCCTCCTATCTTGCATCGTAACACAATCATCGAAAAATGCAATCCCCTCCTCTTTGTTGTCATCTTGCTTTTCCTCAACAATACATAAGGTTATTTAGGACCCCATAGCTACTCCATAAGACCCCTCTCCCAATCCTTTTGTTGCTACTGGTGTAACTTTCACTCAACCAATACTCTTGTCATATATGCTCTCATTGACTTTGTTACACTTGGACAATCTTTTAGATTTTTGTAACATTGCCAAATGCACCTTCAACTTAGACACCTTCAGTCCATATCACTTACCCATAGTAGTTGCATATAAATTTATATTTATTCACCTTCAACGGTTGTCTATGTTTTCACCTAATGTCACTTACTCTTCCTTTTCTCGATTTGAATGCTATTTTGTTCCCTATTGACTGCATATAGATATAACTAAACAAGTTGCATATAACTCCATATTTATTCTCCGAAGAAGTTTTTTTTATAGTGGGCATTCAATGACCATTGTTTCTTGTAACATGGTCCACTTAAGAGTTGAGACATCAGATTGGTGGGTATTCATATAATTATTTTACATGATGAGAATGACCTATCCTTTGACATAAGGCATCTACACAATGGGTCTAATCTGGTGAGTGGCTTAGATCTCACATAAGTATTTTAGGATTCCTCATGTAAAGGACCAATGCAAAAAAAAGTGTACATAGGAGAATTAAAGATCAATAATAAATAACTCTAACAACCATATTTAATAATTAGTGCCTAAGGAGGTAAGTGATATGATGATGAGACATTGT
Source organism: Magnolia kwangsiensis (assembly GCA_037074715.1). Lineage (NCBI taxonomy): Eukaryota > Viridiplantae > Streptophyta > Magnoliopsida > Magnoliales > Magnoliaceae > Magnolia > Magnolia kwangsiensis. Next base: position 65,522,322 of record CM073589.1, read on the forward strand.
GATCTCACTCCACAAGCAAGCGCACAAGAGGTATTACATTTTATCAGTTGTTGACCTTTACACATGTTGAAAATCCACACTGTATATCAGACGATCCTAACTCTATAGATTTCTCTTCTAGTAAAACAGGACAACTTGATTATCAAAGATTAGATCCATCCAATCAATGTGATTTGGTGTCATGACCTATTTGTAGATGGTCCCACGATTTGGACACTTCAGATTGAGTTATAGTATGGAATGTGTACAATTTCATATGCATGTATAAAACCATCAAACCTTGTCAGAGTATTAAATAACCCGAGGAATGCTCACCTGCACACCTTCTTATGTGAGCACCCATACACACCTTTACACATGTGTCATGGGCTCATAATCTGAATGGTTCATGTGATGCGGCACCCCTTGAAACCTTATGGGCCCAATTTCTAGCCTGATCCAAAACTCTAGTGGGCCATGACAAAGAGAAATGCAAATCAAGGGTGAAAACTATTTCCTTTTACCATGGCCCACCAGAGTTTTTTATTAGGCTGAAAGATGGGCTTGTGAGGTTTCAAGGGGTGTCGCACCACGTGGACTGTTCAGATTATGAGCTTTAACACGTGTGCAAAGGTGCACGGGTGCTCACGTAAGAAAGCACGCAGGTGAGCATTCCTATAAATAACCCTTCTAATCATGGGGAGTGGATTAGGTGCGTCCTTAGCCTCACCGAACATGGTGTGACCTTAATGTGTCCACATCTAATTTTTGGAGCCATTGTGCCTTGGTGCACATATATGGTAGACAATATGAGCACGAGCCTGCGAATCCCCGAATGCGTCTCTCGCTCACAAAATTTTTGCGAGTTTAGGCCGAGTAATCATAGACTCAGACTGAAGCCTTTAACAGGTGGATGGTCGGCCATACCGAGAGCATGAATCAGTTGGTGGCTTTGTTTGTCGAAAAAGCACTTGTTGCACCTCAGCAACGTGCAGAATATTGACACTAATTTTGTTGAGAATTTAGTACCTGTACCAACTGTCCAACCAGTGTCATAGGCATTTCGTTTATGAAAAAATATAGCATCTGTTCCTGTCATTGTTCTGGTGCAGGATGTACGAAATTCACCACCACCTGTCGATTTCAGATGTCTTGAACACGCTCCTATCTAGGACATGCAAATTTCACTACCTCTGGTAGATTTCAGGCGTCTTGAACATGAGAATGTAAACTTAATCCCTAAAAACAAGAATTAATGGATACTTGGGGACAACCTTTGCCCAAGAATCAACTTTATAATGAGAAGTAATATCAGGTTGGTCCTGAACCACCTCCAATTGTTGCACAACAATATTGGAATCGTAATAAAAAAAATTCAAATGGTTCAGGAAGTAGCGAGCAAAGTTCTCGGTTAAACTACTACTCCAGTTTATCACAAGCCTTATCCTAACTGGATCGACCAACAACATCCATTGCCAAGGAATTATTGACCGAAATAATCACTATAAATTACAATTATAGAACATACAGGTTATTTTACTATACAGTGTGGGGAACTGGCCAACAATAATCACTATAAATTGCAATTATTCGATCATTCTCTAACTGGGGTAGCCTTTACTTGGTATTCTAATCAGTTGCCAAATTTCATACAAACTTAGCAGAAGATGGAAGAAAAGTTTCATTCTCAGTTCTTCTATAAGGACAAAGAAATTTCTTTGGTCAATCTTGCCCCCTTTTGACAATTGTCAGGAGAATCGATCGAAAATTATATTGCTCAGTTTAAGAGGGCAAAAAGGCGATGCAAGATAGTCATGATTGGGGTAAAATTTGTCTAATTGGCCCATGATGGTATAAAGTTTAAGCTTCGAAAGAAGTTTATCGAGACAAAATTCATATATCTCTACAATATAACTAAAAATGTATCATGATATGAAACTTTGTTTTGGGAGTCGATGTGACAAAAGAATGCATTAGCAATGATATACTATTGTGATTATAATTATGATGTTGCAGTGGCCGAAGTTGTGGCTAAACAACCATTTGTTTGCTTGGCTTTAATTAAAACAGATGCAACTATGCTATCTAATCAGAAAATTCAATGGACGTATACCTTTGATATTACTTGGGCTGACGAAATCTTTGATATTATGCTAGCAGAGAAATTTATCAAAGTTACTGTCAGACATAAGATACTAACAAAACTCTATAAATAGCAGGGGGAATTTATAGAGCAAAACACCCAACAATCATCTATAAATTTGATCTAATACAAATCAAATCTATCTTTTATCTTAGCTTATCATAGGAGTAGCGATAATCCAGTAGTAGTAATTCTTAGTTATAGTTTTTTAGTTATAATTCAAATTTATGCTCATCGTTGGATTTGTTCTTTAATATAATATCATATCGTTCTTTCAAGAGACACACGTAGTCTTGCAGTCGCTCCTACTGATTGATTATAAGAATTTCCTTTTATTTGATTGCACTAGTATTTTGAAAAAGTCATTTCTTGTGGAAGGCAAAGGACAACCCACTTCCGAAGGAAGAACCCCATCATCTGATCATTGCATGTTCATTATAAAAGTTTGCAAGGTATCTGGTCATATATGTTCATATTGCTTATTTCAGCGCTTGAGTCAAAGTTGATTAGTTTGTATTGGGCCACTCTAACAATTCTGGTATGCCCACGCATACTACATGTGAAAGAAAACAAATCAGGTGCCAACATATGCTACCAAAGGAACTTCCATAGTGAGAAGTTAGGTCAGGCTATGGTGATGTTTGTGAGAAATCTATTCTATCTATTCTATCTATTCTTTTTCTATCATGTTAGAAAATATGCTTAAAATTAAGGTAGATCCAAAACTCAAGTGGGTGGCACGACAAGAAATATGTAGAATTGAACCTCCACCATTCAAACATTTGTAACACGACAGAGGTTTTGAATAGGTTAATATTTATCCAGTTCAATTTATTCATAAATAGTATGGATGGCATATAAACATCGTGGTGGAGGTTTCAACTGCGAGCATTTCCTTGCTCACTGTCCATGTCTTGTTGGCCCACTTCAGCTTTGGATCTGCTTCATTTTTTATGGCCCATGTCCTATTACGATTCAAAAATATATGGCCCGAGTGGATTTCTTACAAATATCACAGTGGCCCACTTAGCTTCCATGGCAGGAAGTTCCTCGATAAGATTTTCTCAGGCAATTTGCCTCTCTTAACATCAAACCAGGAGTGGGACCAATAGATTTTCTAGCACCGAATCCAGTGAATACGAAATTCGAGTCCGGTGAATAAGAGGAAGAAGATCGGAGAAATTGAAGAAGGCGGGCATTCCTACTACAGAAAAGACCTCATAAACACACTCCAATCAGCAACCAAACACAACCCTCCCTCTCTTGATCTCCACATCTCTCCATCTCGATCTCTGCTTCTGGCACTTCTTATCCTCCATGGAAACTACTACGGTTCTCTGCTCATTTCACTGTAAATCTCTCTCTCTCTCTCTCTCTCTCTCTCTCTCTCTCAGCTACCGGACCTTAGGTTGAAGTTTTCATTTTTTTTCAACATTCGATTTATGCTTAGTTGCTTATGATTCGGTCTGAATGCACTTTGTTGATGGATTTTGTTATATTACGATCAAGATGGTAGGGAATGATGCAATGCTGTGGGATCAGCTTATAAAGAACTCCCTAAGCACATTTCATGGAGAGGAAGGTGAATCTGGACCGTTGATCTCGTGGGCCACACCGTGGATGGTTTGTTGTTTGAAAAAAAGGCCAATTGGATAATCCCTTTGGTGTAATTTGTGTCCTTGGCTATGGTAAGAGGTGTGAAATGGTAAATGGTCAGCCGAGGGGAATGGGCAATGGTGGTGGCTTGGATGGTCCTGATTCATTGTGTGGCCTACTAGATGGATGATCCTGATCAACTTTCTCCCCTGCTGCTAATACTGGTGGGAGGTAGTTTTATGGGGGTTCCCATACAACTAGGGTTATTATATCACTACCCTTATGCTAGAAAGTTTATTTTATTGTTATTTTAGGTGAAGGATTTGATGTAATTGATGTGTATTTTAGGTTATATTTTCCAGGTTCGTATATGGTTGTCAGTCTTTATGTTGGTTGCATCCTTATATATTGCTTCAAGATCTCACCTATGCTTGCCATAGGATTTAGAAAAAGAAATGAAATATACAATGCTTAGCCCAAATTGCCTGCGTTTCCAATCGCCCTTTCTAATTCATCCATACCATTCATATGTTGGGTTCCACCATGAACTGGTGATGGAAAAAAGATCTCCCCGAGCAATCCTATCATGCAATAATTGACCTGCAAATGGATGGTTATAAAGAAAAAGTAAGCCATGGTTCACATGAAATGGGTAGAAGTCGTCCAATTGGATGACAGGGGTTGTCTGTTGAGGAGATATTTTGTTTGTCACCCATTCATGGTGTGGTCTACAAGCGAACATCCTGCATCACTAGAAGGTGGGCCCCTTCTACACAAATACTGGTTCTGATCGAAGGACTAGTAATTTGGGCAAGATTGTTAATTCGTTTAGTTATGCCTCCTTTATAAATTAGAACAACCTTTTTCTTCTAAGTAACACTGGTTTGAACTTTCATGAATTATAGGGGGATGTCAAAAGACTCACTAAAAGTAGTTTCTCTCCATGGTATACTATCATTTCGGATTTGTGAATTCATGTTCTTTAATTAACATAATCTTTGGCAAAGGAGAAGGGAAGGAGTTGCATAATCCTGTTAGCTGGTGTGAGCTTCTGTTTCTTAAGGAAGCCATACCTACCTGGTTGTTATTTGTTGTAACATGATCCATTGTGCCATGGGGTACTTGCAAAATATAGTATCCCTCTCGACTCAAGGTGTAAAGATTCAACATTATCTTGAGAATTGCCTTGAGTTAATATGAATTGGTAACAAGGTTTATTCGGTGCTTTAGTGTCTTGTGTTTTACTCTTGTTTTGAATATGAATAACAAGATAGGATTTTCAGCTATAAGTTTAGCAGAGGTGTTTTCAATTATCATTGTCAAGGTGCTTATCTTGAGATTTATGAAGGTATTAGGTCTCGACTGGGGCAGAGTGATTTTGTTTGGAGGTAGATGCTTGGAAATGTTTTTGGCAAATGAATTTATTCAACTGGTTTCAATTCATTTTCTTACCAAGCTTTGGTATGTGTATCATGTAGCCATGCATTTCTTTGTATATTACATATTCCTTAATATGAATCTCATCATTCTTAAGGTCACCCATAAAATGAAGGTCTCGTAGTGAAAACGTAGGCTGCTAAATGTGTTCTTCGGTATTTGAGAGGCACAAGTAAGTATTTCTCCACCTTTAACAAAGGATCGAAAAGTATGCATGGTTTTGGAGATCTGATTTTTTACTATGATCTCGCTACGGGAAAGTCACAAGTAAGTACTCCAGCTGCACGCTCTAACATGGTACACACTTGACTTTTGAAGCACTAATCAGCCTTACACTTCTAAAATGATCATAGACCAGAATGTGTAGCAATCACCTACACATTACCACGCTCTTCACATACTGCCCATATAAGAGGTCAAAATGCCAAAGAAGAGAAATCCTAGGTTCATCAGGGGATGCTCAGCCTAAGAGAATCAGAAAGAGAAAAAGGAAAGGGATAAGAAATATATTTAAGAGGGAAGAAAGTAGAAAAAATGAGCTTGATTTTACCTCTTTGATATCATGAAAGTTTGTATGAAAAGACAGAAAAGGTAAGAGAAGAGAGGGAGTAGAAAAAAAGAATAGGAAAAAGGAAAAGAGAGGCTAGGGATGGATTATGCACCCCCATCTTGCATTTATCCACTAAAGTCATGAAACCAACATATTGAAATACCCCTTTATACAATTTTCAATATAAGCCCCTAAAAATATATAATATGAAGAAGGAGAGGAACTAAAGGATAGAACTGGAGGGATAGGTGGGTCATTTATTCATACAGCCCATATTAATCTCTAACAACTTTGATAACCACAACTTTAGCTTAATTTGAAACCCGCCCAACCAACATCATTAGCTTTCTACTACTGTTCCACCATGTTGATGAATCTTGATTTTTGGATACAATTTTGTCTACCCAGACCACCCTAATTTTTGGATATGGTCATCTTCATGGTATGCATCATTCAGATGTTCCATCCACTTTCCAGGTTAACACATGCTATGTTTGGAGAGGGTTTTTCTCTTTGAAGTTACAAGTTTTCAATGGTGTTAGCGGTTACCCATCTGTCATGCATTTTTGCTGTTGGAAGTCACCCATGTCATTTATCATCATTAGCTGTGTAATCGTAGAACATCACTTTCAGGTTTCCAGACAGGACAATTGCACTTGAAAAAGAAATAGGCTGCATCTTAATACGGTGAGAAACAATATGGTGTCCCAATCTGCTGAATCTTCACCTACTCAAGAGGACATTAAAAGGAGTCACCCTTTAGTGAAGATGTGTGGTATTACATCGGCTAAAGATGCTGCAATCGCTGCAGAGGCTGGTGCTAGTCTCATTGGGATGATCATTTGGCCTAAATTAAAACATTCTGTGCCTCTTTCGGTGGCTAAAGAAATCTCAAAAGTTGCAAGAGAGTATGGCGCGAAGCCTATTGGGGTGTTTGTGGATGACGACGCAGACACGATATTAAGAGCTTCTGATGCATCAAATCTTGAGTTTGTGCAGGTAAATTTCACTCTTAACCCGAGAAACATGATGGCTACCAATACTTGTGTGCAAGATCTAGGTTGTTCATCCAGTGGTGGTGGACCCCACCATGTATGTGCCATGACGAGAAATCAGGCCGGTCCAGTATCAGCTGGGCCACAGGTATATAAAAAGTGGATAGTTAAGGAAATTGACTAGTGGTCTGCATGTTGCCTGACTGATGAGCGGATGGGCTTGATTTTGGGCCATGACACATACATGAAGGACCCAGTTATCAGCACACATTACAACTCTACACATGCCAGTATAGTGAGACTTCTGTTCCTACTCTCATGAGTTAGCCATACCAACTTTTTATTTTTTTAACCCACCCACACACAGAAACACACACTCACACACCCTCACACACCCCATATGGGCACTCAAACCCATGACTCAGTGTTGAAATGCACTTTGAATACCACTGAGCCATGGGTTGGAACCCTTTGCAGGGCTCATTGCAAGAAGCATAATGTCCTTGTGATTGTGAAAAATTGCAGTTATGTAGCTTCATGGGAATGGGTCTAGGGCTGCTCTTCTAGCTTTACAACAACATAGCCGGATAATATATGTTTTGCATGCGGATGGAAGTGGAAATCTCTTGAATGAAATTACTAAAGAAGAGAGTTCTTTAGCTGACTGGCTTTTGGTGGATAGTGCAACGGGTGGCAGGTCTGAGATACTTTCCCGCATTTCTTCAATTCCCAAGCTATTATTTGCCTTTTGCATTGTGTTGCATACTTGTACACATTCCTGCATTTCTTCAATTCCCAATGCTGACTGGCATTACAAGCATTGTGCTTTCACCCTTTTGTTCACAAACACTTTGGACTTGCTAATAAATTAGAAGATAAGCTTGGAAGTCTGTCTTGTATTATGCATGAAGGCAAGAGATGTAGCATTATTTGGAGAAGAAAAACATGTCATGTGTACAGTTGACACTGGGTTCATCTGGCTTGGTCCAGCCATAGTCCAGCTTCACTTTGGGCTGACGCTGAAGGCCTACAAGTTGGACCTAGGCTGAGTTTGCCTAAAGTCCCACAAATTTAGTTCATCACATTACTACTTATTTAACATTGATGGGCTTAATATTTGACTGGTGGTTCTGGCCTTCTTCTCCATGCCTGATTCCTCAGAGCTCGTTAGCTGGGCTGGGTCCTATTTCATCAATTGGACCTATAAAGGCATCAACATGGCCTCAAATGTCCCAGTTGCAAGTCCAATTATGAGGCTTATTTCCCATTTCCCATTTCCCATTTTCCATTTTCTATTTCTATTTCTTTAATCGGTATATTGCTTTTGTAGAACTGAACTGGGAATGTTTGCCATGAGAAGTGGCTAATGTTTTATATAATATGAATGCGATTTGGTATTTGTTTACTGTTTCTCATGAATAAAAATCTATCTAGTTTTGAGGTTCTTTTTAAAAGATTTCTTTCCTCACACAGTTATGCAAATATTCACACATTTGATTACTTTGAACCAAGGTGTTCCATAACGGTTGATTACTTTGAACCAAGGTGTTCTATATCGGTAACAGTGGCCGTAATGGCCATGCCGTTACTATTATAATACGGGCTGTTAGGGCCTTTTTATTTTTATTTTTGAGAAAAAACTGTTTTGAAACCATTATGGGGCTGTTACAGTCCATTCGTGGGTCTGTTACGAACCATTACGGGGCCGTAATGGCCAGTTTTTTCTGTAATAGCAGTTTTGGCCCTACAACACATAACGGTTATGGTTGTTACTGTTAGATAACAACCTTTACGTAACCTTTTTTGAATACCTTGTTTTGAACGCGATTTTATTTGGTTGCAGCGGTAAAGGATTCAATTGGGAGAAGTTCAAATTACCATCAATAAAAAGCAAGCACGGATGGCTTTTAGCTGGACGGATCAATTGCGAAAATGTTTGTGATGCCATTGCAACTCTTAGACCACATGAAGTTGATGTGAGTAGTGGCATCTGTGCCTCCGATGGGGTCCAAAAGGATCCATTTAAAATATCTTCCTTTATGAATAAGGTGAACTTAGTATCTATTATTGATTATCTGCATAACGATTGAATAGTGACCTGATTTTTTTATTTTTAAGTATGAGCAAAATTAGGATAGTATCATGAATTATTATTTATAATGTCTGTGTAAACATCATTAACAGTTATAAAAAATGCTACCCTAGAGTTAAAAATAAGTTCCAACTAGGGAGCAATGCTGACTGCTGTGATAATATTGTTGGCATTCTGTGAAAATCACTACCATTTAAGTATATGATTTTTTATTCTGAAAGGGGTCCATCTTTGGACCACTAAAACTCCATTTTTAAAAATCATTGTTAATAACGATGGATTTATTTAAGAAATATCTGGTCTCTCTCTCTCTCTCTCTCTCTCTCTTTCTCTCTCTCACACACACACACACACAGAGTTTTCTATGCGAATTTGCATGCAGGATATTACTGGGTACTTTGTGCGTCAAGATTTGAAATGATCTGTATTTACTAGAAAGTGTGTACACTGCCAACCAGTTAACACTTGAAAAAATAGGGTTACAATTAAGGCTGGCCCCAATGCACATGTCCAGCCCATGAGCTAAGGGCCAGAGTCCAAGCCTAGCTATGCTTCTTAGGTATGGAATCTAGGCTAGGCTAGTCCAACCAGTCTAGGACTAAGCTAAGTAATGTTGAATAAGCTCGACAGTACTGGCTTGGGAGTGGGCTGGACTCTCTGTCTATAAGTTATTCCTTGAAGTTATTGGACCTTAAAACTCTTGCCACAGTTCAACCCTTGAGAATGAAGCTTAGTCCAGACCTGGCTCAGATTTGTCTTTGAGCTTGTCTCTTTGGAGGTTTCAGGGCCTTTTTTGTGTTGTTAGATTTTTCTTCCCCTTGTATAATTCATTGAAATACCATTTGTCTTCTAAAATAACTTTTTTATGTTATAAAATCACTTCCCTGTTTACAAAAAATCCTGTGAACTTGCTGTCATTGTAAACAAGGGAATTTATTTTTTTTTGGGTCAAATGCCTCCATTATATAGCATAGTTTACAACATGCCTTTATAACCTAAAAAGGAGTAGGTTGGGGTAATTTCTCGGTTACCATGAATATCTAGGTTATAAAGGCATGTTGTAAACTCCTAACTGGTTCAAGGAGTAGGTTGGGGTAATTTCTACATCAACTATGGCAGGGCCTAAGACCCAATGGTCATGCAAGCTTGCTACAACCGGCCTGGCCAGGGCGCATTACCTTTTGAAAGTCTCACCCTGAGGTAATGGTACCTAAGCTCCTGCCTTCAAGACCAGCACCATCAACCCAGTACCACCTTACTACTACAAATCAAGGGCCGATCACTAGGAGTGCAGCTCATCATAACACAGATGAAGTGCCTCTCCTCTCCTGCTGCCACCACAGTAAGGTGATCCAACTCTCCCCTTGCGCTGACTGAAGGTGACTTTCTTCCACTAATGACTAGGGAATGCCTTTCTTCCTCCTATTTTCAGAACTCATCAAGTGCTCGGAGCCCCACTGCGGAGTCTAGTCGAGCAACATTCTCCAATCATGTCCAGTTTAGTTCCATCCCCTGATATTTCTAGTAGCTCTGCATCTTATACGTTAGAAGCGACCGTGCCAATGACAGGCACTTGACAGGCTAATCCGTCAACTCATGAGAACCCTCTTGTTAAGGTTCTCCAAGTCTAGGCAGATATGCTTCAAGAATTCAAAGCCTCACGAATACACTGCGCCTTTGCTTGAACAACGATAACTCCATCAACTACCCCTCTTGCGAACAAGAATACTGGACTGGAGCATTGGCTAAGTGAATCATTGGATGATTTGCTAGCAGCTCCCAGAGCGTGCTTGCATCCTGATACTGAGGAACTGGTTCCCATGGCTTCGCACCGGCACCCATTCCTATAGCCACTTAGGAAGACTTGAGGCAGGTAGTGGCCGACGTAGTCTGCTAAGAAAAGGATGCGAAAGAAGGAGAAGTTCGTGTACCAAACTCCATACCCCTGTGAGATTGAGGACATACCCTTCCCCGTCAATTACAAGTGCTCGGACTTTCAAAGGTCACTTGCTCGCTAAAGGAACAATTGATTCATTTTCTCCCCACAATGGAGAATTTCTTGACAGTACCTCAGAATTATCTTCGATTGCTTGGGTTGTCATTGACCGAATAAGCCTTTCAGTAATACGCCTCTTTGGTGCCCAACTCTGTCCATTACTAGGAATAGATGTAGAGCATGTTTCTTGCAAACTTCTTTCCTTAGAGCAAGACATCAACCTGGTTGACCTCGCCTTAACAAAGCAGTGTCCAAATGAAGTAGCACAAGAGTATATTACTTTGTAGAGAGATCTTTGGGGTTATGTTGTGAAGATTTTATCTCAATTGGGTCTGGTTAATTAAAATAATAGAAATGTTAGTCTTGCACATGAACTTTTCTACTTGAATTCAAAATGTTATGAATTTTGTTTTTCCTTCAAAACTTTGTTTGGAAAAAGTGAAACTCTTTTGAAAATATTTAGTTTCACATTGCTTAGAGAGAAAATGCTAAAGGGGTTTATAAGCTTTGAATTATCTAGTATTCTTACTTGGATAATGGAAAGAGAAGAAGGCTAGCTTGTGTGTTCTAGTGAGAAGCACTGGAACACATGCACACTTGGGCACATGCACATGCGGCGTGGGCAATGGGCTGTGAGACGGTGTGGCTGTAGAGGCGCTAAGACTGCACTTTGCACTTCACACATGAACATTGTGTCGTAGATGGCAATCCCACATGACCTACTACGGACCAATTTGATTCAGTGCTACTAGGCTAAGCTATTACTAAAATGCTGATGGCGAGTACGCCGATCGGCCAACAGAAATCAAATGTTATTAAGTGTTGGCTAATTAAATATTACTATTGCGCCTTTCAGCCGTAAGAACTGTTAGTTTGGTTGATTTGAATTAAGTCATGTTTCTTCATAAAGACCATTATTGAGTTGCATCTTTTCATAAAAACCGTTTTTGAGTTAAGTCGCGTCTTAATCGAACTTGAGGGTTGACAACCCCAAGTGCAGGGTTGTGATGTACTTTTAACTCGGTGAGAACGAGATCAATCCATAGGAAAATTTGTGAGAAATCACTTAGAACAAATTTGATTGTCTGGGTTTTTAATTCAACGAAGTTGGAAGGGTTTAAAATGATTAATAAAAAATGACTAAGGATTCAAGAATTAATAATCAATTGAACTTGAACTTAATTCGTCTTCTCGAGTTGATAATTCAACTAGAACTATATTCCGATCCATTCTAATAGGAAGATAAAGCAATAATATCAATCACAAACAACCAACATAGATTAGAATTGCAATAGGTTTGGTCTCTCATAAAGATCTAGGTAATCAATTGCAAGGAATCGAAAGCATTCATTGTACTTGGAAGCCATGTTGAATCAATCAACTTTACAAATTGATCCATTCCCCAATCTAGGAATTCAATTACAATTCAACATATAAAACTAATAACTTTCATTGAAAATAAATAAAAGATCAAATATCTATCAAAAGGTTCTTCCCTTAGCCTTAACTAAGAGATTAGCCATGCACGAACATCTTAAACAAAAACAAAAGAAAAGCATGAAAAATAAATTAGAATCAAATGATTGAAGAGGAAGGACGGTTTTGTAAAAGCTCCACCATATCTTGCTCTCTCCTAAGCCTTAATTCATACATATAATGACCTAAAACACTCATTTACGCACTTTTGTTATGCTTAGGTCGCACCAAAGTCAAGCCAAATTAATTTTCGGTTGCAGCCGAATTCCTCAAAAATATGTTTGAATTCTTTGTCTCCTTTAGGTTGCACCAAACGAACCTTCGGTGGCATTAAATAGCACTCGGTTGCACCTATCAGTCGAGCCGAATTAACTCTGGAAATTACTGTTTCTTGCTGGATTGTTTGCGGCGCTTTCGGTCGGACCAAACCTACCTTAGGTGGGAACGAACAGTCTGTTATTTATATTCCTTAACTGTGTAATTTTTAAGACTTTTCCTCATCTTTGGTACTTATTTTCCTTGGATCTTTGACACTTGAATTCTTTAATACTATTCTCCAAAGATCCAATCCTGCACTTGATCATTCTTTGAGCTTAATTCATCCCTCTTAAGCATGATTTTATCTTTGGCTTCTGAATTACTTCACATGCAGAAAACATATGTTAGGGAATCAATTTAGTACTTAAATGCATTCGAAACTAGTGTAATTGAAAAGATAAATATGCAATATTTAGGCTTGATCACACCCCCAACCAACATTTTACTAATCTCGAGTAAAACATGTGAAAGATTTCGAATCCAACAACGAATTCTCAGAAAAGTCAATCTTGTAATCTCAAATAATTTCAAACTAATCTAATCAAGACAGAACTAAATTTACTAATTTTAAGCATAAGTTTCACCTAAGCTCTAGTACTTTAATAAATATCATGATTAAGTTCAAAGCAGTAATCATACAAATGAATAAATCCCAACATTGAGTTTCATGAATGTACTATATAATCTAGACTTTTCACAACTACAGATTCAGTTCTTCCACTTTCATATTCATAATGATAGTCAAGGAATGATTAGATCAACCAATGCTTAAACCAGAACTTGCCTTACAATTCAACACTTTATTCTAGTTTTTGAATAATTTTTTTCATCGATGGCTTTCACTCTATTTCTCATTTTCCATTCATTAAAATTTTTTCTTTGTCCATACATTCTTCTTTTGTTCTTTTCTATACCTAATAGTATTTTCATGGACAATCCAATAGGTAGCCCTTTTCGACAATTATTTTTTTAGTTGGGTATTTTTCGTTCGAACATGATGGATAAATTCCACAGGCTTGGTTCCTAACATTCACAATAATCATCAAGTCAATAATTTAGTATCCAATTAAACTCTAATGTGTAAGCTAGAGTTGACATGTTATGTTTATGACTCAATCAATGTTCAAACTTTCCAGTTAAAAACTATTAAATGGAACTCAATCTTAAAATCTATTAAGCAACTAGCATCTAGGCTTAAAAAATCCTCAAAAATATGTATCTTATTATTATAACTCTTGGATTATTGTATGAAATCACCAAAGATTATAGAAATCATCTACCAAAAATTTTCAAAAATCTAAAAAATTTAGCTCAAAATTCAATTCAAAAATTTCACCACCCAACATAATTTGAAGATTTTTCCAATGGAAACCCCACTCCCCAACCTAAATTCTACAGTCCTCAAGTATGAAATATATGCAATATAAACAATATAAGAGTAATAAAATAAAGAGGAGTTGGGTGAAAATAAGTACTTGCAGGATGACATGTATGAGAGCGAACTTCATAGATTGGTGCTTCAACAACTAAAAACTAAAAAAAAAACATTCTATTCTACTAAAGAAATTTAAGTTCTAAGAAGCAAACGAAAGGATCTCCGTCAGACTAGGAGATCAATCTTGGTACACAGGATCTTTCAGAGATATGGACATATCCTCTAGAGTAATTTTTTCACAAATGGTTTCAATCTTTATCAATTTTCCTTAAATACATTACCATTTTTGGAATTCACAACTTCCATGGCCCTATAAGGATAACCATTCTTTATTATGAAATGGCTGGTCCATCTAAATCGTAATTTTTCAAGAAAGAGATGGAGGTGAGAATTATATAGGATGACTTTTTGATTTGGCTTAAATGTTTTCTTAAAAATGTTTTTGTAATTGAATACATTTATTCTCTCATTGTATATTCTTGCATTGTCATTCGCATCTTTCCTAATTTCTTCTAACTGTACAAGCTAGAGTTTACGCAATGTGCTAACGTTGTCAATATTAAAATTGAACTTCTTTATAGCCCAATATGCTTTATGTACTAATTCCACTAGTAAGTGACAAACTTTCTCAAAGACAAGCCTATAGAGAGACATTCCAATAAAGTTTTAAATGCAGTCCTATAAGCATACAACAGGTCGGTTAGTTGTGAAGACTAATCGTTATGTTTTAGATTCACAGTTTTCTTTAGAATATGTTTAATTTTCATATTAGAAACTTCAGCTTGATCACTTGTTTGTGTATGATAGGGTGTAGCCACTTTGTGTGTAATGCCATATTTCTTCATTAAGTTATCAAATAGCCTGTTACAGAATTGCGAACCACTATCGCTAATTATGGATATCAACGTTCCAAATCTTGACAAAATATTTTCTTTTAAGAACCATAATACTGTTTTGTGGTTATTAGTTTTATAAGGAATTGCCTCCACCCATTTGGAAACATAATACACGACTAGGAGAATGTAAAGATATCCAAAAAATTAGGAAAAATGTCTTATAAAATCAATACCCCAACAATTAAAAATTTCTACAATTAAAATCGGATTTTTAAGCATCATGTTTCTTCAGGACATTCTTCCCATTTTCTAAGATTGCTCACCCACTTTGTAAAACTCATGAATATTTTTGAACATGGTTGACCAATAATAACCACATTGAAGAATCTTGCCGGTGTTTTTCTTTGCTAAAAAATGACCTACACAAGCTTATGAGTGACAAAATGAGATAACACTAGATTGTTTATTGTTTGAAACACATCTCCTAATGATTTGGTCTGGGAAATATTTAAATAAATAAGGGTCATCTAAAAAAAATTACATATCTTAGTTAAAAATCTTTTCTTATCTTGTGACATCCAATGGATTTGCAATTTACCTATCACAAAATAATTAACTATGTCAGCATACCAAGGTACCTGGGAAACAAAAAATAATTGCTCATATGGAAAAGTGTCTTGGATTGGCGAAATCTCAATGGAATTCGAAAGTACTAGTTAAGACAAATGGTCTACTATTACGTTCTTTACTCCTTTCTTGTCATGTGTATTTAAGTCAAACTCTTGGAGTAAGAAAATGAAGCTTAACATCATTATTTGAGAGAAGATATTTGAGCCCTGCATGATCAGTGAAAATTATAATTTGGATCCAATCAAATAAGACTTGAATTTGTTCAGAGCGAAGACGATGACAAGGAGTTCCTTTTCTGTTGTTGAATAATTTATCTGGGCACCATTCATGGTTCTACTTCCGTTTTAGATAACACATGGTTTTTTTTCCCTTTCTTTGGCTAACATGGCCCTAATAACATAGTTGTTAGTATCACACATGATTTCAAAAGAAATGCTGTGGCTGTATGATTGGTGCGGTTGTCAACACACCCTTTAACTTTGTAAAAGCCTCTTGGCATGAGTGAGTCCACTCGAATGGGACATCCTTTTGAAGGAGTTTACTTAATGGTCTAGAAATCTGACTGGAATCCTTAATGAAACTCATATAAAATCCTGCGTGATTGAGAAAAGAGCGAATGCCGTGTACTCTTTTGGGAGTCAAAACATTGGCAATCAAGTCTATTTTGGCCTTGTCCACTTTAATTCTATTAGAAGGGATCGCATGTTTCTATTTTGAATTATGAAGTTATACTTTTCCTAATTCAATACAAAGTTTTTTCTCTTCACACCTTATCAAAACTAAATTCAAGTGCTTGAGGCACTCATCAAATGCACTATGAAAAATGGAGAAGTCATCTATGAATACTTTCGAAAAATGCCCAACATTATTTGAAAAAATACTAAGCATGCATATCTGGAATGTTGCAGGAGCATTACATAGCTCGAATGACATCATTTGATAAGCGAAGGTGCCAAATGGGCATGTAAATGTGGTCTTCTCCTGATCTTCAGGGGCTATCTCAATCTAATTGTAACTTGACTACCTATTAAGGAAGTAGTAGTAGGAATGACCGACCAACTTTTCAAAACTTGGTTAACAAAAGATAAGGGAAAATGGTCTTTTCTTGTGACAATATTTAATTTCATGTAGTCCATGCACATTCTCCAACTAGTGGTAACTCTATTTGGTATGAGTTATTGTTGGCATTGGCTACCATGGTAATTTCAGACTTTTTGGGCCCCACCTGAGTTGGACTCACCCACTAACTATTAGATATAAGGTAGATGATACTTATATCCAATAGTTTCAACAACTCAGCTTTAACTACATCTTTCATATTTGGATTTTATCAGCGTTGTGGTTGCCTCGATGTTTTGACATTCTCCTCTAGGTGTATTCAGTGAGTGCAAATCAGGGATCAAATCCCTTGAGGTCCATAATAGTCCATCTTGTGACACTCTTGCGATTCTTAAAAGTATCAATCAACTTGCTCTCTTGCTTATTGTTAAAGTGGGAAGAAATCACTATTGGATATGTATCTTATTGACCTAAATAAGTGTATTTCAACTTAAATGTCAATGGTTTTAGGTCAAGCTTTGGTGCCTTGATGCTGAACGGTATAGGCTTTGAGTGCCTGAGGGGCAATTTTTCAAAATATGGCCTCCACTTATTAGTTTGAAGTATTGGCCTAGAATCTAACAAAGTGCTCACTATATCCAATATCACGTAATCATCAGAATCCATATAGTGAGCAAGACATGCTTCTAAGAGGTTGAATGTCACGCCCCAAACTCAAAAAATGGGCTCACAAAATTTCTCATCGCCGAATCTGGCGCCGATTGCCTCCATAGTGCCCCATTCTCGTATCCCAATACTCATGTGCCAGATTCCAATCCTGAGATCCTATAAGGAGGATTTTTAGTATGATTTTTTTTAATGACGCATAACTACAAGCATAACCAAGTCACAAAATAACATCACTACATATCCACTATATCAAAAATTTTAAGTACAATGCAGGAAGGGAAATATAAGATGATCAAGAGGCTCCAAAATAGACTGATGCACACTCCTGCCTCAACGCTGTTGCTGTCCAACACTACCTACACGCAACTGTCGTGCATAAGCTTACAAAAGCATAGAGGGTGATGTAAGTGTGTGTGCAAGACAAGTGCCAAGTATATAATATCAGAGCAATACGAAAATATGCAGTAAGTCCATGAATACAACCAGTCGTACCAAGGCTATGTGATGTAAGATATGAATGCTATCAGCCATACCAAGACCATGTGATGTGAGACATGAATGCTATCGACCATACCGATGCAATGCGAGGCCTACGTAGCTAAATGTCATATGCGAGATGGAATCCAAGGAAGTTGGTACTCATCAAGTACACATATCAGTACAGTTCCTCTCTAGATATCACCGGAGTCTAGTATACTCCACACTAACTACTACCTCCCTAGCCACGCAGCCCAGTGAGAGGAATAGACCTCACTATCCTCCTGACCAGTAGTTTGTCAATACTTACCTGGCTTGTCGATAGTGAACTCATTTATGAGCTGGTCAAACTCATCCTAGCTTATAGCCCACTCACTCAAGCGGATAAGGCCACACCTCTCCTAACCGACCATGACATAGTGAGAGACGCTGCCTACTGGTATTTGGCACTTGGGCGCTCGTGTATCCACTCGGTCTAGACGTTGGAGCAACTCTTGGTACCAAAAAGGTTCTAGGACTTTCACCCAATGACATCCTAAGTGCCCACATTGCTAGAACCAAGTATTTTCGATATCCGATACGACCATCCACGATGTGCCTATGGAGCCACAGCCCTGATGTCGCTAGGGCGTACTATGATCAAGTCACTCATATGAGAGATGCATGAATCACAACGTACATTCATGCAGTAATCCCGCGCGTACCATGCACTCATGTGGGGCACTCCGTCTCATAAGGAGTCCCGTAATATCTCAGCCCAACGGCTTATGTTATGATCAAACATTCCTCATATCAAGCATACATATGATGCGTATGACATGAGGCATGGGATTATACTAAGTATGTTATAAAGTGATGAACTATCCTCACAACGAAGATGGGCCTTGATGGCTTACACACAACAAGTATGGGCCTATTAATAGGCCCTAGGGAGAGTTATAATGCAGATATTTAACCAACATTATTCTTACAATATGGACGTCAAACCAACATTGTTCCCAAGGCATAGCCCATCGTAAACATCATTACATAAACCATGTTAGGATCACACATTGCAATAGACCTTATGTACATCCCATTGGGCCGTAAATACATCAAATGGGTCGTATCAAATGGGCCTTACATTTATCAAATGGATCTCACCAACGGACCTTATGTACATTGCAATGGGCCATAACCCATGGGCCTTTGAATACATCAAAATGGGCCTTACATTCACATCGAGGTGGGCCTCAATAACGACCACAAATACATCAAGGTGGGCCTCCTCAAATGGTTCTTATAAATATCAAGGTGGGCCTCAATAACAGGCCACAAATACATCAAGGTGGGCCTCCTCAAATGGGCCTTATAAATATCAAGGTGGGCCTCAACAACAGGCCACAAATACATCAAGGTGGGCCTCAATGGATGGCCACAAATAAATCAAGATGGGCCTCATAAATATACCAAAGTGGGGTCCACTTGAACTATGGATTTGGCCCATTCTTTAGCTCATGCTATAACATGAGCTTGCCAAAGGTTAGACGGTTTGGATGCAACACATGCATCCTAGTGGTGTCCATAGATGGACGGCGTGGATGATACAAGGGGGCCCACAGAGCTTAGTGACGCCACTCTAGCAGGCTGCTAGAGTGAGGTACACCTACCATCCCACCCAGGGACGGTGTGGGTTACAATACATGCATCGGTGGGTCCCACGTGGGGCCCACCATAATGTTTACTTTCCATCCAATCCGTTTATAAGGTCACGCAGACTTGGATGCATATGGAAAAACAAATTTCATGGTGATTTAAAGCTCCTATGACCCAGAAAAGGGTTTCAAGGACAGACGATTCAACCCCACTATTTCCTATGATGTGGGCCACTTGAGCCATGATTGTGGCTGATCCTTGGAGGGGGCCTACTTCAGGGAGTGGCCCACCCAATGAACGGTGTGGATATTAAGCATACATCATGGTGGGGCCCACGACAGTGGCTGTGAGTCCCTGCCTTCCGCCCGCCTGCCTATAGTCAGGCGCTGCATGCGCCTCTGGCAGCAGCAGTGCCTACTGCATTAATTTAATTTTTTTATTTTAAAAAGTGTTTTTCAGTGGTTTTTCATATGTGGGGCCCACATCAGGTAGATCCACCCCAGCCATCGGTCTCTACAGACTATAATAAATCGATCAAGCCTAATATTGGGCATCTTTCGGCGTGTAGAAAAATGTAGGTGCATTTAAATGGTGAAAATCACTATTTTCTGAAGTATGGCCCGCCAAAAAGTTGGATCAGCCCCATTTTTTGACTCAACGCCTGAAATAGTCTGAGGAAAGGGATGGATGGCGTGGATTAAATTTATACATTAAGGTGGGGCCTGTGGGAGCGGTCCACCCCAAAACTAAAAGAAATCTCTTTTTTTTTGGCATGACACATATATGTAAGGTGGGCCCTACTCAGCTGGGCCACCAAATGATGGATGGTGTGGATATAACACATGTGAAGTGGGCCCCACCTATAGATGACTTGGATAAAATATATGATTCATGGTGGGGTCCATTCGGGTGGGCCACACAGCCATATCTTCACATATAATAGAAAATGAAATAGAGAGGGAGAGAGAAAGAAAAAGAGATGGACACGTGTGATGGAGGGACCCCGACACTATGGGCCCTCCCTAACATTAAATCATACATCAAGTGGGTCCCATTACACGTGGGCCCATCAAATCAAAAATCAATAGTGGAGATCCTTTCTCCACCAAATGTAAGGTCTAGACGACCCTATTCATACAAGGAAAATAAACATCATGATGGGGTCCATGGAGAATGGCCTCCATCATGGAATGATCATGAGGATCAAGGTGGGCCATCGGCCACACCTAGGGTCCAAAGTGAGATCCATACCATCAATCGGTAGGCCTCACTTGGCCCTTCATCTAAAAAAATGAAATCTAAACCTATAAAAACACCCACCGTTCAATCTTCTCGGTCCGTTAGAAAGTCAATCTCCTTGTGTCTCACTTTGATGGTGGAAGATGAGGTTTGAATGGCTAGAATGATGGATTTGGGATGGTAAAGTGGGCTTCACACATGCACTTTTCTCTCCATGGGAAGAACTTGGACGTGGGTTTTTTTTGTTACTTGGAATTGTGTTGGGAAATGAGAGAGAGAAGGTTGTAAGAGAAGTGAGGGATGAGTGTGATGGGTGAAAGGGTGAGTGATGTGTGATGTGCACTTGACATGTATGGTTGTGTAAGAGAGAGGGTGAGAAAGAGTTGACTTGGTGGTTGCTTGGAGATGGGGTGAAAGGTGATGTGTACTTGACATAAAGTGATTGATTGATTGATTGATGAGACATGTTGTAGAGATTCTCTTGAGATTGTAAAAGTGCAATGTTTTCTTCAAAATAAACGCCAACCCACATCTCTTAGTCAGGGTATCAGATCGGTATGCGAGTTGGAGTGTTTGAACCGCGGCGACGGTGCGGTCGCAATGGTATAAGTCTCGGATTAAGCCAACTCAAATTACAGGATACGACTTAGGGTCACGCGTAAATATCGATTATAGGTCATAGGTTGCCGAAATTCGATGGAAAGGATCGCGGGAGTCAATGAAACAGTACAGACTAGGATATGGGTCTTACATTGAAGGTTGTAATCAATATAAGCTTATTATCCACGAGTGTGTCGATCATGTTTACCTCATGGATCTTATCTACTTCCCTTGGTTGTTTGTAAAGATTGAACATATTCACCTTTAGTGTCATGTTCCCAAATGACAACTTTATTACTCCATTCCGACAATTAATTATTTCATTTGAAGTGGCCAGGAACGGGTGTCTTAAGATGACTGGAATTTTAGTGTTAGTATTGATAACCGCCTGTGTATTCAAGACGATAAAGTCAACTGGGTAGTAGAATTTATCAACTTGGACTAACACATCCTCAATTACCCCCCCACAAGTATATGAATAGATTGATTAACAAGTTGTAAGGTCATCTTGGTGGGTTTTAATTCACTAAGCTCCAATTTTTCATACATTAAGGAATGTGGTTAATGCTCGCCCCCATAGGGCTGAAAGTCGGGCGGGCTGGGTCTGGTTGGTGCTCAACCCTAGCCCAACCCAAGGTTCTCATACTTCAACCTTAACCCAACCCAACCCTGAAAGTGCACCTATTACGTGCCCTGGTTTATCAATTACGTTGTATGTTGAGTCAGTCGGATGATAGCACCTATCAAGAAGATCATGTCAAGCGTCTGCCTCATCTAGATGTGTGGAAGCTCACCAAAAGGTAAATCATAGCCTCACATCCATGTCCCAAAACACCAGGTGATTAAACCCTTAAAAAGAACTAGAACATCTTAGGGTTTATGTGTAAGAAATCTTTTTATCCAAAAGAAGATTTTCTAAGTTTTTCTTACACTGTCGATTATATCGATTCCCCTTTCGATATGATCGACCAGCTCGGTCGATGTCCTCGACATATCAATCGATACAATCAAGTGAGGACAAAAAGCGTCTAGCAATCAAACAATCTTCTGGACGATTTATCGATATATCGACATTCGAGTCGATATCATCGATATTCAAAAATCGATCATGTCTGAAGTGGATCGATCGTATCGACAGAGTGCTTCCCAGCGCCCCTGTTTTTTTTAAAGAAAACTATCCACTGCTTCGATGTATCGATGACTATTCGATTCAATCTGAACTCAAATATCGATCATATCGGGAGTCAGTCGATCATATCGACTATGGGGCGCATGTTCTCTCCAGCATGAATTTTAGGTTGCTTTTAATGTTGATCGGGGTGCCTGTCGATAAATCGATATTCATATATCGATCATATCGAGACCATGTCGATTGGATCAAGTCAAGACATAATTCGTCCAGCAAGCTTACATGTAAAATCTATACATTTTCGATCCCATCGAATGGTCGTCGATATGATCGATGTACAAATTCCGATGACATCGGCTGGTTCCCCGATCATATCTGTGATCCTGAAATTCTTCAAGACTTCTCTCTTAGTTTTCAACTGTCGATAGAATCGAATCATCACTCGATGGAATCGGAGTTCGAAATCCGATATCATCGATGTGTGTCTCGATCCCATCGACCAGTTGGCAGAAGGTTTTCAAAAGTGAAATGACAATTGAGTTCTTATCATCGAGAGGTCGGCCGATACAATCGAGAGTATACGCTTGATCATATCGACGACTGATCGATGATATCGAACTCTGTCATAAATATGACCGTTTATATCCGTTGGAACGTTTTGCCTATAAATAGAGAGAGTTGTCTTCATTACTGTAAGAGAGAGAAAAAGAAGAGAGTACCTTAGAGTGTTTCAACCTTCCTATCATTTACCTAAGCCCTTTCTCTCGGAAAGTTCATCCTCCAATCCACCCTCATCATTGATATCTTATAGAGTGAATTAGGGAATGAACTTTCGCATTCAAGGATCCTTCAGCTACTATCTTAATGACATATCATTAAGCTGGGATGCCTTGAATGCATAGATGATGAGAACCTTTCTATCCTCCTTATAGGAAAACCTTTTGAGAGTGGTAGTCCATCATAACCTTGACCCAACCTAAGCCTAGCATATATACATCTTCATGTTGTGGATCAAGGGAGCTGAAGACTCTTCATCAACAAGGAGAAGGTCTTCATCATTGTGCTGAAAGGGACTCATCAACTTATCTGTAAGTACTAAGAGTCCAGAGGACACTTACGATCATTCCTTTTTAGGATTGGGTTTTAAGTGTTGCTCACCATTTGAAGTCCTCGAAGGAGGCCTCCGACAGGAGTGTACGTGCGGGGTGCGTTGTGTGGACCCTTGCTCTGTGGAGAGCATAAACATCTGGTTAGGAGTATGCCAGTAAAACTCCAGGGTTAGAGGTGAACCGAGTAGAAATCTCAGGGTACGTTGTGTGGACCCTTGTCCTGTAACATCTGGTTAGGAGTACGCCAGTAAAACTCTAGGGTTATAGGTGAACCGAGTAGAAACCTCAGGGTGCATTGTGTGGACCCTTCTCCTGTGTGGGCATAAACATCTGGTTATGAGTACGCTAGTAAAACTCCACGGTTTGAGGTGAACCGAGCAGAAACCTCTGTAAAGGTTGAAGGTGAACCTGATTTAAAACCTTAGGTTTGAGGTAAACCATGAGAAACCTCCTTAGTGAAATTCGGTCACTCAAGGGTTGAGTGTGGAAGCCGGGAGTGGAGTAGACAAGTCGTCGAACCACTATAAAATGACTGTGTTTGAGTTTGATATTATCTTTTATGTGATTGCCTTGCATGTCTTTATATATGATCACATCCTATGCACACACAGTCATATCCATCACAATCTCATCTATACATTGTTTATCTTTTAAATAGTTTGTGATTGGATCCTCTATTAGGCTTGGAAGCCAGTAGAGTTAAGATTGACTAATCCTAATCAATACTCTGCGATAGGATTAGTGTGATAAGGATTTTTAATAATTTATAAAAACTAAAAAAAAAATCCTATTCACCCCCCTCTAGGATATACTGACCTATTCCTACTTCAACTAAAGCGGTCTTCACCGTAATTTCAAACCCAACCTCGGCTTGAGAATTCTAAACCCAAGTCCAACCTAAGCGGGTTCGGTTGGGTGGTTATTTATCGTAAAGAACTTCATTTATTCTAAACAAACAAGCTAAAATATAGGACAAATACTCATTTAAAAGTCGTGTTGTGTAGCACAATCTAGTTGGGAGAGAGAAATCCCATTTCTTATTAGCTTGAGTCATCGAAAATGATCGGGACCAATGAGACCTGACAACATCAGAATTTTTTTCTTTAACACATACGATCCACACTCAATTATAATTTATAACTTATATATTGATCGGGTTTGGGTTGGGTCAAGCAACCCAAGACCTTAACCTAAGCTGGACCCAAGATTTATCGGGTTGGTGTGTGTATAGCCCAAGCCTGAGATCGGACTTGATACATCTTGCCCAAGCCCAACCCAATGTTGGGTCGGTCGGGTTTAACTCACCCAACTTTCAGCCCTACGCCCCCAAGTCTAGCAATGTTTGTTCAATCCGAAATTTCCTTATGATACATGAGATCGTAGGGCTACTTGGGTCTTTATTTTTTGGGGGAATATTTTGTTTGATATCGTACTCAGTTGTTTTGTCAAAAAAGCTTTCTTTTGTACATTTAATTTGCATTTAATCATGCAAAGGTCCTTAATAAATTTAGCATATGATGAAATTTTCTTAATCACATTCAACAAGTGAATGTTGATTTTGACTTATTAAAAAATTTTCAAGATGTCTTGGTTCTTAGATGGCCATTTTGATGAGTTGGGAAAATAGATTCATGGGCTTGTACTCCTCCACTGGCTCTTTGTCATGTGGAGTAATACTAGATTCATCATTATCTTGAGATTTATCTGAATCCTTAGGTGTATCAGCTTTAATTGGGATAGTCTTGTCAATTTCTTTTCTACTTCGAAGAGTGGTGATGGACTTAGCAACATGTGGGTTAGGAGGATTTAAATTGCTCATTTTATACTGTCCTTTTGGGTTAGGTCGATGTTGGGCCGAAAAGGTCCATTTCTCCCTAACAATCAAGTTTGATTCGATCCTTGAAACTGATGTTTTAAGATTGTTTATAGCCAGCATGGTGGTTTGATTGAATTGCATTTTCCCTTGCATGTATGCTTGCAATGTGTCCTCAAGGGTCTTCTTTTATGGCTGCACTTGTGATGCACTTTGAGGCATGGGAGGAGGCCCTTAGGGAGGAGTGCTTGCATTAGTGGTTGACACATCTTTCCTACTAAAGTTGGAATGATTCCACCAATTTGGATTATACGTGTTAGAATCAGGTGCACTAAATGGGTGTTGATAAGCATTCATGGCATTTACTTGAGCTTGCAACATGTCTTGAAAAGTTGGGATTGTGGGACAATCCTCAGTAAGATATGTATCACTCTCGCATATGCTATAAGCATTCTCAACCATCGCATTGGTTGGTTGAATCACTTGCACATTCCTTAGTTCCATGGTTTCAAATTTTCGATTAAGACCCACAATTTTAGCATTCACATCGTCATCCTCCTTGAGGATATATATTCCCCATTTCTCTTTAGGCGTGGGCTTAAAATTACTTGATTTGTTGATGGTGTCCCATGATTGTGCATTTTCAGCCAACCTATCAAAGTAATCTCATGCCCCTTTTAGATCTTTGGTCATGAACTCACTATTGCACATCATCTCAAAAAATTGGCGCATATTCAAGTTTAGTCCATCATAGAAGAAATTAATTATTAGCCAAATTTCATAACCATGGTCTGGGCATTGGAGTAAGAGTTCCTTGAATCTTTTCCAACATTGGAAAAATGTCTCGTTTTCCTTTTGGGAGAAATTCATGATGGCGTGCCTTAAAGTGTTGGTTTTATTAACTGAGAAGAACTTTTTAAGAAACTCTCAGGTCATCTTAGCCGATGTGCCTATCGAGTGCGGTCTCAGCGAATGGAGTCATAACTTGGCTCTCTCCTTTAGAGAGAAGGGAAACAACTTGAGTCTAATGACGTCTTGAAAAACGTTATTGTAATGCAAGGCTGCTACAATCTCATCGAATTCCTTGAAATGTAGATATGGACTTTCCGAATCAAGTCCATGAAATTTGGTAAGGATTTAGATTACTCCTAGTTTGAAATTCAGATTACCTACATTAACTGGAAAAATCACGCAAGATGACATGGTTGTTCTTACGGGTTGTAGGTAGTCTCTCAAATTTCTGACTGAGGGAATGTAGTGTGCTTTGTTCTTATCACGCATTGTCCTAGCTGGTGGCATGTCAAGTTCAGCGTCAACATTCTCATTGAAGTGTGGTTCATGCTTAGGCTTGTTTGGAGCATTCACAGCCATAGTTTGAGATGGTTCATGAGTACTCAGATATTTTCTAACTCGACAGCAAACGGAAAGCCCGTCAACTAAACCTCATTTGTTTAAAAGTTGTTGTGTATGGTCTCTTACCCACTTGGGCATAAACCACACATAGAAACTACATTCTAAACTTAAACCTAAAAATTAAATCCTACAACGAAAAATCAACTTCTAAAGTAATTGAACTAACTAGAATGTAATTAAGAAATCTTGAAAATAACTAGCAGAAGGGAACGAAGTTACTGGTTTAGAAGAACTTGGGAGAATTCTACATAACTAAAACACAAATTGTTAGTGTTCTAAAGAATAAAAATTCTACGAAAACCTAACTAAGAATTCATAAACTAAAATACTAAAATTTAAAGCCCTAGATTGGAATTGGAAATAAAACATAACCTAAACCCAAGTATTATCAACATTATTGTCCATGGCAGCGACGCTAAAAAACTTGATTGAACCTGAGGGCTGACAACTCCAAGGCAAGGCTGAGATGTAATTTTAACTCGGTGAGACCGAGATTGATCCACAAGAAAATTAGTGAGAACACA
This sequence comes from Magnolia kwangsiensis, assembly GCA_037074715.1. Classification (NCBI taxonomy): domain Eukaryota; kingdom Viridiplantae; phylum Streptophyta; class Magnoliopsida; order Magnoliales; family Magnoliaceae; genus Magnolia; species Magnolia kwangsiensis. Next base: position 65,549,472 of record CM073589.1, read on the forward strand.
CTTAGAACAAATCGGGTTGTTTGGGTTTTTAATTCAGTGACGTTGGAAGGGTTTAAAATGATCAATTAAAAAAATGACAATGGATCCAAGAATTTTATATCAATAGATGATGTAGGGACATATAAGGACCTAATCCTAGGTGCATGTATAATCAGGTTAAATAACGTTCAAGTAAATACACGAATCAACTAATCATTTCCAATAAAAAGGATTAAGTAAATTTCAATAGCATAAAATTTTGTAAACAGTAAAAAGGGAGGACCTAAGGATATGAGGATATCCTATATCTAGCATAAGTCAGTCCACAGTTAAGTTTGAATCTGATTCTATTAACTAACCATCACTCTTTTCTGTTCAAACTAGAAATGGGGTATCTAGAGAGGAACAAAAGGGGTGAAGAATGAATGGTTTGAGATGAAGAAAGTACGGGTCCTTTTATTATCAAAAGAAAAGGAGGATAATTCTTACATTTTCTTGCACTTCAAAGATTTAGAAAGAAGGAAACCTGAAATCGGGATGAAATCCTCAACACCCAATGACCAATCCTGAAACCCTGATATCTTGAATAAAGAGGAAGAAAAAATATAAATTTTTATTTATTCAATAATAATGAAAATACAGTTTCTCACAATGTATATGTAAGCTATGGAAAAAGTAAAAGTGCACTAAAGCCCCTAAAAATAAGAAAAATAACGAAACAGATGAAAAAAAATAAAGAAAGTGCAATAAAGCCCCTGAAAAAAGAAAAAAGAATAAAAACACCTAAGACTAAAACACCTGTGTGGTAGGGTGTGAAATTTGACCCATGAATCTATGGTTAGGATGAGGTCATGTCGCTCTTGAACTCGTAACGCGTTAGAAAATGTGTTCAATGGACCCAATGTCCATCCACATCAACTTGTCTACTCCAGTACTCTGTCGGCGATGCCTCCTCCTCTGGTACACTCTAAAGGGTGCATCACTGATGTCCGCATCATTTCTCCTTGGGTAGGAAGAATTCGCCACTGGCGAAAGTGAACTCCTGTATCTCTCAAGCAAATTAGGGTTGATGCGCTGTAGCTTTGCCTCTATGATCCAAGAGTTATCTATAATGGGTTTGTTCCTCCATTTGACTATGAATTTTTTAAAACCCCTGGAGCGAGTGGAAACAGCCTCGGAGTCTAAAATTTCCTCTATCTCGTCTCTTCTTGGTGCAGGTGGAAGAGAATGTAAGATGGGTACAAGAAGATCAGGCTGTGGGCAAGGTCCATATATATGGGGGTCTGGGAAGAAATAGGGGAACCAGTAGATAGAGTAATTGCTCATGAAAGAGAACTAGATCTTCCACATTAAATGTAGAACTTACGCCCATAGTAGTAGGGATATCAACAACATAAGCATTAGACTCCAAACTTTGTACAATTTTACGTGAGCCTATGTTACAGGGATGAAGCTTCTTCACGGATCTAGGTGGAAACTGATTAGACCTAATATGAACTATGACGTCATCTTTAGGTTGAAATTCCCTAAATCTCCTGTGAGAGTCAGTAGAAAGTTTATAATGTTCATTACTTGAATTAATATTCCTCCTGATCTCACTATGAAATGCATGTATATGATGGGCGAAGGACTCTCCTAACTTTGAAGGACATTGTGGGGTATCCATGGGGATCAAAACTATGGGGGCTTAGGATCTAAGACCTGAAATAATTTCAAACGGGCTCATTTTTGTGGACCTGTTCACTGAAGAATTATACGTGAACTCTGCTATAGGAAGAACAGTATCCCAGATCCTGTGGTGGTCTCCGACTAGACATCTTAACAAATTCCCTAGGCTACGGTTCACTATCTCTGTTTGACCATCTGACTGGGGATGATATGCTGACGAAAATTGGAGCCTCGTACTCAAGAGATGCTATAGAGTCTTCCAAAAATAACTAGTAAACCTAGTATCTCTATCAGACACGATGGATCTAGTTACTCTATGGAGTCGCACAACCTCTTAAAAGAATAACTTAACAATGTGGGAGGCATTTGAGGTCTTATAACATGGTAGGAAATGGGTCATCTTAGAAATTTGATCAACAACCACAAGTATAGAGTTGTGCTTACGAATAGTCTTGGGAAGTCCAAGCATGAAGTCCATATTGACATCTTGCCATGGGGCATGTGAAACTGGCAACAGAGTATATAAACCTATATTTTGCTTCATCTGCTTCGCCAGTTGACATGTCTGATACTGCCCTACAATCTTAGCTACATCTCGCTAGAGATTAGGCCAATAGAAATGATCATATACAAGGGCAATTATTTTATCTTTACCAAAGTGACCTACCATCCTTTTATCAAGCAACTCCCAAACTAGAAAATTGCGAATGGATGTACGTGGGATACAGAGCTTGTTCCCTTTAAAACGATATCCATCTGTAAGGATGAACTCCACACTCCTCGAGGGTAGGTCACTAGAAAATGATGCATAAATGATCCCAAAATTAGGATAGTTTGAGTGCTCACCATTGAGTTGCTCAAAGCCTGTAACTTCAATACTCATGGATCGCAATGTCATGATATGATGGCTAAGCGCATAAAAAACTTTATTCTCGTTTCTGGCCTTGTGCTTAAGTACAAAGGTGTACTCTTAAAGAAATTGTGCTCACTTGGCATGCCTAGGGTCAACTTCTTCTGAGAGCTTAAATATTTCAAGGTCTCATGATCAGAGAACAGGATAAATTTTTGCGGTAATAAATAATGTCGCCAATGGCGCGATGATTGCACAACCACATAGAACTCCTTATCATAAGTGGAGTAGCGTTGTTTAGTCTCGTTCAACTTCTCACTCAAAAAGGCTACAAGATGTCCCTCTTGGCTTAACACTCTACCTATGGCAATTTCTGACGCGTCACATGCTACCTTAAAGGCTTTGGTAGAGTTAGGTAGATGCCTGACTGATGCTTTTGTCATCTTCTTTTTAATTTCTGAGAAAGCCCATACATTGAGGATCATCGATATAAACTTTGATGTGACATTGAGGATCACCGTTAGTCCATCGAAACTCTCCTTTTTGTATGCAATCTATGATGGGAGCCATAATCAAGATAAATCCACAGATGAATCACCGATAGAACGTAGTTAGGTCGTGAAAGCTTCGCACGTCGTGTATGGTACGTGGCTCAGGCCAATTGACAATGGCCTTGCCTTTCTTAGGGTTGCAGACATACCATCTGATGATACAGCGAACCCTAGGAAGATAACACAGGAGGTCAGGAAGGAACACTTCTTAAGGTTCGTATAGAGCTTTTTTGCGTGCAAGGCATTGTAGACCTGCCTCAAGTGCTCGCTGTACTAGGCTAGGGTACGTACTATAGATGATGATATCATTAAAGTACACAACTAAAAACTTGCACATAAAGGGTCGCAACACTTGGGTTATCACCCTCATAAACGTACTTGAGACATTAGTTAACCCAAAGGGCATAACCAGCCACTCGTACAACCCTTCTTTCGTCTTGAATGTAGTTTTTCATTCATCTCCTGTACAAACATGAATTTGGTGATAACCACTGTTGAGGTCAATTTTTAAAAAGATAGTAGAGGTGGCCATCATGTCAAGCATGTCATCAAGTCTTGGGATGGAAAATTGATACTTGACAGTGATATTATTTTTGGCTTTACTATCAACACACATGCACCACGTGTCGTCTTTCTTGAGCGTAAGAAGCGTGGGAACGACGCACAAGCTCAGACTCTCACGAATGAATTCCTTTTTAAGAAATTCATTCACCTGCCTCTTCAACTAAGTATGCTCGGTGGCGTTCATTCTATAGTGAGGGTCGCTCCTCGGACAAGATCTATCGTATGCTGAATGTCTTGCATCGGTGGAAGCTCATCAGGAAGGTCCTCAGGGAAGACATCCCGAAATTCCTATAGGACTGGACGAGCCTCCTTAGGTATCCCCATAACAACCTTAGGTGTACTCTCTCTAGCCAGTAGGCTGTATACCATAGTCCCCGCCTTAGTCTCTCTTTCAAACTCCTTAGCATCTATGATGTGAAGAGACTTCGACTGAGGCACCCTTTGAATCTTAAGATCACCTAGGGACACAACATCTTTTGCTCCTGTCAACGATTTGGGAGGGAGCGGGCTTAAGACAAGCTTCTTTCCTTCATGCTTAAATACACAATTATTAGTACGCCCGAATATTATAACATCTTTTTCATAGAGCCATGACTTTCTCAAGATGATATGACCAATGTCCATCGTGACCACATCACACTACAACTTGTCTTTCTATGGTCCAAACTCAATCGAAACAAGGCATCACTGGGTCACAGGGAGGGATGTCGCATCCACTCAAGAAACTCTGTATGGGTTGGGGTGAGGGATTGGCTTCAACCTCGGGTGACTCAAAGTAACTGGGGAAGCTACATTCTTATAGCTCCCGCTGTCTATGATAACTTTGCAGCGCTTTTCTCCGCACTTGGCGTAAGTGTAGAAAATGGTGGTTCTGCACCAATCTTCTCTTTCCTCCATTTCGGTCAAGGTGCACCTCACCAATGTAAGTGGGATGGTCTCCGCAGTATCATCTTCGACATCACTAGTTGGGTCAAGGGAGGGGATAATGATCTGCTCATCATCCTGGTCACCATCAACTTTATTTGCCACTTCTTTCGTGGGGTGTTCAGAAACAAAGGCAATGCGCCCACCTTTATTTGAACACTCAGCAGCGATCTGACCCATGCCACCATAATGGTAGCATTACCCTGGCATCCCAAGACTAGGACTTGGTCCAACCATATTATTACTTTGATTTCTGTTCATTGGTTGAGTACCAGGTTGAGCTCTGGTTGAATTATGACTTGGGGTCTCACTCCCTGCAGAGCTACTCTAGGCATAGTAGGTTAAAAATTAATCCCCCTCACATTGGAGTGGTGCACACAATACTTTACTTCCTGCACCACCTGGTAGCATGTTCTAGACTGGTGACCATGTGAAGCGTGAGCTCTTGCTGAAGCTTAGGCCTGAGATACATAAAGAAATGGGAGAGAACCATAGCAGGGTCCTTACCCACATTGCACCTCATCATATATTCATCAAACTTGATGATGTATTCCATCACCGTCATGAATCCTTTGCGTAACATGTGCCATTGATCCAACAACCTCTTCCTGTAAGAAAGGAGAACATACTTCTTTCGTAACAACTCTTTCATCTTAATGCAAAAGAAAACTGACCCCTCTCTAGATCACTCACGGCGATGCTCTACATTTCCCCAATATAGTTTTGCTTGGCCCACCAATGTCATATTGGTGAACTCGACTCATTGTGGGTCCAGCAGATCGTGCCACTCAAAGAAGTGGTCTATGTCTACTAACCAGTTGGAAAAAACTTTGGGGTCCAATCTCCCATCAAAAATATGAGCGTTAACCTTGATGCTCTTCATGACCTTAAAAATAGGGTTTGCGTGCTCATGATATCTTTGGAGGTGCTAATGACGCACCCTATCATGGCCCTCCCATTGGGCGGGAAGAACAGGATCACGAATATGTGAGTGGTAATGGATATATCCCATCGTGTCAGTTGTTAAGCCCACTAGCCTGACCTGCACCCAAACCATCACTAGGCAGATTAGAGCCCACAACTTGGGATTGATCGATAACTCCAGTGTCGGGAGTTGCCTGGGCTCCACTTACTGTGGTGGTTGAAATAATGGTTTCTAGACGCACAACTCTCTCCTCTAGGTGGGTGAATCTACCATCCTGATGAGCAAACTTCTACATGATATCATCCCTCAAGGTTCGAAATTGTTGGTCGATTCTCTTGATTAGGCCCTCCATAGCCTTAACAAATTGATCAGAGTTCATGGTGTAATGGAGACCGAACCCACAACCAGTGCGCGTGGGCATACACTAGGAATGATGAGTGAATGGTCCTAGATCTATGTGTGAGAAAGGGTAAAAATAATAATACCAATTATAAGACCCGTATTCTAAACTGTACTGTTCCGTCAACTTCCACGATCCTTCCCGTCGAATTCCAGTAACCTGCGACCGATAATCGACATTGCGCATGACCGTAAGTCGTATGCTATACATTTGAGTCGGCTTAATCCGAGACTTGTATCATTGCGACCGCACCGTCGTCGCGGTTTCAACGCCGCGACTCACGTACCGATCCGATACCCAGATGAGGTGATGTGGACCCACGTTCAGTTCGAGTAAAAACACCGTGTGTTGCAAATCCTAAGAGAATCTTTATGTCCCATCAATCTCATCAATCAATCCCATCAATCACCTCTCATGTCAAGTACAAAGAACTCATGCTTTCTTTCTCCACAAGACAAGCAAACTCAAAGCCAACTAATACATCACCTCACCCATCACTCACATCCATCACCCATCTCCCATTACTTCTCCTTACAACCACCTCTCTCTCTCTCCTTCTCTTCACATTTTCCAAGCATTTCCCAAGTAAGTAAGAGCATCCCACGTCCATGCATTTCCATGAGAGAAAAGTCTAATTTTGGTGGCCCACTTCTCATCCTAACCCTCCATTCTTCATCTTCCACCATCAAAGTGAAGCGTAAGGAGATAGGCTATCCAACGGACCGAGAAGATTGATAGGTGGGTGCTTCTATAGGCTAGTTTTCCTATTTTTATGATGGGCCAAGTGAGGCCTACCGATCAATGGTATGGATCTCACTTTGGACCCTAAGATGTGGCCGATGGCCCACCTTGATTTTCCATATCATTCCATGATGGGGCCATTCTCCATGGACCCCATCATGATGTTTACTTTCCTAGCTTGAATAAAGGTCATCTAGACCATCTATTTTAGTGGAAAAGGGATCTCCACCGTTAAATTTTAATTTAATGGGCCCACATGAATTGGGACTCACTTGTTGTGTATTGAATGCATGGAAGAGAGGGCCCATAGTACCGGGGTCCCTCCATCACGCGTGTCCCACTCTCCTTCTCTCTCTCTCTCTCCCTCTTTTTTTTTGGATTTCTTTTTCTTGTGATAATATGGCCTTGGGGCCCACTTGGATGGACCCCACCATGAAGTATGTATTTTCCTAAGCAACCTAGAAGTGGGGCCCACTTTATAGGTGTTTCATCGACACCATCCATCATCTGGTGGCCCACTTGAGCAGGCCCACATCTTTGGCACCTGAGACGCCAAATCGTCCAGCGTCCCTGGACGCTGGACGTCATTTGGAAAATAAAAATATAAGCTTGGTTTGAAGCTTTGTGTGGGCCATTCATATGGGCCCCACGTTGACATATGTTGTTAATCCAAGCTTCCTGTTCCATTCCTTTGATCATTTTAGGCATTGAGCCGAAAAATGAGGCTGATCTGACTATCTGGTGGGCCATACCTTAGCAAAGACGATTTTTACCATTCAAATTCATCTGAAATTTTTGTACATGCCGAGAGATACCCAATATTGGTCTTGATGGATGAGGCATGAACTGAAGAATTCATTGGACGGGGTAGATTCGCTTGAAGTGGGCCCCACATATGAAAAACCGCCGAAAAACCCTTTTTTTAAAAATATAAATATATTTGTAAAGAGGGTCTGCTGCTGTTTTGCAGCAGGACGCTGCCAGCACCCAGGGAGACGGGCGGACGTTCTGGGGTCCTGTGCGTGGGCCCCACCATGATGTATGTGTAATATTCAAACCGTCTATACGGTGGGCCACCTCCTGAAGTGGGTCCCCGCCAAAAATCGGATCCATCTATGGCCCAGGTGACCCACATCACAGGAAATAGGGTGATTGAATGGAGCCCTTTTGGGCACCACATAAGTTTTGAATCAACCTGATATTCATTTTTCCGTCCACCCAGGTCACGTGCGACCTTATCAATGAGCTGGATGGAAAGTAAACGTTATGGTGGGCCCCACATGGGACCCACAGTGATGTATGTGCCTTGCTGCCACCATCCAGGCGGATGGTGGAGGCCCAGTATGTGTTTGTCACACCGTCGAGCAGACGGTGGAAACCCCCCCCCCCCAATGACGTATGTGTTTTATCTATGCCATCCAGGCACAGTAGGCCCCACCTTTGGTGTCTATAATTTATCCAAACCGACTATTTAATTGGTGGGCCATGTGTGTGGGGCCCACCATGATGCATGTGTTGCATCCAAACTGTCCACCATGTGGCAAGCTCATTTTAAGGCTTGGGTTCAAAAATAAGACAGATCTAGGATCACGTGGACCACACTATAGAAAGATGTTGTATTGAAAGTCCACCATTAAAATAATTGGATTACAAGGTTGGACAAACATGAAATTTGCCTTTCCTCTAAATCTAGGTCTGTGTGACCTTATGGCCAGATTGGATAGAAAATAAATGATATAGTGGGCCTTGAGGATTTTAATGGTGGAAATCATTGTTACCACTATTGTTTGGAGTGCGGTCCAGTTGATCCTTTTGAGATGATTCATGTATATATACATTGATGTATTATGGCCCGTTGTTGGGGCCCACTTGAGTATAAATATGGTGCCCAATTGGTGTGGCCCATCTGATATATTGTAACACCCAAAAAATCGGGGGTCGGGTAGAAACCCAACTCCCGAGTTCCAGAACGTCACTTATGCAATATAGATAATGATAAATGCATGTTGTCTGCAGAATGACATTAAACAAGATTGAGACTAAGCCAAAACACCATGTCATACTCCAGAGATAGTTAAATTAGCAAGCGGAAGACTGTGATAAATACATAAAATACATAAGTAATTGTAAGTCTCCAGAGTGTGAACATGTTACCAGGTTAATTAAATACATGTATACTCCAAAAATGGAAAGAAAAGAATATACACGAGTGCTCCAAAAATATAAAATGACAAGTGTCAAGGCGTCTAATCAACCTCCCTGTAATCCCGTCAATCAGAACACGCATAAAGGAGGGATCCTCCTCCTCATCATCAAGCCGGCTCCGCTTCACAAGCAACGCCATCATCTAAAACTAAAATAGGGACTGGTGGGTGTCTGGAACACCATCCCGTAACGTGGGAGTGAGTAATCAAATCAGTGGAATCATAGAGCAAAGATTAGCATGTTATCAAATCAATCACGCGATAATAATAAAGCAAACAATCAAATATTCTTAGATACTGTTGTTAATGCATGCATGAAATGACAAAATGGATGCCCTCACCGACATACTCCCTCATGCGGCACCATCTGCGTCCGCGGCATGCTTTCTTCCCGCAGTGCTCCACATCTTCCAGGCACATGTAGTACGATATGGATAATGATTACCGGGTTGTTATTAGTCCTTTTCATACAGAAGGATTGGGAAACTAAGGTACCTTCCTTATATCAATCCCAACACAGATCCTGTCTAGGGTCGTCACTCCTAGTAATCTCATATGATGTTGTATTTGTAGGTCGCTGCAAGGGCTGTCAGGGCTGTTTCTCGCACTCGTTGCACCGCTCCCCCATCACCTTATCAACATAGGCCTATTTATATCCTTAAGACTGCATCAGGACTCGTCGCCTCCGTGCGGTGTTAGGATAAACTCAAGGTCACTACAAAGGGCTGTTAGGGCTATTGCTCGCACTTGTTGCACCGCTCCCCCATCACCTTATCAATGTAGGCCGATAGCAAGAATATAGTGTCCCATACCACCATAATCTGCTCAGAGTAGGGTGCTCACTGATCACTACGGGGAGGTTTGTGGCCCCAGCGTAGGCCGAAAGCTCGACCACGGTGTCCCATACCACCATGCCCGGCTCATGAGTCTTTATGGATCAAGGTACCATGGTTGACAGGGTTTTCAATGGTAAGTTCAGTACCCTAGGTTCAATCAGTTATGACTCATACATAGTGAACATACAATGGCCAGTCGGGTTACTTGACGGGCTTGATTAGTACGAGCGCATCTCAAGCTGAGCGACATGAAGTGCATAAAACACTTCGTGTGGCCTAACCACTGCTACCAACAAAAAATACGACTCGCGTTCATCGACGCGTCCGTCATGATAATTAGAAACCAACTGCGAATTCAATCCATTACCGACTGCCTGGACTAGGTCATAGCCCCAAGCATTTGTGTATCAACATCAGTAAGCATATGTGAGTAACAGAAAAGAATATAAACAATACAAGCATGTTGACACATGTTATATCATACTACGTAAGCAAATCAACTAACACATGTATTCCATATATGTATAATGAAATCAATTCATATAGCCAACATGTGGAAACCATATACATCAGCATATTAATTCAGAATTCAATCTCAAAACTAATTCACAACACCATTTACTCAATACCTACTAATATAAACATTTATACAAACACTTAGTCTATACACTTTAGTCTACATAGCGTATGTCGACTCAAAGTACGCATTAGGGCGAATCTCTTCGCCAAACAGATTATGCACGCATTCCTAATATCATAACACGACAAATATCCATGGCAATCATTTCAGCAAAATACGGACGTATACTGTATTTCCTACAAATATTCAAAATGCCCTAAATCTCATATTTCCCGTACGTATACGAAATGAAAAACGGACAGCATGTTTTACATGTCAAACGGCGTCCTCTTCGACAATCTACTATTAAACGACATTGAAAGCTTTGAAATCAGTCAATTAAAGCATCTAAAATCCTCACCTTTCGCCTTAGACGTGTATCGGTTCGAATAGAATGTATACGCTTCGTCAACGGCGTAAATGCGACCTAATGCACAAGTACATAAGCTACTTTGTCATTTGAATCGAAGAAATTCCTAAAACAGCAAGTGGTTAGGGTTTTTCTTACCTAGACGTGCGTTGAAAATCACCGAAAAAGTGATTTGAATACGTTTCTTTGGTACGTGCAAAGGATGGAGCAAACGGCAGGAAGTTCTCTCACAAAGTCTCTCACAATCTCTCATTTTCTCTCTCTCTCAATCTAAGGTTTCAAGAAAATTCGGATGGGAGAGATATGAGAGGGTTTAAAGCCCTTATATAGGCTAAAAACTAACCTAAATGGACTTGGGAACAAAGTATACTTGAGTTATAACTAAATCGGGACTTTTTCGATCCAAAAGAGCGTTTCGGGAGGGTCCCCTGGCCGAACGCGATTGGACTTAAGCTCATGTATATCGGATCTTGCTCACCCGAAGTTTTTAGACTAGTAGAGTTTACAGATCGCACGTGGCGGACCAGTTTCAGTTCAGCGGTCACGGAGACTCGATCGAGAATTCCTAGTACACTGACCTAAGTGAGAAATGTTTCCTGATTCGAGGGTGTATTGGGTCAGATTCCGACGGTCTGAATGCTTATACTGATCCTGCAAATGAAACGTGTCAGATTCATTTTAATCACATTTAGATTTTTATGAATTTCACTCTTTCTTACACTCCTCGCTTTAGGCTCAGTACAATAGCCTCAGAACATCGGTTGGGCTTGATTTTCGAAACGATTGTCAAGTCCAGCTAAGCAGTCCTAATGGTCTGAGATTGCGGATATCGGACTTTCGACACGCGGTCTAGATCCAATAAAAGGTTTCAAAGGGTTCTTGGGAACAAACCGGTTTAGAGTTTGATCCTGGATTTCAGGGTATTATAGCGTCATTGATTCTACAAGTTTTGGGTCTTGGAGAACGTATTTAAAGCGATCAGTGCTAATTTCGTAGGTAATCTAGTGTAGTGATGACTAATTCAAGTTAAATTCTAAAGAATTAGGTTCTAAATGATTTCTTTGGCTTTGGAATTGAGTTCTGAGAGGTTACTAAGGTGTTATGGTTGGCCCATTGCCTAAGGACGTCTAATCCCAGGTTGGCAAAAAATCTGGGGTGTTACAATCTACCCCCCTTAAAATAAAATTTCGTCCCCGAAATTGGCTAAGGGTAATGAGTACTTAAAGAGACTTTCGTAATGACCTAACCTTACGTACAACTTAAACCAACTGTTTCGATCCTGGGCCAGTGGGGAAGAGGCTAACCACGCTTCCGCTGTGCCACTCTGGTCTAACGGTTGCATTGGCTGACCTAACTAGATTGGGCTCAAAATGTTCTACCCCCCTTAAAACTTGGTTCTACTTAAGGTTCAAGAATCTATGTCTCGATCCGTATATCGGAACGAGGTGTAACTTAGGACCTATCCTTGACATGGAATGAGAGACAACCTCTCGCTACATTGGTCTTCCTTTACTAATGATGCGTTCTATGACATTGGTACTTATAATTGTAGAAAAGAGCTGAAATGATGGGTGTTGTGGTTGATTTCAAGGACGGATGTGAGTTTATGGCAAGGGGTCTAATCTCTACTGGCTATAAGTCCTCGCCAGTTCCCAAAGACAATGCGATAACTTTTGGTTGTAGGTGGTCGGGCCAACACGGAAGAAATGATGGGTAGTGGGTCTGAGTCGGATACATAGACTTTCTGTCTAGCTAGGATAAAAAATTCATTGTATCAGTTCTTAATCCGAGTCGATGCCAATCTTCTGTTTGATCAGAGCATTGGATTTATTGGTAACCACTAGGATTAAGAAGTCGATTCAAACCGTGAATACATCGCTAATATACAATTCCTTTACTCCGCGTTTTCGATTGCAATAAATCCTTGAGAAGGCAATTCTAAGGAAAATTCTAAGGGGCGTGCTGGTTTATTCTAAATTCAATCTGAGGGATTTATAAGTTTTCCCTGAGAGTGAATGGTTCTAAGTTAAAATAACTTTCCTAAGGGTTATAACAGAAGTCTATAAGTATTAAGGGGGCCTATCGAAGAAATGAGGTCCTACTCCAACCAAATCTAACCTACTATTCCTTAGTATATACAGGCTTTACACTACTTATTATAACTAGTAGCCTAGTCTGTAACTCACTAGCTGTAATCCAAAGCCTAAGCTTATACGTTAGATGGTTTCATACCATATCTACTACAGAGAATTGTTTTATCGCTTAGAGTCAAGATTGTCTAATTGAAATTTGATTTCCTATATCGTCAGATCTTTCAAATCGAGTACCACTCCAAGTCCAAAACTCGAAGGGCATATGTGGCCAGTGGTCTCAAGTTGTGTTAAATGGGACTGGTTTCCTACTCCCGCCCAAGAATTGGGAATGACATGTTTAGTAGGTGGGTGAGTTGGGATTCAAATCAACTTCGTAGGCTTTGAAAAATGGACCTTGTGTTGGAAAGCGTGAGATGTAGCATAACAATACACAATCCCTCAAGCATTCGACACACATCATATCAAAAGGGACTGCATGCATTTCATTAAATCAAAATTTATCACAATACAAGAGATATATCCTTACATGCATCATGACAAGAAACACATGGAAAACTAAACTAGTCAAACCTACAACCGCAACATAAACCAACGACTAAGCCTTCTCAGGCTCACACACCGAAAACAAAAAACAGCTAACTACGACCAACAAGCGACTAAAATCTAATCGTTAATCCGAGTCTGGCGATGGAAGAGGAGCACCCTTATCTTGTAGACAACATAGGATGACCTTCAAAGTATGAGTCACCTTGCCGAATTTCTATTTCATGACGGCTTTGGTATCCTCAAGATCCTGTTTCACCTCAGCCCGGAGTTCTTGGAATTTTCGTCGTAAAGCAACCTGACTCTCCTCAAGCCGGGCTATATGAGCATCCCTAGTAGCCTGAGTCGCAAGAGGAGGGCTCCCATCAGTATCCTGAGCCTCCTCTTCTTCTTCCTGGACTTCTTTCTCTATTTTTGCCCTAGCTTCTTCTTCACTAGCATCCTCTGCCCTATCATACTCGCCCTCATTGTCATCATCAAGCTGAGCCTCACGCTGCCGAGGCCCTATCTTCATCTAGTTCATGGTAGCCTCATCAATGAAGTGAATCGGCATAGGCATATCTGGTCCAAGTCTGTAAGCAAACTCAAGCGCGATCTTACATATGAGTCAGCCAAAGGGAAGTGACTTAGACGTTCTTCTTAATTTCGTTATGAGGATGATCTGTCGCAACACAAAGGTAGCCATACACACATTCTCTCCCTGGCCCACTTGATACCGAAAATCGACCATGAGACGTGTACATTCACTGCGGTTGGTCGACTTAGGATACACATTGAACGTGTAAATGTAGTGCAACAGGCGAAAATCATCCAACATGTGGGACGCTAAGAGGCTCTTGTTACGCTACCACGGAACCAAACCACCACATAGGAACCTGGTGCGGCGATTTCACTCACGAACACTCTTCAGATTCTTAGCACTTGGATGTACTTCACCAAGAGGCACCTTCAGAAGTCGGACTATCAACCGAACATCGATCGTGGCTTCCCGATCTCTATCAAAGGGAATCCTGAACTGCAATGGCTCCAACGTAGGTGCCCGAATATGAGCATAGAAGACACGAACAGTGCTTATGTTCTCACGAGACTTGGCTTCAAAGAGCGGACCCCAGTTGGCAGCTTCGATGCGCTCAAATAACAGAAACTCACCAAAGAGCCGCTCCTCCACATGCGCCTTAAACAGAACCTTGCGATCAGTATACGTGCCATGGGCCAAGTCCACCAACAATGCACGCCCTATGCACGCACGGGGATCCAAATCCCACTTCGTATGTAGCTCTCTGCCAACACTTGGACTAGCGGCAGCGCTTGAGCTAGCGGCACCACCTCTCGGCTTCCTCGATCATGAAGGGCGACTAGGCCCAGCTTCATCTGCGGCGGTCTTCCTCTTTCTCATGAGAGAGAGGATGGTGGAGAAAGAGAAAAAGGCCAAAATAGCCTCAACAATAGCCATGAAAAATGGAGGAAATGGGGAGATAGGGCTGCCCTAATGGACTAAATCGAATCTAGGCCCTGTTGAGGGGTGAATCAAGTTCCCAAAGGCTGAATTTTCAAAGAGAAAAAAGCAAATAAGATGGAATGGAGGCTCACACGATTTTCAGCCTTCAATGGAGGTTATGGGAGCTCCAACGACGAGAATGGAGAGAGAGAGGACTGTGAATAGCTGTAAATGGATGGGTTGGCGTCGATTAAGAGAGAAAATGGGATGGGAGAGGTTTGACACCGGAATTTGAGAGAGAGGCAGCAAAAAAATTGAAAAGGGGGAGCTTGGAGGATGTTTTTGTGAAGGGGATAGGGTCTTTGGGGGGTTTCAAGGGACGTCCCACGTGTAGGGGGGGTGTCCTAGCCACAAAAGGGCGTCGGCCCGAAGCACAGCCCGAGTGGGGCCCACCGTACGGCGATCCCTCGCCGATCAAACTGTAAACCGGCGATGCTGGCCACATGGGGCATGGTTCCCCTACCCTAGGGGTCCTAAATACATATGGGTCCCACCCTGGTTCATTGTATTTTAGCTTGGGTGGGCCCATGACTCCGTTTGGGGCGTTTCGAGGCCAGTTTGTAAATCAGAATGAGTTTATGTATCATGTAACATATTATTTTGGGGTAAGAGAGACTAATCCATCCAACTAACACATTTATTATAAGAGATTCCATAATTGGAATGATCAAAGGTCTAATTTATACATATATTTACTATTTATAGTAAATTTTTATTTAGGTATGATTCACTATCCTTCACACATTAGGATTTATGTCTAGTGTGAAAGGACTTAGAAAAAGTTAAAGAATGGGGTGGTGGAAGGAGAGATTCTGAAGGAATGGGATGAAAAGGGGTTTTAGGCCTTGAGATTGAGTGTAAGGGTGTTGTGGTTGCCCCACAACCCAAGGACATTCATTGCTAGGTTTGGAATCCTTCAGGGAATGTCTCAAACCCGTCGACTAACGACCTAGAAGCGACTTAGGTCGCTTCATACGACCGAAGATATGTTATGGACTCAATCACCGTATAGTCTCACTTGTCGGTGAAACTTGAAATTCTAATATGGTTTCTAAATTTCCATCGCCTCCTTCCTAAGTCAGAGTACGTCAGTGTGCATTGTGTTACCATAACCCAGGTCCGGTTTAATCCAAATCATGCTCTGATACCACCTGTAACGCCCCGAAAATCGGGGGTCGGGTAGAAACCCAACTCCCGAGTTTCAGAACGTCACTTATGCAATATTGATAATGATAAATGCATGTTGTCTGTAGAATAGCATTAAAAAAGATTGAGACTAAGCCAAAATAGCATATCATACTCCAGAGACAGTTAAATTAGCAAGCGGAAGACTGTGATAAATACATAAAATACATAAGTAATTGTAAGTCTCCAGAGTGTGAACATGTTACCAAGTTAATTAAATATATGTATACTCCAAAAATGAAAAGAAAAGAATATACATGAGTGCTCCAAAAATATAAAATGACAAGTGTCAAGGTGTCTAATCAACCTCCCTATAATCCCGTCGATCAGAACACGCATAAAGGAGGGATCCTCCTCATCATCATCAAGTTCGGCTCCGATTCACAAGCAACGCCATCATCTGAAACTAAAATAGGGACTAGTGGGTGTCTGGAACACCATCCCGTAACATGGGAGTGAGTAATCAACTCAGTGGAATCATAGAGCAAAGATTAGCATGTTATCAAATCAATCACGCGATAATAGTAAAGCAAACAATCAAACATTCTTAGATACTATTGTTAATGCATGCATGAAATGACATGATGGATGCCCTCACCGACATACTCCCTCATGCGGCACCATCTGCGTCCGCGGCATGCTTTCTTCCCGCAGTGCTCCACATCTTCCAGGCACATGCAGTGCGATATGGATAATGATTATCGAGTTGTTATTAGTCCTCTTCATATAGCAGGATTGGGAAACTAAGGTACCTTCCTTATATCAATCCCAACACAGATCCTGTCTAGGGTCGTCACTCCTAGTAATCTCATACGATGTTGTATTTGTAGGTCGCTGCAAGGGCTGTCAGGGCTGTTTCTCGCACTCGTTGCACCGCTCCCCCATCACCTTATCAACATAGGCCTATTTATATCCTTAAGACTGCATCAGGACTCGTCGGCTCCGTGCGGTGTTAGGATAAACTCAAGGTCACTACAAAGGGCTGTTAGGGCTATTGCTCGCACTCGTTGCACCGTTCCCCCATCGCCTTATCAATGTAGGCCGACAGCAAGAATATAGTGTCCCATACCACCATAATCTGCTCAGAGTAGGGTGCTCACTGATCACTATGGGGAGGTTTGTGGCCCCAGCGTAGGCCGAAAGCTCGACTACGGTGTCCCATACCACCATGCCCGGCTCATGAGTCTTTATGGATCAAGGTACCATGGTTGACAGGGTTTTTAATGGTAAGTTTAGTACCCTAGGTTCAAGCAGTTATGACTCATACATAGTGAACATACAATGGCCAGTCGGTTACTTGACGGGTTCGATTAGTACGAGCGTATCTCAAGCTAAACGACATGAAGTTTATAAAATACTTCGTGTGGCCTAACCACTGCTGCCAATAAAAAATACGACTCGCGTTCATCGACGCGTCCTTCGTGGCAATTAGAAACCAACCGCGAATTCAATCCATTACCGACTGCCTGGACTAGGTCAGAGCCCCAAGCATTTGTGTATCAACATCAGTAAGCATATGTGAGTAACAGAAAAGAATATAAACAATACAAGCATGTTGACACATGATATATCATACTACGTAAGCAAATCAACTAACACATGTATTCCATATATGTATAATGAAATCGATTCATATAGCCAACATGTGGAAACCATATACATCAGCATATTAATTGAGAATTCAATCTCAAAACTAATTCACAACACCATTTACTCAATACCTACTAATATAAACATTTATACAAACACTTAGTCTATACACTTTAGTCTACATAGCGTATGTCGACTCAAAGTACGCATTAGGGCGAATCTCTTCGCCAAACAGATTATGCATGCATTCCTAATATCATAACACGACAAATAGCCATGACAATCATTTCAGCAAAATACGGACGTATACTGTATTTCCTACAAATACCCAAAATGCCCGAAATTTCATATTTCCCGTACGTATACGATATAGAAAACGGACAGCATGTTTTACATGTCAAACGGCGTCCTCTTCGACAATCTACTATTAAACGACATTGAAAGCTTTGAAATCAGTCAATCAAAGCGTCTAAAATCCTCACCTTTCGCCTTAGACGTGTATCGGTTCGAATAGAATGTATACGCTTCGTCAACGGCGTAAATGCGACCTAATGCACAAGTACATAAGCTACTTTGTCATTTGAATCGAAGAAATCCCTAAAATAGCAAGTGGTTAGGGTTTTTCTTAGCTAGACGTGCGTTGGAAATCACCGGAAAAGTGATTTGAATACGTTTCTTTGGTACGTGCAAAGGATGGAGCAAACGGCAGGAAGGTCTCTCACAAAGTCTCTCACAATCTCTCATTCTCTCTCTCTCTCAATCTAAGGTTTCAAGAAAATTCGGATGGGAGAGACATGAGAGGGTTTAAAGCCCTTATATAGGCTAAAAACTAACCTAAATAGACTTGGGAACAAAGTATACTTGAGTTATAACCAAATCGGGACTTTTTCGATCCAAAAGAGCGTTTCAGGAGGTCCCCTGGCCGAACGCGGTCGGACTTAAGCTCATGTGTATTGGATCATGCTCACCCGAAGTTTTTAGACTAGTAGAGTTTTCAGATCGCACGTGGCGGACCAGTTTCAGTTCAGTGGTCACGGAGACTCGATCGAGAATTCCGAGTACACTGACCTGAGTGAGAAATGTTTCCTGATCCGAGGGTGTATTTGGGTCAGATTTTGACGGTCTGAATGCTTATACTGATCCCGCAAACGAAACGTGCCAAATTCATTTTAATCACATTTAGATTTTTATGAATCTCACTCTTTTTTACACTCCTCGCTCCAGGCTCAGTACAATAGCCTCAGAACATCGGTTGGGCTTGATTTTCGAAACGATTGTCAAGTCCAGCTAAGCGGTCCTAATGGTCTGAGATTGCGGATATCGGACTTTCGATGCGCGGTCTAGATCCAATACAAGGTTTCAAAGGGTTCCTAGGAACAAACCGGTTTAGAGTTTGATCCTGAATTTCAGGGTATTATAGCGTCATTGATTCTACAAGTTTTGGGTCTTGCAGAACGTATTTAAAGCGATCAGTGCTAATTTCGTAGGTAATCTAGTGTAGCGATGGATAATTCAAGTTAAATTCTAAAGAATTAGGTTCTAAATAATTTCTTTGGCTTTGAAATTGGGTTCTGAGAGGTTACTAAGGTCTTATGGTTGGCCCATTGCCTAAGGACGTCTAATCCCAGGTTGAAAAAAAATTTGGGGTGTTACATATATATAAAGCCTATGTTATGAGGCCCATTTGATATATTTTTGGCCCGTTGTTGAGGCCCACTTTGATAGATGTAAGGCTCATATTATGAGGCCCATCTTGATTTATTTTTGGTTGTCCATTGAGGCCCACCTTGGTATATATATAAGGCCCATATGATTAGGTCCATCTTGATGTAGTTAAGGCCCATCCGTTGAGACCCATTGTGATGTATTAGGGCCCATGGGTCAAAGCCCATTGAAATGTATTTAGGGCTCATGGGTTGAGGCCCATTGTGATGTATTAAGGCCCGTGGGTTGAGACCCACTGTGATGTGTATAGGGCCTATGGGTTGAGGCCCATCTTGACGTATTTGTGGCCCGTTATTGAGGACCACCTTAATATATGCATGAGGCCCATTGTTGAGGCTCACCTTGATGTGTATGAGGCCGTGTTGAGGCCCATTTTTGATATGAATGTAAGGCCCGTGTTACGAGGCCCATTGTGATGTATTCAAAGGCCCATTGGTGCAACCCATTGATGTGGCCCACTTGATGAATATAAGGCCCATGTAACACAACCCATTTGATGTATTTAAGGCCCAATGGGATGTACTTAAGGTCCATTGCAATGTGTCATTCCTCCATAGTTGATGTAATGATATTTATGGCGGGCCAAGCCTTGGGAGCAATGTTGGTTTGATGTCCACATTGTTAGTATAATGTTGGTTAAATGTCCGCATTACGACTCTCCTTAGGACCCATTGATAGGCTCAAACTTGTTGATAGTTCATCACTTTATAACATGCTTAGTATAACTCCATGATTCATGCTCATACGCATCATATGCATGCTTGATATGAGGATTGTTTGATCATAGCATAAGTCGTTGGGCTGAGATATTACGGGACTCCTTATGAGACGGAGTGTCCCACATTATCGTGCTATACGCGCAGGATTGCTGCATGACTGTACGGTGTGACTCATGCATCTCGTATATGTGTGACTTGATCACTGCAAGCCCTAGCGACATCAGGACCATGGCTCCACAGGCACATCATGGATGGCCGTATCGGATACCGAAAATACTTGGTTCTAGCATACGGGCACGTAGGATGTCCTTGGGTGAAAATCTCAGAACCTTTTTGGTACCAGGAGTTGCTCCAAAGTCTAGATTGAGTGGATACATGAGGGCCCGAGTGTCGAATACCAGTAGGACACGTCTTCCACTATGTCGTGGTCGGTTAGAAGGGGGTGTGACCTTATCTGCCTGAGTGAAGGGACTATAAGCTAGGTTGATTTTGACTTGCTCACAAATGAGTCTGCTATCGACGAGCCGGGTAGGTATTGGTAGACTACTGGTCAGACGGATAGTGAGGTCTATTCCGCTTACTTGGCTGTGCAGCTAGGGAGGAGGCAGTCAGTGTGAGTGTATTAGACCCCAGTGATATCTAGAGAGGAATTGTATTGATATGTGTACTTGATTAGTACCGACTTGCTTGGATTACATTTCACATATGACATTCGGCTATGTAAGCCTCGCATTGCATCGGTGTGGCCGATAACATTCATGTCTCGCATCGCATGGCCTTGGTATGGACGATAGCATTCATGTCTTGCATCACATAACATTAATATTGGTTGGTTGTATTCATGGACTTACTGTATATTTTTGCATTACTCTGATATTATATACTTGGCACTTGCCTTACGCACACACTTACACCACCCTCTAAGCTTTTGTAAGCTTATGCACGATAGTTGCGTGCAGGTAGCATTGGACAGCAGCAGCGCTGAGGCAGGAGTACGCATCTAGCTATTTTGGAGTTTTTTGATCACCTTATATTTCCCTTTCCGCATTGTACTTAAAGTTTTGATATAGTGGATATGTGGTGATGTTGTTTTGTGACTTGGTTATGCTTGTGGTTATGCTCCATTACAAAAAAGAAAATCATTCTGAAAATCCTCCTTATAGGATCCCAGGAACGAAATCTGGCATATGATTGTCATGATCCGAGAATGGGGCACTACGGAGGCTGTCGAAACCGGATTCGGCAATCGGGATTCATGTGAATCTGATTTTCAGGTTTGGGGTGTGACACCAATGTTATACAACTACCATATATGGCTTAGATCTATATGAGGACTCAACAAAACTTAGGAAAAAGGGTTGACTAAACAAAACAAAATATGTCCCCTACGCAAAGCCGGTCATGCGAGTCGGGTTCCAATCCTGAAACCCTAATATGTCACACCCTAAACTCGAAAACTGTGTTCACAAAATTTTTGATCGCCAAATTCAGCGCGACAGCCTCCGTAGTTCCCCATTCTGTGCTCCCGACACCCATATATCAGGTTCCGATCCTCGAATCCTATAAGGAGGATTTTTAACATGAATTTGTTTCATAATAAGCATATCCATAAGCATAACCCACGAACAATAACAAGAACACCATCATAAAATTCACTATGATTAAAAACTTTAAGTACAATGCATAAAGGAAAATATAAGATAATATTAGAATTCCAAAAGCTCGGCTGCACGCTCCTGCTCGTCTACATCCTAGCGTCACCTGCACGCAACAACCATGCATAATCATATAAAAAGCTTAGAGAGTGGTGTAAGTGTGCGTAATATAAGCGTGCTTAGAATGTAATATCAGAGTAAATGCGGAAACATACTGGTAAATCCATGAATGCTATGCAAAAATGCTGGCATGTGCATGAATGCGATTAGCCACACCAAGGCTATGCGATGCAAGGCCTACCTGACCAAATGTTAATATAAGATGCTGCGTAAGCATTCCAGTCCTCATTTGAATCCACATAATAATATAACTCATCTCTGGATAATCACTAGGGTCTAGTACACTTTACGTCAGCTTGCCGCCCCATCTAAGCATGCAATTGGGTAAGTGGAAGAAACCTCATTATCCGCCTACCAATATCGGGCCGGACTCAACGATAGTGGACCCATTCCTCAAGCTAGTCAAACTCAACTTAACATTACCCCGTCACTCGGGCGAGTAAGGTCACACCCCCTTCCAACCGACCACGACATAGTGGGAGACGCGGTCTACTAGTATACGGCCCTCGTGCGTTCGTGTATCCACTTGGTCTCGACGTTGGTGCATCCTCCTGGTACCATAAGGGTTTAGAGACTTTCACTCGATGACATCATTGCACCCTAGTGCTTAAAACCAAGTATTTTCAGTATCTAATCCTACCATCCACGATATGCCTGTAGAGGTCATAACCCTGATGTCGCTAGGGTACATAGTAACCATATCACATAATGTAAGATGCATGAGTCATATAATCTGGTCATGCATCAATCCTGTGCATACCATGCATTCATAAGGGACAACACCTATCAGGGACTCCCATAAGCAATCTGCCTAACGACATAATATTATGATCAATCACTCCTTGTAACAAGCATGCAGATGATGCGTATGGGCGTGTATCATGATGCTATGCTAACACATACTCATAGTCGTAATCGATAATTGGCCTGTATATAAGGCAGGGCCCATAGAAGGACAACAGATCTGGTCTATAACATGAAGATCGGTCCTCAATAATGGATGTACCAAATCTGATACTATAGATTCTTCCATCTATGACAAGAGGTGGTGATGCATTCTCCTCATAACAAGGACGAGCCTAGATGGCCTACTCATATTGAGAATGGGCCTAAGAATAAGAGTAGGCTTTTAGGTTTGAGTACTTCTACTAGTATCAATGAGGGGCCCAATAGTTCGGGTTTATCCCAATAAGATGAGATGGGTTATGCTAATATTAATGGGGGCCTAAAGGTTTGGGTTAGCCCACTAGGGGAAGATGAGAATGGGCCTAAGGATGGGCCTAGGGAGGTTACAATGTGGACCTTTAACCATCATTGCTCCTATGATAATAGGCATGGCAACGGGCCTTCGAGAGGCTTACAATGTCGACATTTAACCATCATTGCTCTCAAGGCATGGCCTATTTAGAACCTATCCTATAATGGGGGCCCATAGGCCTTATTTTAGTTAGGAGATGGTTGGGCATCATAAACATTATCACATACATCATAGTGGAATCACAAATTACAATTGGGCCTCATCACATAGGCCTCATATGCACCACAATGGGCCTCACACAAGGGCCTCATATGCATCACAATGCGCCTTACACAAGGGCCACATATACATCACATTGGGCCTCATCATATGAGCCTCATATACATCACATCGAGCCTTATACAAGGGCCTCATAAACATCACATTGGGCCTCAAACAAGGACCTTATATACATCATAATGGGCCTCATCATAAGGGCCTTATGTACATCACATTGGGCCTTAAGAGGGCAGCCCATGATTTGGTAAAAATGGATGATCATCATGTATAGGAAATACATCTAGGTGGGCCTCATAGGTCAGCCCTATGGTCCAAAAAAATGGATGGACAGTATGCTTACAATATACACATCAAGGTGTGCTTTAAGCATCATAAAATGGGCCCCACCAACTAGATATACAATGCATACATCATGGCTGGTCGCACCATCCAGCAGGCTGGACGGTGCAAAGTAAAATACATAAATCACGGTGGCTTGGATAAAAGACATACAACATGGTGGCCCCACGTCCAGTGGACTGGACAACATGGGTATAGAATACATACAATGAGCTGGGTTCCACCGTCTAATAGGCTGGACAGTGAGGATAAGACCCATACATTATGGCTAGCCCCTCCACCATCCAAGGTCTGGATGGTGAGGATGTAAGGTACATACATCAGGTGGGTCCACAAGTGTGGCCCACCATAGCTTTAGATTAAAGCTGATATTTGTGTTTTCTCTTCATCCAGACTTGCTGGACATTAGCAAGGTGGGCCCCACGGGCGATCGGCATGGATGAAACATATACATCATGCAAGGGGTCCACGTGGGTGGGCACCCATCCAGAAAATCAAGCTGATCCTTGTGTTTTCCCTCATCTAGATTGGCCCGAAAATGGGCAGCAAGGTGATCCTAAAAATCTGGATGTGTGGGCATCCCATATTTAGACAGCAACATACATCAAGTGGGCCATCATGCAAAGGATCAAGAGAGAGAGAGAGAGAGAGAGAGAGAGAGAGAGAGAGAGAGAGAGAGAACGTGTGATGGAGGGGCCCCGCCACTATGGGCTCATCAGTACATGCATCATACATCATACATTCATTAAGATGGGTCCCATGCATTGTATGGCCCTACATAAGAGAATCTAAGGTGGGGATGCCATCTCCACCACAACTCAAGGGTCTAGATGATCCATCAATAACATGAATTCAAATAAAACATCATGATGGGGTCCATGGAGAATGACCCTGTCACGCCCCAAACTCGGAAACCGAGCTCATAAAATTTTCGATCGCCAAATCCGGTGCCACAGCCTCCGTAGTACCCCATTCTCGGCTCCTAGCACCCATACACCAGTTTCTGATCCTGGGATCCCACAAGGAGGATTTTCAACATGAATTTGTTGCATAATAAGTATAACTACAAGTGTACCCTAATCACAAAGGCAACATGATCATCACATATCCACTAATATGTAAATTTTGAATACAATAATGAAGGAGAAATACAAGATAAATGCTAAAAGCTTCGTAAGCTCTACCGCACGATCCTGCCTTAGCTCAACTGCATCCTATCGTCATCTGCATGCATCTATCATGCATAAGCTTATAAAAAGCTTAGAGAGTGGTGTATGTGTGTGCGCAAGATAAGTAACAAGCACACAAATATCTGCGTAAGCAAAATACTGGTAAGGCTATAAGTCATTCAATATCAGGGTATGCAATGTAGATCGACTATGTAATGCGGAGTTATAATGAGCCAAATATCAAATACTGAGGATGCAATACAATATGTAATTCTAAAGAACCACGAATACCATCAGTCTCATCTAGGTCATATAAATACAGAAACGTAACAATTAAATACCAAATGTCGTGGATGTAATGCAATATGCAGTCCGAAAGAAATGATGAAACTGGAGTGTGAAGTCGGGATGATAGTACGTAGTATCGCAAGTTGTGGAGTTCATCACAAGAGATTTTCATCCAAACCAGTCCTATACTTAAATTTAGATATCTAGACTCAATATGGTAAACTCTTGACCTCAGATTGGTCATGCTCCCAATTAAAATCTTGGTCATTGCAAAGGTACACACAATAAATTAGTTGCACACAACTAGCCCGAGTGGATAGTGAATGAATGAGTAAAATGTTGAGTATGCAACTCCTGCTCAATAAGTCCACATATCAGTACCGTACATCTCTGGGATCATCACCAGGGTCTAGTACACTTTATTCTAGCTTGCCACCCTTGTCCAAGTGTATAACTGGATAAGTGGAAGAGACCTCACTATCTGTCTGCCAATATCGGGCTTGGCTCGTTGATAGTGGATCTATTCCTCAAGCTGGTCAAACTCAACCTAGATATTACCCCCTCACTCAGGCGGGTAAGATCATACTCCCTTCTAAACGACCATGACACAGTAGGAGACGCGACCTGCTGCTATACGACCCTCATGCGCTCATGTATATCCACTCGGTCTAAACATTGGAGCGTCCCTTGGCCTCGAGGGTTTAAGGATTTTTATCCAGAGACATCTATGGTGCTCGTATGCTAGAACCAAACATTTTTGGTGTCTCATCTGTCCATCCATGACATGCCTATGGAGGCCACGACCCTGATTTCTCTAAGGTGTATGGTGGTCATATCACAAAATGCGAGATGCATGAGTCATACCATCCAATCATGCATCAAACCTGCACGTATTGCACGCTCATATGGGGCAACTTCGTCTTTTAGGGAGTCCCATAATAATCTGCTCAATGGCATATGCAATAGTCAACCACATCTTATATCAAATATACAGATGATGCGTATGGGCATGTAACGTGATGCTACGCATGATTATCGAACACAATAATGATTGATCTCACACAATCATAATGGGCCTCACATATCACAATGGGCTTCATTCAGTCACAATGAGCCTCATACAATCACAATGACCCTCATACAATGGGCCTCATACATCGCAATAAGCCTCATACCATCACAATGTGCCTCATATAATCACGATGGACCTCATATAATTGCAATGAGCCTCATATAATCACAATAGGCCTCACATAATCACGATGGGCCTCATATAATCGTAATGGGCTTTATATAATCATAATAAGCCTCACATAATCACGATGGGCCTCATACAATCACAATGGACCTCAGATAGTCATGGTGGGCCTCATATAATTACAATGGGCCTTCATGGTTATAATGAGCCTCATATAATCGCAATGGACCTCATATAATCACAATAGGCCTCACATAGTTACGATGGGCCTCATACAATCACAATGGACCTACATGGTCATAGTGGGCCTCATATAATTACAATGGGCCTCACATATCACATTGGGCCTCATACAATCACAACGTTACATTATCTCATACTCAGTGTGTGTACTAACTTAATCATAGTAGATAATCGACCTATATATACAGCGGGGTCCATAGAAGGACAGCAGATCTAATCCATAATATGAGGATCGGTCCTTGATGGTGAATATACCAAGTCAGTTAGCATGGATTCCTCTATCTACGGTGATGTTGTACTCTTCTCATATCAAGGATGGGCCTAAGTGGCCTACCTATATTCTTAAGGATCTGGAACAAGCTTCTTTCGCCATACCATCATATGGCCCACTAAATGCCTTAGGGGGCCCAAATAAGTCCTAGATGGACTCCAAGATAAAAAAAATCCTAATAACAACCAATGGGGGCCCAACATATTGGGTTAGCCCAATGAGAATAGATGGATCATGCAAATGAGGCCCAATGATTTGGGTCAACCTACTTAGAGAATGATGAGAATGAGCCTAACAATGGCCTAAAGGAAGGCCACAATGTGGACAGTTAACCATGATTGCCCATCAATGTGGACATTTAACCAACATTGCTCCCAAGGAGTGGCTCACATAGAGCCTAACATATAGTGGGCCCATGGGCTTACACAAGAGCCTCATAGACAACATAATGGGCCTCACACAGAAGGTCTAATATACATCATGATGGGGCTCACTCGAGGATCTCATGTACATCACAATGGGCCTTATAAAATAGCTCATGGCCCACACAATAACTAGAAAATAAATGGGCAGTATTCATAATATCTCATTCATCATGTTGGGCATCAAGAGACGGCTCATGGTCCACATGCATCAAGGTGGGCTACTTGGGACAACCCATAGCCTAAAAATACAATGGCCAAGGAAACATATAATACATGCGTCATGGTGGACCTTAGGGGTAGCCCATATACAACACATATATCATAATGGGCCTCATGGGACAACCCATATAATCCAACAAAATAGATGGGTAGCGTATGCAACACATACATCATAACAAGCCCTCATGGGGTAGCCCATGGCCCAAAAAAAATAGATGAGCAGGGTACATACATCATAATGGGCCTTACCAATCAGGCCCATGGCCTAGAAAATGGGCAAACGGTATGTTCATAACACATACATCATGGTGGGCCTTACAGGACAACCCCAATAGTGGACATATAATCCATAAATCAGGGTGGGCCTCTCAAGGCGTTGGGGCCCACGACTTTAGAGAAATGGATGAATGGTGAGTATCTAACACATGCATTAAAGTGGGCCTCATAAGGCAACCCACGGTGGGTACTCCACCACTACTATCCATTGTGTGGTCCACTTAAGGTTGGACCTATTTCTCAATGGGGCCCACGACCCTGAGAAAAGGGATGGACAATGTGTATATAGCACATACAATAAGGTGGGCCTCATCAGGTAACCCCATGGTGGGACACCCCAGCCCAACACATATCCTGGTGGGCATCCACCTGATATTTGGACCTGTTGCAGTTGTATGGGCCCATACCACATTATTACCAATGGGCCCCACACCGATGGCCAGCATGGCTTAACGACACACATAGAAAGGTGGGCCATATGGTGGGTAGTTAGCCCAACAAGATGCTGGACCTGCTGGACGGGCTGGATGAAATACATAAATGTAAGGTGGGCTTCATCAGTGGGCCTCATACATCATCAATGGGTCCCACCAGATGAGTAGAATGGATGTAACGCCTCGAAAAAATCCGTACAAAGGCCTGAGTATCACCTCAGGAAGAAATCATTAAGGACCAAATCATTTAGAAATTAGATAAAAATTAATTAAGTACTAAACTGAATTAATCGGTAGATTAGCTTGAACCGCTTTCAATACGAACTGCAAGACCCAATCCAGTAGAATTGCTAGCCCAATATTACCTAAAAACCTGAGATCCATCTCAAAACCCAGTTGCTCTCGGGAGCATCACGAAACTCCGTATCAGACCTGGACCACGCGTCAAAAGTTAGATTACCGTGAAACTATACAGTTATGACCGCCTTACTGGGCTTGATAACCGTCTTGGAAATCAAGTCCAAATAGTATCCCGAAATGCATAACTTGAGCCCGGAGCGAAGTGTGTGAGAAACGCGAATGTCTTTAGAAAATGAACTAAAACTTAAGTGATTTGGACCGGTCACTTATAGGCCAAATTTAAGGTTTCAGACCATTAGAGTCTGACCTAACAACACCCTTGGATCAAGAAAATTTTCCTACACAGGTCAGTTTACTTGTGGCCCTGATCGAGTGACGATAGCCGTTGAACTGAAACAGGTCCTCCATCGTCAATCTATAAATTTGATTAGAATGAAATCTTAACCTGGCCTAGATCCAATGTCAGAGAACTTTCTCCAAACCGTATACATGAAATGGGCTTCCAGATGAGCTCCGTTGGACCGAAACATGCCACTTTTGGCTATAACCTATGTATAACATAGCCCTAGGGCCATTTACACCAGTTTTGGGCCTATATAAGGATCTAAACCCAACCCTCTCTCATTCCATACGAATTTCAAAATCCTAAGAGAGAGAAGAGAGAAAAAGAGAAGGAAAGAGTGAGGAGAAGAGAGAGAGCGAGAGATCGTTGCTAGGATTCGATCCACCGCTCCACGTGCCAAATCATCCTATCTGTATCGCTACACCAGCGATTTTAACTCCGTTCTTGGGTAAGAAATCCTAACCCTAATATGTTTTAGGGATTCAAATAGGTGAATTGGTGAAATAGCTAACCTATTTCATTAATTAGGCAGTTGTTGTGTTGTAAACAAAGGCATAGTGTACGAACTGAGTTCGATACGAGTTTACCGATGAAAGGTGAGGACTATAAATGTTTAGGTTATGGTTTTCAAGGCTTTCAATGTCAGTTAATGATTTATGACTAACTTGATTACCGTCACATGTGCCTAGTGCGAGGTTTTTCGTGTATTGCACATATATATGAACTATGTTAATTTTAATGCATTCCATGTGTTTGTTGAAATGTTTGAATGAATATGGAATTATGATTTATTCTTTCCATGTCTATTGATTTAGAATACATGATTTTTATATGTGTGACAAGTCCTTTGTGAAAGGATTTTCCATAATATATGTTATAACTACTTTAGTACATGTGTGTTGATATGTGTAGTCTAAGTGTTTGATAAATTTCTTGAATGAGAAAATGCTTGTTGGAATGTATTTAATGAGGGCATTGAGATAGGTTTTTCAATAACCTTATCTATAGTTACAGTTTTCTTCATGTAATCTATCTTGCTATCACGTGGTTTATGGATGAAATGTCTATATATGGTAGCATGTACTCTATGTGTTTGTTAAAATGCTCAAATGAGATTTATAGTTGAATTGATTGTCACATACTGTTTTGACTATCATACATGAATGCCTATTATATTTGAGTATGATTGGGATTAATGCGAAGTCCAGGCAATTGGTAATGATTTCGAATTAGTGGCCGAGGTCGTTTCGCCACACAAGACATGTTCAATGAATACGAATTGTACGGTGATTATCAACAGTGGTTAGGCCACGCGGAGTGCTTATGCACTCCAAGTCGATTAATTCAACGTGCGCTCGTACCAGTCGATCTTGTCAAGTAATCCGATTGGCCCAATGTATGTTCACCATGTATGGACGCTACTACTTGAATTTAAGGTATTAACTTACCAGTGTAAAGCCTGCTTCAACCTTAGTACCTAGATCCGCCAATACTCATGAGCTGGACATGGTGGTATGGGACACCGTGGTCGAGCTGTCTGCCTATGCTGGGGTGACGTGCCTCCCCGTAGTGTCCATTGAGCAAACCAAACTTGTGAGCTGAATATGGTGGTACACTGTATTCGAGTTACCAGCCTACGATTAGGTGACGAGCCTCTCGTAGTGACCTCGAGTATACACTACGACTACGCTAAGGTAACGAGCTTTTCCGTAGTAACCTCGAGTATAAACTAGGCATGCGCTGAGGTGACAAGCCTCTCCGTAGCGACCTAGAACTACCCATCGTATGTGATTAATTAGGATCGACGACCCTAGATGGATCAATGTTCGGGGTAAATGATACAAAGGGAGGTACCTTAGCTTTCCAAACTTACTGTATGAATAAGTCTAATTAAGAACTTGGCTAATCAGCCACATGCACCATATTGCATGTGCCTTTGGTATTAGAGTTGAGCACAGCGGGAGTGTTGCATGTGCGATCGTGAGATGATGTCGCAGAGGGAGTGCAGGCGAGGGCATACATCATTATTGCATCTCATTCTTGCATTAATAAGAGTACTTAGGACATGATTGCTGTAATGCTTTATCATTACTGCTTGATTGAATTGATAACACGTTAACCTTTACCTTATAGGTCCATTGAGTTAATCACTCACTCCAACTCTGGGACGGTGTTTTAAAACACCAACCAGACTCTGTTGTAGTTGCAGATGATGTTGCGGCTTACGAGATAGAGACTGCCTTCTATGATGATGAGGAGGAATTCTCCTACATGTAACTCTCTGGCGGGTCTATGTAGACCTAGAGTTGTATCGCAGGGAGCGCAGGGATACGGACTAGTTAAACATTACACCTTATCATTTTATAAAATTTGGAGTTATACATGTAATTATTTAACCTGGTGACGTTCATACTCTGGGGACTTACAATCATTTATATGCTTTATATATTTATCACAGTCTTCCACTTGCGAAATTTAACTGTCTCCGGAGTATGATATGCTGATTTGGTTTAATCTCATTCATGTTTAATGCACTAATATGGACAACATTCAACCATCATTATTCATGTTGCATAAGTGATACATTGGAACTAGGGAGCTGAGCTTCTGCTCGACCCCCGATTTTCAGGGCATTACAGTGGAGGTACAATACATGTAGCAGATAGGCCACAGCTGGACGGTCAGCCCATTGTTTCTTTCGATGTGGATCACTTGAGATATGGATCTGTTCCATTTCCCGGCCCATGGCCTAAAATGATATGGAAACTTGGATGGGTGGTCTAGATATGATACATACATGGTGTGGGAGCCCCCATGCATCATTAATGGGCCCCACACAGATGGCTAATATGAATACAACGCAAACATCAAGATGGGCTAGCTACTGGCCGATTAGTCCAATTGTGCCCTTGCCCTACTGGGCGTCCAAACGGATGGTCTTCCTGGATCCCTACCCTGTTGGGTGTCCAAACAGATGGTCTGCTTGGATAAAACATACACACATGGTGTGGGGGCCCCACACATCAGTAATGGGCCCCACAATCGATGGCTAACATGAATGTACAACACATGCAGCAAGGTGGGTCATCTGCGGGATGGTCAGCCCACCTGCTGCTGGCCCTGTTTGGGCGGTAAACAGATGGATGGCCTAGATGAAGCACCTAATTATGGTGGGTCCCACTTGTAAATGACCGGCCATGGGCGTGGGACCCGTCCAGGTGGGCATGGAACGCAAGGACGGCATGGATAAACATCACAACAACCCCATCTGCTACTGGATGTCGGTCCATTAGGCAATAGATCTGCCTGATTTGTGAGCCAGCCCCAAGGGTAGTGTGGATCCAATTCAATCATCAAAGTGGATCCCATAAGGGTGTGGGCCACCCATGAGGTGGGCTGGACCCAAACACCCACCCAGTCAGATGGACTGAGCAGATATTAAACACATACATCTCAGTGGGCCTGGTTGGGTGTTACTACTCGGTGGGTCTACCCCAACCTTGGGCTCACACTCAAATGTTCTCCAAATGGACAGTGTGGCTACATCATACATCAAGGTGGGGTCCACGTGAGTGGGCCACCCCACAAAGGGATCAAGCTACTATTTATGATTTTCTTCCCTACAAACAGCAGAGGTGCTGGCCCACCATCAACAGCATGGACAGTACTGCTGCTACTGCTATGGTGTAGCCCACAAAAGCCCTAGACCTGTAGATGGATGGTGTGGATACACAACACACATCAAGGTGGGTCCCACAGTCCTCATATTGGAGGCAGATAAAAAATTACAGTGGGCTTGGGAAGTTCAGACGCACTATCATCAATGGATGATCTGCTGCTACTGGATGGTCTTGCTCTACCGATCTGGCCAGCTCTAAGGTCCTAAAATGATCTAAGAGACTGGATAGACGGTGGATATATTGCACACATCAAGGTAGGGTCCACGCATGTGGGCCCCCCATAAAGTAATTTGGCTAATATTTGTGTTTTCTCATCAATAGCCTTGCATGATCGGCCAGTCCTGCAGGCCCCAAATGACTGCAGGGTGGTCCTACTTGCTGGACAGATGGATATAGTGCATACGTCAAAGTGGGGTCCACATAAGTGGCCCACCCAGCTTTGAATCAAGCTGGTATTTATGGCTTCCACTCAACCAAGGCTTCCCAAAAATGGGCAACAATGGTGTTGCTAGATGGTCAGCAGGATGGGTCCTGCTTGATGGACGACAAGGTTGTCCTAGTTGTGGACAGCGTGGATAAACTCATACATCAGGTAGGCCACAAACAGGGAAGGGAGAGAGAAAGAGAGAAAGGGAGAGAGGGTGAAAGGGAGAGAGGGTGAAGCACCCACCTTCCTTCTTCTTCCTCCCTAGTGCTCCAAAGCTCCAATGGGGCTCCTTTAATGGTGGAGATGGCGATCCAAGGGTCAGATTGAGTGAGATCTTGCAAGGAAGGGGTTGTTTTGATGGGGTTTTTGGTCTCCAAGCTTAGACGTCCAAAGGCTCTTTGGTGCTTTGAAAAAATGGGTAGGGAAGAGAGAGAGAGAGAGAGAGAGAGAGAGAGAGGTTGTAAGGGAGAAGGATGGGTGTGATGGGTTTTAGTGATGAGTGATGTCTTATGTTGACTTTGCATGAGAGAGGGATGGGTGAGTGGTGGGTTGTACTTGACTAGTACATTGATTGATTATTGGTTAGAGATTCTCTCAAAATTTACAACGCGTGACATTTTCCTCTATATGAACGCGGGCTCACAACTTCTAGCTCGGGTATTACATCGGTGCGCAAGATGCGGTTTTGGAACCATGGCGATGGTGCGGTCATGATGGTACAAGTCTCGAGTGGAGTTGACTCAGATATATGGCGTGCAACTCAGGGTCACACGCAAACACCGGTTATAAGTCGCGGTTTGTCGAAATTCGACAAGGAGGATCGTGGGAGTCTAAGGAACGGTACGAACTAGGATACGGGCTTTATAGGCCCCATCATGGATCATACATGTAATAAGGATGGGCCATTGGCCATATCTAAAGAGTCAAGTAGAATCTCCATCATTGATTGGTGGGTCCTACATGCTCCCATGCAATAAAAGACAAAGATCCATGAAAGAAGAAGGAAAATCTAGTCCTAAACATGCACCCACCTTAGATCTTTGACTTCTTCTTCTACCACTAAGTTCTAATGCTCCAAGGGAAGAGATTTCAATGGTTGAGAAGGGTTGGATTGGGAAGTGTAGAGGGTAAAAGTTGCTAAATTTTAGAGATGGGTTATGACATCCATGGCTATTGCAAGGGATGAATGAGAAATGAAAGAGAGAGAGAGAGATAAGAGAGAGAGAGAGAGGTGATAGTTTCTAGGCAATGAGTGGTTGTGTAAGAGGCATGGGGGCTAGCAAGAAGTACATGTAAGAAGCATGGGGCTAGGGGCTAGGGTAGGGTGATGTCATCACTAGGGTGACATCATCTTAATGATGAGTTTCTAGGAAAAAATAACAACTGAGATAGGTGAGTCCCGCAATCAAGTGATCAATGGCTGGGATAGAGCGTGGGCCACCTCTCACGATCTAAGCATTGGATTGGTGTATGAGACGTGATGTTGGAACTGCGGCGACGACAGGGTCACAATGGCATAGGTCTGGGGTTGAGTCGGCTCGGGTCTACAGGGCGCGACTTAAGGTCATGCGCAAACGATATTTACAGGTCGCAAGTTGCTATAATTCGACTGGGAGGACCGCGGGATCCTACGGAATGGAATGGTACTAAGACACAAGCTTGACATAATATCTTGAATAAAGAGAAAAAAAAATATAAATTTCTATTCATTCAATAATAATGAAAATAAGGTTTCTCACAATGTATATATAAGCTATGAAAAAAGTAAAAGTGCACAAAGCCCTTGAGAATAAGAAAAATAACAAAAAAGATATAAATAAAGTGCAATAAAGCTCCTGAAATAAGAAAAAAGAATAAAAATACCTAAAACTAAAACACCTGTGTGGTAGAGTGTGAAATTCGACTCATAGATCTATGGTTAGGGTGCGGTCATACCGCTCCTGCACTCATAATGCGTCAAAAATGGGTCCAATGGACCGAACGTCAATCCATATCAACTCCTCCACTCCGATACTCTGTCAGCGATGTCTCTTCCTCTGGCACACTATAAAGGGTGTACCACTGATCTCCACATCAATAGAACTTAAACTTAATTCATCTTCTCGAATTGATAACTCAACTAGAATTGGATTCCAATCCGTTCTAGTCGGAAGATAAAACAATAGTATCAATAAAAAATAACCAACATAGATTAAAATCATGATAGGCTTGATCTCTCATGAAGATTTAGGTAATTAATCGTAGTAAATCAAAAGCATTCACTATACACGGAAGCCATAATGAATCAATCAACTTTATAGATTAATCTCTTTCCCAATCTAGGAATTCAATCACATCCAATCACAATTCAACATATAAAACTAATAACTTTCATTGAAAATAAATAAAAGATCAAATATCCATTAAAAGGTTCATCCCGTAGCCTTAGCTAAGATATTAGCTAAGAATGACTAACATCTCAAAAAGAAAAACATGAAAAATAAACTAGAATAGAAGGATTGAAGAGGAAGGACGGTTTCGTAAAAGCTCCACCACCTTGGCTCTCTCTCTCTCTCTCTCTCTCTCTCTCTCTCTCTCTCTCTCTCTCTCTCTCTCTCTCCTTAGCCCCAATGCATACCTAGAATGGCCTAAACACTCATTTAAATAGGACAAATTCGCATAGATTTTAAACGGACTTTAAATTTACACACTTTTGTTATGATTTGGTTGCACCAAAGTTAAATTGAATTAATTCTCAGTTGCAACTGGATTTTTCAGAAATATGTATGAACTCTGTTTCCTTTAGGTTGCATTGAATGAACCTTCGGTGGCACCGAATATCACCCAATCGTCCCTATCAGTCGAGTAGAATTAACTTTGGAAATCATTGTTTCTTGCTGGACTGTTTGTGGCACTTTCGATTGGACCAAACCTACCTTAGGTGGGACCAAACAATGTGTTATTTCTGTTACTTGACTGTGTGATTTTTTAGACTTTTTCTCATCTTTGGTACTTAGTTTCCTTGGATCTTTAGTACTTGAATTCTTTAATACTATCATCCAAACGTCCAATCCTGAACTTGCTCATTCTTTGAGCTTAATTCATCCATTTTAAGCATGATTTCGTCTTTGGTTTCCGAATTACCTCACAGATAGAAAACATATGTTCGGGAATCAATTTAGTACTTAAATGCATCCAAAACTAGTGCAATTGAGAAGATAAATATGTAATATTTTGGCTTGATCATGTCTCTTCATAAAAGACATGATCGTTGTGAACGGTTTTGGATGCGTCTTTTAGAAACGCCTCTTTGTAAAAATGCACGACCCTTCATTCTCTATAAAATCCAGTGTAAATCAATGATCAAATATATCTTGCATTGCTCTTTATAGAGATAAAAATCCTTTGTTAAAATTTCAATCATTCTCTCTCTAAGCACGTGAAGTGGGTCCTCTGTTTCACAGTATAGAGTTTACCAAAATAGTAAGCTGCTTACGGATTTCCTGCTATAGAATCTTTGTGATTCCTTCATGCAAATCCAAGGTTTATTTCATTTTGGTTTTCCCCTTTACATAATTTCTCAAAGCGTGTTGCAAATTCCCACCAGAACACGAATAAGTTTGGTTATGCTTAACTGAGATGATCTATGAAGTAGCCATTGGGCTAATAGGGTCAAACATCTTCACCTTTTGTGACTTGGCCATGAAGGCCCACACAGTTGAACATGTGATGTTTAGGGTTACCCATCCTTGCTAGGGCAGGCAATGTTGTGATTTTGGTAGGGCTACCACCTCGAATATGATTTTTTTTTTTTTTAATAATAGAGGAAATAACAATTTATTCAAAAGGTCCACAAAATGGGAAAGAATACAAGGCTAATACGAAGAGAAAGATACATTATACGTAGTGTTAGCTACTTTCACATAAGGAACCCAACCCAATAAAAGATTAATGATCTTCCAAATCAGATCATCAACGGAAGAGCATCTATCCCAAAAGTAGCGATCATTCCATTCCTTCCAAATGATCCAAAAAATTGCTATACTGAGTAGTCACCAAGCTATTTTCCCACCTTTTGACTCGTAAGTTCCTTGCCAGGCCCATAGGAGATCCTCCATAGTCTTTGACATTACATAAGCCACGTGCATAATAGAGAAAAATGACTCCCAAACTAACCAAGCAATGGTGCAGTGAATGAACAAGTGATTGATTGACTCTGCATCTTTCATGCACATCAAACATACATTGGGCAGAATTAAGGATCTTTGTTGCAGCATATTTACCGTCAAGATTCTTTTTCTCCCAACTAGCCACACAAAACTTGCCACTTTAGGAGGAGTCTCATAAAACCAATGGTGGAAAGGATGAGATGACCTTATGGATGGGTTTGAAGAGTATATCGCATGAAACAATGAACGGAATGAGAATCTCCTGGAGGGTGGGTCTATCCAAATCAAGCAATCAACGTCCGGTGAGGGGGCCGAAAGCTTCAACAGATCTAGCTAAGTGATAAAATCAGATACTTCGACATCATTTATATTCCTACAATAAGGGGGGCTCCACACAATCGTGTTACCCACGATAGAGTAACAACTGGCTATAAAAATATGATGGTCTGGGGCAAGAAGGACCAATCTAGGAAAGATCTCCCAGAGAGACATTGCCGCACCAAATTTTGTCCAAAAGTGGATACCAGAGCCATTCCCAAGAGCAAACACAAACCTGCATCGGACCTCGAATATGATTAATAAAGGAAAAAAGTGCAGTCAAAATAGAGGTCAAGCATGACCCCTATGCCAATAGCTCTAACGTATCTTTTGTTTACACCGAGCATTTGGACCAGACTTGTCATTTTTTCGAACATTTAGTGTAACGCTCTGAACTTTTTGATACTCGAGCATTGAAAGTCCTCGAGCGTTACCATAAGGTTTAACGTGTGTGTGATACTAATTTGATTATTCTAGCCCTAACATACTTGCCCTGACCTAAACCTAACCATTAGGAATGATCTCCATTCATAGATCAAGCCATCTGACCATCGATTTCAAGGTAAGACTCTTCATCATGTATTTTAACGTAAGTGCTTTCCCATGAAGGACATGACGGATAATCCCCTATCCATAATAATTTAATTATACGTTCTCTTGTAAGAATTGTTTAGAAACATGCCTACAACCACGTGGAGCCATTAGATTTCCTAAAACTCATAGATTAACAATAACTATGAAAATGCCATTAACCAAGACCCCTGAATTCCAGATCACCTGGTTTCCACGATCTTTTTAGCATGAAACTTTATATCCCATATGTCATAAATGAACCGTACAAAATAAAGGAAGATCGTTGGATCATCGTGATCAATGGAGAAAACAGATGTTCGTATGGTAAGGCCCATCTGATCTTTGGATATAATTCAATTTTGGGCTCAACCCCTCAAATTGGATGGAAAAATGGATGAACGGTACAAATCTCCCACTAACATCACTATGGGGCCCATTCTTACCCAACGGGTGCACCAAAATCAATGCACCAGCGTTGCACCGGACCGCAAGACTGGTCAAACACCACAACCAATGATTCGTAACAGAGCCTCCCGCGTCCGAAATTCAAACGGACAACATCCATTCAAAGACCCTGTGGGCCACATCCAAGAGTATCCGAGATGATCGGAACCATCCAAGAACTTGTAGAAGGAGATCCGACCGCCATCGAGGAGAGTTTAACATTGCTGAAATCCTGGAAACACCATGAAAATAAGGGTCGCAGAGTGGCGTATCTTTCATGGCGCGTAAGGTTTACACATGCTATCCTATTGCGCAGAAGAATCTGGAGACTCTCCTCTTATAAAAAGGGATTTATGCCATTCTGCAAGAAAGGAAACAGGGTGAGAGAGAGAGAGAGGAAAGAGCGTTGGCCAGCCTTTCCTTCTTGCTGGACGTATCAGCAGGAAAGGGAAGAAAAAGAAAGTAAAGAAAAGAAAGGAGAAAAGAAAAGAGAAGAAGATAGAAAGAAAGAAAGGAAGGAAAGAAAAGAGAAAGAAAGGAAAGAAAGGAAGAAAGAAAAAGAAAAGAGAAAGGAAAGAAAGAAAAGAAAGAAAGAAAAGAGAAAGAAAGAAAAGAAAGAAAGGAAAAGAAAAGGAAAGAAAAAGAAAAAATAAGAAAAAAAAGGAGAGATCCGAGTTGAGCCGAGTCGACTCACTGAGTTTGACTCAAGACCAGGTGAGGGTTTTATCCTTTGAGCATACAATACTTTAAGTTGATTTATTTATTCTGCCCTTTACCTATATTCATATTATTTCATCTGGCCTCTTTCGTGCCTTTTACGATATGAATTATCCTACCTTTTCCATATCTTTAATGATGTGAATTATCCTGCCATTAATGATTACATGTTTTTCTGAAAATTATCCTATCAATTGATTTAGTTAATATCATTACAATTATTGGCCCATTTGGGATTATGACATGATGTCAAATACAAGTGAATTTCTCTGAATATATGTGAGGCCGTGGATACAAGCCTTTCACATGCCTTATCAAATTTATTGAGTTGGCTTTGCCACTCGTCTCTATATTTAAGTTGGTTTTGCCACTCG
Source organism: Magnolia kwangsiensis (assembly GCA_037074715.1). Taxonomy (NCBI): domain Eukaryota; kingdom Viridiplantae; phylum Streptophyta; class Magnoliopsida; order Magnoliales; family Magnoliaceae; genus Magnolia; species Magnolia kwangsiensis. The sequence goes on from CM073589.1 coordinate 65,589,014, forward strand.
TCTCTTTATTGGAGTTGGCTATGCCACTTGTCTATTTATTTGAGTTGGCTCTGCCACTCTTCTTTTGTTGAGTTGATCATTGTCACTCTTCTCTTATCATATTGGCTATTGCTACTTTTGTTGAGTTGACCATTGTCACTCTTCTCTTTATTATATTAGCCTTATGCCGTCTATCTTTAAAGGCATGGGCATGTGTCTTGTTATTCCAAAACCTCCATAATTCACTTTATATTCTCCATGATTCAGTTTATATCCTCCACGATTCAGTTTATATTCTCTATAAATGCAAGTGATGTGTTAAGATGTATCATAACTTGTGAATCGATTGTCTTATCATGGACATAATGCGTTATGGGTAGCGGCCCTCTTGGTCGGCACATAATTCCGTGGGTTGGTTGGTATGGTGCACAATCGATGTATGTAAATCGACATGTGTTACATCAACTTTTCAAGATTGAATGTTGCAAATAGTCACTCCATGAACACATCGTGTTACGTAAATCCTCCAACTGTGTGTTATGTTGCCTTGAAATATTCGCATAAATTCACGTTAGTGTTGGCCATGCCGATGAATATCCATAGTTATGGGATGCAGGTCGAGCCAGGTTTTCTATAAAATTATTCCACATTATGACGATCACTATGTATGATGAGCCGCACACACTATGTTAGGCATGCATCTCAAGTAGGTTGTTTGTGCATACTGATATCTTATGTATTAGTAGAGTATGAGACGTATCAGTACCCTTACTTTAATTACTTTTATGAATCTCTTAAATTATTGTTAATCTTAAAGGATAACCTTCACTATGAGTAGGGCATTGACCCTTTCCCAACCGTACAATTATGTAGGTGACGTACAGATTGAAGACTTAGAGGACGACTTCCCTATAGAAGATTGTAGGGAAAGAATGAGAAGACAGTTTTACTATTCAGTTTTATACTTCCACTTGGAACTCTGATATTGTAAGAAACCTTCCATTGTGAGGCCATTTGATCATTTAATTATTCTTTTTTACTCCAATGATATATAATTAATACAGTTGATTTATTCTTGTGAATGTTACCTTCATGAATGTATACGAACCAAACAAAAAAATGGTGCGATTTTCAAAAGCATCCAATTTATACATCATTAACACCTGATTTCCTTAGACATGAGTTCAAACTCTAGCCGTAAAAATTCGAGCTGTTACAGTTGGTATCAGAGCATGAGAATGAGATTAACTGGGCCTGAGGGGAGTGTACCACCATAAGCTTTACGTTACTAGGATTAAATCATGAATTAAATATTTAGTCTTAGGATTATTTCCGAAAGGAATCATGAAGTTGAGAAAATTAGAAACCCATATTCAGATCCCCCATTGAGAATGTTAAGGTAGATGTGCAATTTAGAAACTATGAATTTAGGTCTTCATCAACCTTCCTCTAAAGAATTTCAAATCCATTGTTGTCTAGTCCGGTTAGGATACCTGGCTTTCACCCAGATGACCCATGTTCGAATCCCAGTAATGAAACCATAATCAGGAAAGGCGTAGGGGGACAAATTCAAATTATCAAATCTCGAGGTCGAGATTTTGTTTGAGGGGGGTAGGTTATAGCATTCCCAATTCATGTAATCAGTTACACATACCCAGAGGTATAAATATCCACCTTATGAATGATACGTTGAAATCCTAATCATAATGAATCAGTGATGACAATATTTTGGGTAGTGTATCAGATAATCAAGTACACAACAGAAGCTTAATAGGCCACGTAGAGTCATCTGTTTCGAGGGTATAAGACTTCCTACCATTTTTCCATGAGTTTAGAATAATTGAAGTTACGGACTGATGGAACCATATTTATATGAAATTTACATGGTTTGACTCAAACTATAAATCCTAAAAAATCTGAAAAGATTCTAATGCCCTGATTAAGCAAAAGATAGAGATTCGACAGGATTTCGAATTGATATCAGAAAACCCTTTGCACTATACCGGCAAAGGATCTGTGTATCGGGCACAGACCTACTGTAACCATCTATCCAAACCACCTTAAACATAGGAAATAGGGAATCCTTAGAGATATAGAGGATGACTTGTGTAAAGAAAGCACTAAATTTCGAGGGTGAAATTATGTTTAAGGGGGGTAGACTGTAATGCCCCGAACTTTTCGATACTCGAGCATCGAAAGCCCTCGAGCGTTACTATAAGGTTTAACATGTGTGTGATACTAATTTGACTGTTCCAGCCCTTACATACTTGCCCTGACCTAAACCTAACTGTTAGGAATGATCTCTATTCATAGATCAAGCCATCTGACTGTCGATTTCAAGGTAAGACTCCCCATCACGTATTTTGACGTAAGTACTTTCCCATGAAGGACATGACGGATAACCCCCTATCTATAATAATTTAATTATATGTTCTCTTGTAAAAATGGTTTAGAAACATGCCTACAACCATGTGGAGGCATTAGATTTCCTAAAACTCACAGATCAACAATAACTATGAAAATGCCATTAACCAAGACCCTTGAATTCCTGATCACCTGGTTTTCATGATCTTTTTAGCATGAAACTTTATATTAGGCCCATATGTCATAAATGAATTGTACAGAACGAAGGAAGATCATTGGATCATCGTGATCAGTGGCCAAAACAGATGTTCATATGGTAAGGCCCATCCAATCTTTGGATATACTTGGATTTTGGGACTAGCCCCTCAAATTGGATGGAAAAATGGATGAACGGTACAGATCTCCCACTAGCATCATTGTGGGGCCCATTCTTACCCAACGGGTGCACCAAAACGTGTCCACTAGCATTACACTAGACCGCAAAACTGGTCAAACGCCATTTGACCTGCATTCTCCCCCTCGCAAGAAGAGGCGTCTTCCTCTTCTTTTGTCTTACGCAGATGGTCGCCACGGACGGTCTTGACGGGCCACCCTCTCGGGTCCACCGTCCAATCTGGACCGTCCATTCAAAGCATATTGGGCCTCTTACCAAGACCTGACTGAATCGCGTCGGAAACCGATTAGGAAGAATTCCAGTCGTCCACTGCATTTAACTGATGATGAGAGTAGGATTCAATGGCCCACGCAGAGCCTAGATCAATGACTTATTCCCCTGGGTCCGATCTTCATGAGGAATCTAATGGAGGGTGCGGATTTAACAAAGGCTCAAGATTGCGGGCTCCATTGACATCACTGTAACCAATGATTCGCAACAAAGCCTCTCGCGTCCGAAATTCAAACGAACAACAACATCCATTCAAAGACCCGGTGGGCCACATCCAAGAGTATCCAAGATGATCGGAACCATCCAAGAACTTGTAGAAGGAGATCTGACTGCCATTGAGGAGAGTTTGGTGTTGCTGAAATCCTGGAAATGCCTTGAAAACAGGGGTCGCAGAGTGGCGTATCTCTCATGGCGCGTAAGGTTTAGGCACGCTATCCTCTTGCACTGAAGAATTTGAAGACTCTCCTCTTACAAAAAGGGGTTCATGCCGTTCCGCAAGAAAGAAAACAAGGAGAGAGAGAGAGAGAGAGAGAGAGAGAGAGAGAGAGAGAGAGAGAGAGAGAGAGGGATGAAACGTGAGAGAGGAAAGAGCATCGGCCAGCCTTTCCTTCCTACAGGACGTATCAGTAGGAAAGCGAACAAAAAGAAAGGAAAGAAAAGAAAGGAGAAAAGAAAGGAGAAAAGAAAAGAGAAGAAGATAGAAAGAAAGAAAAGAGAAAGAAAGGAAAGAAAGGATGAAAGATAAAGAAAAGAGAAAGGAAAGAAAGAAAAGAAAAGAAAGAAAGAAAAGAGAAAGAAAGAAAAGAAAGGAAAAGAAAAGGAAAGAAAAAGAAAAAAAAGAAGAAAAAAAGGGAGAGATCTAAGTTGAGCCGAGTCGACTCACTGAGTTTGACTTAAGGCCAGGTGAGGGTTTTATCCTTTAAGCTTACAGTACTCTAAGTTGATTTGTTTATTCTGCCCTTTACTTGTATTCCTATTATTTTATCTGGCTTTTTTCGTGCCTTTTACGATATGAATTATCCTACCTTTTCCATGTCTTTAATGATGTGAATTATCCTGCCTTTTATGATTGCATATTTTTCTAAAAATTATCTTATCAATTGATTTAGTTAATATCATTATAATTATTGACACTTTTGGGATTATGATATGATGTCAAATACAAGTGAATTTCTCTGAATTTACGTGAGGCCGTGGATAAAAGCCTTGCCCCTGCCTTATCAAATTTATTGAGTCGGCTCTGCCACTCATCTCTATATTTAAGTTGGGTCTGCCACTTGTCTCTTTATTGGAGTTGGTTATGTCACTCATCTTTTTATTTGAGTTGGCTCTGCCACTCTTCTTTTGTTGAGTTGACCATTGTCACTCTTCTCTTATCATGTTGGCTATTGCCACTTTTATTGAGTTGACCGTTGTCACTTATCTTGATTATATTAGCCTTATGTCGTCTATCATTAAAGGCATGGGCATGTGTCTTGTTATTCCAAAACCTCTATAATTCAGTTTATATTTTCTATGATCCAGTTTATATATTTCGTGATTAAGTTTATATTCTTTATGATTCAGTTTATATTCTCTATAAGTGCAAGTGATGTGTTAAGAGGTATCACAACTAGTGAATCGATTGTCTTATCATGGACGTAATGCGTTACGGGTAGCCGCCCTCTCGGTCGGCACATAATTCTGTAGGTCGGTTGGCGTGATGTACAATTAATGTATGTAAATTGGCATACATGTTACATTAATTTTTCAGAATTGGATGTTGCAAATAGTCGCTCCATGAACACATCGTGTTATGTAAATCCCCCAATCACATGTTGTGTTGCCTTGAGATATTTGTACAAATCCACGTTAGCGTTAGCCATGCCGGCGAGTATTTGTAGTTGTGGGATGCAGGTTGAGCCGGGTTTTCTGTAAAATATATTGCACATTGTGACGATTACTACATATGATGAGTCGTACATACTATGCTAGGCATGCATCTCATGCAGGTTGTTTGTGTATACTAATATCTCATGTATTAGTGGAGTACGAGACGTATCAGTACTCTTACTTTTATGAATTTATTGAATTACTGTTAATGTTAAAGGGTAACCTTCACTATGAGTAGGATATTGACCCTCTCCCAACCGTACAGATTATGCAGGTAACGTACAGATTGAAGACTTAGAGAACGCCTTCTCTATAGAAGATTGTAGGGAAAGAATGAGAAGACAGTTTTACTATTCAGTTTTATACTTCCGATGTGAGATCTGATGTTGTAATAAACCTCCCATTGTGAGGCTATTTGATTATTCTTTTTACTCCGATGATATATAATCAATATAGTTGATTTATTCTTGTGAATGTTAACTTCATAAATGTGTGTGAACCAAACGAAAAAAAAAATAGTGTGATTTTCTAAAACATCCAATTTATACATCATTAACACCTGGTTTCCTCAGGCACGAGTGCAAATTCTGGTCGTGAAAATTCGAGCAGTTACATTTAGACCAAACTTGTTATTGTGTCGGACATTTGGACTAAATGCTATTCTTTGCTATTAGAATATCTAATGTCATTAGAAGAGAAACAGTAAAATCCTAGCCATTAGAAGTGTGTATCCACTATAAGAGCACTAGTTGAAATCTCATTAATTGGAAGTGTTGTTTCATCACCTCATGTTATTCATTGTTTTGTTGCCATCTTACCATTAAAATTTTATTATGTTTTTGAATAAATATTCATTGTACCTTTAAAACTCAAGTTATTCTTTTCAGAGCACCTTGAGTTTAAGGTGGATGCTAGAGTATATTAGGGTAATTTTTTCATATTAGATTATATTCTTTTAGTGCTTGTTTAGTTCACTAATTACCCTGATAATGTAAAGTAAAAGTTTTATCATTACGATTTTACCATTATTAAATCAGACATTAAAATTGTTTTAGTCAAATGCAGATGTTTTTAAGAAAGGTAAGGAAATTTGTAATCATTTCACATTTTCATGACATAACCGTGAAAATCATGGATCCAAACAATGACATCAATTTATCTTAGTGATGATTTGATATTAAAGTAACGTAAAAAATATCATCATTATAATTTTATTATCGATAAACTAAACACAAGAATCAATAGTCAAGTGTAATTATTGTCAAGAAATCGGTAAAAGTAGTTTGCAATCATTGCATATTTCCTTTACATTATTGTAATAATTGGTGAAATAAATATGCGTTATATTAAAATGTATATTTATTAAGATCTCTTATTGAGCGCTATTCTTCTACATATTTAAATTATTCTTAATAAAATAAATAAGTTTTAATTCTTACCATTGTGATTTAATAATTGCAAAAAGCTTCTCAAAGGCTTTTTCAAAGCTATCATGCCACCATACCATATTCTGGTTGTTGGTCAACACCTCTAAATTGCATCCTTAGATTGATACAGATGGTTTATGTTCTTAATATCAGTATTGAGAAACTGTATTCTTCATAATCATGCTTCATTGATTTTCCATACCTTTGAATCTTAGATATGAGCACGAGCTACTGAATATTCATCTTCATACAAAATCACCAGTTTCACAATTGTTTCTTACAACGGTGTCGGTTCACTTAAATGCAACTCGGTGGTTAAAACCATCCACTGGACCATATGCTGGTAAGCTGCCTGGAAATCAGCAAAACCCATCTTCTCAATTTCTCTCTATATTTCTCTATGTTGATCTTTTGTTTGGACAGACAGATGAAGGCCCACTTCTTTATATTGTCTGTCTGTCTTTCTTGACCACCTAGCATAAAATGATTGAGAACATTTTTCAAGGGAGTAGATTAGGTGAGGCCAGCCTCACCCAAGACAGTGCGGCCTTTACCTTGGCGTCCAACTTGATGTATGTATTCTATATCCAGACGGTCTATCTATTTTGCTAGATCATTTTAAGTCATACGCCTAAAATTTAAACATATCCAATTCTCAGATGGACCATACCGGTGGTGATTGACCACTAACAGGCCACAAAAGTTTTGAATCAAGCTGATATTTTTTCCCATTTCATCCAAGTTTACGTACCTTATTGATGGATTGGATGGCAAATAAACTGTTGGGAAAGATTAATATTAGGCCTTCAGAAGTTTTTAATGATAGGGTGTTCAATCACCAGACTTTCCTACAGTATGGTCCACTTGAGCCTTGAATCTTCTCCATTTTTTATCTCAAGTCTGATAATATTATGAAAAGACAGATAGATGGCGTGAATATAGAATAAATACCTCAAGGTGAGCCCATGCTAAGGGCCGCACCAAATCTGCTCCGATTTTCCAGGATCTGTATTCGTACAAGTGGAATCATGTGATATGCAAGTCTCATTTCACGAAATTAGTGGTTTTTTTTAAAAAAAATTTATTTATAATCTTGACAAGTGAGACCCACCCATGATTCAGTAGTCTAGAACCCTTTTTATTTCTGTCTCACCGTGGATGATGGACCATGCCCCAAAAATCTCTTCAATAGAACAATATAACATTTCGAGTTGTGCCATTCAAATAGACAGGAGGAAGAGAATTAGTCAACGGCCAATACGCGAGTTGGATGCAACAGATCAACGGTACGTGATCACTGAACCGTTGGTCTCACTTTTTAGAATTGAAAACCATGTAAAGCGTACAAGGACATGACCACTTATTATACATGGCTAGGATCTTCCAATTTGAGATATTTTCGGAGAATGGTCCATCCACACTTGGATGCAACAGACCCATGGTCTTGATTACTGAACGATTGACCTAGTTTGTCCTAACTGAAAAGCCGATCACATTAGCAATTTCCAAGCTCCAATTTCGAGTACCTCTTAATAAATGGTAAAAACCCATAATCGTCTCATTGGAACCCTTTGACAATAGATCTGGATCATTCAGTTAGTGGGCCACCTCTTGGAGCAGCCACACTCTTGAAATCGGAACCAAGTTTGGTGAAATGGTTTAGAGTTCTTATATCTAACTATTAGATTAGAAACTGCCAATTGCTGCACCTTATGTACTAGCGATCCATCCATTAGGTTGCATAGCAATTGGTCGGTCCTGATTGATCAGATCATTTGCTGTCCATTGTTATGTCAGTGTTCCTACCATTTAAAAATGGGACTGGACGCACAGTCGCCGCGGTCATGTGCAAACATGGTCATCAGTCATCACATGGTCGAGCGGATTAGGTGCATCTACAGTCTCACCCAACGAGGTGTGGCCCTAACCGTGGGACCCACATTGGTGTATGTATTGTATATCCATGCTGTCCATCCCCTTTTTCCAGCTAATTTTGGGCCAAGAATTCAAAAATGAAGTAGATCCAAATCTCAGTTGGAACACACCGTAGGAAACAGAGTTGATTGAACGCCCACCATTGAAAACTACACAGGGCACATCATAATGTTTATTTACCATCCAACAAGTTGATAAGGTCACACATACTTTCATGAAAGGAATAAGCGAATATCAGCTTGATCCAAAACCCTTACGGTCCACAATAAGTTTTTAATGGTCAGTCGCCACTGTTTCCTATGGTGTGGCCACCTGAGATTTCTATCTGTTTTTGGTATCATCTTCTAAAATGAGCTTTAAAAGTGGGTGGACGGCGTGGATATACAATAAATACACAAGTTCGCCCCTGATGTACGGATGGCACCGTATTGGGTAAGGCTACATGGACGTTTACTCGAATACATCTCGATGCATTGGGACCGCCGCCGTTGGATTTAAGCCTTTTTCAAATATAAAAGCCGTTTATTTGATAGACTCCTTTTGATTATGAAAGATGTCATAAAAAATAATAAAACAATAATAATCTCAGATTGAACATTACAGCCCATTGATTGTACAAAAGTTGTATTTATTAATGCTCAAAGCCCGAAAATTCAAGCTCTTAAAGGTTTGAAATAATCCAACCTAGAGCTTTTATTATTCCCCATCATCAAAGGTGATACTTTCCATATAAACGGTTTGGATCATTCACCCAAATTCGAATGCAAAAGTCTCGATATCGTACTGTAAGTACAGATGCACTGAAGCATACGTACATTGCGTGGATCATGGGTTGTCATGACTCCCGATTTTCTGGAGCGAGAGTGACATGCATCATCTTAACTGGATGGAGTTGGTAGACAGAACTTGTTAAAAATTACACACGTGGCATATATGTAATTCAAAATAAGCCGTCCAAATTATGATTATCAGTTTCAATGAATTATATGCCAAAATCTCTTATTATTATGATTAAACTATAAGATTGCTGCTGCACATATATTGGACGGTTAAAAATTAATAATATCCACGGCCTTATTTAAAAAACAAGTGTCCACGAATCACAGGCTAGGATTGTTCAACTAATTTGATTTCAATCCAGTAACTTCTCCACACTTGTTTTTACAATTTAATCTGTTTAGATTGAATTAATATTATTGGTACTTGATTTGTTTTTGCTCACGTCTAATGTGTGTGGGCATAATAAACTGATTGTATGATTTGATTTAAACCAAACGGTTTAACCCAAGTGCCAACAAAATACATTGATATGTCGAGTGCAATCGTATATGACAGATACATGAGAAGATTGGTTATCTATTCAGCCACTTACTAGTTAAATATAAGATAATTAGGTGATTATTGAAGGGTAGGGTTATTCCTGCGAAAATGGGTTGCATATTGCCTCCCATACAAAATGACTTTTACAAGTGGAAAAATCGTTAAAAAAACAAAAAAGAAATACTTGCGATTAATCGAAAGGAGTAATGAAAAAATGTATTTTTTAAAAATAAATTGATTGTATTGATATCAAGAATAGTCCAGCATAAAGTATAGACTTAGATTACAACTAAAGATTACTATAACTAGATTACAACTAAAGATTAACGATACTGGATTATCACTTCTCATAGCTTAGAGCTAAGCCATAATAAGTAAATGTAATTTGATCGAATTGATTGGTTTGGTGTGAGACAACTTGAATTATTAGATTCCTTACTATTTATAGTTATCTTATGCTTCTATCTCACAGACGTTTCTTTCTTTATTTAAAAGTTATAGTAGTTGATTCGTTGCCACGTTGGTCTTTCAGATCATTCATTCTCTTCTTGACATGTATCCCTCTAACCTAGAGTTGGGCATTTCAGATCCAATCCAGTGGATCCGACCCGTTCCAACCCGATCCAACCCGATTTGAACCGAACCGACGGGCTAGATCAGGTAACTCCATCCAGATCAGAATTCTTTGTGGCTCGGATTCGGATTAGACCTAATCTGACCAGATCCGGTCCGGTATCTGATCCGATCCGAACCTTCCAACAATCAAATTCCAAAACAATATAAAAAAAAATCATCTCAGCAATCAATGTCTCACAACTAAATCACGTTAATTCAGAGCAGAAATTTAAAAAAAATAAAAAAAAATAAAATATCAAAAGAACCCAAACAACAACTGCAACCAAACGATACTCCCATCAATCTACAACAATAGCTGAGAGAGAGAGAGAGAGAGAGAGAGAGAGAGAGAGAGAGAGAGAGAGAGAGCGTCGTACCGATGGAGCATCGATAGAGCTAGGGTTTCCTTTCTCCATTTTGGGCGGAAATCGGAAGAGAAAAACACGCTTGAAAGGAAGAGAGAGAGATTGAAAATGGAGCTTGCTTTTGTTGCCTTTATAGCTTTTTTTTATGGTACTCCTGCTCCGTATGACACTTGATACACAGCCACTCCAACAGTGCACACGTGATATGTAATAACTCACATCTGGACCGATCCAAACCTAGGCCAATCGAAAAATCGAGTCGGGCACGGATCGGATCAGAAAATCCACCTTTCGGATAGGTCCGACTTAGGTGGTCCAGATCTGATAACGGATCGGTTCGGATTCGAGTCAGAGAAATGTGCTTTCGGATCGGATCGGGTTGGCCCGAATCCGATCCGAACAGGACCGATGCCTAGCTCTACTCTAACCATTCTTTTTGCTCAACCACTTTTCACCTCTAGGCTTCTTGATCGTGTTCCGTTATTAAATGACATATATCATTAGATCAATGTCATCTATAATTTTGCGAAAAGTGCTCTAAATATCTCTAAAGATATTTCACATACTATACACACGTGTCCTTTTCTAATTAGTTATCTTAGAATTGTCAAAAATAGGGTATAATATTTTCCCCCTCTTGCGAAAGTGATGGTGGCTCTTTGTTCAATACAATAAATGCAATTGGTCATCTTTCCATGTGTCAAGTCCCCATTACTTCTACTCGATCAAAATAATAACTGAAAGTGATTTTGCTCCTTTTTCATGGCCATCATTGTGGCATTTAGCACATAATCATGTCATATGTGGAGTTATGATTATCCTCTTATTAATGCGCATATCTCTAATCGATATATACATAATTTCAAAATTTTTGTACCTTTTCATGACTCTTGCTTTTTCATGCTTCTCCTTTCTCTTTTGAAAATTCTACAAACTACCATGGTCGCTTTTTCTTCCGCTCCGACTTATTAACAAGAAGAATTTCTTAAAGAACTGAACATTTTTCCTTCTGATGCAGCGATTAATGACATCATTTTTGACATTCCTTTCAAACCAAACAGATCATTCCTAACTCTCGGCTCAGTTTTCCATCATGAAACTGTTCATGAACAGATCGAATCCATAGACCCATTCTTTCTTGACTATTTTGGGGAAAAGCTTCTTCTTTAGTCTGATTCCCTTCCGAATTCTACTACTGCTTTTAAGACATCGAGATCTTGGCCAAGACCCATGAAAGGATGGTTAGAATGGTTCGACCGTGTATCCAGTCAACATGGTGATACATGGCGACAGGCTAGTATCTACGAATGTATCAGTATATGTTTGCACGAGTATACAACAAACACTTCTCTTCTCGTTGCAATTTCTGCCTTCTGAAGTCGATCAACTAATACTTTTAATTTCGTATGCAGTCTCAAGATCCTAACAATCATGGATATTTGTGCTTTCACCCATCTCCTTCCTTCTAGAGATTCAGTTTATCCCAACTTCGCCTAGGATGATGATCGGTACTTTGTCCTTCTAGACAAGAATGGGTGAGCTTATTCTACCTTTATATCCACTTAGCACAAATTTCATGATGTTGTTGACGACTAGGAGCATACACCATTCCTATTAATGTGAATTTATTATTACTTGGTCCATGTAAATGTTGTTTAGATAGCTAAAGAGTTTGATCGAGTTGTTAGTTAGAGGACGACAGTTAATTCTCACTCCATTCCTGCTCAACCACTTGTATCGCAGCATGTTTGATGCAACCACTGAGGATTTTTACCACAATATAGGACCTTTCTAGCTTCTCTAAATGTGGTTGTATGAATACTTTCATTTTTCTCATGTAAATTTCATTTCCCATCTAGATTCTTTTACTTCATTCGACCATTGGAACATCTTTTAACCTAGAGCCATCTATTTTTTCATAGATTAAATGAAATTCTTCATTGCCTTTAACATTAATAAACCCAACAATTCTTTCTTCCCATTCCGCAATAAAGAGTTCGATCTATCTTGGTTCACCGAAAAGTATGAAACAACCAATGTGGAGATGGCTGGGCTTCGATATAAGGCCTGAGAGAGCTACCTCCTCTTTAGAGATCTCCATCATGACGACACTATGGAGACATGCATCAATGTTAAGGTAGGGCTCGAGCAGTACTACCCTAATCTCCTGCCAATTTGGTATCCCTTAATCCCTTCTCTACCCGTTCACTCACAAGACTGACAATCAATGTCCCTATAACCGTATGCTTGTAGATTTAGTTATAATTTTCCAAACACTTAATAGCAATTTTGATACGATGTACGCGACTTTCAAACTTCCCATTTTCCTAAGCTATCCTCACCGAATGCGCACTTTTTGTGAATGGTGGGAAAATTATTATAATCATGTGGTTATTGAATTTACTGAGCTTATCATTGCCTAACTCTTTCCTTATGTGACAAAGATAAATAAACTTGTAGTCGAGAATGGAAAAATAGTGATTGAGGGAAATAAAAAAATAATAGTGTCAAAATCGGCCTTATAGTCAGAGAAAGACACTGTCGCAAAGAATAATATCGGTCAGTTCGATCATCCCCCCTTCAACAACAACAAAGTTGATCGATCCAGCTCCTCCCCAGCCAAAGTGCCAATAGGTCATGGTCGTTGGTCTGATCAAAGAAAATTTATCAATTCAATCGACCCAGACACCTACATCTCTAATTATTCTTAAGAAGATTTCTGACCTTAGACCTCTTCTAGGTCTTATCCCTAAACCTCTTGTTCCTTTAACTGTTCAAGTTTCCTTAATAAATCCTTCAGCAACAACCAGTAGAAGCGGCCGAGCTGTAGTACAAACATCAAGTCTCTCTTCTGTAGCTGAGGTTGTCTCTACCTTTGAAACATATTTTAAAACAAAGTATTGACCGAGACTTTCACCCTCAGATTATGCTTGAAAAATAAAAGAAGCTCATAAAAATATGAGGAAGCCCATTTCAACCGAGCTTTCAACAAATGGATAAAAGATGTGGAAATGCCAAATGATAGAAATCTTCCTCTCGATCATTATATGAAACCTTATTGACCTAATCCATTGCATTTCCTACTTATGCTCAACCTCTGATGATATCTATCGATGATTCTTCTAAAATTCAACCAATGATTGACTGATATTCTACAATTGTTCGTTTTGATTTATGTGGACGTTTTTTTTTTTAATACCTTCTGATGTTTTCTCTACCACATATACAGTGACAAGAGAATTGTCGGCCACTAAGAAATTGGTAGTCCATGCAGTACCTCCACAATCTCAACCAAAATTACCAACCATTGTTGTTGCTGCACTAAACAAACTTGGAACTCTCATAATGGAATTTGATGTGAGACCCTTAGCCTTAGTATCCATTTCGCTCCGTCTAGTCCTGCAATCGTACCAGTCGAATTCCGGCAACCCGCGACCTATGGATTTCATTTGCAATGACTCTTGAGTTCCATCATATATATTCAACCTGGATCAACCTGAAACTAGTGTCATAGCGACTGCATCGTCGGCGCGATTCCAACGCCGTGTCTCGTGCAGCAATCTGAGTTGTAGATCATGAGATGTGGGCCGTGTACGTTTTAGGTTGTAGATCGCGATTATGGGGCCCACCTGGGGTTGCACAAATCTCTACACAATGATTACATCACCCTAAGCCATCATTAGAGTAACTAGGCTAGGCTAGGTGGATAGACCCCTAGCTAGCAAGTTATGATTGTTTCTCTTACCAAGAGAGCCTCTTTTTATCTCTCCCATGCACCTAGCCTCCTTTTTGGTCTTACCCAAATCTGAAATTTCTATTTTCCCTCTTCTTTAGAGAGAGAGAGAGAGGCCATCATGCTCTCTCTTTTCTAGTAATGCAATTATGATTTTTAGTAAAAATCCTAAGTTCCTTGCAATCCACCTCATTTTCCCTCTATCCCTCTCTTCTCCTCATCTCTCCCTCTCCCTCTCTAAGCTTGGACGTCCCACCTATTACCATTTTTCCAGCCCTTCATCCTCCCTTCTACCCCATAATCCAGCCCTTAGCCTAGGATCTTAACCATTAAACCTCCTTCATTAGAGCTTGAAGACTCTCTTGAAGGTGATTGCTTAAAGATCTAGTAGGTGGGTGTGCATGTAACTTAGAATCTTAGGTTTTATATTCCTTTACTTGTTCCTCTTCTTCATCTCATGTTTGAAGTATGTGGGGTCTACCAAATGATGGTGGAGGTCTCATGTCTTCTTGGGCGTGGCCATTAGCCCATCCCTTTGTGCATGCATAACCCATGGGTGGGGCCATTCTCTATGGACCCCACCATGGACCATTTTCTTAGTTAGAAGGATCTTTAGGTCATCTAGACCTTTGATCCTTGGTGGAGATGGCATATCCACTATTAGATTTTGATTAGAAGATGCATGCATGAGTAGATCTTGTAATCCCATCAATATAGTGATATGTGTGGTTCGTGATAAAGGGAAGGGCTTCAATATGGTGGAGCCCCTTCCCTTGTGGCCGATTATTACTCTTCTTTTGTTGATCTATTATTCTCAGATGTGTGGCCCACCTTGTGACCTGGAAGTATCCAAGCCATCCAAAGAGAGTGGATGCCCATGGTTGTCCACTCTATGAACATAGGTGTTCCATTTGACCCTTTTTGGACACATGCAATGAATTTTATGGTATGTATTAGGTCTGGATATTTGTGGGGCCCACTGAGGTGGACCACAACTCAGATTTCATAGGGTGATTTCTACTTATTTTGGTTCCTATGCTCATTTTATTTCATGTGCATGTTGTTCTCTAGAAATTTTTTGGACAGTTTCTGGTTGGTTTTTGGGTCAAATTTTTCGATTGATTGGGAGACTATTTTTACTCATTTGATATACTTTTTTTGAAGGTGTGGACTTCACTTATATGTACCCCAAAATTTACCTCCATCTGATCTTGATTCAGGTTCCAAAGGAGTGACCTAAGTGGGGTGGACAGTCTAGATGTTTTGGACTGTCCAGTAATATTACAGTTTATAAATCCATAAATATAAAATAGTTTTTGTAATGGTAGGCTAATTTTGTAGACTCTACCTTGTAGCACACTTGTATTGGGAGGTTAAAATTATTTTTTTTTCCAATTTTTAGAGAACTTGGGCCCACCCTTTTGGGGTACTCAAAACAGCCTTGTTGTCCATGCATATTTACCTAGGCCTTTGTGTGGTGGTGGTCTTCCCATTCACCCAATTTGTGGCCCACCTTGTAGAGGACAACCCCAAGTACTTGTGGGCCACATATCTGATCATATTTTGGGGTGTTTAGGGGCTGGGATAGCAGCACCTTGTCGGACATCCAGCTGGGTTGAAAGTTTAACAATAGGCTAGCCATCCACCCCACCTCAGGCCCACCTATGTACATGTTTTGCCTATCCATCCACCATTGAGGTGTGGCCCACTTAGTAGGGGACCAGTCCCTAGAGGGACATCCCAAAGTGAGGCCCACCTAGACCTTGGAATGGGCTAGTCTTCCCACCCTTGGGATGCCCAAGGGGTGGCCGGCCGTCCCACCTTGAGGCCCACTTGATGTATGTGTTTTATCCAGGCTGTCCTCCCCTGGGGTGGCCCACTAATGTGTGGACCACTCCTTGGAGGGACGCCCACTCATGGAGCCACCTTGATGTATGTTATTCTAGGTCGTCCAAACCCTTGGGACGCCCAGGCCCACCTTCTTTTGAGTGATGTATCCATGCTCTCCATCTGTTGGGGCCCACTATGACCATTGAGAACAGCCACTAGATTTATTTTCTTCTATATATCCCACATGCTGGACCTTAGCAAGCCCAGGAAGCTGGGTGGATTGAAAGTCCAGTAATAAACTAGAAGTTGTATGGTTCATGTTGGGATGTTTTGAGGGATGTGTGGCCCACCAAATAGAGTGTTGAGTACACACATAATTAGTCTATTTTTGAGGAATATTTTTGGGCTTAATTAATGCTTTATAAGGCCCATCTAAGTGGTATATTGTGGACCAACTATAATTCATATTTTTATGGTCTAATAGGCCCAAATGGGCTGAAAATCCTCCATTCGAGCCTAGTATTGTGCAAGGGCTAACCTTATCATATTATGGGCCCAATGTGCTATCTATGAATCTAACTTGAGCAAATGAACCTTGAATGGCCACTCTTAAATCCCTGGTATGGGCTAACTTGCAAGGACCACTTTAAAACTTGTTGGTTAGGCCATGCCAAGTCATGGGCTGATGTTGTGAGGCCCACATAAATAATTTAAGCCTTGGCCTTGTATCCTTAGGCTTATGGGTTGTCCATTTGATCCATTTAATACATGGATCCAGTGGCATATGAGGGATGAGCCATAAATGCTCTATTTGGCCTATAATGATGGTACTTGGGCTATGTATTGAGTCCGTGATATACATGAGGACCATGGGCCATTCTCTTAAGACCCATTATGTGTTGTGATGTGAATGTATTATTGCCCATTGTACTTTTCTAGTAGTTTTTGGGCCTTAGGCCTTTAGTTAGCCATCCTGATTGGACCACTTTCTTAGGGGCAATGGTGGTTAAATGTCCCCATTGTGGACCCCTTTAGGCCCATTGGTGGTTGAATGTCCACCTTAGGCTTATTTATTAGGTCCATTCTCATCCTTGGTGGTTGGAGGTCCACCTTAGACCTTGTTTGGGCCCGTTCCTAACCCTTAGGCCCATAGTATGGCTTACTTAGACCTTGTGGGCTATCCCAAACCATTGGGCCTCCATTAGTAGTATGTATCTTTCATTTTGAGGATTCGTCTAAGTACCTAGAGTTAACTGTGGTAAGAGGAGAGTACATATCGTCTCATATTTAGTTATCTTCACGACTCATCCATGTGTATCATATGTGTGTTTGGAGCATGGATTGACTAATAATGACTTATGCCATTGGGCATATTGTTTCTATAGGACTCTCGGAGATATAGAGTGCCCTACATGAGCGCTAGATGCGCAAGAATGATGCATGGTTGACTGGCGTGACTCATGCATCTTACATTTGTATGGCATAGATATTCTCCCTAGCTTCATCAGGGTTGTAGCCTCCACATGCATAATGTGGATGGCTAGAGTTGGACATCGGAAGTATTATCTTGAGCACTATGGGCACTTAGGATATCCTTGGGTGAAAGTCCCAAAACCTTTATGGTATCAAGAGACGCTCCAACGTCTAGACTGAGTGGAAATATGAGTGCCGATACCTACACCTTGAGGCTGTGTCTCCTACTGTAATGTGGTCTGTTGGAAAGGGGTGTGGCCTTATCCCCCGAGTGCGAGGGCATTTAAGGTAGGCTGAGTTTGATCAGCTCGTAAATGGATCCGCTATTGTCGAACCCTATTGGTGATTGGTTGTCCACAGGCAGGTAGTAATGTCTCTTATGCTCATTGGTCTGCGCGGCTAGGGAGGCGGCAGACAACATGTGGTGTATTTGACCTCGATAGTTTTCCAGAGAGGAACTGTATTGATATATGGACTTAATATGAGGACTAACATAATTACATTGCACCTTGCATATGAAATTTGACTATGTAGGCCTCTCATTGCATCGCCTTGATATGACTGATAATATTGAAGTTATTCATGGTTTTGCCAGCATTTTCTGTTTACTATGATATTACATACTTAGCACCTGTTCCGCACATGCTTTCACTACTCTCTAAGCTTTCTATAAGTTTATGCATGATTGATGTGTGTAAGCGACGTTAGGAAGTAGCAGATGCTGGAGCAGGAGCTTGCTGAGGAGATATCCGATTTTGAGAGTTTTTATTATCTACCATTGTACCTTTTCTTATTTCGAGCCTTGTACTGTAAAAGTTTTAATTCTTAGTAGATTTTGTAACATTGTTCCTATAGTTATTTCCTATGGTTATGATCTTGGGTATGCCGATCTAAATCAGACTTGTGATATATAAATCCTCTTCGTAGGATTTCAAGATAGGAACCTGGTGTATGGGTGCAAGGAGTCGAGAATGGGGTACTACAGAGGCTGTCGGTGCCGGATTCGGTGATCAAAAATTCTGTGAGCCCAGTTTCTGAGTCTGGGGCATGACATTTGATAAGATTGATTTTAAAGCGATGACAAGAGATATCCCTTAGTCAGATGATCAAGCTCATGAAGACACGAAAAATGTTCAATCAGTACAATATTTTTGTGTTTTCATTCATTTCGAGGCTCTGTCGGCCGCTATTGATCAAGATGATGACGAACCACTCGTGGTGACGCCACAAAGTTCTTTTAGAGCCTATCTTCCTACTTTACAAAAGGACTTTACAAGTGAAAACCATTAAACAAAAAAGAAATACTTATAGTCGGTAATAGGGATCAACTGGTAGATGTCTTTTTGAAAGATGAATTGATTGTATTAATACCGAGAATAGTACAATACAAAAGCATAGACTTCTAATAAGCTAACTTAAAAAAAAGAAAAAGAAAGTGTAAACTTGAATTACAACTAAAGATTATCATTATTGAATTACCACTACTTTTAGGATAAAGCTAAGTTATGATAAGGAAAGATAATTTAATTTTATACCATCTGTTAGGCAATTCTTTCTTTGTTTAAAGATTACAGTAGTTGATTTGTCGCTACTTTGATCTTCCAATTCCTTTCTTCTCTTCTTAGCACGTCTCCTTCTAACCTTTCTTTTTGCTCTACCACTTTTTGTGTATGGGCTTCTTGGCCGTGCCATGTGCTCTATTATCAGATGGTGTGTATCATCACATGAACACAACTTGTAATTCGATGAAAAAAGCTCTAAATATTTTTAAAGATTTTTCGCATGCTATATATTTTCAGAAAAAATAACATGTGTACTCTTTTAATTGGCTATCTCAAGAATGGTAAGAATAAGGTACAATAAATATTTATCATGCTATATATTTTCAGAAAAAATAACGTGTACACTTTTAATTGGCTATCTCAAGAATGGTAAGAATAGGATACAACAAATATTTGCCGCATGTACCGTTTCCAAGTGCCTGTGTATCAAACGTTATACCCATCCCGAGTACTATCAAATAATTCCCGTCTTCCAACAAATGTGCAGTTTGGTTGATCAGATAATCACCACCATGGATGGACAGTGGCCTGAAAATCTCCCACAATAGAAGATCCAAACCCTTGTATAAGTAACCTACAAATACATAGTCAAGAAAGAACTGAACAACGGTTCATGAAAGAAGGACAAAAATATAAATGTCACGATCTTCTACTCCAAGAAAAATTTGAGGTACCACCATCCAATATAAGGCCAATCGAAGCAACCGCACTGGTTACTAAAAGATGGGCCACATGTACAGTATCAAAACTGCTATCCAACCGTTGATATGGTAAATTGGGTCAAGTTTGTAAAAAAAAATAAAAATCACATCCATCTAATAAGCCCATACTTTCATGAATTATATATAATAGGAATAAGATCACGTTGTGATGAAAACGTACATGAACCACCTCATCATAATAAAATGAATGATGGGGACAACCCACTTTTGAAAAAGAAAAAGGGAGATTAGGTGGTCCACACCACATTTCAATTTAAAAGTGGATCGTCCACTCTCTTTGGTGCACCATAAGATTCTCATATTGCAAAGCCATGGTCTCAAAATCAGATTCCATTAGAATCTGATAGTAGAATTCTTTTTTTCTCCCAAAAATTATAGGAGTAGATTATGTGCAGCCTAGGTCTCACCCGAGACAGTGCGGCCCTGACCGTGGGGCACTTTTCGATGTATGTATTCTACATCCATGCTGTCCATACGTTTTTAAATTATTTTAAGACATGATACCAAAAATAGGCAGATCAAAATCTCGGGTAGATCATATCATAAGAAAGAGTGGTGGTTGACCCTTAAAAATTTCTTGTGGGCAACAATAGTTTTGGATCAAGCCGGTATGTTTTTTTACTCCCTTCATCTAAGTTTATGCGATCTTACTAGTTTCTTATATGGAAAATAAATATTACGGTGGCCCTAGGAAGTTTTAAATTGTGGGGCATTCAATCGCCATTGTTTCCTATAGCATGGTTCACCTGAGATTTAGATTTGCTTCTTTTTTTTGGATATGTCCTAAAATGATCTATAGAAACGGATGAATAGAGTGGATGTGTAATACATACATCAAGGTGGGTCCCATGGTAAGGGCTCCACTGTCTTGGGTGAGGCTGGGGACGCACCTAATAGACGACCAGTACATAACTGCCGTTTTCGGACGCGGATTTCATGCGGAAGGCCTGCGCAAGGATGCTGGGTGGGGCTCACTGAAATGTATGTGAGAAATCCATTCCGTCCATCCGTTTTTCAAGATTATTTTAGGCATAAGACCAAAAATAAGGTGGATAAAAAACTCAAGTGGGTCACACGAGAGAGAAAATTGGGAAAGGAAATTCCTACCATTGAAACTTTCCTGGGCTCCACGTTGATGTTTATATGCTATCCAAACCGTTTAAAAGGTCATTCCCAATGGGATGAAGTGAAAACACCAAAAGGATGTTGGATAATATGTTGAATTAAATAGACTATAAAATCGAGAACCAAAAAGGAAAATAAATTTAGAGAAAGAAAAACTTATTGAATTGAGTCGAGGCGTGACTGAGTCACTCGGCTTGAAATCGAATTTGCTCCCCTTGGACAGCGTCCCAAGTGCAACAGGTTTCCAGAGCAATCGACCTCCAGGATACAACGATTATGACTCGGTCCCAGCGGTGCACTCACTGTACACGGGCTCGAACCACTTGCAGTTTAATCCGAAAGTGCTGAGTTGACTCAGTAATGAACTCAGTAACAATGGTAAAACCGTATCAGAGAGAGTTTTATAAGACAGTATTTTTTCATATTTTGAAACTAAAATCGGAAGTCTTTATATAGACTCCGAAATGGTGCATAAGCACCCTTTACAAAAGGTTATGTCCGTTGGGTTTAAACCCAACAGGGGCGACCATCCGGAAGGGAAGCATCTCTCTGGTTTAAAACGAAAAGGCGCAAGTGCGAGTACACTCTCGCACATACAGTCCTGCGAGTACCCATACACACACACCCACGCGAGTACACTTACACCGCACCCGCACCCGCGCCCAGCCCAGCCCGTCCCGTCGCGTCGCGGACACGGACTCGGACTCGGCTTGGCACGGCACAGCTCGGCTCGGCGCGCGCGCGCACGTGTGTGGTTAATGGCATAGATTAGAGCTATTGGCATAGCCCCCCCACAGGACCAAATTCACATGCCCCCTGAAAGGGGCTTAAGCCCTAGGCAAAAAGTCTATCATATAAACAAGAGAATTTCTCTTGTCAAATCCGATGTGGGACAAAACCAACACCTCAAAAACACCAAAATTTAAATGTGGAGGGAAAATATCGAAATTTGAAATTTTAAAAATTTAATATTATTTTAAAATAAATACAACAATCCCCCACATGTTTTAAAATAAAATGCTTTCGGATTAAAGTGAAATAGTTGTGCAATAGTGCCGGTGTCACCATAGACTTGAACCGACATTAGAGTAAGCAAGACAGGTCTACAGGAATCAGGTGACACTATAGTCTTGAACCTGAATCCTTTTAATGTAGATCGCAAGTACATGCCACTCACACAACTCTTCCTCTGTAAGTGATTCTGTGGTTCGGTGCGTTTCGGCCATACACCATTACCTGGATTTCATGAGTGCTCTAGAGAATTCGCCTAGATTCTCATAGGAAGCGGCCTCCACCTCCACACCCATATAGGTGAATTCCATCAAGTGTATGCAGCAACTGTATACACCATCAAATATATGGCTATGGATCCATTAAGAGTTCTAAAAACTCATCCTTCTACGTTGCTGCTCGCACTGTACACCATAGAAGGGGCTCATATAACTCAGTGCAATCGTCTACCTCGTGTCTTGTTGTTTACCCATTGAACCTATCTCATGGGATCTCCACTTGTATAGGTTGGGTTACCGACACTGGCAGCTCATATATTAGGCTCAGCCCCATTCCCTTCGATGTATCATTGACTAACTTTTTAGATAGTCCTTTAGTCAGAGGATTTGCTAAATTCTTTTCTGACCTCACAAAGTCAATAGATATAACTCCATCACGCAACATATGTTTCACTATGTTGTGTCTCAGTCTAATATGCCTGATTTTTGCATTATATATTTTACTTTTTGCTTTCGCTATAGCTGCTTGACAGTTACAATGAATACACACGACCGATACAGGCTTTGGCCACAATGGTATATCAGCTAAGAGATTTCTAAGCCATTCAGCTTCTGATCCAGCCTTTTCTAAGGCAATAAACTCGGATTCCATAGTCGACCGAGCAATACATGTCTGCTTGGTGGACTTCCAAGAGACTGCTCCTCCACCCAAAGTGAAGGCATATCCACTAGTGGATTTTGTCTCATCTGAATCACTGATCCAGTTAGCATCACTATATCCTTCTAATACAGTAGGATAACCATTATAATGTAAACCATATGTCATATTACCTTTTAGGTATCGCAAAATTCTAGACAATGCATTCCAATGTTCTTTTTTAGGGTTATGTGTATATCTACTTAGCCTTCCTACTGCAAAAGCTATGTCAGGTCTAGTGCAGTTTGTTAGATACATGAGGCTACCAATTATTTTGGAATATTCCAATTGAGACACACTATTTTCTGTATTCTTCATGAGAGTCATACTATAATCATAAGGAGTACTGACAGGTAAACAGTCAAAATGGTTAAACTTTCTCAATATCTTCTCAATGTAATGAGATTGTGATAATATAATAATATCATTTTTCCTGGTTACTTCAATACCCAAGATTACACTTGCCTCTCCTAAGTCTTTCATGTCAAACTTAGATGACAAGAATTTCTTAGTTGCATTAACTAATTTAATATTAGTTCCAAAAATAAGCATGTCATCAACATAAAGACATATGATAACATAATCATTTCCAGAAATTTTACTATATACACATCTATCTACATCATTTATATGATAACCATTTGATTTTAAAACACCATCAAATTTTTCATGCCATTGTTTAGGAGCCTGTTTTAAACCATATAATGATTTAATTAGTCTATATACTTTATTTTCTTTACCTAATATCTTATAACCCTCAGGTTGCTCCATATATATTTCTTCTTCTAAGTCTCCATTTAGGAAAGCTGTCTTAACATCCATCTGGTGTACCACTAGTTTATATATGGAAGGAATAGATTATAATGGGCACATGGCCTCACACAAGGGCCAATGTTCGGTGTGAATAAAACGCCGTGCGTTGCGAAACTCAAGAGAATCTCTACGAGATGTCACATCAATCCCATCAATCCATCAATCCATCACATGTCAAGTACATATCAAGTACACATCACCTTTCACCCATTCCTAAGTAACTACAAAAGTCAAGAATCTCTTACAAGCCCATACCTCTCTTACACCAAAACCCTCAAAGTCAAAAAGTTCTTACACCACCCATGCTTTTCTTACACAAATGGCCAAAAAAGTCAAGATTTTCTTACACTCATCACTCACCACATCCATCACCCATCTCTCTCTCCCTTTACAACTCTCTCTCTCTCTCTCTCTCTCTCTCTCTCTCTCTCTCTCATTTTCAAACTCAAAAAAATCTAATGAGAGAAATCTCATACGTATGAGAATTCTCCAAGCCTCTCCCTCTCTTTCAAAACTTCAAGTGTAGCCCACTTTCTTACCCCATGATCTCCCATCCTAACCATCCATTCCCCATCTCCTCCATTGGAATCAAAGCTAAGGTGTTAAGAAACTCATAGGAGCAAGAAGATCGAACGGTGGGTGCTCCTCTAGATGTAAAAAAAATCTGATTTCTATAGCTTAAATGTTTTCTTTCTCTCATGAGGGAAGTGTAGGACCCACCAATCAATGGTGGAGATCCCACACAATCCCATGGTTGTGGCCTAATGGCCTACCTTATGCATGCATGATCCATGCATGGGGCCTTTCTTTATGGGCCCCATCATGGTAGTTTTATTTCATATCATATTATGTTTGGGTCACTAGACCTTATAACCATGGTGGGGATGGCATCCTTATCATACATTTTAATTATAAGCTATGCATGTGTAAGATCCATGTTGTAAATGTAAATCTAGGTATGATGTGCGGGTGTGATTGATCTTGGGAGGGCTCAATAGTGGCGGAGCCCCTTTCTTTATGGCCGAATTTTCCTTTTATCTCTTTTTTTTTACATTTTATTTTCTGATGTGTGTGGCCCATTAATGTATTTTCCTTTTTATTTAACTTATATAATAAATTTTATCAAGTACATGTTGCTGTCTAGAATTTTCTGGACAGTTTCTGGTTGTTTTTGGACTATTTGGGGGACTATTCATACGTATTAAATATACTTTTCTGAAAGGTAGGGATCTCATCTTGATGTACTCCAAATTTCAGCCCCAACTGACCTTCATTGGGGTCCCAAAGGTATGGTCCAAGTGAGGTGGACAGTCTGGATTTTTTGCACTGTTCCAGCAACATTCCACCATGGACAGTTGGATTTTTGAAATTTATTAAAATATCTATGGGTGTTTAAAAATTATAAAAATTTTCAAGGGGGGTGGCCTACTTATGGTAGGACCCACCTACAAAATTTTGGGGCCAATGGACGCTTGTACACACCATGGTGATGGCAGGACCGGCCCATTATAATATGGTGTCCAGATCAGTCCGATTTTCATGACAGATTGATTTATGTAAATGAATTAAAATATTTACAGATGTCAAAAAATTCTGAAATTTTTTAAGAATGTGTTCCACTTATGTTAGAACTCACCTACCAAATTTCAGGGCCAATGGACTCCTGTACACACCGTGGTGAGGGCTGGACTGGCCCACCACGTTGGGACGTCCAGGTCTGTCCGATTTTTCTGGACAGTCTGTTTTCTTTAAATTAATTAAAATACCTAGAGATATCTAAAAATTATAAAATTTTGTAGAGGTGTGGCCTACCTATGGAAGTATCACTCTGTGAAATTTCAGCCTCAAGTGACCCCGTTTGGGTATCCAAAAGAATGGGCCAAGATGGTTGGACTCCTAAAATTTTTCTGCTGTGCAGTCCAGCAATATGCCTTGCTAAAAAACCATAATTCAAAAATATTTCTTCTGATGGTGGGCCACCTTTTTGGGTTTCCTCTCATTGTATGCATGATGAGGGACCTTGACCCTCAATTTTCAGAGTTTTAGAGAACTTGGACCCACTCCAATGGAGTGCCCAAATTTAGGACAGCAACATGTTATAATTATGCTGGCCTTGGGCTGAAATTTTGAGGAGTGGGGCCCACCATATTATAAAGATCTTAGAGAAAATGATTTATACCTTTAGTTCCTTAAATGTTGGACTTAATGAATGCACTTTTGAGGCCCACCACAGTTGAATTTAATTGGGTCCATAAATGTAGCTAGTTGTTGAACTATTTAAGGCCCATAGAGTGGACCCATTTGATGTGTTCCAAGGCCCATGGGATTAGGCCCATTTGATGTAATTTAAGGCCCATAGAGTGGACCCATTTGCTGTGTTCCAAGGTCCATGGGATTGGACCCATTTGATGTATTTTAAAGCCCATGGGATTAGGCCCATTTGATATGTATAAGGCCCATGGGTCGAGAACTATTTGATACAATCTAAGGCCCACGGGTTATGACCCATTGCAATGCACATAAGGCCCATTGGTGCGGCCCATTGATGTGGCCCATTTGATGAGTAAAAGGCCTATATGACATGACCCATTTGATGTATTTAAGGCCCAATGGGGTGTACCTAAGGTCCATTGTAATGTGTGATCCCAACCTAGTTTACGTAATGTTATTCACTACGGGCTACACCTTGGGAGCAATGTTGGTTTGACGTCCACATTGCGAGTATAATGTTGGCTAAATTTTCGCATTGCGACTCTCCCTAGGGCACATTGGTAGGCCCGTACTTGTTGTATTCAAGCCGTCTAGGCCAGCTGCGTTGTAAGGATAGGGCATTACTTTATAACATGCTTAGTATAACTCCAGGACACATAGCTCATTTGTATTGGTCCATTTGATCGACCTGCTCGTATCAGCCATTTGATTGATTTAGCCCATATGATTGATTAGGCCCATCTTGATATATTTGTAGCCTGTTGTTAAGGCCATATATGAGGCCCGTTGTTGAGGCCCACCTTGATGTGTATGAGGCCCGTTGTTGAGGCCCACCTTGATGTGTATGAGGCCCGTTGTTGAGGCCCACCTTAAATATATATGAGGCCCATGTTGCAAGGCCCATTGTGATGTATGCAAGGCCCATGGGTCATGGCCCATTACAATATATGTAAGGCCCAATTGGTGTGGCTTATTCGATATATTTATGGGGTCCATGTCATTAGGCCCATCCTGTTGTATTGGTGACCCGTCCATTGAGGCTCACCCGTGGTATATATTTGAGGCCCATGTGTAGGGCCCACCTATTGTGTATTTAAAGCCCATGGGTTGTGGCCATAATGATGTATATTAGGCCTATGTGATGTAGCCCATACTGATGTGTATTAGACCCAGGTATGTGACTCACCTGCGAAGTATATTTGAGGCCCATTGTGATATATCTAAGGCCCATGGGTGCGACCCATCCAGATGTATTTAAGGCTTATGGGCAAGGCCCATTGTGATATGTGTTAGGCCCATGACCAGGGCCCACCTGTTTCATATATTTGGCCCTTGTGTGAGGCCATGTGCCCATTATATATTTGATTCTATGTGGGCCATTCCTTAGGGGCAATGTTGGTTAAAATTTCACATTGTCGACGCCGGTTATTGATACCGTTTATGAGTATGTGACATCATAACATCATGATACATGCCCATTCGCATCATCTGCATGTTTATTATGAGATGTGATTGACCATTGCATATGTCATTGGGCAGGATGATGTGAGACTCCCTGAAAGGTAGAGATTATCTCACATGAGCGCATGACATGCGCAGGATTGATGCATGATTGGATTGTATGACTCATGCATCTTGCATTGTGTTGTGATTACTGTACGCCCTAGTGACATCAGGGCCGTAGCCTCCACATGCATATCGTGGATGGCCAGATGGGACACCGAAAATCTGTTAGAGCATCGGGCCGCCATAGATAGCCCTGGGTGAAAATTCCTAAACACCCTCTTGATTTCAGAGGATGCTCCAACGTCTAGACCGAGTGGGTAGATGAGCGTTCAGTGCCGATTACCAGATGACTGCGCTCTCCACTGAGTCGTGGTCGGTTGGAAGGGGGTGCGACCTTACCCACCCGAGGGAGTAGGCATGGCTAGGTTGAGTTTGACCAGTTCGAGGAATGGGTCCGTTATCGACGAGCCGGGGAGGTATTGGCAGACTACTGACAGGCGGATAGTGAGGTCTTTTTCACTTACCCAGTTGTGCGCTTGATTGGGGCGGCAGGTGGTGTGAAGTGTAATAGACCCCGGTGATTTTCTCAGAGAGGAACCGTACTGATATGAGGACTAACATGATATTATGACACCTCGTCACTGTTGTGCATGTGGGCGGGCGCACGTGGGCGGACGCTAATGTGGGCGGGGCTGAGGCCTGGACAAGCTACCACACTGGGCGAGCTACCAGTGGTTGGTAGGCTACTGTGCTGACAGGCTACTGAGTAGGAATTGCATACTCATTCATTCATCCATTCACTATCCACTCGGGCTGGTGGTGCGTAACTAATTATTGTGTATCTTCGTTATGGCAAGGATTTCGGTTGGGCGCGCGACTAACCTGAGATCAGGAGTTTACCACGTTGAGTCAGACTATTCAAATTTAGGTATGGGACTGGTTTGGATAGAGGTTCCTTGTGGTGGACTCCGTAGCCTGTGATACTACGTACTATCATCCCGACATCACACTCCAGCATGGTCATTCCATTAGCACCATATACTGCATATTCCATTACATCTTCGGTGTGTGACATTGTGGGTTGTTATGTTTCTATATTCCTGTGACTTAGATGAGAGTGATGATATTTATTAGCTCTTTCGAATTGTGTATTACATTATATCCTTGTCATTCGACATTTGATTATCTGTGACTCATTATTTGCATAGTTGTCGTATATTGCGTATTCTGATATTGATTAACTTATGGACTTGTTCATACTTCCACTTATTCTGTTATCGCATGATTATAATCTTGTCAGTATTTCTGTTTACGCTGATAATTCCTGCTCTTATCAGTGTTTCTACTTATTCAGTCATTGTATGGTTTATGGATTAATAGCTTTCCAGTATTGTATGATTATGATACTGTATTGAATACTTGGCACTTATCTCGTGCACACACTTACTCTACCCTCTAAGCTTTCTATAAGCTTATGCACGATAGATGCGTACAGGAGATGTTAGGTTGCAGCAGCATTGAGCTTGGAGCGTGCAGCTGTTTTCTGGAGCTTTGATTTTGACATATATATTTCCCTTTCAGCATTGTATTCAAATGATTATATTAATGGATATGTGATGATGATGTTGCCTTTATGATTTAGGTAAACTTGTGGTTATGCTTATTACTAGTTAAATGTACAAAAAAAAAAATCCTCCTTGTAGGATCTCAGGATCGAAAATCTGGCATATGAATGCTAGGAGCCGAGAATGGGGTACTACAGAGGCTGTTGGCACCAGATTCGGCGATCGGGATTCCTTTGAATCCGATTTACGGGTTTGGGGCGTGAAAACCCCCTGATCGACGGTCGTTTCCCTGTTTTATTTTCGTTTTTACTATAAATAGTAAGTTTTAGTTTTATTATAACTCTTCATCTGTTGAGATTTAGGAGTTGTGTCTAACACGAAAAGTGCTTAGGAAAATTAGGAGGACGGTTTGGTGAAGCCAAATAGGACACTTACTATTTTTGGCCGAAAACCTTGCGCACTATTAGACATCACGACTGTCTATAAATAGTAAGCTTACTATTTACAATAAGTCACAAATTTTAGGAGTTTTAGTTGTAGTTTGATTTTGATTTCTTTCTTGTTGCTTGGTACCCTTATTTAAAGGGTTGTGAACTCGTTTTTATTCATTCATTAATCAATTTCAAATTTTATTAGAATTTATTTTTATTCTCTTGCTTTCTTTCCTCGTGGATTTGAGAAGTCTCTATGAGGAGTCCAGAGAAGCTTCGTGGATTCGGAGTAGTTATCTTTGAGGAAGACGGTGATTGACCTCATCATGTTCATCTCTGCGTCAGATTATTGCCCCTAACTTGGATTACATGTTCAAAATTCAGACCATTCACCATGTGGGGCCCACCATAAAGATGCACTTGCCTAAAAATAGGGCTACTTAGTTCACAAGGTAGGTGATGTCTATATTGGATATGGACCATTATATTTATTTTTTTATAAAGATTGCAATATGGAATCGATGCTCAAAATCAATTATCTAAAGGTCTAGAATTGTTGCTCACTTAATTTGAATGTGATTTGGTGTGTAGAGTTGGAAACCACATAAGTTTTAACAAAATGACTCTAAAATTGTGTCTTCAATCAGAGATTTAGGCTAAAAAAGTCAAGAAGGTGGGAAAAGGAAACTATGAGACACCTTTCCTGTTACAAAGAAATCCTATTTGAAACAAAAAAAATGCTATCATTCATGCATAAAATTTTGAGAGTATAATTTTAAAGGAACTTTAAAATAGCTCAGAAAAAGAAATATATATGATGAAAAATTAGAGTTAGAGGATTTCATCAAAACGTCATAGTTGCTCCCAATGCAAAGACATTTGACACAACTCAAATAGAAGACCTTGACCTGCAATAATCTTCTAAATTACTTGAGAGAGGTTATTGGAGCTGTTTCTTAGCTTGGATTGGCCAAGTCATACTTTTTTCCAAATTTCTTATAAGCTTCTTATATATTTTCATAATTTACTTTCATCATCATCTTCTTCACATGTTGGAAATTCTATGTTAGAAAATGATCAAGAAGAACAACAAATGATTTGTAAATAAAAAGAGGAAATTGGTAGCTATTGGATTTATTGGACATATGCGCAACAGATACACATTGCTTTTATGTTTTTCAATGAATCCAACCCCATAAACAATTTGAACATAATAACATCATATTTCTATAACTTCCGTTTTCCGCAACTCATCCACCGGACATACTACACATATTCATGCCTATCTAAACTTTCCAAATTGTGGGCTCCATTGTTGGTGAGACATAACATATAAATCTCACTGATTGGATGATCTTCACCGTTTGATTCTCTTGTTGAATTTGGATCATTGGATATTTTTCCATTGCCTGATGGTTAAAATGATTCAATCAGTGTATTTTTTATTTTTTTTTTACCATCTACAATCCATGCTCTTCTTTCAATGAACCCGATCACCTTGGTTATGGGCCCCTAACTTGGATTACATGTTCAAAATTTAGACCATGTGGGGCCCACCATAAAGATGCACTTGCCTAAAAATAGGGCTACTTAGTTCACAAGGTAGGTGATGTCTATATTGGATATGGACCTTTATATTTATTTTTATAAACATTGTAACGCTCAAAATCAAGGATCTAAAGGTCTAGAGCCATTGCTCACTTAATTTGAATGTGATTTGGTGTGTAGAGTTGGAAACCACATAAGTTTCGACAAAATGACTCCAAAATCGTGTCTTCAATCAGAGATTTAGGCTAAAAAAGTTGAGAAGGTGGGAAAAGGAAGCTATGAGGCACCTTTCCTAGTTACAAAGAAATCCTATTCTAAACAAAAAAAATGCTAGCATTCATGTATAAAATTTTGAGAGTACAATTTTAAAGGAACTTTAAAATAGCTCATAAAAAGAAATATATATGATGAAAAATTGGAGTTAGAGGATCTCATCAAAACGTCATAGTTTCTCCCAATGTGAAGACATTTGACACGACTCAAACAGAAGACCTTGATCTGCAACAATCTTCTAAATTACTTGAGAGAGGTTATTAGAGTCGTTTCTTAGCTTGGATCAACCGAGTCGTACTTTTCATCATCATCTTCTTCATGTGATGGAAATTCCTTGTTAGAAAATGAAGAAGAGGAACAACAAAGGATTTGTAAAAAGAAAGGAAATGGGTAGATTTATTGAGAATAGGCGCAACGGATACACATTGTTTTTATGTTTTTTAATGAATCCAATCCCATAAACAATTTGAATGTAATAACATAAGATTTCTAAACATGATTAATCATATGAATGGTTTAAATTATATCAGAATGTAAATGATCACATAAATGATTCATCGATGAAGCTTATGTCAATGCCACCCTCTTAATCAAATTAATCTCTCCCTAGTCTATCATAGTTGGATGACATGAATAAACTCAACATTGTATCTCCAATAGGGGTTGAGATCAATATACACCATCCATAAAAGTGGGCACATGTGTTCACACGTATAATGAGAAGAAGAGGAAGAGGAACAATGGGCTCCAACTAGCACCATCACCCTCAATTTCCATCAGGCTTGACCCTAAAGGCTGTGAGGGTGCTTCCTAATTGATTGGACTATATTTTTGAGTGTCCTCATGAGTCAACATGGTGTCTTATTTTGAACTTAGCTTGGTTCCTGTGAAGTGGTTTGCTCTTATTATGGGTGGGGTGTGTACATACTTATGTAGATATGTATGTGTTCGCAAAATCTCTTTATTATTTTCCAATGAGGTATATTAAGGTTACTCTAGAGTATACTCACACAAATATGAAAGTTTCAGAAGATTTGGAACATTGATCTGTGTCTGAAAGGTGAGAAGAGACGTATCATGACACTGAGGATCACTTTAGCACTTTGCTTTTCCTTACCATATGATTTTCTTAGGGTTTTCTTTGTGCCTTTCAAGTATCTTGAAATGGGGCTGCTAATTCCGTTTGATAGAATCTGATCCACATTACTAATAGAATCTTCAATGCCCTAAAGAGAAATGTCTCCCTCTAACTTTAGAAATGCTAATCCACATTAATATTTGATTTTAATGATTGAATCCGATTTCATAAAATAAATATTATTTTGTAATACTAAGTATTTAAACTAGATTTTAAATATCTTAATTAGCAAACCATTGTGAGGATTATATGGGTCTCCACCACGAATGATGAGGGTTAAGAGGGCCTTATGGCCATTGATTTAACATCTCCCACTTGGCCATGAGGGCTGAATATGCCATAAGGTTTTACTCTCATTATTCATGAATTTACCTATTGAAGTTGTGCTTTGGAAAATCAATTTAAGCTCAATCCACTAGCATGCGGATATGATGATGATGATCTTAGTTATAGATCATGATGATCAAGTTTCCTAACTTAATAGCTTGTTATGCCATAATTAATATGTGGTGGGTTAATTAGTATTTTGTCCTTGAAAATTTAAGATTGGATATAATATTCATTG
Source organism: Magnolia kwangsiensis (assembly GCA_037074715.1). NCBI lineage: Eukaryota > Viridiplantae > Streptophyta > Magnoliopsida > Magnoliales > Magnoliaceae > Magnolia > Magnolia kwangsiensis. The sequence continues at coordinate 65,621,976 of CM073589.1, forward strand.
ATCAAGGGAGAGTTGGTCCATGGATCTTAGTATTTTGTATATAATCATCATCACAAGTTTTAGGACAGACATGTGGTCAGTGATGGGTATGGTCATCCTAAGGGATTGACTTGGGTTAGGATGGAGAGTCTTCACCATTAGGTATGACTTGGTGCCGATATGCCTTAACCCTACCTCATATGAAGGTATGAGTGTGCCATGAACACATGAAATAGTTGGACCTATTAGATACCCGCATTGGTGGATCGCAATTTACTCACTAGTCTAGGATCTCAATATCTTGTATATTATCATTATTACAAGTTTTAGGATAGACATGTGGTTAGTGATGGTTATGTGGTTATGTTCATCCTAAGAGATTGACTTAGGTTAGGATGGAGAGTTTTCACCATCAAGCATGACTTGGTGCCAATATGCCTTAATTCTACATCACATGAAGGTATGAGTGTGTCATGAACACATGCAATTGTTGGACCTATTAGATACCTGGATTGGTGGATTGATATCAACTTACTAGTCTAGGAGCCCATTTGCTTGAACTGTATTAGACATAATGATGCATTAGAACTTGATTAATCTTTGTACTTGAGGATGTGTAAGGGTCATGGTCTTAACTATATGTGTTTTGGCTATCTTTACGAGGCTATCATGTGGCTAATAAATGTAGGTGTGACCGAGTGCATGTATCAAAGTTTATTGATCATCACATAGCCTACAAGGGATCCACTGAAGATTTTATTTATGGTGGAGATTTAAGAAATCAAAAGTTCATTAAGTGGTTTTTCTGTCAGGATAGGAATTAAATAATTTTAAAAGGCTTTATGAAAGTTTTCAACTATTGAAGTTTTATTTTAGTTGTTAAAATTATTTTGATCACTTTCAATGATAATATGATAGTCAAACACTTAATCAACATGATTTACAGGTCATTGGTATTTGGTTATTGCATTGGAGTGATTAGATTAGTGGAAATGGATAAAACAAGAATATAAGATTCCAATAATGTAGGGCATATGAAAATTGTAGGTTAACCCTAATTCTCATTATAAATAAGATCATATCCTAAAAAAAGTAGCCTTAGTTTTGAGAGAGCCTGGATGCCCACTTTCTTTGTATATCATCTAGAGAGATTTGAAGAAAGAGAAATTGTGAGAGAGTTTCATTTCTCATCACAACCCTTCATCATATAGCATGTGGGGTTCACTTGACATAAATTTTTGTCTCCCTTGGCTGTATACTCATGTTGACATAAGCTCTCATTCTCCTCTAATTGGAATAGATCGAGAAGAGACTTCCTACAATGAAAGATTGACATTGATGAAAAATGGTTCATGTTTTTTTACATTTGTATGTTCATCGTTTATGTAAAATCTAAGTTGTTAATTATTTAAATTTTATTATAGAAATATGAGATTATAAAATATGGGAATCTTAGGGTCAATTAAAATTTGTATTGTTTGAAAAACATTCAAAATTCCATTGTGCTTCATAAAAAAACTGACATTACCCTTTATGTACATATTTATATTTTTTTTTCATGAGGTTCTTCATGCTCTTCAGATATGCCACTCATGACTACTCTTATTCAATTATTATTATTATTATTATTATTATTTGTATTTTAACTGACTTAGGCATCCCTAAGTCCCGTGATGCAAGCATGCTTTGCAAACAATTCCACACTTATAATGTTTATTAATGGAGTGACAATCACCTTAAGTAACTCAGGTTACTTTTTTTTTAACAATATCCTATATATAATGATATTATGCTTAGATGTGTATACCCTTTGAGCTATTAGTTCCTTATGTATTAATTGTATTATATTACAAAAAATATGAACTGACTCTCAACTAGAGCTGGGCACGGAAAGACTTGACTCGACTAACTCGACTCGTCCGACTCGTTCGGACCCGACTTGATCCAAACCGAATAGGTGAGTCTGTCCGAACCGAGTAGACTTCGCCCAATCCAAACTCAAACTAAGTCAAGTTCAAGTTATCCAGTAACTCAACCCAAAACTCGATCCAATCAGACTTGACTCGGATTTGGATATATATATATATATATATAAAATAAAAGACCCTAATTTTTAAGTATCTCTAATCCTATACGCCGCAACGACCCCACCCTGACATGATCTCAATGTAAGACCCATATCATAGACCGTACCATTCCGTAGGCTTCCGCGGTCTTCCTGGTCGAATTTCGGCAACCTTCGACCTTTATCTGACAATTGCGCGTGACCCTGAGACGCATGCCGTCAACTAGAATTGGCTCGACCGAGACTTGTACCCTAGCGACCGCGCCGTCGTCGTGGTTCCGATGCCGCGACTCGCGCGTCGAGGTGATACCCTGGTCAGAAGATGTGGGCCCACATTCAGTGTGAGGAAAACACCGCGTGTTGCGAAACTCAAGAGAATCTCCATCGAATGTTACATCCATCAATCAATCCCATCAATGGTCAAGTACATGTCAAGTACACATCACCTCATATGTCAAAGTACAACCCCATCCCCAAGCAACCCCAAAGTCAAACTCTCCCTTACACAAAGTACACCCACCACATCACTCACCCATCTCTCTCTTTCAACCTCTCTTTCTCTCATCTCCCTCTCCCTCATTCTCTCCATGGGAGCAACTCACGTCCATGGCTTCCATTGGAGAGAGTAGTGTGGCCCACCTTCCTACCTTCCATCTCCACCATCCAAGTCCGATCTCAACCGTTGAAGTCCATCCATTTGAGCTCTAGCCTGCATGGGCGGAAGAATGAAGAAGAGTTCTAAAGGTGGGTGCTTCTCTCTCTCTCTCTATCTCTCTCTCTCTCTCTCTCTCTCTCTTCCTTTGTTTGGTGATGATGTTGATGAGGTGTATGACCCACCATGATGAGTTTGATCCACACCGTTCGATTGTGGGACCCACCATTGCTACCTGTCCATTTGAACCGGCATGGATGAAGGAAAATACAAATATCATGTTGATCCAAAGCTTTGTTGGGCCACCGCATGGACCCACCTTGATGTGCATGTGCTGGACACACTGTAACGTGTGTTCCACATCCACACGTCCATCCATTTTGTATAGGCCATGGCCCACCTGATCCTGACCGTTTAGGCTCAGGCGTCCAGCAACAATGCTGCTGGACTGTATGAAAGGGAAAAACAAATATCAGCTAATCTAGCGAGTTCCACACATGTGGACCCACCTCATTACATGTGGTTTATCCGATCATCCATTCGTGGTGGGTCACACGTAGCAGCAACTGCTACTGCATCGTCATCATGCAAGTTCTGTGGGCTGACACGAGGCATGTGTTATATCCAACACCCTCCATCCCTTTTTTTTTCCTGAGGCATGGGACCCACCCACACGTGTCGTACGTGTGGGATGGGCCCACCTTAATGCATAAATTCCATATTCCCACCATCCAGAGACGGTGTCATGGGACTCAACCATGATGTATATATTCCATCCTCACCGTCTACTGGATTGGGACGGTGGGATGCCAGATTGATGTGCATTTTATCCAAGCCGTTCATCAAGAAGGGCCCACGCTGTTGACCGTCCAGCAGCACCCAGCTGCTGCACTGACGCAGCAAGTTCGGTGGCCCCATCCTAATGTATGTGCTATATTTAAACTGTCCTTTCGATGGGACCCACCTATGATATAGGTGTTTTATCCCTGCTGTGGAACCAGGTGATGTAAGGGTTTTATCCAGCCGTTTGTCCATCTGGATGTGGCCCACTATAATATGGGCCTCATCCAGGCCGTGCATCTCCTTGCAGCAGTAGTAGTTACAGCTGACGTCAGTGGACTAGGCATGGACCCCACATATGATGTATGTAGTCCACTCCGTCCATCTGCACCGTCCATGGACCTCACCTTGATATTAGTGTTGTACTCGCATCCTCCAACAGTGCGTGGGCCCACCTAGATACATGTTTTATTTACACCATCTATATGATGGTGGGTCCCACTGCATGACGCCAACCAGTTGAATCCAGGCCTTCCATCAATGGACGACCAGGGCTGCACGCTGGTAGTTCTTGTTAAAATAAAATAAAATAATATATATATATATATATATATATATATATATATATATATATATATATATATATATATATATATATATATATATATATATATATATATATATATAATATACACATATATATGTTACATGATATGTGGTGGGCCCTACGTGGGACCCACCTTGCTAGATATATATATATATTTTATATTTGCACCGTCTATCTGGACGGTGCAGTATTGCGGGATGTTGGATGAAGTGAAAACAAAAACGTCAGCTTATCAAAGCTGGTTGGTCCCACACGTGTGGACCCACCATGTTTTATGCGTCATATCTCCACCGTCCAGAACGTCTAGAGAGTCTGAACGATGGGCATTTGTTATGCTTATATTATTTTATAATATATCTTATTATATTATATATGTATATACTATATATATTTATATATTATGAGAGAGAGGGAAGTGGGGTGGCCCATATACGTGGGACCCCTGTGATGTATGGGTCTTACCCACACCGTCCATCCATTCATCTGGCGAGCTCATCTGCACCACGCCATCCACCCATTCATCTGGCGAGCTCGTCTGCACCAGGCCGTCCATTCATCTGACGTAGCCATGGGTCCCACTCTGATGGGTATTTCCCATCCCAACTGTACATCCACTTGGTGGATTTTAGACCATCCATCTGCAGGACAGTCAGCGCCCCACCCACGATGGATATTTTCCATCCAAACCGTTTATTCGTTGGTGGGCAGCCACATATGTGGACCCCCACCATTGGCTGCTGTACAGACGGCAGCAAGCCCCGTGGGTCTCACCTGTTCCATCCACGCCGTCTATTTTTGGGACCCACCATGATACATGTTTTGTATCCATACCGTCCAACTATTTGTGAGATCATTTTGTGGCATGGTAAAATGAGTGAGTCAGATCTAAAGTTCAAGTAGACCCCACCATTTGCACTAATAGTGGGGCACAGTGTCATCCACCATTCAAACTTCTTAGGAGCCATAGTAGTTTCCGCTCAATCTGATATTGGGTTTTCACTTCATTTATCTCTATGTTAGCTAATGAATAGGTCAGATCTCAAAAATACATAATGGTGGGCCCGACTTGATGTGCATAAGGCCCATTAGTGTGGCCCATTGATGCAGCCCACTTGATGTGTATAAGGCCCATTAGTGCTGTTCATTGATGCAGCCCACTTGATGTGTATGAGGCCCATTAGTGCGGCCTATTGATGTGGCCCACTTGGCGTATATGAGGCCCATATGATGAGGCCCGACTTGATGTACACGAGGCCCATTATGATGTGTATAAGGCCCATTAGTGTGGCCCATTGATGCAGCCCACTTGATGTGTATAAGGCCCATTAGTTCCGCCCATTGATGCAGCCCACTTGATGTGTATGAGGCCCATTAGTGCGGCCTATTGATGTGGCCCACTTGGCATATATGAGGCCCATATGATGAGGCCCAACTTGATGTACACGAGGCCCATTATGATGTGTATTAAGCCCTTATCGCAAGTCCCATTATGATATGTAATAAGCCCATGTGATGTGGCCCAATGTGATGTATTCAAGGCCCATGAGTGAGGCCCATTGTGATATATTTGGAGCTCATGGGTAGAGGCCCATTGCGATATATTTTCGACCCATTTGGTAAGGCCCATTGTGATGTATTTCCAACCCATTTGGCAAGGCCCATTGTGATTATTCAAGGCCCATGGTTAAGGCCTAGTGTGATGTATGTATCGCCCGTTAAGTTGTTTATGAATTCCTTGTATGTATCACTCCTTGGGAGCAATGTTGGTTAAATGGCCACATTGTTTAGCAATGATGGTTTAATGTCTACATTGTGACCTTTCCTTAGGCCTTGTTCGATCGATTTCGATTATCATGACCGATTGCTGATTCCGATCAACGTGATTGATTTGCTGACTCTGATTATCGATTGATTTTGATTGATGTGACCGATTATCGATTCCGATTGTCATGACCGATTGTCGATTCTGATCGACGTGATCGATTTTTTGACTCTGATTATCGATCAATTTCGATTGACGTCACCAACTGCTGATTTCGATTGTTATGACCGATTAGCGATTCTGATCGACGTGACCGATTTACTGACTCTGATTACCGATCGATTCCGATTGATGTGACCGATTTGCTGATTCTTATTACCGATTGATTTCGATTATCGTGACCAATTGTTGATTCTGATTATCGATCGATTCTGATTGTCGTGGCCGATTGTCGATTCTGATTATCGTGGCCGATTGATCGATTAGCGATCGAGGCCGTTTATCGTGACCGATTGCCAATTTCGAGTATTGAGTCCGATTATCGATCAATTCTGATTGTCGTGACCGATTCCGATTACTGAGGCTTACTTCGATTCCGATTTAGATTTTTGATGTTGATTTCGATTGCCAAGACCGATTGCCGAAACTTATATGATGTATATGCGACCTGTAGTTGATGCCCATTGTGATGTATTTGTGATCCTTGGACAAGGCCCACTGTGTTGTATATTAGGCCTTTGTGTGAGGCCGTCGACCCATTATGTGTTTGGCCCTATGAGGGTCATTCCTTGGGACAATGTTGGTTAGATGTCCACATTGTCGAGGCCGATTGTTGATGCTGGTTATTGATATCGATCATGAGTATGTGATAGCATATCATCATAATACATACGCATCATCTACATATTTGTTATGAGATGTGATTGACCATCGCATATGCCATAGGACAGGTTATTCATGGGGCTCTATGATAGGCAGGGTTACCCCACATGAGCAGAAAATATACGCAGGATTTATACATGATTGCATTGTGTGACTCATGCATCTCGCATTTGTGTGACATGACCACCGTATGCCTTAACAACATAAGGGTTGTAGCCTCCACAGGCATATCATGGATGGCCAGATGGGACACCAAAAATCTGATTTATATGGGGTGCTATAGATATCCTTGGGTGAAAGTCCCAGAACCCCCTTGGCTCCAGAGGTTACTCCAACGTCTAAACCGAGTGGATGCATGAGCGCATGAGGGCCATATACCGTTAGGCCGCGTCTCCCACTGTGTCGTGGTCTGTTAGAAGGGGGTGCGGCCTTACCTGCCTGAGAGAAGGGGGCAAAGCTAGGCTGAGTTTGACCAGCTTGAGGAATGGGTCCACTATCGACGAGCCGGGCCCGATATTAACAGACGGATAGTGAGGTCTCTTCCACTCACCTTGTTGCGCGCGATGGGGCGGCAATCTGGTTTGGAGTGTAATAGACCCCGGTGATTTCCAAGAGATGAACCATACTGATATGTGGACTTATTGAGTAGGAGTTGTGTGCTCATTTATTCATTCATTCACTACCCACTCGGGCTGGTGGTGCGCAACTAATTATTGTGTACCTTCTTATGGCAAGGATTTTGGTTGGGCGCGTGACTAACCTGAGATTAGGAGTTTACCACATCGAGTCTGACTATCCAAATTTAGGTATGAGACTGGTTTGGATGAAATATCTTGTGATGGACCCTATAGCCTGCGATACTACGTACTATCATCCCGACTTCACACTCCAGCATGGTCGCTCCATTCGCACTGCATGTCGCATTACATCCGCGGCATATGGTATGACTGACGCTGTTTGTATTACTCATCATGAATGTATACTGCATTGCATCCCCTGCGTCTGATATTTGGCTCTCTATGACTCCTCATTTGCATAATTGATTTCTATTGTGTATTCTAATATTGTATGACTCATGCACTTGTCAGTATTTCTGTTTATTCTGATAATTCATGATCTTATCAGTATTTCTGTTTATTTAGACATTGTACGATTTCTGGATTACCAGTTTTCTAGTATTGTATGATTATGACATTGTATTAAATACTTGGCACTTACCTTGTGCACACACTTACACCACCCTCTAAGCTTTCTATAAGCTTATGCACGATAGATGCGTGCAGGTGATGCTAGGTTGCAGCAGTGTTGAGCTTGGAGCGTGTAGTGGTTTTTGGAGCTTGATTTTCGATTGATGTATTTTTTCTTTCAACATTGTACTCAAATGATTATATTAGTGGATATGTGATTGTGATGTTGCCTTTGTGAATTGTGTAATCTTGTGGTTATGCTTATGACGAGTTAAATGTATAAAAAAAAATCCTCCTTGTAGGATCTCAGGATCGGAATCTGGCATATGAATGCTAATTGCCAAGAATGAGGTACTACGGAGGCTGTCAGCACCGGATTCGGCGATCGAGATTCCTGTGAATCCGATTTCTGGATTTAGGACGTGACACTCAAACTCTCTTCCTCCCTCATTCTCATCCTCTTCCAAACCCATTAACCACCCACCACCATCACTACCCTCCTCATCGTCCTCTCTACTCCCTCCCACCTTCCTCTTCCAATCTCAACAACCACCCACCACCATCACCACCCTTCTCCTCCTCTCTCTCCTCACCACTCCCTCCCTCCCTCATCTCTCGATCTGAATCGATGCCAACTCGAACTGACTAGGTACTTTTTACTGGGTCAGACTCGATCTGGATTAGCCTAGGACAGACCCGAATTCAGATTGGTTCAGGCATGCTGGACTCGGTACTGAGTTGAGTAGAGTTCGGGTCAAGCCTATTTTAAAACCGAATCAAGTTGGGCCAGCCCTAACTCAGTCTGACTCGACTCGATGCCCAGCTCTACTCTTAGCTATATCTATCTTTATATAATTTATGAAGCATTTGATCCAAATGACAAAAGTAGGGGTTGTATTATAAATAATAAATTCAGCTTATTACTTCACTAAGAAACAACAACTCATTTAAAGAATAAAATATAACCTAGGTTGGCTTATTATCATCCTTATCCTCAACAAAATCTGCATAGGAATAATTTGAAATATTAAGTTTGTCCACTTGAAAACACAATTTCAAATGCTTTATATATATATATATATATATATATATATATATATATATATAAAATTTTCATTGACTACAATAATTTACAACATGATTAAGTTGTAACGTACTAGTAAGGATTGCTGCATAGTTGAGATCTTGCATTTTACATAATATAGCATACATCAAGTTGCCCAATGCATGGGCCGAGGAAATATTTAGTTAATTTTGTCATTTTTTTGGACAATTATTTCTAAATAACTTCAATTCTTTTTCCACCCGAGTGGTAGTTTATAATTATTCATTCTGAACTTTTTTAATACTGTGTCAAGATATTTCTTTTAGTTAAAGTATAACATATGAGACTTTCTATTGCTAGTTACTTTTATACCTAGACCATATGATGCTTCTTCTGTGTCTTCATTTCAAGCTTGGAACTTAGCCATGTCTGTCTTATCAATCATTTTTAAGTCATTTGTTTTACTAACAGTGTCATCTACATAAAATGATAAAACAAACAACAAATACACTCCCATTTTTCAGCGTATATATGTGCTGATCTACCTTATTTATTGTATAACTTATTTTGAGTATAAACTAATAGAATGTCAAATTAAGTTAATGTGATGATCATTTTAAACCATATAAGAATTATTTGTAATTTATGTATGTTATCTTCTTACCCATTTATAATGAAGCCTTAAGGCTACTTCATATATATATATATATATATATATATATATAAAGAGAGAGAAGCATGTTCACCTGCACACCTTTACACACATGTCATAGGCATCTAATCTGAACGGTCCATATGATGCGGCATCCCATGAAACCCCAAGGGACCAATTTTCACCCTGATATAAAACTTTGGTGGGCCATAGCAAAGAGAGATGCAAATCAAGGGAGAAAACTGTTTTCTTTTTTCATGATCCACCAAAGTTTTGGATCAAAGTAAAAGTTGGGCATGGGGATTTCATGGGGTGTTGCATCATGTGGACCGTTCAGATTTTAGAGTCAAATAACGTATGATGAGTTCTCAAAAAGTTACGCACGAGTTTCGTGCCAACTGTTGCGCTAGTTAAGCATTCGGCTATATATGTGTGTGGGGGAAATGATACTATAAGGTCGACCTAATGGGAACTTCCCATGAGGTCGAGCTATTTGGGCCCCACCATGATATGTGTTTGAACATCTACCCCATTAGTTAGATGTATCATTCCATGTTGAGCCATGAGAATAAAAATCAAGTCAATCCAGGACTTGGGTGGGCCACACCACATACAATAGTTGAGAGGCATTACCCTCCCATTAGAACATTCACAATGATTTATTGGTACTCACTGAGATGTGGTTTCAAATCCAACCATCCATTGTGTGCATCCTAGTTGGATGAGGGGTTAGACTAAGTTTCAGCAGCATCCAAAACTCAGGTGGGCCCCACCAATTGCTTTTATTTTAGATGGTATGACCCACCTGAATTCCATATACGGCTGATTTTGGGATATCCCATGACCTAAAGGGGACCCATCAAATGAATGGTGTTGATGTTTGACACACATCTCGGTAGGGCCCACACAGCTCGACCTCATGGGAAGTTCCATTAAGATCGACCTTATGGTGCCATTTCCACACACACACACACACACACACACACACACACACACACACACACACACACACACACACACACACGTATATAGCCGAATGCTCAGCTGCGCACCAGTTCTCATGGAATGCGTGCCAACTTTTTTGAGTACTCATCATACGTGATGTGACTCAAAAATCTGAGCGGTTCACGTGAAGCAGCACCTCACGAAAGCATCCAGGCCTAATTTTTAATTTAATCCAAAACTTTGGTGTGCCATGAAAAATGAAAACAATTTTCTCCCTTGATTTGCATTTATTTTTGCTATGGCCTACTAAAGTTTTAGATCAGGGTAAAAATTTGTCACTTGAGGTTTCATGGGATTCAGCATCACATGGATCATTCAGATTAGACTCCCATGACACGTGTGCAAAAGTGTGTAGGTACGCATGTGACGTGTGTGTATATATATATATATATATATATATATATATATATATATATATATATATATATATATATATATATCTTGACCATAGAAGAATATGTATCCATGTAATCTATCCCCCCTTTGTAGGTTAAAATTTTCAAATATAACCATTAGATTTTTTTATTTTTTATTTAGCATTCATTTGTAGCGAATCACTTATTATTATTATTATTATTATTGGGTAGCTTGCAAAGTTCTTAAACTTATTTATTTTCTATCAAATTGATTTCTTCATTCATAGCTTCCAACTATTCACTAGATTCTTGAGAGTTTATAGCTTCGATATAATCATATGGGTTATCGACTTCATCAATATCAATGGAATTAGCTAGTTGTTCACTTAGGTGTACATTCTAGGTATGATAGAAGTGATCTTGATTTCTTTTGACCACTCATCATATAATGGATTGTCCTTTGATCATCTATTAGCTACTCACCTACTAATTACTATTTATAGGTGGTGGTTCATCTTTGCTTATCGCACATAGAGATTCATTACTATCTAGTTTATCGGTTTCATTGAGTTTCATTGAGCACTTTCAAAAATTCAGTATTTTTACTTTTTATTAAACCCCTTCTTTTATGATAGACCTCCATGATGGAGTTTTTTTCCCCAGGCTCGACCGGTCGAGGGCTGGTGCACGACCAATCGTGGACTAACCCGACTCATTTTCCAGTGAGTTGTGGTTTTGGATTTCCGAGGTACTCGACTAGTCGTGGGATGTGCTTGACCGGTTGAAGGTGCTGCTCTACTGGTCGAGGACTCTGCACGACCAGTTGAGCTTACACAGATTTGAGTCCGAATCTTATGCGGACTGCGGAAATCTGAGGCCTTTCGCAACAGGGTGTGAAAGGGAGTTTCCTAAGCTATAAATAGGGATGCCTAGGGCTTTTCTAGAATATACAAGAGGATTTCCTAAAGCTTTGTAAGTATTTTCTAAAGGGTTTAGGGCTACCAAAGGTGTGTGTGTGTGTGTGTGTGTGTGTGAGAGAGAGAGAGAGAGAGAGAGAGAGAGAAAGAGAGAAGAAACTTGTAGAAGGGAAGTTATACTCGTAGAGGTGATCTAACATATCTCATCGCTTCTACATCCTTGTAATCAGTGAGATCTCTCCGTTTTTCTTTTATTCTTTTATTGTTTATCTACTCCTACGTGAGTGAAGAAGGTTGTAATGTTCTACTTCATAGTGGATTATTAATCTGGATGAGGTTCCATGGTTTTTACCTCTTTGAGTATTTTTCACGTAAAAATCTCTTGTGTGGTATGGTCTATGCTTTGATTTTTTCATTGCTTTACTATCCCATAATTCTGGTTTATTTTGGGAAACTAGATCCTAAGGTTTTGTGCAAAGCCCCCAACAAAGTGGTATCAGAGCCAAGTTCATTTGACGGTGTGGGATCGGTTTTAAATTATGAAAGGTGACTTATTAAGGATGATTAGCCTCAATGGTTCTAACTGGACCATATGCAAGGCTAAGATGGAGGACTTGCTTTATTGCAAGGACTTATATTCTCCAATTTTAGGCATATCAGCAAAATCTAAGGATATGTCTGATGATGATTGGAAGAAGATGGACCGAAAGGCGATAGGGTTTATTAGACAATGGTTGGACGATTCTGTATTCCACCATATGTCTACGGAGACCTCAGGCGCTAGCCTATGACTGAAATTCAAGGGTTGTATCAGAGGAAGATAGCTGGGAATAAGATTTTTCTGATAAGGCGACTTGTGAATCTCAAGTTCAAAGATAGTGGTTTTGTAGCCGAGCACATGAATGAGGTCAGCGATATAGTGAACCAGCTCTCCTCTATGAAGATGGTTTTGGATGATGAATTGCAGGCTTTGCTATTGCTTAGTTCATCGCCTGACAGTTGGGAGACATTGGTGGTGTCTCTAAATAACTCTGTGCCAGACGAAAAGATATCCATGGAATAGGTAACTAGCTATCTCTTTAATGAGGAGACAAGGAGAAAGTCTCAGGGGTCTACTCAGTAAGAGGCTCTTGTGATGCAAGAACGAGGGAGAGGAAAGAAGAGGAAGGGCGAGAAGGCTTGAAATAAATTAAGAGGCAAATCAAGTAACATGAAAGATGTTGAATGCTAGAATTGTGGTAAGAATGGTCATTATAAGCATGAATGTCACAAGAATAAGAACGACAAGAAAGGAAAAGGAAAGGAGAAGGAAGATGAATTAGATTCCACTGCGGTCGCTTTATATGACGACGTGTGGTTATTCTTTCAGCATATCACGATGTATGTCTCATGGCTATGAGTCAGGACACTGACTAGGTGATTAATTCGGGAGCTTCTTTTCATGTGGCTCCATGAAGGGACTTCTTCATAAGTTACAAGTTAGGTGACTATAAGACCATGAAGATAAAAAATTCTGGTATATCGAAGATCGTAGGAGTTTGTGATATTTGTGTGAACACCGATGTGGGCTACACATTGGTTCTCAAGGATGTGAGGCATATCCCAGACCTTTGCCTCAACTTAATATTGACGGGAAGGTTGGATAATGATGGTTATGAAAGTCAGTTTGCTGGTGAGCACTGGAAGCTCATCAAGGGTTCATTGATCACAGCCAGAGGAAAGAAGTGTTGTACACTTTATAAGGCAGGTGTCAGTGTGTGCAAGGCTGGGTTGAACGCAGCAAAAGATTTAGCTATTAACATGTGGTACAGGCGTCTAGGCCACATGAGTGAAAAAGGGCTTCAATTACTATCAAGGAAGTGGCTCCTTCCAGACTGACAGGTATATCTCTCAAAACCTATATTGATTGTTTATCAAGGAAACAACATAGAGTTTTATTTTTTAAAACTATTTCTTATGTTAATAAAGTTTATGCATTAAATTTGGTTTATTCTGATGTTTGTGGTCCTATAAGGACAAAAATCTTAGGTGGGGCATTGTATTTTGTCACTTTTATAGATGATGGATCTAGGAGGGTTTGGGTTTATGCTTTGAAATTCAAGGACGAGGTCTTTGGTGTGTTTAAATTATTTCATGCTATGGTTGAGAGAGAAATAGATAGATCAATGAAGTGCATCCGTACTGACAATGATGGTGAATATATTGGTGACTTTCATGAGTGTTGTAAGCCCCTGGGTATATGACATGAACAGACGTTTCCCAAGAGCCCCCAACATAATGGTGTAGTTGAGCGAATGAATCGCACCATTGTTGAGAGAATCAGATGCATGTTATCCTATGCTAAGTTGCTCAAGACGTTCTGCGAAGAAGCAATGCACACGGCAGTGTATCTGATAAATAAGTCTCCATTAGCCCCATTAAATGGAGAAGTACCTAAGAAGGTGTGGACTAGACAGGATCCATCGTACAGTCATCTCAGGGTATTTGGATGCAGGGTATCCGTTCACGTACCAAAGGATGAGAGGTCCAAGCTCAATATAAAGATCAGACTGTGTGTTCTTGGGATACGGTGATGAAAAGTTCAGTTACAGATTGTGGGATCCGACCGAGAAGAAACTCGTCAGGAGTAGAGATGTGATTTTCTTTGAAGATCAGTGTATAAAAGACATTGGTAAGCCAGAGAAGAACTAATGTAGTTCAGGTGAATTAGAGGGCATGGATTCGATTATTCCTCCCATGGTGCCTGATGATGGGGGAGCACAACAAGGTGCAGAGGATGAGGGTGTTCCTTCAAAAGATGGACCAGGGGAGCAGCCCCCACTTGATCCACCTGTTGAGCCACATGTGAGGAGGTCATCTAGGGACAAACAGTTGTCCAAGAGGTACTCGCCGCTTGAGTATATTATGTTGACTGATGGGGGAGAGCCAAAAGATTATTCTGAGGCCTTAGCCGACAAGCATAAGGGGGAGTAGTTGAAAGTTATGCAAAAGGAGATGAAATTCTTGTATAAGAACCACACCTATGATATGGTAAAATTACCTAAGGGCAAGAAAGCTTTGAGTAACAAGTGAGTGTTTAGAAAGAAGGTTGAGCAGAAGAATTCACAGACGAGGTTTAAGGCCAGACTTGTGGTGAAAGGGTTTGGTCAGAGGAAAGGCATAGACTTCGAGGAGATATTCTCATTAGTGGTGAAGATGACATCCATATAGGTGTTGCTTGGGTTGGCGGCTAGCATGGATTTAGAGATAGAGCAGTTAGATGTTAAAACTATCTTCCTCCATGGTGACCTGGAAGAAGAGATTTACATGCACCAACTAGAGGGGTTCGAAGTCAAGGGTAAAGAGCATATAATGTATATGCTGAGGAAGAGCTTGTATAAATTGAAAAAAGCTCCAAGGCAATGATATAATAAGTTTGACTCGTTTATGTTATAGCATGGGTATGATAGAGCGGAGTCGAACCACTGTGCGTTCACGCGCAAGTTCTCATATGGTGATTTCTTAATTCTGCTGTTATACGTTGATGGCATGCTCATCATGAGAAAAGATATTAAGAAGATGGACAGGATGAAACAGGAGTTGGGCAAGTCGTTTGCTCCAGCTAAACAAATTCTAAGAATAGAGATAACCCATGACAGAAGCAGCAGGAAGCTTTGACTGTCACAAGAGCGGTATATTGAGAAAGTATTAGAGCGGTTTAATGTGAATGAAGCGAAGCCGGTCAGTACTCCATTGGATGGTCACTTCATATTAAGCGATAGGCAGTATCCCAAGACAAAGGCAAAGGTGGAAGAGATATAGAAGATACCCTATGTGTCAGCTGTAAGAAGTTTGATATATGCTATGATGTGTATACGTCCAGACATAGCATATGCGGTTGGTGTTGTCAGCCGGTATCTTGTCAATCCTGGCAAAGAGTATTGGGCAGTGGTGAAGTGGATATCGCGGTATCTAAGAGGCTCATCCAGGTTGAGCCTATGCTATGGTGACGGAAAACCCGTGTTACAGGTTACACAGATGCAGATATGACAGGCGACATAAACTCAAGAAAGTCTATATCGGGATTCATGTTCATGTTTGTAGGAGTAGTTTCATGACAGAGAAAGCTACAGAAGGTTGTAACATTGTCGACGACAGAGGCCGAGTACATTGCAGTTACAAAGGCATGTAAAGAGATGCTTTTGATGAAGAGTTTCCTACAGGAACTTAACCTAAAGCAAGAGCAGCACGTGATTTACTGTGATAGTCAAAGTGCTATACACTTGAGAAAGAATCCAAGTCAACATTCCAAGTCAAAGCACATAGAGATTCAGTATCACTAGATCAGGGATACTTTGGAACAGAAGGTGTTACAGCTTGAGAAGGTCCACACGGACGATAATGAGTCAACAATGATGACCAAGGCTTTGCTCAAGGACAAATTTGAGGTTTGTAGAAACCAGACTGGCTTGAAGAAGGTAAATCCCTCCTAGGTGAAAAAGGGAGAGATTTGATGGAATTTTTTCCTCAAGCTCGACCAATCGTGAACCTCACTCAACCGATCGAGGGCTGGTGCACGACCATTTGTGGACTAACTCGATTCGTTTTTCAGCGAGTTTTAGTTTTGGATTTCCTGGGTACTCGACCGGTAGAAGGTGCCGCTCAATTGGTCGAGGACTCTGCACGACCAGTCGAGCTTACATAGATTTGAGTCCGAATTTTGCACCGAGGCCTTTCGCGACAGGGTGATGAAGGGAGTTTCCTAAACTATAAATCGGGGTGTCTAGGGCTTTTCTAAGATATGCAAGAGGGTTTTCTAAAGCTTTGTAAGGGTTTGTTAAAGGGTTTAGGGCTATCAAAGGTGTGAGAGAGAGAAAGAGAAAGAGAGAGAGATAGAGAGAGAGAGAGAGAGAGAGAGAGAGAGAGAGAGAGAGAGAGGAAGCTTGTAAAAGGGAGGTTATGCTCGTAAAGGTGATCTACCATATCACAACGCTTTTACGTCATCGTAATCGGTAAGATCTCTCCGTTTTTCTTTTATTCTCTAATTGTTTATCCACTCCTGCATGAGTGAAGAAGGTTCTAACGCTCTACTTTATAGTGGATTGTTGATCTGGACGAGGTCCCGTGGTTTTTACCTCTTTTAGTATTTTCAACGTACAAATCTCTTGTGTGGTGTGGTTTATGCTTTGATTTATTTCATTGCTTTATTATTCCATAATTTTGGTTTGTTTTGGAAGGTTAGATCCTAATTAAGGTTTTGTGCAAGGCCCCTAACACTCTACTCTTTTTAGGATTCTCAATGAGTTGGGCTTACAATTGGCTTAGGTTTAAATTTTGAATTGTTCATGACATGCCTAATTAATGAACTGGGTCTATTCAAAAATTTGATTTTTCCAGGCCTAAGCCTAACCCATACAACCCTAAACCCTTTGATTCACTAGGATAACCTACGAAATTACACATATTAGTCATGTGTTCTGACTTATTTGTAAGCTGATATGATACTAATGCCTGTGTGTGTCATGGAGTCCCGCTCTCTAAGGTTACTTAAATAAGATTTTCTACATATCCAGAACTTATAAGGAGTGCATTCTATGTCTTTAGTTGGGCTCTATTTAGGCTGTTTATGCTTATATTCAATGCTTCTTACTACAAGGTTTTATGCAAACTGGCATGTGACAATATGGACCTAATCATATCTAGAAGGGTTCTATTGTACCTTTCTGCTATCCCCTTCTGTTGAGGTATATATACTATTGTAGTGAGATGCGTAATTCCGTTGACTAATAGAATTCACTGGAATTGAGCTTATCCCCTATCTAACCTAAGAATTTTGACAGTTCTTCGTAACTAATTTTCTACTTCATTGTTGTATTCTTTAAAGATTTATAGGACTTCTAATTCCTGCTAATTAGATAAACATACATATACCTAGAAAAATCATCAATGAATATGATTAAATATCTATATTTATGTAAGTTTTTACATTAAGAAGACCACAAACATTTGAGTGTACTACTGACAACAATTTTGATGCTCTATTTCCTTTCCAGAAAGGCTTTTTTGTTATCTTATGTTGAATTCTACTTTGTCTAGATCGGTCATCAAATCCTTTTTTAATAGTCTTTTCATTGATTTCCCAATATATCATAATCTAAAGTGCCATGTACATGCATTAAATAGAAAACACAGAATATATCTCAACAACTGCATTAAAAGCCATAACATCTAGCACCAACCAGTTTTCCTCATCTAGATGGCTCAAGTCGAATACGCTGTCAATGGATTTTAACGAGCACATGCAAATATAGAAATCTTTGCAAACTAAAAGCAGAACTGAGATAATATTAAGCCACATATTGGACATAGAGAATACATCAACTAGTAGAAATTTAAGTTTTTTCACATTTCAATCTATAAGTTCTTATACCCAAATATATCAAAGTAGGTGTCTTTAAATTCTATTATGGTCTCCAAACGTCTCTTGAGTTTGTAATTTGCCGATTAGCCCCTATATCAACTCACTAGCAGCTTCTTGTCTATTTGGTGATGGTTGTTTGAAAGAACCCATATCACCTCAATTGTTCAGATTCTATTTTTATTTTCACTCCCACTGTTATTTTAATTTTGATTGTGTTGGAATTTATTTTCATTGCTACCATTCTTGTGGCTTTTGATACACAGCTTTCGGTGCTTACAACGAGTTTATTGGTGGAATTTTAGTAGAGTTTAGGCGACTCTTATTTTTTATACATCATAGTAAAGATTGTGCTACCTCTTTCTTTGCTTTTGCTGGTTGTATTTTCCAATCACTACTTTAAAAGAAAAATAAAATTCAAAAGAATTGAATGCTTTTTTGTTGAAAAACAGCTTTTACCGTTGGCAAGCCGACATGGTTTGACGATTAGTGTGGTTGATAGCATTAGCTTTCTTAATCAGCTCCTTCTATGACATAAACCTCCATCAGACAGTTGCACTGGTTCTAACGGATCAAAAATCCGACTTTGGATGATAATGATACGGCCTACCAAAGTTTAGATGAGAAATGGGCCTACAAGTAGGACCGATGTGATTTTGGGCCTGCCTTGGCTCTGGGCCTATCTGTACTAATGCCAGGACTCAAGCGTTACTTTTTCATGGGCCTAAATGCAACTTAAAATAAAATGGGCTTAGGCTTCACATGAACTTTGATTGTGCTTCTCATAGGTGGGCCCAAATCCAATCTGTAATGTTTGCGTGGCTCTTCAGTTGGGTGTGGTCCTATTTCTAAGCTTAACTTGTTTGGGCCTAGGCTTGTTAGAGAATTGGAAAAAATTGGACTTGAAAACCGAAGGCTAAGAAGATCAGTGATAGCCGGCATTCGGATCAAAATAAGGAAATCTAGGCCTATGTTTGGACTTGAGTTGAAGTGGGTTTGCTCGCATCCATATGCTTGAGTTGTAGACAAAGGCATAAGCAATAGCAGACGTGAATGAGGGTCATGGTAGAGAAAAGGGTGGTCACTGGCTACCTAATACAACCTGTATAGGTTACTTCAAAAAATTATAATAACAACCTCACTTATGGGTTGTCTTGACAGTAAAAAAAATTTTTGAGAACTAAAAAACCATAAGGGAAGGAGAAGATTCTAAAATGATTATTGTGACTTCTCAAATAAAGAACCAGGCAATTCATGTAGCTTTAGCAATGACTGCAACAATAACATAAATAAATGGTGGGTTCAACATAGATGAATGCCACCTATGATAATCATGTTAAGATTCATGGACTTGATCATCAGATGTGTACTGTTCATCTAGCTAGCACTTTTGTAAGTTGACCTCTGTGTCGAGCTTGTTGGGAGTGCACCCCCAGTCTAGAGGATAATTTCACATGGAGTTTTATATAAACCATAATTCGTTTGGGATAATATATATTCTTTTGTATGTGTGTGTGCGAGAGAGAGAGAGAGAGAGAGAGAGAGAGAGAGAGAGTTGTTATTGTATTAAGAGATGTTTCTTTATTTTTTTCCCGAGCGTAATGGATCTACGTGAATCCATGAACGTAGTGAAAGGGAACCACATAAATCTGTATGTTGTGGTTTGCATCTTTTTTTGCTTTCTTTTAATTTTGATATTATTATGCATGTGGTCAAAAAGGTATCTTTCTCTCACCCTATTGGCTAGCAACAATGGTCAAGTAAAAATGAGGAGATCCAAAGATGAGGAGTAAAAATGGCCAAGTTCAAAATACAAGCAGAGAAGTGTTGTGAGACTGGGAATTGCTTCAATGATCTGTAGATTTTTCCTGGGGTATTCTTTTTGTTATTCAGGTATGCTGCAAATGGGGTTGCCAATCCCTTTTTATAGACTGCCGCTCATATTCCTAACGGTTGAATCTTTGTCAATATCCTGAAAAGAAGCTTTCCTATCATGCTTTGGAAACACTAATAATGGTAACCTTTGATTTGAATGATTGAATTTACATCCTAGAAAATAAATCTTAATTTGTAATATTAATAGTATTATGAAAACAAGGTTTTAAACATCTTGATTACCAGACCGTTGTGAAAATTACTTGGGCCTCCACCAAGAATGGTCAGGTACAAGAGGGCCGCATGGTCATTGATCCTACAAAACACATGAATGAATAAGCTAGATGAGAAAACAAACGAACAACCCTTCTCCTTCAATGCCTAGGCTTAACAAGTGAACATAAATTTTTAGCTATGATCACTGATCCACAAGCTGGCCCACTAGATGAAAGGTTGTGACTCCCTAAATGTATGGCACTCAAGTGGCAGAGACATCAGATATAAGTGATCCTAACCCTCAAACCTTCATAGCTTTTCTTGCATGGCATGTCACACTCCCTCTTGTCTATGCCATACGCAATGAGACTAGTGGTAGCAAAAGAGCCAACATTTTACAATCTAATCGCATGCCACAAATTGAACGGTTGGGATCATCAGATTAGTATCAATTTTGGGCTGTAAACGGTCCAATTTTAAGGGTTGCAAGCCACTGGCCAACGTGTTGGGCCTGAAAGCAGATATAAGATCAGGTCCAGCCTGTCCGCCTTTTGGGCCTGGTTCATTTTGGGTGGACCACACTCGTATTTTGATATTTATTAATGGCTCGATATTGTGATATATGTTTTGGCCCACTTAATGATTTGATGGTAAAGAAATACACTTTAAAGGAAAACCCACCTTGAAATGGATCACACGGATCCTTTGTATTTGGCTGGAATGATGGGATTCCAGACGAAGTTCAAAAGTGAGAAGTTGGCCAAATTATTCCTCAAAGCAAATTGGGTGAAATCCATTAGCAATAGAGGTGTGTACATGGTTAAATTTTTGACCAAGACCATTTAAAACTTGATTGCACATATCAACGTCAGTGACTGGTTGATCAATTGCCTCAAGCGCATCTGCTAAGCCCTTCATCTTATCAAGATGGTCAGAAATTGAAGAGCTGCCTTTTTTAAAATTTTGAAGCTAATGTTTTAATTGCAGAACACATGAACAACTGAATGAGATGAAGGTTCTTCAATCGTAGCCATACCTCTCGAGCAATTTGAAGCCTAATTACCCGTTGAAGAATTTGTGGAGTGAGGGTGGCATCGATCCATAACAACACAAGAAAATGATGTAGAGCGGGTCACAGACAATTTCATGGCCAAGATGGATCAGAAAAGGCATGGTCGATTACAGAAGTGATCTGGGCCATCAGACCTTAGATCTGGCGTATCTCGCAATCCGGAATGAGTTATCTAATGTAAAATATATGATTTTGGGATAGAACGAGCTACTTTAGCCAACCAACCCCGATACGCCGGGTTGCGTAGCCTAAATTTGTGAGAAACCCCCTGATCGACGGTCTTTTCTCTGTTTTAATTTCGTTTTTACTATAAATAATAAGTTTTAGTTTGCTTATAGCTCTTCATCCGATGGGCTTTAGGAGTTGTGTCCAACATGAAAAGTGCTTAGGATAATTAGGAGAATGGTTTGGTGAAGCCAAATAGGACACTTACTATTTTTGGCCGAAAACCTTGTGCACTAGTAGACATCACGACCGTCTATAAATAGTAAGTTTACTATTTATAGTAAGTCACAGATTTTAGGAGCTTGGTACCCTTATTTAAAGGGTTGCAAACTTATTTTTATTGATTCATTAATTAATTTTGAATTTTATTAGAATTTATTTTTATTTTCCTGTTTTCTTTTCTCATGAATTTGAGAAGTCTCTATGAGGAGTCCAGAGTAGCTCCGTGGATTCGGAGTAGTTATTCTTGAGGAAGACGGTGATCAACCTCATCATGTTCATCCCTACGTCAGAAAATCACGTTCCATTCAGTCCTCCTAGTCAGGTTTGATAGTGGCATCCACAAAATGTAGTAACTTATTGACATGCAGAATGGAAAGAAATTGACTTGTCCATAGTAAATAATTATCCCCATCCAGCTTAATTGATATCCCCATTGTTCACTCCCCAAGTGCAGGGTTGTGATGTAGTAATAAACTCGGTAAGACCGAGGTCGAATCCCAAAGGACTGAAACCTGTACTTAATCTAAAATTTACTAGAACTAGAACTATAATAAGATGAATTTAAAACTGAATGGAGTTGAGGAAATAATTGTAAACTACTTATCTAAAACTTAAGAAAAATCAGGGATAAGAAACTAGGGATTCAGAGGATCCACTTGTAGAGATCAGGGAGAACTTATGCTTGCATCTGAAATCATGAAATTTACTGAACTGCCGTTAATCTAGTTTTCAAAGAGATGAAATGTATATGAATTAGAATGGATTCCATCACCAAACCATGCCCAGGAGACTATGATAAACAACAGAATTAAACTAATTGCCAATCAATCAACATGTATGAAGTTAGGAAGGGTACTGTCATCCAACCATGCCCAGGAAACTATGGTGAACAACAGGGCTTCCTGACATCATAAACATAAAACGGAAAAGAAAATATTCAAAGTCATCGCAGACCCATTGTAATTTCAGTTACAATAGACCATTAAAAACTAAAAATATTTCCATGCTAATCAGACTAAAATCAACGTCAATTCATATATTAAAAATTAAATTAAAAGCTTAGAATCTCCCATCTCACTACAAGCTTCACCTCCTATCCCTAGCTAGGAGGTTTAGCCGCACATAAGTGGGCTAGATCTCTAAAAATAAAATAAAATAAAAATAAAAGAAACAAACTCAACTCTCTCTCTCTCTCTCTTTCTTCTCACGTACTTGCCGAGCTCTCCAAGCCCTTCACGTTCCCCCTTCTGCTGCTCTCTCTCTTTCTTTATATAGGCAAGGAAGGCCCGGTGGAGAGTCATGGGAGCTGCTGTGTCGGTCCCACCGACCTCCATTACGCAGCCCAACAGCTCTTACGCAGCAACGTGCGCAGGAACGCAAACTGCTTGCGTTTGGCCTGAGTTTCTGGATGGAGAATGGCCTGTCCTTGGAATCTGACTGCATATGAAGGGTAAAAAACTTCCCCTATACCTTCTGAACGGTCTGGATCATTGGTCCGACCTTGTATGTGATCACAAGACGGCCCACCAGGGCCGGTTTTCTCGGCGTGCGCGGACTGCGAAACAGAACAGGATCCTGCATATTAATGTGCTGTAAGGAGATGACAACATCTAGAGATGAAGATGTAGCAAACCGTCCAGCAATCAGGAAATGGGGATGACCAGGATCGGAGGGACGGCCAGGATCATAAAATTGAGAGAGAAGATTCTCTCTACAAGCTCTTATACCATAAAGAAATACACTGTTAAAAGAAAACCCACCTTGAAATGGATCACACGGATCCTTTGTATTCATAGAGTTATAGAGTCTAAAAGTCTGTTTGAATAAATTACAATTTGAATTGAAATTTGAAAATTGAAACCTTTAACATAGTGCTAACCACCAGGAGGTAATTGCGTGGAGATGAAGTAGGATTGTTAACAGATGGGACTGTTTTTTTTGCATAAGATGATTCTCATAGAGGGGCCAACCTAATGGATGGGTTGGATGTCACACACATATGACAGGTTGGAAGTTATTATATGGTGGATGGTAATTGTTGTAGCTTTAGCAAATGGTAGAAACTATAACAAAAGTAAATAAATGCTGGGTTGTGGAGGTCATCCGACAGAGATGAATGGCGCCTATGACAGTCGGCCAACCACAACAGTCAAATGAAAGAAATGGATCTCTGAAGATGACGAGTAAAATGGCCAATGGAGATCG
Organism: Magnolia kwangsiensis; assembly: GCA_037074715.1. Taxonomy (NCBI): domain Eukaryota; kingdom Viridiplantae; phylum Streptophyta; class Magnoliopsida; order Magnoliales; family Magnoliaceae; genus Magnolia; species Magnolia kwangsiensis. Next base: position 65,646,077 of record CM073589.1, read on the forward strand.
AAACCTTTCATGCTTTGATACAAGTGAAAGTTTCAGAAGATCTAGACTGTTGATCGGGGAAATGAAATGGAACTGGGAATCGCTTTAATGGTATGTAGAATTTTCTTGGGGTACTCTGTTTTTCAATTATCCTATAATGGAGTTGCCAATACCTTTTTATAGACTCTAATCCACAATCCTAGCGATTGGATCTTCTACAACTCAAAGAGAAATGTTCCCATTCTGATTTGGAAACACTAAACATTTACCTTTGCTTTTGTTGATTGGGGACCCTATATGCTGGGGCTCACCAGAATGTCTATAGGTGGTGAGTCTAAAATTAGCCTGTACCTTTTGAGCTTTTAGACTCCAAATATATGACATTTAAGAGATTAGCTGGCACAAAATTCTTACTCTACTATTAGACAAAATCTCGGGCATATATTGTTGTAGGATCTCGTTAGTTATATTATATTTAAAATGAGATAGCAAATCGACACGTTCCAAAAATCATTTCTCTCATTTAGAGTTTTCCTATTATATATGATACAGCGACCTCATTTCCATTAACGAGAGTAGACCAACATTTGTTTGTTATTGCGTGGGCTTTCCTTATAGCCGGAGTTGCTAGGAGGTTGGATTCTCTTATCGTTCTTTTATAGGATGCATATATTAGGAGTTTATTCGAGTTTGTTTATGTTAGGTTGGTGGTCATATGATCGGACAGCGGATATATCGTTATGAGCAGATTTGAATGGTTGAAAATCTATTTTACAAAAACAAATAAATATTACTTTGTAATATTATTAGTATTAAAACAAGGTTTTAAACATCTTGATCAACGGACCTTTTTTGTGAGAATACCTGGTACTCTACCACGAATGGTCAGGATCAAGCGGACCTCTGGCCATTGAGCCAACAAAACCTACAAATGAATAAGCTAGATGAGCAACCATCCGGTGCAATGCCCACGCTCAACAAGTCAACGTAATTTTTAGGCCCACTTAGACGAAAGTCCACGACTTTAAATGTAGGGCGGATTAGCTGAGTCCAGGTATACTAGCTTAGCAGGTGAGTCCCTAACCATGGAGCCTACATAAAGGTATGTGTCCATCCAACTCTTTTGCCAGCTCATTTTCGGGCATGGCCCAAAAAAGAAAAATGAAGTGGATCCAAATCTTAGGTGTACCACACTATAGGAAACAATGATGATTGATCATTAAAAATTTTTTGTGGGTCATGAAAGTTTTTTTGGATAAAGCTGATATTTGAGTTTTTCCTTCATCCAGGTCTATGTGACCTTATCAATGGGTTGGATGGCAAATAAAAATTATGGCAGGTGTTCAATCACTATTGTTTTCTAGGGTGTGGGCCACCTGAGGTTTGTATGTGATTCATTTTTTTTTTTGTGACCATGTCCCTAAAATGAGCTGGCAAAATAGATGGACAGCACGGATATACAACACATACATTGAGGTAGGACCCACGGTCAGGGACTCACACACCTAATCCGCTCCCCTTATTTATGGCAATCCAATGGCAGAGGCATCGGATATAAGCGATGTTCACTGTCAAACCTTCATAGCCTTTTCTTACATGGCATGTCACACTTCCTCTTGTCTAAGCTACGAATTGAACGGTTGGGATCATCTGGTTGGCATACGCAGTGGGCTCCTAATGAATGGTCTGGATCTTGCACAAAATCTGCTAAAGGGATAATCTTGGTCTTGGGCCCACCATAAGTATCTCTATCTGGGCAACCTATCTATTTCGGCATGTAATGGGCTCGTGCTGGAGGTTTTACTTTACAGACTGGACTGGACAGACTTCGCTTAGTGGGACTGGCCGTGCATAGACCCCTCACAGAGGATTTAACAGAATGTAGGGCCCATATCACATCTATGATGTGGGGCCTGGTTCCCATGTCAGGTGGTGCACGTGTAATTAATTTGGGTCGTGCACACGTTGAACAGGGCATGCAAGGTTTTGATAGGATATGATGCCCACCTTACCCCAGCTACCGTGGGGTTCGGTTTAATACCGTAGGTTGCATCTTAGATGATGATCTGAACCGTTCATATTCCGTATTGTACGCTACAATGGATATTCCAGGAAACTGATCAGTGGTTGATTTCACATGAAGATGAATCTCATCCATTGAAAATTAAACTTTTAATGTACTTATTTTCAAATTCAAAGACTTAAAATTTAGGATCATCAATGAAGCATGGTTATATGGTCATAGCTTCCATAAGGCATAAATGAGAAAATGAACGGTCTAGATCATCATTTAAGATGCAGGTACATGTCATGGGCACCATAACTTTTAGAAACGCACAAAAAAGTAAGGGTAGTAGTAACTCAAGAGATGCGTTGAATCTGAGATATATTGCCTTGAATTTAAAATCTCACAATAATCTCATGAAAAATTAGTCAAACGATATTATTGCAAGATCTTCGGATCCTCCATTATAATTAACTTTCTTGTTCTTATCGTGAAAATTTTAAAATTTTAATGAAAATTGTATTTAAATGTAAAAAATTAATCATTTCGTGTGTGTGTGTGTGTGTAAGTTGCGCTTTTTGATAGGCACATAAATAAATTCATCTCATTTTAGTAGTTGATAGTAATTATGTATTAGATATACATAATTACTATTAATTAAAATATGATGGACCCATTTTAAATAAATATTATTCAATTCTTTGTTTGTTCAAATGTTAAGGAAGCCTCCATGCTCGAAAGAATAGAGTCCAATGATCAAAGAGTTGAAATATTTTAATCTAAGCCATTTTATTTTTGGGTATCCCTCCACCCCTTTGTAAAAACGTGAGGCAAATCATATCAACAATTTAGGTCGTTGACAAATGAGGCGTCCAAAGGTTACGGAGGCCTCTGTGTTCGAAGGAAGAGTCAAATGATCAAAGAGTTGAAATATTTCATTCTGTTAGGTTTTATTTTTTAAATCAACAGTTTAGGTCATTAAAAGACGACTCCAAGATATTTTAGGATTAACGAGAATCCTGAGTTTGAAGGAAAATAGTCAAATAATCAAAAGAGTTGAAATATTTCAATTTAAGAGATTTTATTTTTGAGTATCCCACATATAAGGCGAGACCAATTATGTTAATAGTTTAGGCCATTGAAAGATGATTCCAAGGTATTAAATGATTAACGAACTATAAGTTGGAAGGAAAAAAGTCAAATGATCAAAGAGTAGAAATATTTCAATATGATAGTTTTTATTTTTGGGTATCCCATATATAAGGTGAGGCTAATCTGTCAACAATTTAGGTCATTATAAAAAGACAACTTAAGGTATTCAATGATTAATGAGACCCCAAAGTTTGAAAAAAAGAGTCAAATGATTAAAGAGTCAAAATATTTCAGTCTAAGATGTTTTATTTTTGAGTATTCCCTATGTAAGGTGAGGTCAATCATATAAACAGTCTAGGTCACTGAAAGATGACTCTTAAGGTCATTAGCTGCTTACAGTTAAGTTATACTTGAGCATAAAACAAGCACCAGTTGATATTTAAGACATGAAATAAGAACACAAGGTGGCAAATCAGTAGGGCAGCCCAGCCTAACTCAGCTTGGACCTATTAGCTTGGCTTGTCAGTCAGGCCTGGGATCGACATACATGGCCTAATTAATTTTTTGGGTTGGGCTAGGGCTCAAGTCATTAGAAGCATTTACTGAGGTCATGAATCTTAGATGTAGATCATTGTTTCCATTCCTCTTAAGTGTGACCCAATTATTCAACGGATAGATTAGGAACATTCTAGTGGGAAATAATGACCAGTTGGGTCAATCCAAGCCCAGGTCCTATCAGCTGATGCCTACAGGCTTGAGCTAGGCTCAGGCATTGGACCTCAAGTGTTGGGCTGGGGCCAAGGTTAAACCTAGACTGGTCTGACCCAAATCCAACACATTGCTAATATGATTTTGAAGCTTCCATTGTCATAAAATCAAAGAAAAGCCAACATGTTTGCTAATAAAAAGTGGATTTCCAGAAATTTAGGATATAATTTTAAACTCCTAGAGACAAGTTAAATCTTCATTTTCTTCTTCTTCTTCATTTTTTATTTTATTTTATTTTATTTTATTTATTATTATTTTTTTTAAGGAGTATAAAATATAGATCTATGTTCTCCATGTTGTAAACACAAACTTATTGTTAGTTGTAAATGTATTTTAAGGAAAAGTAGTATAAATATGTGAAATATCATTTTTTTTAATATTCTTAGATTATTAATTTACTTGTGTTTTCTTCATTAAACTTTCCAAAAAAGATATTAAGGGAGTTTCCCTTCTTTAATCCCACGAATTTTTTTAATAGTATAAGCATAGTTGCTAAAACTATATATATGTTTGATGTTTATCAAATTTTCAGGTTACATATTAATTAAAAATTAACTTACCATTATCCTAAGTAACTCTTGTCCTGTTGGTAGACTCACGGGAGTTTCAACACCAGGTTAAGGTATATGCACACCTCATATATATATATATATATAGAGAGAGAGAGAGAGAGAGAGAGAGAGAGAGAGAGAGAGAGAGAGAGAGAGAGAGAGAGAGAGAGAGAGAGAGAGAGAGAGAGAGAGAGAGAGAGAGAGAGAGAGAGAGAGAGAGAGAGAGAGAGAGAGAGAGAGAGAGGGGGGGGCATGCTCACCTATGCGCTTATGCATGTGCGCACCCTTGCACATGTGTCATGAGTGTTGAATCCGAACAGTCCATAAAATGCGAAATCCCATGAAACCTTATAAGGTAAGTTTTCACCTTGATCTAAGATTCAGGTGGGCCATAACAAAGAGAAATTCAAATCAAGGGAAGAAACTGTTTTCATTTTTCATGGCCCACCAAAGTCTTGAATCAAAGTAAAAATTTGTAATAGGGAATTTCATGAGGTTCTGCTTCATGTGGACCGTTCAGATTTGCAAGACGGATCAGATATGATGAATTCTCAAAAAGTTCGTATGCAGTACGAACTTCACAGGTGAGCGTTTCCGTGCGTGCGTGCGTGCGTGCGTGCATGTGTGTGTATATATATCTACCTTTTTAGGTGCGAACTCATTCTCAACTTTGCACACTGGCATATGCACAAAATCCAAACAGTCCACAGGATGTGGCACCCTTGCAGGCCAGAATTTTATCTTGATCCAAAACTTTGGGGGGTTATAGCAAAGGTATAGGCACCAGGATTTTATCCTAATCCAAAACTTTGGAGGGTCATAGCAAAGGGATAGGCAAATCCATGGAGGATGCTGTCTGCTTTGCTACGGCCAACTATAGTTTTGGATCAGGCTAACATTTGTGTCCCAGGGATATCATGTGGACCATTTAGAATTTATACCTATAACACATGTGCAAAGGTGCACACAAGTTCATACCTAACAAGGTGTACATGTGAGCAATTTATTAAGGTGTGTAGTTTTTCCTTATGATTTAAGAAAAAAAGGGGCGACTCTGCCGTGACAAAGCAAGTGGGTGAGGGTGGTCTAAGATACTCTTAATGATGATGGTACTTAATGATGCTCCTAATGCATACCCCGCTCCAAATGTATTAGAGCTCTATCAATTCTTAAACTAGATGTATTATGATCCAACAATCTTGTCTAAGTCAATGAAGCTTTTATTTAAATTAAGGTTTTGCTTCCATAGCATGGTGGTAGTGCGTTCACTTGGTAAGAGAAATGTAGCGCGTTCATTTCTTGCTGGAAGCTAATGACTTTTTCCTTGATTCATTATATTTCTTGCAACCATAGGTTTTAATTTTTTATATCTTACTTAAAATGTTTAAGAAGTCTTCACATTTTTTATTGTTTACTAATATTGGACAAGTCTGATGCAGAACTTGTAAGGAAAATGGGTTATTTTGTCTGTAAACCATTTAAAAACCGTTTGTACCATTGAGTGGAAATAAACCTTTTGAAATGGGTTATTACTTTTTGTAGGCCCCAATTAGTTGGGATAACAAGTAGATAATGATGATAATTTTTAGACTTGTTTTAAGATTTCAATTGTTTTTATATCTTATTAAAAATGTTTTAACAAGCCTTCTCACTTTTTCAGTGTTTAAAACCAGACCAGAGTCCAGACAAGTTCAGACCTGGACTTGTAATGGAAATCAGCTAAGTTGCCTATAAACCGATTTGGAACTGTCTGGACAGCTCAGCGGAAGTCTTAACTGTATGAAAGCTAGAAACCCATCAAACCATCCCGTAGAATCGTTCACTTACGACCCCATTATAAAATATCCAGACTATCCAGTTGAAACAAGTGACGGCATTTAGAAACCCATTTTAAATCATTTGGACCGGGTGGTCTAGTTGGTCCATGCATCTGGAAGACTCTTAATTCATTTGAACCATAGCTCTAAAACTCACTGGGTTGATTCAAGACCTAGTAGAGTCAAATTGAATTGGCAAGATTTGGTGCGGAGTGGTTAGGAAACCTACTCTCAGTTGAATGATACAACCCACGATGACTCAAACCAAATCATATTATGAACATCAATAAAATCTACATGGGAAAGATGAACTTAACAAGTATACCATTAAATAGTTTAATGACAATGTTTATATTTAACTTCTCCCTAATTTTTAAAATTGATAATTATTACTAGTGAGTCCGGTTGAGTTTTTGGATTTTCAAACCATACGCAGCCTATTATAGCTGTTCCATACATACTCCCAGCTGGACGAATGTATTCAATAATGGTTGTGGCTGTAACTATCTTGACCATACGAGCCGTAACAGCATTACTATCAATTTTTAAAACTATATCACCCTTGTAAGGGACCGTTTTGGTCACATTTTTCGGCCTCATAACAGACCGTTCTAGTCCATTTTTTTCACAACGTGTAATGGTTTTCATCATTGCTGTTATGACTATTATATAACTGTTTTTTAATATCGACCACGGGTTCCACCTATTCGGATCAAAACACCTTGATTGAAATGGGGGAAGGAATGATGGGGTTTTCAAACATTGTGTCGTTTTTAAAAATAAAATATTTAATTTTCTTAATTTTACTTTCTATTACTATTTTAGGGTGCATTTTTTCAGCAATGTTATTTGGTGCAACCAAACGAACCCTTAGTTAATCGAGGCCAAAATTCAAAAGCCTAGTTCTGATTTTTCAAACAATGATTTTCTACCAAGGGATCCATCACATCAACCAGGGACCTTCCAGTGTAGATATATTTTTTTTTTACTCAACACTGGATCCTGACAATTGGTTTATTGGCCCCAGCTCTAACTCATCATGTGTAAAAAGATCACTGCTAGGAATAAATCCATCCATTCATTTTCTTCATTTATTGTAAATGGACGGTTAAGAAGAGACATAAGAAGGGTCAACAATGGTCTTAAATGTGACAGACATTTGGGTCATGGTCCATCAACAGCCAGTTCCCGACCTTGTTAAAAAATGAAGCCCGAGTATACGGTGCAGATCCTCCGTACAAGGATCCTATAAATATTACTCAGGAAATAATGTCAAGTTGATGTACTAAAGACAGAAAATTTCGGTTGGGCGTCTCTTTCCCTCTAAATGGCAGAGACATTCCTCAGGCCATCTCACTTTCATCTTTATTTTTCTTCCATTTCAGATAGACATGGGTTCCATTGGTGGGCCATCTTTTCACATGGGTAGTTAAGACAAGACAACATGAGTGTTTTCATGAAGGTCAGGTTAAAATACTATGTGTCCCACCAAATATGGACCAAAACACTACTTCCTCTTTATGTATTTATGTTATTACGGTTAGGGTAGGATCACATGGACCACTTGACATATACAGCATGTATATATTTTTTATTTATGAATTATTTTTTAGATTTTTATATGAAATTATTAATATATTGATAGAGAAAGTCTTGAGTGCAACCGGTTGTACTATAAGTTACAGTCCATCTGATGGATAACTTCCAACCTTTCATGTATGTGTAACATCCAACCTGTTCAATAGGTTGGCCCCATTATGAAATTCATCTTGCACAAAAAGAAGCTGCATCCACTCATCTAGTTGACCACATTTGCATTTTTCTATTTATCAATGGCTAGACATTGTTATTTATTTATGGTGAGGTTCTCCTAATGCATTGATAGGGTTGGTTACTGCAATGGTAATTCTTATAGTGGGGCCAACATATTGGAAGGATTGGATGTCACGTGCCGGTAATTGATCGAAAGTTATCCATTGGGTAGATAGTACCTTGTGGTCCAACTAGTTGGACTCGAGACCTTGTCATATTAATATACGTACCATTTGAGTCACGGCTTGAAGAGCTCACTTGTGTGGACAACTAATGGAAGTATTCATATAGATTACTCTGGCGTAACTTCATATTTGTAAATCCTCTCTTTCATATCATCTTGAATTTCCTCGAAGTTATTGTATATAATAATAAAAATAACATAAGCTATTAAGAGAGAAAATAGAGTGGAAAGAGAGGGTGAACCACTTTTGTTTATGGATTCTAATCATACAATAAAAATCATCTATTGTATCTACTGGACCATCATAACTGTAAATTAGAAGGGTGAAATCACTGTCTACGATGCTCTTATAGTGTTTTAGCTGGTGAACTGTTGGGAGAAGGTTGTCCATATTTTAACATTGTAAAGGTCTACCCAAAAATCAGATTATATAGATCCTTTGGGTCCTACCTTTGATTGGGCTCGGCACTGTAATTCAAAGTGGTATTAGAGGGACATTGACAGATCTCCAATCCACAAGGTTAGGGTAAGTGAAAGACATAGATGATTGTATTAATATGTAATTTTCATAAGACATCTCCACCCTAAAGAAGTCTATGTCGCTCGAAGTGCTGATATTTGTGTTCATGTCTGGTCCAATTTGATAAATGCTACAACGACTATCATAGTTCAATGTCAGCAATCTTATTTGACTAGATGTATCAATCAGGGTAAAACCCATTATTTCATAATTAATGTCACTACAAGAAATTAGGCCTTAGCCGACCAATGGGGCTACCCTTTACCCGCACACAGTTTAAACGGCTGCGGGCAAAAGGTCCCTATAATATTAAAAACAAAAAAGAAAAATAGAAAGCACAAAGCCCTAATTAGCGCGACTCTCTCGCTCTCGCTATCTTAACCTGTCACGATCTCTCTCCCTCTCCATCTCCATCTCCGTTGTCTCGTCTCTCCCTCTCCTGTCCTCGATCTCTCTTCCCCATACTCTCTCGATCTCTCTCCCTTCCTCTCCCTTCCCCTCTCTATCTCCCGCCCCCGCACGACTCCTCTCTCTCTCTCTCTCTCTCTCTCTCTCTCTCTCTCTCTCTCTCTCTCTCTCTCTCTCCCCCACCCCCGCACGACTCCACCTTCTTCTTGGCAGTGTAAGAGCTCGAAGAGGTCGATCAGCCTCCATCGAGATCGAGAGACAGAGTTATTGGGCATTTGGAAGGAAAGCGCAAGGGTGCCTCTATTGATAACATGCTCACATGGAACTTCTGATTCCCATCCATCTCTCTGTACAAATCATCAGATCAACGTAAAATGGAGAAAATCGATATCTCCTGCTTCTTTTGGATTATACAGAGGATTAGGGTTTTCATGTTGGGACCTCGAGCACAATATCTAGGTCAGTGAGTTTTTCTCAGATCTGAGATCTTTTTCCTATGATGTCTGTGTTTTCTGCCCTTCTACTTTGATTTTTCTTGATTTCTTGTCAGATTTAAGGTTCTTATGTGATGTATGTTGTAGATATTTTGAAAAATGAATGATATCTTTTTATAAATCACCGATAAAATGCTCTATACCCTGTCCATTGTCTTCCTACAGGGATGCTAACACTGTAATGATGTTATGGAATTTATACTTCAAAATTTCATAGAGATGAATAAACTTTGGGTCTGAATGCATCATCAGGTTAGTTGAAATTTTAGAGAACTATCGTTATTGTGTTTTGGCACAAACAGTAAGTGCTTGCCATAAATGAAAAACTGGAGCATGGGGGTTTTTGAAGGGAAGATGCAGTGCAGGTTGAATTTCATGCTATTCTACTTGTTTGACGAAATTCCTCTACCAGACTCTGTTTCTTGTACCAGCTCCAAGTTGATTTCCCCAAGCATTACCTCATGGAAGCAACTCAAGTCAGAAAAAAATTCTTCTTCTTCTTCTTCTTCTTCTTCTTCTTTTTTTTTTTGTAGAAATTGATTATCTGAAATGTTGATCAAATGCTTGAAATGTCTGACCACATAATATTTTTTAATACAAAAAAGCCTGACCAATTACACAACTTTGTATTGGATTGTTATTGTAGGCCCCCCTAATCTCTAATCAAACAGCTTGTGGGGCCCACTCCTGGGCTTTCATGGAACCAGCTCCTAGGCTGCAGCATCACGCGTCATCGAGTTCAAAATCAAAATGGACATTTCCTATTATACATTTCTTAAGTTGCTTATGTTTTATAGTTATCTGCTCCAGGAGTAGCTGAATAATTTTTAAGACATACGACAATCCACTTAAATATCTACATTTCCTACACATTTGGCTTGAGCTTTAGGCCATTCATGTGGGTGTGTTACTACAAACCTTAAGCTGATGAAATTGAAAATGTTGGAAAATTGTATTTACATGATGTTGATAAAACTTAATTCAATTGCAACAGTCAGTCCCAAGCAAGGTGTCCCATATCGGTTACGTATCGGCCGTATCGGCCGATACGTAACGGTATCGGTTAAGGCCGATACGCGTATCGGCCGCGTATCGGCCGATACTATTTTTTGTGCCCGTATCGGCTGATACGGGCCGATACGGGTCCGTATCGGACCGTTACGGGGGCGTAACGGTCCCCCGTAACAGTCAGAAAACGGTCATATTTTTTTCTCTTTTTAAGCACTTTTCTTACTGTTTTTTCCAAACTTCTTGCTTCCAAACTGTTTTTCACTCCTTCTAATAGTAATTTCGACCAACCTTGGCTAGTTTTTTGGGACAAAAACACATTATATTACGGATTTGGTTGAATCAAAGCTCGGTGGGCCATTTTTCAGAAATTCTTCAAAAATAGGTATTTACTTTCTTTAATATGTTTTTCTGTTTTAATCATGCCATATGATGTGTTAATCATAGTAGAACATGATAATGTGCATTTTACAGATTTGGGGTGCCATTTAATATTTTTTTTATATTTTTTTCTATTTACGCATGATTTTTGGGCCCTTTTTTTAAAATTCAAAAAATCAATTTTTAATAGTTGTTTTGCTGTTTTAATGATGCCATATGATGTGTTAATCATAGGAGAACAGCTTAATGTGCATTTTACAGATTTGGAGTGCCATTTTATATATTTTTTATATTTTTTTCTATTTACGCATGATTTTTGGGCCCTTTTTTTAAAATTCGAAAAATCAATTTTTAATAGTTGTTTTGCTGTTTTAATGATGCCATATGATGTGTTAATCATAGTAGAACAGCTTAATGTGCATTTTACAGATTTGGGGTGCCATTTTATATTTTTTTTATATTTTTTTCTATTTACGCATGATTTTTGGGCCATTTTTTTAAAATTCGAAAAATCAATTTTTAATAGTTGTTTTGCTGTTTTAATGATGCCATATGATGTGTTAATCATAGTAGAACAGCTTAATGTGCATTTTACAGATTTGGGGTGCCATTTTATATTTTTTTTATATTTTTTTCTATTTACGCATGATTTTTGGGCCATTTTTTTAAAATTCGAAAAATCAATTTTTAATAGTTGTTTTGCTGTTTTAATGATGCCATATGATGTGTTAATCATAGTAGAACAGCTTAATGTGCATTTTACAGATTTGGGGTGCCATTTTATATTTTTTTTATATTTTTTTCTATTTACGCATGATTTTTGGGCCCTTTTTTTAAAATTCGAAAAATCAATATTTAATGGTTGTTTTGCTGTTTTAATGATGCCATATGATATGTTAATCATAGTAGAACATGTTAACGTGCATTTTACAGATTTGGGGTGCCATTTAATATTTTTTTTTATATTTTTTTCTATTTACGCATGATTTTTGGGCCCTTTTTTTTTAAATTCGAAAAAACAGTTTTTAATGGTTGTTTCGCTATTTTAATCATGCCATATGATGTGTTAATCATAGTAGAACATTTTAATGTGCATTTTACATATTTGGGGTGCCATTTTATATATTTTTTATATTTTTTTCTATTTACGTAAGAATTTTGGGCCCTTTTTTTAAAATTCGAGAAATCAATTTTTAATAGTTGTTTTGCTGTTTTAATCATTCCATATGATGTGTTAATCATAGTAGAATATGTTAATGTGCATTTTACATATTTGGGGTGTCATTTTATAAATTTTTCTTTGTATTTTCAAATTAGTGACTTTATATTTTTATTTGCTTATATTGGACAGGTTTTGGAGCTTCTTAGGGTTTAGTTAGAACATAAAATTATCTTTATTAACATAGGTCATACACTCATACTCATATCCTAAACCTAAAGAAATGTCTGGGTCTGGCCAACAACAAGTAAGTGAGGATATTGGATGGCAACATTGTGAGAGGGTTGGTGGTACTAGGCACCAAATAAAGTGCAAGTATTGTGATAGGATAGTGTCTGGAGGAATTACCCGTCTCAAACAACATTTGGCACATCGAAAGGGTCAAGTTGCGCCATGTGTCAGAGTACCGAGAGAGATAATGCTATTAATGCAAGCTAGTCTGGATGAGTCGAAGGGTAAACGTGCTGCTGTACAAAAGAAGAGAGATGATAGTTTAGAAGCAGCTCGACAGGAGGTGTTTGGTCCTGAATATATGGGCGTTCGTGATGAAGATATTATTGATTCTGACGAAGATTCAGATCGGGAATTAACCATAGCTAGGAGAGAGAGCGTGCGTCTAGCTCGTGAAGAGGAAGAACGTCACCGCATGTTTGGCACGCATGGGTCAGTGCGTGATACAGGAGGGGGCAGTGGGAGTGGGAGTGGGACAGGGAGTGCAACTGGAAGTGCAACTGCTCCTGCAGCTGGGACTGAGGGTAGGGGGGGTAGGTTTGGTGGGTTACGACGTATATTTGGGAGCCGACGACAGACATCTTCACGTGATGCCTATATACATTTGGATGAAGAAGTAAATGAGCCTAGGAGACCCTCTATTGATCCAATCCTGTTTAGGAAAGAATCAACTAAACAAAAGAAGATAAAACAAATGTGGAGTAGAACTTCCGTTGAGAAATTAGGTAGAGCAGCAGCAAAGTTATTTATACATGCTAACATACCTCCTAACTCGGCCAATTCTCCATATTGGCAGGTGGTAATTGATGCAGCAGCAGAAGCAGGTGAAGGAATAAAAGCTCCCACGGCTAAGGAGATTAGGGGGAAATGGACAGATGCAGAGTATGTGGATGTGAAAACATACGTGGCTACCTTTAAACCTGTATGGCAAGCCAGAGGATGCACGATCATGTGCGATGGTTGGACTGGCCCAACCAGACGCAGCATGATCAACTTCATGGTGTACTACCACTTGGGAACTATATATCACAAGTCAATTGATGCCTCAGAAGTAACAAAAAATTCTGATTATATTACTGGACTAATGGATAAAGTTGTGGATGAGATTGGAGAGGAGAACGTAGTTCAGATTGTGACAGATAATGAAGCATCATATAAGCTTGCAGGACATCTGTTGATGAATAAGAGAAAACATCTTTTTTGGTCACCATGTGCTGCCCATTGTATTGATCTTATATTGGAAGATATTGGGAAGAAGAAGAATGTTAAGGAAATGGTCGAAAGGGCAAGGGAAGTAACGACGTTTATTTACAATCATAATCAAGTAGTCGCAATAATGAGAAAGTTCACGAAAGGACGAGAATTGTTGAGGCCTGCGGCGACTAGATTCGCAACAAACTTTATAGCATTAGAGAGTTTATCCCAGCATAGGGGAGAGTTGAGTGAAATGTTCGCTTCCCGACAATGGCTTAACACAAAACATGGGAAGAAGACATCAGGGACACCGGTCGACGTTGTGAACACCATACGGGACAACAAATATTGGAAGAAGGTTAAGGCGATCCTAAAGGTGATGGAGCCACTAATGAGGGTACTCCGTCTTGTTGAAACCGATGAAGCACCTACCATGGGCTTCCTATATGATGCCATGGATAAGGCAAAGCTTGCAATTCAACGTGATTGTAGAAGCTGGGAGACTTATTGGAAGATGATCGACAGGAGATGGACAAAACAACTCCATCACGATCTTCATGCAGCAGGTTATTACTTAAATCCTAGGTATAGATATGCCCAATCATTTGTTGCGGATGATGAAGTTTGTGTCGGGCTAAAAAATGTGATAAAGAGATTAGAACCTGACTTAGATCTGCAAATAAAGGCGTTGAATGAATTAGATACATTTGAAAATCGCCTTGGTAGTTTTGGAGATGCTCTTGCACAGCATGCAGTATCTAGGTTGCAACCGGCCGAATGGTGGATTAATTTCGGAGAGAGTACGAAGGCTCTCCAAAAAATTGCAGTAAAAGTTTTGAGCCAGACAACATCTTCCTCTAGCTGCGAAAGGAATTGGAGTTGTTTTGCGCTCATTCATTCAAAGAATAGGAATAGATTGCAGACTAGAACATTAGATAGACTTGTCTTCATGCACTACAATATAAAATTAAGAATGTGACGACATCATAGGAGCATTACAGCTGCCGATGACGGAGACTACTGTCCAATAAACTTGGACAATATTTATGATGAGGATGACCCACTTCTACCTTGGTTGGAAACAAGGGAAAAAAAATTGAAGAGGATAGTGAAGAATTGGAAATTGATGACCCAGAAATACGCAAAGCACAACAAGAGAGTCGTGCAGATGTGTTGGACCCAGTAAGAGGGGCAGCGTTTATGACACGTACGGAAACGCCTCGAGATCAACAAAAGAGTACGAGTAGTGGTAGCGTGTCCGTGTCGGATGATGATGACGATGACCCCCCTGCCTCTGGTGCTGGCACTTCTGGTGTTGCTCAACGCCCTATTCAGCCGTCTACAGGTCGCGATGCCGATGAACATCGACGAGGTGGTACACGAGGTCGAACCTACGAGTGTACCGAGTCACGATACAGCCAGCAGGAGGGTACATCTAGTGGTGCACCGCGTCCGGGAGGTCCGGAACATCAGCAGGCTCATGGTCTTGGTTATTATGATGGATATTCTTATGATCAATTGGATTATAATTATGATGCTTATACTGAGCCCGTTCCATCACATTCATATTGGAGTAGCCCTCCCGATCAATATTCATATGATTATAGATATCCAGATCCAAATCCAAGTTACTCATCACAGCAGACGCACTCTCAATCTCAAGATTCTCAACAGCCTGAGTATGGTTACCAGCATGACTATTCGACGGGCACTGGTGGATATCCTTACTCAGGGTCAGAGTCGTTACCTGGTCAGGATCAGTCATCCTCTGGTTTCGTTGATCTAGTATTTCCTTCTGGCACTGGATATTATGGATATGCAGAACCTACACCTATTGGACAGCCTCAGCCTGATGGTGACGATGACGATGATGTGGAGGTCGAGCAACCACAAAAAAGCAGATTTTCATTTTGGTGGTGACTTGTGATTGTGAGTATATATTTGTATTAAGGTAAGTATTTGCATTTTGCAGCAGACAGCTCACAAGTATTATTGCAAGAAGCCATGTAATTATGCACACACTTGACACTGCCGAACTTGTATTTAAAATAGCTCCCCTGACAACCAATCAAGTAATCCTTAATCAAGTTGCAGGGGAGTATATCAGACACTACTAATTTTATTTTTTTTAATATTCTTGACTTGAGGATGACAGGTCATAGACATGAATCACAGTCACCTGCACACTGCACAGGTATGTTCGAGAACGAGAAATTCCTCAAAAATAATTGCAAACACACACCTAATGTAAGATATTTACATATTACATTCATTCTAATATATCTATCATTGGTAGTAGATAGTTAGAAAATTAAATATATGAATTTTGTAGTCAAATTCAGGTTATCTGGTTCATAAATTCATCAGACAGTCCGATACAACTTCTCACCAAAGAGTGGACCGTTACGCCCCCATAAACATGTTCCATTTTATAAATGAATGCATATTTGGAATGCTTAGAATATTCCGGATTTAATCCATATTTTTTCATATTTTTTTGGCAAAAAAAAAATTTTGCGCCGTTACGGGCCGTTACGCCCCCGTATCGCCGTTACGCCCCCGTATCCGTATCGGTTTTGGAGGTCACCGATACGCCAACCGATACCGATACGGGACACCTTGGTCCCAAGTTATTACTGTAAAGTTCAGATTCTAGTTTTTTCTCCAGCTTTTCCTGTTTGTGTTTTTGTTTATTGAGTTCAAGTGATATATAATTGATGAAGTCTTGGAGAAATTTGCCTTTTCTATTAGTCATAACTTTTCTATTTTTATTTCCAACACCATGCTTCTGTGTCTTATATTAGTTATGTCCACAAAGATGTGAAACCTAAAAATTTTCTACAGGATCAGTGAACTTGCTTAGATACCATGTTGACTACAGAAAATTTAAAGTGATAGAATACAAGATATGATATTTATAAACCTCTCTAGTACCAAATGCAGCAAGAATCTAGAATAGCTAGGAGGATTGGAGAGATTCAGAAAGAAATATAGTTGCAAGTTTGCCATCACAAAATAATTACAGGAATGCCATTGCAAATCATCCCTCAACAAGTACAGCTTTGTCTGTTAATATGCATTGCCTCTTGAGGTGATTGAACTTCCACACTCCTATCTCTTTCCAGTTCTATGGAAACTGCGAGTTGTATATACTCTCATTGAAGAGTTTTGTTATTGAATTCTATACTCTCTCACAGTTTTAATCCACTATATTTCTTCCCTGCCATTTGTAATTGATCTTAACTGGATTAGTTGAGAGTTTTCACTGCATAAATGCTAATAAGATTGATACTTTGTAAAGAAATTTGATATAATTGATGTAATTAGTGTTTCTTCCTGGTGCTTGTGATGTCACTCTAGAGAAATCCATATCTAGATAATTAGATAATTAGACGTAGCTATGTCTGGTAATATATAGTATACTGGAGCTTGTCATGACCATTGTGCTTGTGAAAATTTCAGGGAATTCCACAAATTATTTCGTTGATGCTATACTGTTTTATCAGTCCAACTGTTTTTGTTTTTCCTGAAAATTGGTTTGAATTTCTTGTGTATTTCATCTGTGGAGGTATTTAATTCACTTATAGAGTAGGTGCAGATGTTGCATGATTAAAATCATGTTCCTCTCTCTCTTAGGGAGGAAGATGGGGCAACAATGTTACAACTTGCCTCTCATGAAAAGAAAACCATTTGGGTTCATCCAAGAAGATTGGGTTTGATGTCTACTTCTCCATGGCTAGGGGGAATGCCACTTTGCCTACTATGGAAATGACCAAGTGCTTCGACATCAGCTAGTAAGCCATTGTTATTAAGGTGTCTCTTGCTTGATTTTATACATTAAGGATCTATTATCATATTCAATTTGTAAGATGCTCCAAGTGTACAAGTACGAGCTTGAGCAAAACCCAGTATAATTTCTATTCTTGATCCCATGAAAGGCAAATGTTGATGCAGCAGTAGTTAAAATAGTCGTGGCTAGAGCTGGATGTGAAAATGGTAGTAAAGTGGAAAAAGTGAGAAATGGCCTTCACATTGTTATATTTAACATTGTTGCTTTGTGGAATAAAACTATAATTTCTCACATGTTCTTTCATTTTGTGTTTTCCCTTGTCGAACTCACTACCTTTCTCCATCCTCAGATAACATATGCAGTAGTTGTTGCATGGATTTTGAATGCTACTCTAGTAGTACCTCAGATAACATATGCGCATCTAAACCTCACTCTATCCACCTTCGTCCACTTTTTACGAGTTGGTAATCATCTCTTACCATAAGATTGATATTTGGAGCATATGTATCTATGGAATAACATGGAACAGTGGCTAATGGCTAAGATTTGTTTTGTAGGTTAGAACTGAACGGTAACCATTCTTTTCTCTATTGGAAGCTCCATACTTCCACAGGTAGGGTCCACGGTAATGTTTATAACTGGTCTTTTTCTTGGTGCGCAAGTAATCACAAAGTGTGAAGGTAAGCAGGAACTGATTTGAGCATGGGAATGGAGAAGCTTCAGCTTCAAAATGTTAGCAAGTATGAACAGCTAGGAGGCAGGAGCGGGAGCACAAATCCAAAACACAATTCAAAGTGACAGTGGCACCTGGGCAGAAAATTTTGCAGCTGAGGTTGTGCAGTTCTTATGCTATTGTGTGTGTGTGTGTGTTTTTTTTTGTCTCGCATGAGCATTCATATCTGACATCTTTTATTATTTTTTTTTCCTTTTTTTTTTCTTTTAACCTTCATCATCATCATCATCATCATCTAAGCCTTATAGGAGGCAGTTGTCTAAGTCCAGAATGGTTCTTGTAAATTCTATTCCTAAACCACTCGAAGCTCGGCTCACATTCAGCTGGTTCCAAGGATTCCAATCTATGTACGGGCACTGTAAAGGAATAACAATTCTTCCACTGTCTCTCTCTGTCTTTGTTACCATTGCCAATTTAATACCCGCCTCAGGCAAGTCATGACTCAACTCAAGACCGAACGAATCGATCCAAGTTGCTGAGTCTAAAAAACGTGGATGGGACTCAACTCAAGACCCTTCTCCTGCTACGTCCATTTACAACTTAGGTACGGATGATTCATTCTTTTTGCAATATAGCATTTCTTGGAAACTTGATTCACTTTACATTCCGTTCTTGCATTTGAAAGTAGAAAATGCATGACAGAACTTTCCATTCACTTTCTTCTTTCAATCATCCAAATTTGATGACAATTTCCATTAAATTCTGATATCATTACAATTTCAAAATCTGAAAATGCAGTTACAAAATGCTTAGTTGACATTCAAGTAGTTGGCAATATCTTCAGAAGAATGATTCAATGCTCGGACCCAAGGATGTTTAAAGTATCCTCAGGCCTTTTGAGTCTCTACAAGAGGGGCACATGGTTTGGTGATCTAGACATGGATGGGCCATGAGCCCAAAAATGTCACCCCATTTTGACCATTCTAACCATTTGGTCCTTGGCCTGCAAATTGCGTCAATTGTCGTCTCGATAGTTTTGTTCGCTTTTACTAATGTTGCAACTACAATGTCTTGAATTGTAGTCACGAGATTAGGCTGTTGGCATTTTAATCTTTGTTGGATATATAAATATTCAAGTGTTTTGAGTTTGTTTCACGAATCATTTCTTCTCAATCAATGTTTCTCCAGGGAAGCATTTATTCTAGTTCGAACTGCGGTGGTCCTACAACTTCTGTCCCTGTGCACAGTATACAACAAAATGAGTATATGAATCCGAATGAAATATCTCCACGGTTGCAGTTTCCTTCTGAAGAAAGGAAGTGGGCGCTTGGGCTTCAGATCATTTCATCTGTACTCCATTCCAATGACAATCATTTCTTTATGATCTTAAACTCTGTATGTGGCTAACATGTGTAGGACACCTGGGCCATGTAATAGGAGGGATTGCTATCTTGATGAACTAGCCCAGTAATCTGACCATAAAAAATCACCAGGTAGGCCACCCATGTAAGTAAACAATGGACGGTCCAAAAGAATTTGGTGAGTTCTTATAAACCAGCTATCATTTTCATACATTTGCTGCCCCGTTGACCTGCCTGATTTTTAGCGAAGTCATCTCATAGGTAGCAAAACTCTGTATTTTTGAAAGAAAAAAAAAAAAACTTCATATAATTGATTAAGCATTTAAAACTCCCTATATTTTGAAATATAGGAAAGAAGAAAAAAAAGATTTTTGGGGCGAAAATGAATTAAACATGTTAAAAAGAAAGTCTAATTTTTTAATTAAAGTTTTCTCTTTTAACCTTATTTATATATAATACACACATGTGGATATATGGCCATTTTTTCACTTTTTATTTTTATTTTTATTTTTTAGTTCAAAACTGTATTAAACCAGAACTTCTCATTTTCCATTTTTCTATCTATCTGTCATCTATACAGCTCAGATGTCCTACACATGCTAGTTTGCCACATGCCCATATATAGAGGTGTTCCTGTGGCTATCTTGGAAATGCACCCAATATTACTCTATGCATGAATGGCTTCTCTACTGATGGGCCTTCTATTGTCGAAACTAATGGAGTTGGCAGCGGATCAAAGCCATGCTTCATGCAATTTATATAGGTATTAGAAGCATTCTCTCTTTTTTTTTCTTTAATATTTACTCTCCTACTTCAGTCAGGAGCTAAGATTCAAGTAACCAGGGATATGGATGCTGACCGTACTTCTCAGACTAGGCTACTAGAACTTATTGGCACTTCCATACATTTAATTCCATCATTACATGTCGTCTAATAGTCGTTTGCTGTTTTTTCTTTTTTCTTTTTGTTGTTTAAAAATGACCGTTTCTGTTTTGCAAGAAGATTTATGGCAGGTTGCATTTCTGGTTGGCATAGATGTTTGTTTCAATTCTTTTTTCTTCTTCAATCAGTACATCTGTTTTTCAATATGATATCAAACATTGCTAGAGTTCAATATGCTATATGCATGACTTCCACAGATATTTTTAGTTATGGAATTACTGTAATAGGTTTTGTTACTTTGCTTCGATGTTCAGTAGGTACATGAGAATGCATGAGTATGTGCCTTAGCATACATGGATATCTATTTCATGGGTATTTGGGTCATAAGCTGTTAGTGAGTTATAGAAGGGAAGCTATCATGGATGATTGGGCTAGTTTGATGCAGTTGGGTTGGGGAGTAGTGGACCCTCACCATCCCCTTTTGTTAGGTGCTAATAACATTATTCTTACTATTAAAGAAAGACAGTTGCACATGTTGAGGTGTGCATCTCTTGTTCATCATCATCATCATTTTTATTGTTTTCGTTCCATGCTTCCATCTTGAAATTCTGCCCTCTCCCTCCCTGCCTCCTCCTCTCTCTCATTTGAAAAGGTTATATATGAGAAGATATACAATTATGGACCAATTCAGTTGTTCAAGTCAGTTAAAGCTGATTGTTTTGCTACATATACTAAACCAAAATTCCATTTGGTAACCTTGTAGTCTTGAGGCAGTTATTCAATACTTGTTTCCTCTCTTTTTTTATTGTAGGAAATAGTACCACTAAGAAAAATCTGTCGTCGAGCTGAAACTGATTATCGGTTGCAACGACTGCATGCATCCAAGGATTCAACATCTATGGGGCAACAAAACATGATGAAAGATCCTTCTTTGGTAAGCTCTTCCAGTGATTTCAATTTGGTTGACCGAAAGATGATTAAGATAAGAAAAAAGAAATTTCTACTTAAATAGAAAATTTTGTTTGCTTAATGATGTGAACTTGGTTCTCATATTTTGGTAATTATGTGATTTGTTTATTTTTTTTTCATTAATTTTTCATTTCGTTGTGATGATTTGTTGGCTTCTAATCATGTGATGGTTGAAAGGCAACATGAACAGAGCTGTGTTTTCTTTAGCCTGGTGAACTTGCATGTTCTTAATAAAATGGTATTCTTGTGTTTTTACTGAACTGACCCATTCACTGAGGAGTTTCAGTCCCAGCCAAAACCTGTCCTGTTTCATGATGAGTTCTAATCCCAACAAATCTGACAGTCTGGTGCATTCCAGGTAAGTAAACACCGGCCATTGCTGAGGCTCATCAAATTGGAAGCTCCTCATTGATCAAGTGAGTTTAATGTGATTTTTTTCCCTCTTATGATTGCTAGATGAATTTGATTATTTTTCACTTTAGCCATACAATTGATGTAAATGAATCAGCTAGTTATAAGATCAGATCAGCGAGATAAATGATCATCTGAATCAACTTTCCATGAAACTACCTTCCAAAAATGATAATGATAATATTAATAAAACTAAACTAAACTAAACAAGGTCTGAAACTTGATTCAGGCCTGCTGCTACCATAAACTAAGCAAGGTCATTAAGGAGCAAATGTCTAGGTGAAGTTGAAGTAGTGGCTACCTTTCTCTTGGACAGTAGTGGCTACATTTCTAGCCTTTGCCTTAATTTCTTGATTATAATTAGGTTTTGGCTCTTGGCTAAAATATCTCCACTTGGCCTTAAAAAGGATCACATCATATGCTTGTTGTAAAGCATAATCATTTGCCTCTAGCCTCACCTTTTCCCTCAAGTCTTTCTCTATACTGCATTGCACACACCAGTAACAATAATTATAATAATAGTTAATCTCTTCAATGTATAAAGCAAAGAGCTGTGACATTTTTGGCCATGCAATTTATTTTAGGAGAGATTCGACCAGATATTAAATGATATTTCTAATATAAATTAGTGGTATTTCTGAAAATTTAAAAATATACATCCTTATAAATGAATGAAGTAGATCAAAGCCGTGTCAATGAACGCCTTGGATTTTATCCGCTTCTTATTTTTCTGTCTTTTTCACTTTCTCACCCCTTGACTTTCCCCAGTCATTATAATAATAACAATGATAATGGCCAAAGGGCAAGAAAACATTTCTTTAGATAAAGCGTAACCACTGGAATAAAGCTAGACCCAGACCATGGCATTGACTTAGATCTCATTGAGGTTCTATGGCTTATCTGCTTCCAGTGGGAGGTTTGCTGTTTTCGTTATTTGGATGTTTCTGCTTGTGTTGTTTTCTAGATGCTCATTTCCATTATATACATGTTACATGATTTGTATTGCAGAGTGTCAGCAGTGAGAGAAAGGTGAATGCATTAGCGGCTAATTTTGTACACTCACCAATTGGAGATGATGTGGATTGGCAGCTTTCAGCAACAATTGCTCCATGCCACGTCACGGTGCTGTTTGTGCACTCTCTCGCCTTTGAATTTGTAGAATATGAATCAATCACAAAATAATCTGGATGATAATTGTGGAAACTCCTTGCATCCATGAATGATGTACTCATTCTCTTCATATCCTTCTCATTGCACAACTATGAACCTTTAGGAGTTTAAATTGTGGAAACTCCTTGCATCCATGAACGACGTACTCATTTGTCTTGTTTTTATCACCAGAAATTTTCAGTCTGTTGATTGAATTAGAGTGATCTTTCTTTCATTCTAATGATGAATTGCATGTGTAAACCTCTGCTTGCTTTTGTTTGTATTCTGTTATTGATGTTTTGCCTATTCCAATAACCTTAACTTGTTTTCGATGTTAATATATTGCTAACTATTATGTATGGAGAATGCACCCAGTCTCTCTAGTTGTTAGGTGAGACTTGAGAGAGTTCTGATCTTCATGATATTAGAGGCCAACTTGGGCGTGGGTCCTAAAAGGTGTACATCTAAAAGTTTAACTTGTCTTTGTGTCCATTTTTTTTTCTCTTCATATCCTTCTTATTGCACAAGTATGAACCTCATTGGATTGGTCATAATTAAACTAACCACACCAAACCAAACCACACAAACCTACACCTCACCACCTGTAATCCCTCATGCATATGCTATTCAAAATCCTAAATCACTCCAAACCACTAAATGTAGTCATTCATTCCAAAACCCACTAATTGTTGAATTGCTGGCTTTAAAATTTACAAAACTTATTTGTAGGTGATTCAGAGTGTATAAAGATTTTTTTCAGATATTTTGATATGTAACCATGTGTTAATATTTGTTATATGTTCTGTACTTTAATTCACAGAAACTGTTCAATTAAGGTTTGATTTATTTCACTATTATAGGCATTGTCTGCCTGTAATATGTTAGTTAAAAACTGAAATAGGAAGCAATTTCTTTATAGTATATGCCTAGGAGGGCTTCCATGAATTTTATTTATTGCCTATCATGTACCTAGAATAACTAAGAGTTTCCTTGTAGCTTATTGGGGGTAAAGCTGATATGGATTCAACACTGCCGTATCAGCTGATGTGAAACTGATTTTTCTGAACTCCACTCAGCAGGCTATGCATCTACCGTGGCTACGGTACCAATGGCTACGGTCGTACTGTGGGCTATTCATATTTAGCTATGGATTTTATCCGTAGCTTTTGACCCTTTTTAAACAAAAACTGATGATTTAGCGGCGTCCAACACAACTGTCAGTAAAGGTCCTGGCCGCCGGTAAAGGCTTTACCGACTGAGGCTTTCCCGGCTGTTAGATAACCGCGGGCAAAGGATTTGCTGGTGGTTTTCTTGGCCTTTGCCCGCGGTTTTGACCGCCGGTAAAGGCCAGTTTTCTTGTAGTGTGTTTTGTAAGGCAAGAACTTGCAAGGATTAATCTAAAACATACTTAATACATTGTAAATTATGACACCTTACATAACACAAGTGGAAGAATGTTAGCATTTGTCCTTATAGATGGGTTATAAGCATCATGCTTATACAAATATCTATAATTGGATGAGTACGAGTGGACCCACTTAGCTTGAGGCATATGCATGAACTAGTATAGGCTTCGGTGTAATCAATTCTTGTTTACATGGAATTAGAAGTTAGCTTAGGGCGTGTTTGGGCGGTGGGATCAGAAGGGATTAGGTGGGATGGGATTCAAAAAACATAATTATTACCCATGGCAGGGATTGTCCCCTATTGCTATGGGATAAGATTAGTGCCATGCTTTGTTGGTAATTAGGTGGTACATTGAATGGATATACCCACCATCATTTAAAATTATTGAGAAATATCTAAACTGTTCATTTGTTTTATAACCTCATTTTATGGCATGGGCCTAAAAATGAGGTAGATCCAAAACTTATGGGCCCCAAAGAAGTTTTCAATAGTAAGTATTCAATCCCCATTGCTTTCTATGGTGGGGTCTACTAGAACTTTAGATTTACCTAATTTTTGGCCCATGCTCTAAAATAATCTCAAAAAATGGGTGGACGGTGTGGATATAGCCCACACATCATGGTGAGACCTACACAACTTCCTAACATTGAGAGAAATTGGCATGAAACCATATGTAATTCCATCTCATCTAATTCCAAGATTTTCCATTCTTCCCAAACATGGAGTGAAATTGGCACAGGACCAGGCAAATCCCATCCCACCTAATCCCTTCTAATCCCACTGCCTAA
Source organism: Magnolia kwangsiensis (assembly GCA_037074715.1). Taxonomy (NCBI): domain Eukaryota; kingdom Viridiplantae; phylum Streptophyta; class Magnoliopsida; order Magnoliales; family Magnoliaceae; genus Magnolia; species Magnolia kwangsiensis. The sequence continues at coordinate 65,671,170 of CM073589.1, forward strand.
ACACACCTTTAGGGCTTGTTTGTTAAATTTGAAATCTGAAGTCTGAATTAAAAGTCTAAATCTGAAATCTGAATTTGAAGTCAGAAAACTAATAGTGAATCTAGAATAACTTGTTTGTTAACTAACATCTGAAATGTTTGAAATATATTGATTTGACAAGTTTACCCATACGAAAGAATTGTGATTGAATCCCTACCTTTAAAAACTCTATGAATTTCATTGAAATGTCTATTTATCATCCAACCTATTGAAAAGGTTACAAACAACTAAATGAAGAGATGACACAAATATCAACATGATCCAAAGCTTTTGTGGCCCAAAAGAATTTTTAAATGGTCAATCACCAATGTTTCCTATACAAAGGTCCATCTAAGATTTGAAGCTAATTTATTTTTTGGATCATGCCCTAAAATAAGCTTTCAATATAGATGGACGTTATTAATGTAGTCACATATATCATACTAAGCCTCTGGTGTGAGCTAGATTTTATGGGAAAGCCTTTTCCAGGAAGTCGACCACTGGAAATCTAGGTGGGGACCACCGTGATGTTTGTGTGAAATCCACCCTGTTCATCCATTTTGTGAGATCATTTTAGGACATAGTGCTAAAAATGAGCTGTATCCAATACTTAAATGGGCTAAAAATGTGAGGATTGGATGCCCATAATTAAAATATTCGTGGGGTCACAAAAGTTTTCAATCACGCTAATATTTGTGGTTTGAGTTCATCTCACTAGGATGAAAGTACCCTGGTTTGTCAATTAGCGTGATTGTTGAGTCAGCGAGACATGTGCACCCCATAGGAAAAATGTTCAAGCATCCGCCTCAACATAGGAAGATTATTCAAGTGTCTGCTTTAACAAGATGTGTGTCCGAATATGTCAAAGGTAAACCTTAGCCTCACATCCCATGTCCTAAAACATCAGGTATATAAAACCATTAAAAATGGATAGAACATCTTAAGATTTAAGGTGAGAAAATTATTTTATAAAATCAGGAAAATCTCTAAGCTTTCTGCCTTTGTCGATTTATCGATACATGGTTGGATGAAATTGAACCCTGTTATCGATGTCCTTGAAACTCACTCGCTATTATCGAATTGAGGACTTCAGATGTCCAGCAACTACAAAAAATTCTGGACTGAATTATCGATGAATTGATGAAATGTTCGATATCATCGAATTTTGAATCTCGAGTTCATCAAGTCGACTCGATTAAATCGACATCCGGTCAGATTGTCTAATGTGTTGTTAAGGCAAATCATGTGATTTTCAATATATCGAAGGGAGCCTCGATATCCTTGAAATTCAAACCTCGATGATATCGACAAACCTTCTATGATATCAGATTGGGACACAAAACTATCCAATAAGCATACAGGTAAAATATTTTAAATATCGAGGATCAATTAATAAATTAATATTCAAATATCGATCATATCGAGACAGGGTTGATATCATTGAAATATGACACAAACTATCCAACAACCTTATAGGAAAATTTCTTGAAAATATCGATAAATTGACACCATTATCGATATCATTGATATTCAAATTCCGATGATATCGAGGGATGCTCGATCATATCAAATACCTGTTAAGTTTCGAAGGCAACTACTCTCATATTTTCAAATGTTGAGGAATCAAACCTTGTTTCGATGAAATTAGAGTTCGAAATTCGATGACATCAAAGAGTGTTCGATTTTCTCAATTAGTTGGCAAAAAGGTTCAAAAGCGTTTGGCAAATTGAGTTCATTTCATCGAGTGGCCATTTGATGCTATCGAGAGTATACGCTCAATGATATCGAACTTTGCTCGATGATATCGAACTCCGTAAAAAAGATAACCGTTTTATATCTGTTGGAACTTTTAGTCTATTTAATGAGAGCTTGCCTTTGGTTGTAGTTAGAGAAAATAGATAGAGCTTTTGAGTGTTTAAAACCAGATCATATACCCTAAGCCTTTTTCTCTCATGGGAGTTCATCTTCCAATCCACCCTCATCATTGATATTCAATAGAGTGGATTGGGGAATAAACTTTCGCATTCAAGGATCTTACAACTATTGTGTTAATGGCAAATCATTGAGCTGAGATACCTTAAATGCACAAATGATTGGAATCACTCTGTCTCTAATATAGGAAAATATTTAATAGAGTAGGATTCCATCATAACCTTGACCCGACCCGTTGCCTTACATTGGAGCATCATTTGTTTGACGGTTCAAGGGAGCTAAAGATTTTTCTTCATCAAAGGAGAAGATCTTCATCAACGTGCTAAATGAGGCTCATCTACTTATTTGTAAGTCATTAGAGTCTAGAGACCCCCTGTGATCATTCCTTTTGTAGGATTGGGTCAAAGGTATTTCTCACCCCTTTCAAGTCCTCATAAGAGGCCTCCGACGAGAGTGTACGTGGGGGTGTTCTGTGTTGACCCTTACTCTGTAGAGAGTATAAACTTAGGTCCTTGTATAGGTTTTTAACCTGTGTGACCTAAAACCTGGGTGGTGTGTGTTGACCTTTGCTCATAGAAGCATAAACTTTCGGGTTCTTTGTGTAGATCCTTAGCTTGTGTGGCCTAAAACCTGGGTGTTGTGTATTGACCCTTGCTCATGGGAACATAAATTGTTAGGTTGCTTGTGTGAGTCCTTGGCCTGTGTGGCCTAAAATTTGGGTGTTGTGTGTTAACCCTTGCTCCTATGTGGGGCATAAAATTATGTCGTGGAGACACGTTAGAGTCAGCCTAGTGTAGGTTGTACTGGTTTGAGGTGAACCTGATTTGAAACCTCCGTTAGTGAGATCCGGTACACTCAATGATTGAGTGTGTCCACCAGAAGTGGAGTAAACACGTAATCGAATCACTATAAAAACAACTGTGTTTGAGATTACATTTTACTTCTACTGCTTGTATGATTTCTCTGAATGTTCTCATATTGCATGTGTACATGATTATTTAGAATTAAGTATAATCACACCTCACACACAGTCACATCCATCATGAACTATGTTTTTTATCTTATCTTATCTATGTTTTGAATAGTTTTGTGATTGGATCCTCTATTTAGCTTGGAAACCATTAGAGTTACTTTGAAGAAATCCTGATACTTGCATATTTATTCAGGATAGGGTTGATAGGTTTTTAAATTGTCATAAAATATTAAAAAGTCCTATTCACCCCTCTGTAGGACATCTTGGCAAATTCCCACTTCGACTAAAGCGATCATTACTGCAATTTCATAAGAATGATAGTATGAATGGTATTGATGATATGTAAACATCATTGTCAACCTCGGGGAGGTTTCAATGATGGGAAATTTCCTACCCACCTTTTCCTTTAGTGCGGCCCACTTAAGTCTTGTATCCTCCTCATTTTTTGTCTTGAGTCCTAAAATGATTTCAAAACACGAATGAACAGATTAGATTGATCACAAACATAACGGTGGGCTCCACCTAAGATTCCAGCGCAGGAACTTCCTACGAAAGGCATTTGCAAATGATTCACACCCCAAATCTGGGAGGGGATTGTGTACTACCCCACCAAGATCTACCTAAATATGGACAATCAAGGACTTTGTGGGGCCTACCATGATATATATGTTTTATCCATACCGTTCATTCATTTTTTTATATTATTTTAGAAATTAAGACAAAAAAAAAGGCAAATATAAGGCTTAAGTGGGCCACACTATAAGAAACTGTGGTAATTGGGTGCTTATCATTGAAAACTTCTTAGGGCCACATAAGGCTCTGATCAAGCTAATTTTTGTGTTTTTCCGTCATCCATGTTTATGTGACCTTATAAAGAGATTTGATGGCAAATAAGCTTCACGGAGGACATCAGGAAGGTTTTAACGGTAGTCGTTCCCGTCCCACTACTTTATGTGGTGTGGTTGACTTGAGCTTTGGATGTGCATCTTTTTTCGAATCATGCTTTAGAATGATATAGAAAAGTTGATAGACGGTGTGGATCTTATACATAAGTCATGGTGGGCTTAGAGAAGTGCCCCATGCATGTTAAAGTTGGGATGTATATTACACAAGGGAGAAAATCTTTGTTGCAAAGGACAACTTTGGATTTAAAAAAAAATCACAAAGCGCATTCTTGATTCCCCATTAAGCTAGACTCCTATCATGGAAAAATTTCTGCATAAAATGGTGGAGCGCTTTCCTTCTTCCACATTAACAAACACCACTAAACATGGAACATTTTTCAAATTCTGCGTTAAGTGCAAAAATTCAGCATTAACAAACATGCCCTTAGACTCTCCTTCCTTATGAAATGAGGGTGGAAACAGATTCTAAGAATAGTTCTATGATGGAAATAACTCTGTTATTACTGTATAAATGGTATTGAACCCACTCATGACTTATATATGTATGTATGTATATATAGGCTTATATATGTATGTATGTATGTATATATATATATATATATATATATTCGAGTACAGTGCTTACCAGTTCGTATGTGTGAACTTTTTTAAGAAGTCATCATACATCATACATGATGTGACTTTAAAATCTGAATGGTCCACATTAAGCAGCACCTAATGAAACCCACCGGGCCAATTTTTACTTTGCTCCAAAACTTTGGTGGGCCATGAAAAATGAAAATAGTTTCCCCCATTGATTTGTATTTCTCTTTGCTATGGCCCACTAGAATTTTAGATTTGGGTAAAAATTTGCCACTAGGGGTTTCATGGGATTCCGCATCACATGGACTGTTCGAATTAGACACCCAAGACACGTGTGTAAATGTGCGCAGGTGAGCATATATATATGTATATAATATATAATCGTAATTAATATATATATATATATATATATATATATATATATATATATATATATATATATATATATATATATATATATATATATATATATATATATATATATATATATATATATATATATATAGAAGTGCTCAGACACAACTAGTTGGACCGTACAGTTGAGTAATTAATGGTAATAAATATTGTTATAGTGAAAGTTATTTTAAAGAGGAAAAGGACTTATGGCTTGAATGGGACCCACGGTGGAGTTAATGTGAAATCCACACCAACCATCATATGAGTCGGCCCATCTTGGACCTAGGGACCGAAAATCAGACTCATCCATGGTTAATGTGGACCACATGATTAAAATCAGCATATGGGAAAAGCTTATCCTCCAAATTGCTTCTCTTTATATGGTCTACTTGAATTATGGATCAGCCTAATTTTTTAGCCCTTAGCCTAACATGAAAGTACACATCTAATGATCGGAGTGGATCTCATGTGTATATATATTACCGTGGGCCACATTGAAAGATGAAGGGTGTGTGTTGGTTTCAAGAAATACTAGGATTGCTGGGCGGACAACACAACCAAATTTGTGTTACCTTGGCAAAGCTACATTGGCTTGGAAGCAGATCACGTACTGAGTAACTCATTACGCTTAGCGTACTAAGTAAACTCTGTGAGGTCCACCTTAATTTATGTATTTTATCAGCTTCGTCCATCCATTTCACCAGATAATTTTATGGCTTGATCTCAAAATTGAAGCATATCCAATGTTCAAATGGACCACACCACATATAATAGCGTGAATTGAATGTCTACAGTTGAAAAATTCTTGGGGGCCACATAAGTTCTGGATTCACTACCAAAAAATTGACCAAAGGCTACGGACAAAAACCGTAGCCATAGACCTATGGCTACGATTTTTGTCCGTAGCTTGACCGTTGCCATAGGTGCCATAACAATAGGTCTTAAACCTATGGCTACGGATTTAATCCGTAGCGTGCAATAGCTACAGATATAATCCGTAGCAATTATATCTGTAGTGAAAACTTCAGGCAGTTACGGATATTATTTGTAGCTAAAAGTTCATTGCAATATGACTAAATTGAAAAGGCTACACCTATCAGATTAATGGCTACGGATATTATTTGTAGCTAAAGTCCGTAGCAATATGCCTAAATTGAAAAGGCTACGCTTGTCAGATTAATGGCTACGGATATTATTTGTAGCTAAAAGTCTGTAGCAATATGCCTAAATTGAAAAGGCTACACCGTCAGATTAATGGTTACGGATATTATTTGTAGCTAAAAGTTCGTAGCAATATATCTAAATTGTAAAGGCTACACCTGTCAGATTAATGACTACGGTCAATATCCGTAGCTATTTTGTACATTATAAAATTGTATATGATCATTTATTCATTCAATTACTACCTGTACAATCAATCATTCATTCAATTACAATCACTCATTCATTTATTCAATTACAATTAAATTACAATCCTTCATTCAATCAATTACAATTACAATCAATTACAATCCAATTCATTCAATCAATTACAATTACAATTATAATAATGCTGAAAATACAAATCTTTGGCTTCATTGGAGAAATATGCTCGACTTTACCCTAAAATTTTAACAGCTTCGTATATTCCATCATCCTACAAACAGTCATGTCATACATAAATTAGAATGCCCATTGGGGAAAAGAAAGATAAAGTGAATTGAAGAAGTGCATCATGTATAACAACTTTTTTTTCCTTAATGAATTAAAAAAAAAACTCAAAGAGGAATGAAATTGACAGAAAAGAAATGGTCTCACCATATGATTATAGGTTTTGATTTAGGTTATAGGTTTATGTTAAGGTTAGACTATAGATTATAATTAAGTTTAAGTTGTAGGTTATAAGTTTTGGTTTAGGTTAAGGTTATAGGTTTAGGTTTAGGTTATAGGTTATAGCTTTTGAGAACTTGATTATAGGTTAAGGTTTAGGTTTAGAAAATTGGGTTCGGGTTCGGGATCGGGTTTAGATTTGGGTTTTCAAGTTTAGGTTTAGGTCAAGGAGTTGAGATTAGGATTAGGTGTAGGTTTGAGTTTAAGGATTTGAGAATACATTTAGGTTTAAAGTTTAGGTTTATGTTAAAGGTTTAGGGAAAGGTTATAGGTTTAGGTTTAGGTTTAGGTTTAGGTTATAGGTTATAGCTTCAGAGAATTGAGAATGGGTTATGGTTTAGGTTTAGGAAATCAGGTTCAGGTTCGAGATTGGGTTTATGTTTGGGTTTTTAAGTTTAGGTTTAGGTTTAGGTTAGGGAGTTAAGATTAGGATTAGGTATAGGTTTCACTTTAGGGAATTGAGTTTAGGTTATAGGTTTAGGAAAAGGTTAGGTTTAGGTTATAGGTTTTAAGATTTGGGAATAGTTTTAAGTTATAAGTATATGTTTAGGTTAGGTTATAGGTTAAGATTTAGGGATACATTATAGGTTTTGGGATTTGAGAATGAGTTCGGGTTTAGGTTATAGGTTTTTGTTTTGGTTTAGGTTATAGGTTTTGGGATTTGAGAATGGATTTGGGTTTAGGTTATAGGTTTTGGTTTTGGTTTTGGTTATAGGTTTTTGGATTTGAGAATGGGTTATGGTTTAGGTTTAGGAAATCAAATTCAGGTTTGGGATTGGATTTGAGTTTGGGTTTTCAAGTTTAGGTTTAGGTTTAGGTTAGGGAGTTGAGATTAGGATTAGGTGTAGGTTTAGCTTTAGAGAATTGAGTTTAGGTTATAGGTTTAGGGAAAAGTTAGGTTTAGGGTATAGGTTATGTGATTTGGGAATAGTTTTAGGTTATAAGTATAGGTTTAGGTTAGGTTATAGGTTTAGGTTTAGGAATAAGTTATAGGTTTTGGGATTTGAGAATGGGTTCGGGTTTAGGTTATAGGTTTTGATTTTGGTTTTGGTTTAGGTTATAGGTTTTTGGATTTGAGAATGGGTTATGGTTTAGGTTTAGGAAATCGGGTTCAAGTTCGGGATTGGATTTGAGTTTGAGTTTTCAAGTTTAGGTTTAGGTTTAGGTTAGGGAGTTGAGATTAGGATTAGGTGTAGGTTTAACTTTAGGGAATTGAGTTTAGGTCATAGGTTTAGGGAAAGGTTAAGTTTAGGTTATAGGTTTTGGGATTTGGGAATAGTTTTAGGTTATGAGTATAGGTTTAGGTTAGGTTATAGGTTAAGGTTTAGGGATAGGTTATAGGTTTTGGGATTTGAGAATGGGTTTGGGTTTAGGTCATAAGTTTTGGTTTTGGTTTAGGTTATAGGTTTTGGGATTTGAGAATGGGTTCGGGTTTAAGTTATAGGTTTTGGTTTTGGTTTAGGTTATAGGTTTTGGGATTTGAGAATGGGTTCGGGTTTAGGTTATAGGTTTTGGTTTTGGTTTTGGTTTAGGTTCTAGGTTTTTGGATTTGAGAATGGGCTATGGTTTAGGTTTAGGAAATCAGGTTCAAGTTCGGGATTAGGTTTAAGTTTGGATTTTTAAGTTTAGGTTAGGGAGTTGAGATTAGGATTAGGTGTGGGTTTCGCTTTAGGGAATTGAGTTTAGGTTATAAGTTTAGGAAAAGGTTAGGTTTAGGTTATAGGTTTTGGGATTTGGGAATAGTTTTAAGTTATAAGTATAAGTTTAGGTTAGGTTATAGGTTAAGGTTTAAGGATAGGTTATAAGTTTTGAGATTTGAGAATGAGTTCGGGTTTAGGTAATAGGTTTTGGTTTTGGTTTAGGTTATAGGTTTTGGGATTTAGAATGGGTTCAAGTTTAGGTTATAGGTTTTGATTTTGGTTTAGGTTATAGGTTTTTGGATTTGAGAATGGGTTATGGTTTAGGTTTAGGAAATCGAGTTCAGGTTCGGAATTGGGTTTGAGTTTGGGTTTTCAAGTTTAGGTTTAGGTTTAGGTTAGGGAGTTGAGATTAGGCTTAGATGTAGGTTTAGCTTTAGGGAATTGAGTTTAGGTTATAAGTTTAGGGAAAAGTTAGGTTTAGGTTATAGGTTATGGGATTTGGGAATAGTTTTAGGTTATAAGTATAGGTTTAGGTTAGGTTATAGGTTAAGGTTTAGGGATAAGTTGTAGGTTTTGGGAATTGAGAATGGTTCGGGTTTAGGTTATAGGTTTTGGTTTTGGTTTTGGTTTTGGTTTAGGTTATAGGTTTTTGGATTTGAGAATGGGTTATGGTTTAGGTTTAGGAAATCGGGTTCAGGTTCGGGATTGGAGTTGAGTTTGGGTTTTCAAGTTTAGGTTTAGGTTTAGGTTAGGGAGTTGAGATTAGGATTAGGTGCAGGTTTAACTTTAGGGAATTGAATTTAGGTCATAGGTTTGGGGAAAGGTTAGGTTTAGGTTATAGGTTTTGGGATTTGGGAATAGTTTTAGGTTATAAGTTTAGGTTTAGGTTTAAGTTATGGGTTTTGGGATTTGAGAATAGGTTTAGGTTAAAGGTTTTAAGTTTTAGGTTATAGGTTAAGGTTTAGGTTTAGGAAATTGGGTTCAGGTTCGGGATCGGCTTTAAGTTTGGGTTTAGGTTTTAGGTTTTAGGTTTAGGTTTAAGTTAAGGTTAGGTTTAGGTTATAGGTTTTGAGATTTGGGAATATTTTAGGTTATGAGTATAGGTTTAGGTTAGGTTATAGGTTTTGGGATTTGAGAATGGGTTTGGGTTTAGGTTATAGGTTTTGGTTTTGGTTTAGGTTATAGGTTTTTTTTAAGGTTAAGGTTAAGGTTAGGTTTAGGTTATAGGTTTTGAAATTTGAGAATAGTTTTAGGTTATAAGTATAGGTTTAGGTTAGGTTATAAGTTTTGGGATTTGAGAATGGGTTCAGGTTTAGGTTATAGGTTTTAGTTTTGGTTTAGGTTATAGGTTTTGGTTAAGGTTATAGGTTATAGGCTTAGGTTTAGGTTAAGGTTAAGGTTAGGTTTAGGTTATAGGTTTTAGAATTTGGGAATAATTTTAGGTTATAAGTTTAGGTTTAGGTTAAGTTATAGGTTTTGGAATTTGATAATGGGTTCGGGTTTAGGTTATAGGTTTTGGGTTTGGTTTAGGTTATAGGGTTTGGTTTTGGTTATAGGTTATAGGTTTAGGATAAGGTTTAGGTTTAGGTTATCAGTTATAGGTTTTGGGATTTGAGAATAGGTTCGGGTTTAGGTTTAGGTAATAGGTTTTGGGATTTGACAATGGGTTCGGGTTTAGGTTATAGGTTTTGGTTTTGGTTTAGGTTATAGGTTTTGGTTAAGGTTATAGGTTATAAGTTTAAGTTTAGGTTAAGGTTAGGTTTAGGTTATAGGTTTTGGGATTTGGGAATAGTTTTAGGTTATAAGTATAGGTTTAGGTTAGGTTATAGGTTTTGAGATTTGAGAATGGATTTGGGTTTAGGTTATAGGTTTTGGTATTATTTTAGGTTACAGGTTTTGGGATTTGAGAATGGGTTCGAGTTTAGGTTATAGGTTTTGGTTTTGGTTTAGGTTATAGGTTTTTGGATTTGAGAATCGGTTCGGGTTTAGGTTAAGGGTGTGGTCCCTGCAAATACAAATATAAATACGGCCTGTCCAAATGGCCAGGCCCTTCCAATACCGTCCATAGAAAATAGACAGCTTCATCATGGTCATAACAGCGGTTCCCACCTTTCAGGGACCCCCGCTCTTCCAGATAGCTCCGACGCACATCCGGGTCTGCTCCATTAATTTCGAGCAAATATATAAACACTGCTTGTCCAAATGGTAAGGCCCTTCCAATGTCGTCCATGGGAAATGGACGGCTTCATCATGGTCATAACAGCGGTTCCCACCTTCCAGGGACCCCCGCTTATCTGGATAGCTCCGACGCACATCCGGGTCTGCTCCATTAATTTCAAGCAAATACATAAACACAGCATGTCTAAATGGTCAGGCCCCTCCAATGCTGTCCATAGGAAATGGACAGCTTCATCATGGTCATAACAGCGGTTCCCACTTTCCAGGGACTCCTGATCAACATCCGGATAGCTCCGAGCACATCCAGATCTACTTCATCAATTTTGAGATAATATATAAACATGGGCCTGTCCAAATGGCTAGGCCACTTCATTAATGAATCATATAGTATGAAGGAAAGAAGACTCACCAATTTAGCTACAGGTGCCCAGAGCAAGATAACTGCACCAATGTTGTACCTAGCTGCATTGACAAAATAAAAAAATTATACAAATGAAATGACAAAAATCCCGGATATCATGGACCAAGAGGAAGATGAGTACCCTCAAGAATAAAACTCATGCCAAGCATATTTAATGCGATAAACTTTCATTACGTCTTTGGTTGTGTCACGCCCCAAACCTGAAAATCAGATTCATAGGAATCCCGATCACCGAATCCGGTGCCGACAGCCTCCGTAGTACCCCATTCTCGGCTCCTAGCATGCATATGCCAGATTCGATCCTGAGATCCTACAAGGAGGATTTATATATATATATATATATATATATATATATATATATATATATATATATATATATATATATATATTTGAAATGTACATTTAACTAGTAATAAGCATAACCACAAGATTACCCAATTCACAACGGCAACATCATCATCACATATCCACTAATATAATCATTTGAATACAATACTGAATGAAAAATACATAAATAGAAATTCAAACTCCAGAAGACCACCGTACGCTCCAAGCTCAACACTGCTGTAGCCTAACATCACCTGCACGCATCTATCGTACATAAGCTTATAGAAAGCTTAGAGGGTGGTGTAACTGTGTGCACAAGATAAGTGCCAAGAATTCAATAATGCCCTAATCATACAATACCGAAAAAATGGTAATCCACAAACCATACAATGTCTGAATAAGCAGAAATACTGACAAGATATAAATTATACGATAACAGAGTAAGCGGAAGTATGAACAAATCTATAAGTCAATTAATATCAAAATACGCAATATAGAACAACTATGCAATAAGGAGTCATAAGGAGCCAAATATCGGATGCCGAGAATGCAATGCAATATACAAATTCTGCTAAATCTGTCTAGGCCATATAAGTGCAGAAATAGCAACCCAAGATGCCATATGCATGCGGATGTAATGCAATATGCGATGCGAATGAAATAACTATGCTGGAGTGTGAAGTCGGGATGATAGTACGTAGTATCGCAAGCTATGGGGTCCAGCACAAGTGACTTCTATCCAAACCAGTCCCTACCTAAATTTGGATAGTCAGACTCATCATGGTAAACTCCTGATCTCGGGTTAGTCGCACGCCCAACCGAAATCCTTGCCATAACGAAGGTACACAACAATTAGCTGCGCACCACCAGCCCGAGTGGATAGTGAATGAATAAATGAATGAATGAGCATGCAACTGCTACTCAATAAGTCCACATATCAATACAGTTCCTCTCTGGGAAATCACCGGGGTCTATTACACTCCATACCAGATTGTCGCCCATCGCGCGCAACAAGGTGAGTAGAAGAGACCTCATTATCCGCCTGTCAATATCGGGCCCAGCTCGTCAATAGTGGACCTATTCCTCGAGCTGGTCAGACTCAGCCTAGCATTACCCCCTCCTCTCGGGCAGGTAAGGCCGCACCCCCTTCCAACCGACCACGACACAGTGGAGAGCGCAGCCATCTGGTATTCGGCACTCGGCGCTCATCTACCCACTTGGTCTAGACATTAGAGCAACCTTTGAAACCAAGAGGGTTTAGGGACTTTCACCTAGGGATATCTATAGCACCCCATATAGAACAGATTTTTGATGTCCCATCTGGCCATCCACGATATGCCTGTGGAGTCTACAGCCCTGATGTCGCTAGGGCATACAGTAATCACAATACACAGTGCAAGATGCATGAGTCATACAATCCAGTCATGCACCAATCCTGCGCATATCGTGCGCTCATGTGGGATAACCTCTGCCTATCAGGGAGTCTCATATCATCCTGTCCAATGACATATGCAATGGTCAATCACATCTCATAACAAACATGCAGATGATGCGTATGGGCATGTATCATGATGCTATACTGTCACATACTCATAATCGGTATCCACAATCGACCTCGACAATGTGGACATCTAACCAACATTGCCCTAAGAAAAGGTCCACATAGAGCCAAAACACATAATGGGCCGACGGCCTCACACAAAGGCCTAATATATAACACAGTGGGCCTTGCCCAAGGACCACAGATACATCACAATGGGCCTCAACTATGGGTTACATATACTCAGCAATAAGCCCTGACAATCGAAATCGGAATCAGAGTAGGCCTCAGTAATCGGAATCGATCACGTCAATCGAAATCGACAATCGGTCACGATAATTAGAATCGACAATCGGTCAAGTCAATCGAATTGACCGGTAATCCGAGTCGAAAAATCGGTCACGCTGATCGGAATCGGCAATCGGTCGTGGTAATCGGAATCGATCGATAATCAGAATCGGCAAACCGGTCATGTCAATCGGAATCGACAATGGAAAATAGAATCAGCAATCGGTCATGTCAATTGGAATCCATCAGTAATCAGAGTCGGCAAATCGATCACGTCGATCGAAATCGGCAATCGGTCGTAGTTATATCGAATCCGATAGCGTAGAGCCATCCATCTACGGTGAATGAGGCCCACTTATTTGGGTTAACCCACTTAGAGACTAGTGCGAATGGGCCTAACAAAGCCTACGGAAAGGTCACAATGAGGATATCTAACCATCATTGCACACTAATGTGGCCATTTAACGGACATTGCTCCCAAGAAGTGGCCCACGTAGAGTCAAACATATAGTGGGCCCATGGCCTCATACAAAGGCCTAATATTCATCGTATTGGGCTATGACCGGCTCCAAATACATCACAATGTCCTACAACCCATGGGCCTCAATATACATCAAGTGGGCCATGCGACATGGGTCTAGTACATGTCACAATGGCCGCACTATATGGGCCGAATCAAATGGGCCGTATTGAATGGGCCGAATCATATGGGCCAAGTCAAATGGGCTAAATCATATGGGTCGAATCAAATGGGTCAAGTCAAATGGGCTGGTGCAAATGGGCCTAATACACAACATTATGGGTCTCTACCCATGGGCTCCAAATACATCACAATGGGCCTAAGCCCATGGGCTCCAAATACATCATAATAGGCTTAAACCCATGGGCCCTGAATATGTGATATTACGCCTCCCAAATACAATAACTTGACCACACCATTCATCCATCTATAGAGATCATTTTAGAGCATTATCCAAATAATGAATCAGATCCAAAGATCATCTGGACCATATCACAATTGGCAGTGGTGATAATAATTTCCATAGTTAAATTTTTCAGCGGGCCTACCATAACATTTATTTCCCATCCAGTCTATTCATAAGGCTGCAAGGACCTAATCTTAGAGGAAAAACAAATATCATATTGACTGACAACTTCTGCAATCCCAAAAAGGGGTTTCAATGGTAGACGTTCAAACCCACTGTTTATTGTAGTGTGGTCCACCTAAAAACTGGATCTGTCTTAATTTTTAGTCTCAAACCTTGAAATGGGCTTGCCAAATGGATGGACGGATCAGATGTAACACATACATCAGTGTATGGTCCATATACATGGCCCAACACGTAAAAGGGATGGACGGTTTAGAATATAATTGCAGCAAGGTGGGCTCCCACGTGGATGTGGCCCCACCACAGTATACATATAATAAATATACTTCTAGTGGGTCCCACGTAGGGTCCAACATAACATTTATTAATATAAAATATTATATTACAATAATATATCATAATATATATCAATATACGTGTGTGTGGAAGAGTGGGATCGTCAGTGCTGTCAGCCTGGTGGTAGGCCCCACATGTATGGATGGTTGGATGAAAAATATCCATCATGGTGGGGCGCACGTAGCACGTCATTGGATGGACATTTTGGATGTAACATATACATCAAGGTGGCCTCATACTCACCATCCAGATGGACGGGTAGATTTACAACACGTACACGAAGGTGGTTCCCACCAAACTTGCTGACGTAGCTACAGCAGTGGTGGGACCCACAAACCTTGCTGACGTCACTTCTACATGGGGCTGGCCCACTGTCCAACAGACAGACAATCTAGTTAGTGAACAAATGGATGGTGTGGGATCTATACATTAGGTGGGTCCATGTAAATGGCCTGGTTTTTACATAAAATGTGGTGGCCCACGGAACTTTGCTAACGTCAATCCAGCAGTTGGAAGGCTGGTGGATGGATGGTCTACATTAAACACATAAATCACGTGGCCATCGTTCAGATCTTCTGGACGGTACAGATCTAATAAATACATCAAGGTGGGCCCCACCCACATGTGTGTGGTGGGCCACCCCCTGTACAGACGGCTGTATACATACATAAGAGGTGGGTCCACACGTATGGCTCACCTCAGCTAAAAATCATGCTGATATTTATTTTCCTTTCAACAGTCCAGTAGCAGTTGCTGCTGGACGCCTGACCCTGGACGGTCAAGATCAGATGGGCCCGGGATCTAGCCAAACGAGATGGACAGTCTAGATGTAACACATACATCATGCGAGGTGGGCCCCACACACTGCCATGGTGGGGTCCATATCCAATGGATGGACGGTCTCAAGTAAAGCACACATCAGAGTGGTACCTGCAAAGGGGGGTTCAACCGTGGGCGTCATCATCTCCAATGTTTCTTGCTGTGTGGTCTACCTGAGGTTTGGATCTTCTCACCCAGGCCATACAATTATATGGAGAAATAGATGGACGATGTTGATATGACACATATCTCGTGATCTGGGCCCACAGTTATTGACGTTTGAGAGTTGCGTGGGCCCACAACAATTGCTGACGTTGAAACCTCAGCAGCTACATGCTGCTGTGCAGCCACGAAACCACAGAACTTGCTGATCGTCAGTACCTTAGTGAATAGATGGACGGTGTAGATTTAAAACATCTACATCATACATGTCTCAAGGTGGCCCCTACCCTCACACGTGTAGCACGGGTGAGGTGGGTCCACGTGGTGGCCCATTGGAGTTGGGATTAGTTGATATTTGCAGTTTCCCTTCATCCAGGTCTGTCACACGGTAGCAAGGTGCCCGGACAACATGAATACAGTGCATCCATCACGGTGGATCCCATCATTTGGACAGCATGTGGATCATCCATCAAGGTGGGCCATCACACCTCAACATCAACATAAAAAAATTGAAAGAAAGAGAGTGAGAGAGAAAGAGAGAGGAAGAAACATGTGAAGGGGAGGGACCTCTACCACTATGGGTCCTCCTTACACAATGCATACATCAAGATGAGTCCCACCACATGTGGGCCCTCAAATCATCAAAATTGAGGTAATGAACATCCACAAAACAAAAGAAAAAGAGAGAAAGAAAGAAAGAAAGGAGCACCCACTTTTGATCTTCTTATACTTTTTCTTCCATCAATGTATGCCAGAGATCCAATGGATGCACTTCAACGGTTGAGATCGACTTAGGATGGTGGAGATAGGAGATAGAAAAGTGGGCCACACTTGCTCTCCATGGAAGCCATGGACGTTGGGTGCTCTCATGGGGCTTAGGAGAAATGAGAGGGAATGAAAGAGAGAGAGGTGATGAGAGAGGGTGATGGGAGAGAGGTATGGGTGTGATGGGTGAAAAGTGAGTGATGGGGGGTACTTTGTGTAAGGGAGTGTTGACTTTAAGGGTTGCTTGGGGATGGCGTGATGTGTACTTGACATATGACATGATTGATGGGATTGATTTGAAAGGTTATAGAGATTCTCTTAGGATTTTACAAATGTGCGACGTTTTCGCGAACTGAACGCGGGCCCACATCTCCTGCCTAGGTATCGCCTCGGCGCACGAGACGCGGCATCGGAACCGCGGCGACGGTGCGGTCGTCAAGGTACAAGTCTCGAGTTGAGCCGACTCTGAAATACGAGATAAGACTCGGGATCGTGTGCAAATGTCAGAAAAGGTCGAAGGTTGCCGAAATTTGATCGGGAGGACCGCGGAGGCATATGGAACAGTACGGGCTAAGATACGGGTCCTACAGGTTGGCTTCGCCAAAGGTTTTATCTACACTTGCAGGACAGATTAATAAACAACACCAATAACGACACCTCTATTAATGCAATTAGCATTTTAAAGGAAATTTAAAAATAAATAAATAAATAAAATTTAAATCTGCCTTCTAAATTGTACTTACCGATAGTTGGAATTGTGGTAACAATCGCCCCCAGCTTGAGCTTGAGTCTGTTTTCTATTACAATTAGCGAAATCAATACGAACTCACAACAATAGGTACCATTTACCATGAATTAAAACCATATATTATCCATACCTTAATTGGACTCACTACAAGGGTAATCTTTCAATGATAGCCCACTGCTTCTAATAATCACTACAGGGGTAAGAAAATTATAAATAATAAGACTCATGAGATGACATATGCATAAATAGTGACAAGACTAGCTGGTAATGACAAGAGCCTATGACATCAAATTATTTATGAAGAACAGGAAAAAATAAAGATAAAATAAATAGTAAAAAACTTTACCATTTCAATATTGAACCTTGTAGTGGCAACATTAATCTGTGGGGCTAAAAATACATCAACCTACATATAAAAATCTCAAGTTAGTTAGGCCTTTGAGGTCCTCAAATGATAGTAGAAGAAGCTAGAAAACTATTGAAATTAACCATCAAGCATTTTAAAAATCGCTCTCAGAAAATGAAGGAAAAGTACACAACTCACCTTGATGCCCATTCTCCCTCCTCCTTTTGTAAGACCCGTATCCTAACCCGTGCCATTCCGTATGCTTTCGCGGTCCCTCCAATTGAATTCTGACAATCCTCGACCTATTTTTGACGTTTACGCGCGATCCTAAGCCGAGTCCTGCATACCGAAGTCATCTCAAACCGAAATTTGTATTATAGCGACCGCGCCGTCACCACGGTTCCAACGCCGTGACTCGCGCATCGAACCGATACTTAGGCTGGAAGATGTCGGTCTGCGTTCAATTCGAAGAAAACACCGCGCGTTGTAACCCCGAGAGAATCTATACCATCCATCAAATCAATCAATCAAATCAAATCAAATCAAATCAAGTACAAAGCAACCCATCACTCCATCCCATCCCCAAGTACACAAGCCATTCCCCAAGTCAACCCTTTCTTTCACAACCCATACCACCCATCACCCATCACTCCCTTACATCCCATCCTCTCTCTCTCTCTCTCTCTCTCTCTCTCTCTCTCTCTCTCTCTCTCTCTCTCTCTCTCATTTCTTCCAAGCAATCCTTCCATGGAGCACCCACGTCCATGTCTCCCATGAGAGAACCTTGTGTGGCCCACTTTGTACCTCCCATCTCAACCATCCAAAGAACATCTTGACTGTTGAAATCGTCTCCTTGGTGCTCTAGATCGTGTTGGCGGATGAAGGAAGAAGAGATCAAAGGTGGGTGCATCTTTAGGCTACATTTCTCCATTTTTATGATGTGGTTGCCTCTCTCTCCCTCTCTTTCTCATTTTAGTGTGATGTGTGGCCCACCCGGATGTACCCCACCTTGATGTATGTGAGGTCCAAGTTGTCCATCAAATGGACCCACGGCCGTCTAAGCCTTGTGGGCCCTACTTAATGGTGATGGGAAAACACAAAGATCAACTAATCAAGTGGACCACGTCCACGTGGGAACCACCTTGATTACCACGTCCACGTCCAGCGTTTGTGGACGCTGGACGTTGTGAAGCATGAACCGACAGTGGGTGTAGTAACAAAAAAGAAGAAGAAAGAAATGTTTGATTTTTATGCTTTTGGTGGGCCACCATGTAGGCCCCACCTTGATGTACCAAACCAATCCACACCATCCATTTCATTCCTTGGCACATTTTAGGCGTCGAGCTGAAAAATGGAGCTAATCCAACTTTCTGGCGGGCCAAAGTATAAGAGAATAGTATTTTCTACCGTTGGAACTGACCCTGATGGTTTTATACATTGCAAAATGTCCAATATTGGACTCGTTAGGTGTGTCTTGAGCAGTTAAAACCAATGGGTGGGGTGGATTTTGTTGATGCGGGCCCCACCTGTGAAAAATTACAAAAAATACATATTTTCAAAAAAGAAGAAGAGAGAGTAGCAGCAGCACTTGCTGCTAACCTTCCTCAGGACGCGCAGGCGTCCTGCACTCTGGTGTGAATGGGCAGGGACCCATGTCCCAACTGTGGGCCCCACCGTGCTGTGTGTTGGATGCTCCACACCATGCATTTGATGCCCCTTAGGGCAGTGGGTCCCCCTCCCAAAAACTAGTCCTATACATGGCTTAGGTGGTCCACACCATCAACAATAGTTAGATTGAACGTCTGCCATTGAAATCCTGTTTGGGGATCAAAGAAGTTTTGGATCATGATGAAATTTGTTTTTCCTCCTTACCTGGGTCCATGTGACCTCACCAATGGGTTGGATTGCAAATAAACATTATAGTGGGCCCTATGTGGAACCCGCCATTGATGTATGTGTTTTATTCACACCGTCCACAGCTGTGGATGGTGGGAACCACCATGGTGTATGAGCTCTGTCCGCACCGTCCACTGTTTGGACGGTGGGACCCACCGTGATGTATGTGCCTCAAATCCACACCGTCCAGACCTATGGACGATGGGCAGATCATGGGGTATGCATTGCATATCTAAACCATCCATTCATTTCTGGTGGGCCCACATGTGTGGACCCACCCGGTATGTGTTTCATCTTACCGTCTAACATGGCCCGCCTTGAGTGTATGCATTTCCTATGTCATCCAGCTGACGGTGTGGTCCACTGGCATATGTGTTTTATCAACACCGTCCACCTGTTCTCCTGAGTAGGACCGTGGGACCACTCCACACGTGTGACACGTGTGGAGGTGGGGCCACCTTGACATATGCATTCTACTTTTACACTGTCACCGTTATGTATTATATATACATGCCGTTCATCTAACTGCAGGATGCGGGACCCACCTCACACGTGATGCACGTGTGAGGGTGGGGACCACCCTATTGATGCATTGTATATCTCCACCAACCACGTGGACAGTGGTTACCCACCGTTGATGTATGTACACCATCCATCCAGGCCTTGGCCCTAGACGGTGGTAGATTTTGATTTCTGGTGGGCCACACGAGTGGACCCCACCTTGCAAAGCATGCATGTGTGTGGTGCATCCACACCCTCCTGATCAGAGCCCAGATGGGCATATCCAACGGCCCAGGTGAGGCAGACCAGCCTGTCCAGCAGCTGTTGAATTTTTAACTATATTAAATAATAATAATAATCATTATATATATATATATATATATATATATATATATATATATATATATATATATATATATATATTATAATGTTGTGGTGGCCCACGTGAGCCTACCTTTATGAATGAATCCCAGCTGTCCATCTATATGGGATGTGCGGACACACTGAGTTATTGCTTCATCTATACCGTCCACTCATATTGGCCCCTCCATAATGCATTGTAAATCCAAGCCGTCCATCCAACTGGACGGGACCATGGGATCTACCCTGATGTATTTATGGTATCCACACCATCCATCCAATTGGCGAGCTTGTCTTAAGGCTTGAGACTAAAAATATGACAGATCCAGTTATCAGGTGGACCACACTACAGAAAACAGTGGATTGAACACCCACCATTGAAACCCTCTTGGGGATTGTAGAAGCTTTGGAACCAATATGATATTTGTTTCTCCTCTAAATCCAGGTCTTTATGACCTTAAGGATAGATTGGAAGGAAAATAAGTAAGACGGTGGGGCCCACTGGGATTCAATAGTGGAAATCAACATCATCACTGTCATTTTTGTGGTATGGTCCAGATGATCTTTGGATATGATCCATTTTATTTATTGATTTATTTATTTATTTAATGCTCTATAATGACCTCTATTGATGGATGATTAGCACGACCCATTCGATAGGCCAATTGATTCGGCCCGATGTGATTTATGAGACCCGATGCTGAGGCCCACCTGGATATAAATGAGGCCCATGTGATTAGGCCCATCTCGATGTATTTTGTGGCCCATTTGTCGGGCCCATCTTGATGTACTTTGTGGCCCATCCGTCAAGCCCACTTTGATGTATTTGTGGTCCATTCAAGGTGCCCACCTTAATATACTTGTGACCTATCTATGAGGCCTACCTTGATATATTTATGGGGCTCATTAGTACGGCCCAATGATGCGACCCATTTGTTGTACATGAGGCTCATTGGTGCGGCCCATTAACATAGCCCAACTTAATACGACCCACTTGATGTGTTTGAGGCCCATTTGTGCGGCCCATTGATACGACCCACTTGATGTGTTTCAGGCCTATTCGTGCTGCCCATTGATACGACCCACTTGATGTGTTTGAGGCCCATTTGTGCGGCCCATTGATACGACCCACTTGATGTGTTTAAGGCCCAATTTGATGTATATGAGGCTTATGTGATGAGGCCCACTGTGATGCATTTGAGGGCTAGGTGATGGAACCCATTGTAATGTATGTTAGTGTAAGACCTGTATCTTAGACCGTACCGTTTCATAGACTTCCGCAGTCTTACCGGTCGAATTCTGGCAACCTTCGACCCTTAATCGATATCGACGCGCGACCCTGATTCATCTGCCGACAACCCGAGTCGACTCAACCCAAGACCAATACCATAGCGACCGCGCCGTCATTGCGGTTTTGATGCCGCGATTTGCGCGCCGAGGCGATATCCTGGTCAAGAGTTGTAGACCGACGTTTGGTGCGAGGAAAACGCCGCGCGTTACGAAACCCAAGAGAATCTCTACGATGTGTCACATCAATCACATCAATCCCATCAATCAATCAATCATCAATCCATCACATGTCAAGTACACATCACTTTCATCCCTTTTCCCAAGCAACCACAAAAGTCTTCCTAACCCATACCTTTCTTACACAAATGCTACAAAAGTCTTCCATGCCCATGCCTTTTCTTACACAAAAGGCCTCAAAAGTCAAAAAAGCTCTTACACACCCATCACCACCACATCCATCCATCACTCTCTCTCTCTCCCTTTACAACTCTCTTTTTCTCTCTTTCTCATTTCAAATCTCCAAGCAACCAAAATCTCAAGCTCCATACGTATGAAATTTCTCCAAGCTTCCTAAGCTCCAAATGTGGCCCTCTTTCCTACCCCACCATCTCCCATCTCAACCCTCCATTCCTCATCTCATCCATTGAAGTTGAAGCTAAGGTGCTAAGGGACCCGTAGGAGCAAGAAGATCGGACGGTGGGTGCCTCTATAGGGTATTTTTTCTTATTTTTATGATGGGCCAAGTGAGGCCCACCGATCCATGGTGTGGATCTCACTTGGGACCCTAAGATGTGGTCGATGGACCACTTGGATCATCATGATCATTCCATGATGGGGCCATTCTCCATGGACCCCATCATGATGTTTATTTTCTTTTAAAAGGTCATCTAGGCCATCCATATTGGTGGGGAAAGGATCCCCACCGTTGATTTTAAATTTTGGTGGTCCCATGTGTTAAAGGACCCATCCGAATGTATAATTTCTTCAAAAGAGGGCTCATAGTGGCGGAGCCCTCCATCACACGCGTGTCCCACTTTCCATCTCTCTCTCCCTTCTCATTTCATTTTTATTTATTTTATTCATGTTATTGTATGTCATGGTTTGTGTGTGTGGCCCACTTGAATGGACCCCACCTTGAAGTATTCTTTTGTCCAAGTTTCCTTCAAGTGGGGCCCACCTTAAATGTTGTAATACATCATCCATCAGTGGTGGCCCACCTAATCAGGGCCCACCACAATTTTTTTCTTTAAATGCCAAACCGTCCAGCGTCTGGGACGCTGGACGTCCCTGTATAAAAAGGAAAAAAAGAAAGAAGGAAAGAGGAACTTTTGGGGTGAGCCACCTGCATAAGCCCCACCTTGATGTATAGTTCTAATCCAAGCCATCCATCCCTTTCACCATCTCATTTTAGGCGTTGAGCCAGAAAATGAGATTGAACGGAGCATCTGGTGGGCCATATCTTAGTAAATGTAATCTCCATCATCTAAAGTTTCCTAAATTTCTTCCTACATGCTGAAAATGTCCAATATTGGACTCGTTAGGCTTGTTTTGAGCCAGGGAAGTTAGTGGACGGTGTGGATTTATATGATGTGGGTCACACACTTGAAAAACCATAAAATTAGTGTTTTTCAAAAAAATATAAAAAATTGCATGCAGCAGCAGCTGCTGCTGCTGCTACTGCCAGCGCAGATAGCGCGTGCCGCGCTGACGCTCGGCGGGCGGGCGGGCGGCGTCCAGCAGGGACCCACAGCTCCATCCGTGGGCCCCCTCCAAATATTGGCCCCATCCGACGCTCAGGTGGCCCACACCGAAGGAATCAGTTGGGTTGAACGTCTACCACTGAAATACCTCTCCTGGGCCACAGAAGTTTCAGATCAATCTGAAATTTGTATTTTCACTTCATCCCGGTCTGAGTGACCTTATGAGCGGTTTGGATGGTATGTGAACGTTACAGTGGGCCCCACATAGGAACCCACACTGATGTATGTGTCCTATGTCCACCGTCCAGCAGACGGTGGAGCCCACAACGATGTACATGTTCTCCTGAGCCTTGCCGTCCATCTATTTTGATCGTGGGGCCCCTGGCACCTTGCAACAACAAGTTTTGTGGGTCTCACCATTATGTATATTTAATACTATATACCTTATAATATATATATGATCATGGGTCCAAGGTCCATATGACCTTTGAATAAAATGGATTGCAGATAAATGATAAATATTACAGTGGGCCTAGGCCCATGTGACCTTGTGAATAGTTTGGATGGAACTAAATAGCATGTTGGGCCCAGTTTGAATAGAAAATAAACACTATGTTGGGCCCAAGGTCTAATGGAAAATAAACATTTCAGTGGGCCTCTATGCCCATGGGGTTGGACCCATTGAATGTATTCCAAGGCCCATGGGATTAGTCCCATTTAATGTAATTTAAGGTCCATGGGATTGGACCCATTTGATGTGTGATAAAGCCCATGAGAGTAGGCCCATTTGATATGTATAAGGCCCTTGGGTCGAGAACCATTTGATGTAGTCTAAGACCTACGGGTTATGACCCATTGCAATGCACATAAGGCCATTGGTGCGTCCCATTAACGTGGCCCACTTAATGAAAAAAAGGCTCATATGATATGGCCCATTTGATGTATTTAAGGCCCAATGGGATGAACCTAAGGTCCATTGCAATGTGTAATCCCAACACAGACTAAGTAGCGATGTTTACAAAAATCGTGCCTTGGGAGCAATGTTGGTTTGACGTCCACATTGCAAGTGTAATGTTGGTTGGATGTCCACATTACGACTCTCCTTAGGGCCCATTACTGGGCCATACTTGCTGTGTATAGGCCGTCTAGGCCTATCTGCGTTGTAAGAATGGTTCATCACTCGTTTACATGTTTAGTATAGTTTCATGACTCATGATCATACGCATCATATGTATGCTTGATATGAGGATTGACTGATCATAGCATATGCCTTCGGGCAGGTTGTTTATGGGCTCCTGGTTAGGCGGTGTTACCCTACATAAGCACACAATATGCGCAGGATTTGTTGCATGACTGGATAGCGTGAATCATGCATTTCGCATTTATGTGATATGGTTATTGTACGCCCTAGTGACATCAGGGCCGTAGCCTCCACAGACGCATCGTGGTTGGAAGGATTCGATACCGAAAATCTTGTTCTACATGGGGTGCTATAGATATCCCTGGGTGAAAGTTCCTAAACCCTTATGGTACCAAGAGGTTGCTCTAATGTCTAGACCGAGTGGGTAGATGAGCGCTGAGTGCCGATTACCAGATGACTGTGCTCTCCAATGTGTCGTGGTCAATTGGAAGGGGGTGCGGCCTTACCCGTCCAAGTGTAGGGGGCAATGCTAGGCTGAGTCTGACCAGCTCGAGGAATGGGTCCGCTATCGACGAGTCGTGCCCGATATTGGCAGACGGATAGTGAAGTCTCTTCCACTTACCTTATTACGCGCGATGTGGCGGCAATCTGGCTTAGAGTGTACTAGACCCCGGTGATATCCCATATTTGAGCTGTATTGATGTGTAGACATAGATGAGGATCTGTATGCTTGAGTTGCATTGCACATCGCATGGCCTTGGGATGGCCGATACCATTCATGTCTTGCATTGCATAGCCTTGGTACGGCTCATGATATTATGGATCCATCTGCATATTCCACATTACTCTATCATTGCATGTTCATATTACTACCTTGCACACACACTTTCACCACCCTCTAAGCTTTCTATAAGCTTATGCACGACTGTTATGTGCAGGTGACGTTGGTTCGCAGCAGCGCTGAGACAGGAGCACGTTGCAGATCATTTTAGAGTTTTTGTTCTTTACCATTGTATTTCCCTTTATGCTCATTGTACTTGTAAAGTTTTTGATCATAGTGGAAATGTAATAGAGTTCTTGGTTGTTGTTTGTGGGTTATGCCATTGGTTATGCTTATTACGAATCAAACTGACGTTATAATCCTCCTCGTAGCATTCCAGGATCGGAACCTGGCGAATGGGAGCTAGGAGCCGAGAATGGAGTTCTACGGAGGCTGTCGGCGCCGGATTCGGCGATCGAAAATTTTATGAGCCCGATTTTCGAGTTTGGGGCATGACAGTTAGGCCCATGTGAAAGGCCCATCGTGATGTATATTAAACTCTTGAGTGAGGCCCATGGTGTTGTATATTTGGCCCTTGTGTAAGACCATGAGTCCACCATATGTTGGGCTTTATATGGGTCATTCCTTAGGGGACAATGTTGGTTAAATGTCCACGTTGTTGATGTCGATTGTCAATTATTGATACCGATTATGAGTATGTGACTGCATAGCATCATGATACATGCCCATACGCATCATCTGCATGTCTGTTATGAGATATGATTGACCATTACATATGTCATAGTGTTGGTTGTTATGAGACTCTCTGATAGGCGGAGATTATCTCACATGAGCGCACGATATGCGCAAGATTGATGCATGATTGGATTGTATGACTCATGCATCTTGTATTGTGTGTTGTGATTACTATATGCCCTAGAGACATTAGGGTTGTAGCCTCCACAGGAATATCATAGATGGCCAGATGGAACACCGAAAATCTATTCTACATGGGGTGCTATAGATATCCCTGGGTGAAAGTTCCTAAACTCTCTTGGTTCCAGATGTTGCTCCAACGTCTAAACCAAGTGGATGCATGAGCGCATGAGGACCGTACACCGTTAGGTCGCGTCTCCCACTGTGTCGTGATCGGTTGGAAGGGGGTGCGGCCTTACCTGCCCAAGAGGAGGGGACAATGCTAGGCTGAGTCTGACCAGCTCGAGGAATGGGTTCGCTATCGACGATCCGGGCCCGATATTGGCAGGCGGATAGTGAAGTCTCTTCCACTCACCTTGTTGCACGTGATGGGGCGGTAATCTGGTTTGGAGTGTAATAGACCCCGGTGATTTTCAGAGAGGTACCGTACTGATATGTGGACTTATTGAGTAGGAGTTGCATGCTCATTCATTCATTCATTCACTATTCACTTGGGCTGGTGGTGCGCAACTAATTGTTGTGTACCTTCGTTATGGCAAGGACTTCGGTTGGACGCGTGACTAACCTGAGATCAGGAGTTTACCACATTGAGTCTGACTATCTAAATTTAGGTATGGGACTGGTTTGGATAGAAGTCCCTTGTGATGGACCCCATAGCCTGCGATACTACGTACTATCATCCCGACTTCACACTCCAGCATGGTCATTCCATTCTCATCGCATATTGCGTTATATCCGTGGCATATGACATTTTGGGTTACTATATTTCTGCATTTATATGGTCTAGATATGACTGACGCTATCCGTGAACTCATTAGGAATTGTATATTAAATCGCATCCTCGGCATCTAATATTTGGCTCTTTATGACTCCTCATTTGCATAGTTGTTCTATATTGTGTATTCTGATATTGATTGGCTCATGGACTTGTCCGTATTTCTGCTTACTCTGTTATTGTATGATTTATGATCTTGTCGATATTTCTGCTTACTCTGATAATTCATGACCTTATCAATATTTCTACCTGTTCTGATATTGTATAATTTATGGATTATCGATATTGTATGATGATGACATTGTATTGAATACTTGACACTTACCTTGTACACACACTTACACCACCCTCTAAGTTTTTTATAAGCTTATGCATGATAGATGCGTGCAGGTGATGTTAGGTTGCAGCAGTGATGAGCTTGGAGCGTGCGATGGTCTTCTGGATCTTGATTTTCTATCTATGTATTTCTCTTTCAGTATTGTACTCAAATGATTATATTAGTGGATATGTGATGAGGATGTTGCCTTTGTGAATTGGGTAATCTTGTAGTTATGCTTATTACGAGTTAAATGTACATTAAAAAAAAATCCCTCCTTGTAGGATCTCAGGATCGGAACCTGGCATATGAATGCTAGGAGACGAGAATGGGTTACTACGGAGGCTGTCGGCACCGGATTCGGCGATCAGGATTCCTGTGAATCCGATTTTCGGGTTTGGGGCGTGACACCTTTACCCGGGCTTGGGACCGACAATGCAAGGAGTTGCATTGGCGGAGTTAAAAAGGAGCTTAGGCTTCATTTGGTTTGTAACGACCAAATGGAGTCTAATATGTTGAATTTGTTATTTTGGATCTTCTACTCTTGGCCATTTGAGAAATAGTTTGTGATTTTGGATCTTCTACTCTTTAATAGAATTTCCAAATTTTGTGAAATGGAGCTCTTTTTTGTCATATTGGAAACAAAGAGATCTTACAAGTACACATAAAAATCATTTCATGATTTCCCAAAAATTCTTATAAGTCTAGTAATCCCAAAAACTAAGAATGATTTTTCACATGGCTTGAGCTAAATGCAACCAAAATGTCAAGGGAATTAAATTTTTTATCATTGAATAGGGCAATTCCAGCATGAACAAACAAAACATCTCAGTATTATAAATGAGAAGACAAAGGTTTAATAGAGCTGAGAAATTTAGGCAATGATGTTGATTTTTCTAGTTTCTCCCATATTTAAAAAGAAAAGTTGGAAAAGGGTGCAAATGACATTTCTAAGAAATTTAAAAATGGGGACAACCAATATACCATGATAACCATCCAAAATTCATGGATCATCAGAGAATTACCAGTATCTGTAGGCCATCATAGCTCAATTGAACATTCAGACCCTTAGTCTCCATCAGCTTTGCAAGATAAAAAAGTATGCATCAAATTGTTGTAAAATGATAAGAGGAAATAGAAATAGAGATTAGTCTTTTGATAATGACCTGCCTATCTGCAATAATAACCAACACATGATATTTCCCACCATGTTTCTCAACAATGTCCTAAACAAAATCAGCAATATATAGCCTCCAAAACAAATAATATTCAATTATCAACTTTCTGTCAGAAAGTTTTAAATCTCAAGTTTATAACACTAGAGTAAAATGCAAAATATGGCATGGACATTTCAAACATGAGAATTATCTTCAAATTACCCCACATTGTGATCCTAACCATTGAATGATTGGGCCTTTCTAAAACTTGCTGTTCAACTATTTTTGGACACTCAGAAACATCCAATCAGTAAGATATTACAATCTAGTGACTTAAAATAGCAAACCTGGCATTATTGATGATGAGATGAAGCCTCAAATCACAGAAGTGCCCCTGTTTACAACTAGATACAACTTCAAAAATTCACTACATTGGAAATACATTCAAAGTTGTATTCTATTTTCTTACAAGAACTGCACACCAATAATAACTGCAGCATGTGCAACCAAATTCCATAAAAATCAATCCCTATTCATTCATCTGATCACAATCTATGAATGTCTCGGACAACCTAATTATTAAATACCAACTCAAGATCAACCATCATAATTCAAATTTCAAGAGCATAAGAATTTAAATTTTTTACTTGGGATGGAGAAACATGAAGAAACATTTCATGGCATCAACTCTATGAAGAATCATAGTCCACCAAAATTCAGTTATGAAACAACAAACCACGGATAAATGAAGAGGTATTAATGCAATGCTAGGGCTGACATTCTGAAGAATAGACTAGGTTTCCATTTTGTACAAGTGGGACCCACGGCATGAGTGATCCAAACAATTGATATGGTGGGTCCATCCATTGATGGTTCATGCATTAAAAATCTCCTGGACTGCAAGATTATACATAGATAATATACAACGTTTTCTTGCTTGAATACAACTTGTTGCAGCATATTCTTACTTAAAATGGTTAGGTTTTCCCACCTGGGAGATTTCCTTGCAATGTTAATCCGCAATGGGGCACATTATATCATCGGCTTGGACCACTCAAACATGGACCCCACAGGTATGAACAAATGCAAGATTATACATAGTTAAGTAGTGCATTCTAATTCAGTTTAGCATGATATACCATGTCATAGAATTGTAAAAATGATCGTAAATATACCAATAAGTGCACATAGAACACATGCTACCATCAATAGAATCTTTGACGCCCAAAAAAGATGTTTAACATAACCAAGACCCAAGAAAAAGCTGACTTTGTTATGGCAATAGGATAGACTAGCCTGTTAGGCTTCAAGTCCCTGCCACATAGGATTGAGCTTGGGCCTAATATAGGATGAATTCTTTTTCCCTAAATGAAAATCAGACCAACCAATCATAAGACCAGTCCTCTCTTTAGAAAATTTTCCTGATAACTTTTTGTAAGACCATCCAAAGAAACAGTACTATGGTGACCCCAATTGTGGAGAATAAAACATGAGCTCTCTGGATAAAGAAAAAAGAAAGAAAGAAAATGAAGGCCTAACAAAGGAAAGTAAATCTTCCAAGAAAGACTATACCGATCCTTATAATAATGGATTTATGAAACATCATAAGAGAAACCAAGCTGAAATTCATAATCTAACAGGAATCCTTATAATAATGGATTTCATAACCAAGCTGAAACATCATAAGACATAGTTGTTGCTGCCAAATAGGGAGGTGCTAGTACACATCTGTAAATGACAAAACACAAGCTCCACATGCAACATGTGTCTGGGATCCAGGTCGTTCATCAGCAGGTCCATGGTCAATGTCTCCCAGGCTAAAAACAGGGCTAGTCCACTCACTACATGGGAAGCATGTGTAAAATGAATGCAGATCATTGGTTATCTTTTATAACCAACCATCTCTTTTTTGTGTGAAGAGATGACCCACTGAGGAGACATGCTTATTTTTAAGCAGGGGACATTCTAGCATAGTGACAAACCTCGTTCCAATTTTTCAGCATAGTGACAAACCTCATTCCACCATGAAGAATCCCCTACAACACATTGCATGCAACCAGCCCATGCGCCAATTAATTCTTTCAGATGACATTCTGATTCAATTTACATGGTTGGGCTCTCTAATTAGTGGACCGACCTGACTTTTGTGCTGGGTGATCTTCATGGTGGACCCACCTAGTGGACAGCTTGAATGTTCTACGGGTAAATTCAAGAGCTGGGTTTTGCATGTGAAGTTCACATGAAAGGGTTGTAGGCAATCATTCATTTTTTGTAATTTATTTAATTCCAAAGTGGGTGCACAACGACCTCCCTAAACAAATTGATTTAAAGTTTATTGCAAGCTTGGAAGTATAAAAATAGCACACAATAATATTACAGGAGCGGCTGAATGATAGCAAGACCAAGACTTAATGCTTTACCTTTTGATCAAGGGCAAGCCATTCGTTGGTTGAATCGTCCATTACTGTGCCACCAATAACAACATTTCTGGTTTGCGCAACCCTTCCTTCGGTCTTTGACACCTCTGGATCCCATTTCAACAAGAATCATGAATTTTAAAGAAGAATTGACTTTATTAGTAATGATCAAGATCTATTAGGCACTAAATCAACAAATTTTAACTCACAAAATGGAAAAACAAAATATTCCGAACTGAAAATCCAGGTTGAAGAATTTTTTATGTTGTCTTGAATTCTAGAGACATGGTTTGATGTAGAATACAAACCATGACATTCACTTTATCTTCATTACGCACAAACAAAGACATTGCCACAAGCAGTGTTCACAGTAATAGAATCAACGATTGTATCAACATATTGCACCCTTTGGATATGGAAACATATTGATGTTGGGTAGGAAATATAGCATGTATCAGGGATTTTATCGCTATATGAAGGAAAGATTGGGGAAACAATGGGAAAATGGTAGAATTTTTAAATGAAACTTCTGAAAATGTTAAAAGACACATGAAAGTGTTGCCTTTTGTTAACATAGACTTGAAGTATGGAGTTGACACTTTGAGCCAGAAAAACTTGCACAGTTGCAGCTTAGTGAAGTTCCAAGTTGATAATCAAGTTTTCAAAACACCTTGGAAGTGCTTGATAAAGGCAAATGTCAATGACATACCCAAAATGTTTGCACATAGGTACATGCATAGCTTTTGCTGCATAAATTAGTATGAATTAAGTAGTTTTCTTTTCTTGGGAATTCAGCCATTCGCATAAATAAAGGGGGTGTTGGGACCGTAGGGTGTTAATAGGCTCATATTGAGAGAACCATGAAAATGAGACCAACCACCTCAATTCTACAAGGCTATGGGGCCTTATGTTGCTTGGGATGTTTGAGATCATGATCATCACGGCAACACTTGACTAGATTCATATATTATACACATATCTCCATATTGTGCCTTAAGAGGTTGCAAAGCAAATGAGTTCCGCCATTCTAGCTTGAAAGGTCTGAAGAGAAGATGAGAGGAAGAATGAAATGTTATTCATCCACATTAACACCTACCCTTTGGTTGGTAAAACCCAAGTAATCAGCTCCCATCATGAATTCAAGCAGAGCAGATTTGCATCCCACAACAACTATAATAATAATAAAATAAAATCAAGCACAAACCATCCATTAAAAAGGGCAACATGTGTAAGCGTGGATTAGCTAGATTGAATTGTGTAGGGCCCTGAAAATTCAAATTGATTCAGAACTAGTCGTTGGTATCCTCATAAATATTGAGTTGTCTAGTATACAGTGTGTGCATTGATCAATGTTGAGTAGTATATAGGACAGTCCAAAAGCCGACTGCCAAGAACTATTTGTCTGTATAAAGAAGAAAAAAATACATGACAAGCCCCACCCAACAAATGA
Organism: Magnolia kwangsiensis; assembly: GCA_037074715.1. Classification (NCBI taxonomy): domain Eukaryota; kingdom Viridiplantae; phylum Streptophyta; class Magnoliopsida; order Magnoliales; family Magnoliaceae; genus Magnolia; species Magnolia kwangsiensis. The sequence goes on from CM073589.1 coordinate 65,703,223, forward strand.
CCCATAATAATACCTTTTGAATTACCCGACACCCATACATCTGAAGGCTCAAAGGTTGAATGCGGCCAGCAAGCTGATTTGCTAGTTCTTTTCTCTGCTCAGGGTTTCCATGCTCAAAAAACTGCAAAGACAAAGAATATAAAAATAAATAAAAATAGAACAAGGTTTTCTAGAATCCTTTACCTGGTTAACAACAGCCTTTGCCATTTGTCGGAATTCCTTCTTCATGACTGACCTATGGTACAAATTTGCAGGACGGTTTTGGTTCTTTGTCTTCGTCGTTGCAAGCACAACAGAAAGATCTGTCCCTGCTGGCTGAATCAGCACAGTCTTCTTGTTTGCCAGACCTGCAATACCACAACGACAAACCATGCTGGCAATGTTGATGTTTTGCAATTAACACAATCCCTTTGTTACCAACATCAAGAATTAGCAACGCTGAACACCTAAACCAATTTATTGAATTGAAACAAAACAATTTTATTTGGGACATGTTGGTATTGAAAGTGCACCTATTACGTGCGCTGGTTTGTCAATTACGTTGTATGTTGAGTCAGTCGGACGACAGCACCAAATAAGAAGATCAAGTCAAGCATCTGCCTCATCTGGATGTGTGGAAGCTCACCAAAAGGTAAATTATAGCCTCACATCCCATGTCCCAAAACACCAAGTGATTAAACCCTTAAAAAGAACTAGAACATCTTAGGGTTTATGTGTAAGAAAACTTTTTATCAAAAAGAAAATCTTCTAAGTTTTTCTTACACTGTCGATTATATCGATTCCCCTTTCGATATGATCGACCAGCTCTGTCGATGTCCTTGGCATATCAATCGATACAATCGAGTGAGGACAAAAAGCGTCCAGCAATCAAACAATCTTCTTGACGATTTATCAATATATCGACCTTCGAGTCGATATCATCGATATTCGAAAATCGATCATATCTGAAGTGGATCGATCGTATCGACAGACTGCTTTCCGGCGCCCCTGTTTTTCTAAAGAAAACTAACATATTCTTCAATATATCGATGACTGTCCAATTCAATCTGAACTCAAATATCGATCATATCAGGAGTCAGTCCATCATATCGACTGTGGGGCGCATGTTCTCTCCACCATGAATTTCAGGTTGCTTTTAATGTTGATCGGGGTGCCTATCGATAAATCGATATTCATATATCGATCATATCGAGACCAAGTCGATTGGATCGAGTCAGGACGTAATTCGTCCAGCAAGCTTACATGTAAAATCTATACGATTTATTGATCCCATCGAAAGGTCGCCGATATGATCGATGTACAAATTCCGATGACATCGACTGTTTCCCCGATCATATCTGTGATCCTGAAATTCTTCAAGGCTTCTCTCTTATTTTTCACCTGTCGATAGATCGAACCATCACTCGATGGAATCGGAGTTCGAAATCCGATGTCATCGATGTGTGTCTCGATCCCATCGACCAGTTAGCAGAAGGTTTCTAAAAGTGAAATGACAATTGAGTTCGTATCATCGAGAGGTCGACCGATACAATCGAGAGTATACGCTCGATCATATCGACGACTGCTCGATGATATCGAACTTTGTCATAAATATGACCGTTTATATCCATTGGAACCTTTTGCCTATAAATAGAGAGAGTTGTCTTTATTGCTGGTAGAGAAAGAAGAGAGTGCTTTAGAGTGTTTTAACCTTCCTATCATTTACCTAAGCCCTTTCTCTCAGGAAGTTCATCCTCCAATCCACCCTTATCATTGATATCTCATAGAGTGGATTGGGGAATGAACTTCTGCATTCAAGGATCCTTCAGCTACTGCTTTAATGACATATCATTAAGCTAGGATACCTTAAATGCATTGATAATGGGAACCTCTCTATCTTCCTTATAGAAAAACTTTTAGAGAGTGGTAGTCCATCATAACCTTGACCTAACCTAAGCCTAGCATATATACAACTTCATGTTGCGGATCAAGGGAGCTGAAGACTCTTCATCAACAAGAAGAAGGTCTTCATCATTGTGCTGAAAGGGACTCATCAACTTATCTGTAAGTACTAAGAGTCCAGAGGACACTTGCGATCATTTCTTTTTAGGATTAGATTTTAAGTGTTGCTCACCATTTGAAGCCCTCAAAGGAGGCCTCCGACAGGAGTATATGTGCGGAGTGCGTTGTGTGGACCCTTGGTCTGTGGAGAGCATAAACATCTAGTTAGGAGTACGCCAGTAAAACTCCAGGGTTAGAGGTGAACTGAGTAGAAACCTCAGGGTGCGTTGTGTGGACCCTTGTCATGTGTGGGCATAAACATCTGGTTAGGAGTACGCCAGTAAAACTCCAGGGTTTGAGGTGAACCGAGTAGAAACCTCTGTAAAGGTTGAAGGTAAACTCGATTTAAAACCTTAGGTTTGAGGTGAACCATGGGAAACCTCCTTAGTGAAATCCGGTCACTCAAGGGTTGAGTGTGGAAGCCGGGAGTGGAGTAGACAAGTCGTCGAACCACTATAAAATGACTGTGTTTGAGTTTGATATTGTCTTTCATTTATGTGATTGCCTTGCATGTCTGTATATATGATCACATTCTATGCACACACAGTCATATCCATCACAATCTCATCTACATTGTTTGTCTTTTAAATAGTTTGTGATTGGATCCTCTATTAGGCTTGGAAGCCAATAGAGTTAATTCTTGAGTAATCCTAATTAGACTCTTTAATAGGATTAGTGGGATAGGACTAAAATAACGTATGAATCTTTAAAAAGTCCTATTCACCCCCCTCTAGGATATACTGAACGATTTCTACTTCAACTAAAGCGGCCTTCACCGCAATTTCAGGTATTAAAGAAATATATAGACCAACGACAAACAATGCTGGCAATGTTGATGTTCTGTAATTAACACAATCCCTTTGTTACCACTAGCATTCCTATGGAAATTATGCAGAGTTTAAAAAGTAACTCATTCTCCTCATTTGTGGCACTGATGTATAGGTTTCTACATCAAATGGTGAATCCGTCGGAAATGTGCATATTTAAATTCACTGTCACAGCAATCCCAACCAATGAGAACCAAAGGCCCAAAATAAACAATAAGGGCCTTAAGTACAATTCCACATACAAAAGGGAATAACCCAAGGAAATAAGCAAAAGTAATATTAAAGTAGCACTAAAATACGAGGCATAGAACGGAAATGCACAAAGATATTAGACGAAACTCAAAATTCAATGAGGCTTTGAATAAACCAAAGAGCATTAAAAATAAATCTCATGAAATGCACAGAGATATTAGATGAAAATGCACAAAGATATTAGACGAAAATGCACCAAATATCATGATTAATTAGTCTAATTTCAGTACAAAATCTCAAGAAATTTTATGATATTTGAATCAACCAATTGGACATTAAAAAGAAAAAAAAATAGAGAGATGAAAGAAAACAAATAGAAGAAAACAGGAATAGGGTTTAGACATTGAATATTTGAGAGAGAGAGATATACCAAGGACGACGAGGGGCTGACGGGAAGAAACCTTCCGTCCACAAGGAGAGTGGTAGCGAGATGGGAAGAAACCCTCTGTTTTTACCTGACAGGAAGAAAGCTTCCGTCCACAAGCTGAGTGGCAGTGAGATTGAGAGAGGGAGCACGAGGGAGCGAGAGGGAGAGGGAGACGGCGGGGGAGCACGAGGGAGCAAGAGGGAGAGGGAGACGGCGGGGGATCATGAGAGAGCAAGAGGGAGAGGGAGGGTTTTTTTTTTTTCTCCTTTTGGAGCGAGAGGGAGAGGAAAGAGCCTTTAGTGGCCGAATCCAAAATTTCCATGACCGCCTAAAGGGTGCGGATGGCAGGCGTTCAATCCTTCACTGCTTTATAAAGTGTGGTCCACTTGATTTTTTGATCTGTCTTATTTTTCGTCTCAAGCCTTATGAGGAGGTCGCCAAGTGGATAGACGGTTTAGATATAACTCATACGTCATTATGAGACCCACAGAACCTGGTGACGTCAACACACCAAACAACCAATCCACTTCCAAGCCCATGCTTGGGCTATAATTTTGGACGGTGATCTCAGGGGCTTCATGGGGGCCACCATGATGGATGTGTCTTATCCACGTAGTCCATTCATTTAGGTAACCATGGATAGGACATGAAACCAAAATGAGGCAGATTGAAGGCCCAAGTCAACCACACCACTCCAAAATAACTTTCAACAATATACACATGATTTCTAGTGTTTACTATTGTGTGGTCCACTTGAGGCTTCAATATGCCTCCTTTTTTGGGCTCATACCCTAAAATATGATATAAAAACAGATGGATGGCTTAGATAAAACAAATACATTACAATGGGCTCCACAAAGATGCTAATGAAATTGTCAATTTAGAAAAGTGTGGCGGTGGGGCTTAGGCTATAGCTACGGATTAAATCCGTAGTTATTTAGCTACAGATTAAAGCTGTAGCTATAGACCTCTATAGTCTGTAGCCTTTGCGCATTGTTTTGGTAGTGATATTAAGCTTATATTTGTGTTTTCCCTTCATCCATGTCTGTATGATCTTATTAAAATGTTGTATGACGAGTAAATATCATTGTAGGGCCCAACAAAGTTTCAATGGTGGAAATCAGTATCCCCATTCTTTCCTGTGGTATGATTCAATTGATCTTTGGATATGCTTAAATTTTTGGCTCAACTCCTTAAATTAGATGGAAAAACGTATGGATGGCGTGGATTGACCACATACATTCAAGGTGGGCCCAACTGAGTTTACTCAGTACCATAAGAGCCTATGGAGTAACTCAGTAGGCAATCATATTTCCGTTGGCCTCACCATGATCTACACCAAGCCCAAAAATGAAGCAGATCCAAAGCTCAAGTGGACCACGCCACAGAAAGTATTGAGGATTAAACCCCACCATTGAAAACTTGTTTGGGTGATAGAAGTTTTGGATCAAGCTGATATTTGTGTTTTCCCCTTCATCTAGGTCTGTGTGACCCCCTTCATCTAGGTCTGTGTGACCCTATCAATAAGTTGGTTGGCAAATAAGGAAGGTATTAATGATGGGCATTATTATTCTGCAGCTTGTTGTGGTATGGTCCACTTGAGCTTCGGATCTGCCTCATCTTTTGTCTCATTCCCTAAAATGATATGGAAAATTAGACGACCGGTGTGGATACAACACACATATCATATTGGGGCCCACAGAATTGGCCACACCAAGATTATTCCATGGTTGGCAGCCGATATGGTGTACCCAGGTAACACTACGATGGGTGTTTCCTGACCATGGGTCCACCTTGATATGTGTTTTATATCTGTGCTATCCATAACCTTTTCAGCTCACTTCAGCTTATTGTCCAAAAATTAAAGTAGATCCAAATCTCAAGTGGACTAACTATAAGAAATAGTGGTAATTGACCATTAAAAACTGATATTTGTCTTTTCCCGTCATCTAGGCTCCATGATCTTATCAACATGTTGGATGGAAAATAAACATTATGGTGGGCCCTAAGAAGGTTTTAATGGTGGGCATTCAATGTCCACTATTTCCTATGGTGGGGCTCACTTGATACTTGGATCTACTTCATTTTTTGGACCATTTGCTAAAATGATTTGTAAAAATTGATGGATGGCATGGATATACAACATATATATTTAGTTGGGCCCCAAGGTCAAAGATGCACCTTTTGAGTGTCAAATACCTATTTATATCTTGGTTTTATGGACATGATAATACTTAATGGGTATATTTTATACATGTTTTTGTTATAAGGTGAATCTGAGAGTTCGAATTGAAAAGAATATTAAAAGCATGAATTTGATGCTCAAGAATCACCAATGTAAGGGACAGATTTTAGGATACTAAGATTGAAGAATTCATATGCCAAAGATCCAAGGAAACCAAGTGATGAATGAAGAGAGTCGAAGATTTGAAGTGAAGAAAAGAAATCTTGAAAACTGTCCTGAAAATAGATTCTAGGACTAGAAAAATATAGTTTTGGAAAATTACCAAAATACACTTCTTATTCAATCGAAGGTACTTAGATAAACCGAAGGTACTTAGATACATCGAAGGTGCAATCGAGAATTTCAGGATTTTCAAGCCAAACTCGCTGGATAGTTCTGGATCAGTTTTGATTTTATCAAAGGTACTTTGATGCATCGAAGCTTCTATCGAATCTTCCATCGAAGACCCTTTGATGACATCAAAAGATTACGTAGATTTTACATGGATTGCGTAAACTTGAGGTGATTTCTATATTTTTTCAACTCGGTGCAAAAGTTGGAGTTCCACAACTATAAATAAGACTCCCTAAGATGCTCCAAAGCATATTTTAGGGTTTGTAAAGGGAAATGAGGCCTACGTGGAGTGCCGACAATTTTCTTCTACTCTTATTTCTTCATGAGTTCTAGTAGATTTTTCTGTTTTTTTTTGAGTTAGCTATGACTAGCTAAGCTCTTAGCTAGGGCTAAGAGGTGAAGCTTGTAGCGTGTTGGAATGTTTATCTTGCTTTGATTAATATTTATATTGACCTTCATTAATTTGTAGTTGATTTTAAGGAATATTTTCAGTATTCAATGGTTTGTTATGACTCAAATTATAATATATCTGCGATAGCTTTGAATATCTTCTTTTCTTCTTTGAGATTGTGGGATTGGTAAATCCTTTTGTTTGTCATAGTCTCCTGGGCATGGTTGGGTGATGGAATCCCTTCCACATCTTCACAATTCTCTTCCATTGAGGCTGGATCAATGAGATGTTTAGAGATTTGATCATCTCTCCTTCAAATTGGATAAGATAGTACTCTGATTCCAATTAGGTCTCTTGAATCAAGTAAGGTAACATCTTGATAGCTACAAGTAGAACCTTGATACCCTAGTTCCCACCTTTGAATTCTTAAGTTTTAATCAACAACATTCACAATTACTCCCTCTTATACCATATTTAGGTTTAGAGCTTCTTCTAGTTATAGTTCTAATTACTTGCAGAATATGTATAAGTTTATTCCCTATGGATTCAACATCGGTCTCACTGTAATTTTTACTACATTGGGACCCTACACTTGGTATTGTGAAGAATTTTTTGGCGCCATTGCTGGGGTCTATGGCTATGTTTTTTTATTTTTATTTTTTATTTCTCCTCTTTTGGTAACTTCTTCCCTCTACTCACTTTCCATATTGCTGTAGGATTTTCTCTTATTTTTTAAAGAATAAAATTAAAATTAAGGTTTCACCATGAATCAAGAGTGGCAAGAATGGGCATGTAAGTATGGTAATCTATTTTTAGAAAGCAAGAGGTTACGTGAATAAGTGTTAGATGACTATGCTAGGAAACAACCTTTTGTCTCAAAATTTTTTTGAAACCTTTATCAAGAACCAACCAAAATACAATGCTCCACCAATCAAGAAATCTATGCATGATCATATGCGGGAGAATACTTACACTTCATGAATTGAGAATTCCTTACATGATTATTGGAGTGAAGAAAATTATCACCCATTCAGCAAGAAGAAAACTATGCATGATTATATTATGGGTGATAATGCTTACTAACCACCATCAAACTCTCCCACATATGACCCGTTTAACTATGATCAGTGGAAACATGAAAATTGAAAAGATGAACCAACAACATATTATAGTGACTATTCTCTTGGATCCCCTACCTTTGAGATCAACTAGAAACGATCCAAGATGATTCATTTATAAATTTCATGGACTATTGAGAACAGCTCAACCAACTTGTTGCAGGCATGATGAAGTCGTTAGAGGTGATTGAATCCTCCATTCAAGAATGTCAGTCATGCCTCAATGAGGAGGAAGAGGCTAGTTTATCCCAACCTTAACCCAATCCAAAAATACAATACGAGGAAAGTGATCCTAACTCGCTTGTGGAGAGTACTGAAATTGAGAATAAAGAGTTGCATTGTGTTAATGAGCATACGGTTCAATTTTTGAAAGAGTCGATCTCGATGACTATCCAAAGGAATGATCAAGAGACACTAGTGTTTTTCAGATACAATGATGCTGACATATTCCACCCACATGACACACCTGACTTCAATAAGGAGGAAGAGGCTAGTTTATTTGAGCCTCAACCCAACCTAAAAACACAGTGTGAGGAAAGTGATCCCAACTCACTTGTGAATTGTACTGAATTAGACAATGATGATAAGTGGGATGCCAATCATGAGTTTATAGTCCAAATTTCCTAGGAATCAATCTCAATTATGATCCAAGTAAATGATCAAGAGGTACAAAGAATTGTCGACCATAATGATCTACTACACCCATCTACCACATTTGATTTAAATGTGGATGATGAGTTCCTTCCAATTGAACTGCATGATTCTTTTAAAACGTGCTCGACCAACTCCCCTAATTTAAATGATGATTTGATTAGGGAGATGGGCGACTCACTCGATATGACTCCGGCATTTGAAACTACCTAGTGGAGACCACCATTTGAACAGTCATCCCTTGATAATACAAAGCCTCTACAGATTAATATCAAGGAACTGAGTCTTCTCCTTAGATCTTCACTTACTGATTTTCAATCTGTCTATACAGGGCAAGGCAAGATGCATCCAGTGGCGGTTGACTCTCACCAAGGTGAAGTGCAAGAGGGCATGTTTCCCATTATTTTAAAAGAAGAGGAATGAGTCCTTGGGCATATCATCATAGACCTCAATGTGGAAAATGAGCCCCTCTTAACTGAATCTCTCAACTCTTTGGAAGAATGCTTGGCGCACTTTGCAGATTCAAACAATCCCATGATGCAAGATATAGTAAATGCCTTGCGAGATAATACCTCGATAGTTGATATTGATCATGGGAATCATTATTCTGAAGCCCTTCCTTCCATAGATCCTGAATATTTACCATCAAAGGAGAATGAGCTGAAAGTTGAACCGGAGTCTGAAACTTTGGAATGTGTTGAGACTACATCACCTACTGAGATTTATTTTTTAAAATTTATCTACTTGTAATCTTTGATTCACTATTATCATGCCCTGAACTTGGAAACCGGACTCACGAAATTTCCATATCGCCGAATTTGGCACCCACAGCCTCCGCAGTACCCTATTCTCGGCTCCCGGCACCCATACGCCAGGTTCTGATCCTGGGATGATACAAGGAGGATTTCTAATCATCAATTTGAATCGTAATGAGCATAAACATAAGCTAACCCATGAGCAATAACCACAAGAACATCATCAGAAAATCCACTATGATTAAAAACTTTGGGTACAATGCGTATGAAGGAAAATACAAGATGGTGCTAATAACAAAACTCCAAAACTCGGCTGCACACTCCTGCTGCTACTATGCTATGGCTGTGTCCTGGTGTCACCTGTACGTATCAATCGTGCATAAGCTTATAGAAAGCTTAAAGGGCGATGTAAGTGTGTGCACAATAAGAGCGAGCTTAGAATACATGGTCAGAGAAATGTGGAATCATGCTGGTGAATACATGAATGCATTCAGCCGTACCAAGGCTATATGGTGTAAGGTATGAATGCTATCTGTCGTAACACGGCCATGCGATGCGAGATGCAACTCAAGCATACCAATCCTCATCATAAATCAGTACAGTTCTCATTCTGAATAATCACCGGGGTTTAGTACACTCCAAATGGCACTGCCGCTCTCCCAGCCGCATAGTCCAAGTGAGCATAAGAAATCTCACTATCCGCCTGGCCAATAGTCTGCCAATACCTATCCGGCATGTCGAAAGTGAACCCATTCACGAGCAGGTCAAACTCAGCCTAGTATTGCCCCCTACCCTCGACGAGTGAGGCCACACCCCTTTCCAACCGACCATGACATAGTGGGAGACGTAGCCTCCCGGTATTCGCCCCTCGTGCGCTCATATATCTACTCGGTCAAAACGTTGGAGTCATCCTCTAGTACCATCGGGTTTAGGGATTTTCACCCATGGACATCTATGGCGCCCCAATGATAGAATCAGTATTTTCAGTATTCAATATGGCCATCCACGAAGTGTCTTTGGAGGCACGACCCTGGTGTCACTAGGGTGTACAAGGATCGCAACACACAAATGCGATATGCATGAATCACACTATCCAATCATGCAACAATCCTGCGTATACCATGCGCTCATGTGGGTAACTCCTATCAGTGAGTCCCCTAAATAATTTGTCCAATGGCATATGCTATGATCAGTCATTACTCATATCAAGCATACATATGATGCGTATGGCATGAGTCATGAAATTATACTAAGTATGTTATAAGATGACAAACTATTGATGAGAATGAGCTTATCAATAGGCCCTAAGGAGAGTTACAATGTGGATATTTAACCAACATTGTACTTACAATGTGGGAGTCAAACCATCATTACTCCCAAGGCATAGCCCACCATAAACATCGTTTCATAAACCATGATGGGATTACATTTAACGAACTTGTGTAAGTCCCAATGGGCCTCGACCCATGGACCTCGAATACATCTAATGGGCCATATCATGTGGGCCTCAATAACGGGCCATAAATACATCAAGTTAGACCTCTTCAAATGGGCCCTATATGTATATACCAAGGAGGGCCTCATGAATATATGAATCAAATCAAAAGATCAACTGGACCGCACTTCCAATACAGTGGTGGCAATGATTTCCACCGTTAAAATTTTTCATGGCCCACCATAACTTTATTTTTTCTCATACCATGAAATGATCTTCCAAAATGGTTCGACGGATTAGATGCAACACATGCATCATGGTATGGGTCCACTTGAACTCTAGATCTGACTCATTCTTGGCCTCAAGCCATAAAATGGGCTTATAAAATGGTTGAACGGTTTAGATGCAACACATGCATCATAGTGTGGGTCCACTAGCCGTCCAGCAGTCCGGCTCATGGCTGGATGACATAGATAAAACACACGTCATGGGGCCCCACCAAATGAGCGACGGTGTGAATAAAACACACACCGTGGTGGGTCCTACCCTGCCAGGACACACACTCCAGTCAGCCACCTCCACCAGGGATCGATGCCAAGACCTCAAGTGTTGAAACGAGGTACCTCTACGCGGTTGGCAAGTGAGCTGTGGACAGTAGGTCCCACGTGGGGCCCACCATAACATTTGTTTTCCATCCAGCCCATTGAAAACGGTCACACAGAACTCTGGATGAAAGAAAAATAAGTTTCATATTGATCCAAACCTTCTGTGGACCCCAAAAGAGTTTCAAGGGTAAACGTTCAATTTCACTGTTTCCTATGGTGTGGGCCACCTGAGTTCCAGTTAGAGCTGATATTTGGAGGGGGGCTCCACGTCCTAAGGGACTACGAGATGGACAGTGTGGATGATCCACATACATCATGGTGGGGCCCACGGCTGGGACCCGTGTGTCCCTGCCAGTTCACGCCCGCTAGTGCACGCATGCGCTGCTTGCCCTTTGACAACGGTAGTAGCAATGACTACTGCTGTATTGTTTTTTTTTTTTTTGAAAATACCATTTTTTTTTTGAGGTTTTTCTGGGGTAGGGCCTACATCAACAAAATCCGACCTTGCTATTATTCCCTATGACTCAATACAAACCATCAAGCCCAATATTTGATGATTTTTGGCATACAGGAACGTCGGGGCATATTTCAACGGTATAAATACTGTTTTCAAGGCTATGGCCCGCAAGAAAGTTTGATCAGTTCCATTTTTTTTGGCTCAATGGCTAAAATGAGCTTGAAAATGAAATGGATGACTCGGATTGAAAACATACATCAAGGTGGGGCCTGCATGGGTGGCCCTCCCCAAAACTTGTGAACCAAGCTTTTATTTGTGTTTCCTAAAACGTCCAAGGAGTCCAGCACCCTTGGACGGCTTGGTACAATACATGCATTTAAAGTGGGCCCCACGTTAATGTGGTCCACTTTAATATTGGTGTTTTCCATTCATCTATAAGGTTAGGGCCCACATGGCTTAGATGGCCATAAGGTCCACTTGTTTAGATTCCACATGCACATCATGTGGGGCACAACATAATGAAAGGAAGGGGAGAGAGAGAGAGAGAAAAAGGATTACACGTGCATGGAGGGCTTCGCCACTATGAGCCCTCTCATCTATATCTCTAATCATACATCAAATGAGTCCTGCTACATGTGGGCCCACCGATCAAAATCAATGGTGGTGGTCCTTTCTCCACCACAATGAAAGGTTTAGATGACCTTACTTATGCAAGAAAAATAAACATCATGGTGGGATCCATGGAGAATGGCCCCATCATGGAATGATCTTGAAATCAAGGTGGGCCATTGGCCACATTTAGGGTCTAAAATGAGATACATACCATCGATTGGTAGGCCTCACTTAACCCATTATCAAAATAAGAAATCTACACCTATAGAAGCACCCATCGTCCGATCTTCTTGGTTCGTTGGAAAGCCGACCTCCTTATGCTTCACTTTGATGGTGGATGATGAGAGATGAATGGCTAGGATGGTAGCTTTTGGGAGAGGAAGTGGGCCACAAAATTATAAAATTTTCTCTCACTTGGAGGAGCTTGGACGTGTGACCTTCTTGGTTGCTTGGGATTTAATTTTTTTTTGAGAAAGAGGTGTGGTTAAGGGAGATGTGAGTGATGGATGGGAGGTTGTACTTGACATGTATGGGTGTGTAAGAGGGAGGGTGAGAAAGATTTAACTTGTGATGTTGCTTGACTTATAGAGAAAGAAAACATGGGTTGCTTTGTACTTGACATGAAGTGATTGATTGATTGATTTGATTGATTTGATTGATGAGACATGTTGTAGAGATTCTCTTGAAGTTCACAACGTGCGACATTTCTTCAGAATGAACACAGGCCGACATCTTCTACCCTGGGTATCGGATCGGTGCGCGAATCACGACGTTAGAACCACGACAACGGCGCAGTCGCTATGATACAGGTTTCGGTTTGAGCCGACTTTGGTATGCGGGATCTGACTTAAGATCACATGCAATCATCGGATACGAGTCGAGAATTATCAAAATTCGACTGGAAGGACTGCAGAAGCCAACAGAACGGTACGGTATAGGATATGGGTCTTACAATTATGGTGTACTAACATTAAAGTTTTTTCTATCACAGGTGAATTATATATACTTTGGATACCTTAGGAGATTAAAATAAAACTTTATGTTGAGGTCCATAAATTTCTCTGGACATTCATGCTCCAGGGCATCCTGACCTATTGTAAAAAGGGCTTTTGGATGATCTTGTTGAGAAATCTAGTGAGAAATTTATTAAGATACTCGCCGGAGGAGAAACCTTGCTGCATGATTGAGTAGATTTCTCTTACTTTGGTAGTTTAGGATTAGAATTTATTGCTTTTATAAGATTAGGGTAGTTTACTTTTAGTTTGTCTAGTCTTTGTACTAACCCATCTTCACACTGAGATCTTTGAAATAACATAAATTCTATTTCTTGAGATACTACCTTTACATCACTTCTCCTATGCATTGCATGCTTATATCTTTTACATTTAGGACAATGTAGATTTTAGGTTAGGGGTGTGTATTAAGTAAACTAATCAGTATTTTCTTAGTTTTTGAGTAGAAATTGTTAAAAATTTTCAATTTTTCAAGTAAAAACCTATTTGGAAAGTGGTAGTTTGTGTATTTAAGAATACCTTGAGTTGAACAATAACATACAAATTAAATATTGAATTATTGGAGTTTGATTAACCGAGTAGACTATTGTCTAAGTTCTTGCATTTAATTGATTAGGAGGAAGTTTGAATATCATGTTGATCTAAATCACAAGACACATTCAATTTGCTTTTTGTGAATAATATTAGAATTTCTACTTGTTAGTATGTGAATCATTGATAGATATTGAGAATTGAGTTTGGAGAATTTTATCAACCTTAAAAGATGAAAAGAACCAGTTAAAAAATAGTGAGATCGACAAAAATGTCATGTATGATGAAAAGACGGGTAAAGAATGACAAAGAATAAAAGAATGTAAGTCTGAAGAAGAATGGAGATAAGGAGACTGAAGATACTGAATGAATACAAGTGACCTTCGATATAAAATCAAAAACTGAAAAAAGAAGGAAAAGGTGGATAAGTTCAAAATTAACACTTGAGTTTTCAACCAATCTTGAAGTGGTGAGCATGGCTAACATTATGAAATAAGAGTATTCTCATAGGGATTAAGTTGATTTTCACCAAGCACATTGAAAAACTTGATATATGAACTTATACTCTTATGTAATTGATAAAGAATATATTTGATTGATTGCTTATGTGCTTTAGCTCTAAGTTTTCAAAATCCCGCTTTCTTGTTTTATTCCTACTCATTCATACTTGATTGTGCAAAAGATTATTTTCTGAAAAAGGTTTGAGCATTGAGAATTAAAGATTATGTCATACATGTTTTTCTTAGGACCAACAAAATGTTGGTTGGGGGTGTGTTGAGTGTCAAATATTGCATATTTTTCCGTATTTATATCTTGGTTTGATGAACATGATAATACTTAATGAGTATATTTTATACGCGTTTGTGTCGCAAGGTAAATCTGAGAGTTTAGATTGAAAAGAATGTTAAAAGTATGAATTTGATGCTCAAGAATCACCAAGGCACGAGATGGATCTTAAGAGACTAAGATTGAAGAATTTACATGCCAAAGATTTAAGGAAGCCAAGTGATGGATGGAGAGAATCGAAGATTTCAAGTGAAGAAAAGGAATCTTGAAAATTATCCTGAAAACAGATTTCGGGACAAAAAACATAGTTTTGAAAAACTGTAAAAAAGACTTCGATTCAATCGAAGGTACTTAGATAAATTAAAGGTTCAATTAAAGGTATTTAGATGCATCGGAGGTGCAATCAAGAAGTTCAGGATTTTCAAGCCAAACTAGCTGGACAGTTTGGGACCAATTTCGATTCTATCGAAGGTACTTTGATGCATCGAAGCTTTTATCGAATCTTCCATCGAAGACCCTTCGATGACATCAAAAGATTACACAGATTTTAAGCAGACTGCATAAATTTAAAGCGGTTTCTAGATTTTTCCAACTTGGTGCAAAAGTCAGAGTTCCACAACTATAAATAGGACTCCCTAAGATGCTCTGAAGCATCTTCTAGGGTTTGGAAAGGGAAATTAATTAGGACTAGGTGGAGCGCCAATGATGTTCTTCTACTTCGATTTCTTTATAGATTCTAGTAGATTTTTTTACTTTTCTTATGTTTTTGAATTAGTTATGACTAGTTAAAGCTCTTAGCTAGGGCTAAGAGGTGAAGCTTGTAGCTTGTTGGGATGTTTATCTTACTTTGATTAATGTTTATATTGACCTGCATTGATTTCTAGTTGATTTTAAGGAATATTTTTAGTGTTCAATGGTTTGTTATGACTCAAATTATAATAAATCTACGATAGCTTTGAATATCTTCTTTTCTTCCTTGAGATAATGGGATTGGTAAATCCCGTTGTTTGCCATCGTCTCCTAGGAATTGTTGGGTGACGGAATCCCTTCCACTTCTTCAGAATTCTCTTCCATTAAGTCTGGATTAATGAGAAGTTCAAAGATTTGATCATCTCTCCTTCCAATTGGATAAGATAGGACTCTGATTCCAATTAGATCTCTTGAATTAAGTAAGGTAGCATCTTGATAGCTTCAAGTGGATCCTTGGCACCCTAGTTTCCACCTTTGAATTCTTTAGTTTTAATCAAAAACATTCACAATTACTCCATCTTATTCTAGATTTAGGTTTAGATCTTCTTCTAGTTCTAGTTCTAATTACTTTCAAAATACGTACAAGTTTAGTCCCTGTGGATTCGACCTTGGTCTCACCAAGATTATTATTACATCGCGACCCTGCACTTGGGGTTGTGAACAACTACCACCACTATGTTACCCAGATAACACTTGATCCACTCTCTGTCTATTCTTGGTACGTAAGACTTTTCTTTGAAACAATAAGTGTCTGAAAGGCTTCAACATTTCACCTTTTAATGGGACCCACTGTGATATGTGTAAGACTCACTTCAATCATTAGATGTGTAATCTCATATTGGGCCCATAGAAAAAAAAAATCAGGGTAATTTGTGAATGAAGTAGGCCATGCCAATGGAAACAATTGGGAGAGGTGTTCACACCCCAAGTATGGGGTTATGATGTAGTAATAATCTCAGTAAGACCGAGGTCGAATCCACAGGGACTGAACCTTGTACGTAATCTAAAAGTGCGAACAAGAAATCTAAATCAAAGGTTTTTTAAGAGAGTAATGGTGAAATATTAAACTAAGACTTGTGAAATTCAAATGTAGGAAACTAGGGTTTTTAGAGGATCCACTTGTAGAGATCATGGAGATCTATGCTTTATTCAAAAACACATTTGGACTCAGAGTCCTATCTTCATTCAGATGGAAGATATAATATTAAAATCAACTATGAACTTCCTTTAATCAAGTTTTCACGAGAGGAGAGGTATGCGGATTAGACTTGATTCCATCACAAGACCATGCCTAGGAGACAAAGTAAACAACAGAATTTAACCAATCCACATCCAATTTGAGAGAGTTATGAACATAGGGAAGGATTCCGTCATCCATCCATGCCCTTGAGATGATGGTGAACAACAGGGTTCCTACGATTATAACTTTCATACATGCATGTAAAATACCAGAAGATTTCACAGATCCATTGTAATTTCAGTCACAACAAATCATTAAAAACTAGAGGCATTCCATATGAACAAACTAGAATCAGATAGAGTTTATAAATTAAATTAAATCAAAAGGCATAAAGAAAAGTCTCCCATCTCACTACAAGCTTCACCTCTTAGCCCTAACTAAGAGGTTTATCTTGGCATGATCAAGATTAGATTAAAAATCTCTTAAAAAATATAAAGGAAAGAGAAGAAAAACAAGGAAGAAGAAAGAAGAAAACTCTAGATGATGAAATTGACCGATCCACGCTCCTTGCTTTCTCTCTCTCCCTTGCTCTTCCATGTCCCCAGATGATCCTCTCTCTCTTACTCTTCCCTTTTTATAGCTGTCTGTAAGTCAGTTTGCTGTGGAGAAAGTTGCGTGTGCAGCAAGAAAAAGATGCAACTTCTTGCGTTTGGAGAAGAATTGCAATGCAAAATCAACTCATCTATTGATTTTGACATCTTGACTAGGGTCACAGCGTCCCTATGGACATATTGAATGGCCCAGATCACCCATCCAACTATGATTGGGATCACAGAACGGCCCACGGAGGGCCAGACATGCGGACGCATGTCCCTACAAAAAATAAGGTACGCTGAGATGCTTGGTGGGCTCCACATTGGTGTTTTCAAGAAATTTGACCCGTTCATTGGATTCTTGGCGAAATTTTACTCGGAAAGGAGTGGTTTTGGTCGAGTTTTGGTACGGTCTACTTTATAAAATCAATTCATCATCTATCCTGTGTTTTTTGGCCATCCACATGTATACGTGCATAAGGAACCAAAATTCCACCATGGTAAGGGTCATGCCCCCCCCCCCCCCCCCCCCCTTGGACACAATGGACTGTCCAGATCTTTCAAATGGCTGATGGGTGGGGCCCACAAGCAAAACCCCAATCAGATAGGTGCGTCTGTTAGGTGTTTTGCACAGAGAAGAGAGAGAGAGAGAGAGAGAGAGAGAGAGAGAGAGAGAGAGAGAGATGGGTCAACCCAGGTTTGACCAAGCTGACCATCCGATGTGGCACGGACAATGTGCACCCCATGTACACGCGCTGTACATGTGGGGTCTACTGTGATGTACATGTAAAATCTGCTCTGTCCATTTATTGTGCAACCTCATGTAAGGCATTAAGACCAAAATTGAAGTATATCCAAATATCAGGTGGGCCTCAAATCAAGATTGTAGGGGCTGATCTGTCCGTTGGGCCACTTTTACAAGAATCTAATGGCTAATATTTGATGTGTACGGTTAATTTATGGTCCTTATGTCATATATGAAGTTTCCAGCCGAACGGATGGTGGAAACCCTTTGATCTTACATTCTGGATGATTTTCGGGCCTGTTTGGACCCAATCAATTGATTTTCTTGTATCTCTGGCATGCAATTTCTTCAATCTCAGTCCCTCGGGCTTCGTCCCTTGCCTTGGTGATTCTGGAGCATCAAATCCATGCATTTAGTACCCTTTTTCAGTCCAATCTCTTAAATACACCTTGCAACACAAACACGATTAAAAGAGAGCGTTGAACAATATCATGTTCGTAAATTCGGGTAATAACTGAGGTCTAATATGCAATATTTGACCCTCAATAAGCGGCATCCAGCCTTAATTTTTACAGGGCCCACTCTATTAATCCTTGGAAATCCACTCCAACCATTAAATGCCACACTAAAAGTTAGACCTAATGCCCAAAATATCAAGCCCATACATGATTCAACAACAACCTACCAAGGGAGACAATTTGGAGGATAAGCTTTCCTCGTATACTGTTTTTAGCCATGTGGTTCACCCAAACCACGGATGGAGTTGAAATTTAGGCTATGGGCCCAGCGTGAGGTGAATCATCGGATGATTAGGGTGGATTTCACATTAAAACCATGGTGGGGCCTTTCCAAGACAATAAGTGGCAACATTTATGAACATTAATTTATGTTTAAATTAGACAGCTAGTTGGACCATCTAACTAGTTCTATATATATATATATATATATATATATATATATATATATATATATATATATATATATATATATATATATATATATATATAAGAGCTACACACGAATTGAGTTAGCTCAGTTAGCTCGAACTGATTTTTTGAGCTCAAAAAAATTTCGAGCTGAGTTCAAGCTTGCTCAAGATCGACTCGACTCGGATCACACACCAACTTGGATTGAACCAATTTGGTGAGTTAGTTATTTTACTATTAATATTGCTTAGCAAGTGTTTGATAAAATGACTCAAAGAACTGTCGGCTAGTGGCGAGGAAGGTATGGATATGAAACAAATACCCTTGTATCTTGATTTTTATGTTGCCTATTGAGTATTTGATGAAATACCTGTAAATCGATGCTACTGCTTTACATTCCGTGAGAAATTGAAGGTGCACTCCATGTGTTTGAGAAAATGCCGCAGAGGCTCGATCTTAGCTCAAACTGCTCGAGCTATTGACCTAACCAAGCCGAGTTGGCTAGTCAGGCTCGAGGACCAAGTCGAGCCGAGTCTAGTGATTACTTCCCTCCAAGTGTAGAGGTTTGTAAGTAGTATCTCGTGAATACAGAGTCGATCCCACAGGGAGATGAATTGTGAGAAGGAAAAAAAATCAAATGCAAAATAAACTAAGTAATAAAAACTAAACTGATGATTTGATTTTGAGATTTTTGAATGGATGTAATTCAATTGAATAAAAGAACACCTAAGCTTCAAAGTTCCACACATAGGTTAATGTTCCAAAATCATGATGACTTGGATAACACAACTAGGATCTGAGCACTATTGTTAGCCTAGTCGGAAAATAAGATAGTTTAAATATTTTAGAAAGTGATATAAAATATTAGAAAATCATGAATTTGCATCATTGACATATATTCTCAAGCGTCAATGATTTTAAGTATTCAATATCTATAGGATAATGAATATCAAAGAAATATAACAGGTTAAAAACCTCTCTTATCTAGGAAATTTGATTGATCTAGGCTAAGCCTATCTATTAATGTGGATCTCATATGATGGAAACATATGAATCTCATAAGAGGATAAAAAATAAAACTTAAATAATAGACAACATGCACACACCATTCTTCTCATCATTAAAACAATCAATCATCATAATCTTATATAAATATTAAACCCCTGTGCTTCCCTTCTAACTTGGGCTAGAAGGAACTTAGAAAAACATAATTAAATTGCAGAAATAAAAAACAATAAGAAAGAAAAAATGCAAATAAAAAAGATCTAAAATAAAAAATAACTTATAAAGTTTTAATAAAACTAAAAACTCTTTAAAAACCCTAAATTTTTCTTTGGAATACCTTGAATGATGTTTAGGAATGCCCTAGGAAGCCCTATTTATAAGTAGCGAACTCCAATTTTCGTACAAAGTTGAAACTCTAAAAACTGCTTCTAATATAAGTATTTTTTTAAAATAGACTTCTCACTGCATAGTTCGTTTAAACAGACTTCCTGCTCTGTAGTTTTTCAAAATAGACTTCACAGCTTCAAAATACACTTTTTCAGGACGATTTCAGGATTCTTCACTTCAAATCATCAATTCTCTTCATTCTCACTTGGTTTTCTTGTATCTTTGGCATTTGAATACATCAATCTTGGTCTCCTAAGATCCATCCTTTTCTTTGGTTAATCTTGAGCATCAAATCCATGCTTTTTAGTGCCCTTTTTCAATCCAAGCACTTAAATTCAGTTTGCAACACATGCATGAGTAAAATAGAATATTAAGATGATTTATGTTTATAAAACCAAGAGATAAATGAGAAAAATTATACAATATTGGAGTCTCAACACACCCCCAACCAGCATTTTTCTTGTCCAAAGAAAAATAAGCGAAAAATAAAATAAAAATAAGAATAAAAATTAATTATAGAAATAAAATTAAAATGAAAATAAAATTCTAACTACACTACTTTCGCAGGTAATCTCGATTGCATTTATCATATGCAACAAGTCTTTAAACCCCTAGGTTTCTCCTAATAGATGAGTTAGAGTCTCATAAGGGTTTCTAGGAATGTTACCCACAGACATTGAAAACATGAAAAATAGTTCAAAACTCAGAAATTTATACAATTATGCCTCCATTCATCATATTAATTTCAAAACAAAACAATAGTTACCCTAAGTATAAAGTTAGTTAGAATCTCAATTTTCTAATCCATTACATCCTTAAGTTCAGAGACCTAATCAAAATTTAGAATAGTTATGATCTAATATCCTTAGATGCTCCGTGATACTAGTCTAACTTTAAGAAATATGCATGTTCTCTATCTAACTTCTTTCAATCATTCCAAGAATATGAAATCTCTAATTGTCTCATTTTTTTCATGTCATTTATTCTTTTATCATCATATCCTCATTTTTATAGACCACCCTTAGATGAAGATTCCCACTGGGTTTGCTTCATAACCCAAGGTATCGTACTTGTAATGATAATAGTAATGGATACTTAGGTATCTTTACTCCAGATTACTGACACGATTGTTATAGTCATTACATTCATGCTCTATAATAAAAGTTTCTTTTTTCATCATTTGTTTCCTTCAATATTATCTCTTTTAAGCATATATCAATGATACTAGTTCATTTAACCTTGTTTGAATCAAAAGTTATTATTCTATTTCACATATTGTATTCCTCACTTAGTTAGTTAGGGTGTATTGTGAATTCAGTACATCAAACTATAACTCATTTTAAACTAGTGATTAGATAATTGAACTCAAGTCTATAATTTTCAGTTATCAGATTTCTGACTACTATCATCATAGACCAAGTATTAACTTTACCTTTAAAATTCGCATAATATCATGTTTACATTCTTATATATAAAAATATTATTTTAAAAATGTTGAAAAAAATTTCTCCATAAAACTAAAAGTAAACGTAAACCTAACTGAAACCTAATAATAATAATAATAATAATAATAATAATAATAAATAAATAAATAAATAAATAAACTGAAACTAAAAAAAAAAAACATTCACATGGGTGACTATCCACACCCCCAACCTAAAATTTACATTGTCGCCAATGTAATGATAATATAATGCAGAGAACAATAAAAATAAAAGAAAGGGTGGATAATACCTATCATGAAAAACTCACCTACTATGTGACACTAAAAGGAATTGAATATGATACAAATTCAGAAATGTTCCGTTAGACTAGGGGTATCATTCTGAATATTCTAGCTCATGAAGAAGGACAGACTCCTCTCCCAAAGGAAAGTTTTCCACATAAGGCTTCAATCTCTGACCATTAACCTTGTACACATTACCATTACATGGATTCTTAATTTCAATAGCCCCATGAGTATAAACATTCTTCACAATGAAGGGGCCTGTCCATCTTGATCATAACTTTCTTGAAAAGAACTGAAGACGAGAATTATACAATAGGACCTTTTGCTGAAGTTCAAAATTCTTCCTCAGAATATTTTTGTCATGAAAAGCTTTGGCCCTCTCTTTGTATATTTTAGAATTTTCATAGGAGTCTCTCCTTCGCTCCTCTAATTCATTCAACTCTAATTTTCTTTGTCCACTTGCTTGGTCCATATCAAAGTTTAATTTCTTTATTGTCCAGTATAGGCTCTATGTTCTAATTCCACGGGCAAGTGGCAAGCCTTCCCATATACCAATCTGTATGGAGACATTCCAATCGGGGTCTTATAAGCAGTCTTATAAGCTCATAAAGCGTTGGATAGTTTGAGGGACCAATCCTTCCTATCCGGTCTTATAGTTTTCTCTAAAATGTGTTGAATTTCTCAATTAGAAATTTCAGCTTGCCTACTCGTTTGTGGGTCATATGAGGTGCTCACTTTATGCTTGATGTCATATTTCTTCATTAAAGCCTCAAATGTCCTATTATAAAAGTGAGACCCGTCATAACTAATGATGGCCTTTGGAGTTCCAAATCTAGAAAAAATATTTTTCTTTAGGAATTGTATGACCACTTTGTTGTCATTGGTCCTACTTGAAACTGCCTTAATCCACTTTGAAGCATAGTCCAAACCAACCAATATATAAAGAAATCTATAAGAAGATGAAAATGGGCCCGTAAAATCAATACCTTAACAATAAAAAATCTCCAATGATAAAATTGGGGATAAAGGCATCATGTTGTGCCAGGACACTCTTTCCAACCTTTGACATCTATCACAAGCAACACAAAAAGTATGGGCGTCTTTAAACATAGTGAGTCAGTAAAAATCACACTGTAGAATTTTTGCAGTGGTTTTCTTAGCAGAAAAATGGCCACCACATGCTTCCATGTGTCAAAAGAAAATAACACTCTGAACTTCATCATCTAGGACACAACATTTAAAAATTTGATCAGTCCCATATTTATATAAATACGGGTCATCCTAGAAGAAGTTCATAACCTCAGTTTCAAAACACTTCCTATCTTGTGACTTCCAATGATATGACATTTTTCCCGTTACAAGATAGTTTACTATATCCGCATACTAAGGAAATTTGGAGATCGTAAATAATTGTTCATCAGGAAAAGTGTTCTGGATTTACATCTCCTCTGTAGAATCATCTAACACTAATCTGGAAAGGTGATCGGCCACTACATTTTTTACTCCCTTCTTATCTTTTATCTCTAAGTTAAATTCTTAGAGTTGGAGAATCCATCTCAAAAGTCTTGGCTTTGCATCCTTCTTAGATAACAAATATTTCAAAGCTGAGTGGTTTGTGAAAATGACCACTTTAGATCCTAGCAAGTAGGACCTAAACTTATCTAAAGCAAAAGCTGCTGCAAGTAACTCTTTTTCAGTTATTGAGTAGTTCACTTGGGTCGAGTTTAGAGTTCTACTCACATACTAAATAACGTAGGGCCGTTTATCTTTCCTTTGGCCCAAAACAACCCCTATGACATAATCACTTGCATCGCACATTAGTTCAAAAGGAAGTGTCCAATCTAGTAGAAAAATGAGAGGTGTAGTGGTAAGGGATGATTTAATTTTATTAAAAGCACTTGTACACTCATCTGTCCACTTAAATGGAACATCCTTTTAAAGAAGATTAGTTAAGGGTCGAGTAATGACACTAAAGTTCTTGATGAATCTTCTATAAAAGCCAATATGCCCTAAAAGTGATCTAATATCTCTAATAATTCAGGGGATAGGTAGATTAGCTATAATGTCGAGTTTTAAGTGATTTACCTTAATTCCATTTTTGGAGATAATATGGCCCAAAACAATTTCCTTTTGAATCATGAAATGACATTTCTCCCAATTTAAGACAAGGTGTTTCTCAAGACAAGAGATAAATTTTTGAGGCATTCCTCAAAACTACTCCCAAATACAGAGAAGTCATCCCTGAAAATCTCAAGAAACTTTCCAATAATATTTGAAAAAATACTTAACATACACCGTTGGAAAGTTGATAGAGCATTACACAATCCAAATGACATCCATTTGAAAGTAAATATGCTAAATGGACAAGTGAACGTGGTTTTCTCTTAGTCTTCCAGGGCTATCTCTATTTGGTTATATTCAAAATATCCATCAAAAAAATTATAGAAGGTGTGACCTGCTACCCTCTCTAAAACTTGATCAATGAATGGTAGAGGGAAATGGTCCTTCTTTGTGACGTGGTTCAATTTTCTATAATCAATGCAAACACGCCAACCTGTGGTGACACGTGTTGGTATGAGTTCATTATTAGAATTGTCTACAATAGTTATTCTGAATTTCTTTGAGACTACTTGAGTTGGACTCACCCAAACACTATTAGATATTGGATAAATGATTCCTGCATCCAACAATTTAATCACCTCATTTTTTACAACTTCCATCATGTTTGGATTGAGACACTTTTGAGGTTGTCTAATTGGTTTGATGTCCTCATCGGGGTGGATCTGATGAGTGCATATGGAAGGGCTTATACCCTTGATGTTAGAAATGGCCCAGCCCAAGGCTCCTTTGTGGTCCCTTAAAATATTCAACAATTTAATCTCTTGATTCCTGTCTAAAAATGAAGAGAGCACCACAGGATAAGTTTTATTTTCACCGAAGTATACATACTTATGCTCATTTAATAGTGGTTTTAAATCAAGCTTTAAAAAATTAGTTAGTGATGACAGAGGTCGCAAGTCCTTGATAGATAGAATTTGAGGGCGTAGTCTTCATTGGTACATACCAATGTCTTGGGTGGTAGAGCTCTCATTATCATTAGAAATTTCAATAAGCACTTTTTCTAAATTAGAATTTTTCAAGTACCCAATGACTCAAATCAATTCCTTAGTCAGACTAGGTTCCAATTCCTCTTCTTCTATCAAGCAGTCTATGAAATTCAAATCATGGATTTCATTATTATCAATGGGCTACTTACGTAGATTGAAAATATTTAGCTTTAGAGTCATATTATCAAAAGACAAGTTCATAATTTCATTCCTGCAATTTATGATTGCATTTGAAGTTGCTAAGAATGGGCAGCCTAAAATGATGGGAACTTGAGCGCTAGCATTTACACATGGTTCAGTGTCTAGTATAATAAAATTCACGGAGAAGTAGAATTTCTCCACTTAGACTAGTACATCCTTTAAAATTTCCCTTGGTACTCAATGGATTGGTCAATGAGTTGGAGTGTAATCGTGGTTGGTTTAAACTCGCCTAACCCCATTTGTTTGTAAACCGAATAAGGTACTAAGTTGACACTTGCACCCAAATCTAGTAAAGCATGCTCAATTTGGTAATTTCTAATAATACAAGGAATAGTGGAAGTTTCCGAGTCTTTGTATTTGGGTACAACCCTTTGTTGAATGATAGATCTCACTTTCTTGGTAAGGAAGGCCTTTTTGTGCACATTTAATTTTCTCTTTACAGTGCACAAGTCCTTGAGATATTTAGCATATGATGAAATTTGTCTAATGACATCAAGTAAAGGAATATTGACAGTAACCTTTTGGAGCACATCCAACACCTCTTGATATTTCATGGGGACAGTCGGATTCTAAAGTCTGGATGGGAATGGAACTGAAGGCTCATATGACTTAGTCTCCTTATTCTTTTGCTGTTGCTGCTCTTGAACCATAGTCGGTTCATCATTTTCTTGAGACAGTGGCTCATCCTCCGATATTTCTACCGGTTGCATTATCTTATTATCAACCTCTTTTACACTTCTCAAGGTAATGATGTAGCTCATTTGAATTTGAGTCTTCAATGAAATATGTGTTTCTAGGGTTTGGCACAGGTTGAGAAGGAAGGGTGCCTTTTTCCCTAGCATTTATCTGAGTCTCAATCTTAGCCATAGCTGTCTTTAATTTCTGATTTGATTGGATTAGAAACTGATACATTTGAGCTTGAGAGTTCATGAATGCGTTCAATGTATCCTCCACAGATGATCGCTTTGGCGGGGGCACATATGGTGTATTGTTAGGTACCTCAAAGAAGTTATTTTGTGGAGGCATTTGAGGTGCATTGGGTGCATTAATTTTTGGTCCATTCCTCTAACTAAGATTATGATGGTTACGCCAATTTGGATTATACATGTTTTCCATTGGTTGCATAACTGACCTTTGGTAGTTATTTATAGCATTTACGTGATCATGCTCATGCGTGATATTTTGTACGACTGAGATTATTGGACAATCCTTTGTGTCATGGTCTGTACTACCATAAATGCTACAAAAATTACCTAAGAAAGTGTTTGCTTTAACCATATTAACCTTCTTAATTTCCAAGGCTTCGACCTTTCTAGCCAATGCAACAAATTTTGCATTAAGGTCATCTTCCTCTCTTAGGACATACATCCCCGCTTTCTCTCTAGGAATGGGTTTAGTTTGGTCTGATTTAGTAGAGACATCCCATGTCTGCATATTCTCTGCTAACATATCTAGAAAATCCCAAGCCTCATTATGATCTTTGTCAAGAAAGGTTCCACCACACATCATCTCTATGAACTGACGGGTATCCATGATGAGCCACTTTTGAAAAGCATTAATCACGTGCCTTGGTTCATAACCATGATGTGGATAAGTAATTAGAAGGTCTTTGAAGCGCCCCAAGCTTGAAAAAAATAGTTCATTTCCCTTTTGGGAGAATAACATGATTTCTTATTTTAATGCATTTGTTTTGTGCTCGGGAAGAAACTTTTTCAAAAATTCTCTACTTAAGGCTTGCCATGAAGTGATGGTATTAGGTCTTAAAGAATTGAGCCATGCTTTGGCCCGATCCTTTAGAGAAAATGAGAATAACCTAAGCTTAAGTACATCCCTATTGCCAGTATTTACTTGTAAAGTTACAATTACTTCCTCAAAGTCCTTAAGGTACAAGTAGGGACTTTCAGAATTCAAGCCATAAAATTTAAGAATTAATTGAATCACACCTTGTTTAAAATCAATGTTCCCTGTGTGAGCAGGGAACACTATGCAAGATGGTAAAGTTGATCTCTCAGGGTGTAAATGTTCACATAAAGTTCGTAGTTGGTTTAACACATTCCTATGAACTTCATTTTCATCCTCAAGAGGAGGATTATGTTGATTTTCTCTGTTTTGATTTATAGTTGGATCTGACAGATTTGGATTTGGATTATCAACTGGGTTTGCCATGGAATCCAAGTGATGTTGAGCGCCTCTTCTAAGTGAATGATCAAGGCCTGAAACTAGTCTGCCTAGGAGGAGAGTCGATTGTTTTGATCCCTACTCCAATGGGACATAAACCATCCACACCATACAATAAATACCACTAATTTAAATAACAAGTATGATACTTAAAATAATAATAAAAACTTAACCAACAACCCAAGCGGCAGGGCCGACCATGAGGGATCAGTCCACAAAGCAAAAATAAATTAACAACCTAGGTGACAGGGTCAACTATGAGGGTTTAGTCTACAAAGTAAAAATAAATCAACAACTTAGGTAGTAGGGTTGACCATGAGGATTCAGTCCATAAAGTAAAAATAAATCAATAACCCAGGCGGTAGGGCCGACCATGAGGGTTCAGTCCACAAAGAAAAAATAAATCAACTACCCAGGCAGTAGGGTAGACCATGAGGGTTCAGTCCATAAAGTAAAAATAAATTAACAACCTAGGCGGCAGGGCCGACCATGAGGGTTCAATCTACAAAGAAAAAATAAATCAATAACCCAAGCGGAAGGTCCGACCATGAGGGTTCAGTCCACAAAAAAAAATCAACTAAAGTAAAACTAATGCAGAAATTAAACTATGATAATCTGAAAAATAGATTCAACGGATGATCTTTATAATCAAACAGCAACTGTAGGACAACCATAACACTTGGGTGATAAAATCCCAAGCAGGGAACCATATGTCATAGTTAGTGCTTGAAAGACCCAACTGAATTTACTTTCAAAGAAAAAAAAATCTAAAGAAAATTTGGAGGGTTTAGAAGAGAACTTACTTTAGAAGAAAACTTACCTTACCTACCTTGCATGCATAGATTTGATCTATCTTATTCTCTCCCAGGCAACGGTGTCAAAAACTTGATTGCTTCCCTCCAAGTGTAGAGGTTCGTAAGTGGTATCTCGTGAATACAGAGTCGATCCCTCATGGAGATGAATTGTGAGACGGAAAAAGAAATCAAATGCAAAACAAGCTAAGTAATAAAAACTAAACTGATGATTTGATTTTGGAATTTTTGAATGGATGTAATTCAACTGAATAAAATAACACCTAAGCTTCAAAGTTCCACACATAGGTTAATGTTCCAAAATCATGATGACTTGGATAACACAACTAGGATCTGACCATTATGGTCAGCTTAGTAAGAAAATAAGATAGTTTAAATATTTTTAAAAGTGATATAAAATATTAGAAAATCATGGATTTTCATCATTGACATATATTCTCAAGCGTCAATGATTTTAAGTATTCAATATCTATAGGATAGTGAATATCAAAGAAATATAACAGGTTGAGAACCTCTCCTATCTAGGAAATCTGATTGATCTAGGCTAAGCCTATCCATTCATGTGGATCTCATATGATGAAAACATATGGATCTCACAAGAGGATAAAAAATAAAAATTAAATAATATACAACATGCATATACCATTCTTCTCATCATTAAAATAATCAATCATTATAATCTTAAAGAAATATTAAACCCATGTGCTTCCCTTCTAGCTTAGGCTAGAAGGAACTTAGAAAAACATAATTAAATTGTAAAAATAAAATGCAACAAGAAAGAAAAAATGTAGGTAAAATATAACTTATAAAGCTTTAATAAAACTAAAAACTCTTTAAAAACCCTAAATTTTACTTTGGGATGCCTTGATTGATGTTTAGGAATGCCCTAGGAAGTCCTATTTATAAGTAGGGAACTTCAATTTTCGTACAAAGTTGAAAACCCTAAAAACCACCTCAAATATAGGTATTTTTTCAAAATAGACTTCTCATTGCATAGTTCATTTAAAACAAACTTCGTGCTGTGCAGTTTTCTAAAATAAACTTCACAGCTTCAAAATACACTTTTTCAGGACGATTTCAGGATTCTTCACTTCAAATCGTCGATTCTCTTCATTCGCCACTAGGTTTTCTTAGATCTTTGGCATGTGAATGCTTCAATATTGGTATTCTAAGATTCATCCTTTTCCTTGATAAATCTTGAGCATCAAATCCATGCTTTTTAGCACCATTTTTCAATCCAAGCACTTAAATTCACCTTGCAACATATGCATGAGTAAAATAGAATATTAAGATGATTTATGTTCATAAATCTAAGAGATAAATGGGAAAAATTATGCAATATTTGAGTCTCAACATCTAACTGTGCTAGGCTCGACTCGGTTCAACTTGTGTAACCTCTAATATAAATCCACCTTTCATTTGGATTGCTAGCTTATTTTAGGACATGAGGAAAAGAAAAAGGTGAATTTTAAACTAAATGATGCCATATGAGAGGAAAATGACTACTGTTGAAACCTTTTTGGACGCTACCTTGATGTTTATATGCCATCCAAACTATTTATAAAGTCTTTCCCATTACAAATGAATTGTAAACACAAAACTTATCTTGGTATAAAAGTTATGTGGCCATATGAATGGTTCAACGATAGTCATTTAATCCTCATTGTTTCTGCTCGTGTGGACCACTTGATTTTTAGATGCATTGCATTTTTTTGTCTTGTGTCCTAAAAAGAGCTAGAAAAATGGATGGACGGGGTGGATTTCTCCCAAACGTCATGGAGGGCCCCACCTGGCTTGAAGCGAAGAAACTTCCTATTAAAGCCTTTAATAGGAAGTCAAAACCCTTTCGATAATCAAAATTTTTATTGTTTTGATGTATGAGATGATGAAATATTTGGGTGAATCAAATAGGTGATTTAAATTCAAAAAAAGAAGAAATTAAAAGAAATGGGACAAAAGACTTATAGAGTTTAGTTGAGGTGTGATGTGATTCACTTGACTTGAAAACAAACTTGCTCCCCTTGGACAGCGAACCAAGTGCAATAGATTTTCAGAAAAATTGACCTCCAAGATACAACAACTATGATCTGGTCCCAGCAATACACTCATTACACACGGGCTTGAACCACTTGTAGTGTAACCAGAAAGTACTGAGTTAACTCAATGACGAACTCAACAACCAAAACTCATAAAATAGAAATAGGAACTTAGAGAGTTTTCATTATAGATCAGAAAGAATTTCATGGTTTTTTTTTAAATGGAATGGAAGTCCTTATATAAACCTTAAAGTAGTGCATTCATGTAATGCCCCAACTTTTCAGGACCCGAGTACGTGACCCGTTTCGCAAAAACCCAAGTGTTAACCTTAAAAGATGGTCAAATTCGAGTTTATTTTTTCTTTTTCAACTATTGGAGTAAGCAGATGACCGTAGAATGGATAAATCATACATAATGAAAATTTTCATTTATGTTTATGATGTACAAGAAGTTGCTTATAATGACTTATACAAACCAATGTCCCAAACTTACAATTACAAAGTGAAATGATATTACATGTAAATAAAGCAAATTGTAGCAAATTTGGAACTATAAAATCATGTAGCAACTCTTGACAATACAATCATGCATCTTCACAGTGGTACTTTGCTCCTCATTAGTCTGAACTTGAAAATTAATTAAGCCATTTGTGCGACCTATATGGTTGTATATTTGATGGATGAGTGGCCAACTCCTTTTGAATTCCCTTTAAGATTACACACCTTCGTATTAAGTAAGAAATAATATAAAACATCTAGGCAGCCAAAACAGAGTAAATGCAATCTTATTATATGCATGGATGCATGAATGTAATTATTGTCCCACGTAAAACATTCAGACAGACATTGGGCTCATCAACCATGCAATCATTGACCCGGGCAAAACATCCAGACGGTCTGTGCCCCAGGTAAAACATCCAGACAAACAAATACATATGATAACAATAGATGATGGTCTGTGCCTTAGGTAAAACATCCAGTTAGGAGAATTTGTATGTCACGTACGACAACAATAGATACTCTGTGCTATGCATGCATGATTAGCCAATCCGTTATTAGTCTAATTACAACATGCCAATTTCAATAAGCTCACAGTCACTACGGGGAGCTCACGACCCAGTGTAGGTCAAAGTCTCAGGCATAGTGTCCCATGACCACCATATCCGACCCATAAGACTACCATCTTAGGATGTTTAATGGAACCCGTTGACTAGTGGCCAATCATATTACAACATATGGGGCTTATCATCGCATGATTGCACTATATAAAATATCGAACCCATCTAGGGTAAGTACCAAAATAAAACCATATAGGGCGAGTGTAAGACCCGTATCCTAGCCTGTACTATTCTGTAAGTTTTCACAGTCCTCCTGATAGTATTCTGGTGCCCTGCGAAGCGTAAACAGCAGTTGTACATGATCCTATGTAGTATCCCATAGATCTGAGTTGGCTTAATCTGAGACTTATACCATTACGACTGCACCATCACCGTGGTTCCAACACTGCGTCTTACACACCAATCCGATATCCTAGTTAGGAGATGTGGGGCCGCGTTTAGTTCGAGGAGAACATCGTGCGTTTTCAATCTTAAGAGAATCTTTACAACATGTCCCATTAATCAATCACTCAATCAATCAATCAATCACCTCATGTAAAGTACAAGAGCAACTCCAAAGTAAACTTTCTCTCGCCCTCTCTCTTACACACCCATACATGTCAAGTATAACTATTACCTCACATCCATCACCTCTCTTACAGCCACCCCCTTCTCTCTCTTTCAATACATTTTTTAAGCACCAATGTGGTGGATGTCCAAGCATCCCAAGAGAGAAAAGTGCATGTGTGTGGCCCACTTCCTACCCTAAGATCCATCATCTTACCCATTCCTTTCCAATCATCTTCCATCAAAGAGGGACACAAGAAGATTGACATTCCATCGGAACAAGAAGATTGAACGGTGGGTGCTTCTATAAGATTAGATTTTATTCTTTTGAAGATGGGCCAAGTGAGGCCTACTGATTGATGGTATGAATCTCACTTTGGACCTTAGATGTGACTGATGGCCCACCTTGATTCTCATGATCATTCCATGATGGGACCATTCTCCATGGACCCCATCATGATGTTTATTTTCTTTACATGAAAAGAGGTCATCTAGACTTTTCATTTTGGTGGAGGAAGAATCTCCACCGTTGATTTGATTTGGTGAGCCCACATGTATTGGGACCCACTTGTTGTACGATTGAAATGCATGAAAGGGAAGGCTCATAGTGTCGAGGTCCCTCCATCGCACGTGTCTCCTTCTTTCTCTCTCTCCCTCTCTCATTCATTTTTGTTGTTGTTGTGTGTGATGATGTGGTCGTGTGCCCCACCCAGATGGACTCCACCATAAAGCATGTATTTTATCCAAGTCATCTGTAGGTAGGGCCCACTTTATATATGTGTTGTATGCAAACCGTCCAGCGTCCAAGGACACTGGACGTTGCTATAAAATGAAGTGTGAATAGGCAGTGGGATGCACTCCAGCGTATGGACGTGCTTTGTAAATAAATAAATAAATAAATATATATATATATATATATATATATATATATATATATATATATATATATATATATATATATATATATATATCACCTTGATTTAAAATTTTGGGTGGACACTTGATGCAGGCCCCACCTTGATGTATAAATTTGATCCATGCCGTCCATCTCATTCCTCTGCTCATTTTAGGAGTTGAGCTGAAAAATGAAGCCAATCCGATTATCTGGCGAGCCATTACATAAAAAATAGTGGTTTTTACTGTTAAAACCCACTTTGATGTTTCTATACACCAAAACACATCAAATATTGGGCTCATTTAGACTGTTTTGAGCCATGGGATCCAATGGATGGGTTGAATTTTTTGGATGCGGGCCGCACATACAAAAAACCATAGTAAAAAGAAAAATAAAAAATAAAACAACAAAGCAGCATGTGCTGCTGCTGACGTCTAAAGGACGCGTAGTAGCATCCTGCTGCATTGTGGATGGATGGGCAGGGACGAGGGTCCCGGCCATGGGCTCCACTTTGATGTGTATTGAACATCCATGCCATGCATTTGGTAGGCCCCCTTAGGGCAGCGGGTCACCCCAAAAATCAGTCGTATGAGGAACTCAGGTGGCCCACGTCACAAGAAACAGTGAGGATGGAATGTCTGCCATTGAAATCCTTTTGGATTCTAGAAGCTTTGGATCATTATGAAATTTGTCTTTCCTCTTCATCCGGCTCTGTGTGACATTCTCAACAGATTAGGCAGAAAATAAACATTATGGTGGGCCCCATGTGGGACCCACTAATGTTGTGAGTGGAACGGCTGGTGTACCTCACTCCAGCTACCTAGTTGCTGTAGTGGCATCACCAAGTTCTGTGGGACCCACCTGCTTCATCCACACCGTCTATGGGACCCACCATGATGCATGTGTTGCATCCAAATTGTCCAACCAGTTTAAAAGCTCATTTTAAGGCTTGAGATAAAATACAAGGCAGATTTAGTACCACGTGGACCACACTATAGAAATAGTGAGATTGAACATTTACCATTGAAACCCTTGGATTCCAGAAGTTTTGGACTAATAGGGGATTTATTTTTCCTCTTAATTCAGGTCCATGTGATCTTATGATTAGATTGGATGGACCATAAATGTTATGGTGGAAATCATCATCACCACTGTTATTTAGAGTGCGGTCCAGTTGATCTTTTGATATTATTCATTTTTTTATCTCTAAAAATAGATGAGTTAAGTTTGGCCTATTTGAACTCAGCCCATTTGACTTAGTTCATTTGATTTGGTCCACTGATTCGACCCATTTGATTAGGCCCGATGTGATATATGAGGCCTGTTGATGAGGCCCATCTTGATGGATTTGTGGCCTATCCTTTGAGGCCCACCTTAATATATATGTGGCTCATGTGATGTGACCCATTTGATGTATTTAAGGCCCACGGGTCGAGGCCCAATGGGATGTATACAAGTCTATTGTATTGTGTGATTCCACCATGGTTTATGTAATGATATTTATGGTGGGCCATGCCTTGGGAGAAATGATGGTTTGACGTCTACATTATAGGAATAATGTTGGTTATATGTCCATATTGTAACTCTCCCTAGGGCCCATTAATAAGCCCATACTTGTTGTGTGTAGGCCGTCTAGGCCCATCCTTGTTATAAGGATAGTTCATCACCATATAACATGCTTAATATAACTCCATGACTCACGCCCATACGCATCATATGTATGCTTGATATGAGTAGTGACTAATTATAGCATATGCCATTGAGCAGACTATTTATGGGACTCACTAATAGGAGTTACCCACATGAGCTCATGGTATACGCGAGATTACTGCATGACTGGATAGTGTGACTCATGCATCTTGCATTGTGGGACTGATTATTGTACGCCCTAATGACATCAGGGTTGTGACCTCCATAGGCATGTCGTGGATGGCCAGATGGGACACCAAAAATGTTTGGTTCAAGCATCTATGTAAGGCCCATATCCTAGACCGTACCATTTCGTAGACTTCCGCAGTCGTTCCGGTCGAATTTCGGCAACCCTCGACTTGTATCCGATATTTGCATGCTATCCTAAGTCGAGTCTCACATATGAGAGTCGACTCGACTCGATTGTACCCTAGTAATTGCGCCGTCACCACAGTTCCAACGACGTGACTCGCGCACCGATCCGATACCCAAGCTAAAAGATGTGGGCTCATGTTCATTTTGAGGAAAATGTTGCACGTTACAAATTTTAAAAAAATCTCTACAACATGTCCCATCAATCAATCAATCAATTAATCAATGTTAAGTACACTCCATACCCCAAGTACAACAGCCATCCATTCCCATTCCCAAAGTCAACTCTCCCTCTCTCTCCACCCATTCCTTTCTTACAACCCCATCACTTTACCCATCACCTATCACTTATCTCTTTTCCTCATTTCTCATAAAATCACCCAAGCAACAAACATCCTACATCCAAGATCTCTCTCTCCCAAAGTTAAGTGTGGCCTACTTTCCCTACCCTCTCATCTCTCATCCCCACCATTAAAACTCCATCATCTACCGTCAAAAGTTAAGCATAGGAGCATACAAGCCTAAGGGAGCAAGAAGGAGGCCAATAGGTGGGTGATCTGCCGTTGATTCTTTTTTAGAGCCCACTTGTTGGTGGGACCTATTTTGATGTATGTGATGTAATCGTGAGGGGCCCATAGTGGCGGGGTCCCTCTATCACTATCTCTCTCTCTCTGTCCTTCCTTTATTTTGTGGCCCACTTAATGAGTTACATCTAGTTGTGATGATTATACAAATTTCGAGGATAAAATTTTTATTCTGAGGGAAGAGTTGTAAGGCACATATCCTAGACCGTACCATTTCGTAGACTTCCACAGTTGTTCCAGTCAAATTTCAGCAACTCTTGACCTATATCTGATATTTGCACATGATCCTAATCCAAGTCTTGCATATTAGAGTCAATTCGACCCGAAACTTGTACCCTAGCAACTGCATCATCGCCGCAGTTCAAACGACGTGACTTGCGCACTGATTCGATACCCGGGTTAGAAGATGTGGGGCCACATTCATTTTGAAAAAAACGCTGCACATTGTGAATTTTCAGGGAATCTTTACAGCATGTCCCATCAATCAATCAATCAATCAATGTCAAGTACACTCCATACCCCAACTATAACAACTCATCCCTTTGCATTCCCAAAGTCAACTCTCCCTCTCTCTCCACCTATCCCTTTCTTACAACCCCATCACTCCACCCATCACCCATCACACCTCACCCCATCCCTTTTCACCGATCACTTCTCTCTCTTCCTCATTTCTCAAGAAATCTCCCAAGTAACAAACATCCCACGTCCAAGCTCTCTCTCTCTCCCAAAGTTAAGTGTGGCCTACTTTCCCTACCCTCTCATCTCTCATCCCCACCATCAAAACTCCATCATCCACCATCAAAAGTTAAGCATAGGAGCATACAAGCCTAAGAGAGCAAGAAGGAGGCCAATAGGTGGGTGATCCACTGTTGATTCTTATTTTAGGGCCTACTTGTTGGTGGGACCCATTTTGATGTATGTGATGTAACCGTGAGGAGTCGATAGTGGCGGGGTCCCTCTGTCACCGTCTCTCTCTCTCTCCTTCCTTTATTTTGTGGCCCACTTAATGAGTTATGTGATGTCTAAATTGTCCATCAAATGGACCCCATGGCCATCCAAGCCATGTGGGCCCTACCCTTTGGATGATGGGAAAAACATAAATATCATATTTATCCAAATTAGGTGGGCCACATCCATGTGGGACCCACGCTGTCCATTCCATTCTCCAACTCATTTTAGGCGTTGAACCGAAAAATGAAGCCAATCCGATCATTTGGCGGGCCATAGCATAGAAGATAGTGATTTTACCATTGAAATCTACTCTGATATTTCTATACACAAAAACATGCTCAATATTGGGCTTGTTGGATCTATTATGAGCTGTAAAATGATGTGGGTGGAGTAGATCCACCTGATGCGGGCCCCACCTATGAAAAACTATGGAAAATTTATTGTTTAAAAAAAATAACCAAAGCAGCAGGTGCTGCTGTTGAGGTCCTCTGGATGTGCAGCAGCGTCCTACTGTGGTTGACGGAGAGCAAGGACGTGGGTCCCATACGTGGGCCCCACAGTGATGTGTGTTGAACATCCATGCCATGCATTTAGTGGGCCCCTTTAGGAAGTGGGCCCCCTCCCAAATTTAGCCTTATGTGGAACTCAGGTGGCCCACAAGGTAGGAAACAATGTTGATTGAACGTCTGCCATTGAAACCCTTTTAGGTATCACAGAAGTTTTGGATCATTATGAAATTTATTTTTCGTTTCATCTAGGTCCATGTGACCTTATCAACAGATTGGATGGCATATAAACGTTATGGTGGGCCCGCCGTGGAACCCATTGATGATGTGTTTCAATCACACCATCCCCACCACTGGGAGTGGAACGACTAGTGTACCTCACTCCAACTATAGCTGTTGGAGTTGCATCACCAAGTTCTGTGGGTCCCACCGGTATCATCCACGCTGTCCATCTATGGGACCCACCATGATGCATGTGTTGCATCCAAGCCGTCCAACCATTTTGAAAGCCCATTTTATGGCATATTGAGGGTCAAATATTGTATATCAGACCCCATTTATTACCTGAATTTATGAGCATGATATTGTTTAATGGCCTGTTTTATCGTGTTTGTGTTGCAGGGTGTATTTGAGAGCATGGATTGCAAAACGGTGCTAAAAGCATGAATTTACCGATATGAAGACATCAAGGTAAGGGACGGACTCCAGAGGACCAAGATCGAAGAATTTACCCCCCAGAGATCCGAGAAAATGGATAAACTAAAGTTCAAGTGGCCCGAAAATCATCCAGAATGCAAGATCACGGGGTTCCCACCATCTGTTCGGCTCGAAACTTCATACATGGTCTGAGGGCTATAAATTAACCGTACACATCAAATTTGAGCCATTGGATCCCTATGAAAGTGGACTAATGGATAGATCAGCCCATAAAATGCTGAAATAGGGCCCACCTGATATCTGGATATGCTTCAATTTTGGTCTCAACTCCTTAATTGGGGTGATAAAACGGATGGATGGAGCGAATTTCTCACGAACACCATGTTGAACCCCATATGTACAGTGTGTAGATAGAGTGCACATGCAATGGACACGCACCGGATCGGCTTCTTGGTCAAAAGGGTCTTTGACCCGTTATTTCTTTAAAAATTAGATTTCTCACCAACGGACGGACGCACGACATCCGTTTTTATGTAGCGGGCCCCACTCATCATCCAAATGAATGATCCAGACCGTCCATTCACTCAGGGACGCAGCCATAAACCTCGCCAAGCTTTCCTTCTGGTCCCATGCAAGCGATCGTGTGAATTTCTCTTTCAAAATAAGGGACGGACGGATGAATCAAAACTCCATGGGCCGCAGTGAAAAAAAACCAAAAATCATACATTTTGACTGTTTTTGCGTGGGGAATCCAGTGGATGGACTGGATTTTCCATATAACAATGATCATGGCCCCACTGACTTCACAGAGGACGCTGCGCATGCTCTGTTTCGCAACAGAGCTGCGTTTGATACAGGTGAGCCACCATCGTTCATCCGGAAGATAATCCAGACCATCCAATCATTCCAGAAGGGAAAACCGGCCGTACGTATGAGTTTTTTCCAATTACATGCTCGCACACACAAGAAAATACCGTTTAAACGCAGGTTGGACGATGATATGGGAACGATAAGTGGGCTGTGTCATTGGAAATTCAAAACAGTCCATATCCAGATGGTTTTTCCTGCTGAATCTAATGGATGAGGTGGATTTCCCTGAAAACACCACTTTGGGGCCCACCAAACTCATCAGCCAACTCGCGTAAGCGTTACGCGCGTCCGTGAAAATCGGTCATCCGTGGGCGGTTATGCGACCTTGATCACGCTCATTTTGATGATCTGAACTGTTCATAAACTGTAGAAGGTGGCTATAACCCTAGCCAAGGTGTCAAATTCAATAGATGTGTTGATTGTGTGCTGCAATCTCAACCCAAACACAAGAAAATTCTTTTCTTTGCGTAAACTCCTGCGCACGAGTAATTTGGGTCTCCACTCCACTGACCCATGTCAGATATAAGGAGAAAGAGAGGGTATGGAGAGGGATCACCAGGGCCGGCTTGGGCGTAGATGTGAAGCATAGGAGAGAGAAAGAGAGTTTTTAGTTTAGATTTTTTTCTTTTTTCTTTTTTTTCTTTTTTTTCTTGAATTTTGAGATCTAGCCAATCATGGTTGGCTGAACCTCTTAGCTCTTGTAGTGTGATGGGAGGATTATTTTATGCTTTTTATTTAGACTAGATTGATGTTAATTATAGTTTATTTAAGGGAATGTTTTTAGTTTTTAATGGTCTATTGTGACTAAAATTACAATGGGTCTGCGATGACTTTGAGCATGTTCCTATCTTTTTTATGTTTATGACGTCAAGAAGCCCTGTTGTTCACCATCATCTCCTGGGCATGGTCGGATGACGGTACCTTTCCTAACCTTCATACACTGATTGATTGGTTGATAATTAGTTTAATTCTGTTGTTTGCTTTGTTTCCTAGGCATAGTTTGGTGATGGAACCCATTCTAATTCATATACCTTTCATCTCTTTAAAACTATATCAAGTAAGTTCAGTTTAATTTTCATGATTCTTAAAGCAGGCGTAAGATCTCCCTGATCTCTACAAATTGATCCTCTGAATCCCTAGTTTCCTATCTCTAATATCTCTTAAGTTTTAGATTAATATTTTATAATTATTCCTCAAATTACAACTCAATTTAGATTTCATCTCATTCTAGTTCTAGTTATAGTTAGTTTCAGATAACATACAGGTATCAGTCCCTTGGGATTCGACCTCGGTCTTACCGAGTTATTACTACATCACAACCCTGCACTTGGGGAGTGAACACGGCATGAGCTAAAGAATGAGTCAGATCTATAGTTCAAGTAGACCCCACCATTTAAAATAGTGGGGATAGTGTCATTTACCATTCAAACTTCTTAGGGGCCATGGTAGTTCCGATCAAGCTGATGTTTCTACTATCTTCATGCTAACTTATGAATAGGTCAGATCCAAATATATATATATATATATATATATATATATATATATATATATATATATATATATATATGTATGTATGTATGTATGTATAACGGTGGGCCTTGTAGGACTTTTACCGGTGGAAATCATTATCACTACTATTATTTGGAGTGCAGTCCAGTTGATCTTTTAATATGATTCATTATATATATATATATATATATATATATATATATATATATATATATATATATATATATATATATATTATACATATTGATGTATTTGTGGCCCGTTGTTGAGGCCCACTTGGTATATATATGAGGCCCATATGATTAGGCCCATCTTGATGTATTATAGCCTGTTATTGAGGCCCACCTTGATGTGTATGAGGAATGTTGTTGAGGCCCACTTTAATATATACGAGGCCCATGTGATGCGGCTCATTTGATGTATTTGACTTAGCCCATTTGACTCGGCATATTCAACTCTACCCATTCAACTCAGCCTATTCGGCTTGGCCCAGTTACTTCGGCCCATTGAATCGGCTCATTTGACTCAGCCCATTGATTCGACCCATATAAATCAGCCCTTTTAATTTGTCCCATTTGATCGACCCATTTGATACAATTGAGGCCCACGATGATGTATATTAGGCCCTAGTGCGAGGCCGTGGGCCCACTGTATGTTACGGCCCTATGTGGGCCACTCATTGGCGGGCAATGATGGTTGGACGTCCACATTGTGACCTTCCCTTAGGCCTTGTTAGGCCCATCTTCATTATTCTCTAGTGGGTTAACCCAAACGTTTGGGCCCCATTGATTTTTAATTGATCCATCATCATCCGTCCATCTATGGATCCTGCCTTACTTCGAGGCTGATTATCGATGCCGATTATCGGTGTCGATTGCCAATACTGGCTACCATTGCCGATTATGAGTTTGTGACAACATAGCATCATGATACATGCCCATATGCATTATTTCCATAATTGTTATGAGACGTGATTGGCCATTACATATGCCATAGTGCAGGTAGTTTATGGGACACCCTAATAAGCGAAATTATCCTATATGAGCATACAGTATGTGCATGATTAATGCAAGATTGGATTGCATGACTCATGCACTTTGTAATTGTGTGATTGTGATTACTATATGCCCTAGCAACATTAGGGCCATAGCCTCCACAAACACATTGTGGATGGCCGGATTGGATACCAAAAATACTGTTTCTAGCATCGGGGCGCTATAGATGTCCCTGGGTGAAAATTTCTAAACCTGATGGTACTAGAGGATGACTTCAACGTCGAGACTGGGTGGATATATGAGTGTACGAGGGCTGAATACCAAGAGGCCACGTCTCCCACAGTGTCGTGGTAGGTTGAAAAGGGGTGTGGCCTTACTCACCTAAGGGTAAGGGGCATTACTAGGATGAGTT
This sequence comes from Magnolia kwangsiensis, assembly GCA_037074715.1. Lineage (NCBI taxonomy): Eukaryota > Viridiplantae > Streptophyta > Magnoliopsida > Magnoliales > Magnoliaceae > Magnolia > Magnolia kwangsiensis. Next base: position 65,744,394 of record CM073589.1, read on the forward strand.
TGACCAGCTCGTGAATGAGTCTGCTATCGATATGCCGGATAGATATTGATAGACTATTAGCTAGACGGATAGTGAGATTTCTTACGCTCACTTAGACTACTACCTTGGAAAGGGGTAATGTCATTTGGAGTGTACTAAACTCTGGTGATTATCCAGAATGAGAATCGTACTAACATTTGATGCTCTAGTGAGGAGCTGCATTAATATGTAGATGAGGATTGGCATGCCTGACTTTCATTTTGCATCGCATGGCCTTGATATGGTCGATAGTATTCATGTCTTGCATAGCATAGACTTATTACGACTAATTGTATTCATGTACTCATAGCATGATTCTGCATTACTCTGACCTTGCATTCTGAGCATGCTCATATTACGCATACACTTACACCACCCTCTAAGCTTTGTATAAGCTTATGCACGATTGATACGTGTAAGTGACGCCCGAACGCAGCCGTAGCCTCGTCATAGTTGGAGCATGCAGTCGAGCTTTTAGAGTTTTTATTATTATCATTATCTTGTATTTCCCTTTCATACGCACTGTACTCAAAGTTTTTGATCATAGTGAATTTTGTGATGGTGTTCTTGTGGTTATTGTTCATGGGTTATGCTTATGGTTATGATCATTACGAATCAAATCATGTTTGAAATCCTTTTTATCGGATCCCAGGATCGTAACCTGGTGTATGAGTGCTGGGAGCTAAGAATGAGGTACTATGAAGGCTGTCATTACCGGATTTTGTGATCAAAAATTTTGTGAGCCTGATTTTTAAGTTTGGGACGTGACAATCTGGGCACTTTGGTGTTTGTGGATGAAAGTCCCTAAATCTATGAGACCAAGAGATGCCCCAACGTCTAGACCGAGTGGATATATGAGCGCCCGAGTGCCAAATACCAGTAGGCATCATCTCTCATTGTGTCATGGTCGGTTGAGAGGGGGTGTCGCCTTATCCACCCGAGTGAGGGGGCTGTTAGTTAGGCTGAATGTGACCAGCTCATAAATGAGTCCACTATCAATGAGCCGAGTAGGTATTGATAGACTACTAGTCAAGTGGATAGTGTGGTCTCTTCCACTCGCTGGGCTGTGCTGCTAGGGAGGCGACAATCAATGTGGAGTGTAATAGACCTCAGGGAGGAACTGTATTGATATGCAGACTTGATACAAGGACTGACATGCTATTATGACACCCCGTCACTATTACACATGTGGGCGAGAGCACGTGAGCAGACGCTGATGTGGGCGGGTGTCATGTGGGTGGGGTTGTGGTCTGGTCGAGCTACCACACTGGGTGAGCTACCAGTGGTTGGCAGACTACTGTGCTGGCAGGGTACTGAGCAGAGTTGCATATTCATTCATCCAATCACAATCCACTTAGGTTGGTGGTGCGCAACTATTTATTACATGTACCTTCGCAATGGCCAAGATTTCGGTTGGGACGTGAGATTAACCTGAGATTAGGAGTTTACCACATTATGTTTGACTATCTAAATTTAGGTATGGGACTGGTTTGAATAAAATTCCCTTGTGATGGATCTCATAGCCTGCGATACTTCGTACTATCATCCTGACTTCACTCCAGCTTAGTCATTTCATTCGCATCGCATATTGCATTTATCCACGGCATATGACATTTTGGATTGCTATGTTTCTACACTTATATAGCTTAGACAGACTTGGCAGGATCTGCATATTGGATTGCATCCACAATATATGTTATTTAGCTCATTATGATCTACATTGCGTAATCTGATATTATATGACTCATGTACTTACCAGTATATTTTCGCTTACTCTGATATCCTATGATTCATGATCTTGTCAGTATTTTGGTTTATCCCGATGATGTATGATTTATGGGCTTTATTGTGTACTTGGCACTTATCTTACACACACTTTCACTACCTTCTAAGCTTTCTATAAGCTTATGCACGATAGATGCATGCAGGTGACATTAGGTTGCAGCAGTGTTGATCTTGAAGAATACAGTAGTCTTCTGGAGCTTTGAGTTTTGACATATATATTTCTCTTTCAGCATTGTATTCAAATGTTTATATTAATGGATATGTGATGATGATGTTGCCTTTATGATTTTGGGTATACTAGTGGTTATGCTTCTTATGAGACAAATGTACATTGAAAAATCCTCCTTGTTGGATCCCAGGATTGGAACCTACCATATGGATGCTGGGAGCAGAGAATGGGGTACTACAGAGGCTGTCAGCACCGGATTTGGCAATCAAAAATTTTGTGAGCCCAATTTAGGAGTTTGGGGGGTGACAAAAGATGGTATCAGAGCATAACTTGGGAATACCTGAAGATCATATCATATATCTACTAATAGTTACCCTGCACTCTAGGATTGTTGAGAACTTAGAATAGTTAGATCCTCAAGTTCAAATTACTTAGATATTTTCTGATATAGCTCCCTATTGCTGAGATTGTGAGGCTACATAGTATTCTAATTTCGATCATCTCTGATCCGGGATCCGAGGATTAGTATGGTTCATCATTCTATTGATGAGGCATCTTGGGAGCAAGAAGCTGATATTCATGGGTGTTGTCCCCATCTCTTAAGTGTTTGATGATTATATCTATAGCGATAGGATTTTCCTCCCTTGTGAACTTTGCATTGCCTGTGTCGTGTTTTAAATTTCGAGGATGAAATTTTTTTAGGAGAGGAGAGCTGTAAGACCTGTATCCTAGCATGTACTATTTCGTAAGTTTTTGTGGTCCTCTTGGTCGAATTCTGGTGACCTGCGACGTGTAGATAACAGTTGCCCGCGGTCCTAAGTCATATCCTGTAGATTTGAGTCAGCTAAATCTGAGACTTATATCATTGCGACTACACCGTTGCCGTAGTTCTAATGCCGCATCTTACGTAAAAATCCAATACCCTGGCTAGGAGATATGGACCCGCGTTTAGTTCAAGAAAAACACCGTGCGTTTGTAATTCCAAGAGAATCTCTACAACTGTCCCATCAATCAATTACTCAAGCAATCGATCAATCACCTCATGTCAAGTATAAGAGCAACCTCAAAGTTAACTCTCTCTGACCCTCTCTTTTACACACCCGTACATGTCAAGTACAACTATCACCTCACATCCATCACTCATATCCATCACCTCTCTTATAACCACCCCCTTCTCTCTCTCTTTCTCAACACATTTTCCAAGCAACTAATGTGGTGGACGTCCAAGCATCCCAAGAGAGAAAAGTGCATGTGTGTGGCCCACTTCCCACCCCAAGATCCATCATCCTAGCCATTCCTTTCTAATCGTCTTCCATCAAAGAGGGACACAAGGAGATCGATGTTCCATCGGACCAAGAAGATCAAATGGTGGGTGCTTCTATTCGCTTAGATTTCATACTTTTGATGATGGGCTAAGTGAGGCCTACCGATTGATGGTATAGATCTCACTTGGACCCTAGATGTGGCCGATGGCCCACCTTGATTCTCATGATCATTCCATGATGGGGCCATTCTCCATGGACCCCATCATGATGTTTATTTTCTTTACATGAATAGAGGTCATCTAGACCTTTCATTTTGGTGGAGGAATGTCCACCGTTGTTTGATTTGGTGAGCCCACATGTATTGGGACCCATTGATGTACGATTGAAACGCATGGAAGGGAGGGCCCAATGTGTCGGGGTCCCTCCATCGCACATGTCTCCTTCTTTCTCTCTCTCCCTCTCTCTTTCACTTTTGTTGTTGTGTGTGTGATGATGTGGCCGTGTGCCCCACCTAGATGGACCCCACCATAAAGCATGTATTTTATCCAAGCTATCTGTAGGTAGGGCCCACTTTATATATGTGTTGTATGCAAACCATCCAGAGTCTAAGGACGCTGGACATTGCTATACAATAAAGTGTGAATAGGCAGTGGGATGCAATCTAGTGTTTGGACGTGCTTTATAAATATATGTAAAATATATATATATATATATATATATATATATATATATATATATATATATATATATATATATCACCTTGATTCCAAATTTTGGGTGGGCTATTGATGCAGGCCCTGCCTTGATGTATGGATCTGATCTACGTCGTCCATCCCATTCCTCAGCTCATTTTAGGCATTGAGCCGAAAAATGAAGCTAATCCGATTATCTGGCGGGCCATATCATAGAAAATAGTGGTTTTTAGTGTTAAAACCCACTTTGATGTTTCTATACACCAAAACACATCAAATATTGGGCTCATTTAAACTGTCTCAAGACATGGGATCCAATGGGTGGGTTGGATTTTTTGGATGCGGGTCCCACATACAAAAAACCATAGTAAAAAGAAAAATAAAAAAAATAACAAAGCAGCAGGTGCTGCTGCTGACGTCTAAAGGACGCACAACAGCGTCCTGCTGCACTATGGATGGACGGGCAAGGACATGGGTCCTAGCCGTGGGCCCCACCGTGATGTGTGTTGAACATCCATGCCATGCATTTGGGGGCCTCCCCAAAAATCAGCTGTATGAGGAACTTAGGTGGCCCACGTCATAAGAAACAGTGAGGATGGAACGTCTACCATTGAAATCCTTTTGGATTCCAGAAGCTTTGGATCATTATGAAATTTGTCTTTCCTCATCCGGGTCTATGTGACCTTCTCAACAAATTGGGTGGAAAATAAACATTATGGTGGGCTCCACATGGGACCCACTGACGTTGTGAGTGGGATGGCTGGTGTACCTCACTCTAGCTACCTAGCTGCTTAGTGGCATCACCAAGTTCTGTGGGACCCACCTACTTCATCCACGCCATCTATGGGACCCATCATGATGCATGTGTTGCATCCAAATCATCCAACCATTTTGAAAGCTCATTTTAAGGCTTGAGATAAAAAAATAAGACAGATCTAGTACCACGTGGACCACACTATAGAAACAGTGGGATTGAACATCTACCATTGAAACCCTTGGATTCCAAAAGTTTTGGACTAATAGGGGATTTATTTTTCCTCTTAATTCAGGTTTGTGTGACCTAATGATTAGATTAGATGGAACATAAATGTTATGGTGGGCATTGAGAATTTTAATGGTGGAAATCATCGTCACCACTGTTATTTGGAGTGCAGTCCAGTTGATCTTTTAATATGATTCATTTTTTAATCTCAAAAAATAGATGAGTTGGGTTCGGCCTATTTGAACTTAGCCCATTTGACTTAGTCCATTTGATTTTGCCCACTGATTCAACCTATTTGATTAGGCCCGATGTGATATATAAGGCCCGTTGATGAGGCCCGTTTTGATGTATTTGTAGCCCGTCCATTGAGGCCCACCTTAATATATATGAGGCCCATGTGATGTGACCCATTTGATGTATTTGAGGCCCATGAGTCGAAGCCCAAAGGGGTGTATACAAGGTCCATTGCATTGTGTGATTCCACCAAGGTTTATGTAATGATATTTATGGGCAGCCATGCCTTAGGAGCAATGATGGTTTGACGTCCACATTGTAGGAATAATGTTGGTTATATGTCCACACTGTAACTCTCCCTAGGGCCCCTTGATAAGCCCACACTTGTTGTGTGTAGGCTGTCCAGGTCCATCCTCGTTGTAAGGATAGTTCATCACCATATAACATGCTTAGTATAACTCCATGACTCATGCCCATACGCATCATATAAAAGTGCTCTAGTTTGTCAATTAGCGTGAGTGTTGAGTCAGCTAGACTGCAGAGCCTTATAGGAAGATCAATTCAAGGCATCTGACTCAACCAGATGTGTGCAAGCTTGCCACAGGTAAATCTAAGCCTCACATCCTATGTCCCAAAACACCAGGTATTTAAACCCTTAAAACAAATTAGAACATGATAAGGTTTCTAAGTTAAGAAAACTTTTTCAAAATTAGAAAATTCCTAAGTTTTCTTGCTTTGTTGGTTTTATCAATACACATCTCGATATGATCGACCTACGCTGTCGATGTCCTCAATGACAAATCGATTCCATCGGAATGAGGACAAAAGTGTCTAGTAACAACATATAACTCTAGACGGATTTATCGATGTATCGATATCATCGATATTTGAATCTCGAGTCCATCGAAGGTGACTCGATGATATCGACAAGCAGATCTCCAGTGCCCTTATTTTCAGTTAAGAATATCATATGTGCATCGATATATCGAAGCCCTCCTCGATACCATCAAAGTTCAAATATCGATGACATAGGAAGGCTCTTGATGATATTGGTCATAGGCCTGAAGATTTCCATTAAAATATTTCAGGATAGTCTATCTATGGTCGAATGTCACTTGGTAAAATCGATATTCAAATATTAATGATATCGGTACGGTCTTGATGGCATTGAACAGGGACAGAAACTGTCTAGCAAGCTTAAACGAAAATCTTTTGAATTTATCAATGTCTCGACATAACTATCAACATCATCGACATTCAAATTCCGATGGTATCGAAGGTCCCTCGATCATTCTTGTAAACTTAAAATATTTCAATGCAAGTCTCTCTCATTTTCAAATGTCGAGGAATCGAACCTCACATCGATGAAATCAGAGTTTGAAATTCGATGACATCGACACATGTTTCGATTCCCTCGACCAACTGGCAATACGTTTCAAAAGTGTATGACATTTGAGTTTGTGTCATTGAGCGGACCATCGATGAGATCGAGAGTATACACTGATGATATCGAACCCGCTTGATGATATCAAACTGTCATAAATGTGACCATTTTATATCCGTTGGAACCTATTACCTATATAAAGAGGACTGGTCTATTATTGCTGGTAGAGAAAGAAGAGAGTGTTTTTGAGTGTTTTACCTTATATCATATACCCAATGCCCTTTCTCTCATGGGATTTCATCCTCCAATCCACCCTCATTATTGATATTCAATAAAGTGGATTGGGGAATGAACTTCCGCATTCAAGGATCCTCCAGTTACTACCTTAATGACAAATCATTAAGCTGGGATGCCTTGAATGCATAGATGACTGGAATCACTCTATCTTCCTTGTAAAAAAATATTTAAGAGAGTAGAATTCCGTCTTAACCTTGACCAAACCCGATGTCGTATAATGGTTCATCATCTGTGTTGCAGATCAAGGAAGCAGAAGATTCTTCATCAATAAAGAAGGAGATCTTCAACAACGTGCTGAATGAGACTCATCCACTTATCTATAAGTATCTAGAGTCCAGAGTACCCTTGTGATCATTCCTTTGTAGGATTGGGTCTAAGGTGTTTCTCACCCCTTACAAGTTCTCAAGGAGGCCTCCAGCAGAAGTGTACGTAATGGGTGCATTGTGTTTACCCTTGTTATATAGAGAGTATAAATAGTTAGGGTCTTGTGGAAGATCCTTGGCCAGTGTGCCTAAAAGTGGGTGCGTTGTGTTGACCCTTGCTCATGAGAGCATAAATAATGAGGTTCCTTGTGTGGATCCTTAGCCAGTGTGCCTAAAACCGGGTGTTATGTGTTGACCCTTTCTCAAGGAGCATAAACAGTCAACCTAGGTGTAGGTTGTAAAGGTTGAAGGTGAACCTGATTTAAAACCTTAGTTTTGAGGTGAACCGCTATGAAACCTCCTTAGTGAAATCTGGTACACTCAAGGGTTGAGTGCGATTACCGGGAGTGGAGTAGACAAGTAGTCGAACCACTAAAAAAATAACTGTGTTTAAGATTGTTATTCTTTAATTTATGTTATTTACTTTAATATTTTCATATCTGAATATCTGAGATCACACCTCACACACATACACAGTCATATTCATCATAAATTAGTTTGTATAGTGTTCATCTCTTAAATAGTTTGTGATTGGTTCCTTTACCGGGCTTGGAAGCCAGTAGAGTTACTCTTGAGTAATCCTAATATAAGATTGCTATTAGGATTAGTGTAATAGGATTTTAAATTATCATAAAATTATTAAAAAGTCCTATTCACCCCCTCTAGGAAATATTGGCATATTCCTACTTCAACTAAAGCAGTTTTCACCGCTATTTCAATTGGTATCAGAGCAGGTCTCTCTTTATGGGCTTCACCACCTAGAGAGTGATCTTGAGTGAAGTTAGGAATATGGCTGAAAGAGAGGTCTCATCAGTCACTAGGCCTTCAGTATTTGATGGCTTGAATTACGCATACTAAAAGGCTCAGATGCACTACTTTCTGAGATCTTTGGATTATGATGTTTGAGATATAGTTGAAAGTGGATATGTGCCACCTTCTAAACAAATTGTACTTGATAGTCCCATAACCATTACAAAACCAAAACCCAAAGAAAAGTGGATGAAATTTGATAATGAAAAACAGACTGCTGAAGCGAAAGCTATGAACGCCATCTACTGTGTCATGTCCTAAGACATCTTCAATTAAATAAGCATGTGTGGGACATCGAAAGAAGCATGGGATCTATTAGAAACAACCTATGAAGGCACAAGCACTGTAAAGAGGTCCAAAATACAACTGCTAACCTTACAATTTACAAATCTCAGAATGGAAGAACATGAGACTTTCATGGAGTTCTTCATAAAGTTAAATGTCATTTGTAATTTGATGAGTGTATTGGGAGAAAAAGTTCCAGTACCGAAAATTTGTAAGAAAATTCTAAGATCCCTACTGGAACGATTTAATCCCAAAGTTACAACTATTGAAGAGTGTAGGAACATAGATGAGATGAAAGTAGAAGAACTAGCAAGTTCCCTATAAACTTTCGAACTACACTTCAAACAAATCCAAAAATCCAAAAATACTGTCTTAAAATTTTTAAAGAAAACAATAAATGAGGATAGCGGAAGTGAAAAAGAAGATGAAGATGAGGAAGTGACTTTGCTAGCACAACGATTCAGGAAATTCTTTCAGAAGAATCGTGGCCGTCCCTCTAGAGGAAGAAAGGTGGACAATAGACCTTCTACAGGTAAATTTGGTAAAAAGACCAAAGAACCACAATGTTATGCTTTTTAAAAGTATGGACACCTATCTACTGAATGCCTAAACAAAAAAATAAAGGGTAAAGCAATGGCTGCCACATAGGATGATAAAGAAGAGTCAAACTTAGAATCCAGTGACTCAAAGAGCGATGGTGACCAGAAATCCTTGAAAATTCTTATGGTCTCCACTGCTCCAATCATTCCCACGAAATCTAAAAATAAGGAAGAACATCGAGTCACTGAATCATTTTCATCAGAGAACGAAGAAATTAAAATAGAAGAAGAATAGAATAAACTACAAGATGCCTATAATCAACTATACATTCATAGCATCAAAGTTATTAAAAGACTTGGAATATCTTAAAACAGAAAGGAATTGTTGTAAACATATTTGGATAAAACTCTGAAAATTAATACACACTTAATCAATGATTTACAAAAATATCATTTAGATAATGATAGACTTGAAAGAATTAACACCTTCCTTAAATCCGAGTCTGAAAAACTAAACAAACATGTTGAGCAATTAAAAGATGAAAATATACTCCTTCAAAATGAAAATCATACACTCCTATTTGATTTAGAAGAATCCAAAAAAATCGCTAAGCTAAACTATAAGTTTTTCCAGAATGGTGAAAAGTTAGAAAAACTCTTAGGTATGGGAAAACCTGGAAAGGACAAGAGTGGCTTAGGATATGATAAAACAACAACTGGATATACAACTGAAAAAAACTATTGCTTCAGGTAGCAATAAAAGAATTACTCTAGTGTGTCATTTATGTGGTGATTCGGGTCATTATAAGATTGAATGTTTGTCTTCTAGGAGGACTCAACATAACTCTAGTCAAAAGCATATTGAAAAATTCAAACCAACCAGAGAAATACGAATTGTTAAGATTCCACCTAGGAATATGGATAAAACAGATCCACATCCACCACCACCTAAAATGACTAACACAGAGCAATTGAATCAAGTGGTCGAATTAAACAAGAAAACTAAATCTACCACAATTATAAATCCTGTCACAAAATAGGTTCCAAAAGAAAAGAAGAATTGTTTGGTTACTCATTCAAACCATATATCAAGCAATGAAATAAAATGGTACCTAGATAACGGATGTTCAAGACATGTCATAGGTGACAAATATCTCCTTACAAATTATTCAGACCCCAATAACGGGATAGTTACCTATGGAGACGGAAGCACTGCTAAGGTGATTGGACAGGAAATTATTAAGGGAATACAGTTGCTCAAAAATAAGAATGCCTTTTGCATAAGGATTAACACACAATCTTCTAAGCATTTCTCAAATATGTGACAATGAGCATGTGGTTACATTCAACAAGGAAGAATGCGAAATCCTAGATCTCTCAGGAAAATCAGTAATGAAGAGTTATCGCATAAATAACCACTGTTATGTCATCAAAGGTAAGGGAAATGATGATCCCTATGCCTAGAAATACTGAACATAGAGAAAACAAGTTCAGATCATGCATCAAGATATGGATATATGCTGAAATGATGCAACTTTGCTGAACTCCTAATGATATATCTGAGGTTCCCCACCTCAATCTTTTTATTTATAAACATCTTAATGTTTATAATTTTTGACTTGTACAATGCTTGTACAAAATTTTGTTGTGTATACTATTGATAAATAAATATACTAATAGCATACTGAAAGGTTGTCTGAATGCTGAAAATTGAAAATATTCACCTTTAAGATACCTATCGATACATCGAGTGAACAGTTCAATTACATCGACCAAGAATCAATACCATCGACGAAAGATGGATCGTTGGGACGGTTGGACTTCCTTCTGATCTTCATTGAAAATATCAAAGAAGGCACTCCAATGTCATCGAAACGATGTTCAATGATATCGATAGTTACTGCTCAATTAAAATCGAAATATCGGAAACAGAGACTCACTGATTGATCTCAGAATGGGATTGCTCCTCTCAGACCATTTTTTCTTTTAAGAAAACATATCTAAAAATCTGGTTCATCCACAACAATCTTCAATGAAGAGCAAAAAAGAAAAGAATAAAGCAACTGACTCATCTCCACTCTTCAACTTGAACCCTGTGGCAGAACGGACAGTTCCGAGGAAGAGCATTACACCTTTTGGGATTATCAATCTCTTAGAAATGATTGGATGTGGGAATATCGTGAATTTTGGTGGAGGATTTCAGCATAATCTGGTACATTAGTTTTGAGTTTAATCTACAATGTTGAAAATAATCCTCCAATTATTTCAGTCGCTGTCATGAATAGGATCGAGCACATCATCCCTAAACTGATAAACCAACTGATTAGGGTAGACATCACTAGGATACCTGTATCAGAATGAAATATGAATGGTCTTGGTGTATGGGGAGAAATTACTCGTGCACTATGTAATGGTGCTACTATACCGAGAAATGTAAAGAACGTTCTTCATGTTAAATATCTCAGTACTGCATACAAATTCTTCACAACATTCTTAGCACAAATGTCTATCCCTGTGAAGTCTCTGGGAACAATCTTTTCCCATACATTCTAAATGTTTTGTATGATGGTCATCTCAGTATTCACGTCTGCCTACCCAATCTCATCCTTCAACAATTGATTCAGGTGTCGTCAGATGAATCCTTCACTATACTTTCATTCCCATTTGTTGTGTCTAAGCTATCACGACAATTTGGGTAGCCTCCTACTAACGATCTCTCACACCCGCGTACTTGGTTTAATCAAGAAGACATCTGCAATTGTTGCCAATGTGCCTCGTGGTGGAATCAATTCAAGCTCAGAGAAAGACTATTCTGTACACAGCCCCATCTCTGTTGAAAACATTCAAGCTGTCACCGATCGAGACACTATACAAGATTTGCTTGATAAACAATCCTACAGGATGAAACGGCTGGATGAGTGTGAAGTCCGTCTATTGGAGATCAAAACCATGTTAGCGACTCTGCAACATGATACACAACAAATTCTGAATGTCCTACCAGCATAGTAGAGGTTTTTTATTGTCTATAGTATGCCCAATGCATCACGTACCTGGATTCTCACTGTAATACTTAGGGCATAAATATCTTTTTGAGTGCTCTTCGCTCATACATAGGTTGATGCATTACTAACTTATAAAGTTTAAAAGTCTCTTTTTGGTATAATAACCTCTGAGTAAGGAATACTTAGTCTTTGATGGTTTTTCTGTTCTACTACTGCCAAACTGGGGCAGTTCGTGTTTTTGAACATTTTGAATTTGGCTGGATATCATTCACATTTTTATTGCCAAGATTATGAGTTAAAGATCCCCTGGTTCATCTAATCTCTGATATGGAATGCATGTGATTTTAAATTATTATTTTTTTTATGATTATCTTATCTGCTTCTATCATTGCTTTATTCGATCTGATATGCATCCATAGTTTCTGAAAATGATGTCTGCTTAAAACTAATTTAATCATTAAACATCTATATATGTATGCTCTCTGAATGTTGTTTCTCCTAAGTTGCTTTAACTTCAATCAATATCAACTGTTATACCTTTGCAATGACTTACAAAAAGGGGGAGAACAGTTCAAACACCCTAACAGGAAATGTGTATTTGCTTGTGTGTAGTGTTGCAGGTGTTAAGGGGAGCAGCTGCACCAAGATAGGGAGAATTTATAGATAGGGGGAGCAGCTTCTGAATGTGTTGTGTATATGACATTGTTAGTATTGTACGATTGTGTAAAGAACATGTACACATAATTTAGGATGTCATTATAGAAGCTGTTTTAGGGTATTTTGGTATTTTATCACTTAATTGACAAAGGGGGTGATTGAAAGTGCCCTGGTTTGTCAATTAGCGTGAGTGTTAAGCCAGCTAGACTGCAGAGCCTCATAGGAAGATCAATTCAAAGCATCTGCCTCAACCAGATGTGTGCAAGCTTACCACAAGTAAATCTAAGCCTCACATCCCATGTCTCAAAACACCAGGTATTTAAATCCTTAAAATAAATTAGAACATCACAAGGTTTTTAAGTTAAGAAAACTTTTTCAAAATTGAAAAATCTCTAAGTTTTTTTGCTTTGTCGATTTTATCAATACACATCTCGATATAATTGACTTGCACTGTCGATGTCCTCGATGACAAATTGATTCCATCGGAATGAGGACAAAAGTGTCCAGCAACCATATATAGTTCTGGACGGATTTATCGATATATTGATAAATTATCGATATCATCGATATTTGAATCTCGAGTCCGTCGAAGGTGACTCGATAATATCGACAAGCAGATATTTGGTGCCCCTATTTTCACTTAAGAATATCATACATGCATCGATATATTGAAGCCCTCCTCGATACTATCGAAGTTCAAATATTGATGACATCGGAAGGCTCTCAATGATATCGGTTATGGGTGCGAAGATTTTCAGCGAAATTTTAGGATAGTTTATCTATGATCGAGGGTCACTCGATAGAATCAATTTTCAAATATCAAGATATCGGTATGGTCTCAATGACATTGAACAGGGACAGGAACTGTCCAGCAAGCTTAAACAAAAATCCTTTGGATTTATCGATGTCTAGACACAACTATCGATATTATCGACATTCAAATTCCGATGATACTGAAGGTCCCTCAATCATTCTTGCAAACTTGAAATATTTCAATGCAAGTCTCTTTCATTTTTAAATGTCGAGGATCGAATCTCACATCGATAAAATTGGAGTTCGAAATCTGATGACATCGACAAATGTTTCGATTCCCTCGACCAGCTGGTAATAGGTTTCAAAAGCGTATGACATTTGAGTTTGTGTCATCAAGCGAACCATCGATGCGATCGAGAGTATATGCTCAATGATATCAAACCCGCTCGATGATATCGAACTTTGTCATAAATGTGACCATTTTATATCCATTGGAACCTATTGCCTATATAAAGAGGACTTGTCTATTATTGCTGGTAGAGAAAGAAGAGAGTGTTTTTGAGTGTTTTACCTTAGATCATATACGCAAAGCCCTTTCTCTTATGGGATTTCATCCTCCAATCCACCCTCATCATTGATATTCAATAAAGTGGATTGGAGAATGAACTTCCGCATTCAAGGATCCTTCAGTTACTACCTTAATGGCAAATCATTAAGCTGGGATGCCTTGAATGCATAGATAAATGGAATCACTCTATCTTCCTTGTAGGAAAATATTTAAGAGAGTAGAATTCCATCTTAACCTTGACCCAACCCGACGCCGTATATTGGTACATCATCTATGTTGCGAATCAAGGAAGCAGAAGATTTTTCATCAACAAAGAAGAAGATCTTCGACAACGTGCTTAATGGGACTCATCCACTTATCTTTAAGTATCTAGAGTTTAGAGGACCCTTCTGATCATTCCTTTATAGGATTGGGTCCTCGAGGCCTCTGGTGGGAGTGTACGTAGTAGGTGCATTATGTTGACCCTTGCTCTGAGGAGAGCATAAATAATTAAGGTCTTATGGAAGATCCTTGGCCAGTGTGCCTAAAAGTGGGTGCGTTGTGTTCACCCTTACTCATGAGAACATAAAAAGTGAGGTTCCTCGTGTGGATCCTTAGCTAGTGTGCCTAAAACTAGGTGCTATGTGTTGACCCTTTCTCAGGGAGCATAAATAGTCAACCTAGGTGTAGGTTGTAAAGGTTGAAGGTAAACTTGATTTAAAACCTTAGGTTTGAGGTGAACCACTATGAAACCTCCTTAGTGAAATTCAGTACACTTAAGGGTTGAGTGCAGTTACCGGCAGTGGAGTAGACAAGTAGTCGAACGACTATAAAAATGATTATGTTTGAGATTTCTATTCTTTAATTTGTGCGATTTACTTTAATATTTTCATATCTGAATATCTGAGATCACACCTCACACACATACACAGTCATATCCATCATAAACTAGTTTACATATTGTTCATCTCTTAAATAGTTTGTGATTGGATCCTTTATCGGGCTTAGAAGCCAATATAGTTACTCTTGAGTAATCCTAATATAGGCTTGGCATTAGGATTAGTGTAATAGGGTTTTAAATTATCATAAAATTATTGAAAAGTCCTATTCACCCCCCGCCCCTCCCCTCTAGGACATATTGGCATATTCCTACTTTAACTAAAGCGATTTTCACCACTATTTCATCATATGTATGCTTGATATGAGTAGTGACTAAAATATTTAGTTCGAACATCTGGGCACTTTGGATGTCCATGGGTGAAAGTTCCTAAACCTCCGAGGTCAAGAGACACCCCAACATCTAGACCGAGTAGATACATGTGTGCCCAAGTGCCAAATACCAGTAGGTCATGTCTCCCATTATGTCGTGGTTGGCTGGGAGGGGGTGTGGCCTTATCCGCCTGAGTAAGGGGGCTATAAGCTAGACTGAGTTTGACCAGCTTGTAAATGAGTCCACTATCGATAAACTGGGTAGGTATTGACAGAAGACTAGTTAGGCGAATATTATGGTCTCTTTCACTCACTGGGCTGTGCAGCTAGGGAGGCGCCAGTCAGTGTGGAGTGTAATAGACCTCAGTGATTCCCCAGAGAGGAACTGTACTGATATGTGGACTTGATATGAGGATTGACATGATATTATAACACCTTGTCACTGTTACACATGTGGGTGGGCACACGTGGGAGAGCGCAGATGTGGGTGGGGCTGAGGCTTGGGCGAGTTACCACACTGGACGAGCTACTAGTGGTTGGAAGGCTACTGTATTGGTAGGTTACTAAGCAGGAGTTGCATACTTATTCATTAATTCATTCACTATCTACTCGGGCTAGTGGTGCACAACTATTTATTATATGTACCTTCGCAATGACCAGGATTTCTGTTAGGGCGTGCGACTAACCTGAGATCAGATGTTTAGCACATTGTGCTTAACTATCCAAATTTACGTATAGGACTGGTTTGGATAAAATTCTCTTGTGATGAACCCCATAGCCTTGATACTTCATACTATCATCTTGACTTCACTCCAGCTTAGTCATTTCATTCACATCGCATATTGTATTTCCTCCATGTCATATGATATTTTAGATTGCTACTTTTTGCACTTATATGACTTAGACGGACTTAACAGGATCTGCATATTGCATTGCATCCGCAGAATATGATATTTGGCTCATTATGATTTGTATTGCGTACTCTGATTTTATATGACTCATGGACTTACCAGTATATTTCAGCTTACTCTGATATCATATGATTCATGATCTTGTCAGTATTTCCGCTTATCCCGATGATGTATGATTTATGGGCTTTATTGTATACTTGACACTTACCTTACACACGCTTTCACCACCCTCTAAGCTTTCTATAAGCTTATGCACGATAGATACGTGCAGGTGGCGTTAGGTTGCAGCAGCGTTGAGCTTAGAGCGTACAGCTGTCTTTTGGATCTTTGAGTTTTGACATATGTATTTCTCTTTTAGCAATGTATTTAAATATTTATATTAGTGGATATGTGATGATGATGTTGCCTTTATGATTTGGGTACACTTGTGATTATGCTTCTTATGAGATAAATGTACATTGAAAAAATCCTACTTGTATGATCCCAGGATCGGAGCCTGGCATATGAATGCTGGGAGCTGAGAATGGAGTACTACAAAGGCAATCGGCATCGGATTCGACAATCAAGAATTTTTTGAGCCCGATTTTCGAGTTTGGGGCGTGATAGTGAGTATTAAAATATATCACATAGGGCCGATATCAAAACCATATGTTAAAGACCATCCTTAAAAACCATTGGACACAACAACCTTGGATGGTAGGCCCACATCAATGATCCATCTAGACCACCATTCAATCACCACTAGATCGAAGGTCTATTCTAATCACTGTCAATCAAGTTACGTCCCTGAAAGTGTACCTGCTAGTGCCCTGATTTGTCAATTACCGTGTGTGCTGAGTCAGTCGGACTACAGAGCCTCACAAGAAGAACAATTCAAGCGCTTGCCTCAACTAGATGTGTGGAAGCTTGCCACAAGTAAATCATAGCCTCACATCTCATGTTCCAAAACACCAGGTGACCAAAACCCTTAAAAATAAGTTAGAACATATGAGGTTTTTGGGTAAGTGAACTTTTTCAAACATCAGAAAATCTCTAAGTTTTCTTGCCCTATTGATTGTATTGATACACTTTTCGATATGATCGGCCTACGCTGTCGATGTCCCCGACTCTTGATCAATATTATTGATAAGAGGACTAAAAGTGTCCAACAACCGCATACTCATCTAGAAAGATTTATCGATATATCGATAAACCTATCGAAATCATCGATATTCAAATATCGAGCCCATCGGAAGTGGCTTGATAATATCGACAGGAAGATTTCTGGCGCCCCTGTTTTTTTTAAGAAAATCACTATGTGCTTCGATATATTGATGTATTTCCCGATTCAATCTGAATTCAAATATCGATCATATTGGAAGGCCATCGATCATATCGATAGTGGGCGCGCATTTCTTCCAGCAAATATTTGAGGTTGTTTTTAACTTTGTTTGGGGGCCACTCGAGGAAATCGATATTCTTATGTTAATGCTATCGAGGTCTAGTCGATTGGATCGAGACTGGACACAAACTGTCCAGCATGCTTATAGGTAAATCAATATGATTTATTGATCCTATCGACATGGCCTCAATATCATCGATATTCAAATTTTGATGACATCGGTTGTTCCCCGATCATATCCTAAAAACCTGAAATATTTCAAGGCTAATCTCTCTCATACTTCAAATGTTGATAGATCGATCCCAGTATCGATGAAATCAGAGTTTGAAATCCGATGAGATCAACACTAGTATCGATCTCATCGACCAGCTAGCAAAAGATTTTCAAAAGCGTGTGACATTTAAGTTTGTGTTATCGAACGGATAGTCGAACCCATCGAGAGTATACGCTCGATGATATCGACCTTGCTCGACAATATCGAACTCTATCATAAATATGACCATTTTATATCCATTGAAACCTTTTGTCCATATAAAGAGAGACTTGTTCATATCGCTAACAGAGAAAGAAGAGAGTGCTTTTGTGTATTTTACCTTTAGATCATATACCCAAAGCCCTTTCTCTCATGGGTGTTCATCTTTCATTCCACTCTCATTCATTGACATTCAATAGAGTGGATTGGAAAATGAACTTCCGCATTCAAGGATCCTCCAGTAACTATCTTAATACCATATCATTAAGCTGGGATGCCTTGAATGAATAGATAACGAGAATCACTCTATCTTCCTTATAGGAAAATTCTAAAAAAGTGGATTTCCATCCTAACCTTGACCCAACCCGAAACCAAGTACTGGTACATCTTTTATGTTGCGAATCAAGGGAGTTGAAGATTCTTCAAAAATAAGGAGGAGATCTTCATCATTACGCTGAATGAGACTCCTTAACTTATCTGTAAGTATCTAGAGTCCAGAGGACAGTTGTGATCATTCCTTTCTAGGATAGGGTCTTAAGTGTTGCTCACCCTTTGAAGTCCTCATAGGAGGCCTCCGGCGGGAGTGTACGTGGTGGGTGCGTTGTGTGGACCCTTGCTTTGTAGAGAGCATAAACATCTAGTTAGGAGTGAATAAGTAAAACTCCAGGGTTAAAGGTGAACCGAGTAGAAACCTCTATGTAAAGGTTGAAGGTGAACCTGATTTAAAACCTTAGGTTTGAAGTGAACCCTGGAAAACCTCCTTAGTGAAATTCGGTACACTCAAGGGTTTAGTGAGGCAGCCGGGAGTGGAGTAGATAAGTAGTCGAATCACTATAAAAATGACTATATTTGAGTTTGTTATTGTTTTTCATTTGTGTGATATTCCTTACATGCTTTTATATCTGATTGTCTAAGATCACACCTTATACACACACACACAGTCTTATCCATCACAATCTTGTATGAAACTTGTTTATCTTTCAAAAAGTCTGTGATTGGATCCTCTACAAGGCTTGGAAGCCAGTAGAGTTACATATGAGTAATCCTGATAATTGTATATCTGATAGGATTAATGCAATAGAATTTTTAAATACAAAGTAAAACTTTAAAAAGTCCTATTCACTCCCCTCTAGGACATATTGGCATATTCCTACTTCAACTCAAGCGGTCTTCACCGTTATTTCAATTGGTATCAGAGTGGGTCTCTCTTTAAGGACTTCACTACCTAGAGAGTGATCTTAACTGAAGTTTAGGAATATGGCCAAAGGAGAGGGCTCATCAGTCACTAGACCTCTAGTATTTGATGATTTAAATTATGCATACTGGAAGGCTAGAATGCATTACGTCCTGAGATCTTTGGATCATGATGTTTGGGATGTAGTTAGAAAGGGATATGTGTTACCATCTGAACAGATCGTACTTAAAGATGAAACTACCATCATTAAACCCAAACCCAAAGAAAATCGGACGACGTTCGACAAAAAACAACGAACTACTGAAGCAAAAGTAATGAACGCCATCTACTATGCCATGTCTTAAGATATATTCAATCAGATAAGTATGCGTGAGACATCCAAGGAAGCATGAGATTTGTTGGAAACAACCCATGAAGGCACAAGCACTGTGAAGAGGTCTAAATTACAACTTCTGACTTCACAGTTTGAAAATCTCAGGATGGAAGAGCATGAGACATTTATGGAGTTTTTCGCCAAGTTAAATATTATTTGTAACTTCATGGGTGGATTGAGAGAAAAAGTTATGGTACCAAAAATATGTAGAAAAATCTTAAGATCCCTACCGGAACGGTTTAATCCCAAAGTAACAACAATTGAGGAGTGTAGAAATATTGATGAGATGAAAGTAGAAGAACTAGTAGGTTCCCTACAAACTTTTGAACTACACTTCACACAATTCCAAAGATCTAAAAATAATGTCCTAAAACTTCTAAGAAAATAAAACATGAGGACAGTGAGAGTGAAAAAGAAGATAAAGATGAAGAAGTGGCTTTGCTGACATAGAGATTCAGAAGATTCTTTCAAAAGAATCGCAGCCGTCCCTCTAGAGGTAGAAAGGTAGATGACAAACCTTTTGTAGGAAAATTTGGAAAAAGAACCGAAGAATCACAATGCTATGCCTGTCGGGAGTATGGACACTTATCTACTGAATGCCCAAACAGAAAAACCAAGGGCAAGGCAATGACTGCCACATGGGATGATACGGAGGAGTCAAATTCAGAATCAAGTGACTCAGGGAGCGATGGAGATGAAAATCCTTAAAAATACTTATGGTCTCTACTGCTTTGATCATTCCAACTGAATCTGAGGAAGAACAGCAAGCTACTGAATCATTTCCATCTGATAATGAGGAAATTGAAGAAGAGGAAGAAAGAGAACAAGATAAATTGCAAGATGCTTATAATCAACTATACATCCACAGCATTAAAGTTGTTAAAAGACTTGGTATATCTGAGAATTAAAAGGAATTGCTGCAAAAAGATTTGGATAAAACTCTAGAAATTAATACTCATCTAATCAATGACTTGCAACAACATCACTCAGATAATGATATACTTAAGAGAATTAATTTTCTTCTTAAATCCGAATCCGAAAAACTAAACAAACAAGTTGAGCAGTTAAAAGATGAAAATATGCTCCTTCAATATGAAAATCACACACTCCTATTTGATTTGGAAGAATCCAGAAGAATTGCCAAGATAAACTGTAAATTTTCCCAAAGTAGAGAGAAGCTAGAAAAACTGTTGGGAATGGGAAAACCTGAGAAGGATAAAGGTGGGCTAGGATATGAAAAATATAAATCAAAGATTGGATGTGCAGCTCCTAGAACTGAAAAATTTGCTGCCTTTGGAAGCAAAACCAGAAAGACTCCAGTATGTTGTGTGTGTGGTGATGTAGGTCATTATGAGTTTGAATGCTTAACACCTAGACGGATTTTACATAACTCTGATGAAAACCACACGAGTATATTCAAATCAATTAGAAAAACTCAGAATATTAAAAGTCCACCTAGGAGAAACACTTATCCATCACCACCTAAAGAAAAAGACAGAGTAAAGAAGTCTGCCTCAAAATGGGTAATTAAAGAAAAGAAAAATGTCTTGTTACTCACTCAAATCAGTTATCTGGCAATGATACCAAGTGGTACCTAAATAGTGGTTGCCCAAGGCATGTCACAGGTGATAAATCCCTTCTGTTAAACTATCAGAATCTGCACAAAGGGATAGTCACCTATGGAGATGGAACCACTGCCAAAGTAATTGGACAAGGGATGATAAGTGGAATTGATTTTCTCAACGGTGAGAATGTGTTCTGCATAAAAGGACTAGCACATAATCTACTAAGCATCTCTCAAATCTGTGATAATGGGCATGCGGTCAAATTCAACAAAGAAGAATGCGAGATCCTATATCAATCAGGAAAATCAATTATGAAGGGTCTTCGTACAAACAACCACTGCTACATTATTATAGGAAAAGAAAAGAGTGATATTGAGAAACACTAAGAATGAAGAGACTCGTTTAGTTCATACATCAAGATCTGAACATGTGTTGAAATGAGAAATTTTTGTTGAGCTTTCAATGTTACATCTGAGGTTGCTCACCTCGAACTTTTTGTATATAAACATTATCATGTTTATAATTTTTGACCTGTACAAAGCTTGTAAAAAATTTTTTGGCTGAGAATACCTGTATGTTGAAATTTTTTCGTTTATGCGGAAAAATCCATCACTATACAGAAGAAATCTGAAAATTATTCACCTTCAATATGTTCATGGATTCTCGATTACATCGATCAAAGTCAATATTATTGACGTCTTTTCAGAATTCAAAAAGTCATGAAGTTGTAAAAAAGATTATCGAAGACATCGTCAATAACATCGGACAGGATATCTCGATATCATCGGAACACTGATAGATGATATTGAAATTTATCACCTAATAAAAGACTAGTGAGCGAAAAATCTTTCATTTTACAATAGCCAATTCTATCTAGCTACCCTGACTATTTCTGATTGGTTTATCTGCTTGAAGCCTTGATGAGAAAATATTAGCATCCAAATGAAGCAAGGAAGATGGATAAAGGAAAAAGTAAGGCTCTCTCAGCAAAATCTTTCAAGATTAAGAAAGAAAAAAATACTAGACCACCTCAAAACCAATCTGATTGAGAACAAGTTACGATCGTCGATTATACCATTCTCCCTAGTGCTATCAAGCCCTATGGGTGGATCTCATGATGAAAACTATTGGGTGGAAGAACATGCTTACTATGGGTGGTCCATATCAGTTTGAAATGATCCAACAGTTCTTCAACTATTGTCATATTGTCTAAGTTTATCT
Organism: Magnolia kwangsiensis; assembly: GCA_037074715.1. NCBI lineage: Eukaryota > Viridiplantae > Streptophyta > Magnoliopsida > Magnoliales > Magnoliaceae > Magnolia > Magnolia kwangsiensis. The sequence goes on from CM073589.1 coordinate 65,766,562, forward strand.
CCCAAGTATGTGTCTGGAATTCATGCAACACACTAAGTAGATTACTCCAATAGTTCTTGGTCATGTTCTAAATATTGTGGTGACACAAATCCCTGTCACTAATAGAAATTTAAATGAATTGAGTAAATGGGGAGAAATTACTCGAGCACTATGCAAGGATCTGACTATTCCTGGAAATGATGAAAATATTCTTCAGGTTAAACATCTAGAAATCTTGTTGAGACACCTTCACAGTATCTTCAGTACGAATGTGTACCCATGTGAGGCCAATGACACATACCTGAGTCTTTTTGTGCTAAATGTTTTGTATGATGTCTATCAAGAAGTCCCTATATGTCTACCAACTCTCATTCTAGATCAGCTAATTAAGGTAGTCAAAAGTGACCATCTTGAAATACTGCCTTTTCCATCCCTTGTTTGCAAGCTCGCACACTGGGCAGGACTGCTGGAAACAACAAATAAGGTATATCATGAAGTATGGTTCGACCATGATGCAGCCCAACAGGTGTATGTCTTTGTCTCATCTCATACTAAGAATCCTTCACCTATTGAAGACAGTGGTCCCGTGCCTAATGAAGAAAATTTTTGGGGATCCAACTGAACTCCTGAATATAGCCCTACTTTTGTCACTAATCTTCAACGTCATATACTCGAGCGCCAGTTTTTAAACAGTCTCACTGGAATTGATGAGCGGCTCCATCACTGAGAGTAACGACTGTCAAGGATAGAAATCAGGATGGAAGATCTCCAACATTCTATGCAACAGATTCTTGAGCTACTAACGACTGGCGGGCCTTTTATGTGTTAAAAGAAGACAATTGTTTTGGAAGGGAAGTGTGTCTAGCTATGAACACTAGTTTTTGCACTCATTCCTGTTTATTTGTTTTGTGTACCCCTACATGGGTTTGATATCTCTGTCTGATGGTTGATAGTGTATTCTTGTCTGGGGCAATACGTGTTTTTGAATGATGAAAGTTTTGTTGAAAATGGCCACATATAATTTTACTCTTACTGCCATAGTGATATATGATGTTCCCCTGGTTAAATGGAGTACTTGATATGGATTGCATATGTTTTTCCTGAATATCTTATCTGATTTTGTCAAGTTTTCTTTCATGCATTCATACTACCTGCCAATGATGTATGCTTAACACTGTTGAAAATCTTTATACATCTATCTGTAAATATGTTCTCTCATATGCTTCCTTCATAACTTCAGTCAATATCTAGTGCTTTATCTTTGTCAATGACTGAGGTGGAAAATTGAATATTTGCTCTTATATGTTGCAGGTGTTAGGGGAGCAGCTGCACCGAGAAAGGGGGAGTTTTACAGAAAGGGGGAGCAAATACTGATTGTGTACATAGTTATATTAGAATTTGTAAAATTGTGTAAAAGCATGTACATACAATTTAGGATGTGTCTGTCTAAATATTATCGTATGTTGTTTTGGTATTTTGTCATGTAATTGACTAAGGGGGAGATTGAAAGTGCACCTACTAGTGCCCTGGTTTGTTAATTACCGTATGTGTTGAGTCAGTCGGACTACAGAGCCTCACAGGAAGAACAATTTAAGCACCTGCCTCAAACGGATGTGTGAAAGCTCGCCATAAGTAAATCATAGCCTCACATCCCATGTCCCAAAACACTAGGTGACCAAAATCCTTAAAAACAAGTTAGAACATATGAGGATTTTTGGGTATGTAAACTTTTTCAAACATTAGAAAATCTCTAAGTTTGCTTGCCCTGTCGATTGTATCGATAAACTTTTCGATATGATCGACCTGCGCTGTCGATGTCCTTGACTCTTGATCGATACTATCGATAAGAAGACTAAAAGTATCTAGCAACCGCATACTCATCTGGAAGGATTTATCGATATATCGATACACTTATTGATATCATCAATATTCAAATATCGAGCCCAACGGAAGTGGCTCGATAATATCGACAGACAGATTTTCAGCGCTCCTATTTTTTAAAAGAAAATCACTATGTGCTTCGATATATCGATGTCTTTCTCGATTCAATCTGAATGTAAATATTGATTATATTGGAAGGCCATCGATCATATCGATAGTGGGCGCACATTTCTTCCAGCAAATATTTTAGTTTGTTTTTAACTTTGATCGGGGGTCACTCGAGGAAATCGATATTCTTATGTCGATGCTATCGAGATCTAGTCGATTGGATCGAGACTGGACACAAACTGTCCAATGTGCTTATAGGTAAATCTATATGATTTATCGATCTCATCAACACAGCCTCGATATCATCAATATTCAAATTTCGATGACATCGGTTGTTCCCCGATCATATCCTAAAAAATTAAAATATTTCAAGGCTAGTCTCTCTCATGCTTCAAATGTTGATAAATCGATCCCAGTATCGATGGAATCGGAGTTCGAAATTCAATGACATCAACACTAGTATCGATCTCATTGACTAGCTGGTAAAATATTTTCAAAAGCGTATGACATTTGAGTTTGTGTTATCGAGCAGACAATCGATCCCATCGAGAGTATACGCTTGATGATATCGACCCTGCATAATGATATCGAACTCTGTCATAAATATGACCGTTTTATATTTGTTGGAACCTTTTGCCTATATAAAGTGAAACTTATTCATATTGCTGGCAGAGAAAGAAGAGAGTACTTTTGTGTGTTTTACCTTTAGATCATATACCTAAAGCCCTTTCTCTAACAGGAGTTCATCTTCCAATCCACTCTCATTCATTGACATTCAATAGAGTGGATTGGAAAATGAACTTTCGCATTCAAAGATCCTCCAGCAACTATCTTAATAGCATATCATTAAGCTGGGATGCCTTGAATGAATAGATGACGAGAATCACTCTATCTTCCTTATAGGAAAATTTTAAGAGAGTGGATTTTTGTCCTAACCTTGACCCATCCTGAAGCCAAGCACTGGTACATCTTTTATGTTGTGGATCAAGGGAGCTAAAGATTCTTTAACAACAAGGAGGAGATCTTCATCATTGCACTGAATGCGACTCATCAACTTTTTTGTAAGTATTTAGAGTCCAAAGGACACTTGTGATCATTCCTTTTTAGGATTAAGTCTTAAGTGTTGCTCATCCTTTGAAGTCCTCATAGGAGGCCTCCGACGGGAGCATATGTGGTGAGTGCGTTGTGTAGACCCTTACTCTGTGGAGAGTATAAACATCTGGTTAGGAGTAAACCAGTAAAACTCCAGGGTCAGAGGTGAATCGAGTAGAAACCTCCATGTAAAGGTTGAAGGTGAACCTGATTTAAAACCTTAGGTTTGAGGTGAACCCTGGAAAACTTCCTTAATGAAATCCAGTACACTCAAGGGTTGAGTGCGGCAGCCGGGAGTGGAGTAGACAAGTAGTCGAACCACTATAAAAATGACTGTGTTTGAGATTGTTAATGTTTTTCATTTGTGTGATATTCCTTACATGCTTTTATATCTGATTGTCTAAGATCACACCTTATACATACACATAGTTATATCTATCACAATCTTGTATGCAACTTGTTTATCTTTCAAAAAGTTTGTGATTGAATCCTCTACAAGGCTTGGAAGCCATTAGAATTACGTATGAGTAATCCTAATAATTGTATATCTGATAAGATTAGTGTAATAGGATTTTTAAATACAGTAAAACTTTAAAAAGTCCTATTCACCCCCCTCTAGGATATATTGGCATATTCGTACTTCAACTCAAGGGGTCTTCACTACTATTTCAATCCCAAGTATGAGTGTACATTTATAAGTTGGAGTTTCCGACTAATGTATCAGTTTAAATTTCATAAGTAATCCATAAATAATCCATAAGCATGAACAAATATATAGGATGTACATTAAGCATGTAATATAACAATTCAATTTCCACCAGCTAACACATGTGATTATAAATGGGAGATATCAATTATAAATTGAAATACAAACTATAACTTAAGCTAATGGGAAGATGTAAAGTCAAGGAGAAGAATCATCACCTTATACTTTGAATCGCCTTCTAGTATCGCTAAGTGCTTGTGCCCTTAGAATTATACCCTTCCACAAATCATGAACTTGTACAATTAGGTCCAAGTTCTATGCACTTCCTAGGTTTAAGATCATGGCCGAGGGTTCGAATTATTTATCTTAGGGTTTTTAATGTAAAATTAAAATTTCATCTTAAGGTTTAGTCTTAAATTTAGATTTTAGGATTTGAACTCCACTTGGTGTATTAGTTAAAATTAAATCTTAATAATTACAAGGTAACCATTAGCGTGTATATTAGCTAACATATTAATAATGATCATTATGATGGTATTTAATATTATGATCCACTCTGTATGATAATATTTACGAGTGGCAAAACCAAAACACTAGTATTTAATAATATTATTATTTTATTTTATTTTACTTTTGTCTACCATAACCGATATTAGTATAGGTAATTTACTAATGACTATTCATATCCAATGTTCATAGTAGATGTATTAATCAGTTAACAGTAATAATGATGACTCACAAGTTCATATTTAAATATATGGCCAACATCGTCTAATATCGTTATAATGACTAGCAGTCTCTTAAATAGTACAAGTAGTAATAATAAAATCTTTACTACATTGAAGTAATAAGGGCTAATATTAAAGTCACATTAACAAGAATTTTTACTAATCTATAGTGAAGGTAATTATAATAGCTATTAGCAATTTATCCAGTCATGATGATAATATGCATAATGATGATGATGGTAATATGATTTTATAAATGTTTTAGCGATGACTTGAAATCAATTCACCTGAATTTCTTGGCTCAATCCAACTCATAGAGTTAACAAGTCAAGGCCTAATTGACTCAGCAGCAACCAAGGCCTCAATTCCATCTCTTTCCTCTATCTTCTTCTTCCTTCTTCCTCTTCTTTCTCTTTTCTCCCTCTACTTTCCTCTCTCTTTCCTCATTTTCTATCATTTTCTCTCTATTTTTCCTTTACCACTTTCTTCTCTGTTTTAACCGGAAAAACTCCAGCAAGGCGGCTAGCGAGACCCATTGCGGGTGAGTCGAGTTGACTCGCCATCTGTACAATCCACTCTCTCACCTTGTCTTATTCTCTCCCTAACTCTTATCTCTTCTTTCTCCATTTTCCATAAGCTGGAAATCCAGAAACGTCTGGACTGGGCCAGACGCAAGACTCAGCTCGAGTCGAGCTGGTGCAGCAGCTCGGTGATGGTGCAGCCGCACCCATTCTTTCCCCATTTTTTTCTTCTTCATTCTCTGCTCCTCTCTCATTGACTTCTCCTTTTCTTTCTTTCTCTCTCTGCTGGGTTCCCAAACCATCTTTGAGCATGCTAGATTATGGAACAATGAGCGAATGACTCGGACAGATCCAAGCCAAGTCTGAAATCTGCCAGTACGGTCATGTTGCAACTGCAACCCCCTACTCTTTCTCCCTCTTTATCTTCTTCCTATTTAATCTCCATTTTTCTCTGTTTCAAAGTCCAGTCATCTCTGGACTCAAACACTGTGGACGGATGTGCCCAGAAACGCACCAGCGGCGATGGAGAAGAAGGCCAGTGTTAATGGTAGATCGCCAATGGTCAAGACTTTCTCCAAAACAAAGATTCTAGGTGGTTCGAATAGGTCTATGGGAGCTTAGAAGACATGAATTTTCGAAGGTTGAATGGAGCTAGGTTGGTGGGATCGGATAGAGAAGGGAAATGGCCGACACTCTCTCTTCTTCTCTTTATGAATAGAAAACCTACCATGAAGGGCTAGGATTTCAGAGAATGGATGGCTGATATGGCACAGGAATGGATTTCACGTGGATTGCCAGCGTGGAGGGGAGGGAAAAATGGAAGTTTCCCATTTTTGGAAACGCCATCCGCGAACAGCCTCCTTGTTCTTGTTCACGTGTGTGCGGATGAGTACAAATGCAGGTGGAACCCACCATTTTTTTTTCAGGCCCATCCGAAAAACCAGAAGCACGGTTTGGATCAGCGCAAGGTGGCCCACATGAATCACAGCAGGTGGGTTTTTACGAGGCTGGAAACACAATTCCGCCTGCGTGTCAGCCTGATTTATCTGACAATTGTGTGCACGTTCATGGGTTTTAGCGTTCAAAGAAAATGGAATTTTAGTTTGGACAACCCACTAAACACGCTGGACGGTTCGGATCATGTATTAGGGCATATAATATGGGCCCCATCTTAATAAAACATAAATGGTCTGTTTCAAATCGTTGCAGGTGGAAACAAAGACGGAGAAGGAAGTTTCCTTCTTTGGAAATGTCGGGTCAGACCCGTCTGACCGAGCTCCATGGTCCCGTGCACAGTGAGTGATGCACTGCCATACACACTCGTCGAAGGTGGGGCCCACAAGGATGGTATTGACGAATCCACTCCGTCCATCAGGGTTAGTAGGTCCTATTAAGGCATTTTCCATTGGTGAGACAGACGCGAGGTCCAGGTGAGCCATACTCTTAGATTTCATGGCCTAGTGGTGGATTCCCATCAATCTAATGGTTGAATCATCCCGAGATTGAACGTCAACGGTTAAAAGATCCTAATGGGTCATTTGTAAGACTTTCATGATAGGTTAATAATTAAATACTAATATTAATATTAATTCTTCTATTATTATTATGTTATCAGAAACTATTTGTTTTTGTAATTGTTTATTTCATTTTATTTTTATTACCTTTACCCCACATATGCATGCATTTCTAGCCATGTTGTGGGTCCCACTTTGCAAGACATTAGGATTATTTGTCTCATGATTTTATATTATAATTTGTCATGTTTAATTTATATTTTCACGGATCGTTAATATGCATAAATTGTATGAATGTAAGTGAAGATTATTATATATTATTTGTATATCATTTGTATGGTGATACGTTTGTTATGTTTTAAATTTTATAATAGTTGTTAAATTGCTTGAAATATGTTATCCACTATAAATTTTTCTAGTATATTTTATTTTTATGTACTATAAATTCTATAATTTGTAATTTATATTAATGATGTCGTAAGTGTATACACATAGTATAGATTATGGTTACATATAATTTTAATATGAAAATTTTAAATCTTACAAAGTATATAAATAACCTTCCATAGTGTATATGTTTATGTTGTATTACTTTTGTATTTATATTACATTAGATTACATAGTAACACCCGAGTAATGGAAAGTACAGAGTGTTACAATTAAGCACCCTTTCGAAAGGGTTTGGTCCGTCGGATTTGAATTTAACAGATGTGACCAACTGACAAGCCACATCTCTCTATTTCAAAATGAAAAGGCGCAAGTGCAAGTACATTCCTGCACAATATAAAGTCCCGTGAGTACGCATACACACCCGCACCCGCACTCACAGCCCGGCTTGTCCCATCCTATTGCGCACATGTACACATACACGCATACGCACATGGACTCGGCTCGGCCCAACACGGCATGACACGACGCGGCATGACATGGCATGGCTCGGCTCGGCTCGATGCGTCTGTGCGTGTGTGGTCAATGACATAAATTAAATATATTAGCATAGCCCTCCACATGACTAAATTTGTAAGCCCCCTTAATGGGGCTCAAGCCCCAAGGTAAAAAACCTATCTTATATACAATAAAACTTTCTTTGGCAAATCCACCGTGGGACTAAACCCATAACTTAAACGCAGAAGAAATTTCAAATTTAGAGGAAAATTGAAATATTTAAAATTCTATATATATATATAAAAAAATTAATAATAATAATAATAAATTTTGAAACAAAACACAACATCCCCCCCCCCCCCCCACAACATGTTTCAAAATTTTTTTAAAAAAATAATCGTTTAGGTTAATATATAATAGTTGTGAAATGGTGTCAGTGTGACCATATGCTTGAATCGATATTAGAGTAAGCAAGACGAGTTTACAGGAATCAGGTGACACCATAGTATTTATAACGACCCTAAATTTTAGTGCATTTAAAACTAAAAAGATAGTTAAATATTTTATTTTTAATTAAGAAATAAAAACTAGTCAATGACTGAGGTAGTAGAGACAATCTTGGTTGAGAGAGAGGTTGAGGGATCGACTCTTGTCACTATGACACCCGATTGTGGGTGAGGTCAAAGGATTAATTCTTGGAGTAGTAATAATATTTTTATTATTATCAAATGCCATAAAGATTTTAAATTCTGGATAAGGGAGGATGTGCACATCCTATCTTATCTAGAATGTTTCCTATGAAAGAAAAATAAATGAGAGAAAGAAAATCCTGGAGAGAAAGAGCGATGAGATTATAGGAGGGATTGATCATGTAAGTTCCACCCATTGATATTTTTTTATTGTTAATTTTTTAATTTCTTCCCGATTTATGCAATAGATGGTATGGATCATCTACACAATCATTGTATAAGTGCATAAAAAAATTTTAATCAAGAGATGATTTATAATTTTATATATGGACAATAGTATTTTAGAAAAGAATTTAATTACTTGCATCCGATTGTATTAAGATAGATCTAAACAGGTCATTTGATCATAAGCACCAAAAGATACCAGTGCCTTAAATTTCAAATCAATCCGACCAGTGGATAGGCCATTTTATCATATTTAACCATAAGAATAATTTATATCTTAGATTCTAAAATGGTGATAGGACATATCAGATCAAATCCCCACTCTGTATGCTCATTTTGGAATAGATCTAAATTATTATCCAAAAAATATGGGTAGATCTAATCATGGTCATTGCATTGCATATTTAATCATATAATGGATCATTGGATGTATTAAATTTAATTTATGCCATCTATGTGAATTCTGAAATATATCTAAAACCTCATCTGGAATTTTAGATGGGTTTGATCGTTTGATGGGTCACATTAATTGTAAGAATGATTATTGTTAAAAGAAATTTGAATCTTAGATGGTTTAGATTTGAAAATTCATTAGTTGTCCCCTCAATCGATCATGTGGGAGCTGATGAATGGTTCAAATCTGACCATATGACCAATAAATATTAAAAGTAGGAAAATTAAAGAACCCTAAAATTTATAAATTAGATCATCATAAACTTAGTTTTTATAACATTTGTCGATTGATTGACATGACGGTTTGATGGATCAAAGGCAGTAAATTATGTTTAATGACCAAAATTTTGAAAATTGAAATGAATTTGATTGATCAATAGGTTGGTTCAATTGATCAATGGTACGGTTAGATCGATCGATGGTACGGTTCGATCGATCAACAATTCGCTAGCACATGTTGTTTAATTTGTAAATTCTGATATTTTAATGTGTAATTTAAAGTAATAATAACCCTCCATCATCTTAAAATGTTAGTTTAGTCATATCACCTTAGGTTTAATCAAGTGGGCCCCATGGCGAAGAATGACCATCCATAATCACATGTTAAAAATGGAAGTTAAAGGGCTTCAAATTAATTGTTAGATTCCTTATGTGGGTCCTAAATTAGGTGATCAACAAGCTAAAACAGATTATATAAACTATTGAAAACATAAATATATTTGATTATATTATGTATTTAGGTGATTGTCGCTTAATTGATTTTGGGATAACGTTTCAGAATCCAAATCACCAAAATATTAGTGAGTGATCCCAACATCTTTCCTCTCCATTGTTATTAGATTAGTCATCTGATTGTACTTCCTTGTGTTGAATGCTTATTTTCTTAAAATTAAAATGATATCTAGTATTATATAAGTGACAATTGTTAACATAATGCATAAATCATTCTCATGCATCCATGTCATGCATCGCATTACTGTGCTAAATACATGGGAGTACTCCCTAGATGACCTGTAGGTACTTACAGTACCGAGTGAATTAGGAAACCATCCCTGTATGCCCACAATATGTGGAAGCCAGCTAATGTTTTATTGATGAAAAAACCATAAATATTTAGGGGACGATGAAATAACTACTCAAGTTTTAGGGCAGAAAGGTGAACCAATAGGCAATTCATAAGGGCTATGACCCTATCTTGATGAAGATGAGTTGAATACACTAAATCATTAACATATCTAGTTAAAATCATATTATTCCTTTAATTATGTCTTTGAAATTTTTTTAAGTTGAATAACTGAAAGTTATGAATAGTTAAAACTTTTATTAATAAATTGTTTAATAAAGTCCCAAATGGGTGGGTTGTGCTACCATGCTTAACTTTTATGAATGTTTTCAATATGTGGATTGAATGCTCATAAATGAGCATGATGGTAATATATATGCATGTAATTGAAATAAATGAATGTGAGATGTTTTGCTGAAGGTTTAAGTTTAGAAACTTAGTGTACATTTTAACGAAGCCTCTGGAAAATAAAATGAAGGAATGGTTTTAATACACATGGTGTACAAGTCATGTGCCGTAACTTGGGTTTGAGGGTGCACACTCTATATCCAAATTTCGAGGCATGACAGTCTTTAACTAAAATCATTTTGTATAAATTACAAGTACATGTCACTCACATAACACTTCCTCTACAAGTGATTTTATAGTTCAATACTTTTTTGACCATACACTATTACCTGGGTTTTATGAGTGCTATAGATTATTCACATAAATACTTATTACAAGCGGCTTCGACCTCCACACCCATATTGGTGAATTTCATCAAGTGTATGCAATAATTGTAAACACCACCAAATATACAGCTATGAATCTATTAAGAGTATTAAGGCATAAAAAAGAGAGAGAAGAAAGAATTAAAGAATAAGAAAATTAAATGTGAAAAATAGAAGGAAACAGAAGATAAAGAAGAACAAGTGCTTTGAAAGGGGTTTGCGCGAGTCCGCACAAACCATATTGGTTGCGCGGGTCCGCACAACCAGTAACATCAGTTACACGGGGTCGCACAACTATTTTTTGACTTGCTGTTCATGAATGAAAAGAATCAATGCAAGGTGAGTCCCTTGGCACAAAGATTGAGGTTTCGCACGTGTAGAGGCCTATAAATACCCCCTCCCCCTCTCATTTAGGGGTTGAATATTTTAGAAGATAGTACAAAGCAACCGAGAAGACTGAAGGTAGGAGTGCAGAGAAGTCTAGGGTTTGCGCGGACCCACGCACACCATATTGGTTACGCAGGTCTGCGCAACTAGACTGTCATGCAGTCAGTAATGATGAAGGGTCAGAATGCTGTCGAAATGCAATTAGTTCTTCTTCTATCCAAGCTTTGAGAAGAGAAGATGATTGATCAGATCCGCACAATATTCCTCTTAAAGAGATGATCAAATCATGAGTCAAAGTGCTGCCGAATTTTACATTCGGACCTGACATTTGAACTTTATTAATTTTCATATTTTAGATAATTTATCTTAGAATTAAGGGACACCTGATGATGTAAATGAACTCAGTTTTAATAATACAATGATTGTTCTTAATGTACTCTATCTCTGTTATATTTGAATAAGATAATCCCCCAAATCGAATGCATTTGTTTCTTGTTCGAAATAAAATGGTGACTCCACTAGGGATATTTATCTTATTTAATGTTAACATTGAGATGGTTACATGACTTTCATTGTAGTTTGGTGTCTTTTTTACGCCAAAATGGTGACTCTCGGTAGGAACATCCTCCCCTATCTCTCAGATAAATTATATTGTTATTCAAATAATAATTACAATTTTGTGTCTCATTTTGAAGGTAAAAGGATAAAATTGTGAACTACGATCAAATGGCAAACTCAGTGACGAAAGTAAACTTTTACTTTATTGCAACTAGATTCATGGTGGAATATGCACTAGGTCAGCCGTTGAGGCGCGAAACCCAGTCTCTCCTAAGCAAAAATGACTCAACCTAGATAACGGTTGGAGTTGTGTTTGCTTCGCCTTGAGTACTGGAAGATGATGAGAATTGGATTGTCGTGACATCTCAAAGAACGATGGCACGAAATGAAAGGGGCTCTAATTGCTCCAAGAGTCCGATGGACAAAAGAATAAAAGGGGAAGGCGTTACTCATGGGATCACCTACTTCTATATCATCTTGGTCAATCAATTACAGTGGAAGTAAGAGAAAATTGAATGGAACTCCCCTCCTTATAAGTCTCATCATGTCAACATATTCTTATCCCACTCCAACTACAGCTTCATCAGGAAGTGGGGAAGCTGCAGTACACATGGTCGGGACAGATCGGGGAACTATGCCGACCACAAAGAACTGCATGAATGAAATGACACAAGCATGAAGGACATTAATGAAAGAATGTAGAAATCTCAGAGAGGCTCTAGCAACCCTCGCGCACAATGTGCCCCAGATAGCGGCTCCATCAATGATGGGCATGATGAACGGACAAGAACATCAACCTAAAGGTTTTCAGCCACAAGGGGCAAGATTACTCGGATCTGCTCCAACAATGAGGACTATAAATCAAGAAGAAGTATGACAAGTTGTTGAGGAAGCCATTAGGGTGGAAAGAGAGCACGAGAATGTTGGCTGGTTCAGATATTGAACACCATATCCATGGAATGTAGAGGATGTCCCATTCCCGGTTAACTTCAAGCATCTGGATTTTCAAAAGTTTAATTGAGAGGGGTCACCAGAGGAGCATTTGATGTACTTTATTACCAGCATGGAAAATTTCTCCACGATACCACAGTACTTCCTACGTTTGTTCGAATCATCTCTGACAAGTAAAGCATTTCGATGGTTTTCAAATATGGCGCCAGGATCGATACGCACGTGGGAGCAGATGCAGGATGCCTTCATGTCAAACTTCTTCTCTTCATAGTGTGATGTCAGCATCACAGAATTGGCTTCAGTATGGCAGAGAGAAGGGGAACCAGTGGAGAAGTTAATAGACAGATGGAAGACATTGGGAGCCTCGTGCAGACAGCTACCAAAAGAAAAAGAACAGGTCAAGATGTGACTAAATTTCATGGAAACAGGAATTGCATTCGGGCTCACTAGTGCCGATATTAAAACCTTCCGTGACTTGGCCACCAAAGCCCACACCCTAGAGCTGATGACCCAAAAAATGCCAGCATTTCACTATGAAATGGCCAGAAGAAGACCCAGTATGTTAATCACAAATACTGTGGACCACGAAAAAAGGAGTCAGGAAATAAGGTATTCAGGAGAAAAAAGGATAAAGTGGAAAGAAGAATCAAGTTGTCTTAGAAGTAGGTTCACTGAAAAAAGACCCAAATTACTTAATTCTCATGAGGGGTTTGCATTCGATAGAGAAGATGTTATCTGTAACGCCCTGAAAATTGGGGTCGAGCAGGAGCCCAACTCCCGAGTTCCAACACATTACTTATGAAACGTAGATAATGATGATTAAATGTGATCTGTATTAGTGCCTTAAACATGAATGGGATTATACCAAAACAGCATATCATACTCTAAAGATAGTTAAATTTTGCAAGAGAAAGACTGTGATAGATATATAAAATATACAAACAGATGTAGGTCTCGAGAGTGTGAACATGTTCCAGGTTAAATATATACATGTATACTCCCAAAATGAATAAAATGAATATACATGTGTGCTCCAAAATATAACGTAACGAGTGTAATGATATCTAGTCAGCATCCCTATAAACTCTGTCGATCAGAACACAGTCTAAATAGACTCGCCTGATAGCTGCGTGTAGGAAAAATCCTTATCATCATAAAAGTCCAACTCTCTTTCGCAAGCATCGCCATCATCTGTAACTAAAATAGGGCCTGGTTGGTATTTAAAACACCATCCCAGAACGTAGGAGTGAGTGATCAACTCAGTAGAGCTATGAAGCAAAGGTTAACATGTTATCTATTCAGTCAAGCAATAATGATAAAGTAATGCAACAATCAGGTCCTATGTACTCTAATTAATGCAAGGATGGTATGTGATAATGATGCATGCCCTCTCCTACACTCCCTCTACGACATCATCTTACTATCACAACATGCACCCCTTCCTCTGTGCACAACTCCAACGCCAAAGACACATGCAACACGATGCATGTGCGTGATTAGCAACTTCTAAATTAGACATATTCATACAGCAGGATTGGGAAGCTAAGGCATCTCCCTTTATATCATGTACCCAAACAATGATCCATCTAGAGTTGTCAATCTTAATTAGTCACATACGATAGATAGTTCCAGGTCACTACAGAGAGGCTCATCACCTAAGCGCAGGCCTGGTTTATACTCTAGTTTACTATGAAAAGGCTCGTCACCTCAACGTAGTTCTACTGTACACTCGAAGTCACTATGGGCTCGTCACCTGATCATAGGCCGACAGCTCGAATACAGTGTCTCATACTACTATATTCGACTCACGAGTCTGAGTTACTCACTGGACACTACGGGGAGGCTTATCACCCTAGCGTAGGCCAACAGCTCAACCACGGTATCCCATACCACTATGCCCGGCTCATGAGCATTAACGGATCATAGTACCAAGGTTAAACGGGCTTTACACTAGTAAGTTGGACCTTAGATTCAAACAGTAGCATCCATACATGGTGAACATATATTATACCAATCAGGTTGCTTGACAAGCTCGATTGGTATGAGCATGCGTTGAGTTGATCGACATGGAGTGCGTAAGCACTACGTATGGCCTAACCACTGTTGATAAATAGCATACGACTCGAATTCCTCAAACCTATCTAATGTGGCGAAATGACCTCGGTCACTACCTCGAAAATCGTTATCGATCGCTTGGACTACATCGTAGCCCCAAACACACTTTAAACAATAGTGTTCGCATGTGAAAATCAAAGACAGCATGCGACAACTAAAACTAAAGATAAATCTTACTTGAGTATTTTGTCAAAACACAAACTACACATATTATCATACATAGGCATTTTATCCATAAATCATATAGTAGTAAGATAGGTTACATGAAAAAAACTATAACTATAGATAAGGGGATTGAGAATTATTTCTCAACACCCTCATTACATACATTTAAATAAGCATCTTCTCAATCAGGCATTTTATCAAACACTTAGACTACACATATCATATACATGTAATAACGTAGTTATAACAGGTATTGTAGTAAATCCTTTTACAAAGGATTCACTATACGTACAAAAATCATGCATTCTCAGTCAATAAACATGGAAAGCATAAATCATAATTCCATACTCATTCAAACATTTCAACAACCACATGGAATGCATGAAAAATCAATATAGTTTACATATATATGTACTATATGAAAAATGTTGTATCTAAGCACATGTGACAGCAATCAAGTCTGTCATAAATCATTATTAACATTGAAGTCCTTGAAAACCATAACCTAAAAATTTATAGTCTGCACCTTTCGCCGATAGACTCGTAACGAATTCATTTAAACACTAAGTCCTCGCCTATAGCACAACGACAACCTGTAGTATGAAATAGGTTAACTACTTCAACATTTACTCTATTTAAATCCCTAAAAGTTTGGGATTTCTTACCCGAAAATGTAATCAGAATCACCAGTATAGTGACACAAAAGCGGTGTTAACCACGTGGAGTGGTAGAGAAAGATACTAGGAATAGTCTCCCACTTTCTCTCTCACTTTCTCTCTTTCCTTCTCTCTTTGCTCTCTTCTCTCTCATAGGGTTTGAAAATTCATGTGTGAAGGGAGAGAGAAGGTTTAAGGCCCTTATGTAGGCCCAGAACTGATGAGAATGGCCTCAGGGCCATGGTATACTTAGGTTATAGCCAAAGAGTGGCTGCTAGTCCAACGGAGCTGATTTGAAGGCCCCTTTTCTGCATGCGGTTGGGAGTAAGCTCCCGGACATTGGATCTAGGTTAAGTTAAAATCTTAGTCTGATCGGATCAGTGGATCGACTGCAGGGAACCTGTTTCAGTTCAACTGTCACCAATACTCGATTAGGGTCACAAGTACACTGACATGTGTTGGAAATTTTTCCTGATCTGAGGGTATAATTGGGTCAGAATCTAACGGTCTGAACCCTTAGATTTTGGCCTGTAAATGAACAACTCAATTTAGTTAAGTTTCAGTTCCTTCCCTAAAGATATTCGCGTTTCTCAGACTCTTCGCTCCAGGCTTAAGTTGTGCATTTTGAGTTATCATTTGGACTTGATTTTTGAGATGGTTGTCAAGTCCAGTAAGGCAGTCATAACTATATAGTTTTGGGGTAATCAGACTTTTGACGCGCGGTCTAGGTCCGATATGGAGTTTCATAATGCTCCCAAGAGCAACTGGGTTTTGAGATAGATCATAGGTTTTTAGGTAATGTAGCGTTAGTGATTTTGTTAGTTTTGGGTCTTGCAGTTCGTGTTTAAAGCGGTTAGAGCTAATTTCACAGATAATCTAATTTAAAACTTAGTTAATTCTCATCTAATTTCTAAAAGATTTGATCCTTAGTGATTTCTGCTTGAGGTGGTACTCGGGTCTTTGTACGAATTTTTTTGAGACATTACAATCTACCCCCTTAAAGAAAAAGTTTGTCCTTGTCCTTGAAATTAGTACATTTTCGTACTCCTCGAGAATCTGAGGGTAGTTCTTTCGGATCTCAACTTCTGTTTCCCAAATAGCCTCTTCCTCAGTGTGGTGTGTCCATAGAACCTTCACAAGTGGAATCATTTTACTACGCAACACATGCTCCTTCCTATCTAGAATATGCGTCGGTCGTAGTACATAAGTCACATCTTCACTCAACTGTACCTGCTTCCATTTAATAATGCGAGAAGGATCAGGAACGTATTTCTTCAACATCGACACATGAAATACGTTGTGCATACCTACGAGTGGTGTGGCCAAAGCTAGGCGGTACGCTACCACCCCCACTCGATCCAGTATCTGAAATGGGCTAATAAATATCGACGTGAGCTTCCTTTCTTCTCAAACCGAAGGACTCCCTTCATTGGGAAAACCTTCAGGAATACATGATCCCTAACCTCGAACTCTAGCTGTCGCCACCTTGTATCAGTGTAGCTCTTCTGTCTGCTCTCTGCTACCAGAAGTCGATGCCTGATAATGTTAATCTTCTCCGAAGTCGCCTGAACTAACTTTAAGCCAATCAGGCTCCTCTCACCAACCTCTACCCAGCAATGCGGTGTTTGACATGGACGCCCATACAAGGCCTCATAGGGAGTCATGCCAATACTCGCATGAAAACTGTTGCTATATGTGAACTCTGCATAAGGAAGACGGTCATCCCAACTGTCCTTAAAATCAAGCACAAAGTTCGCAGCATGTCCTCTAACACCTGATTCACCTACTCCGTTTGCCCATCAGTCTGTGGGTGGAATGCAGTACTAAACTTCTATTTCACATCCATTACTTCCTAGATACAAGTCTAGAGGATAGATGTGAATCGAGTGTCTCTATCCGACACGATCTCCATAAGAACCCCATGTAAATTTACAATCTCCTTAATGTACAACCTGGCCAAATTGTCTGTTGAGTTTGAAACTCTGATAGGGAGAAAATGAGCCGATTTCGTCAATCAGTCCACAATCACCCATATGGAATTATGTCCCTTCCTTATCTTCGGAATCCCTGAAATAAAATCCATAGAGATGAAATCGCATTTCCATTCAGCTATGGGCATGGCTGAAGTAGTCCAGGAGGTCAGTGATGCTGTCTTGACTTGCTTGCATGTGAGACAACGAGATACATAATCTGCTATGTGGACCTTCATGTTATCCCATCAGTACGAGTACTTCATGTCACGGTACATCTTCGTACTGTTAGGATGCATTGTCATCCTCGAATTGTGAGTAGCCTCGAGAACTTCCTTCCTCAAGTCATGAAGATTTAGGACACATAGGTGGCTACGATAACGTAAACCCTCATTCGTTCCAACTCTCCATTCCAAGTCTTCACTATCACCAACCTGCTCTCTCATCTTTGCTAATAGCTCATAGTCTCTCTGAGCCGCGATAATCCTGTCATCAACGAGTGACTGTACCTGAATATGTGTGACGCTCTCAAACGGCTCCTCTACCATAACTTTCTGCTCAAAGTCTCACACAAACTCTACCATATCCCACTCTGCTATCATCAGCGGAGCTGCAAATGCTATCGTCTTCTTACGGCTCAACGCGTCTGCTAAAAGGTTAACCTTTCAAGGATAGTAAGAGACCTTGAACTTAAAGTCCTTCAAGGTTTTCATCTATCGTCGCTGCGTCATATTCAGGTCCCTCTGCGTGAATATGTATCTGAGGCTCTTGTGGTCGCAAAAGATCTCGAACTTCTCTCCATAGAGGTAATGTCTCTAAAGCTTCAATGCAAAGATGACGGCCGCTAACTCCAAGTTGTGCGTAGGGTAGTTTTCCTCGTGTTTCCTCAATTGTCGCGATGCATAGGCAATAACCCTATCCTTCTACATCAGAACACAACCCAAGCCAATAAGAGAAGCATCGGTGTAGATGGTTCTTGACCCCTTGCTCTGGTAATACTTAACCCCTTGCTCTGGTAATACTTAACCCCTTGCTCTGGCAATACTAGCACAGGGGTGGATATTAACTTGTCCTTCAGCTCCTGAAAAAATGCTTAGACCTTCTCATTCCAGGAAAACTTGAGATCTTTTTGAGTCAGCTGAGACAACGGTCTAGCTATCTTGGAAAATTTTCTAATGAATCGACGGTAGTAACCTATCAGGTCAAGAAAACTCCTCACTTCAATAACTGAACCAGGCTGCTCCCAGTCCTGAACTGCAGCTACCTTAGCAAGGTCCCCAGCTATCCCTTCCTTAGACACCACATGTCTCAGGAACTTGACTTCTTCCTTCCAGAAGTCGCACTTCTTGTACTGTACAAACAACTAGTTCTCCATGAAAGTATCGAAAACTGCTCAAAGGTGTTCTGTGTGTTCCTCCCGACTCTTAGAGTATATTAGGATGTCATCTATAAACACGATGACGAATCGAAATAGATACAGCGGAAACGCCCGGTTCATTAAGTGAATGAACACGGCCGGTGCGTTTGTGAGTCCAAACGACATCACAAGTAACTCGTAATGCCCAAAACAGGTCCTGAAAGCTATCTTCTATATGTCCTCATCCCTGACGCGCAACTGGTGATACCCTGACTGTAAGTTGATCTTGATAAATACTGTGCCCCCTTCAACTGATCAAACAGATCATTTATCCTGGGCAAATGGTACTTATTTTTCACTGTCACTTGGTTTAATCTGCGGTAATCAATACACAATCGCAGAGATCCATCCTTCTTTACAAACAGCACAAGTCGATAATAAAGTCGACCTCGCGCCGAGAAGGTAACCCAGGTATCTTTCTGAACACATCCTCAAAATCTCAAACAACTGGCGTATTCCCAAGTGGTAGACCATCATCATTCTTTAGTAAGGAAGCATAACAAAGAACTTGAAAAGGGAAACTGACTTACACGAGAAATGTAAAAGTCGTGCCCTCAGGCCCGTAAGCCGTCACTAGTCGGGTCTCGCAGTCGATCTTGGCCCTCATTTCAGTAAGTCAATCCATACCAAAGATGACGTCGAAATGGTATATCGGTGTGATAATGGGGTCAATGCATATTGTCCTGCTCCCTAAATCTATTAATAAACCCTCACACAACTTGGTGACATCTGTAAAAGTTCCTGGTGCTGCGATAACTCTCACCTCAACCATCGGGGTCGTATTCAACCCTAAGCACTTGATTGCAAAACATGATATCACTAAAATAGTGGACCCAATGTCCACCAACAAAAATACAGGAGTACCTTGGATGTAGGTGGTGACCTCGAAAGTTAAAGGCACTATAGTTACTGATTCAGACGCTTCAGCTGCAAGAGCATGTATTCGCACCTACTGAGAATGGTTGGGCTACGGTACCATAAGTCGTTAAGGTGGCCTAAATCGAGGTGCAGGCGGCCAAAAAGATAGATGTGCAGGTGTTAACCATAAAGGTGGAGCTGTAATCATCTAAGGAAGCTAGTGGTTAATCCTCTAAGGCAGCGAGAAGCTATTGTCCCTCATCTTGAAGAAACAGTACGTATCAACATGGCCAGATCTCTTGCAGTAGGTGCACCACACGTCTGCTCGCCTCATTGGGTCTAGTGGAGCTGTAAGTCTAGGAGGTGAGTCTGCACGGGGCCTCTTGTCGAGGAACGACCTAATTGACAACTCTGGTCGTGGTCTAGGGACCATAGGCACGCGTGTACGGGACAGCTAGTCCCCATCCTGCTTAGCTTGTAGAGATATGCCCACTAGCTTAACATAGCTGGATATGCTAACGCAACACATCTTCGAGCGTATATCGAATCGCAGGCCCTCAAAAAACTTCCACATCCACATCGGCTGGTCAGCCAATATCAGGAGAGCATATCTAATCATCTCTGTGAACCTATTCTCATAATCTGCCACTGTTATCCCTCCCTGACAGAGGCGAAGAAACTCACACTCTTTCTCATGCTGATACATGAGGGGAAAGTACTTCTCGTGGAAGCGGGTCTCGAAGGCCTCCCACGTCCATATGTAATCAACAGCAATGGTCCGAAGGACGCTATCCCACCAAAAGTTGGCCTCCTTCTTAAACATGTAGGTGACTAACTCCACCTGTTCTACCTCACTACAGTGCAGCGATTTCAGCATCTTAGAGATGCGGTCAAGCCAATACTTGGCCTCCTCGGGTCTGTGAGTACCCACAAAGGTAGGATGTCAGAAGCGCTAGAATCACTCAAAAAGGCCGCTAGCGCTCATATTGCCAGCAAGCTGCACGATAGGTGTAGGTGGAACCTCACCCATACTCTGGGCGAGGGCTCCCAAAATAGTGGCTAAAAACTGCTGCTACTGCTGCTGCATCAAGAGCATTATCTGCTCCAACCGATCAGTAGGAGGAGCCGACTGAGACACATGTGCCGTCGAGGTAGACACACGGTTCTGCTCCGGAACCAGTGGTGCAACAGGTGTTAGCCCATTAGTGGGGCTAGTGGCCGGCTGAGAATCTAGCATAGTGTCATGAGTCAGGCTCAAATTGGGGTCCGTGTGGCTATCGCTTAGGGGAGGAGCCCCATCAATCGAGTCACCAAGTGTGAGACGTGTCATACTCCATGTGGCCTTAGGTGGCATTCCCTATATACAACATACGGTGCAACCCACGTAAGATTTAGCATAACAATACTCAATTCATCAAGCGTTCTACACATTTCATAGCAAAAGGTACTGCATGCATTTCATTTAACAAAATTTGTCACAATACATGAGATATAATCTTACATGAATCATGATAGAAAATGCATGTGAGCTAATCTAAGCAAGGTTTCAAACACTAAAACATACTAACCACTTTATCACATTACCAAGCCTATCAAGGCTATAACATACAAACTAGGAAACAAGCAACAAAGCAACTAAAAGACGACTCCATGTACGACTAATCGTCTGAATCTGGCGATGGCGAAGGTGCACCCTTGTCCTGCAGACAACACAGGATGACCCTCAAGGTGCGAGACAGCTTCTTAAATTTTTATTTTACGAAGGCCTGATTCTCTTCAAGCTTTTAGCTCACTTCAGCCCGAGTCTCCGGGATCTCCTGCCTCAGGGCAACTTAGCTCTCCTCAATTTGAGCTAAGCAAGATTTCATTACAGCTCGATCATTATCACACACCTATGTAGTAGGAGGAGAGCCCTCATCAGGGTCCTGGGCCTCCTCTTCCTCTTCCTACTCTCCTTCTTCCTCTACCTCATTTTCTTCCTCTTCCTCTTCTTCTTCACTCTCCTCAGCCCCATCGCTACTTTCCTCATCCTCAGACCCAACATGTCATTATAACGGCCCAATCTTCATGTTGGCAAGTGTGGTGTCATTTATAAAGTGAATAGGCACTAACTCATCGGGGCCAAGTCTGTAACTGAACTCATGAGCAAGCTTCCATATGAGTCGGCTAAAGGGAAGTGTAGTAGCCATTCTAGTAGAATGGGAGGTCGAGACTATCTCACGTACAATGAAGGTAGGAAGGCACAAGTTGTCTCCCTGCCCAACGTGGTACAAGAAGTCTACCATCAAGCGCGTGCACTCAATGCGGTTGCTCCACCTGGGATACACATTGTATGTGAATATATGGTGTAGGCAGAAATCAGGGGTCATCCTGATCACTGGGAGGCAGTTGCCACGGTTTCAATGGACTAAGTGACCACAAAGGTATTGTATGCGGCGATCTCTTTCACGCGCACTCCTGAAATACTTCTCATCAACATGCACCTCACCATGTTGTATCCCCATGACCTGAGCTATCAAACCGACATCGACTACTACTTCCCGCCTTACCACAGGAATATTGAACTGCAAAAGCTCTGGTAATGGCCTGTATATGGGCGTAGAAGGCTCGAACAGTGTCCATCGTCGCATGTGACTTACCTTCGAATACAAGCCCCCATTCGGCGTTTGACAGGTGGTCCATCAGCAGATTAAGCCCAAACAGATTCTCATCCACATGCGCTATGAAGAGAACCCCACGGCCCTGAAATCTACCATGTGCAATGCCAAGCTGTTGAGCCCTCTCAATGGGAACCTAGGGATCGAGCTCCCGCTTCATCCTCAGCTCTTGTACGACACTCATACTTGGCTCTGTGCCTGATCTCTTCCTTGGACGGGTTGGGCAGCTAGGCCCAGCTTTATCTGTAGGAGCTCTCTTCTTTCCCATGAGAGAAAGAAATGTGGAGAGAGAGAGAGAGAGAGAGAGAGAGAAAATGGCAGCCACAAGCTCAAAAAGAGCCATGAGAACCAAATAACCTTATGATAAAGGTGAATTTGGAGGTTTTTGGAAGATGAGACACAAAGCTATGAACTTTGTGCCAAAATGTGTAGGGAATAGGGAAAATGGGAGTAGTAGCAGATAGCTTTTTATTTTCTTTTGAAGAGGATGATAGAAAGAGAGTAGGTGGTGAAGGAAATGAAGAAGATGGAAGAATGGAGGCGGATTTGAGAGAGAAAGATAAGGTTTTGAGGGATTTGGAAAGCTTGGAGTGGTGTGAGGGAGGGAAATGAAGCACAAAGGGGTAATGGAAGGGCTCCCACACGATTTTGTGGGCCCCACAGCCATCTACACTCACCGGCCCGCCCAGCTCGCTGTCCAAATTCTGAGATGCATCCTCGATTCGGGGTTACCATCCCCAGTCACTGGACAGTCGAGGGATGCTTCCCCAAACCGGAGATGTCGTCCCCCCGGGGACACCAGATGTGTGCGGGACCCACCTCGAATCCCTCCGATTTACATTATTTGGGCCCCCGAGTCCGTTTGAAGCGTTTTTGGGTCCCATCACACATATATTCACATTTTTTAGGTTCTTTGAGTACAAAATGCACCAAATCCTCGTCTAAACTTGTTGATTGATGGTCTGGGAAAGGATTTGAGGCCATCTTACATGATCACCGAGGCCTACGGGCCCAATTTTAATGGTTAATTTTGGTCACTTTCTTCGATTGGCGAAACTGGGCATCCTATGACTATTTCTATGTTTTATTACCCCAACCTAAGTTAAAATATGTCAATGTGCATCGTGTTACCATAACCCAGGTCTAGTTTAATCCAAATCATGTTCTGATACTAACATGTAACACCCTAAAATCGGGGGTCAAGAAGGAGCCCAACTCCCAAGTTCCAACATATTACTTATGCAACATAGCTAATGATGATTAAATGTTGTCTATATCAGTGCATTAAACATGAGTGAGATTATACCAAAATAGCATATCATACTCCAAAGATAGTTAAATTTCACAAGCGAAAGACTGTGATAGATATATAAAATATACAAACTGATGTAGGTCTCGAGAATGTGAACATGTTCTAGGTTCTAGGTTAAATATATACATGTATACTCCCAAAATGAACAAAATGAATATACATGTGTGCTTCAAAATATAACATAACGAGTGTAATGATATCTAGTCAGCATCCTAGTAAACCCCGTCGATCAGAACACGGTCTAAATAGACCTGCCTGATAGTTGTATGTAGGAGAACTCCTCGTCATCATAAAAGTTCGGCTCTACTTCACAAGTATTACCATCATCTGCAACAACAACAGGGTCTAGTTGGTGTTTAAAAGACTGTCCCAAAATGTGGGAGTGAGTGATCAACTCAGTGGAGCTATGAAGCAAAGGATAACATGTTATCAATTCAGTCAAGCAGTAATGATAAAGCAATATAACAATCAGGTCCTAAGTATTCTTATTAATGTAAGGATGGTATGTGATAATGATGTATGCCCTCACCTACACTTCCTCTGCGACATCATCTTACAATCAAATCATACACCCCTTCCTCTGTGCACAACTCCAACGCCAAAGGCACATGCAACGTAATGCATGTGCGTGATTAGCCAAGTTCTTAATTAAACATATTCATACAACAGGATTGAAAAGCTAAGGCACCTCTCTTTATATCATGTACCCAAATAATGATCCATTTAGGATCATCAATCCGAGTTAGTCACATATGATAGATAGTTCCAGGTCGCTATAAAGAAGCTCGTCACTTCAGCGCAAGCTTGGTTTATACTCTAGTTTACTACGAAAAGGCTCGTCACCTCAACGTAGTCCTAGTGTATACTCGAGGTCACTACGGACTCATCACCTGATCATAGGCCTACAACTCGAATACGGTGTCTCATACTACCGTATTTGGCTCACGAGACTGGTTTACTCACTAGACACTACAGGGAGGCTCGTACCCCAGTGTAGGCCGATAGCTCAACTACAGTGTCCCATACCACCATGCTCGGCTCATAAGTCTTAGTGGATCATGGTACTAAGGTTAAATGGGTTTTGTACTGGTAAGTTGGTACCTTAAATTCAAACAGTAGTATCCATACATGGTGAACATACATTAGACCAATCGGGTTGCTTGACAAACTCGATTGGTATGAGCGTGTGTTGAGTTAATCAACATGGAGCGCATAAGCACTCCACGTGACCTAACCACTATCGACAAGCAATATACGACTCGAATTCCTTGAACTTATCTGATGTAGCGAAACGACCTCGGCCACTACCTCAAAAATCGTTACCGATCACCCGGACTACATCGTAGCCCCAAAGACACTCCAAACAATAGTGTTCACATGTGAAAATCAAAGATAGCATGTGATAACAAAAACTAAAGATAAATCTTACTTGAGCATTTCGACAAAACACATACTACACATATTACCATACATAGACATTTTATCCATAAATCACACAGTAATAAAATAAGTTACACAAAGAAAACTGTAACCATAGATAAGGGGATTGAGAATCCTATTTCAACACCCTCATTACATACATTTAAACAAGTATCTTCTCATTCAGGCATTTTATCAAACACTTGGACTACGCATATCATATATATGTAATAAAGTAGTGATAATAGGTATTGTAACAAATCACTTTACAAAGGATTCACCATACATACAACAATCACGTATTCTTAGTCAATAAACATGACAAGCATAAATCATAATTTCATACTCATTCAAACATTTCAATAACCACATGGAATGCATTAAAAATCAACATAGTTTACATATATACATACTATATGAAAAACGTTGTATGTAAGCACATGTGACAGCAATCAAGTCAGTCATAAAATATTACTAACATTGAAGGCCTTGAAAACCATAACCTAAACATTTATAGTCAGTACCCTGCGTCGGTAGACTCGTAACGAATTCAGTTTAAACACTAACTCCTCACCTACGGCACAATGACAACCTATAGCATGAAATAGGTTAATTACTTCAACATTTACTCTATTTAAATCCCTAAAATAGATTAGGGTTGGGATTTCTAACTCAAAAATGGAATCAGAATTCTGGTATAGCGACACGGAAGCGGTGTTAAGCACGTGGAGTGGTAGGAAAAGATCCCAAGAATAGTCTCCCACTTTCTCTCTCACTTTCTCTCTCTTTCCTTCTCTCTTCTCTCTCCTAGGGTTTGCAAATTCATATGTGAAGGGAGAGAGAGGTTTTAAGGCCCTTATATAGGCCAAGAACCGATGAGAATGGCCTCAGGGCCATGGTATACTTAGGTTATAGCCAAAGAGTGGTTGTTCCAGTACAACGGAGCTGATTTGGAGGCCCCTTTTCTGCATGCGGTAGGGAGTAAGCTCCTAAACATTGGATCTAGGTGAGGTTAAGATCTTGGTCTGATCGGATCAATGGATCAGCCGCGGGGGACCTGTTTCAGTTCAACGTTCACCGATACTTGATCAGGGCCATAAGTAACTGACATGTGTTGAAAATTTTTCCTGATCTGAGGGTGTAATTAGGTCAGAATCTGATGGTCTGAATCCTTTAATTTGGCCTACAAGAGAACAACACAATTTACTTAAGTTTCAATCATTTCTTAAAGATATTCGCATTTCTCATACACTTCGCTTCGGGTTCAAGTTGTGCGTTTCAGGATATCATTTGGACTTGATTTTTGAGATGGTTGTCAAGTCCAGCATGGTGGTCATAACCATGTAGTTTTGGAGAATCGGACTTTCGACGTGCGGTCCAGGTTCGATATGGAGTTTCATGATGCTCCCAAGAGCAAGTGGGTTTTGAGATGGATTCTAGGTTTTTAGGTAATATAGTGTTAGCAATTTTACTAGTTTTGGGTCCTACAGTTCATATTTAAAGCGGTTAGAGTTAATTTCACAGATAATATAGTTTAACACTTAGTTAATGCTCGTATAATTTCTAAATGATTTAGTCCTTAGTGATTTCTGCCTGAGGTGGTACTCGGGTCTTTGTATGGATTTTTTTGAGACGTTACAATATCCCTATGATGAACTAATTGTTAAAAGTTGGTACGATAAAATTACCCACGTCTAAGTGCCCTGAAGATGCAGGAAGATCAAGAGAAAGAGACTTTCGCCACCATCATCATTTAGTAAGGCATTTAAAAGAAAATTGATATATATTAAAATGCATAATATAGAGAATGATAAACAAGGGTAAAATAGTGATCAGAAAAGAAAAGAAAAGGGACGCAAAGGTGACGGTGTAACACCCTAAATTTTGGCCAATCTGGGTTTTGACGTCCTTAGGCAGTGGGTCAACTAAAACACCTGAAAAATCGCTCAGAACCCAATTCTATAGCCAAAGAAATCACTTAGGATTAATTCCTTTAGAAACTAAGCATAAGTTAGCTAGCGCAACGCTAGAGTAGCTGGGAAATAGTCCCTGATCACTTTAAATATGTTCTACAAGGCCCAAAACTTGTAGAATCAATGGTGCTATAATACTCTAAAACCTCGGATCAAACTCTAAGCAGGTTTGTTCTCTAGACCACTTTGAAAATCTGTATTGGATCTAGACTGTGCGTTGAAAGTCCGATACCTGTTATCTTAGACCGTTAGAACCGCCTAGCTGGACTTGACAATCATTTCAAAAATCAAGTCCAACCGATAATCACAGGCTATTTCATTGAGCCCGGACTGAAGAGAGTGCGAATAGGGACAGATTTGGAATTTGAAATTCAAATCTGGCACATGACTTGACGCGTCAGTATTAAGCATTCTGACCGTCAGAATTCAGCCAAATTACACCCTTGGATCAGGAAAAATTTCTATTTCATATCATGAGATTTGTAGGCCTGATCGGTGACCGCTGAACTGAAACTGGACCGCCACGTGCGATCTGCGAACCCTGCCGGACTGAAAACTTGATGTGTGCAAGATCCAGTATGCATGAGCTTAAGTCCGACCGCATTCAGCCAGGGGACCACCAGAAATGTCCTTTTGGACCAAAACAACCCAGATTTGGTTACCCCTCAAGTGAACCTTGTTCCCGAGCCTATTTCGGGCAAGTTTGGGCTTATAAAAAGGGTTGAAACCCTCACTCCTCTCTCCCATCCGAATTTGAGAAAAACCCTAGATTGGGAGAGAGAAAAGGTGAGAGTTTGTGAGAGAGAGTAGGAGTGGATTTTCCTGACGTTCCACCACCTGTTGCACGTACTTTAACAACACGCTTCCATCACTCAGCCAGTGATTTCTCTGCATTTTTAGGTAAGAAAATACCTCATTTAGTCACTGATTTGAGATTCCTTTCGTTCCATAGCTTGTTAATTCATAGATCTTGTAAATTAGGTCCTCTATTCGCCGTAGACGAAGCATATATGCTCCGTTCGAATTCACATACCTGTAAGAGATAAGGTGCGGATTTTAGACGCTTTGATTGACTGTTTCCAATGCTTTCAATATCGTTTAATAGTAGATTATCGACGGCAACGCCGTTTGACATGTACAACATGCTGTCCGTTTCCTGTTTCGTAAACCGACGGAGAATATGAGATTTAGGACATTTTAGTCATTTGTAGGAAGTACTGTTTTCATTCATAATTTCCTGACGTGATTGACACGGCTTCTTGTCGCATTAGAATACTAGGAATGCGTGCATAATTAGTTTGGCGAAGAGATTCACCAAAATGCGCACTTTGAGTCGACATATTATATGTAGACTTAAGTGTGTAGTTTAAGTGTTTGTATAAATGCTTATATTAGTATGTATTGAATTAAATGGTGTTATGATTTAGTTTGAGATTGATTTCTCAACTAATATGCTGATGTAAATGATTTCCTACATGTTAGCTATATGCATGATTTCATTATATGTATGAAATACATATGCTTGATGTTTCACTTAAGTGGTATGTTATAACATGTGCTTGATGATTTCCTTATGATTTAGTTTGAGATTGAATTCTCAATTAATACGTTGATGGAGATGATTTCCTATAGGTTGGCGATATGCATAATTTCATTATATGTGTGAAAGACATGTGTAAGATGATTTACTTAAGTTGTACGTTATAACATGTGTTAACATACTCACATGGTTGTATTTCAATTCCAATACTCTTACATGAATTGCTGATGTGGATTCATAATTTTTTGAGACTATACTTAGTCCAGGCAGTCAGTAACAGAGAAAATTCATGGCTAGCTGGTATTTGCCACGAAGGACGCGTCGATGAACGCGAGTCGTGTTTGGAGTTGGCGGCAGTGGTTAGGCCACACGAAGTGTTTTACGCACTTCATGTCGTTCGACTTGCGATGCGCTCGTGCTAGTTGAGCCCGTCAAGTAACCCGACTGACCATTGTATGTTCACCCTGCATGAGTCATAACTGCTTGAACCTAGGGTACTGAACTTACCATTGTAAACCCTGTTAACCAGGGTACCTTGATCCACGAAGACTCATGAGCCGGGCATGGTGGTAGGGGACACCGTGGTCGAGCTGTTGGCCTACGCTGGGGCTACAAACCTCCCCGTAGTGACCAGTGAGCACCTAGTCTCGTGAGCAGATTATGGTGGTATGGGACACTATATTCTTGCTGTCGGCCTACACTGATCAGGCAACGAGTCCTTTGTAGTGACCGCGAGCATATTCTGAGTCTACGGGAGGCGACGACCCTTCAATAGCAGTAGAGTACAGTAGGCCTGTATTGATAAGGTGATGGGGGAGCGGAGCAACGAGTGCGTGCAACAGCCCTGGCAGCCCTTGCAGCGACCTACAAAATATACCTCGTATGAGATTACTAGGAGTGACGACCCTAGACAGGATCTGTGTTGGGATTGATATAAGGAAAGTACCTTAGTTTCACAATCCTGCTGTTTGAATGGACTAATAACAACTCATAAATCATATCACCATTACATTGTATGTGCCTGGAAGATGTGGAGCACTTAAGGGAGTGTGGCATGCCGCGGTCGTAAGATGGTGCCGTATGAGGGAGATCGTCGGTGAGGGCATACATCACGTCATGTCATATTGCATTAACAACAGTATTAGGATTGTCTAATTTATTGCTTTATTATTATCGCATGATTGATTTGAGAACATGTTAATCCTTGCTCTATTATTCCACTGAGTTAGCTACTCACTCCCACATTACGGGACGGTGTTCCTGGACACCCACCAGACCCTTTTGTGATTGCAGATGATGGCGCGGCCTGTGAGGCGGAGCCGGACTTGATGATGATGAGGAGGATCCTTCCTTTATGCGTGTTCTGATCGACGGGATTACAGGGAGGTTGATTAGATGCCTTTACACTTGTCATTTTATATCTTCAGAGCACTCATGTATATGCTTTCTTTCTATTTTGAGGTATACATGTATATGTTTAACCTGGTAACATGTTCACACTTAAGAGACACACAATAGTATATATATGTTATACATACTATCACAGACTTCCGCTGGTTAATTTAACTGTCTTTGGAGTATGATATGCTGTTCTGGCGTAATTCCACTCATGTTTTATACATTAACACAGATAACATTCAATCATACATATCTATGTTGCATAAATAACATTTTGGAACTCGGGAGTTGGGTTTTTACTCGACCCCCCGATTTTTGGAATGTTACAGATGGTATCAGAGCATGATTTGGATTAAACCGGGTCTGGGTTATGGTCACGCGACGTACGCTGTCGCATCCTTTGACTTAGGTGGGTGCGAGAAGGGTTTAGAAACTCTTATAAGATCACAGATTCGCCAATAGGCGAAGACTATTCATATCGATCGTGCGATCGAGTCCGTAACGCATCTTGGGTCGCGTGAAGTAACCCGAATAGCTCCTAGGTTGTAGATAAGTGGGTTGAGATGTTCTTTAAATAATTCTAAACCCATAAATGTGAATCATTGGGCTGTGGGGCAACCACAACCCCTACATTCAATCGCTAGGGCTTAAAAATCCCGTTTCACCTAATTTCTTCGAAATTCTTCCTCTCACCACTCCATTCTTTAATTATTTCTTATTATTTTCATGTTAAGCATTAATCATAATCTGAAAATGATATAAAATCATACTTTGACAAAATTTTACAGTGAATAGTAAAATTTCATGAAAACTGGACATTAGGCCATTCCAAGTTTTCTTTCTTTAGAAAATAATAGACTAGATGGATGTATTAGTTCCTTCTACCCCAAAATCATATGCTGCATGATAGAATTTTGTATTCGGGATTACAGATTGACCCTGAAAAGCCCCAAACGCATGTTTGGGCCTATATAGGTTAATATACAATGAACCAAGGTGGGGACCATACATTTTTGGGGTCCCTGGACCATGGGGGACCAGACCCATGTGGTCCCACCGACCAGCTGATCGGACGGTCGACGATGCATCGCCGTCCACCATGGCCCATTTGCTATAAAATTTGGTATGTAGGGGTGTTTTGGGTAATACACACCCCCCATGTAGTGTTCGTGCGTAGAAAACCCCAAATAGGGGCACTTCCTTCACAAACAGCCCCATCCCTAGCTCCATTTGAGTTTGCTAGCTGCCCTCTCCCAAATCCGTGGTTCCAAACCACTCCCAAATCCATTCTTGGCCAAAAACGGCCACACTCCATCACTCCATTGCTGTTTGCAGCCTTCCCTCTTACAGATCTCTTCGTTTGGAGCTCTTACAACCCCCAAAACGAGTTGAAATCGTGAGGTGCTCCATTCCCCTTTTTCCTTCTCTTTTCTTTTTAAAAATCTAGCCTTTGGGAGCTTGATGCATCCCTCTACAGGGATTAGACTTGTTTTAGTCCATTTGGGCAATAATTTCTTCGCATTTCCTCCTCTTTCCTTGGCTATTGTTAAGGCTGTTTCAGCCTTTTCCTCCCTTTCCATCGTCCTCTCTCTCATGTCCCTTTTATTTGATCCTCAGACTCGCAGAAACCTGCTTACCCATCCCATTTCTCCACGTTCTTCGCTTGTTTGATTACCGTTTGAAATTTCTGTGTTTTGTTGTTGTTAGATAGAAAATGTGTTTGTGTTGTGGTTTGAGCTTAATATAGCCAAAATTTATTGAATGGAGTACATGTCGTTCGTTTATTGTTAGGTATTGTCCCTAGATTGGGAGTATTGTAACTCCCGGGGTTCAGCCTACAAATTAGTTTTATCCCACCCCACCCTCCTACCAAGCATGTCACTCCCTATCCCAATATGGGATTAGGAATGCAGTTCCATTTGATACAACTAAACGCTGCTGGCTACATAGGTCCTTGGCGTTTTGGACCTAGAGTTAGCACTTCTAGATTTGAAGGGTTTGACGACATAAGAAATTCAATTCCATTTAGACAATCTTGACCCTAAGCAATAGAAGAATTCCCTGTAGTAGAAATGGTATGGAAAGCCATTTACCGTATAATCTTAAGCTTTGGATTATAGCTACAGAGTTACAGACTAACCTACTAGTTACCTTAAGTAGTGTAAAGCCTATATATGCTAAGGAATTGTAGGTTAGATTTGGTTGAAGTAGAACCTTATTCCTTCGATAGATCCCCTTATGACTTATAGACTCCTGTTGTTGCCCATAGGAAAGAACCATTCACTCTCAGGGAACATTTATAAATCCCTCAGATTGAACTTAGAATAAACTAACACACCCCTTAGAATTACCTTCCCCAAGGACTTATTGCATTCGGGAACACAGAGTAAAGGAACTGCATGTAAGCGATGTATTCGCGGTTTGAGTCGACTTCTTAATCCTAGTGGTTACCAATAAATCTAATGCTCTGATCAAGTAGAGGATCGGCATCGACTCAGATTAAGAACTGATACAACACATTTTCTGTCCTGATTAGACAGAAGGTTCAACGTATCCGGCTTAGACCCACTACACAACCTTTCTTCTGTGATGGCCCAACCACCTACAACCAAATAGGATTACATTGTCTTTGGGAAATGGTGAGGACTTAAAGCCAGTAGAGAATTAGACATCTTGCCACCAACTCATACCTGCCCCTGAACTCAATCACAATAGAGATTAGGCTCATCTCTATGATCATAGGTACCAATGCCATAGAACGCATCATTAGCAAGGAAAACCATGTAGAGAAAGGTTGTTTCCATTTTAGGTTAAGGATAGCTCCTAAGTTGCGCCTCGTTCCGATATACGGATCGATGCAAAGATTCTTCAACCTTAAGTAAAACCAAGTTTTAAGGGGGGTAGAACGTATTGAGTCCAATCCAGTTCGGTCAGCCAAGGCAACCGTTCGATCAGAGTGGCGCAGCGGAAGTGTGGTTAGCCTCTTCCCCACTGGCCCAGGATCGAAACATTTGAGTTAGGTTATACGTACGGTTAGGTCATTAAATATAATTGAACCTTCCTTAGAAAAAGTACTCCTTACCCTTCACCAATTTTGGGGACGAAATTGTGTTTTAAGGGAGGTAGATTGTAACACCCCGAATTTTGGCCAATCTGGGATTTGACGTCCTTAGGCAGTGGGTCAACTAAAACACCTAAAAAATCGCTCAGAACCCAATTCCATAGCCAAAGAAATCACTTAGGATTAATTCCTTTAGAAACTAAGCATAAGTTAGCTAGAGCAACGCTAGAGTAGCTGGGAAATAGTCCCTGATCACTTTAAATACGTTCTACAAGGCCCAAAACTTGTAGAATCAATGGTGCTATAATACTCTAAAACCTTGGATCAAACTCTAAGCAGGTTTGTTCTCTGGACCACTTTGAAAATCTGTATTGGATCTAGAATGAGCGTCGAAAGTCCGATACCTGCTATCTTAGACCGTTAGAACCACCTAGCTGGACTTGACAATCATTTCAAAAATCAAGTCCAACCGATAATCACAGGCTATTTCATTGAGCCCGAACTGAAGACAGTGCGAATAGGGATAGATTTGGAATTTGAAATTCAAATCTGGCACACGACTTGACGCGTCAGTATTAAGCATTCTGACCGTTAGAATTCAGCCAAATTACACCCTCAGATCAGGAAAAATTTCTATTTCATATCATGAGATTTGTAGGCCTGATCTATGTGGGGTGACTGCTGAACTGAAACTAGACCGCCACGTGCGATCTGTGAACCCTGCAGACTGAAAACTTGATGTGTGCTAGATCCAGTATACATGAGCTTAAGTCCGACCGCATTCAGCCAGGGGACCACCAGAAATGTCCTTTTGGACCGAAACAGCCCTGATTTGGTTACCCCTCAAGTGAACCTTGTTCCCGAGCCTATTTCGGGCAAGTTTGGGCTTATAAAAAGGGTTGAAACCCTCACTCCTCTCACCCATCCGAATTTGAGAAAAACCCTAGATTGGGAGAGAGAAAAGGTGAGAGTTTGTGAGAGAGAGTAGGAGAGGATTTTCCTAACGTTCCACCACCTGTTGCACGTACTTTAGCAACACGCTTCCATCACTCAGTAAGTGATTTCTCCACATTTTTAGGTAAGAAAATACCTCATTTAGTCACTGATTTGAGATTCCTTTCGTTCCATAGCTTGTTAATTCATAGATCTTGTAAATTAGGTCCTCTATTCGCCGTAGACGAAGCATATATGCTCCATTCGAATTCACATACCTGTAAGAGATAAGGTGCGGATTTTAGACGCTTTGATTGACTGTTTCCAACGCTTTCAATATCGTTTAATAGTAGATTATCGACGGCAACGCCGTTTGACATGTACAACATGCTGTCCGTTTCCTGTTTCGTAAATCGACGGAGAATATGAGATTTAGGACATTTTAGTCATTTGTAGGAAGTACTGTTTTCATTCATAATTTCCTGACGTAATTGACACGGCTTCTTGTCGCATTAGAATACTAGGAATGCGTGCATAATTAGTTTGGCGAAGAGATTCACCAAAATGCGCACTTTGAGTCGACATACTATATGTAGACTTAAGTGTGTAGTTTAAGTGTTTGTATAAATGCTTGTATTAGTATGTATTAAATTAAATGGTGTTATGATTTAGTTTGAGATTGATTTCTCAACTAATATGCTGATGTAAATGATTTCCTACATGTTAGCTATATGCATGATTTCATTATATGTATGAAATACATATGCTTGATGTTTCACTTAAGTGGTATGTTATAACATGTGCTTGATGATTTTCTTATGATTTAGTTTGAGATTGAATTCTCAATTAATACGTTGATGGAGATGATTTCCTATAGGTTGGCGATATGCATAATTTCATTATATGTGTGAAAGACATGTGTAAGATGATTTACTTAAGTTGTACGTTATAACATGTGTTAACATACTCACATGGTTGTATTTCAATTCCAATACTCTTACATGAATTGCTGATGTGGATTCATAATTTTTTGAGACTATACTTAGTCCAGGCAGTCAGTAACAGAGAAAATTCGTGGCTAGCTGGTATTTGCCACGAAGGACGCGTCAATGAACGCGAGTCGTGTTTGGAGTTGGCGGCAGTGGTTAGGCCACACGAAGTGTTTTACGCACTTCATGTCGTTCGACTTGCGATGCGCTCGTGCTAGTTGAGCCCGTCAAGTAACCCGACTGACCGTTGTATGTTCACCCTGCATGAGTCATAACTGCTTGAACCTAGGGTACTGAACTTACCATTGTAAACCCTGTTAACCATGGTACCTTGATCTACGAAGACTCATAGCCGGGCATGGTGGTATGGGACACCGTGGTCGAGCTGTTGGCCTACGCTGGGGCCACAAACTTCCCCGTAGTGACCAGTGAGAACCTAGTCTCGTGAGCAGATTATGGTGGTATGGGACACTATATTCTTGCTGTCGGCCTACACTGATCACGCGACGAGTCCTTTGTAGTGACCGCGAGCGTATTCTGAGTCTATGGGAGGCGACGACCCTTCAGTAGCAGTAGAGTACAGTAGGCCTGTATTGATAAGGTGATGGGGGAGCGGAGCAACGAGTGCGTGCAACAGCCCTGGCAGCCCTTGCAGCGACCTACAAAATATACCTCGTATGAGATTACTAGGAGTGACGACCCTAGACAGGATCTGTGTTGGGATTGATATAAGGGAAGTACCTTAGTTTCACAATCCTGCTGTTTGAATGGACTAATAACAACTCATAAATCATATCACCATTACATTGCATGTGCCTGGAAGATGTGGAGCACTTAAGGGAGTGTGGCATGCCGCGGTCGTAAGATGGTGCCGTATGAGGGAGATCGTCGGTGAGGGCATACATCACGTCATGTCATATTGCATTAACTACAGTATTAGGATTGTCTAATTTATTGCTTTACTATTATCGCATGATTGATTTGAGAACATGTTAATCCTTGCTCTATTATTCCACTGAGTTAGCTACTCACTCCCACATTACGGGACGATGTTCCTGAACACCCACCAGACCCTTTTGTGATTGCAGATGATGTGGCGGCCTGTGAGGCGGAGCCGGACTTGATGATGATGAGGAGGATCCCTCCTTTATGCGTGTTCTGATCGACGGGATTACAGGGAGGTTGATTAGATGCCTTGACACTTGTCATTTTATATCTTCAGAGCACTCATGTATATGCTTTCTTTCTATTTTGAGGTATACATGTATATGTTTTACCTGGTAACATGTTCACACTCAAGAGACACACAATAGTATATATATGTTATACATACTATCACAGACTTCCGCTGGTTAATTTAACTGTCTCTGGAGTATGATATGCTGTTCTGGCGTAATCCCACTCATGTTTTATACATTAACACAGACAACATTCAATCATACATATCTATGTTGCATAAATAACATTTTGGAACTCGGGAGTTGAGTTTTTACTTGTCCCCCCGATTTTCGGGATGTTACAGACGGTGAACGTATTGACGGCTCGGGAAAATGCTCATGAAAGTTCAAAGAAAGAAAGTCGTGAGATAACAAGGAAAGCCATGGTAATTACGTTACGGTCAGGGAAAAAAATGATAAGTCCCCCAAGGCAGAAAGTTAGAACAACAAGGACTGAGGTCATCAAGGACTAGCGCAATAGTGACAAGCAAGAAGAGAAGAATGAAACAGAAAAAGTGACTTACGATGTCGTGAATCATTTGAAGGGTATACTAGCTCGGTCAAGCGTTTATGACGCGTTAAAGTTATCCAAAGATTTCGGGTAAAGTCTGATTCAAGCACTATTTAACCACAATGTCAGAGAAACATTGCTAGTAGAAATGGGAAATGAAGAACGCGAAGAGCGGGAAGACTGTATGCTAGTAGTTTTCTTCTCTGACGATGATCTAGCTTGTGATACAAGGCATAATAGACCATTGATGATAGTAATCCATATTCACAGAAAAGAAGTAAAATGGATTATACTTGACAATGGATTTGCAGTAAACCTATTACCGTTAATAATGTTGAATAAATTGGTTACCGTCGTTCCGATCTGCGCCCTAGTGGAATGATGATACATGACTTTGACCAAGATGGGGAGTGTGCATTTGGAAAAATTATGATGACATTGGAAATAGGAGACTTAACTATTGATATTGTTTGTTATGTGATCAGTGCAGTCATGGCATATAATCTTCTCTTGGGAAGACCGTGGATACATTAGTACGGTATTATACCTTCTACCTTCATCAAAGCTTCAAATACTGTAAGGATGGAATACAGTATAATGTAGTGGCCGATGCAAGACCATACATAGAAGATGAAGCCTTCTTTGCAGATGTTAGTTATTACAAAGGATTTTCCAGAGGAGAAGACAAAACGAATGATGAAAATAAAACCCTGAAACATACTCATGTGAAAGTAATAAAAGGGGAATCCGAAAAGGCAGGACAACTGCCCTTAACATTATTGTCACCTGAAGAGTTGAAAATCCTACCATCAAATTATATAGTTCCATAGCCATATGCTGAAAAAAATAAGTCATTCCCAGCTATTCCAAGGAACTTTCATGTTAAAGCCAATGCAAAATTTCTGGAGTCGATTGAATTTTATGCCTCTTCGGATGTAAAGATAGAAATAAGGGCCGAGAATAATGCATATCACGGAAAGCTGACATCTCGCGATCTCAAGAAATATAGTCTGGCAAGCAGAAGAATTATGAAAAGAATGGGCTTTGATGATGAAGAACCGACTGGTTTAAATCAAGGGAAAGGAATTCAGGTCCCTATTGGAGTTGGTCATAAGAGGAGAGACAAATTTCAAGGATTGGGGGCAGAGTCATCAGTAAATATGGTCGTAGTCAATCAGCTATCAGAAGTAGATCCTGAAATAGTCAAACATCCTGAGACAGCTCTGAAATAAATAGAAGAAGGGGGGCAGCTGACAATCGATAGTTCACGAGAGGTAAATTTGGGTATAGAAGAAGAGCCAAGAAATACATTCATAAGCGCTGGTCTTCTTGAAAAAGAAGCTGAAGAATATATCCAACTGCTGAAAGAAAATAAAGATGTTTTTTTCCTGGACATATGCGGAAATGTCAGGTTTGGAATCCTCAATGGTAGTGCATCGATTAAATATTTCCAAGGACAAAAGATCGAATAAGCAAGTGCAAAGGCGATTTCATCTAGATTTGGTCCCTCTGATAGAAGAAGAAGTGAACAAGTTGATCAAAGTTAGATTTATCAGAGAGATCAAATATCCCAAGTGGATATCGAATATTATTCTAGTAAAAAAGAAAAATGGACAAATCAGGGTATGCATAGATTTCAGGGACCTGAATGATGCTTACCTGAAGGATGACTTTTCCCTCCCAATAACGAAGCTTTTGATTGACAATACGATGCAATATATTATCATGTCTTTCATAGATGGCTATGCTGGTTACAATTAAATTAGAATGACTCCTAAAGACGAAGAAACAATAGCGTTCAGAACCTCGTTAGGAATTTACTACTACAAGGTTATGACGTTCATTCTTAAGAATACTGGTAAACATACCAAAGGGCTATGTAGAATATCTTTTAAGATATGATGCACAAGCATGTTGAATGTTATGTTGATGACTTGGCGGTTAGGTCGGGTAATCATCAGGAACATCGCGAACATTTAGCATCAGTCTTCCATCGGCTCAAAAAGAAGCAGCTAAAGATGAACCCGACTAAATGTGCATTTGGAGTGCTGTTCGGAAAGTTTCAAGGCTTTGTCATTAGGTACAGGGGTATCGAAATTGACCCAAGGAAATTCAAGGCCATCCAAAATATGCTGCCTCCAAAAACATTGAAGGAATTGAAGAGCTTACAAGACAAGCTGGCATATGTTCACCGTTTTATTTCAAATCTAGCAGGAAGATGTTAGCCATTTTCTAATGCAGGGACGAACGCGAGGTCGAGCACCGTCTTCCTCAAGATGATAAATATTCCAAATCTACGGAACTTCTTTGGACTCCTCACAGAGACTTCTCGAATCCACGAGGAAAGAAAGAAGAAAACAGAAAGAATTTTTAATAAATTTAAAATTAATTAATGAATGAATAAAAATGACTTTACATCCCTTTAAATAAGGGAACCAAGTAATAGGAAAGGAATCAGACTCAAACTACAACTAAAACTCCTAGAATCCGTGACTTACTATAAATAGTAAACTTACTATTTATAGACGGTCGTGATGTCTACTAGTGCGCAAGGTTTTCGGCCAAAAATAGTAAGTGTCCTATTTGGCTTCACCAAACCGTTCTCCTAATTATTCTAAGCACTTTTCATGTTGGACACAACTCCTAAAGCCCAACAGATGAAGAGTTATAATAAAACTAAAACTTACTATTTATAGTAAAAATGAAATTAAAATGGGGAAACGACCGTTGATCAGGGGGTTTCTCATAAATATGGGTTGCGTAGCCCGGCATAGCAGGGTTGGTTGGATAAAGTAGCCCGTTCTACCCCAAAATCATATATTTTATGTTAGATAACTCATTCCGGATTGCGAGATACGCCCGATCTAAGATCTGACGGTCCGGATCACTTCTATCGTCGACCGTGCCTTTTCTGATCCATCTTGGCCATGAAATTGTCCATGACCCGCTCTACATCATTTTCCCACTTGATGAAGAAAGAAATAGAGTTCGTGTTGGATGAAGCCTGCCAGAACGCGTTCAATTCAATAAAAGAAGTCCTGAGACAACGTCTAGTATTGATAGCTCCTATAAAAGGTAAACCACTTATCTTACACATATCTGTGGCTAAAAAATCACTGGGAGCTCTGTTAGCATAGATGAATGAAGATGGAAAAAAAACTGCTCTTTATTATCTGTGGCTGAAAACTACTCTTTATTAGAAAGAATGTCTGGCACTGATATTTGCGGTACAGAAATTAAGGCATTATTTTCTCTCTCATGACATAACTTTGATCTCAAGAGCAGATCCAATAATGTTTTTAATAACAAGGTTAATGTTATCGGGACGATTGGCCAAATGGATACTGTTACTTTCAGAATACACAATCACTTATGAACCGGCGAAAGTAGTGAAAGGACAAGAAGTGGCAGATTTCTTGGCAGCGCATCCCGTAACAAAAAATGAGACAATTAGCGATGATTTTCCCAATGAGCAGGTAATGATGATTGAATTACAGGGTCAATGGCAGATATATTTTGATGGTTCTTCTCAAACGTTGAGAGCGGAGGCAGGAGTTATTTTAATTACAGCTCAGGGTGATTTATTACCTTATTCTTTCACATTGGGCACCTCTTGCACGAACAATGAAGCTAAATATTAAGCTCTCATCATTGGAATGGAAATCGCCTAAGAAATGAAAATAAAGATGTTGAAGATTTTTGGAGATTCCAAGCTGATTATAAATCTATTAACTACTGAGTTTGAAATAAGAAAGCAAGAACTCTTGCCATACTATCGAAAAGCCCAGCAATGCTGAAACAATTTTTTTATGTTAAAATCAAGCACGTACCTCGATCTGAAAATGCAAAGGCAAAAGCCTTGGCTAGTCTGGTAGTGGCCCTGTCCTGTTCAAACCAAAGTCCACTCCAAGTGACTATAGAAGAAAGAAGATTCCTACCCTCTCCCGAAGTAGTCAATGAAGTCATTGAAGCGCTTCCTGTATCGTGTTTAGAAGTAACAACAGATGATTGGAGATAGTCATTCGTAGATTATCTCAAATATGATATCTTGCCGGAAGATCTAACACAAAGGCAACAAATCAGGTAGAGATCGAGTAGGTTCATCATTTGTAATGAAATGTTCTATAGAAAATCTTACAACGAGGTGCTGCTACGTTGTCTTGATAAACAAGAAGTAAGTCAGGTGTTATGGGAAGATCATTCTGGGGAATGCGAAGCACACCAAGCTAGATGAAATTTATTTCATCAAAAACATCGAATGGGATATTACTAGGCCACAATGTTCAAAGATGCGATAGATTATGCAAAAAGGTGCCATGAATGTCAGATCGATGGAGATGTCATGTATGTTCCCCTAAAGATCTCCATCAAATAGTCACTTATTAGCCCTTCACTGCTTGGGGACTCGACGTTATCGGGCCTATAAATCCACCTTAATCCAAAGGAAAATAATATATTCTGGCCGCAACAGGCTACTTCTCCAAATGGACAGAAGCGATCGCATTACGCAATGTCAAAGAAAAAGATGTGGTCAATTTCATTTAATATGCGATAATATATCGCCATAACATCCAGAAGAGTATTGCTACCGATAATGGTATGCCTTTTAAGCACAGAGGCATGAAGAAATTGTGCTAAAATTTTGGCATCCATCATTCGATTTCAACACCTTACCATCTACAGGAAAATGGATTAGCAGAGGCATTTAACAAAATGATTGTGAAAATACTGAAAAAGACGGTGACTAGAAATAAGCGTGACTGGGATGAAAGATTGCAAGAGGCATTATGGGCGCACAGGACTACTCATCGAATGGAAACAAGCGCAACACCGTATTCACTAGTTTATAGCGTAGAAGCGGTCGTTCTAATTGAAAGACAAGTTGCTTCGCTCATAGTAGTAGTGTACCAATCAATTACAGATGATGAACATGCAAAGATAAGGCTAAAAGAACTGGACCTACTTGATGAGAAGCGTCTGACAACCCAGCAGTGATTACAGTTATATCAAGCAAGAATACCAACTGCCTTTGATAAACGAGTGAAATTTCACTCTTTCAAGAAAGGGGATATGGTACTAATGTTAAAAAGACCAATAGTGGTGACCCGCATAACAGGGGGCAACTTTGAGCCTAAATGAGATGGATTGTACATCATATAAGAAGTATATTCAAATGGAGCATACAGAGTGGTTGATCAAGATGGATGGGGTATCAATATACTAGTCAATGCGTGCTTTATCAAGAAATATTATCCCTAAAGATGGTTCTGATTTTGATCTAGAAGATTATCGCCATAATACTTCTATATCAAAAGGGGACAAAGACAAGTGAAGTCATATTCATATATTCTTTGTCAGATGATTGAATAAAGGAGGAATTCCAAATATATCATCAAAGATTACATATTAGTAATTTCTTAAAAGAGGGTAACCATTGTTTTCGTCATCAAATAAGCTTCGCTAAAACTCGTCAAAATTGGTATCATCACCAGGCCGATATATTACAATGAGTATAGCACGAATATCGTCAACATTATCAGCAATGGTGACACCTATTATTATTACGACAACGATGGCAGCTTAGCCAACTTATACGGCCAATTACGCATAAATCTTATCTCCATCACCACTCGAGCAGTGATGAGAAGCCAGTGGCTCTAAAAAGCCCATGAAAGCCATTGTACACATACTCATGCGGGCAGCAGATGGAGCCAGTGACTGAAAGCCCTAAAGGGCCAAAAAGTCTTCATTGGCCAATCACGTGTAACACCCATGCCGTCTGTATAGCTTTCCAACAACATTATGAGGAATAGAAAAAATTTCCCTCCTGTGAATGGGTTCGACCTTGCAAATAAAGAAAACGTGGGCTACAATGTGTGTTCTTTGGCCATTGTCCATAGATAGGTCAACCATGCATAAGACCTCCCAAATTCTTAGCTTGATTTCAGTAGAAACTCATGAGGAAGGGCCTAAACCTACTCATTGATGGACTGAAGGCCCTGAATTTGGTACCCAAAAGGTCGTCTTGTGCTCCCTGTGAACTCTAGAGAGTTACTGCAGCCAACCCCGTGCGTAAATCCAACCGAGTTTACGACCCCTGTAGCTTCACTGAGCCTCTCTGATGGATTGTAGTTTCTGAACTCACCAAGCTATAAGAAGTTCACTGAACTCATGAGAGTTACAAAGACTATCACATGAGACCCGACTCCACTATCCAAAAAGAAATTATATAGGCAATGCCATACTGACAATCATAATATGTTGATGTTTTATCTCAATTCTTCGTTAAATATCATGTCAAGATTATTGCATAAATGAATATGCTTGAAATGATCCATGATTTAGAAATTTATGAAAGAGCAAAATATCTTAAAGATGTCATCATGTCTTCGTTAAGATATGCTGAAAATCAAAAGGAACTACATGTTCTACATAAAAAAAAAAAAAAAAAAAAAAAAAAAAAAAAAAAAAATCATACACAAATGAAATGACTTCTTTAAAGCTCGTCCGTGATTCCGAATATTCCTATATACTTATGTAAATCTTCCTTTAATTGAATTTGAGCTGCGACATGCTTTAATTTTTCTTCAAGTATGATCTTTGCCTGGTCAGGAATTCCAGCTAGCTTGTTTTCTAAAGATGCGATCATCTCTTCACTTCTAAGTAATTCAGATTTCTCAGCATCAGCAAATTGGATATTGATTCGCATCTTTTATTCAATTTCCTTCATGATCGATTCTTTTAAACGATCCTTCAACTCCATCTGCAAGATTTTCTCTTTTAAGACAACAATGTGATTCTGAATAATCATCCTATCATCAGCATAGGCCTATAACTGCTCTTGAAGAGTTAATTATTCTTGACTGAATTCAGAAATAGCAGAGGTGATGAGGGAAGCCTTTTCCTTGGAGAGAGCTAGTTGTTTCTCATTTTCCAATATCTCAGGCGTAATGGTGACATTTTCTGCTGATGCTAGAGAAATTATTGAGTCATAGAATTTGAAAAGAGAGTCACGTAAGGAAAAAATATTAATCTTTTCCATCCTTGCAGTACTTTCAAGAATTTTGATGGCGACATCCAAATCTAATCATTGTTTAGGATCCTTGAAAATATGAACTATTGCTTGTAAGTGTTATGGCTGATTGCTCCTTTATTTGTCAAATTTTGTGGTGCCAAAAATACTATTTGTGTCTTGTGTAGCATGAGGATATATATATATATATATATATATATATATATATATATATATATATATATATATATATATATATATATATATATATATATATATATATATGTTCAAGGTATTGCATCACAATGCTTCAAGTTGAGAATAAAGCTCTACTTCAAGACATGCAAGGTCAAGTATGTTGTTCACTCCTGTAA
Organism: Magnolia kwangsiensis; assembly: GCA_037074715.1. Lineage (NCBI taxonomy): Eukaryota > Viridiplantae > Streptophyta > Magnoliopsida > Magnoliales > Magnoliaceae > Magnolia > Magnolia kwangsiensis. The sequence continues at coordinate 65,810,592 of CM073589.1, forward strand.
ACTTCAAAGATCAAAGTCTTTTAAGAGCTACATCAAAAGACAATTTCATGTTCAAGACTCAAGTACAACTCAAGATGAAGTATAATTTAAATCCAAACTTTAGAAGATCTCAAGTTCAAGTTACATCAAGTATAGAGATCTCAAGTTTTATGAACTTTGAAGATCATCCATCATCTGAAGAAATGAAGTCTTAATGTTCATTCATCACTTTCGAGGTATGATTGACCTTAGATTGACCTTAGGGTAGGTCATTTTGTATACAAATTCAAATTGAATCTTTATATAAGTATTTAGACTGTTTTAAGACTAGTCCTGGACCCTATTCGACTAGTCCTAGAACTGACTCGACCAGTCCAAGAAATTACAAGACTAGTCCTAAGTTGTTATAAATTTTTAGAATTTTTTGGTTCAGTTACGACCAGTCCTGGAGACTGCTCGCCTGGTCGTATGAACAGTGCACGACTCGATCACAACCAGTCCTGCAGCTACGACTCCAACTCCAGTGACCAAATCAGGCTTCGCACAACCAGTCATGGGAAAGTCACAACCAATCGTGGAGGACTAACGACCGGTCATGGACAACCTTCGACCAGTCATTGAACGGTTTTATCCGATCGCGCTTAAAATTTTAAAAATTTGTTTCTCTTACGACCAGTCGTAGTGTCCTCAGGACCAGTCATGGATAAGTTTCTACAACTATAAATAGAGCATGAATTTCAGAGTTTAATAATCCAATTCAAGTAAAATCGAGGCATCACTCGGAGAGATAAGTTAGTTTTTTTAAGCTATATTGTGCATATTTAATATTCTTTTTTGTTAGCTTTGTTGATTTGATTTTGTTTCTATATTCCAATTTGATTTGAAAGAGGAATTGTTGAATTCCTTCTTCTTGGAATCAAAATCAAATAGAGCTAGCCCAACTTGATTTAATTCAAAATCAATTATAACCTATAACCATTTTAAAGTGAGTATTGGACATTGAACTTCTATATTCGAACTTCTACTCCAACTTGGTTCTTCCGGGCTGTAACAAAAGCAGAAATTCAGGTATTTTACATTATTATAAATTTTCTGCTTTTGGTTTTATTTGAGATTAAGCCAGAAAAATCTTAATCTATTGGTTATCTAAGGAAAGCTAGAAAACTCAGAAGTGGGGTTTTTTAATTGTGTAAGCCCACTAAAATACACAATTGTGAGGGTTTTAGGTGAACCTAAGAAAAATGTAAGACCCGTATCTTTGTCCGTATCGTTCCATAGACTTCCGCAGTCTTACCGATCGAATTCCGGCAACCTTCGACCCTTAACCGATATTCACACGCGACCCTGATTCATACGTCGTCAACTCGAGTTGACTCTACCCAAGACCCGTACCCTAGCGACTGCGCCGTCGCTGCGGTTCCGATGCCGCGACTCGCATGCCGAGGCGATACCCTGGTCAAGAGTTGTAGGCCGACGTTCGATGCGAGGAAACGCCGCGCGTTGTGAAACCCTAGGGAATCTCTACGAGGTGTCCCATCAATCCCATCAATCCATCAATCAATCAATCCATCACATGTCAAGTACACATCACTTTCACCCTTTCCCAAGCAAGCCATAAAATCTTCCATGCCCATACTTTTCTTACACAAATGCCTCAAAAGTCTTCCAATGCCATGCCTTTCTTACACAAAAGGCCATAAAAGTCAAGGTTTTCTTACACACCCATCACTCACCACATCCATCCATCACCCATCTCTCTCTCCCTTTACAACTCTCTCTTTCTCTTTCTCATTTCAAACTCAAAAAAAAAGACCCAAGCAAGCTCCATACGTATGAGGATTTCTCCAAACATTCCCAAGCTCCAAGTGTAGCCCACTTTCCTACCCCACCATCTCCCATCTCAACCCTCCATTTCTCATCTCCTCCATTAAAATCCAAGCTAAGGTGCTAAGGAACCCCTTGGAGCTAGAAGATCAGACGGTGGGTGCTTAATACTATTAGATTTTCATGTTTTTGAGATGGGCCAAGTGAGGCCAACCGATCAATGGTTTGGATCTCACTTGGGACCCTAAGGTGTGGCCAATGGCCCACTAGGATCATCATGATCATTACATGATGAGGCCATTCTCCATGGACCCCATCATGATGTTTATTGCATTAGAAAGGTCATCTAGACCGTCCATTTTGGTGGAGAAAGGAACTCCACCGTTGATTTGTAGATTTCGGTGGTCCCACATGCTTTAGGGCCCACTTGATGTATGATTCATTGCAAGGGAGGGCCCATAATGTCGGGGTCCCTCCATCAAGCGTGTCCCACCCTCTATCTCTCTCTACTTTATTTTCCTTTTTTTATCATATTGTGTTTGTGTGGCCCACTTGAATGGACCGCACCTTGAGGTATTTATTTTATCCAGTGTTCTTCAAGTGGGGCCCACCTTACATGTTGTACCTGCATCATCCATCAGTGGTGGCCCACTTCAACAGGGACCACCATAATGTATTTTTTTAGCACCAAACTGTCCAGCGTCTGGGACGCTGGACATCCCTGTAAAAGAAAAAAAAACGGGGGCTTTGGGTGAGCCACATGCATAGGCTCCACCTTGATGTATATTTCCAATCTAAGTCGTCCATCCTCTTACCAATAATATTTTAGTCGTTGAGTAGAAGATTGGGGCTGATCTGAATATTTGGGAGCCATAGCATTGGGAACATTGGTGGTTACTGTTAAAGCATAACCTGAAGTTATTATGCACCAAGAAAATTTGAACTTTAGACTCATTAGGACGGCCTCGAGCCACTAAACACAATGGACGGAGTGGATTCTCATGATGCGGACCCCACACGATGAAAACCCCAAAAAAATGGGTTTTTCCTATTTTTGAATAAGCAAGGCATGAGGCTCTGCCTCTGCCTCTGACAAGAGCAGCAACTGCACGCTGCTGCGTCCAGCGTCCGGGTGGGCGTCCAGTAGGGGACCCACGACTCCAGCCGTGGGCCCCACCATGATGTTTGTTTGTCATCCAACCTGTTCATGAGGTGGGCCCCCTTCTCAGGCGGGTCCCCTCTAAGTTTCAGCCTGATCCAACGCTCATGTGGCCCACACCATAGGAAACAGTGGAATTGAATATCTACCATTGAAAGTTTCTTTTGGGCCCACAGGGGTTGCACTCTCCACTGTGTCGTGGTCGGTTAGAAGGGGGTACGGCCTTACCCGCCCGAGTGTAGGGGGGCAATGCTAGGCTGAGTTTGACCAGCTCGAGGAATGGGTTCGCTATCGACGAGTCGTGCCCGATATTAACAGACGGATAGTGAGGTCTTTTTCACTTACCTTATTGTGCATGATGAGGCGGCGATCTGGTTTAGAGTGTACTAGACCCCGGTGATATCCCAGAGATGAGCTGTATTGATATGTGGACTTAGATGAGGATTGTATGCTTGACTTGCATCTTACATCGCATAGCCTTGGTACGGCTCATGATATTTATGGATCCATCTGTATATTTCCCATTACTCTGATATTGCATAATCATATTACTACCTTACGCACACACTTTCACCACCCTCTAAGCTTTTTATAAGCTTATGCACGATCGTTGCGTGCAGGTGACGTTGGGGCGCAGCAGCGCTGAGGCAGGAGCATGTTGCAGATCGCTTTGGAGATTTTAATTTATCATCATTGTATTTCCCTTTATGCTCATTGTACTTGTAAAGTTTTTTATCATAGTGGAAATGTAATGGAATTCTTAGTTGTTATTTGTAGGTTATGCCTTTGGTTATGCTTATTATGAATCAAACTGACATTGAAATCCTCCTCATAACATCCTAAATCAGAACCTGGCGAATGAGAGCTGGGAGCCGAGAATGGGGTTCTATAGAGGCTGTCGGCGCCGGATTCAGCGATCGGGAATTTTGTGAGCCCGGTCTCTGAGTTTGGGGCGTGACAGAAGTTGGTATCAGAGCATAACTTGAGAATAACCGAGAACAACATTACATATTTGCTATGAGTGTAGAATGGCTAAGTCCCGAAGTTCGAATAGCTTCGTGATCTTCCATTATAGACCTTTAATGTGCGTGCCTTGAGAGTTTTGAAGTTGATAGGCGCCTCCACTCTTTCCTGTAGGACATGGCGAGTGGGAGAGTGACCCGTTCGACTCCCGCACCACCACCTGAGGATCCCGCTCCACCACCTACGGCTCCCGCATTACCACCTACGATGCCCGTTCCACCACCAGAGATTCCTACTGCCCATCCTGAGTATGCTGCTCCTCCACCAGAGACCGGTGAGGACCCGACCGTATCCATGAGTGCCTCATAGTTGCAGCAGATGTTACAGGCTGTGACGGCTGCACTTCAGGGATAGGGCAGGCAGCCAGTTGTTTCACCGGCACAGGTAGAGAAGGATCGTGCGAGTGCCCTCCTTCGTGAGTTTCGACGGCTCGATCCCCCACGTTTTCAGGGTGAGACAGACCCGACGGCAGCTGAGAGATGGCGTGCTGATGTGGAGAAGATATTTGAGACTATGTGGTGTACGACTGAGCGATGAGTCAGATTAGCCGTATTTCTTCTCCACGGTGAGGCTGAGCATTGGTGGACATCAGTTTCCCGAGCAGCAGGCGCCGACTTTGTATAGACGTGGGAGGATTTTGTGGATCGATTTGACCGACAGTACTTTCCTGACCACATCCGACGACAGCGAGCATTGGAGTTCGAGGCCCTGGTGCAGGGTGATATGACAGTGGCTCAGTATGCAGCTCGTTTTGTAGCACTGTCCATATTTGCACCTTATCTAGTTGATGATGAGGAGCGAAGAGCCCGTCGCTTTGAGGATGGATTGCATTACGGTCTTCGCAACCGTGTTATTGGGCATGAGCTTCCGACTTTTGAGGAAGTGGTGCGGAAGGCCCAGATTTTTGAGACTGAGTGGGCCGGTTCTCAGTCTGATCGCGGTCAAAGGAGAGATCAGAAGAGGCAGGCTTCTTCCAGTGATTTCGAGCAGCGTCGACCACAGCAGCAGAGGCGCACAGGTCGCCCAGTGTTCCGAGCACCAACGGCACCAGCAGCACCTCCAGCACCACCTCAGAGGCAGTTCACCGGCACTTGCTTTAGGTGTGGTGCGACGGGACACCGTTCATGGGAGTGTCCCAGCCCCCAGCAGCAACAAAGAGGTCCACAACAGCAGAGGGCTCCACAACAGCCTCCACTGTAGCAGCAGAGACCCCCACAGCAACAGCGACAGCAGCCCCCACCACCGAGGCCACCTCAGCAACAGCATCAGCATCAGCACCAGCCTCAGAGGCCGCAGCAGTAGAGACAACAGTTTCGACCTCCTCAGCGACCCCAGCAGTAGCAGCCATACGCTCAGAGGGGACAAGCACCTCCCTAACCGGCTCAGGCTAGATTCTATGAGGCTCAGCTAGACCCGCAGTCATCTGGAGGAGTCGTTGAGGGTATACTTCCAGTTTCTGCATGCATTGCACGAGTGTTGTTTGATTCCGGTGCATCGTACTCTTTTGTGGCCAAGAGCTTCTGCCGATCGACTAGATTACCGTTGGAGTCTTCTGGTGAGAGCCTATCAGTATCGACTCTCTTGGGGAGGACTGTAGTGTTGGGCCGATTTTGCTCATATTACCCCGTTCTGGTTGGGGATACCTTTCTGCCTGCCGATCTGTTTGCATTGTCGATGTCTGAGTTCGACGTCATCTTGGGCATGGATTGGCTCACCGAGTACTATTCCATTTTGGACTGCGCCGCGGGGACAGTCACGTTCTGTATACCTGGCGTGCCATAGCTTCAGTTTGTTGCAAAGGACAGAGGAGAGCGGTTGTCTTGTTTGATGTCCTGAGCCATAGAGGAGCCTGTTTTCGCTTGTAACGATCATTTGCCCGTGGTTTGCGATTTTCCTGATGTGTTCCAGGAGATTTCAGGATTACCGCCTCATCGACTCACCGAGTTTCAGATCGATCTCGTGCCCGGTATCGTGCCTATTTCGAAGGCCCCGTATCGCATGGCACCATTGGAGTTATGGGAACTGTAGAAGCACTTGGACGAGTTGTGTGAGTTGGGCTTTATCCATCAGAGCAGTTCACCGTGGGGAGCACCAGTACTCTTCGTGAAGAAGAAGGATGGTTCGTTGAGGCTCTACGTTGACTACCGCGAGCTCAACAAAGTCACGATCAAGAACAAGTACCCGCTCCCTAGGATTGATGATTTGTTCGATCAGCTGCAAGGTGCACAGTTCTTTTCGAAGATCGACCTGCATTCCGGTTATCATCAGATTTGGGTTCAAGATGAGGACATTCCGAAGACGGCATTCAGGACGTGTTACGGTCATTTTGAGTTTCAGTCATGTCCTTTGGGCTGACCGATGCACCCACGATCTTCACGCAGCTGATGAACGAGATCTTCCGCCCTTATCTCGATCAGTTTATTGTAGTCTTCATCGATGACATTCTGATCTATTCGAAGACCCGTGAGGAGCATGAGCAGCATTTGGAGATCACTTTGCAGACTCTCCGCGCACACCAGCTGTATGCGAAGCTGGAGAAGTGCGAGTTCTGGCAGGAGGAGGTGAAGTTCCTCGATCACGTGGTGACGAGGGAGGGCGTCGCAGTGGACCCCTCAAAGGTCGAGGCAGTGCGTCTGTGGGGCCAGCCCACGACTATGACAGAGATCCATAGTTTCCTTGGTTTAGCGGGCTATTATCGACGTTTCATTGAGGGCTTCTCGTATTGCAGCCCCGCTAACCAAGTTGACTCGGAAGGGCGTAGAGTTTATTTGGAGTGACGCCTGCGAGCGAGCATTTACAGAGTTGAAAGACCGTCTGACATCCGCTCCTGTCCTCACTCTTCTCTCTGGGAGTAATGGTTTTATTGTATTCACTGATGCCTCGCATGTCGGTTTGGGTGCTGTCCTGATGCAGCACGGGAGACCAGTGGCCTTCGCGTCTCGTTAGCTCAAGGTCCATGAGCTGAACTATCCTACGCATGATCTGGAGCTGCCTGCAGTTGTCTTCGCATTGAAAGTGTGGAGGCACTATCTTTATGGGGTTAGGTTCGAGCTCTTCTCTGATCACAAGAGCTTGAAGTACCTCTTCTCGCAGTCTGAGTTGAATATGAGATAGAGGCGCTGGATGGAGCTCCTGAAAGACTATGATTTCGATCTCCAGTACCACCCGGGTAAGGCAAACGTGGTAGAAGATGCCCTCAGCCGTCAGCCACGAGGCCTAGTGGCGCATATGATGATTCAGGAGTGGCGGATGTTTGAGGATGTAGCAGCGTATGATTTTGAGTTCGTCTTACAGTCTTCCATTGTACAGTTATCGAGCCTATCGATTCAACCCTCTCTTGTCGCTAGGGTGATCGAGGCTCAGCAGGCTGATAAGTCGTTGCAGAGTTATATGGCTGAGGCGGCATCTGAGAGTCAGGCAGATTGGCAAATTGGTACAGACGGTGGACTTCGCTTCAAATGCCGATTATGTGTTCCGGATATTCTTGAGCTACGCAGAGATCTTATGACCGAGACACATCGATCGCGGTTTTCTATCCACCCTAGCTCAACGAATATGTACCGTGATATGAGGCGACAGTATTTTAGGACGGGGATGAAGCGCCAAATCGCCAGTTTTGTGGCTGAGTGTGACACGTGCCAGTGTGTCAAGTCCGATCATCAGAGACCTCCTGGTCTATTGCAGCCGTTGAGCATCCCGATGTGGAAGTGGGAGCATGTATCGACTGATTTCATTATGGGATTGCCGAGGACTCAGCGCGGTCATGACACCATTTGGATTATTGTGGATCGTCTGACGAAGTTGGCACATTTCCTGGCGATGCGTGCGACTTGGTCTATGGACCAGCTTGCGAGGTTATTCAATGAGGAGGTTGTGAGACTGCATGGTGTTCCGGTCTCGATCGTTTCTGACCGACATTCGAGGTTCACGTCTCATTTTTGAGGGAGCTTTCAGCTAGCGATGGGAACTGATTTGTAGCTCAGCACCGCGTACCATCCGCAGACTAATGGCCAGACTGAAAGGGTCAACCAATCCTTGAGGATATGCTTCGGGCTTGCGCGATTAATTTCGGGGGTAGCTGGAATGAGCATCTGCAATTGGCTGAGTTCGCATACAATAACAGCTATCAGGAGACCATCGGTATGGCTCCTTTTGAGGCACTATACGGCAGACCATGTAGATCACCGAGTTGCTGGACCGAGGTTGGAGAGCGTCGTCTCATAGGTCCCGAGCTTGTGCAGGAGATGTCAAAGGCTATTGACATCATTAGGCAGAGGATGCGCACAGCTCAGAGCTGACAGAAGAGTTTTGCTGATCGTCGGCATCGTCCCTTTGAGTTTGATGTAGGGGACCATGTGTATCTCAAGGTCTCACCCATGAAGGGCGTAGTGCGATTTGGAGCAAAGGTCAAGCTTACCCCAAGATTCATACGACCTTTTGAGATTACTGGGCGCGTTGGCGCTGTGGCCTATCGACTTGCCTTGCCATCACAGTTGTCTGGCGTCCACAACATTTTTCACGTCTCCATGTTGAGGAAGTGTGGGTCAGACATAGTTCCTGTTATTGATTGCAGCCGCTGAAGGTTCGTGAGGATGCTTCTTACATTGAGCAGTCAGTCCGTATCCTTGATCGGAAGGAGCAGGTCTTCAGAACCAAGGTCATTCCGTTGGTGAAGGTGCAGTGGGGTCACCATTTCGTGGAGGAGGCTTCTTGGGAGCGTGAGGCTGAGATTCGAGAGCGTTATCCTCATCTATTTGATGATTGATCATGTATTGTATTTTGTATGCTGTCCCTGATTCTATATGATGATGTTATGTCGCTTCTTCTTCATGACTAATGCTTAGTTGCGATGATTGTGTAAATTTCAATGACGAAATTTTTATAAGGAGGGGAGAGCTATAAGACCCGTATCTTAGTCTGTATCGTTCCGTAGAATTCCGCAGTATTACCGGTCGAATTCCGACAACCTTCGACCCTTAACCGATATTCACGCGCGACCCTGATTCATACGCCGTCAACCCGAGTGCACTCTACCCAAGACCCGTACCCTAGCGACCGCGCCGTCGCTGCAGTTCCGATGCCATGACTCGCGCGCTGAGGGGATACCCTGGTCAAGAGTTGTAGGCCGACGTTCGGTGCGAGGAAACGCCGCGCGTTGCTAAACCCTAGAGAATCTCTACGAGGTGTCCCATCAATCCCATCAATCCATCAATCAATCAATCCATCACATGTCAAGTACATGTCAAGTACACATCACTTTCACCCTTTCCCAAGCAAGCCACAAAAGTCTTCCATGCCCATACTTTTCTTACACAAATGCCTCAAAAGTCTTCCAATGTCATGCCTTTCTTACACAAAAGGCCACAAAAGTCAAGGTTTTCTTACACACCCATCACTCACCACATCCATCCATCACCCATCTCTCTCTCCCTTTACAACTCTCTCTTTCTCTTTCTCATTTCAAACTCAAAAAAAAAACCCAAGCAAGCTCCATACGTATGAGGATTTCTCCAAACATTCCCAAGCTCCAAGTGTGGCCCACTTTCCTACCCCACCATCTCCCATCTCAACCCTCCATTTCTCATCTCCTCTATTAAAATCCAAGCTAAGGAGCTAAGGAACCCCTTGGAGCTAGAAGATCGGACGGTGAGTGCTTAATACTATTAGATTTTCATGTTTTTTAGATGGGCCAAGTGAGGCCAACTGATCAATGGTTCGGATCTCACTTAGGACCCTAAGGTGTGGCCAATAGCCCACTAGGATCATCATGATCATTCCATGATGAGGTCAATCTCCATGGACCCCATCATGATGTTTATTGCATTAGAAAGGTCATCTAGACAGTCCATTTTGGTGGAGAAAGGAACTCCACCGTTGATTTGTAGATTTTGGTGGTCCCACATGCTTTAGGGCTCACTTGATTTATGATTCATTGCAAGGGAGGGCCCATAATGTCGGGGTCCCTCCATCAAGCATGTCCCACCCTCTATCTCTCTCTCTACTTTATTTTCCTTTTCTTTATCATATTGTGTTTGTGTGGCCCACTTGAATGGACCCCACCTTAAGGTATTTATTTTTTCCAGTGTTCTTCAAGTGGGGCCCACCTTACATGTTGTACCTGCATCATCCATCAGTGGTGGCCCACTTCAACAGGGACCACCATAATGTATTTTTTTTAGCACCAAACCGTCCAGTGTCTGGGACGCTGGACGTCCCTGTAATAATTAAAAAAAAAAGGTGGGGGGCTTTGGGGTGAGCCACATGCATAGGCTCCACCTTGATATATATTTCCAATCTAAGCCGTCCATCCTCTTACCAATAGTATTTTAGCCGTTGAGTAGAAGATTGGGACTGATCTGAATATCTGGTGGGGCATAGCATTGGGAACATTGGTGGTTACTGTTGAAGCATAACCTGAAGTTATTATGTACCAAGAAAATTTGAACTTTAGACTCATTGGGACGGCCTCGAGCCACTGAACACAATAGACGGAGTGGATTCTCATGATGCGGACCCCACACAATGAAAACCCCAGAAAAATGGGTTTTTCCTGTTTTTGAATAAGCAAGGCATGAGGCTCTGCCTCTGCCTCTGACAAGAGCAGCAGCTGCACGCTGCTGCGTCAAGCATCCGGGCGGGCGTCCAGCAGGGGACCCATGGCTCCAGCCGTGGGCCCCACCATGATGTTTATTTGTCATCCAACCTGTTCATGAGGTGGGCCCCCTTCTCAGGCGGGTCCCCTCCAAGTTTCAGCCTGATCCAATGCTCATGTGGCCCACACCATAGGAAACAGTGGAATTGAATATCTACCATTGAAAGCTTCTTTTGGGCCCACAGGGGTTTTGAATCAAGCTGAAATTTGTATTTTCCCTTCAACCAGGTCTGCGTGACCTTATCAACGGGTTGGATGGCATCTGAACATTGTGGTGGGCCCCACATGGGAACCCACGGTGATGTATGTGAAAGTGCACCTATTACATGCCCTGGTTTGTCAATTACGTTGTATGTTGAGTCAGTCGGACGACAGCACCTAACAAGAAGATCAAGTCAAGCGTCTGCCTCATCTGGATGTGTGGAAGCTCACCAAAAGGTAAATCATAGGCTCACATCCCATGTCCCAAAACACCAGGTGATTAAACCCTTAAAGAGAACTAAAACATCTTAGGGTTTATGTGTAAGAAAACTTTTTATCAAAAAGAAAATCTTCTAAGTTTTTCTTATACTGTCGATTATATCGATTTTCCTTTCGATATGATCGACCAGCTCTGTCGATGTCCTCGGCATATCAATCGATACAATTGAGTGAGGACAAAAAGCGTCTAGCAATCAAATAATCTTCTTGACGATTTATCGATATATCGACCTTCGAGTCGATATCATCGATATTCGAAAATCGATCATATCTTAAGTGGATCGATCGTATCGACAGACTGCTTTCAGGCGCTCCTATTTTTCTAAAGAAAACTATCAATTGCTTTGATATATCGATGACTGTCCGATTCAATCTGAACTCAAATATCGATCATATCGGGAGTCAATTGATCATATCGACTGTGGGGCGCATGTTCTCTCCAGCATGAATTTCAAGTTGCTTTTAATGTTGATCGGGGTGCCTATCGATAAATCGATATTCATATATCGATCATATCGAGACCAAGTCGATTGGATCGAGTCAGGACATAATTTGTCCAGCAAGCTTATATGTAAAATCTATACGATTTATCGATCCCATCGAAAGGTCGCCGATATGATCAATGTACAAATTCCGATGACATCGACTATTTCCCCGATCATATCTGTGATCCTGAAATTCTTCAAGGCTTCTCTCTTATTTTTCACCTGTCAATAGATCGAATCATCACTCGATGGAATCGGAGTTCGAAATCCAATGTCATCGATGTGTGTCTCGATCCCATAGACCGGTTGGCAGAAGGTTTCTAAAAGCGAAATGACAATTGAGTTCGTATCATCGAGAGGTCGGCCAATACAACCGAGAGTATACTCTCGATCATATCGACGACTATTCGATGATATCGAACTCTGTCATAAATATGACCATTTATATCCATTGGAACCTTTTGCCTATAAATAGAGAGAGTTGTCTTCATTGCTGACAGAGAAAGTAAAGAGTGCTTTAAAGTGTTTTAACCTTCCTATCATTTACCTAAGCCCTTTCTCTCAGGAAGTTCATCCTCCAATCCACCCTCATCATTGATATCTCATAGAGTGGATTGGGGAATGAACTTCCGCATTCAAGGATCCTTCATCTACTACCTTAATGACATATCATTAAGTTGGGATGCCTTGAATGCATAGATGATGGGAACCTCTCTATCTTCCTTATAGGAAAACCTTTAGAGAGTGGTAGTCCATCATAACCTTGACCCAACCTAAGCCTAACATATATACATCTTCATGTTGTGGATCAAGGGAGCTGAAGACACTTCATCAACAAGAAGAAGGTCTTCATCATTGTGCTGAAAGAGACTCATCAACTTATCTGTAAGTACTAAGTGTCCAAGGACACTTGCGATCATTCTTTTTTAGGATTGGGTTTTAAGTGTTGCTCACCATTTGAAGTTCTCGAAGGAGGCCTCCGACGGGAGTGTACGTGCGGGGTGCGTTGTGTGGACCCTTGCTCTGTGGAGAGCATAAACATCTCGTTAGGAGTACGCCAGTAAAACTCCAGGGTTAGAGGTGAACCGAGTAGAAACCTCAGGGTACGTTGTGTGGACCCTTGTCCTGTGTGGGCATAAACATCTGGTTAGGAGTACGCCAGTAAAACTTCAGGGTTTGAGGTGAACTGAGTAAAAACCTCTGTAAAGGTTGAAGGTGAACCTGATTTAAAACCTTAGGTTTGAGGTGAACCATGGGAAACCTCCTTAGTGAAATCCATTCACTCAAGGGTTGAGTGTGGAAGCCGGGAGTGGAGTAGACAAGTCGTCAAACCACTATAAAATGACTGTGTTTGAGTTTGATATTGACTTTCATTTATGTGATTGCCTTACATGTCTTCATATATGATCACATTCTATACACATACAGTCATATCCATCACAATCTCATCTACATTGTTTGTCTTTTAAATAGTTTGTGATTGGATCCTCTATTAGGCTTGGAAGCCAATAAAGTTAATTCTTGAGTAATCCTAATTTATACTCTGTGATAGGATTAGTGGGATAGGACTAAAAAATAACGTATGAATCTTTAAAAAGTCCTATTCACCCTCCTCTAGGATATACTGACCAATTTCTACTTCAACTAAAGCAGCCTTCACTGCAATTTCAGTATGTGTATTACGTCCATAGTCCAGGTGGTCGGTGGTACCCACCATGTTGTTTGTGTTGCCTCCACCGTCCAGTGGACGGTGGAGCCGCTGATGCATGTGTTCTATTTATGTTGTCTATTGACAGCGGGACCCACCATGATGCATGTGTTGCATCTAGTCCGTCCACCCATTTTAAGGCTCATTACAATTTACATGAGCTAGAAAATGAGTCAGATCTTTGACTCATGTGGACCCCCCACCGTGAAACATGTGTTGAGTTCAAACCGTCCATCCACTTGGAGAGATCATTTTAAAGGCCTATGGGTTTATGTCCATTTAATTTGTGAAAGGCCTATGGGTTAGGCCCATTTGATAGTAAAAGGCCTATGGGTTAGGCCCATTTGATTTATTTAAGGCCCATGGGACTAGACCCATTTGAAATATCCCAAGGCCCATGGGATTGGACCCATTTGATGTGTTCCAAGGCCCATGGGATTAGGCCCATTTGATGTATTTTAAGGCCTATGGGATTGGACCCATTTGATGTGTTCCAAGGCCCATGGGATTAGGCCCATTTGATGTATTTTAAAGCCCATGGGAGTAGGCCCATTTGTTATGTATAAGGCCCATGGGTCGAAAACCATTGATGCATTTTAAGGCCCACGGGTTATGACCCATTGCAATGCACTTAAGGCCCATCGGTGCGGCCCATGGATGTAGCCTACTTAATGAATATAAGGCCCATAGTATATGGCTCATTTGATATATTTAAGGTCCAATGGGATGTACCTAAGATCCATTGCAATGTGTGATCCCAACCTGATTTATATAAGGATATTCTCTACGGACTATACCTTGGGAGCAATGTTGGTTTGACGTCCACATTGCGAGTGTAATGCTGGTTGGATGTCCACATTACGACTCTCCTTAGGACCCATTATTAGGCCCGTACTTATTGTGTATAGGCCGTCCAGGCCCATCTGCATTGTAAGGATAGTTCATCTCATTATAACTTGTTTAGTATAGTTCCATGACTCATGATCATACGCATCATATGTATGCTTGATATGAGAGATGACTGATCATAGCATATGCCTTCGGGCAGGTTGTTTATGGGCTCCCGATTAGGCGGTGTTGCCCTACATGAGCGCACGATATGCGCAGGATTTGTTGCATGACTGGATAGCGTGATTCATGCATTTCGCATTGTGTGATATGGTTACTGTATGCCCTAGCGACATAGGGGCCTTAGCCTCCACAGACAGATCGTGGTTGGCAGGATTGGATACTGAAAATCTCATTCTACATGGGGTGTTATAGATATCCCTAGGTGAAAGTTCCTAAACCCTTATGGTACCAAGAGGTTGCTCCAACGTCTAGACCGAGTGGGTAGATGAGCATTGAGTGCCGATTACCAAACGGTTGCGCTCTCCACTGTATCGTGGTCTGTTGGAAGAGGGTGCAGCCTTACCCGCCCGAGTATAGGGGCAATGCTAGGCTGAGTCTGACCAGTTTGAGGAATGCGTCCACTATCGACGAGTCATACCCGATATTGGTAGACGAATAGTGAGGTCTTTTCCACTTACTTTATTGCGCGCGATGAGGCGACGATCTGGTTTAGAGTGTACTAGACCCCGGTGATATCCCAGAGATGAGCTGTATTGATATGTGGACTTATATGAGGATTGTATGCTTGACTTGCATCTTACATCGCATAGCCTTGGTACGGCTCATGATATTTATGGATCCATCTACATATTCCGCATTACTCTAATATTGCATAATCATATTACTACTTTGCGCACACACTTTCACCACCCTCTAAGCTTTCTATAAGCTTATGCACGATCGTTGCGTGCAGGTGACGTTGGGGCGCAGCAGCGCTGAGGCAGGAGCATGTTGCAGATTGCTTTGGAGATTTTAATTTATCATCATTGTATTTTCCTTTATGTTTATTGTACTTGTAAAGTTTTTGATCATAGTGGAAATGTAATGGAATTCTTGGTTGTTGTTTGTGGGTTATGCCTTTGGTTATGCTTATTAGAATCAAACTGACGTTGAAATTCTCCTCGTAGCATCCCAGGTTCGGAACCTAGCGAATGGGAGCTGGGAGCCGAGAATGGGGTTCTACGGAGGCTGTCGGCGCCGGATTCAGCGATCAAAAATTTTGTGAGCCCGGTCTCCGAGTTTGGGGCGTGACAAAAAACCTATTTGATTAGTGAACGCTAATATCCCCTTTGTGGGGATATTAAGAGTGGAGTAGTAAGATGTCAAATTTTGATAGCCTTTCAGTCACTAGGCCTCCACCATTTAATGGCACTAATTATGCCTATTGGAAAGCTAAGATGAGGATTTTCCTTAAATCCATGGATGTGAGTGTGTGGCTAGCCACAGTGAATGAATGGACCCCTCATACCACTGAAGTAAATGGAATTGATGGATCCAAATCTATGAGAATTACACCTTATTTCACTTGGACCACACTCCAGAAAAGTGAGAGTAGTGCAAATGCAAAAGTACTCAATGCAATCACTTGCGCACTATCAACGGATGAATTCAAAAGAATTATATCCTATGATTCTGCAAAATAAGCTTGGGATATTTTAAAAATGACACACGAGGGAATATCAATTGTCAAGAAATCTAAGATTCAAATCCTAACAACTAAATTTGAGGAAATACATATGGAAGAAAATGAAATGTTCGTGGACTTTTATACAAGATTAAATGACATTGTGAACTCTATGTGGGGTCTTGGTGATAAAATCCCAGAAAGTAAAATTTGTGCAAAAATACTACGCTCACTTCCTGAACGGTTCAATTCTAAGGTAACTGCGATTCAGGAACTTCATGATACAGACAATATGAGGGTAAAGGAATTAGTTGGCTCTTTACAGACTTATGAGTTAACTTTTAAAGCTCCAAAAGGTAAATCTATTGCCCTCAAATCTTTTTAAAATAGTTTTTAGGAAAATAATAACAATTTTGATTTTAAAAAATCTGAAGATGATATAGCCCTTTTAGCAAAAAAATTTTATAGAATTTTTAAAAGTAAAAAGAGGGTTGATTTTTAAAAATCAAATGATAAGAAGAAACTAAACCTAAAACTCAAAAATCATTAAAATACAGTCAGTGTTATAACTGCAATGAATATGTGCATTTAGCAAACAAGTGTCCTAAAAAGGATAAACCCAAAAAGAAGGGTACGTTGGCTACTTGGGATGAATCCTCTGATTCTGAAGCCTCTTCTGAATCAAAAGATTCTGAAATCAAGTCGGGCAGTGAAGTTAAAGCCATTATAACTCTAGCTAAGTTCACTTTTTCAAATAATGATGATTCAACTAGTAAAAAAAATCTGAATAGTAATTATGAAAATGAAGATGATCTTCAAGATGCTTACAATGCCCTATACAAGGAAAGTTGTAAAATTGTTATCAAACTTAAACTTCAAAAAGAAAAATTTTCAAAGCTTAAAGAAAATTTTGAGTCTCTTATTTTAAAAAAATCTCATATTTCAGATTGTTTTGAAAAGACTAAATGTGATTTAGAATTCAAAACCTCTCTGATTGAAAATCTTAAATCTGAAAATAAAATCCTTAAACTTAAAATCTCTTCACTTTTGAGTTTAAAGGATACATGAAAGTATGCCCAAGGAGATCGAAAGTTAGAAAAACTTTTATTTGGATTAAGAAAATATGGCGACCGATCTGGTTTGGGATACAATAGAAACATTCCTCCTAAACAGAAGTATATTCCTCCCAAGTTTGTAAAAGGAGAGATCATAAACTTAAAAGGGAAATGTACAAATTAAAATTTTGCTAAAAATACTAAAACTTTTCAAAAGCTTAAAAGCAACTGTATCAACTATAAAAATCAGAACCAAAACCTTTTAACTGAAAAAATAGTTGATTTACTCAAGGAGCTTTTAAAATCTAACTCAGTAGGTCACTCTTACGACAACTACAAATAGAAAAAGACTAACTATACTCTTAAACCCCAAACAGTTATGAAATGGGTTCCTAAGGTTACCTGCTTAGTTGCCCACATGGCTTTCAAAGCTATAAGCCATTCAAAGTAGTACCTAGACAGTGGATGCTCAAGGCATATGACTGGTGATAAAGGTCTATTCACCGATCTCAAAGACATGGCTGATGGTTCAGTCACATTTGGTGATGGCGGCTACTGCAAAATTATTGACCGAGGTACGGTTTAACTCTATAACCTCCCTTTATTTAAAAATATTTTATATGTTGAAGGGTTAAAACAAAATCTGTTAAGCATATCTCAAATATCTGATAACAATCATAATGTAAAATTTTCTAACCGAGGTTATAAAATTCTAAATAATAAGGGTTCAGTAATATTAACTAGTCATAGAACTTCTAAAAACTGTTATATTGTTATTGAATCCAGCTCATCTAGTCGATCATGTTACATGGTCCATACATATGAGACTGAGCTATGGTATAAATGTCTTATACATGTATACTACCGTAACTTGTATAGATTGAGCCAAAAAAAACTGATAAGAGGTCTACCTAAATTACAGAAAGTAGACAAAATATGTACCGAATGCCAGATTGGCAAGCAAATAAGGAACTCTCATAAAAAGGTGAACTTCAATGTCACATCAAGACCACTTAAGCTTCTCCATATGGATCTTATAGGACCTACTGGGACGGAAAGTCGAGGTGGCAAAAAATATATTTTGGTAATCGTGAATGATTTTATCAGATATACATGGGTGTCCTTCTTAAGGAATAAATCAAAAACCCTTGAAGAAGTAAAAAGGGTTCTCAAACGAATTCAAACGG
Organism: Magnolia kwangsiensis; assembly: GCA_037074715.1. Taxonomy (NCBI): domain Eukaryota; kingdom Viridiplantae; phylum Streptophyta; class Magnoliopsida; order Magnoliales; family Magnoliaceae; genus Magnolia; species Magnolia kwangsiensis. The sequence goes on from CM073589.1 coordinate 65,828,659, forward strand.
AAAAAGGTTCTCAAGTCTGTAAGATTCGTAGTGATCATGGATCTAAATTTGAGAATAACAATTTTGAGAAATTCTGTAGTTATCAAGGATTATCGTATGAATTCTCTGCGCCCAAAACACCACAACAAAATGGAATTGTTGAAAGAAAAAATAGAATGCTTCAAGAAATGGCTAATGTAATGTTGAATAGTATGAAACTATCTAAAAATCTTTAGGCTGAAGCCATAAATACTGCATGCTATATAATCAACCAGGTTTATACAAGTAAATCTAATAATAAAATGGCTTATGAAATGTGGTTCGATAAGAAGCCTACTGTCAAATACTTTTGAGTTTTTGGCAGCAAGTGTTATATTTTATGTGATCATGATAATCTAGGTAAGTTTGACACTAAAAGTGATGAAGGAATCTTTTTAGAATATTCCTTAAACAGTCACTCATATCGAGTGAACAAGAGGACCGGTGTGATTCAAGAGTCCATCAATGTGGTCATTAACGATCACTTAAATACACCTGCTTCAAGTTCAGATAATGATGAAGTTCTCTTAATTGACAAACCAGATACTTCATCAAATCAAACTAACTTTGAACTGAGGACTGTTAAAGATCATCCAACCACTCAATTCTTGAAAACCCTCTCACTAGTGTCATCGCTTGTAAACAACTTGAAGACATGTAATTATGTATGTTTTACATCCCAGATAGAATCGGCTAATGTAAAAGAAGCCCTTACTGACCAAAACTGGATAGTTGCGATGCAAGAAGAGCTTAACCAATTTGTTAGAAATGATGTTTGGTATCTTGTAACTAGACTTAAAGATAAACATATTATCAAAACTAAGTGGATTTTTAAAAATAAGTCTGATGAACTTGATAATATAATTTGAAACAAGGTCAGGCTTGTTATATAAGGGTATACTCAAATTCAAGGCATTGATTATGATGAAACCTTTTCCCCAATAGCTCGTCTTAAATCAATTAGACTATTTATATCCATTGCTTGCTTTAGAAAATTTAAAATATATCAAATGGATGTAAAAAGTATATTTTTAAATGGCAATCTGCATGAAGAAGTTTATGTTGAACAACCAATGAGTTTTGAAGACCTTAAGAATGATGATCATGTTTATCGCCTAAAAAAGGCTCTCTACGGTTTAAAACAAGATCCCATGACATGCTACAAGAAATTGACTAAGTTTTTACTAAGTCATAATTTTAAAATGGAAAGTGTTGATAAAACTCTTTTTGTTAAGAAACATAATGATCATATCTTAATAGTGCAGATCTATGTTGATGATATTATTTATGAATCTACCCGTACTAACATGACTGTTGAGTTTGTAGATTCAATGAAATCTAAGTTCGAAATGAACATGGTTAGGGAATTAAACTATTTCCTTGGGTTGCAAATAAAACAACAACCTGATGGTATTTTTATTTCTCAAACCAAATATGCTTTAAACTTAATCAAAACATTCGGATTTGAGAATGGTAAGAATTTTGATACTCCTATGAGTACAACCTTAAGACTCTCAAAGGACTCTACAAGTAAAAATATGGATCCTAAATTATATCATAGTATGATTGGCAGTTTACTTTATTTAACTGCTAGTAGACCTGATATTGCTTCGAGTGTTGATATTTATGTTAGATATCTGATCCTAAAGAGTCACATTTAAATGTTGTTAAGCGGATTATGCAATATGTTACAAGTATAATAAATATGAGTCTTTGGTATCCACATGACATTAGTGTTTAATTAGCTGGGTACTCAGATGCTGATTGGGCTTGTAATATCGATGATAAAAAATCAACCAGTGGTGGTTGTTTCTATATTAAAAATTATTTAATTTCTTGATTTAGCAAGAAGCAAAGTTCTATATCACTCTTTACTATTGAGGCTGAATACATCACAGCTAGAAATGCATGTACTCAACTTGTTTGGATGAAATGTATGTTAAGCGATTATGGAATTACATATGATTCAATGGTTTTATATTGTGATAATTCTAGTGCAATAAATATTTTCAAAAATCCAATCCAGCATTCACGTACCAAGTACATTGACATTAGGTTTCATTACATTCGTGAAATAGTGGAAGAAAAAATAATTTCATTGAAATACATTCCAACCGAGACTCAACTTGCTGACATTTTCACTAAACCGCTCAACAAAAGCAGGTTTAATAAATTAAAATTTGAGCTTGGTATATGCATTCTAAATTGATTATTCATGCATATTTGTATCATAATGTATATATATATTTGATAATTTATTGGTTTAAATTTTAATTTTTTTATGAAAAATGTATGTTTTTTGTTGGTACACGACCATTCAAGGATGTGCTCAACCAGTCGTGACACAACCGGTCGAGGACATCCCACGACCAGTCATGTAGCGCGCTAGATCTTTTATTTTGGGGAAAAACCCTTTCTTCCTCATTTCCTCTTTCTTCTCTAATGGGCCGTAGCATGACTAGTCGTACCCAACTGTTTTATTCATCAAGGTTAGTGCATTATTTCAGTTATTCTTGTAAATTCAAGATATAATCTCTTCATTTTCCTCCTTGGAGTGCTTGATTTCAATTTTTCTTGAAGTTTTTGGAGTTTTCTTCTTCAAAATTTGATTTTGAAGAAACCCACTCTCCATCTTTTGTAAACTCTTGATTTCTTCATTTCTAAGTTGCAAATGGATGCTAGAGGTAAAAAAACTTCTCGTGGTACTTCCTCATCTAAATCTACTCCTTTAATAAGGCGCCATCTTCGATCACTTGAAGATGATCCCTTATATTTTCGAGATATAAGAATGTGAAATGTTATTGTTGAGCGATCTGTGTGTATTGAACACATTGCTCCTTTTGGTCTCATTCTACTTCTTCAAGCTGTAGGATGGAAAAACATTTTACATTAGAGTGGGCTGGCATACCGGTCTATTGCTCAATCCATGTTTGCAGGCATTTCTGATTTTTTCAAATGAGAATTTAACGTTTAAATTAAATTTCTTCTAGAGAAGGTCCATTTGAGATTGATCATCATTTGATTTCAGTTCTGATGGACATACCTATTAATGACGAGCATATTCCTATTCATACTCTAGTTGAGAAACCCTCAGAATCAGAAAAACACATGCTCACTAGAGCTTTATGCAATATGGATGTGCAATGGATTTATAAAGGGAATGTGCTCCCCTCTAGGTACTTGTTACCCAGATATAGGGTTTTGCATCGAATCTTTATTTCCAATCTGTATCCACATTCTGGTAATAAAACAGAACTGACTTCCTTTATGGTCCGTATTTTGCATTCCATCATCACTGGTGTAAATATCTGTCTGCCATCTTTAATATGTCATTCCATTATTCAGTTTTATCTTCATCTAGGACACAGTGATATTCCATTTACCTATCTTATGACTGTGTTAGCTACTCACATGCTAGTTGTTATGCCTGTTGGAGAGGCTCCTATTCATCACCTTATTTTTAATAATTCAAATATTAACAAGATGGACTTGGAATTAGCTCCTGGCCAAGTGGATGTGGATGGTGGTGGTGCTGAAGCAGGAAATGAAGAAGAAGGTGGTGATCTTCCTCCTGATGATATAAATATGGATGACATTTTTTATGAAATTGAATCAAATTTTGCTAATGATCCTGACTATGTGCCATTTGATTTTGATGTGCGTTTACGTGCACTTGAGGAAAAAGTAAAGAATATGAATATTGTACATGATTTACAATTTAAATATATCTGCAAGTATCTTAGGTGCTTAAACAAGGGCCTTCATTAACTTGATCCTACCATACCTGCTCCTTCTTCAGGATCTGATTAGGTGTTTTTATCCTATAGTATGTAATAACTCCTATACTACTTTGCTTTCTTTCAATTTATGATACTGACTTTGGTTGACTTTGCTTTATGCTGATTAATGATATGTGAACTTTAACTTTTCTTATATTGTGGCTAGTTACTTTCTTTATTACTCTCTTGTTTATTATCCCTTTCCATTTTTTATTTTCTTCCTTTTTCATATTGTGACAAAAAGGGGAAGAAATATTCGGATTGATTGCTTATGGATATATGGAATGGATATGGATTGTGGGGGTAGTTGCATAATTTTTTATAGATTATGTGTACTACTCAGGGGGAGTAAGTGAGAAGGTGTTTTGCCTAGTTCATGATGTTATGTGCTAGTTGATGATAACTGATGCATGATTCTTTAACGAGGTTGTAACTGGTTTTCTCTTATAACTAGCACATGATTCTTGTGTACATATTAGTCATATTATTGTTAAGTGTGTTTTGTCACAAATTTGACAAAGGGGGAGATTGTAAGTGCTATGGCTGATAGCTCTTTTGTTTGTCAAATTTTGTGGTGCCAAAAACACTATCTGTGTCTTGTGTATCACAATGCTTCAAGTAGAGAATGAAGCTCTACTTCAAGACATGCAATGTCAAGTACGTTGTCCACTCCTATAAACTTCAAAGATTAGAGTCTTTCAAAAGCTATATCAAAACACAAGTTCTTGTTCAATACTCAAGTACAACTCAAGATGAAGTATAATTCAAATCCAAACTTAAGAAGATCTCAAGTTCAAGATACATCAAGTATAGAGATCTCAAGTTTCATGAACTTCAAAGATCATCCATTAATTGAAGAAATGAAGTCTCAATGTTCATTCATCACTTTCGAGGTATGATTGACCTTAGATTGACTTTAGGGTAGGTCATTTTGTATACATAATTCAAATTGAATCTTTTTATAACTATTTGGTTTATTTTAAGACTAGTCCTGGACCTTGTTCGACTAGTCCTAAAACTGGCTCGACCAATCCAAGAAATTTTAAGACCAGTCCTAGGTTGTTGCAAATTTTTAGAATTTTTTAGTTCAGCTACGACCAGTCCTGGAGACTGCTCGACCGGTCATATGAACATTGCACGATTGGTTCACGACCAGTCCTACAACTACGACTCAAAATCCAATAACTAAATCAGGCTTCGCATGATTAGTCGTGGGAAGGTCACGACCAGTCATGGAGAACTGACGACCAGTTTTGGACAGCCTTCGACCAGTCATGAAACGATTTTATCCGATCGCGCTTAAAATTTTAAAAATCCATTTCTCCTATGACCAGTCGTAGTGTCCTCAAGACCAGTCGTAGACGAGTTTCTGCAACTATAAATAGAGCATGGATTTCAGAGTTTAATAATCCAATTCAAGTAAAATCGAGGTATCACTCTGAGAGATAAGTTAGTTTTTTTTAAGCTGCATTGTGCATATTTAATATTCTCTTTTGTTAGCTTTATCGATTTGATTTTGTTTCTATATTCCAATCTGATTTGAAAGAGGAATTACTGAATTCCTTCTTCTTGGAATCAAAATCAAATAAAGCTAGCCCAACTTGATTTAATTTAAAATCAATTAGAAACAAAAACCATTTTGAAGTGAGTATTGGACATTGAACTTCTATATTCGAATTTTTACTCCGACTTGGTTCTTCTAGGCTGCAACAAAAGGAGAAATTCAGGTATTTTACATTACTACAAATTTATTTCTTTTGGTTTTATTTGAGATTAAGCTAGAAAAATCTCAATCTATTGGTTATCTGAGGGAAGCCAGAAAACTCAGAAGTGGGCTTTTTTTTTTTAATTGCGTAAGCTCACTAAAATACACAATTATGAGGGTTTTAGGTGAACCTGAGAAAAACCTATTTGATTAGTGAACGCTAATATCCCCTGTGTGAGGATATTAGGAGTGGAGTAGTAAGCTGTGTGGCTATTGTTTAATAGTTAGTGAACACACAGGCGAACCACTATAACTCTTTGTGTTTTGTGGATGTGTGATTTATTTTTCCTATCTTTTATCATTCAAAGTTGTGGGATGTATATGTGAATGTGAATATTGTAATATTTATATTTCAAGCATTGTGGGAATGTTGTAATAGTGTAGATTTCAATTCTTACTATTTCTTTTTATTTTCCTCTTCAGTTTGAGAATTTGATACTCATCGTTCTAATAAGGTTGTCTTGCCATAAACCCTTAGTTTTTATGGTGTAAGGTTGTCCTTAGAATAACATTTGTATCAACCTCTTAATACTTGATTATTGAGGCTGTTTTTCATTCCTGCATTGTGTATTTCTTTCCTTTATTTGGCTATCATATTCTTTAATTCCGCTACGTATCTCCCCCCCCCCCCCCCCCCCCCCCCCCCCCCCCCCCGGGACATATAGCTTGACTGACAGGAGGTGGTGCTTCCTAAACCGAAGATGGACCAACTCCTAGCATATCGGCAAAAGAAGGTGCTTTAGCATTTGTGCTTGAATCTCTAGTAGTTGGAGTTGGCAGATTAGTGGTCTCAAATTGGAAAACAATTTCACGAGCTACCACTTTTGGTAATACCAAAAGAACCAGAGGAGCCCTCAGTGAAATCACCGGTGCAGTCAAAGAAGGATCCGTGGGAGGAGTATCACCCGTCCTATCATTAATAATATGAGCACCTGAAATAAAGATATAATAATAATAATGAGATGACTATTACAAAATGCACATATATGTATGGAATTACAAAAAAAAAAAATAATAATAAAGAAAGAATTCCTTACTTGGTGAATATCCATACTCTCCATAATCTAAAGGCTCACTTCTTCCTCCTCTATTAATGTAGGAGATTTTACAGGAATATTGATACCAGGAAGAGTCTCGAAATTCAATGGGGGATGCTCTTTGACAGTACCTTTTGCAATGATATCTTCCTCGCTGTCGATGTCAACTTCTCCTTCTTTGAAATCATCATCATGTTCATCATTTTCATCATATTCATCATCTTCGTATTCAACAGAAACGGTACCCGCCGATGAAGAGGCTGAACTTTCATCTCCTAAGTCTTCCTCATCGACTTCCTCAATCATGACCTATTTTCCTTTAGAAGGAGAAGCTTAACTACCTTCTAGTTGAGAGTCTCTGTTAACTGGAATCGAAGGAGATAGAGAAGCCTGACTACTTCCTTCTTAGGGAACAGATGGTGACGCTTGCGAGTGCGCCCGAGACCTAGTCATAGGAGATGATGAGCTTGGAGGAGTTGGCTGTGAAGGAGCTGGTTCATTTTGAGTTGCAGCAGTGTCTGCCAGAATGGAAGAAGATGTTCCTTCAACATCATCTATAACCCGGGCAACGAAGTCACGAGGAACTTGCTTAAATTCTGCCATGACTCCATAAGCAATCCAACCTTCCAAGGTATTGATGGCCTTCTTCTCACAGATTGGATCTTCTAAAGATATTCTTCTGCAAATCTTGTGTGAAACGGTGCACAACTCTTCTCTGGTATATAGCTAATTTTTTCTTCGAGCTTCCTACCTCTTAGCCTGGGTGTGGGAAGCCAAATGGGTTTATCTACTGGCAAATGATTGTTGACTAAGCATGATTGGTGATCCCACTATCACATCCAGTTATAAGAAGCACGAATTATACGATCACAACTTATAATTATGAAAGTGAAATCAACACAACCACTTAGTAGTTGTTTCCATACCATGGCCCAATTGTAAGGACCAGTGCCATAGCAACGTATTCTTCTAGTAACTAATCCGCAGTCCTCTGGAACAATTGATCAAAATTGAACTGACAAGCAAAGCGACTAGGATAGTACGGTTCTCTCCAAAACTCCATTCCTTCCCGCAGTGGCAAGTTGTAAGAGCGTATAGAGAAAAAGAATGCCTTTTCTCCTGCAGTGAGCACCATAGTGTCTACCATATCAGTATCTTCAATGTAGCGATAAACACGAAATTGAAAGAAATCGACTTGATTAGTGTCCCAAATCTTGTTGGCTACCCAGTTGTACGATCTTTTTGCCATAGCCCTTTATTTAAAAAACTAGAGTGGAAGGTGCGAAGGATGAACGTATGCTTTCTCTAGAGCTTCAAAAGTCCAAGGAAAGTAGACTCACATCCATCCAGTGATATAATGCCATGGGGCGTATGACAAGGAAGCTCCAATGGTAGGGTTCTTAACATGAGTGGCTACTTCCCAAGGGCTCTATAAATATAGCATAACACTGGAGGAGCGAGTGAATGCTTATGGCCTTCTGCTAAAGTGCCAGCAATGACAAAGACTGTGGGGAAAATGACATCTACCCATTTTGAGCCAGGAAGCACCATAATGCTTAGCCAATAGGCTAAGAAGGTCGGGAGCTCCCCATATAAGTTGCACTCTGCTCTCTCTTTGATGTTGTCATGAAGTCCCATTAATTCTGGAGAATGGCATTCGCAAAATCTATAGGATAAGTAAAAATGGGTGAGAAAAGGGGCAACTGAAGAAAACAGTTGATTCATGGACTTAAAATTACCTGAGGACTCTAAAAAAATGTGCAAGCCATTGTAGAGGAGAAATCTTGTGGATATTTAGAAATTTCGACATTTCCTTCAAAAGTTTGATGGTGGTTTTTGAGATGGAAGGCTTGCAATCAGGAGAAGAAACGAATGCCAACTCCTTGTTAGACGGGACAAACTCACCATAAAACTTCCCTATTAATGGAAGGCCTACTATTCAGTGGAGATCTCAGAGTGTAATGCTCATCTCACCCATTGTCAAATGAAAAGAGTTAGTGGTGGGAGATCAGTAGTCGAGGAAGCCTTTTATCACAGTCAGCTGTTTGTAGAAGTACTAAGATGTAAATTCTATGGCATTATACAAACCTATCTTGACGAGCATCTTCGCATGTTTGGTCAAGACAGCTTCCACCCAATCTGATTAATAACAACGAAGTTAAGAGACCCCTCGTTCGAAATTCCTCTGGTCCCCAGAGCGACTCACGGTCTCGGAAACATTACTAGACCATCTCGTAGAAGTATGTGGGGAATAGGTTGTGAGGATTATGAGATGGGGTGAGGAAAATTATTGGGTAGACCCACCGATACGTTGTTGTAGCTTATGCGCTAGCAAGATTCCCTTGAGAATGTGCGGTTCTCTCGACGACCAAGAGGAAGTGTACATTATCCTCTCTCCATCTATGTGATCTCTTGGCTCACAGTCGAAGTATAGATTGATTGCGATGAAGACCAAGAGGAATCATGGTTATACCCTCTGAGTGCAGGTTTTCAAACTTCATGATGCCTTCAATCACTCTGACCATCTTCCATGAGTTTTGGAGCATCTTCTTATTATGCTCCTTGATCTTCTCTTCAAATTCCTTAGCCTTATTACGGCGATTTTTCTTTGATCAAGAGGAAGGAGGTGTATCCTCTCGAGCGGGAGGTCTTTGGCTGTCAGTACGAATATGGGCAGTTGATTTCAGTCACTCATCCTAATCGTACTCGTGACCATGTTTTGGGGGTCACTTTATGTCTCCCATTGAAATTGCCCAATGAATAGGAGACAGTAGTGAGGAAATGCGATCAGTGAAATCAAAGGTTGGGAGCATGGGCTCCTTAAAGTAAGTAGGATGACGGGTGGTGTTCTTTGTGCACTTAGGTTGTGGCTAGTCAGAGGATGGAGAAGGATGAAAAGAAGATGGGTTTTGTAAATCTTGGTGAGATGGTTGTGGAGTAGGAGGGTCAACAACACGAAATGTTTACTTAATGCGGGCCATGATGAGAAAGGTTTGAGTTCTGAAAGTATTTTTAGAAAGAAAAAAATTGAAGTCTGAAAGTTCTCTAAGTGTTGGTTGCGCGGGTTCACGCAATCGAAGTCAGTTATGGGGAACAGCATAACAACCAAAGGTTTTACACGAACAGGGAAGCTGTTGCGTGAGTCCGCACAAGAAATGTTAGTTGCACGGAAGTTTAAAGGAAAAGCAAGGGTTCATTATAGCTGAAGGAGGTGCGGAATGAGCAGAAGTTCTAGGTATTTATAGTACTTACGTCCGAGTACCGTACACGTGCACCGGTTACTCGAATCTATGTAAATGCTTTCAAGGTAAAAATTGATCCTTATTCTTTAATTTCTTGAGAAATAAAGAAAGGATCAAGGGGGCATCTATTGAGGCATAAAAAAAGAGAGAGAAGCAAGAATTCAAGAATAAGAAGATTAAATGTGAAAAATAGAAGGAAACAGAAGATGAAGAAGAATAAGTACTTTGAAAGGGGTTTGCGCGGGTCCACAAACCATATTGGTTGTGCGGGTCTGCGCAACTAATAACATCAGTTGCGTGGGATTGTGCAACTGGTTTTTGGACTTATTGTCTATGAATGAAAAGAATTAATGAAAGGTGGTCCCTTGGCACAAAGATCGAGGTTTTACACATGTGGAGGCATATAAATACTCCATCCCCCTCTCATTTGGGGGTTGAAGATTTCGGAAGAAAGTGCAAAGCAGCAAAGAATACTGAAGGTAGGAGTGCAGAGAATTCCAAGGTTTGCGCATTGGTTGCGCGACTGTCATGCAGTCAGTAATGATGAAAGGTCGGAATGCTGTCAAAATGAAAGGTCGGAATGTAGTTAGTTCTTCTTTTGCCCAAGCGTTGAGAAGAGAAGACGACTGATCAGATCCGTAAAATATTCCTCTTAAAGAGATGATTAAATCATGAGTCGAAGTACTGCCGAATTTGACATTCGGACCCGACGTATGAACTTTGTTAACTTCCATATTTTAGATAATTTATCTTAGAATTAAGGGACACCCGAGGATGTAAATGAATTTAATTTTAATAATACGATGATTGTTCTTAATGTACTCTATTTCTGTTATATTTGAATAAGATAATCCCCCAAATCGAATGCGTTTATTTCTTGTTCGAAACAAAGAGTTCCAAAAAACACATACTTTTTCATTGCTACTCACACTACTACACCATAGAAGAGGCTCATTTATATCAGTGCAATCGTCTACCTCGTGTCATGTTATTTATCCATACAACTTATCTCATGTGATCTTCACTTATATAAATTGGGTTGCCGACACCAGTAGCTCATATATATTAGGCTTATTCCAATTCCTTATGATATGTCATTGATTTATTTTTTAAATAGTCATTTGGTAAGAGAATCAACCAGATTCTTTTATGATCTCATAAAGTCAATATATATAATTTCATTATGCAATATGTGTTTTACTATGTTGTGTCTGAGTCTAATATACTTGTTATTTCTGTTATATATTTTACTCTTTGATTTTGTTATAGCTGCTTGACAATCACAATAAATAGACATGATCGATGTTAGCTTTGGCTACAATGATACATTAGCCAAAATATTTCTAAACCATTCGGCTTCTAACCCAGCATTTTCTAAGGCAATAAACTCGGATTCTATAGTTGACCAAGAGAAACATGTTTGCTTAGTAGACTTCCAAGAGACTACTCCTCCACTCAAAGCAAAGACATCTTTTAGTGGATTTTATTTCATCTGATCAGTGATTTAGTCAGCATCACTGTATTATTCTAATACAATAGGATAACCATTATAATATAAAGCATAAGCCACACTAACTTTTAGGTATCTCAAAATCCTAGATAGGGCAGTGCAATGCTTTTTTTTAGGGTAATGTGTATATCTACTTAGCCTTCTTAGTTTAAAATCTATATTTGGTCTAGTGAGTGTGTCAAATACATGATGCTACCAATTATCATGAAATATTCCAATTGAGACATATTATTATTTAGATTTTTCATGAGAGTCACACTGTAATTATAAAGTGTACTGAGAGGTAAATAGTCAAAATGGTCAAACTTTCTCAATAGTTTCTCAATATAATGTGATTGTAATAATACAAGATCATCATATTTTCTCATTACTTTAATACTTAAAATTACACTAGTCTCTCTTAAGTCTTTCATGTCAAATTTATATGAGAATAATTTCTTAGTGGAATTAACTAATTAAATATTAGTTACATAAATAAGCATGTCATCAACATAAAAGCAAACAATAACACTATCATTTCTAGAAAGTTCAACCATTTGGAGTGGGCTGGATATGCTAATGTAGATTTTACTAGTTGCATTGATATTAAGAAGTCCACCTTAGGCTACATTTTTACGATGGATGGTGGGGCTATATAATGAAAGAGTATGATAAAGTTGATGACAACCTCATCCACTATAGAAGCTAAATTTATTACTTGTCATAAAGCATTAAATAAGGTATTATGATTATAACACTTCTTAAGTTTGTGAGTAATAAAGCATATCCCGAAACCACTAAGAATCTTTTATAATAACTCACTTGTAGTTTCATTCTCAAGTAACAACAAGTATTTATAAAGATTGAGGTATATCGACATCGAGTATCTTGTTGTCAAGGAAAGAGTACAGACTCGTCCGGTGTTGAGTGTCAAATATTGCATATTCTCCCCCATTTATATCTTGGTTTTATGGACATGATAATGTTTAATGGTATATTTTAAACATGTTTGTATCGTAAGGTAAATCTAAGAGCTTAGATTGAAAAGAATGCTAAAAGTATGGATTTGATGCTCAAGAATCACTAAGGCATAGGATGGATCTTAGAAGACGAAGAATGAAGAGCTCATGTACCAAAGATCTAAGGAAACTAAGTACAAAAGCTGAAGAAAGGACTTGAAAGATCGCAAAATATGGAGCAAAAAAATAGATAGGTTCGATCTGACTAAACTTGCACAAAACAGTCCAGCGACAAACAATGAAATTCAAAAGCTAATTCGGTTCAACCGATGGATAATTCGGTCGGACCGAAACCCGGTTTATTCAGACCAAAGGAAGGATTTGGTGTGATCGAAATTGCGCAAAAAACTTCATCACTGAAAGGAATTAATTTGGTTTGACTGAAGATTAATTCGGTCCAACCGAACCCATCTCGGTCTGATCAAAATCAGGCAACTGTTAAAACAGATTCCTTTCTAAATTCAAACTCGACTTCGGATTCGACTTCGGTCCGACTGAAGTGTAGCGCGAAAAAGCTGCGAAGTGCGTAATTTAAGTCAATTTGTGGAAATTTCAAGTCGGTGCATAAGGTGGAGCTTTACAATTATAAATATGAGTCCCTAGGACGTTCCTCAACATCTTCTAGGGTTTAAGGAGTGGAGTAAAAGGGTGGAGAGCCGCCGCCAAGAGTCTTTCTTTTTCTTCCTTAGTTGTTTTTATAATTTTCTTAAGAGTTCTTAGTTCAATCATGTCTATGGTTGGCTAAACCTCTTAGTTATGGCTAAGAGGTGAAGCTTATAATGTAATTGAGATGTTTATCTTGCTTTGATTCATGTTTATGTTGAACTTCATTGATTTTCAATTGATTTTAAGGAATATTTTCAGTTTTTAATGGTGTATTGTGACTCAAATTACTGTAAATGTTGCAATAGCTTTGAATATCTTCTTTTCTTATTTGAGATTGTGGGATTGGTAAATTCTGTTGCTTACCATCGTCTCCTGGGCATGGTTTGGTGAAGGAATCCCTTCTAAATCTTCACAATCCTCTTCCATTGAAGCTAAATCAATGAGAAATTTAGAGATTTGATCATCTCTATTTCCAATTAGATAAGATAGAACTCTGATTTCAATTGGATCTCTTGAATCAAGTAAGGTAGCATCATAATAACTATAAGTGGATCCTTGACAATCTAGTTCCCACCTTTAAATTTATAAATTTTAATTACACTATTCACAATTACTCTTTCCAAATATCCAGATTTAGTTTTAGATCTTCTTCTAGTTCTACTTCTAGTTATTTTCAGAAATGTACGAGATTAGTCTCTGTGGATTTGACCTCGGTCTTACCGAGACTATTATTACATCGCGACCCTACACTTGGAGTTATGAACATCTGGCGTGTGAAGTTCATCAACACTAAACAGATGATTGAAAATCCACTCTTTAAAGAGCTCCCTATCACACTAGTTTGAGAGCATGTAACATCCATGAGAGTTATCGATCCCACAAATGTATTCAATTAGTGAGAGTTGAGTGTGATCTATTTTGCATAGACAGATATAGAGATCTCATTTATAAAATTTTAATGATTATGAATAAAGTTTGTTTCTGCTTCTCTTTAAAGTATGCGTAATTTATTTTTAGTAAGCGGAACTAAATCTTGTTCCGCTGGAGACATGTTAAAGCTCTCGGATCTCTTGAGGATAGAAACATATGATTATGTTGCTTGTCTAATCCTCATACCACACTTCCTAGTACCTGATATATGTCATTAAGGCTGGTAGTAATTGTAACCGTGCTTTGTCTTACTTTGCCAAGAATAAATATTATGATAACTATCATGATCCAATACTAATTGTCTTAATGGACTAAAAGCGTTACCTATATTATCCAACAATTGAATTTGTTAACCATTCAAATATTTTGTTCAAAATTATAAAAACATGTTTTCAAAATAAATCTTGGATATTGATCAATGTGGCCCATATAAGAATTTCTATAAGGTAGGCCTAATTGATCAATTGTCTTGATCTCACTAAGGGTTGGATAATGTTATCGGGCATACCGGTGGACCCTACTTAAGTTGTGATTAATTTAGAATAACGTAGGGATGGTGCGTTATAACTGTGTCACATGCATAGTGTTTTAATTGAACTAGGATTATCAAATTCATATGAAGCCTAAGGAAGGCGAGTTTCGGTGGATTTCAAACTCTTCTACCCTCGTGACGATATAAAAAAGGCTTGGGTCCCCAACCCCACACACGCCTGAAGCAGATTTTCCTTTCCGGTGCTTCTCTGAACGGTTAAGGTGGGGAAGATCCCAACAACTAAATTCCAGAGATAGCATCTCAACCCACTATGAATTTCAGTTAAGATTTCTCGTTTCCCATTTCCAATACAGTGATCGATCCTTTTCAATTCAGCAAATTATAGTTAACATGATAAAAATGTCCCTAACCAGCTAACTCGACCCTGATTTTAGGGCTCAGGTCAACTCATTTCCCATATGCTTTGGGCTCGGGTTGTTTTTTATAAACATAAAATTAAATGGTTGAGTTTGGGCTTATTGCCGGATTCAACAAGTCATGAATATGATCCACTCCTTGCATCATCGTTAAATTCCGACTACATATGCATGCTTACATACATGCATGACACGGACATTATAACTTTAAAAAAATAATAATAAAAATAAAAGTAAAAATAAATAAATAAATAAAACCTCTAAATTTAATTACCATCGTTGTAATTTCAATTATAGTAAAAATTAGATTCTATATTAATTAAGATTTTTAAACATATGGTTGGTATTTCTATATAGTTGTATATAAAATGAATATTTTATTTATTTATTTATATTTCTAATTAAATGGGTCAAGTGAGTTGGGTTTGGATAAAACCCACCCTTACCATGCTCTAAACCCGACCCCACTAGAGTAGAGCCATTGCCACCCCCAGTGGATGGTATCCTCTTGCCTACAGTCCTAAGGTAGGTAGGCCCACCATGTGGATGTGACATCACTTTTATCTATGGGGTTAAACTCTCACTATTATTCCCTGGGGCCAAAACTCAGCCGGGTCCACCATGGGGAACGATGGGATGGAGATGCTGATTGTTTGTGGGGCCATCATCTTGTCTATGTGCCATCCAATCCATGAGTCTGGTGCGCTCCATCAAGATGAATTGTTGATCAAAAACTCATGTGGTCCACTTCATGTGAATTTGTTGGTTTTAGTTTTGATTTTACACCCCTCCCTGTGATGTGGCCCACCTTAATTTTGCATCCTACAGAATTTTTTGAGCCATTGGTCGAAAATGATGTTGACCACCTGATGGATGGAACAGATGTCACGTAGACTACATAGCGTGCCCTAAAGAGCTTTGTTGTTGCCCGACCTACTGCCTGCGTGTAAGTGCTGCAGAGGATTCAGGTAAAGTGGATATTCTGGCAAGAAACCCGTGAGAGAATCCACTTCATTTGAAGAATAGTTATATGATACTCAGGTAGCGTATGATGCTTGATACGCCGGTGTTCAGAAATTGTATATTTGGCATATAATATCTCAAGTTAAACTGACTAGATTGTGAAGCCCACTGTCACCGAATCACTATCCCAAGATCAGATGGTTAAATAATCCTAGCCTCTGATTTGTGGACACTTTCTTGTGGAGCGCTGACCGTTCACTATTTTTCTCTTTTTAAAGGTCCATTTGATGTCCACCAATCCGAAAATCAGATAATCCAATAAGCTTAATTTTTTGTCCATGATATATCTACACTGGCTACCTAAGTTTGGATACTTTAATTTGCAATTTAAGTGCCTGCGTATCATCATCACACTCTGCCAGAGTATCTAAGTTTTTCTCATTCAAGTATGCAAGTGTACTCGGTCCACTTCAGAAACAAGCCAAATATCTGTGCAATCAGAACCGCTCATCAATTAAACTTCAGTTTCTGAAAATCAGGCCCATCTGATCATTAGTTGGGTTACAAGTGTACCGAAAAATTGATCCATTTGTACATGCGTGGCCCACCAGGTGATCATATCAGCATGATTTTTGAGACATTGGATCATGATCTTCAACCGGTCACCCTTGCCTCACAGTTCCATGTGTGATGCGAGTACACTTATAAAGTACACTCGAGCTGAGTACACCTATCAGTTCTTCGTTTCTTTTATTTTGTCGCATAGGCCCTTTAATTTTTTTCTTTTTTTATTTACACTGCAAGCAGCATCCAATCGTACTTGCAGCTCCCAAGATCGTCATGTGATCGAGTACAGGAAAGGTACAACTACTGGGACATACATAGATTTCGCATTTTTGGTCCACCCGATCTGATGGGTGGTCCAACTTGCACGTTGGTACGTTGCGAATAGGGAGTAATTGATGCTCGGCAGAGTGTGTACTGATACACAGGCGTTGTACACTTGGTACACTTAAATAAAACCACAATTCCAACCGGGTCTTAGCCTTGTTCCGGTGGTATACTGTGAGGAGTTTCAACGCCACCAAGAGGGTTCGAGTACCCATAGGTGAAATTCCAGATCGGTTGAACAATGTTTCAACACCAGGTAAAGGGTTCGATTACCCATGGGTGGTGAAATTCCATATTGGCTCATGGATATTCAATTGTCAAATCCAAGGTGGGCTATTTATTGCAGTAGTAAAGGATAATAATTTAATAAGAGCTTATTTGCTTACTCGCTCTTAATTTTTAAAATAACTAATTTGATAAAGCTCTAATTTTATTATTAAGTTTTTTAAAAAAAAAATCTAAAAGAATTAGTGATGGAGATAATACTTTTTATTTTTTAACGCTGATTTACATTAAGTGGGTTGGTATTTTGGTTGATTTGGGACAAGTTTATTGTTTTACTTTTTTAATGATTCCCATTTTACCTTTTTCTCTTCTCTTTACAAATTTTTCAAGGTGGGCTCACATGAAATGACCCATATTGAAGGTGGGCTCACATGCTGTATGAATTAAAATTAGGATGTTTGATCATCATATTAGTTCAAACCATAGTTTTGTAATCCATCTAAATTTGGGCCTACAATTTGGTTGGTTTAATTTAGTTACTTCTATTCCTTGTGAACACTTTTTTTTATGGGAGTGGATTAAGTGTGGCTCTTGTTATAGTACTGATTTGTGCACCTTGTTTTTTCAATTAATCACGTGAGTAAATGTGTTATGTAGTCGGAGTAAAGAACAGGTAAATGGAGTATCTTGGTGACCTTGACCCAAAAAAACTCTAAATCTATAGATGAACTTAACCTTAATAGGTAAACCTTATGTAATCATCCCTTAGCCTTATAAGCCTTATTGAAACATGATAAGATAGGGTATAAAAGGTCTCGAATTGTCAGAAAACAGACTATTCAAACCAATAAACTCAAGGGTGTGCTCGAGCGAAGCTCAATCAATTGAGTTGATCGAGCGAATATGGCCAAAAAACGTCCAGTAAGCATTTGTTCTAAATGTGATTTAGTTCGAGCACTTGAACCATGAGCTTAATTGAGGAATCTTCGATTCTTCTCGAGCGATCAAGATCGATTGATCGAGCATGACCAAAATAGTCCAACGAGTTTACTAGACTATTTTTAGCTTAGCTCGATCAATTAAGAGCAAGGCTCGATTGCTCGAGCCTAGTCATTGGAGATCCATTGAAGCATTTTCTTATAAATATTACTTCAGATCTTTAGACAAAGGTAAGGGGTTTTCGGTGCAAATAGATGCTAGGTATTTTTCCACTTATACTACACATCTTAGACTACTATTAAAAAAGTTTCATGTCAATCTTCTTATGATCCTTCACTTTAACTAGCATTTCATGCTTCTATTCAAAGATACAGAAAAACTCTCACATTTCTAAAGATTAGACACTATACTTATAATTAAATCATTGGCTAAACTCTATAAAAGACCATTCTAGGTGAATTATTTAGGATTACAATGTACGATTATCTGGACATGGAAATCCCAGAGATCTACCTGTGCATAGGACATGGAGATCAAGGGTATAGATGGCTTACCTAAGTGAGACGCCATATATGCCGAATAAGAACACCAGAAATAATAAAGCCAGAGTCTTCATACTCTTATAAAGAATAATAGATGGGACTTCGAGTTTTGTCATTATGTAAGATTGAGGACCCAACTCTTCTCTTATATTGTAAAAGCTGAGGAGACGAGAGTTTGAATCCCATCATAACTCTCTCTCCCACTGCTCCACATTGTTGTGTCCTAGTTCAACCCAAATTTCTATATGCATAAACAACAATAGCATTCCAGCCCTAATGCGCATTGCTGCGTAATTGGAGTTGCGCAGCGGATCACATGAAGTGGGGCCCACTAGTTTACTCAATCACATAGTCTAACTGATAGGACAATCCAGACCGTTGATCAATAAGGCCCACCACATAGAGTTCTTACATTCTCCCACTTAGGCCTCATTGAGCAATGTCAATGATTATCACATAGAATAATGTTAAAAATAAGTTTTGATTTTAAGAAAATATTTAAATGGTTAACCAATGAAATTTTTGGACAATATGAGTAATGTTATTCAATCTGGTCCATCAAGACTGTCAGTATCGAAATGCGATACTCGTCACAACGTTTAATTCAGGTGAAATGAGACTAAGCACGATCACAAGTACTTTCAATCTTAATAGCATAGATCAGGAACTAGGAAATGTGGTATAAGGATTACACACTTGGTGTGATGATATGTGCCTATCCTTAAGAGGTCCTGAAACTTTTACATGTCTCCAACGAGACATGACTGTAGTTCTAATTACTCAAAATTTACGCATATATATAGAGAAGCAGAAATAAATCTTTATATCAAAATCATTAAAAATAAACTGTATAAAATGAGATCTTCAAATGTCTGTGAAAATCAAAGTACGCTCAACTCCCACTAACTAAAGATACCTATGGGATCAATGATTCTCATGGATGTCATATGTTCTTGAAATGATGTGATAGGGAGTCCTTGTAAGCGGATCTGCAATCATCTGCTGGGTGCTGATGAATTTTACAAATACCTGATGATTCTAAACTCTTTTATTTACAACAATATATTTGATGTCGATATGCTTCAACCTTAATGAATGCTTGTTGTTACTAGAGAAGGAAGTAGTAGCTGAATTATCACAAAATATTCTCAATGGTTTCGGGATATGCTCCAGTACCCGCAAACCTGAGAAAAAAATTGTAACCATAGCGCCTAATTAGATGCCTCATGGCAGGCAATAAATTTAGCTTCCATAGTGGATGAGGCTGTTGTAGTCTGTTTCACGCTTTTTCATGATACAGCTCCTCCAACTATCATGAAGATGTATCTTGAGGTAGACTTCTTAATGTTAACGCAGCTTGCGAAGTTTCCGTCTGAATATCCGATCAACTCCAATCAATCAGATCCTCTGTATGTGAATCCGAAGTCTTCCGTTCTTTATAGATGTCTTAATACTTTCTTTGCAGATATCTAATGTTGCATTCCTGGATTAGATAAGTATCTTCCCAGCATTTCAACAATAAAGGCAATATCCGGTCATATACAGACTTGAGCATACATGATGCTCCCAACTATTGATACGTATGGGAAGTCCTTCATTTGATTCTTTTATAAATAATTCTTTAGACACTGAAATAGGCCAAATTTGTTGCCCTTCACAATGGGTGACTGTCTGGAAGCACAATTTTGCATGTCATACCTTTCGAGTACCCTGATAATATAGGCCCTCTGTGACAAGATGACCAGTGTAAGTGATCTGTCAAGGCGAATCTCAATACCGATGACGTAAGAAGCTTCACCAGGGTCTTTCATTTCAAATATTTGAGATAAGAATTTCTTAGTGTCGCTCAACATCTTGATATCACTATTAGCCAACAGAATGTCATCAATATACAAAATCATCATAATGAACTTACTCTCATTAATTTTAATGTAGATGCATTCATCTGCAATGTTTTCTACAAAGCCATATGAGAAAATTACTTCATGAAACTTTAGGTACCACTATCGTGATGCCTGTTTTAACGCATAGATGGATTTCTTTAGTTTGTAAACCAAATGTTCTGAGTCATTAGCTACAAAAACTTTGGGCTGAAACATGTATATATTCTTATTCAAATTTCTATTGAGAAATACAGTCTTTACATCCATCTGAAGCAACTCTAAATCCATATAAGCTACAAGAGCCATTATAATCCTGAATGAGTCTTTCTTAGATACTAGTGAGAAAGTCTCCTTAAAATCAATGCCCTCACATAGATTAAAACCCTTGGCAACAAGTCTGACTTTATATCTTTCGACATTACCCTTGGAGTCCCTCTTGGTTTTAAATATCCATTTACAACCTATCGGCTTTATTCCAGTGGGTATTTCTACAAGATCCCATACTTTATTATCCCGCATGGATTTTAACTCATCTTTTATGGCATCAAAATAATAAGAAGGATGAACACTTTGTTTAACTTGTGCAAAGGATTCAGGATCCTTTTTCACCCCTATGTCAAAGTCGTGTTCCTGTAAGTATACGAAGTAATCATCTCAATTTACAGGCCTTCTCTCAGATCTTCTCAATGGTTCTTCTTGTTAAGTGTGATTTTGATCTTTATTTTCCTCATCAATGGTTGGTATATGAGGTTCTACGTGGTGTTCTGTAGTGACAACTTACGATTCCAGGATCTAGTTTCTTTGATCTTTCTGGGTATCCAATGAAGAAATAACTTACGATTATACGATCAAGTTTCTCTTCATGCAGCTTATAAATTTTGGCCTCAACAGGACAACCCTAAATATGTAGATATCGGAGACTCAGTTTTCTCTCATCTCACAACTTAAAAGGAGTTTTGTTTACTGCTTTATTTGGGACCCCGTTTAGCATATGAACTATGGTTTTGATCGCATCACCTCATAGTGATTGTGGCAATGTCGAATTACTAATCGTACTTCGCACCATATCCATAAGGGTGCGATTGCGTCTTTCAGCCACACCATTCTGCTCTGAAGTACCGAGCATAGTGTATTGGGCAACAATGCCACAATCCTATAAGTATCTAGTGAATGGCCCTGGATTGCGTCCTGATTCTTCATATTTGTCATATTATTCACTACGACGGTCAGATCCAACAACTTTAATCCTTCGTCCTTATAGATTTTAAAACCATCCAAAACATATGATTTTTCATTAATAAGGTAGAGGTACCCGTAACGAGAGTCGTCATATATAAAGGTAATAAAATATTTGTATCCACTCCATGAAGCTGTAGGAAATGGTCCACAAATGTCTGTATGTATCATCTTTAATAGACCTACACTCCTGGTTGCAACTTTCTTTCTGATTCTAATCTGTTTTCCTTTTATGCAATAAATGCATACTTTATAGTTAAAGAAGTCTAGATAATGCAAAATTTCTTCTTACACAAGCCTGTCTAATCTCTCACGAGATATATGGCATAGTCGCCTGTGCCACAACATGGAGGAATTCTCATAGTGTAGCCTTTGCTTGGATCCCACTTTATTTCCATGTAAGGTATTAATATTATAGATGTGAGAGGCAGCCAAGTCTAATTGGTATAAGTTATTCACCATGGATCTGGTCCCAACTTTAATCGAATTAAAGTAAATACTAAAGATTTTATTTTCAAATTGAAATGAATATCCCAATTTATCTAAACAGAAAATTGAAACTACATTGTGTCTTATGGACGACACATAAAATGTATTTACTAAATCTAAAAAAATAACCAGATTTTAACTTAAGCCTATAAACTCTTATTTCCTTCACATCTACCTTGACACCATTGCCTATGTATACTGAGTACTCTGCATCAGTTGGTGGCCTGGCCTGTAGTAATTCCTATATAGAATTACATATGTGAATAGTAGTTTCTGAATTTATACACCAGGAATCCACTAATACATCGGTAAGATTAGTTTCAAAATAGACAAGAATAGATTGATTACATTTCTTTATGAGCCAATTCTTAAACCCTTCGCAATCTTTTTTTCGATGACCTGTCTTTTTTGTAAAAGAAGCAGGGTTTGCCTTTAACCCGTTTCCATTTTGATCCTTTTTCAAATTGATTTTCATGGTTTCTAGATGGATGACCAGAGGATTCATTATTATAACCTTTTTTCCTTTTCCTTTTACCTTTATTCTCTTGCCCATGCCCATGACCTGAGGTCACCATATTAACATTTTGAACTTTGAACATCTGTCTGATCCTGTCTTCTTCTTGGACACACTGACTGATAAATTCATCCAATGTCCACATGTTCTTTAGAGTGTTATAGTTTACCAAGAACTTACCAAATTGAGGAGGAAGGTTATTCATGATCAAATGAACTAGTTGATCATTAGTGAGTACAAACCCTAGAGAACGGATTTTAAAACAACCTCGATCTGTTCGATCTACAATGTATTCACAGATATTTTTATTGCCGTCATTAGATGAGTGAATCAATTTATTCAAAAGAATGCCTATTTCAAACTTATTAGACTTCTTGAATCGTTTTCCCATTTCGGTCAAGAAACTTTGGCCTTATCTATTTCAGGCATGACATCCTTTATTAATTCAGAAATCGAATACTTAATGACTTTCAAGCATGTATCATTCGATTTAAACCATGCCTCCCATCGATTATATTCTGCTTCAGTGGTATTATCAGATGGTTTTGGCGGTTCTGGTATTATCAGGGCAAGATCTAATTATAGACAGCCCGGTACAACTTCAATGGAGTTCTTCCATTTAGCATAATTAGATCCATTTAGGACAAAGACTTGATGCGTATTAGTTGGAATTGAGACTGAAATAAAAGAAATACGTATGTACTCAAATTAGTTCATTATTTCATAAAGCAATTTATGAATGTAAACAAATATTAAGCAAAGTTAATTCATTCAGTTGTTAAGAGAGGCATCAACTGAATTATCTAGGGTGAAGATGGGCCCAACCATCATATCTTGGTGAGAATCTTTTACATCATCATCATTCCTCCTGTGGGAGGTAATGATAACATGTCAGTGATCCTCCTGAACACGAAGCTATGTCAATCATATAAATTTGAGACACTCAACACCTGTGGGTAAGATGAGTCTTTAAACCTTACATTACCACCATCATTTACTTCACCCATTCATGTGACTGTCAAATGGTAATCGTTTGTGTTGTCATTATCATATGCATGAAAAAACGTGAATGCAACTATCTGCAATCCTCTTAATCACAATGTTACAAGTCTGTACTTGTCAAAAATTTCATCGATTGAGGTCACTATGGTGGCTAACAAAACCAAATCCAACACTACTAAGACAGACTCAAGATTAAGATTATAATCCTGCCTCTCATTGGATTATATCTAAATTAGTCCGAGTGGCTCAAAAGTTAGTTGGTACTGACCTTTTGAAAATTAAGGAAACCTTAAAGTGAAACAAGCGGATATGTTTCATCCTATATATTCCAGCGGTCTATTTCAACTCATAAAGGATGGATAATGGGCTTACTATTAGGCCGAATCAAGACTTTGTA
Organism: Magnolia kwangsiensis; assembly: GCA_037074715.1. NCBI lineage: Eukaryota > Viridiplantae > Streptophyta > Magnoliopsida > Magnoliales > Magnoliaceae > Magnolia > Magnolia kwangsiensis. The sequence continues at coordinate 65,852,534 of CM073589.1, forward strand.
TTGTTAAGTCACTATCAATAAGTAAAACAAATCTAGTGTATAGCATGTACATAATAGACAGAAAAAATTAACCTTTTAAAAATTGATGTGTAGATCCATCCATTAGTATCCATAATATAGATGGATCAGCTTATATTCAAAATATCCATTAAATAAAGGTTATTATCTTTATTATCTTTATTATCTATCTAGTGAATAAACTAGCTTGAGTACTCATCATGGGTTGAGCATTTATGAGTCTAGTGTGGGTCCATAAATATGATTTTAGATGAATCTGAACCATATGGTCCAACAGATGTGCCCAACAAACATTCATGTGAATGATCTACTAATAGGGCCCACCTGGTGAAAGGACAAATAGGACTTAATGGCCCAGGCTAAGGTGATGGGATCAGTGCAGTTGTGAGGCCCAACAAAGGCACAACAGTGGACCCTAAATACATTGAATGGGCCTAGCACAGGGATGAGCCCATCTTATAGAGATGGATCTAGAGCTGTAAACTCCAACGGATCCGGGATTACTGTAATTGGGTCCACCGACCCGATTCAATATAAGGTTGACTTCGACTTAATTCTAGCGGTAACAGAAGTGAGGTCGTCCTCGACCTGTTGTAGGAAACAACTGAAGAGGGAGAGATGAAATCCTCCACCACTGCTGATCAGTCAGACAAAGGGCTGGGCGATTAAAGGAGATGTAGAGATGTTCTCTGTCATGATTGGTCCTCTGATATTCCCAAAGGCGTCAGATCGAACTAAGATGTCAGTGACATCATTCGAAAAAGATGGCGAAGACACGATGCCGAAATGATGACATCCTAAAATCTTTGGCTTCATCAACGACGAAGACCAGTTGATGGACAATGCATCATCCTGATAAGAGTGGCCATAATCCGACTGTGGAAGGTTATATTCAAAGGAAATCTAGAGGTCCCAATGTTTGGATTTGGAAATCTGAATTCTAAAAACTCTAATAGAGAATCCTTCAAATCTCTAAATCTGAAATGGGTTCCGAAATCCCCAAACGATCTGGATTAGGGGTCTACAGATTCGAAAAGCCCCAATCTGATATGAGATTCAAAAAATCCCAAATCAACTGGATTTGGGGATCGAAATCCAAAATTCCTAATTAACACTGGATTTAGGGTTCTAAATCTAAAATCCCTAAGCGAATTTGGGGAATTCGAATCCTTAATTCCTGATTTGGGGATTCAAATCTGAAATCCCTATTAACTAGATTTGAGGTTCGAATAATCCCTAATAAACATCTAGATTTTGGGATTTGAATTCGAAACCCCTAATACTGGAAGCGAGGATGAAAATCCCTAATCGGATTCAAAATTTGAAATCCCAATTTACTTGATTTGGGAATTCTAAAAACTGATTTGGAATTTGAATCCCTGGAGGATGAATCTAAATATGAATTTGTAATAGATGAATCTGATCATCCATGTCTTAGAGGATGAATCTGAATATGAATATGTAATAGATGAATCTGATCATCCATGCCTTTGCACAGTGGCTCTGATACTAACTATAAGATTATCTGGATGCAAAAATACCAGAGATCTACCTGTGCATAGGACATAGAGATCAAGGGAATAAATGGCTTACTTAAGTGAGACGCCATATATGTCGGATAAGAACACCAGAAATTATAAAGTCAGTGTCTTCCTCTCCTTCACACCCTTATACAGAATAACAGATGGGACTTCGAGTTCTGTCATTATGTAGGATCGGGGACCTAGCTCTTCTCTTATATAGAAGCTGAGGAGATAAGAGTTTGAATCCCATCATAACTCTCTCTCCCACTGCTCTACATTGTTGTGTCCTAGTTCAACCAAAATTGTAGCCTGCGTAACGGTAATAACATTCCAACACTAATATGCACTGCTGCACAGTTAGAGTTGCGCAAAGGATCACATGAAGTGGGGCCCACTGTTTACTCAATCACATAGTCCAACTGATAGGACAATTCAGATTGTTGATCAATAAGGCCCACCACATAGAGCTCTTACATACAACATTCTCATGAGTTGTGATAAATTCACCCATCCTCCATTGCCTTAGTCACCTCGTTGGCACTTCAAATGCAAAGCAAACAATCGTAAGAGTTGAAGCATTGACAACACATTGGCACCAACAATCGGGGAAGCAATTGATGAATAGATTCAAGCATGGGAGAGTTGTGAAGAAGCGACTCAAGATCGATACACATATAAAAAAAAAGAGTTCAATCCAACAAGTTGTCAAATTGTAAGTGTAATACCCCATACTTTAAATACTCGGGTGTTACCATTTAAATCATAGAAAATATTTAGGCACGCTAGAAACACGGAATAAAACTATAAAACTATCGTCAAGAGACCATCCTTATAACCCATGAATCCTTTTAAAAGATCATATTTGTCTACAACTCCCATTGAGTTAAATCTAAGGTCATTTTAAGAGTCCATTGAAAATGGAATCAACCACTCCACTCCTCAACATTATGAACCATCATAAGCCTAATAACCGGATCGTAGCCATAAAGAAGATTATATCACCCATTATACACGCTTTGGGACCACTAATATGCACACTGAAGTATGGGACCAACCGTTCAATTGAAATAGACAATCCTTACCAAGGATAGGCATCCAAGCATGAACCTTACAAAAATAAGGTTGATCTTCAACCCAGAGCAATTAACAAACCTTGTAAGTAGAATATACATTTCAGATTACGCCTACGAGCGTATGGGACCCAAATAATCCATGGTTACTGACGACAAATGTCTGAAATAACGAACACCTAATCCTTAGAACTTCAACCCTTAACTTGTAGCCATTACTAGGTCTTTCAAGTCAAATGGACAGCCTAGATCGACTCAGACCATCGAACTATGATAGAGGAAAATCAAGCCCTTCGTTGCCAACCTCTGATCGTCAAATCCAATGTATATCAGGTCTGGTACTCCCTTCACGGATCTAGTACCAAATCATGCACATCTGCCTATTAAAGGGCAATATTCACTGTTTAAATGCACCTAGGATAGTCTAGGACTCTTTTAGACCGTTGATGATTGACAGCGGGTTGATCTGACAGTCATATAGTCAGTAAACATCTTTTCATAGTGCTCAAAGAATGTTTTATAGTCACTCGAGCCTTGGATCTGCCTCATCCCTTTGGGATGGGTCCTAAATCAGCTAACCTAATGAATGAATGGTGTGGATCGATTGAGAATTACACGTGTACACCACCTCTGACCTGTGCATGTACACAGATAGCGTACACACGCTGTGCACCACACCTAAGTAGCGGGTAAAACTGGCGCTGACCCGATAAAAACCAAGCTCCAGGGATTTTAAAAGAAAATCCTCCGGCCCATCAAGCGTTCAAACCTGACCATCCGTTTGACGGTGCAGATAGCCATCCTTCCAAATACAGAAGACAGATTCATACCGTCCATATGATTTGTTAGGTCCCACCGACCATTATCATGAAGAGAATACTGATTGAAAATCATCCGCGTTTCCTCTGTTAACGAACCGGCAAGCAACGCACGAGTGTGTCACTGACGTGGAGGATAAATCCATGTCTGCCACTTCTCTGGCCAATCCGACCGTTAGACCCCGTCGGACGGAAGTCACACATGCAGATAACAGCCCCGTCAGCCCTACTGTTTCCAAAAATACGCCCTACTCGACGGATTGCGAAAAGAATCTTTCCTTATTAAGGAAAGATGAATCTCGTCCGATCATTAGTGTCTGGAAGCTTCTCTCGAGCTAATCCGGAACGTTGAAATTAGGTTTCAACGGATATCCCCTAGCAAACGAGATGCGGGTGAGAAATTGAAACGGTGGAGGATTTCTCGCCTGTAGAACTGCTGTCTTAATCAACGGTCTAGCTTGCACCATAAGATGGACCCCACACTACTTTTAGACCATATCAGGACCGTCCAAAAGGCCCTGATCTATGGATCAACCACCCATATGAAAAACACCATTATCATCCCTCATCTTCCTCAAACTGACTATGGAACCTACTTTCTACGAAATCGGACCCATTCACTGATCTGGTCCGTTCATCGGGTGGACCACCACATTTGATGTCCATCCATGACAATCAGATGGACCCATGCACGATATCTAAACCGATTAGGTGATCCTAGTGCCAAGCTATTTTTGATTAGCTTAAGTGATCTCTGCACTAATCCTTGTGATTAGTTGTGGACATTTCTAGAAACGGAAACGCCTATAAAAGGCTGGGAATTAGGGCGTCTCCTGAGGAAAAACCTAAAGAAAGAAAAGAGAAAGCGATAGAGAGAGAGAGAGTGAGCGTCGCTGGGTGAGTTGCAGGCCTAGTAGCAACTCGACTCAGCTGAGTCATCGGTTCGGAGAGAAAACTGACAGAGAACAAGAAGATAGTGACGGAGAATAGAGAGGAATAGGTGGGGAAATGGCTGCTGGAATTGGTTTTCAGCTGCCGTTTTAACTCGTCCCGTGTCAACTGAGTTCGCACCACCGCCCAGCTGCTTCATCTGTTGGGAAGCTAGTCATCCCAAACCATTTATCAGCACCCGAACAGTATTCCGAGCCAGGTAAATTCTCGTCACTCCTCCCTTTGTTATTGGCGAACTCATCGGTTCGGTTAACTGCGTCTACAGTCACCTCGACCCAGTTTCTAGCTGAGTAACTTAGCTACACGTTCCAGGTATCCAAGCTCTGATCTGACACCATGACTGTGGTCGGATTGCTCCAATGTAACCACACCATCAAACGCCCTAAATCAATCTTGATTATTGCTGATATGCTACGTCCTGATCCTGGACCGAGTCTGGGAACACATTCCCTGACCAGGTCGAACTCGGATCGAGGAATAACTCGTCCTGCTTCCTTCAATGGTTAAGAACAACCCCTACTCAAGTATCCCAACCAATCTCAGTAATTTGTTGTGACATCGCACTCGACTCATTAAACAATTTGGTTCTACCCAATCGAGTCAAGTAGTGAGTTAACTCCAGAAATCCATTTTGGAAGCCTTGGAGATAATGCAAAACCCCTGAGCTGAAGTAACCCAAAAACAATTGTAAATGGGTTTCATTACCCTCTAATCCTTACCTTAAGAAACAAGACTGAGTTGACTCAGTGATAGTGTGTGGAAATGGTGTATCCAGGGAGTCGTTTAACTAGCTACTTTGGGGGTTAATCACACCCCCATCCACCCTTCAACGACTGAAAATAATCACCATTCGAGTATAAAAACCAATACCTAATTTGTTATGAGTTGACTCGTCCAATCTCCAGCCGAGTCAACTCAGTTGCGACTCGCTCGAGTCTTGTACGTATTACTTCGGGCTGTTTACAACTGAAATCCTTGAAGGAATACTTTCATTCGACCTATTTCAAATCAAATAAGTACAAACAATCTCAAATCACCCATAGTCCATGCATGTACAAGAATAGTAGTTGATTCTCATTGCTTTAATTCAGGAAGCCACCTTATAGGAAGGATCAAACTGAGAGGAACATTTATTCAAGGTGAGGAGCATCCCCTATAGCTTCTTCCTTTCACTAATTTTCATGTGGATTAAACCTCTAATGTATAGAATTTAAAAAAAATTATTAATTCCTAGCTATCTTGAATTTCATGAAATAATTGTGTTGTCTTACAAAATCCATGTCGCATTTATAATTGTTTTCTTATGTTGAGAAAACGAGGCTTTCATATTAAATCATCTGTGAATTATGAGACATTTCCTTCATGACTGTCTATATTTTTAATCTCTAATTTAGTCAGCATAATCTTGTGAATAGTTCTTACAATATGAAAAATGAGGATTTATTTACATGTAGTGTACTTATGGATGGACTCTTAGTTACTGATGTGACCTCACTTGAAAGTTCACATGATACTTAGTGTGCCCCCCTTTGAATGTAAGGAAATTATGGAAGTCATTATGGAACGCATAGTTGGATATTCCTTATTTGAAAGTTGATGATCTTTCCTATTCTATTAAGAGTAATGTATATAAGTGTCATAGTGCATAACATCCACGCACGACACGTGAGCTTTTCCAAGTGTTCTTCATAAGTCACATCCTGTTGGGTTGGTTATGGTTCTATTATCTAAGTCCAACCATCAGGCATGTGTATTTGTGCACTTTGGGCCACTCTTTCTTTACATGAGGCTTTTTTGAGATTTTATACTCTCCTCGGGCGTACCCCGTGTATTTTTTCAGGAGATATCCTTGGGCGCACTCGTCTGCATGGTCTTTTTCGGGCGGCTAGTTCTCCTTGGGCATACCTATGAGAATTTTTCTTTGTGACTAGTTCGCCTTGGGCGACCCTTTATTTTGACAGCTGGATGTGCAACCCCAGATCTGTGACTTGAGCATACATCCATACCTTCATGCAAATGCATTGTTCGTTGTATTGTCCTATGAATTATATTTAAATTGTTAACCCATTTTGGAATGATGTGTCATGGTTGAATCTATGAGGGAAATTTTCACTGAGTTTTCACTCACCCATCGTGCGGTTGCACCAAATAGATGCAGGATTGATGACAGGTGGAGACCCCTATGACAGGATTTCAGGGACGGCTACGGTGGATTGTGGCGAAGAAGAACTCTATGACATTACATTTGAGCCGTTGGAGCCCGACTGATGATTTTGGATTTACTTGCTTTCATATTCCAGATTTTTGTATCTTGCTTGAACTATAATAAAATACTTCCCTTGTTGTAGGATTTCATTCTGCTCCCATTTATATGTATTAAACTTCCTTGTTGTTACTCTTGATATCCATAGTTTATGCAATGTTGCCTTACTCTCTGTTATGAAATTTTCCGCTATTTAGATGTATGTTAGTCCACTTCATAGTGTAATGCTCGGGTGCTCTGTGAGGAGCGACTATCCTCGGGTTTTGAGAACCAGGGTGTTACAAGAGTCTGCACACTCATTTTTTATGTACGATTGAGTGTAGAGTTTGTAGCCTAAAATCGCATAAGTTCTTGTATAGGACTATATCACCACCAGTAAGGGTGAGTATGTGTGTAAGCCCTTGTGTAGGCCACGAGACATGAGTATGTACCTGTTAGTATATGTGGGAGCCTCTGGCGGAAACAAACGTAGGTCCATGGATTAGGACTAAGGTTATTAGTTAGGTGATAGAAAATTAATTAAAGTACAGAAGCTTCCGTCGGGAGTGTATGCTAGGGTCCTTGTGTAGGGCTGTAAAGGTTAGATGTAAACTTGATTTAAAACCTTCGATATCGAAATTAAGTATACTCATGGGTTGAATGCATCCGTCAAGAGTGAAGTAGGGAAACTGAAACACTTGTTTAATTATGCTTATGTGATTAAGTGATAAATTGTGTATACATGATTAGATGATTGCTAGGATTTGATAGTCACCACATCCCACACATATATATACATTATCTTGTTTATAGACTAGTTGCTTAGCATGTTGAATCATTTGCAGTCTATGCAATTAGACCCTCTATTGGCTTGAAAGCCTTAAGAGTTTATTCTCATGCTTAGTTTAATTGAAAATTAACTTTAGTAAGTAATTGTATTTAAATAGGCATAAATTTTATTTGGTCTTAATCGCTTCCTCCCACCCTCCTCTTTAGGATATAGACTTCATTATGTAGTTCCCCCAAACCTATGTGCATAGCTCGTGAGCCCACCATCTATAATTTTAACCCTTACCGTAGAGCCCACCTTGATATATGTATTTTATATTTACATCATCCATTTTGCTAAATCATTTTAGGTCATGAGCCCACAAATGAAACATGAGAAATTTCTAACTGTACGACCCATTTATAGCCCACCAGCCATTGTAAGCCCACTTCTTTTTAAGCTTCCAAGAATACTCCCCTGTGTATGGGCGACTTTTCACGGGACCAAAATACCCCCGTCGTTCCTTCCTTCCGGAAGTCGATTGGCTGGTGTGCGAAGACGGGAGCTGACGCTCCTCGACATGGGGCCCACAATGATGTATTTATTATATCCACACCGTTCATCCATATTTTGAGATCATTTTAGAGCATTATTGGGAAAAAAGAATCATATCCAAAGATCAACTGGACCACACCACAAATAGTAGCAAGAAACTTGATTTTCACCATTAAAAATTCCATAGGGCCCACCATAACATATATTATCCATCCAATCTATTCATATGGTCACAAAGACCTGGATGAAGAGGAAAAACAAATTTCATATTGATCTAAAACTTATGTGACCCCTAAAAGGGTTCAATGGTAGACGTTCAATCCTCCACTGCTTTTTACAGTGTGGTCTACTTGATAGCTAGATCTATCTTATTTATTGTCTCAAGCCTTAAGCCTTAATACGAGTTCTCCAAATAGATGGACGGTTTGGATATAACACATACCTCATAATGGGACCCACAAAAAGTGGTGGGGATTACAATAGGGAAAAAACAGTAAGCCAGTCAGGATCGACCGAGATAGGAGCCGGTCGAGCGAGTCTATTGCTACGGATTATAACCGAAACCATAACGCCGCAGTCTATGCACTTTTTAAAATAATAAAAAAAAAAAAAAAAACATGAAGAACTTTATTCTACCTACATTTTTCTCTAATAAATATTTATATAAATATGTATACATAAGCGTACAAAAAAAATTCTCTCTTTTTTTCATTTCTTTCTTTATTCATTTAACAAGAATATCTTCTAAACCAAATTTAGTTACTTAATGTACCATATATGATTTTGGGGTACGAGAAGCTGCTTTAGCTAACCAACCTAGTTATTTACCAAGATTCCATTTAACAAGAATATCTTCAAATGGTCAATTCCTTTCACTTCATGGTCATTTCCACGCATTTCATGGTCAATTCGCTTCACTTCAGGGTCATTTCCATGCATTTCACAGTCATTTCTAGCGATTCAGTTTAGATTAACGGTCATTTCCATGCACTTCACAGTCCATTCCCTTCATTTCACGGTCATTTCCTTGCATTTCACGGTTAATTCGCTTCACTTCATGGTCATTTCCATGCATTTGACGGTCATTTTCAGTGACTCCTTTTAGATTCACGGTCAATTCCATGCGCTTCATGGTCAATTCCCTTCACTCCACAGTCATTTCCACACATTTTACGGTCAATTTGCTTCACTTCAAGGTCATTTTCATGCATTTCACGGTCATTTCCAGCGATTCCGTTTAGATTCATGGTCATTTCCATGCACTTCCCCGTTAATTCCCTTCACTTCATAGTCATTTCCACGCATTTCACAGTCGATTCACTTCACTTCACGGTCATTTCCATGCATCTCATGGTCATTTTTGGCGATTCCGTTTAGATTCACGGTCATTTCCATGCACTTCATGATCAATTCCCTTCGCTTCACAGTCATTTCCACGCATTTCATGGTCAATTCGCTTCACTTGACGATCATTTCCATTCATTTCACAGTCATTTTCGTTGATTCTATTTAGATTCACGGTCATTTCCATGCACTTCACGGTCAATTCCCTTCACTTCATGGTCATTTCCACGCATTTCATGGTCAATTTGCTTCACTTCACAGTCATTTTCATGCATTTCATAGTCATTTTTGGCGATTCTGTTTAGATTCATGGTCATTTCCATGCACTTCACAATCAATTCCCTTCACTTCAGGGTCATTTTCATGCATTTCACGGTCAATTCGCTTCACTTCACGGTCATTTTTGACAATTCCATTTAGATTCACAATCATTTCCACGCACTTCACCGTCAATAAACTTCACTTCATGGTCATTTCCACGCATTTCACGGTCATTTCGCTTCACTTTATAGTCATTTTCATTCATTTCACGGTCATTTTCGACGATTTTGTTTAGATTCACGACCATTTTCATGCACTTCACGATCATTTTCATGCATTTTACAGTCAATTCACTTGACTTCACGGTCATTTCCATTCATTTCACGGTCATTTCCATACATTTCATGGTCAATTCCCTTCACTTCACGATCATTTCCACGCATTTCATGGTCAATTCACTTCTCTTCACGGTCATTTCCATTCATTTCTCGGTCATTTCCAGCAATTTCGTTTAGATTCACAGTCATTTCCATGCACTTCACGGTCAATTTCCTTCACTTCACGGTCATTTCCATGTATTTCATGGTCAATTCACTTCACTTCACAATTATTTCCATTCATTTCACGACCATTTCTGGCGATTCCGTTTAGATTCATGGTCATTTCCATGCAATTCACGGTCAATTCCCTTCACTTCACGATCATTTCCATACATTTCACGGTCAATTTGCTTCACTTTGAAAAGGCCTAGCTATATGTCCTAGATTGGTGGTGAATAGGACTATACCAAATAAAAATTTATAACAGCAGAAATTAAAGAAATATGATAGCCAATAAGATAACTAAATAAACCACAATGCAAGATTGTAAAGCCACCTCAAAATTTAGATCTTAAGAGGTTGATACAAATGTTGTTCTAAGGACAACCTTACACCAAAAATCAGAGTTTATTGTAGGACAACCTGATTTTTAGAAAGGTCTTTATATCAAGTCTCAAACCGAAGAGGAATAAAAAATAAATACAAACTGCACAGAAGAATAAATTGTAATCACAAATATGTATTGTTCTAGGGACAACCATGCACTATAAGAATGGCAGGGCAACCTTACTGGAACAATTTAATATCAAGCTGATAAATGAATAGCAAGAAATAAATTCTAAACTATTACAACATTCCGCACAATGCTTGAAATAAAATATTACAACATTCACAACCACATATACATCCCACAAATGAATAAATAAAGATATAAAATATAAACCATTCAACCACAACACAAAAGATTATAGTGGTTCTCCTGTGTGTTCACCAACTGTTATACAACAGCCACACAGAATGCTACTCCACTCCTAATATCCTCACACAGGGGATATTAGCGTTCACTAACAATGTAAGTTTTCACAGGTTCACCAAAAACCTTTACAATTGTATCTTTGTCTGTGGGCTTACACAATTAAAAAAACCCCACTTCTGAGTTTTCCTAGCTCTCCTCAGATAACCAAAGCAACAAGATTTTTCTAGCAAATCCCGAAAGAAACCAAAACAGAAAAGAATTTACAATTAAATGTAAAATATCTGATTTTCTCCTTCGATGTAGCAGACCGAAAGAAACAAGTCAGAGTAGATGATTGAATGTCCAAGTTCAATGTCCAGTACTCGATTACAAAGGTTCTAGTCTTAATTGATTTTAAAATTAAACCAACATAGGGCTAACCTTAATTGATTTTGATTCCAAAGAAAGGTGATTTTGATTCCAAAGAAAGGGAAATAGCAATTCCTCTTTTCAGATTAGATTGGAATACAATAAACAACATCAATTAAATAAAGTTAAAGAAAGAGAATATTAAATAAGTATACTTAGCTTAAAATGGAGCACAGACTTATCTCTTAGAAGGCTGGAATAATTAGCTTGAATTTTTTTTTTCGTTTTCTCTATATATGATTAATCTGAGATTCGTGCTCTATTTATAGCTGAGCAAAACACGTCTTCGACTGGTCTTAAGACTTCTACGACTGGTCGAAGAACCAACAGAATTTTAAAAAAATCGGGCACGATAAGATTTTCAGTTGCACGACCGATCGTGGGTACCCTACGACTGGTCGAAGGTCCCCTTCGACTGGTCGTAGGTTCTATACGACTGGTTGAAGATGGCCCAATCTCAACGCTGTACTTTGAGTCGAAGAACCACGACCGGTCGAAGAACTAGTCGACACTGTTCACTGAACTGGTCGAACGGTCTCCAGGACTGGTCGATGAATAACTAGAAAATTTTAAAAATCCTCAACAACTTATGACTGGTCGAGGAATTTCCTGGACTAGTTGAACCAGTGCTAGGACTAGTCAAACAAGGTCCAGGACTAACCTTAGAACAAATCAAAGTCACTTATAAAAGATATATGGATTATGTATCCAAAGTGACTTACTCTAAAGGTCAACCTAAGGTTAGTCATACCTCAATAGTGAAGTAAGGGCATTGAAACTTGAATAACAGTGACCTTGAGAATCATGAAGATTGAGTTCTTGAACTTGAGATCTTCAGCTTGAAAAATTTTTGAGAACTTGAACTTAAAAGTTTTTGAGATCTTCAACTTGAATAGCTTACGAGAACTTGAAAGCTTCTGAAATCTTGACCTTCGAGATCTTCAACTTGAATAGTTGTTCTTGTCCACTCGAAGCCAATCTTGTGTCTTGAATAGATCTTTTATTCATCACAAAAACAAGCTTTAAAGTAGTGTCTTTGTGAGTGTCTATGTCACCACAAATTTGACAATAACAAGGGGTTATTCACTATAGCACTTACAATCTCCCCCTTTGTCAAATTAGTGACAAAACACACTTCCGAGATAGGATACATATCACAAAATATTTGAATAAAAAATCATGCACCAGTTGTTAAACTGAAACACATTCATGAACCTACAAATCAATATTCAACCAAAAAGCAGTCCATACTCATATACTCATGTTCATACAGACCACCACTGTACATAATCCCCCTGAGTAACATATTTTACCAATCCAACTTTAAACTAAGAAGCAAAAGTATATATCTACTCCCTTTTTTTGTCACAATATGACAAAGGAAGAACAAAGTAGATTGGAAAGGAGTAATAATCAAGGAGTAAAAGAAGAGGTTACCAAATAAGAATTAAAACTATAACATAAGCAACACATATAATAGATAAACTGAGCCACAAACAGTGATAGTGACAATAGTAAATCCAGTCAAGTGAATATGATATAAAGAAAGTTATTACAGACCAAAAAATAGAAAACAAACTAATCTAACGTAGATGAAGGAGCATAAATGGAAGGATCAAGTTTTTGCATGCCCTTGTTCAAGTGCTTAAGATATTTGTGCATATACTTGAATTGTAAATAATGGGCGACAAAATATTTTTCATCCAAGCATTTAAAGATTCAACCTTAATTTTTAATGCAACAAAGCGTGCATCGAAAGCAGAAGGCAGATAATCTGGATCATCTGTAGAGTCAGAATCAAGCTCTTCAAAGATACCATCCATGTTAATATCATCTGGAGAAAGATCACCAGCTTCTTCCTCATGTACAGCTTTAGCTGCACCACTACCATCAACTTGGCCAGGAAGAAATTCCAGGTTCATCTTGTTGAGATTAAATTATTAAATATCAAGTGATGGATAGGGGCCTCTCCGACCGGCATATCGACTAACATATGAGAAGCCAATACGGTCATCAAATATCCAAAAGGTATATCACTATGACCAAGATGGAGTTTGAACTGAATGATAAAATGACAAATCAAGGAAGGTAGGCAGAGATAAGCACCTCGGGCTACATTATGAAAAATACGAACCATAAAAGCCTTTAACTCAGTTTTATTGCCCGACCGAGGATATAGTTTAGACACAAAAATCTTGTGCAAAACTCTATATTTGGGTAACAGATACCTTGATGGGAGTGCATTTCCTTTATGTGTCCATGGAGCAACCAAATTGCATAAATCCTTAGAAAGCATGCGTTTTTCAGTTTGAGAGGGTTTTTCAGTCAATGTATGGATGGGAACTCCCTCATCATTAACTGAAATTTTCATAAGAACAGAAATCAAGTGACGATTAACATCAAATTGTCTTTCTCTTGTGGCAATTTTAAATGTCATATTTTCAAGTGAATAATCACATATACATGCAAACATGGATTAGACAATGGACCGGTATGCAGGCCCACCCCAATGTAGTAAGTTATCCCAACATATAGCTTGTAGCATGGGAAAGATATTAAACGGAGCTATATGATTAAGATCAATAGGATGTTCAACGATTACATTTCGCATACGGATGTCACGAACATATAATGGATCATTCTCAAAAGCCCTAAGATGACGTTTAATGAGAGGGGTTGATTTGGAGGAAGATGATTGACCACGAGAAGTCGATTTCCTTCCTCTAGAAGCCATTTGCAACAAAGAGTTCAAGAATAAAAGGAGTTACAAACGAAAAAATTGGGTTTTTCTAATATCAGATTTTTCAGAATAACTTTTCCAAATCACAATGAAACTTGAAATAAATAACTTCAAGAGTAAAAGAGAAGTATTCTAGACTCAAATCTAGAAGAAAAATATAAATAGAGCACTTACAATGAAGATTTTGGGAGTTGGCATCGACTAGTTGAGGTTCGGTCGGTTGGAGGGAGAAATAAAAATGAGGAAGATGAAGGATTTCCCCAAATTAAAAGGGTTTCACGAGTTCCTCGACTGGTCGTGGATGTACACGACCGGTCGAACCATGACTGGTCGTGTATTTCCACAATCAGTCGAGTACAAACCAAAAATGCATTTTAAAAAAAAAATCAATATTTTTCAAAATATTTTACAAAAATTGAAATCTAACGTATTAAGCATATGCAATAAAATATCATCTTATAATGCACATGCCAAGATCAAATTTCATTTGATTAAACCGACTTTTGTCGAGCGGTTTTTTAAAAATATCAGCACGTTGATTCCCGGTAGGTATATATTCTAGATATATAACCTTTTCTTCTACTAATTCACGGATATAATGAAATCTAATGTCAATGTGCTTAGTACGAGAATGCTGAATAGGATTTTTTGAAATATTAATGGCACTGGAATTATCACAATATAACAACATAGAATCCTGTTTAATTCCATAGTCAATTAGCATTCGCTTCATCCAAACAAGCTGCGTACACACATTACCAGCTGCAATGTATTCAGTTTCACCTGTTGAAAGTGATATAGAACTTTGTTTCTTGCTAGACCAAGAAACTAAACAGTTTTCGATATAAAAGAAATTATCACTGGTTAATTTTTTATCATCAATATTACCAACCCAGTCAGCATCCGAGTACCCAGCTAATTGAACGCTAGTCTCATAAGGATACCAGAGACCGAGATTCACAGTACTTGCGACATATCGCATAATCCGCTTGATAGCAATCAAGTGCGATTCTTTAGGACTAAACTGATATCTAGCGCAAATACCAACACTTAGCACGATATCAGGTCTATTAACAGTTAAATACAATAGACTACCAATTATACTCTGATAAAGTTTCGGATCAACATTTTTACCTTCAGAGTCTTTTAAGAGTTTCAGGGTAGTACTCATAGGAGTATCGAAGTTCTTACCATTCTCAAATCCAAATCTCTTAATTAAATTCAAGGCATATTTAGATTGAGAAATGAATATTCCATCAAGTTGTTGCTTTACTTGCAACCCTAGGAAATAATTCAATTCCCCAACCATGCTCATTTTAAACTGTGATTTCATCAAATCTGCAAACTCAGTAGTCATGTTAGTACAAGTAAATCCATAATTGATATCATCAACATAAATCTATACCATCAAAATATGATCATTATGTTTTTTTAACAAACAAAGTTTTATCAACAGATACCATTTGAAAATGATGGCTTAATAAAAATTTTGTTAGTTTCTCATACCATGCCCTAGGCGCTTGTTTTAATCCATAAAGTGTCTTTTTAAGCCTATACACATGATCAATATTCTTGGAATCTTCAAAACCCATCGGTTGTTCTACATAAACTTCCTCATGCAAATCGCCATTTAAAAATGCACTTTTCACATCCATTTGATAAATCTTAATCTTTCTAAAACACACAATGGATATAAACAGTCTGATTGATTCAAGACGTGCTACTGGTGCAAAGATTTCATCAAAATCAATACCTTCAATTTGAGTGTAACCTTATACCACTAGTCTGGCCTTATTTCTAACTATATTTCCAAGCTCATCAGACTTATTTTTGAAGATCCATTTTGTTCCAATGATGTGTTTATCTTTAGGTCTTAGTACGAGATACCAAACATCATTTCTTACGAATTGGTTAAGTTCTTCTTGCATCGCAACAATTCAGTTTTCATCGGCAAGAGCTTCTTTTACGTTAGATGGTTTTATTTGGGATGTAAAACACACATAATTACATATATCCTCAAGTTGTTTATGGGTGCGAACACCAGTGAGAGGGTTTTCAAGAATTTTTGTGGTTAGATGATCTTTAACAGCCCCCTAATTCAGAATCATTTTGATTAGATGAAGTATCGAATTTATCAATTACTAAAACTTCATCATTATCAGAATTTGAGACTGGTGTGTTTAAGTGATCATCAATGACAACATTGATGGACTCTTGAATCACACCAGTTTTTTTGTTCAGAACCCTATAAGCTCGACTATTTAAGGAATATCTTAGGAAAATTCTTTCATCACTCTTCGTATCAAACTTTCCCAAATTTTCACGATCTAGTAAAATATAGCACTTGCTGCCAAAAACTCGAAAGTATTTGACAATAGGCTTTTTATCGAACCACATTTCGTAAGCCATTTTATTATTATCTTTGCTAGTATAGACTCGGTTAATAATATAGCAAGCTGTATTGACTACTTCAGCCCAAAGATTCTTAGAGAGCTTCATGTTATTCAACATGACATTAGCCATTTCTTGAAGCACTCTATTCTTCCTTTCCACTATATCATTTTATTGTGGAGTTTTGGGCGCTGAGAATTCATGTAATATTCCTTGGTCGCTACAGAACTTTTCAAAACTGTTATTCTCAAATTCAAATCCATGATCACTACGAATCTTACTGATTTGAGAACTTTTTTCCGTTTGAATCATTTTGAGAACTTTTCTTACTTCTTCAAGGGTTTCTGATTTGTCCCTTAAGAAGACTACTCATGTATATCTGGTAAAGTCATCCACTATTACCAAGATATACCTTTTGCCACCTCGACTCTCCATTCTGGTAGGTCCTATCAAATCCATATAGAGGAGTTCGAGTGGTCTTGATATGATATTTGAATTCACCTTTTTGTCTGAGGTTCTTGTTTGTTTGCCTATCTGGCATTCACCACATATTTTATCTATTTTTCGAAGCTTGGGTAGACCTCTTATAAGTTTCCGTTTACTCAATCTATATAAATTTTAGTAATGTACATGTCCAAGACGTTTGTGCCACAAATCATTCTCGTCTGTATGGACCATGTAACATGTTTGATTAGATGAGCTGAATTCACTAATAATATAGCAGTTTTCAAACGTTCTACGCCCAGTTAGTATTACAGAACCCTTATTGTTTAGAATCTCACAGTTTTGATTAGAAAACGTACACTATGGTTATTATCGCATATTTGAGATATGCTAAGTAACTTATGTTTTAGACCTTCAACATATAAGACATTTTTAAACACAAGAAGGTTACAAAGTTGAATCATACCTTGGCCCATAATCTTGCAGTTACTGCTATCACCAAAAGTGACTGACCCATCAGTCATATCTTTTAGATTGGTAAATAAAGCCTTATCACCTGTCATGTGCTTGGAGCATCTACTATCTAGATACCACTTTGAATTGCTTGAAACTTTGAAAGTGGTGTGGACAACCAAGCAGGTAACCTTAGGAACCCATTTCAGTACTGTTTTAGGTTTAGGAGGATAGTTGGTCTTCTTATATCTGTTGTTGTAAGAATGACCTATAGAGTTAGATTTTAAGAGCTCATTGAGTAAATCAACTATCTTTTCAGCTAGTGGATTTCGTTTCTGATTAAAGTTGACATGGCTGCTTTTTTATTTTTGAAAAGTTTTTGAATTTTTAGAAAAACCTTGATAAGTACTTTTTCCTTTTGAGTTTGAGGACTCTCCTTTCACAAACTTAGGAGAAGTATTCTTTTGTTTAAGAGGTATGTTCTTATTATAGCCCAACCAAGATCTGTCGCCACATTTTCTTGATCCGGATAATAGTTTCTCTAACTTAGGATCACCTTGGGCATATCTCCATGTGTCCTTTAAACTCAGAAGAGAAGATACTTCATTTTTAAGTTTCTCATTTTCAAATTTTAGATTTTTAATTTAGGATGTTTTGAATTCTAAATCGCATTTTGATTTTTCAAAACAATCTAAAATCTGAAATTTTTCTAAAACAAGTGACTCAAAACATTCTTTGAGTTTAAAAAACTTTTCTTTTTGAAGTTTAAGTTTGACAGCAATTTTATAACTTTTCTTGTATAGGGCATTGTAAGCATCTTGAAGATCATCTTCATTTTTACATTCACTGTTCAAAATTTTCTCACTAGTTGAATCATCATGATTTGAAAAAGTGAACTTGGCTAGAGTCATAAGGGCTTTCGTTTCATTACCCGACTCAGTTTCAAAATCTTCTGATTTAGAAGAAGCTTCAGAATCAGATGATTCATCCCATATAGCCAACATACCCTTCTTCTTGGGTTTGTCCTTTTTAGGACATTTGTTTGCTAAATGCCCATATTCTTGTGTAAGACCCGTATCTTGGTCCGTACCTTTCCGTACACTCCCGCGGTCGTACCGGTCGAATTTCGACAACTTTCGACCCTTAAACAATATCGACGCGCGACCTGGATTCATGTGCCGACAACCCGAGTCGACTCAACTCGAGACCTATACCATAGCGACCGCGCCGACGTTGCGGTTCCGATACCGCGACTCGTGCGCCAAGGCGATACCCTGATCAAGAGATATGAGCCAACGTTCGGTGCGAGAAAACGCCGCGCGTTGCGAAAACCAAGGGAATCTCAACGATGTGTCACATCAATCACATCAATCCCATCAATCAATCACCCATCAACCCATCACATGTCAAGTACACATCACTCTCACCCATTTTCCCAAGCAACCATAAAAGTCTCCCAAACCCATACCTCTCTTACACAAAAGCCAACAAAGTCTTCTCAACCCATGCCTTTCTTACACAAAAAGTCACAAAAGTCTTCCTAACCCATACTTTTCTTACACAACCATCACTCACCCATCCATCCATCACTCTCTCTCTCCCTTTACATCACTCTCTCTTTCTCTCTTTCTCATTTTAAAGAACAAGCTCCAAGCAAACATCCCACGTATGGAATTTTGCAAAAATCCCTAAGCTTCAAGTGGGCCACCTTCCTACCCCAAGATCTCCCATCTCAACCCTCCATTCTTCATCTTAGCCATTGAAGTTGAAGACAAGGTGCCAAGGAACCCCTAGGAGCGAGAAGATCGGACGGTGGGTGCTTCTATAGGGTAGATTTTCATTGTTTTTATGGTGGACCAAGTGAGGCCCACCGATCAATGGTGTGGATCTCACTTGGGACCCTTATTTGTGGCCGATGGACCACTTGGATCATCATGATCATTCCATGATGGGGCCATTCTCCATGGACCCCATCATGATGTTATTTCTTTAAGAAAGGTCATCTAGACCGTCCATTTTGGTGGAGAGAGGATCCCCACCGTTGATTCTCGATCTTTATGGTCCCATGTGTTGAGGGACTCTTTTTTTTGTATCATTTGCTTTTAAAGGAGGGCCCATAATGTCGGGGTCCCTCCATCACAAGCCGTGTCCCACTCTCCATGACTCTCTCTCTCTTATATCTCTTTTATTTTATTTTATTTTATTTTATTTTATTTTGTTGCAATGGGATGGTGTGGCCCACTTGAATGGATCCCATCTTGACGTATTTATTTTATTCAAGTGGGGCCCACCTTAGATATCATTCCCATGCCGCCCATCATGTGGTGGCCCACTTCATTAGGTCACCCCAAGATTTTATGAGAGCTAGCCGTCCAGCGTCTGGGACGCTGGACGTTTCTAGGAAATGAGAACACAAAAAAAAAAAAAAGAAAAAGGAAGAAAAGGAGGGAATGGGGTGTTTCCCTTGCATAGGCCCCACCCTGATGTTTATATCTGATCCAAGCCGTCCATCCCTTTCACCATCTCATTTTAGGCGTTGAGCCAGAAAATGGGATTGAACGGAGCACCTGGTGGGCCATAGCGCCAAATATTGTATCCTCACCATTCAAACGCTAATTTCTTATTTTATTCCACTTCCAAGCGTCAAAAAAATTCAAACTCTGGACTCATTTGGACGGTCTCGGGCCACTGATCACAATGGCTGGGGCGGATTTCGTTTTAACGGGCCCCACGTGCGAAAAACCCCGGAAAAACGGGTTTTCCCTTTTTTTGTAACAAGCAATGGCAGAGGCAAGGCCTCTGCCTCTGACTGCTGAAGCAGCGCTGCACGCTGCCGCGTGCAGCCGCGCGGGTGACGGGCGGGCGTCCAGCGTGAGACCCACGGCTCTAGCCGTGGGCCCCACAGTAATGTTTATCTGTCATCCAACCTGTTCACAAGGCGGGTCCCAGGATCAGGTGGGCCCCCTCCAAGAATGGGACAGATCCAAAACTCAGGTGGCCCACACTACATGAAACAGTAGGATAGAGTGTTGCCATTGAAAATTTTCCTGGGGCCCACAGAAGTTTTGAATCAGGCTGAAATTTATATCTTCCCTTCATCCAGGTCCAATGGACCTTATGAACGGGTCGGATGTCAAATAAATACTTCAGAGTGGGCCCCACATGGGACCCACATTGATGCATATGTTATAGCCACCGTCCAGGCGGACGGTGGCACCTACCTGACGCACGGGCTGCCTCCACCGTCCACGGACGGTGGGGCCCCTGTGTGATGTATGTGTTATACCCACACTGTCCACTGGACAGTGGGACCCCCCCCCCCCCCCCTTGATGCATGTGAGGCATCCATACCGTCCATCCATTGATTTGTAGCAGGCCTATGGGATAGGCCTATTTGATTTGGGAAACGCTTATGGGCTAGGCCCATTTGACTCATTTTAGGCCTAAGAACTTGGGCCCACTCGACATATGTTAAGCCTATTGGTTTAAGCCCACTGATTATGTTCTAAGTCCATAAGAGTAGGCCCTTTTGAAGTATGTCAGGGCCCATGAAATTTGGACCCATCTGTTGCATTCTTAAATCCTATGGAAGTGGACCCATTTGATATATTGTAGGGCCCATGGGACTAAACCCATTTGATTATAAAAAGGGGTCATTGGGATTAGGCCCATTGGATGTATTTGAGACCCATGAGTTAGGCCCACTTTATTTGATTAAGGCCTGGCGGTTTAGGCCCACTTGATCCACATATGGGATCCAATTGGTGTGGCCCATTTGATACATATTAGACTCATGTGACTAGGTCCAATTGATGCAATCCAAGCCCATGGGTTTGACCCATTGCAATGCACTTAAGGCCCATTGGTTTGGCCCATTTATGTGGCCCATCTGATGAATGAGAGCCCATAGGATATGGCCCATTTGATATATATATACGGTCCAATGGGGACAACTTACGGTCCATTGCAATGTGTAAATCCATCTCAGACTAAGTGTTGATGTTTACAAAGATCGTGCCTTGGGAGCAATGTTGGTTTGACGTCCACATTGCGAGTGTAATGTTGGTTGGATGTCCACGTTACGACTCTCCTTAGGGCCCATTACCGGCCGTACTTGCCGTGTATAGGCCATCCAGGTCCGTCTGCATTGTAAAATAGTTCATTTCATTATAACATGTTTAGTATAGTTTCATGACCCATGATCATATGCATCATATGTATGCTTGATATGAGGACTGACTGATCATAGCATATGCCTTCGGGCAGGTTGTTATGGGCTCCTGGTTAGGCAGTATTGCCCTACATGAGCGCACGATATGCGCATGGATTGTTGCATGACTGGACAGCGTGAATCATGCACTTCGCACTTGTGTGACATGGGTATTGTACGCCCTAGCAACATCAGGGCCGTAGCCTCCACAGACGCATCGTGGTTGGCAGGATTGGATACCGGAAATCTTGTTCTACATGGGGTACTATAGATATCCCTGGGTGAAAGTCCCTAAACCCTTATGGTACCAAGAGGTTGCTCCAACGTCTAGACCGAGTGGGTAGATGAGCGTTGAGTGCCGATTACCAAACGGTTACGCTCTCCACTATGTCGTGGTCGGTTGGAAGGGGGTATGGCCTTACCCGCCCGAGTGTAGGGGGCAATGCTAGGCTGAGTCTGACCAGCTCGAGGAATGGGTCCGCTATCGACGAGTCGCGCCCGATATTGGCAGACGGATAGTGAGGTCTCTTCCACTTACCTTATTGCGCGCGATGTGGCGGCAATCTGGTTTAGAGTGTACTAGACCCCGGTGATATTCCGTACTTTGAGCTGTATTGATGTGTGGACATTGATGAGTATTTGTATGCTTGAGTTGCATTGTACATTGCATGGCCTTGGGATGGCCGGTACCATTCATGTCTTGCATTGTATAGCCTTGGTACGGCTCATGACGTTTTGGTTCCATCTGCATATTCCACATTACTCTGACATTACATTCATATTACTACCTTGCGCACACACTTTCACCACCCTCTAAGCTTTCCGTAAGCTTATGCACGACCGTTGCGTGCAGGTGACGTTGGACTGCAGCAGCGTTGAGGCAGGAGCACGTTGCTGATCATTTTGGAGTTTTCTGTTATTTGCCATTGTATTTCCCTTTATGCTCATTGTACTTGTAAAATTTTGATCATAGTGGAAATGTAATGGAGTGCTTGGTTGTTGTTTGTGGGTTATGCCTTTGGTTATGCTTGTTACGAATCAAACTGATATTTAAAATCCTCCTCGTAGCATCCCAGGATCGGAACCTGGCGAATGGGAGCTAGGAGCCGAGAATGGGGTTCTACGGAGGCTGTCGGCGCCGGATTCGGCGATCGGGAATTTTGTGAGCCCGGTTTCCGAGTTTGGGGCGTGACAGAAGTTGGTATCAGAGCATAACTTGGGAATAACCGAGAACAACATTACATGTTTGCTATGAGTGAAGAATGGCTAAGTTCTGAAGTTCGGATAGCTCCACGACCTTCCGAATCAGACCATTAACATGCGTACATTCGAGAGTTCTGGAAGATGATAGGCGCTTTCGCTCTTTCCTGTAGGGTATGGCGCCTGTTACTCGATCGACTCCCGCACCACCACCTGAGGATTCTACCTCACCATCGGAGACTCCAGCTCTACCACCTGCGTCTCCCATTCCACCCTCAGAGATTCCTGCTTCTTCCCATGAGGATGACATTCCTCCACCTGAGACTGATGAGGAGCCGACTGTGACTGTGAGTGCCTCTCAGTTACAGCAGATGTTGCAGGCTGTGACAGCTGCACTACAGGGACAGGGTAGACGCCCAGCTGTTTCACCAGCTCAGGCGGAGTAGGAGCGCGCGAGCGCCGTACTTCGTGAGTTTAGACGACATGATCCCCCACGTTTTCAGGGCGAGCCGGATCCGACTGCAGCCGAGAGATGGCGCTCCGATGTGGAGAAGATATTCGATACCATGTTATGCACGACCGAGCAGCGCGTCCGGTTAGCAGTATTTCTCTTCCACGGTGAGGCCGAGCATTGGTGGACCTTTGTCGCCCGTGTCGCTGGACCTGATTATGTCTGGACATGGGAGGACTTTGTGGACCGATTTGAGGAGCAGTACTTCCCTGACCACATCCGTCGCCAGCGAGCCTTAGAGTTCGAGACTCTGGTACAGGGAGATATGACCGTGGCACAGTACGCGGCCCGTTTCATGGCACTATCGAGATTCGCACCCTACATGGTTGATGATGAGGGGCGGAAGGCCCGCCGTTTCGAGCACGGCTTACGTTACGGCCTTCGAGGTCGTGTCATTGGGCATGAGCTTCCTACCTTCCAGGCGGTAGTGCGGAAGGCTCAGATATACGAGACTGAGTGGGCCGGTTCTCAGTCTGATCGTGGTCAGAGGGGAGACCGGAAGAGGCAGGCTTCTTCCAGTCATTCCCAGCAGGGTCGACCACAGCAGCAGAGGCGCACTGGTCGCCCAGCTTTTCGTACACCATCAGCACCATCAGCACCTCCACCACCACCTCAGAGACAGTTCACCGGCACTTGCTTCAGGTGCGGTGCGACGGGACACCGTTCATGGGAGTGTCCCAGTCCCCAGCAGCAGCAGAGAGGTCCACAGCAGCAGAGACCTCCACCGCAGCAGCAGAGACCCCCACAGCAGCAGCGACAGCAGCCTCTACCACCGAGGCCACCTCAGCAGCAGCATCAGCATCAGCACCAGCCTCAGAGGCCATAGCAGCAGAGGCAGCAGTTTCGACCACCTCAGCGACCTCAGCAGCAGCAGCAGCACGTTCAGAGGGGACAGGCACCTCCCCAGCCAGCTCAGGCTAGGTTTTATGCGGCTCAGCAGGATCCGCAGTCATCTGGGGGAGTCGTTGAGGGTATACTGCCAGTTTCTGCATGCATTGCACATGTATTGTTTGATTCTGGTGCATCACATTCTTTTGTGGCCGAGAGCTTTTGTCGATCGGCTGGCTTACCGTTGGAATCTGCTGATGTGAGCCTATCAGTGTCGACTCCCTTGGGGAGAACTGCAGCGTTGGGACGATTCTGTTCGTCTTGTCCCGTTCTAGTCGGGGATACCTTCCTGCCTGCTGATTTGTTTGTTTTGCCGATGTCCGAGTTCGACGTGATCTTGGGCATGGATTGGCTCGCCGAGTACTATGCCATTTTGGACTGCGCCGCGAGGACCGTCACGTTTTGTATACACGGCGTGCCACAGTTCCAGTTCGTTGCAGAGGCCAGAGGAGAGCAGTTGTCTTGTTTGATGTCGTGCGCCATAGAGGAGCATGTCGCCGTTGGCATCGACCATTTGCCGATAGTTTGTGATTTTCCCGATGTGTTCCAGGAGATTCCGGGATTACCGCCTCGTCGACTCACCGAGTTCCAGATCGATCTCGTGCCCGGTACCGCGCCTATTTCGAAGGCCCCGTATCGTATGGCACCGTTGGAGTTACGGGAACTGCAGAAGCAGTTGGACGAGTTGCGTGAGCTGGGCTTTATCCGTCCGAGCAGTTCTCCGTGGGGAGCACCGGTACTCTTCGTGAAGAAGAAGGATGGTTCGTTGAGGCTCTGCGTTGACTATCGCGAGCTCAACAAAGTCACGATCAAGAACAAGTACCCGCTCCCTAGGATTGATGATTTGTTTGACCAGCTGCAGGGTGCACAGTTCTTTTCGAAGATTGACCTGCGTTCCGGTTATCATCAGATTCGGGTCCGAGATGAGGACATTCCGAAGACAGCATTCAGGACGCGTTACGGTCACTTTGAGTTTTAGGTCATGTCCTTCGGACTGACCAATGCACCCGCGGTCTTCATGCAGCTGATGAACGAGGTTTTTCGCCCATATCTAGATCAGTTTGTTGTAGTCTTCATCGACGACATTCTGATCTACTCGAGGACTCGTGAGGAGCATGAGCAGCACTTGGAGACTACCTTGTAGACCCTCCGCGCACACCAGCTGTATGCAAAGCTGGAGAAGTGCGAGTTCTGGCAGGAGGAGGTGAAGTTCCTCGGTCACGTGGTGACGAGGGAGGGCGTCGCAGTGGACCCCTCGAAGGTCGAGGCAGTGCGTCAGTGGGGCCAGCCCACTACTGCGACAGAGATCCGTAGTTTCCTTGGTTTGGCGGGCTATTACCGACGTTTCATTGAGGGCTTCTCTCGTATTGCAGCCCCGCTGACCAGGTTAACTCGGAAGGGCGAAGAGTTTATTTGGAGTGACGCCTGCGAGCGAGCATTTACGGAGTTGAAGGACCGTCTGACGTCCGCTCCTGTCCTCACTCTTCCAACTGGGAGTGACGGCTTCATTGTATTCACTGATGCCTCGCACATCGGTTTAGGTGCTGTCCTGATGCAGCACGGGAGACCAGTGGCCTTTGCGTCTCGTCAGCTCAAGGTCCATGAGCTGAACTACCCTACACATGATCTGGAGCTGGCTGCCGTTGTCTTCGCACTGAAGGTGTGGAGGCACTACCTTTACGGGATTAGGTTCGAGCTCTTTTCTGATCACAAGAGCTTGAAGTACCTCTTCTCACAGTCTGAGTTGAATATGAGACAGAGGCGCTGGATGGAGCTCCTAAAGGACTATGATTTCGACCTCCAGTACCACCCGGGTAAGGCGAACGTGGTGGCAGATGCCCTCAGTCGTCAGCCACGAGGCTTAGTGGCGCATATGATGATTCAGGAGTGGCGGATGCTTGAGAATATTGTTGCGTATGACTTTGAGTTGGGCCTACAGTCTTCCATTGTACAGTTATCGAGCCTGTCGATTCAACCCTCTCTTGTCGCTAGGGTGATCGAGGCTCAGCAGGCTGATCAGTCGTTGCAGAGTTCTATGGCTGAGGCGGCATCTGAGGGCCAGGCAGATTGGCAGATTGGTACAGACGGTGGACTTCGCTTCAGAGGCCGATTATGTGTCCCGGATATTCCAGAGTTACGCAGAGATCTTATGACCGAGGCACATCGATCGCGATTTTCTATCCACCCGGGCTCGACGAAGATGTATCGTGACATGAGGCGACAGTATTTTTGGTCAGGGATGAAGCGCCAGATCGCGAATTTTGTGGCCGAGTGTGACACGTGCCAGCGTGTCAAGGCCGATCATCAGAGACCTCCTGGTCTTTTGCAGCCGTTGAGCGTCCCGATGTGGAAGTGGGAGCACGTGTCGACTGATTTCATTATGGGTTTGCCGAGGACTCAGCGCGGTCATGACTCCATTTGGGTTGTTGTGGATCGTCTGACGAAGTCGGCACATTTCCTTGCGATGCGTGCGACTTGGTTTATGGACAGGCTTGCGAGACTGTTTATCGAGGAGATTGTGAGACTGCATGGCGTTCCAGTCTCAATCGTTTCTGACCGAGACTCGAGGTTCACGTCTCAGTTTTGGGGGAGCTTCCAGCGTGCGATGGGGACTGATTTGCAGCTCAGCACCGCGTACCATCCGCAGACCGATGGCCAGACCGAGAGGGTCAATCAGATACTTGAGGACATGCTTCGGGCCTGCGCGATTGACTTCGGGGGTAGCTGGGATGAGCATCTGCGATTGGCTGAGTTCGCGTACAATAACAGCTATCAGGCAACCATCGGCATGGCTCCTTTTGAGGCACTATATGGCAGACCATGCAGATCACCGAGTTGTTAGACCGAGGTTGGAGAGCGTCGTCTCCTAGGTCCCGAGCTTGTGCAGGAGACTTCAGAGGCTATTGACATCATCAGGCAGAGGATGCGCACAGCTCAGAGCCGACAGAAGAGTTCTGCTGATCGTCGGCGTCGTCCCTTGGAGTTTGATGTAGGGGACCATGTGTATCTCAAGGTCTCGCCTATGAAGGGCATAGTTCGATTTGGAGCGAAGGGCAAGCTTGCCCCGAGATTCATAGGACCTTTTGAGATCACTGGGCGCGTTGGCGCCGTGGCCTATCGGCTTGCCTTACCATCACAGTTGTCTGGCGTCCACAACGTGTTTCACGTCTCCATGTTGAGGAAGTGTGGGTCAGACATAGTTCCCGTTATTGATTGGCAGCCGTTGGAGGTTCATGAGGACGCTTCTTACATTGAGCAGCCAGTCCGTATCCTTGATCGGAAGGAGCAGGTCCTCAGAACCAAGGTCATTCCGTTGGTGAAGGTGCAGTGGGGTCACCATTCTGTTAAGGAGGCTTCTTGGGAGCATGAGGCTGAGATTCGAGAGCGATATCCTCATCTCTTTGAGGGTTGATGATCATGTATTGTATTCTGTACGCTGTCCCTGATTCTATATGATGACGTTATGTTTCTTATTCCTCGCGAGTTATGCTTAGTTGCGACGCTTGTGTAAATTTCGAGGACGAAATTTTTATAAGGAGGGGAGAGCTGTAAGACCCGTATCTTGGTCCGTACCTTTCCGTACACTCCCGCGGTCGTACCGGTCGAATTTCGGCAACTTTCGACCCTTAAACAATATCGACGCGCGACCTGGATTCATGTGCCGACAACCCGAGTCGACTCAACTCGAGACCTATACCATAGCGACCGCGCCGACGTTGCGGTTCCGATACCGCGACTCGTGCGCCAAGGCGATACCCTGATCAAGAGATATGAGCCAACGTTCGGTGCGAGAAAACGCCGCGCGTTGCGAAAACCAAGGGAATCTCAACGATGTGTCACATCAATCACATCAATCCCATCAATCAATCACCCATCAACCCATCACATGTCAAGTACACATCACTCTCACCCATTTTCCCAAGCAACCATAAAAGTCTCCCAAACCCATACCTCTCTTACACAAAAGCCAACAAAGTCTTCTCAACCCATGCCTTTCTTACACAAAAAGCCACAAAAGTCTTCCTAACCCATACTTTTCTTACACAACCATCACTTACCCATCCATCCATCACTCTCTCTCTCCCTTTACATCACTCTCTCTTTCTCTCTTTCTCATTTCAAAGAACAAGCTCCAAGCAAACATCCAACGTATGGAATTTTGCAAAAATCCCTAAGCTTCAAGTGGGCCACCTTCCTACCCCAAGATCTCCCATCTCAACCCTCCATTCTTCATCTTAGCCATTGAAGTTGAAGACAAGGTGCCAAGGAACCCCTAGGAGCGAGAAGATCGGACGGTGGGTGCTTCTATAGGGTAGATTTTCATTGTTTTTATGGTGGACCAAGTGAGGCCCACCGATCAATGGTGTGGATCTCACTTGGGACCCTTATTTGTGGCCGATGGACCACTTGGATCATCATGATCATTCCATGATGGGGCCATTCTCCATGGACCCCATCATGATGTTATTTCTTTAAGAAAGGTCATCTAGACCGTCCATTTTGGTGGAGAGAGGATCCCCACCGTTGATTCTCGATCTTTATGGTCCCATGTGTTGAGGGACTCTTTTTTTTGTATCATTTGCTTTTAAAGGAGGGCCCATAATGTCGGGGTCCCTCCATCACAAGCCGTGTCCCACTCTCCATGGCTCTCTCTCTCTTATATCTCTTTTATTTTATTTTATTTTATTTTATTTTATTTTGTTGCAATGGGATGGTGTGGCCCACTTGAATGGATCCCATCTTGACGTATTTATTTTATTCAAGTGGGGCCCACCTTAGATATCATTCCCATGCCGCCCATCATGTGGTGGCCCACTTCATTAGGTCACCCCAAGATTTTATGAGAGCTAGCCGTCCAGCGTCTGGGACGCTGGACGTTTCTAGGAAATGAGAACACAAAAAAAAAAAAAAAGAAAAAGGAAGAAAAGGAGGGAATGGGGTGTTTCCCTTGCATAGGCCCCACCCTGATGTTTATATCTGATCCAAGCCGTCCATCCCTTTCACCATCTCATTTTAGGCGTTGAGCCAGAAAATGGGATTGAACGGAGCACCTGGTGGGCCATAGCGCCAAATATTGTATCCTCACCATTCAAACGCTAATTTCTTATTTTATTCCACTTCCAAGCGTCAAAAAAATTCAAACTCTGGACTCATTTGGACGGTCTCGGGCCACTGATCACAATGGCTGGGGCGGATTTCGTTTTAACGGGCCCCACGTGCGAAAAACCCCGGAAAAACGGGTTTTCCCTTTTTTTGTAACAAGCAATGGCAGAGGCAAGGCCTCTGCCTCTGACTGCTGAAGCAGCGCTGCACGCTGCCGCGTGCAGCCGCGCGGGTGACGGGCGGGCGTCCAGCGTGAGACCCACGGCTCTAGCCGTGGGCCCCAAAGTAATGTTTATCTGTCATCCAACCTGTTCACAAGGCGGGTCCCAGGATCAGGTGGGCCCCCTCCAAGAATGGGACAGATCCAAAACTCAGGTGGCCCACACTACATGAAACAGTAGGATAGAGTGTTGCCATTGAAAATTTTCCTGGGGCCCACAGAAGTTTTGAATCAGGCTGAAATTTATATCTTCCCTTCATCCAGGTCCAATGGACCTTATGAACGGGTCGGATGTCAAATAAATACTTCAGAGTGGGCCCCACATGGGACCCACATTGATGCATATGTTATAGCCACCGTCCAGGCGGACGGTGGCACCTACCTGACGCACGGGCTGCCTCCACCGTCCACGGACGGTGGGGCCCCTGTGTGATGTATGTGTTATACCCACACTGTCCACTGGACAGTGGGACCCCCCCCCCTTGATGCATGTGAGGCATCCATACCGTCCATCCATTGATTTGTAGCAGGCCTATGGGATAGGCCTATTTGATTTGGGAAACGCTTATGGGCTAGGCCCATTTGACTCATTTTAGGCCTAAGAACTTGGGCCCACTCGACATATGTTAAGCCTATTGGTTTAAGCCCACTGATTATGTTCTAAGTCCATAAGAGTAGGCCCTTTTGAAGTATGTCAGGGCCCATGAAATTTGGACCCATCTGTTGCATTCTTAAATCCTATGGAAGTGGACCCATTTGATATATTGTAGGGCCCATGGGACTAAACCCATTTGATTATAGAAAGGGGTCATTGGGATTAGGCCCATTGGATGTATTTGAGACCCATGAGTTAGGCCCACTTTATTTGATTAAGGCCTGGCGGTTTAGGCCCACTTGATCCACATATGGGATCCAATTGGTGTGGCCCATTTGATACATATTAGACTCATGTGACTAGGTCCAATTGATGCAATCCAAGCCCATGGGTTTGACCCATTGCAATGCACTTAAGGCCCATTGGTTTGGCCCATTTATGTGGCCCATCTGATGAATGAGAGCCCATAGGATATGGCCCATTTGATATATATATACGGTCCAATGGGGACAACTTACGGTCCATTGCAATGTGTAAATCCATCTCAGACTAAGTGTTGATGTTTACAAAGATCGTGCCTTGGGAGCAATGTTGGTTTGACGTCCACATTGCGAGTGTAATGTTGGTTGGATGTCCACGTTACGACTCTCCTTAGGGCCCATTACCGGCCGTACTTGCCGTGTATAGGCCATCCAGGTCCGTCTGCATTGTAAAATAGTTCATTTCATTATAACATGTTTAGTATAGTTTCATGACCCATGATCATATGCATCATATGTATGCTTGATATGAGGACTGACTGATCATAGCATATGCCTTCGGGCAGGTTGTTATGGGCTCCTGGTTAGGCAGTATTGCCCTACATGAGCGCACGATATGCGCATGGATTGTTGCATGACTGGACAGCGTGAATCATGCACTTCGCACTTGTGTGACATGGGTATTGTACGCCCTAGCAACATCAGGGCCGTAGCCTCCACAGACGCATCGTGGTTGGCAGGATTGGATACCGGAAATCTTGTTCTACATAGGGTACTATAGATATCCCTGGGTGAAAGTCCCTAAACCCTTATGGTACCAAGAGGTTGCTCCAACGTTTAGACCGAGTGGGTAGATGAGCGTTGAGTGCCGATTACCAAACGGTTACGCTCTCCACTGTGTCGTGGTCGGTTGGAAGGGGGTATGGCCTTACCCGCCCGAGTGTAGGGGGCAATGCTAGGCTGAGTCTGACCAGCTCGAGAAATGGGTCCGCTATCGACGAGTCGCGCCCGATATTGGCAGACGGATAGTGAGGTCTCTTCCACTTACCTTATTGCGCGCGATGTGGCGGCAATCTGGTTTAGAGTGTACTAGACCCCGGTGATATTCCGTACTTTGAGCTGTATTGATGTGTGGACATTGATGAGTATTTGTATGCTTGAGTTGCATTGTACATTGCATGGCCTTGGGATGGCCGGTACCATTCATGTCTTGCATTGTATAGCCTTGGTACGGCTCATGACGTTTTGGTTCCATCTGCATATTCCACATTACTCTGACATTACATTCATATTACTACCTTGCGCACACACTTTCACCACCCTCTAAGCTTTCCGTAAGCTTATGCACGACCGTTGCGTGCAGGTGACGTTGGACTGCAGCAGCGTTGAGGCAGGAGCACGTTGCTGATCATTTTGGAGTTTTCTGTTATTTGCCATTGTATTTCCCTTTATGCTCATTGTACTTGTAAAATTTTGATCATAGTGGAAATGTAATGGAGTGCTTGGTTGTTGTTTGTGGGTTATGCCTTTGGTTATGCTTGTTACGAATCAAACTGATATTTAAAATCCTCCTCGTAGCATCCCAGGATCGGAACCTGGCGAATGGGAGCTAGGAGCCGAGAATGGGGTTCTACGGAGGCTGTCGGCGCCGGATTCGGCGATCGGAAATTTTGTGAGCCCGGTTTCCGAGTTTGGGGCGTGACATCTTGGCAGTTGTAACATTGATTATCTTTCAAAGAATTCCAAGTTTTAGATTTAGGTTTAAATCTTTTCTTCTCATTTGATTTTTGAAAATATACCATTTTCTTGCTTTTGAATATTTTATAAAACTTTTTTACTAAAAGAGCCATATCATCTTCAGAATCAGAATTTTCTTCAGAATTACATTTAGAAGATTTTAAAGCGATAGATTTACCTTTAGGAGCTTTAAAGTTTAACTCATAGGTTTGTAAAGAACCAACTAGTTCTTCTACCCTCATATTATCACGAAGTTCCTGAATCGTAGTTACTTTGAAGGTGAACTGTTCAGGAAAAGAGCGTAGTATCTTTGCACACACTTTACTTTCTGGGATTGTATCGCCAAGACCCTACATAAAGTTTACAATGTCATTTAATCTTGTATAAAAGTCCATAAATGTGTCATTTTTCTCCATATGAATTTCTTCAAATTTGGTTGTGAGGAGTTGGACTTCAGATTTTTTGACAATTGTAGTATCCTCGTGTGTCATTTCTAATATATCACAGGCTTGCTTTGTAGTATCACAGGATATGATTCTTTTGAACTCATCCGGTGATAGTGCGCAAGTGATTGCATTTAGTGCCTTTGCATTGGCACTACTCTCATTTTTCTGAAGGGTGGTCCAAGAGAAATAAGGAGTTACTCTCATTGATTTTGAACCATCAACTCCAGCCACTTCAGTGGTAGGAGGTTTTCATTTAGTCACTATGGCTTGTCACACACTCTCATCCATTGATTTGAGGAAGATCCTCATCCTTGCTTTTCAATAGGCATAATTGGAGCCATCAAAGGGTGGAGGCCTAGTGACTGATAGGCTATCAAATTTGACATCTTAAATAGCTTAAATCGTTAGCTTAGGAATTAAATCCAAGAATTAAGAAAAAATGAGCTATTAGGCACTGATACTACTTAAAAAGGCCTAGCTATATGTCCTAGAGAGGGGGTGAATAGGACTATGCTAAATAAAAATTTATAACAGCGAAAATTAAAGGAATATGATAGCCAATAAGATAACTAAATAAACCACAATGCAAGATTGTAAAGCAACCTCAAAATTCAGATCTTTCGAGGTTGATACAAATGTTGTTCTAAGGATAACCTTACACCAAAAACCAAAGTTTATGGTAGGACAACCTGATTTCTAGAAAGGTCTTTGTATCAAGTCTCAAACCGAAGAGGAATAAAAAATAAATACAAACTACACTGAAGAATAAATTGTAATCACAAATATGTATTATTATAGGGACAACCATGCACCATAAGAATGGCAGGGCAACCTTACTGGAACAATTTAATATTAAGCTGATAAATGAATAGCAAGAAATAAATTCTAAACTATTACAACATTTCCCACAATGCTTGAAATAAAAGATTACAACATTCTTAACCACATATACATCCCACAAATGAATAAATAAAGATATGAAATATAAACCATTCAACCACAACACAAGGGATTATAGTGGTTTACGTATGTGTTCACCAACTGTTATACAATAGCCACACAGAATGCTACTCCACTCATAATATCCTCACACAGGGGATATTAGCGTTCACTAACAATGTAAGTTTTCACAAGTTCACCAAAAACCTTTACAATTGTGTCTTTGTCTGTGGGCTTACATAATTAAAAAAACCTCACTTCTAAGTTTTCCTGGCTCTCCTCAAATAACCAATGCAACGAGATTTTTTTGACAAATCCCGAAAGAAACCAAAACAGAAAGGAATTTACAATTAAATGTAAAATACCTGATTTTCTCCTTCAATGTAGCAGCCCGGAAGAACCAAGTCAAAGTAGATGATTAAATGTCCAAGTTCAATGTCCAGTACTCGATTACAAAGGTTCTAGTTCTAATTGATTTTAAAATTAAACCAACATAGGGTTAACCTTAATTGATTTTGATTCCAAAAAAAGAGAAATAACAATTCCTCTTTTCAGATTAAATTGGAATACAAGAAACAAAATCAATTAAATAAAGCTAAAGAAAGAGAATATTAAATAAGCACACTTAGATTAAAATGGAGCACAGACTTATCTCTCAGAAGGCCGGAATAATTAGCTTGAATTTCTTTTTTTTTTCTTTTTCTCAATATGTGATTAATCTGAGATTCGTGTTCTATTTATAGCTGAGCAAAACACGTCTTCGACTAGTCTTAAGACTTCTACAACTAGTCAAAGAACCAATAGAATTTTGAAAGAATCGGGTGTGATAAGATTTTCAGTTGCACGACCGGTCGTGGGTACCCTTCGACTGGTCATGGGTCCCCTTCGACTGGTCGTGGGTACCCCTACGACTGGTCGAAGGTCCCCTTCGACTGGTCATACGTTCCATATGACTGGTCGAAGATGGCCTAATCTCAACGTTGTACTTTGATTCGAAGAACCATGACTGGTCGAAGAACCAGTCAACACTGTTCACAGGACTGGTCGAATAGTCTCCAGGACTGGTCGAAGAATAACCAAAAAATTCTGAAAATCCTCAACAACTTAAGACTAGTCGAGGAATTTCCTCGACTGGTCGAACCAGTGCTAGGACTAGTCGAACAAGGTTTAAGACTAGCCTTAGAATAGATCAAAATCACTTATAAAAGATATATGGATTATGTATCCAAAGTGACCTACTCTAAAGGTCAACCTAAGGTCAGTCATACCTCAATAGTGAAGTAAGGATATTGAAACTTGAATACCAGTGACCTTGAGAATCATGAAGATTGAGTTCTTGAACTTGAGATCTTCAACTTGAAAAACTTCTGAGAACTTGAACTAAAAAGCTACTGAGATTTTCAACTTGAATAGCTTACGAGAACTTGAAAGCTTTTAAAATATTGACTTTCGAGATCTTCAACTTGAATAGTTGTGCTTGTTTACTCGAAGCCAATCTTGTGTCTTGAATAGATCTTTTGTTCATCACAAAAACAAGCTTCAAAGCAGTGTCTTTGTCACCACAAATTTGACAATCACAAGGGGCTATTCACTATAGCACTTACACACTTCATGGTCATTTCCTTTCATTTAATGGTCATTTCCGACGATTCCGTTTAGATTCACGACCATTTCCATGCACTTCACAGTCAATTCCCTTCACTTCACTGTCATTTCTACGCACTTAACGGTCAATACCCTTCACTTCATAGTCATTTCCACGCATTTTACGGTCAATTCTCTTCACTTCATAGTCATTTTCATTCATTTCATGGTCATTTTCGACGATTCCGATTAGATTCATGGTCATTTCCATGCACTTCACGGTCATTTTCACACATTTCACGGTCAATTCGCTTCACTTCATGGTCATTTCATGGTCATTTTCAGTGATTCCATTTAGATTCACGGTCATTTCCACGCACTTAATGGTCAATTCGCTTCACTTCACGGTCATTTCCATGCATTTCACGATCATTTCCGACGATTCCGTTTAGATTCACGGTCATTTCCATGCACTTCATGGTTAATTCCCTTCACTTCATGGTCATTTCCATGTATTTCACAGTCAATTCGCTTCACTTCACGGTCATTTCCATTCATTTCACGGTCATTTTCGACGATTCCGTTTAGATTCACGGTCTTTTTATTGCACTTTAAGGTCAATTCCCTTCACTTCACGGTCATTTCCACGCATTTCATGGTCAATTCGCTTCACTTCATGGTCATTTTCATGCATTTCACGGTCATTCCCGCGATTCCGTTTAGATTCACGGTCAATTCCATGCACTTCACGGTCAATTCCCTTCACTTCACGGTCATTTCCATGCATTTCACGGTCATTTCCATTCATTTCACGGTCATTTCCGGCAATTTCGTTTAAATTCACGGTCATTTTCATGCACTTCACGGTCAATACCATTCGCTTCACAATCATTTCTATGCATTTCACAGTCAATTCGCTTCACTTCAAGGTCATTTCTGGTGATTCCCTTTAGATTCACGGTCATTTCCAAACACTTCGTGGTCAATTGCCTTCACTTCATGTTCATTTCCATGCATTTCACGGTCAATTCGCTTCACTTCACGGTCATTTCTATGCATTTCACGGTCATTTTCGACGATTCCGTTTAGATTTATGGTCATTTCCATTCACTTTGTGGTCAATTCCCTTCACTTCATGATTATTTCCATGTATTTCACGGTCAATTCGCTTCACTTTATGGTCATTTTCATTCATTTCACGGTTATTTCTGGCGATTCTGTTTAGATTCACGGTCAACTCCATGCACTTCACGATCAATTCCTTTCACTTCATGGTCATTTCCATGCATTTCACAGTCAATTCATGAAATGCGTTTGTCAAACATGGTTATCATAATCCATTTCAGTCGTGCATCCAAACAATCCCTTGCCGTTAGGATTTGTGGTGATTTTCCAATTCTTTTTTTTTACAAAGAAGTTCTTTTTTGTTTTCTTTTTTTCCCACATTTTAGCTGGAATTGTGGATTGTTGGCTACATCCGGCAACTGTGCAGTGAGGTATTTCAGTACATTATCTTTTTGGATGGAAATTTAGTAAACATAATCGGAGTCCGTACCAGATCAATTAGATATTGCTCTGCACTCATCACCAGCATCTGAAACCATGCTTTGAATGATGACCATAACCTTTGGAACTACATTCTCCAACCCTTACGCCAATGATCCACAAATTTCCATTGCTTGGAGTTTTGGATTCAATTTGGGCTGTGGTCCATCAATTGGACCGTCTAGATTAATGGCCATGTGCACAAATTGGGCTGGTAGCGTGGTATATATACCTAGTTTAACTTGGAACACCATTAATACCTTTCAGCATATACATAAAATCCCATACGAAATGGATGTTTGGGAACCAATTTCTGGAACTATCCGACTTAAATTCCTAAAATTGTACTGACACCGAAACCCTTCACTCAATATCAAGTTAATCATATGATTGGTAGATATTTTGGGTAATTTTTGCCTTCTGTATGTATTGCTGCCCTATTCTAATTAGAACGCAATATATATATATATATATATATATATATAAAGAGAAAAAAAAAAATTTATATGCTTATATGTATATATTTATATAAATATGCATTAGAGAAAAATGTAGGAAAGAAAAAGTTCTTAAAATAAATAAATAAATTTAAAAAAAAAAAAAAAAAACATTTGGGATGGTGAGTCGGGGTCGACTGGTCCCGACTCATTGTCCACCCTCTTGCAATCGAGGAGTTATGGGTACAGTTTAACACGATTATAGCTGCGGTTATAATCTATAGCTAAAGGAAGCCCAAGCTTAGTAAACCTGAAAAAGTAGGGGCATTTTTGACCTGAGAAATGGGAACGTATAGCTGGAGCTGACTCTTGAGAGCTCAAGATAAGAGGGCTTACTTTTTGGAATGGGCCATAAATGGGTCGTACAGTAGGAAATTTCCTAAACATGAGAAACATATCCAATTCTTAGGTGGACCATACCATAATAGTAGCGATTAAATGCCCCACTATTCAAAACTTCCTAGGGCTTCATTATGTTTTTATAATGTTTATTTATCGTCCAACCCGTTAATAAGGTCACACAATTTTAAATGAAGGAAAAAATTATTAAATATCACTTCATACAAAACTTGTGTGTTCCACACGAAGTATTTAATGGCCAATTGCCCCTCTTTATTATGGTATGATAGATTTTCATTTTTGAACTCATGTCCAAAAATAATTTGAAAAAACAAAAACAGATGGATGGCATGGATATAGGATACATACTTCCAGTCGACCCCACGGTAATGCCTGCACTGTCACGTAAGTCTGCTCTCATTTCTTATCGTGCATGTGTATCAAACGTTGCATTGCAGGAGCACCGAGGTTTTTCTGGCCTTTCCTATTGTGACTGTCACCTCCAGTGATTTTTCTAATATTCTGGAAGAGCGGTAGAAAATTGTAGTTTGCAGTCAACATTCAGGGCGGGAAAGTGAGGATTGTCTAATCGGTGAAAATTTCAAAACATAGGCCTTTATCATTTGGTCCTTCAGAAGGGCAGTCCCGATTGATACTTGCCACGTGTCCTGTGGGGGAGATGACTCTACCATATTCGCTTTTCCCATCCAAGTAGGAATTAAGCAAATAGCCATTACCGTGGTGGTTTCATCACTAGTCATTTTTAGGTATAAATGAGAGCGGACTAGGTGACAGTGCAGCCATTACCGTGGGGTCGACCTGGACGTATATCCACGCCATCCATCTGTTTTTGTTTGCACGGATGAAATTGGATGGTATTAGAGTGGTTTGAAGGATTTCAAGGTAATGATAGTTGTGTCAGTGGATTGGTGCAGGATCTATGGGATTGCTATATCCGGTCTATTTAGCATGCTGTGTCAATCCCGGGATTAAACCTTCTAATCCATTTCAATCTATCAAAACAAACGCGTCTTAGGCAATTTTGAAAGGATTAGGGTGGATTAAATGGGATTTAAAGGTACTGATGGTGATGTTAGTGGATTGTCTTAAGATCCATGGGATTGCTATATCCAAGATTAAGATCCTGTGTTTGTTTGGCATGCCTGGGCCAATCCTGGGATCTATCTTCCAATCCCTTTTAATCCCTTCCAATCCCATAATCTCGGGATCTATCTTCCAATCCCTTCTAATCCCTTCCAATCCCATCCAATCTGTTCGGCCAAACAGGCCCTAAGTGGGCAAATTACAATCACATGCCCATATTAGTAACTAAGGAAATTGGTACAATAGATGGTGGACCCCACACATAATAATAATAATCTGATAGAATATTAAGCGTAATTGCGATAATTTGGAATGACTAATCCAATCTACACATCACATTCATAATGAATGAAATGTACACTAATTTCTAGTGGAAGGTTGGCGATGGAGTGGATAAAATTGAACAATCATGGTCTAATTTGGCATTGATTGACTAACAATAAAATGTTCCCAAATCCAAGTCTATGGGCCGAGAGACCAAACCTCTTTGGATCATTCACTGACAACAACATCTACCAGCAAGCCACACTAGTTTTGTAACTCAGCTAGCCTGTCTGCATACTCATGAGATTACAAGTATCTATTACAAGTGAAATGTTGTTTGGTGGAACAAAATATCCAAATCAACTTTTCTCCGTCAGCGTTGGTATGCAGCACCCGTGGTGGTTTCATCACTAGTCTTTTTTAGATTTCAAGTAAATTAAGCATCTCAAATTTCATCTCTGGGTTACAACTTGCAAGTGATTGAAACTTGACCTGACCTACCAACCCAAAATCTAAAACCAACTTAGAAAGTTAGGGTTTGGGTTAACCCATTTTCCATTTTGGTTGGATCTGGGTTGTACATGTTTTGTCAACTTAAAATTACATGGCATGGCTGGTTACGAATAGTCTACACCTTGCCTCTTTGCTAAATGTATTATATATTATAACATCAAATAAGTTTTAATAGCTGTAAATTTGATTAAGCTGGTTGTAATTTGGATTATAATAAGGGTTTAATTTTATATCAGTTAATATTCTTAAATATGTTGTTGATATCTTTGTATGTTTATATAAAATATTTTTATTTTTTTAATTAAACGAGTTAAGTGTGTTGGGTTTCGATTGATCTATTTATAAATGAATTGGGTTGATATTTTTAATCATTTAATAAATATATTCAGTTTGAGTTGGATCTACCTTGGTTAGAACCTAAGCTTGACCTGACTTAAAACTCAGCTGAAGCTGACCCATTGCCACTCCTAGTCGTAACTTTTCACACTGGCAAATGTTTATAAGGAGAGAGATTCCACTTACTTGTCAGTGACTTACATCTCTCTCTCTCTCTCTCTCTCTCTCTCTCTCTCACATGGGCGTTTAAATAAAAAAAATAAAAATAAAAACTTATAATATAAGATAATATGTAAACAATTTATGTCTGAAAAAGTAACTGGTACCCAAATAACCCACAAAAATATGCATGTTTGTAGAAATAAGGGAGTCAGCCAACCTAAGAAAAAAACTTGGATGGCTGATTTATTTGTGAGCATTTAAGTGTGTTTTTTGGACCAACATAGCCAATGAGGCCCTAGAAAACCAAGACCTCAAAACTTAGGCATTTAAGGGTGTTTTTTTTTTTTGAACCATTCACATTTGGATTCTATGATAACCTGGCCATCATAAGAAACATTTGTTAATGGTTGATTGCATATAAAGATGAATGTTTAATGGTTCATATTAAAATTCAAAATTCAAAGGTTGGGATCATCACCATTGCTTCTATATGGTAGTAAAGAGAATATGAATGGTTCAGATCAATAATCTAAGGATGCAATACGGTGGCCACCGCAAAGAGCAACCTATTCTAAAAGAACCCTTCAATGTGGTAAGAATGTTAACTCAATTCCCAGCGACATTTCATCCTTCTTATCATCCGGACTCCCAAATGAAGGAGAGCCATTCTCAAGCAAGACATAATGTGATGTATGGATTCTTTAGTGACCCCTCTAAAACCCAGGTCGGTAGTTACCGGAGTTGTGGTCCATAATGATGCATGTGTTTTATCCATGCCGTTCATTTCTAGGTTAGTAGGCAAAAAATACGCATATTTAAATCTCGGGTGGAAATAGTGGTTATTTAATGCCCACATTTAAAATTTGACTGAGGGCTCCAAAAGTTTTGGATCTAGTTTATACGCGTTTTCCCTTCGTCCATGTCTCCGGTTGGGAAAGGACAGGAGCTTTGAGTGGTGAACGTGATGTATGGGCATAATCCACACCGTCCATCCATTTATCCATATCATTTCAAGACATTGAAAACTGAGGCAGATAAATGACAAGTGGAACACACAACGGGGATTAAAATCTTACCATTGAAAACTCATTAGGGGCAAAGAGGTTTTGAATCGAGCTGACATTTGTGCTTTCCCTTCATCTAAACTTTATGAATAGGTTAGATGGTAAATAAACATTAGACCTTAAGAAAGTTTCGATGATAAGTATCATTGCCATGATGCCTGTAGTGCGGTCCACTTTAGCCTTGGATTTTCTTTCCATTCCATAAAATTCCACGGAAAAGCAAATGGAAGGTGTGAATAAAACTCATACATCATGGTAGCCACTCAAAGCTCTTGCCCATTCTTAGCTGGAGACGGCGGGAGTAGGACGCAAGCAATCCGCATCGGCCAGTATGACCTAGTCAACGAGTTTGATGGCAAATAAACAATTAACAAATAAGGAGGCCCTAGGAAGATTTTATTGGTGGACATTCAATCACCACTGTTTCATGTGGTGGGGTCCATCTGAGATTTGTATCAGCTTCATTTTTAGGCTCATGCCCTAAAATGAGCTAGAAAAACAATTTGTTGGACGGCATGGATGAAACGCATACTGACCAGTACCTGAGGCCACTTAGCTGCAACGTGGGAGCAGTGATGTGGGTGGGACCTGACCATTGGACCACGTCGATGTATGAACTGTATATCCTCCATCCGAGTCCTTACTCTTACCCGGGTGGTAGACTTCCTGGAGTTTCAACACCGGGTCAAGGGTCTGAGTACCCATGGTGGTGAAATCCCACTGTGTGCATGTGGCGTGAGTGTGTGGGGGTGTGTGTGCGTGTGTAAAAAATAAAAAATAAAATAAAATAAAATATCCTCCATCCGTTTTGTCATCTTATTTTATGTCATTATACAAATATCCAAGCATATACAAATTTCAGGTAGACCACATTAGAGGAACACTATAAACTTTTTGCAGACCAAACGTTTTGGATCAAGCCTATTTTGTTGGGTTTTTTTTTTTT
Source organism: Magnolia kwangsiensis (assembly GCA_037074715.1). NCBI lineage: Eukaryota > Viridiplantae > Streptophyta > Magnoliopsida > Magnoliales > Magnoliaceae > Magnolia > Magnolia kwangsiensis. Next base: position 65,894,280 of record CM073589.1, read on the forward strand.
TTTTTTTTTTTGGCTTCTTCTTCTTCTTCTTCTTCTTCTTACTATCAAGGTCTTGTGACCTTATCAACAGGTTGAATGGCAAATAAACGTAATGGTAACGGTGTGCATGTACAATGCATACATCAAGGTGGACCCATGGTCTGAGTCCCACTCACATTGCTGGTTCCGGGGTTGCAGCTAAGTCCATGAGACGTCGACCATCATTACCCGATCCCAGTCATGATTTACGAAATTTGAGACCAATTAAATGACAACTCTAAGGTCACTCCCATCGTATGACACGTGGCAAACACTTTCGTTGATGAACAATTGATCTAATGGGCCATCGATGATGGGCTGTGGGGCCGAAAATTGCAATTATTGAATCCAGAGCCTGCTCTACCCATTTCTTTTTTGTGGGATTCCTCGGGTGGCTGCCACTGTCCAATCCCAACGATTTTAGGGAAATGGGCCATCCAGGTAGTGGCCCACCAGCACAACAGTCCTGAACGCCAGACAAATTTGCGACGTGTACTCTGAGCAAAGAGATACATAAAACTTCTGTTATCATAGATGACTGGCTGTTGGTCAGTCTGCTCTTTTGGTCCCAATGTCTCCATACTGGGTCCCACATTAGATACGGAACGCTCTGGACGTGCTCGATTAACCCACGTTCGAGCAGTGATAAACCCGCAACTTGGACTATGCACCTGGTTCTGATCAGAACCGTTCAAGAGGTAGAACGCAACACGAGTAGGACATGCCAATGGCAGAGCCCATCTTTTGAAATGGGGTCCACGGATCCACATGACCCAGCAGGCGCACCACGATTTTGTTTCAGTAGTCCGAGGACTACCTTTCCTGCATTTCATCCCTTCTTCACTACCATCTAGGCAAAGACGAATTAATGATTATCATTGACCAATGATCTTCGCCGGTACATAGTAAGATTTTTTTAATTTTTTAATTTTTGAAAAGAAAAGAAAAGCATCTCTCCCATCAAACGAAACCCGAAACGATACAAACATATAACGGCAATTATAGCAAATATCTGAACAGAAAAGGGGAAAGAGGCCGATATGGCGGTTTTTACCGTTACTGTTCCTTTTCCGACGGATTCCTCCAGAAGCCCGTACCATACAGCTGGGTCCACACCTCTTGTTCCATGTCCAACACAACCATCGACGGCGATTTATCGGGCCACGATTCGGCCGTTACGATATTCTCCAGCTTCTGCAGCTCCATCTCATTGAAACGCTTTGAAAGCTCCAGCTGCTGCTGCTGTGGCAAGAGGCCGATTTTCCTCTTCCGGTTCTTCTTCAACATGGCTTTCCGACACAGTCCTGCCGGCAATTTGACGACGGCGAGGACGACGAGGTTGACGAGCCCGCACGGACAGCAGCAGCAGACAGCAGCGCACTCCGCTGCCGTCCCGCCCGCCACCTCGGCGAACCGCGCACTCGCCGTTGAAGATGACGACGGCGATGTGGCCTTTACCAGGAGTGGCTGGCAGCGACGGGGAGTGTTGGGCCGGCGAAGGACGATCTGGGCCGTCATCGCCTCAGGCCTCTGATCAGGGGCCGGCCGTGGGCGGCACCGGAAGATGGCGATCAGTAGAGCCGGCACGTGCCGGATACCATCTCTTATGGGTGAGAGGAAACGGAACGGACTGGCTCCGCCGTTAGATTTGACAGAACCCGTTATGTCAAGAAATGAAGTGTTGCTTCTTTGAGAAATACAATTTTTTTTCCGAAAGGAGAAGACCGTATGGATTCGGTTCGCCCGTGAAACTTAAGAGATTCCGTTACCAGTGGGGAGAGAGAATGAAGAAAATGGGGATTCCACCGTTAATGTCTGAAGATTATGTCCAATCGAAGGAAAGTGGCGACGCAGCGATCGAATGTAATGGAGAATGAGCGATTTCGCGGTTAAAATCTAACGGACTTCGTCCGATCGAATTCGCCACTTCCGTTACAAGAAGCTTCTCGTCTTTCCCACCTTTCTTTCAAATCACAGCGTTTTATCAGGAAACCGATGAGAAAGAGAAATTGCCGATCCTTTCCTCTGTTACTCGTTTTCTCCGTCGAGGAATTCGAATCAGAGCAAGAAAAATCGCAGATTCAGAACAGCGCCCTTTGATTTCCGATCGGATTGCTTTTCAATCTACAGGGTTGGGATCCGGTGGAAAGATCTTCGTCATTGGATCAAGAATTCAGGCCAGGACAGAGGCGTGCCGATCGGAAACCTTCATTTCACTCGCCGATGCTGGGATCGGCCTCGCTGGAAGAAGAACGGAGTTTCTTGAGAGCGATATATGAGCGGAACCGTCGGATTCGAGCCAGATCCGTAGCAAAAAGTGACGATCGAACGCTTTTGACGCTTTCTTCCGCTTTTCTTCTCGGATTGGGAAAAGGAGAAACCGAAGCTTGAAAAAAACCCCTAAAAAAAGCCGGAGAGAGAGAGAGGGAGAGAGGGAGAGAGGGAGCGATTTATAGAGAAGATTTTCCTGGAGAATAGTAATATGATACTCAGGCTGCTTGTGAAGCTTGATACGCTGGCGCTCATATATTGTACACGTGGCATATATTAACTCAGATAAAACTAACTTGATTGTGAATCCTGCTGTCGCCAATTTATGAGATTGGTTGAATAGTCCTAACTTCTAATTCATCGACACTTGTTTGTGAAAATAGCACCGTTGAACTTTTCATTTTTAACCGTCCAATAAAGATCCACCAATCTGACAGTCAGATAATAAAATTAGCCTAACTTTTGGTTCATGATATATCTAGATTAGGTTCCTTAATTGGAATGGTTTAGTTTGACTTCTTGTATGCCATGCATGCAATTTCTAAGTGCCTGCGCATCATCCGTCACAGTGGCAGAGTATCAAAGTTTTTCTCTTTACTAAATGTGGATATCTGCGGCAGGTGACTCGACTCTTTAGTTCGTCGCGATGAACATATCTTGATTGTATGGTTTTACCGACCTCATTTGAAGAGGGACATTCCAAGAACTGTTATACGGACGCGACATGCCTGTAATCGGGCCCACTGATGTGTACGTGTTGAATCTACTTCGTTTATCCGTTTCACCAGCTCATTTTGTTACATGAGCCCAAAAATGAGGAATCAAATGGGCCAGACCACTGCAAACAGGGGGTATTTGAATGTCCGCCGTTGAAACTTTCTTTTGTGTGAGGTAATTTTGCGTCATACTGATATTTGTGCTTTTCCTTCGTACCTGTGGGGACCTTACAAACGAGTTAGGGAGCATACAAACATCCCGGTGGGGCCAGGAATGTTTCAACGGTGGACGTTTCTGTCCGCATGCATTCTTTCGTGGAGTGGGGTCTACTTGACTTTTGGATCATTCCCTTAACAAACGAGCTGGTGAAAGTAATGGACGGAGTAGATATCACACTGACATCTCAGTGGATCCCACAAGGCTCATGTTAACCAAGTCCGGTTAAAGGCAGCAGCGTCCTTTTTAAAACCAACGATAGTTGTTTTTATTTTTCTTTTTCTTTTTTTTTCTTTTTTTACGCACGCATACACACCCCCACACACTTACACCGTAGCAGGATTTTACAAACCATTGATACTCGAATACTTTACCGGGTGTTGTTGAAATTCCTGAGAGTCTAACAACCTGAGCAAGAGTAAGTATCATGAACCAATGATAATTGTTCTTGTCAAGTGTTAGCCGTCCAAAGCTGGCCCCATAACATGAATGGTCTGAAATTTACTTTTTGGTAGGCTCATCTAAACCATAACGGATCGTTTAACACCGTGGATCGGAGGGGGTTTCAAATCCCCTTAATCTTAGTTGTTTGGGAGCATAAAGTAACTGGGGTTTCAAATGCAAAGGGTTTCTAATCTCTACTTGGGGCATGCAATTCACATAAAATTATTTCAATAGTTGAATGTGTAACATGTGTATCACTGTATATTATTATTTTATTGGACACATGGCCTATTAATGATGATCAACACCGTTTATATATTGTCCATGTAAATCAGCATTGTTCAAATATTGTCCATACTAATTCAGAATTAAAAATCAATGGTTAGTCACTCAAATATGACCTTGTGCTTGCAGTCAATCCAAGGCTTGAAATGTCATCATTTTCAAGCAAAGTATGTATTTCAACATGCTTATCACAACCATCGTATCAAAAATGATATATCTCACTAAATAGAGATATTAAAATTGATTTAGTAATTAAATTTAAACCCTCAATATTTATGCATAGGGATTTTACGTTAAAGTTGATTTGTGCTCAGGGTATGAAATACACTGAGAGTATTGCAAATCCAAGGGGTGTCCAATTAAAGAAGTTTTGAGTCCGGGATTTCCAAATCCACGCTCCCAAGTAGGTGCTAATAAGCTCATGAGTCATGAGAGGTGCAGCTACTGCGGCCATGTATATAGGTAAACCTGACCATTTAAGAGGTAGGTCTCAAACAGCTCTGGCCGTACATGGGCCCATTCTGTCACTGTATCCACTTGGACCTTCTGTTCAGGCAGCTCATGTTAGGATGTGAGCTCAAAATGCAGGTAGGTTCAAGACTTTTTTATTTTATTTTATTTAAATCTTTTACACATGTAACCGCCACATACTCATGCATGCCATAGTGGAATTTCACCACCTATGAGTTTCGAACCCAAGACCTTGTGTTGAAATTCCACTGAATCTACCACTCGGGCAAGGACTGGAACCCAGGCAGATTCAAGACTCAAGTGGACCACACAACAAGCAACCGTACTAATTGAATGCCACCATTGAAACCTTCTAACGCGCACATAATTTGCAGGATGAGGCTGATATTTGTGTTTTCACCTTATGAACAGTTTAGATGGCATATAAACAGTACTATGGGATAAGATTTCAATGGTGGGCAAGCTAAGTCACGGACTAGATGATATTGCCAACACCACCCAGTGGTGGTGTGTGATGATTTAGGCGCTGTGGTGCTACTTTGATACATGTGTTTTATATCCGTGTTGCTCATCTGAGCTTATTTTAAAGTGTGTTTTGCCGGGTGAATAAAAAAATGAAGCTAATGGGCCAAACTACTGAAACCAAGGGTGATTATACACCCATCATTAAAATTTTCTCAGGGTGGGTAGCAAAACTTTTGGATCAAGCTGATATTTATAATTTTCCTTTATCAAATACTCTTTAACCTTATTAACAGATTTGATGGTAAATAAATATTAATGTGGGCCCTAGAAAGGTTTCAACTGTTGGGGTTATTGTCCCAATTGTTTACATGGTGTGATCCTCTTGAACCTCGGATCTACTTCAATTTTGGTTTGATGCCATAAAATAAGTTGGATAAACAAATGGATGGCGTGGATATAAAAATTTATACATCATGGTGGGTCTAACAGCAACACTTGGCTATGTAATTAGCGTCCGGGGGAGGTGTAGCTCAGCTGAGTTATCAGGAAGCCTATTAGATAAAAAAATTAGCACCATAGACAAGTCAATACAACGCACTTTTTTTAATTGCTACCCGAGGCTAAAGATAATTTTTAAGGTACTGACGTTAGTTTATGAATGAAAATACCCCTACCTATTAGTAAAGTAGTTAGAAAACAGAAGTGGTATTTTTATTTTTTTAAATTTGACCATGCGAACAAAGGTTTATTTTGGTATTTAAAGTTTTTTTTATTTATTTATTCAATGGAAAAATGAGAATAATACATTGGGTCTATACGATGCAAAATAGATACAGTGGTTCAGTAGCGAGATAACTAGGTAATGAAGTGATGTCTTTAGATTTCGTGGGTCCCATCAAGATGTATGTGTTTTATCCACATCATACATCTATTTGGAGAAATCATTTTAAGGCATGGGCCAAAAATGAAGCAAATCCAAAGCCCATGTAAACCCCACCATAGAACAGTAGAGAGAGTGGTGCCTCCTTTAACTCCTCCTTAGCCCACAATGCTGTTTTTCTGAGGCCAAACGTGTCTACAAGTCAACACAGAGTGGGTCCTTACTCTTATCCGGGTGGTAGACTCCTTGGAGTTTCAACACCGGGTCAAGGGTTCGAGAACCAATAGTGGTGAAATCCTACTGTATGCGTGTGGCGTGAGTGTGTGGGGTTGTGTGTGCGTGTGTTTTTTTCTAAAAAAAAAGTCAACACAGACATGGATGAATGGAAAGCACGAATATCTGCTTGATCCAAACTTTTGTGGCTTTAGAAGTTTGTAAGTAGGCATTTAATCCCTACTCTATCTGCTTGATCCAAACTTAGGTTTCTCTACTTATGCCTTAAAATAGTACGTCCAAATGGGTGGACAGTCAGGACACAGTACATACACCTTGATGGGGCCCAAAAGTCCTGATGACATCACTTCGGCAGCTGTATTGCGACTGAAACAGTCAGTAGCTAATCCGCGTCCATTGGCCACTGCACTGCACACCTGGTTGGTGTAGTTACGTGTCACAGTAGAAGAGTCCGGCAGTCCTCGTGCCCTGGTACCATGGAAAGAAGATTAAAGCTCGTGGGCCTAGTATCTACACCGCCTATTCATTTGATAAGATCATCTTTGTACATATAGTCAAAATATGAGTATATCCAAAGCTTGAGTAGACCCATCACAAATAATAGCAGGGACGATGATTCCTACCATCCAGACATTCATGTGGCTTATTATAATGTTCTTTGTACATACAATCTTATCATGAGTTCGTACAAAAGATGAAGAGAAAAAATAAATATCAAATTAATCCAAAACTCATGTGATCCGATAAAATTTGCATGGCAAACCTTAAAACTCACACTACTTTCTCCTGTGGTTCACTTAATTAATGAATATTTTATTTTTCGACTCAGTCCGTAGAATAATCTCTTAAAATGGATAGACAATTTGAATATAACACGTACCTTACTTTATAGTAGGCTAGAAAGCTTAGTGACGTAAATACACCATCGAGTTCGATCGGTACACCAGCAAATCAGCTTTCGACTTTTCGAACTGTCTAACGTTCTGACGATGAAAGAATGGGTGGATGCTAATGGAAATCGAGGTGGGCCCCACAGAGGTTTTGGTTACAGGAGCTTCCCACATTTGAAATCCGTATCCCATTCGTGGAGACGTGGTGGCAGACGTATGGAATGCAAGAGTGTTGCTCGACGGACATAATACACATTTGAAACGTGGAAGGCACTAGCAAACAGTAATGCGTGTGGGAGGAAAGCTACTGGAAAGAGAAATTGGTTTTTAAGGCTGAGCTGGCATTACCCATGTTCACGTCGGAGCTGATGTGACAAGGATTACTAATTCCATTGACATTACGCCACGTGTCGTTATCAGATTTATTATTATTATTATTTTTCCGTTTTCACATTGACTAAGACCGGCGTGAAAATTGAATATCTCCGGCTTTTCACGGATAACGTACGTTAGCAACACGAGAAAGGCTACGGCTACTTCTCCTGTGTGATTTTGTGACACGTGTGAGAGATATGAGCCACTCAGTAACCGGAGCCCACCTTCAGAATGCCTTGGGCGCGGATTGGGTGACACAAAGATAACAGCTTAGTGGGTGAGGCCCAGACTGTGGGACCCACCTTGATGTATCTGTTGTATATTTAGGTCGCCCATCATTTTGCCCGATTATTTTTGGGCATGGCTCAAAAATGAGACAGCTGGAATCTCAGGTAGGTCACATCATAAGAAAACAGTGGCAATGACTGGGATAAAAGGAAAATACAAATAGTAGCTTGATCAAAAGTTAGTAGCTTGATCAAAAACTTTTGTGGCCCAAAAAGTTTTTGACGGTGGAAATTTAAGCCCTGCTGTGTGGGCCCCATCATGATGTATGTGTTTCATCTAGACCGTCCACCCATTCTTCTAGACCATTTTATGGTATGAGCTAAAAAATGAGGTTTATCTAAATGTCTAGTGGACCGCACAGTGTTGATTGAATACCCACCACTAAAAACTTCTTTAGGGCCACAAAAGTTTTAAATAAAGCTGATATTTTTTTCCCTTCATCTAAGTCCGTATGATTTAATCAATAGGTTGGATGTCAAAGAACCATTACAGTGGGGCCCAAGAGGTTTTTAATGGACATTCAATCACTACTATTTTCCCATGGTGTGGTCCCCGTGAGATTTATATATAACTCAATTTTGGCATGAAGAACTAAAATTATCTTTCAAAATGGATGGTCGGTGTGGATAAAACACATACATCATTTTGGGGTCCACATAGCACCGACCAGTAGCCACCTGGTTGGTGGCAGCGTCACCAGCCAAACCGCGTCCTCTTAACTTGACACGACTCATTTCATGGCATGTTTAGCCATTGATTTGAACCTTTCCTTCATTTATTATATTATGATGGCAAGTCATGGGCTGATCGAATTATTTTAGCCACCTGATCAATGCCAAAATAAAAATGGACGGTCAATATAAAGTGGAGAGCGAAAATAGTTTCAATAGTAATTTAAAATGTCTATTCAGTAGATCCAATCTTAAATTGCCTACCATCCCATAGAAGCACTTTGATTTCGTGATGCTAATCATTTCTCTAAATGTCTTGGATGGATGTAAAAGATGGGCCATCTTGGATGGGTGAGGTTGACCCTACTGGTCTGATTATTTTTCTTTCCACCAGCCCCCACATGAATGAATGAATGGCCTAGATTGATCAATGGCCATAGCACGTGTTACTTAAAAATTTGTGGGACAACACTAATAATCCATTAAGGTTGCAGTCTTGCACAGCTACATGTGCAAACGTTTGATACCACCGACAAGGAAAAATTCAAAGGAACAAATCAAAAGTAAAAGATAAAAAAAAAAGCCCAGAGATTTACATGGTTAAGCGCTATGCCTATGTGCATAAGTAACAACACAGATTTATTCTCTACTAAAAAGGAGAAAACATAATTGCAAGGCTTACTATCACTTGTACTGTACAAGAAATCTCTTAGTCAATAATCTCATAGAAAGAAACCTAAAAAAGATGATCCTCTCTCTGCACTAAGCCAACGAAAAGTCATATGCTAAACAAATTTTTTTCTTACAATAAGCTTTATTGGCATTTCCATTGTGCTGTCATTGGTTTGAATATCACCATTAATGATAATCTCTTGAATATAATGATACCAAATATCGATATATTTGGATCTTATGTGGTAGATTTGATTTTTAACCAAATGCAAAGCACTTTGGCTACCACGATAAACACAAATCTTCTCACATTTCATACTAAGTTCATTGGCTAGGTCTTTTAACCATAAAACATATTTTACAGTTGTTGTAGCAATCATATACTATGCCATATTGGTGCATAAAGTGATTGTCAATTATAACATTGATTTCTAACTGATTGAACCATATGCAATAGTGAAAGTACACAATTTGTATTAGGTATTCTCTTATCCAAATCACCGGCAAAATCAGCATTTACATATGATATTGTTTTTTCTATCACTATTCTTGTCAAACACCAATGGGTCGCTTGGCACCATAGATTTAGGGGGATTGGAGGGTATTCCAAATTTATTTCTCATTTAGCAAAGTGGATTGGAGGGTATTCTAAATCTAGGGGATTTCAAATAATCACTTTTGATGAGTTTTGCAATCCTTCCCTTTTGCTTGGATTACCAATCCTCTTCCATTTTTACTCATTTTTTTAGGTACGAGAGTCGTATGTGTAACATATGTGTCACTAGGCTACTAATCTATTGTACATGTGACCCACTAATTAATGATATCCTAAAATAATTAGATTATTAATTACAATACTAAAATTACAATAATAGAATGATTTGAGTAGTCCAAACATTACGCATGTAAATTCAACAGTTAAAAAATGTTGGTTAGTCACTCAGTTGTGATCTTATGCTTGTGGCTCATCCGGTGCTACAGATTTTATCATTTTTGTGAAAGTAAATATTTCAATAGGCTTACTATAATCATTGTGTCAAACATCACATATGTACACTAATTAGGGATATTAATGTTGATTTAGTAATTAAATTTAAACTTTTATAAAAATACCACATAATTTAAATGCAAAACTATTTTTAGATTACAGGGGATGTCAAACACAACTGGAGCATTCCAAATCTAGGGTATTCCAAATTCAGGGATTGCCAATTATCTAGGTATTCTAAATTTAGGGTGTTTAATTTGGTCTAATATAACATTTGGAGTGTTTTTCAATTAGAGTAGCACTCAATTCACAACTTTTTGGTATACCTTTCCATGATTTTCTGCATACCTACTCACCACATTAATTGCATGTGAAATATTTGGCCATGTACATACCATAACAGACATCATGATATTGATTGTACTAATGTAGGGATCCTATGTCATTTAGTCCCTCTCATCATTTGCACTTGGTGACTGAGCTATCAAAAGTTTCAAATGAACAACAAGAGGAATAACCACTAACTTAGAGTTCTTCGTGATGAACATAGCCAAATCTTCTCAATGTAATTGCTTTATAATAAATACAACTTGTTCACCTTTTCTATTTTTGTATATTTTCATAACGAGGATTTTCTTCACAACACCCAAATACTCCATCTCAAACATCCCATTGAGTCGAGATTTTAACACATTGATTTTAGACATATCTTTCGCATATTTTATGTCAACAGAGAACCCAAGGGGACATTCTAGACATCAAGTAGAGACATGAGGGTGTAGAGAGAGTCTAAGGAGCCAGAAAGGTTGTTTAGGACGCGTCTGAGGTTCCTAAATGTCCAAAAAATACTTAACCATGACAAGGTATTGCTAACCTAGGAGACTAAATCGCCCACTGAAGAAACTATTGAAACAAAGAGTAGGGTTAGAAGTAGGGATTTCTGACCATCCTTTTTGTAAAAAAAAAGAAGGGTGTTTGGTCTCTCATTTTTCTTCTTACATTTCGATTCCAATTGTAATCCACCCCACACATTGCAAAGTCCATTCACAATATTGTTTTATTTTATTCCGCAATATTTTTCATATTACTTTCTCTCTTTAAAAATAAAAAAAATAAATTATTTGCCTGCTCGGAGTTTTAAACTTTGTGAAGCAAGGTTAGGTGTTGTTTATTATCTTTTTATTTCCCCATATCTTAAATTCTACGAAGAAAGGCTATATATTTTATTTATTTGACTGTCCAAAGTCTTAAATTCTATGAAGAAAGGTTAGGTGCTTTGATATTTTATTTGCCTACTCTAATGCTTATGCATTTTGCGAAGCATGGCCAAAATAGTAACATCAAAAATTATGTTAAATTCCTTAAAAAAAAAAAAAAAAAAAAACCAAAATCCCATAAACTAGGGTTTGCACATTATGCAAGCAAAATGATGCATAACCTCTTCCTTCATTTTTCTGTCAAACAGGCACAAAGCAAAGGAGTCACTCTAGTTGGGGAATCTCATGATTACCCCAAACTGGAAAATAATTTTATGTTTTTTAGTTGGTCGTAGATTTTAAGATTCATTTGGTAAGTGACGACCCTAGTTAAGCATTTCCAATTTTAGTCTACTCCATACCTCATTAGTATTGAACGAACAAAATAAAAGTAGAAAACAAGGGTGTACGCGCTAAATCATCGCAGAAGCGTTTACAATTCATTACTTAAATTACCCTTCATATGATGAATCACAACTTTGAAACTTACTCTACACTACTTTCCAAAAATACAGTGCTAATAAAAGTCTAGCTTACAAGACTTTATACCATTGAGAAAGTTCTTCTTATGTAACATGACAAATCACGCTTGCTCACATGGCTCAAATGCATGTGGTACAAAAGTATTTTATTTGCATCACTTGACATGGTCATTACTGCTACACCTAAAGATATACTCCCTAGATACTCATATAGGTTGTCTACTTTCTTTCATGTCATTATCAGTTTCCTTTTTAAACTTTCATTATGTAAGTTTCTTAGTTTGTCAATGATGTGTGATAGGGTGTCTTGAGTTGGTTGAGCCCCCATTGAAAGATATTGAAGACCAAAGACTCAAATAATTGAAGAATCAAGACTTGAAGATAACAAGTAAATTGAGATGCCTTAATGATTTTACCCCTAGACCTCTTTAGTTTCAAAACAACCCGCCTCTAGTGTTAGTGTACTTATTTGCACATATGTTTGTCAATCACGTGACTAGTTGTGTCAAGTAGTCGAATGAGTCCTTTGCAAATGAAGACCAACGATGCAATTGAAGTAGAAGCTCGAGCTACAAAGTCAGATTTCAAAGAGGCTTCTACGATCAGAATCTTGCCTATAGATGACTCAAACCTAAATAGAAAAACTGACTTAGGTCATCTATTCAAAGCCAACTCCAAGTTCATACTTTCTATCTTACTAGTATTGGCTTTGAGAAAGTTTAAGTTGTTGAATGAATCATAAGACAAAGAATTAAAACAGGAAAATTAGTCTGAGTTCGGTAGGAGAAGGTGCCACCGAATGGTACTTTTAGTAGTACCGAAGATACCTTCTGTACCACCGAAAGTGCCCAAAACATTCTAGCAGCCTTCATAGGAAATTCGGTATCGCCAACTTGAATTTTGGTACCCCTGACTCCTACCGATGTACAAATTTCGGTGCCACCGAAAGCAGTAAAATTCATCCAACAACTTCAGGATTTAATTCAGTACTACTGAGTGATATTTCAGTGCTACCGAAGGTTCACTTGGTAGAACCAAGAACTAGCAATTTTATATCCATTGAGACATTTTCTCTATAAATATATGACCCAGAACTTTGTGGAAAGCATGGATTAAGGCATTTCAAAGTCTCTAGGTTGTCCCAAGCTCAAATCAATCATCATAAACTCTATCCATATAAGATTCATTACTCTATTTATTATGATTCATCACTCATGAGCATTCAAAGCTCTTATTTATGAAGAATATGATCTTAAGCCTTCACTAGAGTATTGAGACCAAACCTATAGGTATATCCTTAGTCTCAACCATACTCTAATGCATCTATCGATTGAATCTCTTAGGAAATTCATTTATAATTTTCATTAGAGATTCAACCAACTCCCATTACCTTGGTAACCTTTATACAAACATCATGTACAAGGTTCTTGATCATGAAGTTGAAACAACAGGTAAACTACAACATAGTGATTGGGGGAGCATCAGAAAGCTGATTCAAGAATGGAAGAGTAAAGATCGAGCAACCCAAGATAAGCTACAAGAGAGGACTGATTCTAACAAGTTTCATTTTTAATTGTTCAAAGTTTAGCGTCTATCCTCATGTAGGATTGATGCTAAGAGTTTGCTATTAATAAACTCGTGTAGGTTCCTAGTGTGGGACCTTGGCTGGTGTGCCTAAACGAAGGTACCTTATGTAGGACCTTGGCTGGTGGGCCTAAACGTGGGTGCCTTATGTGGGACCTTGGCCGGTGAGCCTAAATGTAGGTGCCTAATGTGGGACCTTGGTCGGTGTGCCTAAACGTAAGTTATTAGTGTAGGACCTTTGCTCGTGTGAAGAACATAAATGGTTGAGTCCTTTGTGTAGGACTGTAAAGGTTAATGGTGAACCTAATTTAAAACCATTTATAGTGAAATCCGACGCACTCTAGGAGAGAATGTGGTTGTCGGGAGTGGAGTAGGCAAGTAGCCGAACCACTATACATGCTTGTGTTTATAATTATCATTTATGCATCTGTTTAAATTATGTATATGATTTGAATGCTTAAATTATATATGAATGTTTAGATGAATGCCTAAGATTGATAGGTAACACATTCTATACATACATGTTCACTATGTTATAGGCTAGTCTCTTACTTTACATATCTTGAGTAGCCTATGTGATTGGAACCTTTACTAGCTTGGAAGCCTTTAGAGTTATATTGTCTTTCTTGCTTTAAACTGAAGATTTGTTTAAGTCAGGCAATTAGGAGTTTCTAAATAGGCATAATATCAGAAAATTCCTATTCACCCCCCTCTAGGACATTGTCTCATATTCATTCTTTAGTATCAGTGGTATAAACCATAATTTCTATTAGTATTAGAGAGGTTCCTCTAGAAAAAAGTCTAACCTAGAGGAAGATCTTAACTGAAGAAAGAATTATGGGTGAAGGAGAGGGACCATCCGTCTCACGCTCACCCATCTTTAATGGTACAAACTATGCATACTGGAAGGCCAGAATGATATATTTTCTCCAAACTTTAGATGATGATGTATGAGAAATTGTTGAAAATGGATATATTGTACCTACAGAACAAATTGTTCTTGAGGATGACACAACAATCACCAAATCAAAATCAAAGGCCAAATGGACCCAGTATGACAAAGAGATAAGGATGTGTGAAGCCAAAGCCATGAATACAATTTGTTCCGAAGTTTCACAGGAAGTATTTCATCAGATAAGTATGTGTGCAAACTGTAAGGCAACATGAGAGTTATTGGAAACTACCCATGAAGGAACGAACACAGTAAAAATGTCAAGGCTTCAACTCCTAACATCTCAATTTGAACACATAAAGATGGAAGAAGATGAGACGTTCATGGAGCTTTTAACAAGATTAAATGGTATATGCAACTCCATGGGAGGACTTGAAGAAAGAATTCCAGTAACCAAAATATGTAGAAAAATTCTGAGATCCCTATTGGAACGTTTTAACTCCAAGGTCACTACTATTGAAGAATGTAGAAATATAGAAGAAATGAAGGTAGAAGAACTACTAGATCCCTTACAAACCTTTGAATTACACTTCAAACCGTCTACAAAAACTAAGAACAATTTCCTCAAAATTATCAAAGACATGAACATAATCGAGGAAGATGAAAATGAAGATGAAGATGTTGATAAAGGAAGTAGCTCTATTGGCTCAACGATTTTAAAAAAAAAAATTCTTTGACAAGAACCATGGGAGATCATACAATAACAAAGGAGTTCAACTGAACCACAGACGCCAAATAGGTAAAACCTTTAGGAAGTCCAAAGAACTCCAATGTTATAATTGCTAGAAATATGGTCATATATCCACTGAGTGTCCATCCAAGCTATTACAACCATATGGGATGACACAGATAAATCCAATTATGAAAGCAATGAATCCAAAAGTGAAGATGACCAAAAGTCACTAAAAATACTTATGGCATCTACGACTACAGTCATTCCCAAACTGAAGAAGAAAATAGAAGAAAAATATATGAATATGAAGGATGAGAGCCAAATGTGCAGTCTATTGGCTCACATTATATTATCCCCTCAAGAATATTGAGAAGCGACCTCAGTGGTCCACTTGAGCTGAATCGACATATCTAAGGATCATGCCTTCCATATAAACATTAGAGTCAAATCAAAGGATTAAGCCTGATGATTGACCAAATCGACGTATCTGAGGATTTCTAGCCTCTAAACATTTTTTTTGTGTTTTCATTAAGATCATATCATGAACACAATGTATATTAGGAAAATCTGTTATAGTAACTTCTGAGTTCAAGGGATACTTCGGTACCACCGAACTTACCTTCGGTACTACCAAAATCGAACCGCATCAAGTTACTTAAATCCCTCACTACTCAGTTCTGTTTAGACTATCACCTCTCTTGGTTCTTCCCAAGTTCAGTTGAAGGGCGGTGCCACCATAATCAGCAAAGTCTAAGGTATTTCCTAGTGCTTTCTCTTTACATCTCAAAAATTAGGATAATTTTCCTTAGGTTTGACTTCTCTTGATAGGTCATTGTCATTCCACTTCATTTTCCCAAATGGAGTCATTACTGCCTAAAGAAAATAGATCCAAGATAAAGCATGACAGAGAAGATTCAACCAGAACTAGGCAAAAACTCTGCGTTCCAAAGTGTGGACGATTTTCTAACCATTCATCTAGACTATAACGCCCGTGAAAAATTCGTACTTGGGCTCGAGTACCAACTCGACCCGAAATCACGTAGAATTAATTTCCATGAAAATTAAGCGTAAGTTAGCTAGCGCAACTTTAGAGTAGCTGGGAAATAGTCCCTGATCACTTTAAATACGTTCTACAAGACCCAAATCGAGTAGAACAAACAACTCTACAATACTCTATAACCTCGGATCAAACTCTAAGCGGGTTTGTCCTCTGGACCACTTTGAATTCTTGTATTGGATTTAGACCGCGCGTCGAAGGTCCGATACCTCCTATCTTAGACTGTTAGAACCGCCCAGCTGGACTTGACAATCATCTCAAAAATCAAGTCAAACCGATAATCACAGACTATTTCGTTGAACCCGGACTGAAGAGACCGCGAATAGGGACAGATTTGGAATTTCAAATTCAAATCTGGCACACGACTTGACGCGTCAGTATTAAGTGTTCTGACCGTCGGAATTCATACAGATTACACCCTCGGATCAAGAAAAATTTCTATTTATTATCATGAGACTTTCAGCCCTGATCTACGTGCGGTGACCGCTGAACTGAAACTGGTCCGCCACGTGCGATCTGCGAACCCTGCCAGACTGAAAACTTAATACGAGCTACATCTGGTACACATGAGCTTAAGTCCGATCGCAATCGACCAGGGGACCACCAGAAAGCAGCTTTTGAACCGAAACAACCCCGAAATGGATAGGCACTAAGTAAACTTCGTTCCGGAGCCTATTTTCGGCGTTTTTAAGCTTATAAAAGGGGTTGAAACCCTCATTTCCCTCTTCCATCCGCAAATTGCAAATCCTAGGAGAAAAGGAGAGAGAGTTTGAGAGAGAGATTGGAAGGGATTTTTTTCGCTTCCGAGCCACCGATTGCTGCTGCTTCAGCACCTCTTCCCAATCACCTGGCTGGTGATTTCTCCATTCTTTCAGGTACAAAACAACCATAGAACTTGCTGATTTAGGGTTTATCCAGATTTAGGACGTGTTAGCTAACGTATTTCGTAAATTAGGTTGTCCTACTGCCGTAGACGAAGCGTACACACTCCGTTCAAAATCCCGCATCCGTAAGAGACTAGGTGAGAATTTTAGACGCTTTGATTGACGGTTTACAACGCTTTCAATGTCGTTTAATAGTAGATTATCGACGGCATCGCCGTTTGACATGTACAACATGCTCTCCGTTTCCTGTTTCGTAAATTAACGAAGAATATGAGATTTAGGGCGTTTTAGTCATTTGTAGGAAGTACGGTCTACATGCATATTTTGCTGACGTGATTGACATGGTTTGTTGTCGCATTAGGGAGTTAGGAATGCTTGCATAATCAGTTTGGCGAAGAGATTCGCCTAGTTGCACACTTTGGGTCGACATACTATATGTAGACTTAAGTGTGTAGTGTATGTGTTTGTATAAATGCTTGTATTAGTATGTATTGAATTAAATGATGTTATGTAGTAGTTTGAGATTGATTTCTTGGTTAACATGCTGACCTAAATGATTTCCTACATGTCGACCGTATGCATGATTCTATTACATGCGTGGAATGTATGTGTTTGAAGATTTGCTTAAGTTGAATGTTATAACATGTGTTAACATGCTCACATGATTGTATTTCAATTCCAATACCTTTGCATATATTGCTAATGTGATTTCATAGATGTGTGGGACTAGACTTAGTCCAGGCAGTCGGTAACCGAGCGAATTCGTGGCTGACTGGTCATAGCCACAAACGACGCGTCGATGAACGTGATTCATGTTTAGAGTTGGCGGCAGTGGTTAGGCCACGCGAAGTGTTTTACGCACTTCATGTCGTTCGACTTGAGATGCGATCGCACTAGTCGAGCCCGTCAAGTAACCCGACTGGCCGATGTATGTTTACCTTGTATGTGTCATAACTGCTTGAACCTAGGGTACTAAACTTACCATTGTAAACCCTGTTAACCATGGTACCTTGATCCATGAAGACTCATGAGCCAGGCATGGTGGTATGGGACACCGTGGTCGAGCTGTCGGCCTACGCTGGGGCCACAAACCTCCCCGTAGTAACCAGTGAGCACCTAGACTCGTGAGCAGATTATGGTGGTATGGGACACTATATTCTAGCTGTCGGCCTACACTGATCAGGCGACGAGCCCTTTGTAGTGACCGCGAGCGTATTCTGAGTCCACGGGAGGCGACGACCCTTCCGTTGCAGTAGAGTACGGTAGGCCTGTATTGATAAGGTGATGGGGGAGCGGTGCAACGAGTGCGAGCAACAGCCCTTGCAGTGACCTACGAAATATACATCGTATGAGATTACTAGGAGTGACGACCCTAGACAGGATCTGTGTTGGGATTGATACAAGGGAAGTACCTTAGTTTCCCAATCTTGCTGTTTGAATGGACTAATAACAACTTGGAAATCATATCACCATAGCATTGCATGTGCCTAGAAGATATGGAGCACTCTAGGGAGTGTGGCATGCCGCGGTCGTAAGATGTTGCCGCATGAGGGTGATCGTCGGTGAGGGCATACATCATATCATATCATCTTGCATTAACAACAGTATTAGGATTGTCTGATTTACTGCTTTACTATTATCGCGTGATTGAATTGTGAACATGCTAATCTTTGCTCTATGACTCCACTGAGTTGATCACTCATTTCCACGTTACGGGATGGTGTTTGCAACACCCACCAGACCCTGTTGTAGATGCAGGTGAGGTCGAGATCCAAGAGGTGGAGCTAGAGATCGACGAGGACCAGGACGAGTTCTCGTATATGCAGTATCACGACGGCTTTCCGTAGGCGACCTGGATCGAGGGGACATCAGTGGGACTATTTTGAACATTATTTTTTGTTTATGTATATGTATATGAGACTCAGAGATGTAGTCATACTTTGGAGACAGATGAGATTTACTTTGTTTTTCCGTACAGTGATATATACATTGTTTAGTCTTCCGCTTGCTTTTATCACTGGATCTGAAGTATGAATTGCAGTTTTGGTATACTTTTACTCATGTGAATGCTTTAAATCAGACAACACTGAATCATAACCATTTTTTGTTGCATAAGTGACGGTCTGGAACTCGGGAGTTGAGTTTATACACGACCCCCGATTTTCAGGGTGTTACATAGACCCTCGTCCTCTTCAATTCCTGACTCCGTTAGTCCCATTGCTGATAGATTTTTGAAGAGAAGGATTGTATGTGAAAGAAGAGTAGATGTGAAATGTCTTGAAAATTTTAAAGTTCAGGAAATTCTTTCACAACAAGGATGGCTGCAAGTTCTGTCTTTTGGAGATCTAGTTAACAAAACCTTAGTCCAATCATTCTCATCTCATTGCACTCTATCTAAGCATTTTGAAGTTGACTGCGATGGTTGAATAGTTAAAATCACTCCATGTCTGGACTAAATTCTTATGCAATGGGAAGAATGTACCTTGGCATCAAAAAAACGCATTACGGGCCACAAATATGTCCCATGGTTATTGTATAATCCATCTGATTCATATTTCTAAAATATATCCTAGATGCGGAAATCATACTGAGCTTACACCATTCATGGTGGAGACCCTATATCACATTGGTAAAGGGGAACCATTATGCCTGCCTACTTTAATATACGATGAAATAGTTTTAGGATTTGAGTCTAACTCCATAACAATACCTTTCGGATATTTGCTGTGTAAGTTGGCCCATCAATGTGGGTTCAAGGTGCCTGAAGGTGAGTCGATATCAGCACCAGAAATCAATATGCATAATATTAGGAAAATGAATCTCTCTTCTATCCATGAAACTGATAATCCAATAGAAGAAGAATTTCTAGACAAGGAAGATGAGACAGTACAAGAAGGCTCAAATACTCATCTACGAATCTTTGTTCTTATAACTTTTACTTCACAGAATGATACTCTCGTACAAAATTTGGAGGAACAATCAAGACTTGGTGAGATGATGAAGTCAATGGAAGAAAAGCTCCACTTCCTCCAATAGTCAGTGGAACAGATTACGGCATCTCTGTCATACCCCCAAGAAGATACTGCTGATGAACTTTCCTAGATCAACTGTGTATCAGGATCATTTTTTTAGATTTATTTTTTTATACTATACTTTACAGTTGAAATTGCTTTTGGTATATTAATGCATCAATCATCCATTTCCTTAATAAATAATTTTTCAAGAAAATTAGAGGACTCCAGTCATTTGTTAGATATGTAGTTGGAAGCTTATTTTGGAGATAAGTTTATCTGAAGTTGCATATGCGTAACTTAATTCTTGCTTAAATATTTCATCTGCTTCTCTTGGTATATCTGAAAAATATGGAACTTCATATGCATACTTTTGAGATTTGTTAATCCTTCCATTAATATTTTCAATATATGATTACAACACAATAATAGTTAAAGACAAAGGCAAGGCTCCTGCAAAAGGAGAACATTCCACTAGACGAACTAACATTTGTCGTTCTCCTTATTCCAACCTCACTGAAATGGCTATGTCAAACAAAACAATATTTGATAAATTGATTAGATTCCTACTCATCGAACCATATGGGATTGATCTCTACTTAGGATCAATTGGGTGGGACAACCTATTGTACTTTGGAGGAGAGGTTCAATACTACCTCATTCATCAATTCTTAAATTCTTTTCCTGACACTCATGATGATCCTCTACCCATCAACATCAACTTCATGAACCAAACCAAGGAGGTCACTCCTTTGGTGCTGAGTCAACTATTGCACCTCAGAGTAACATAAATACCCCCAAATAATCGTCCTCTCAATCATCTCAGAGTTTGGGGTGAATTAACTCGAGTATTGTGCAAGGTGCCACAATCCCCTAGAACAAATGAAACTTCCTCTCATAATCTCATTTGGACTCAGCCGCCAAAGTATTACATTGTACAAATGCATACCCATGTGAAGCTTTGGAGATATAATGTCACGCTCCAAACCCGAAAATCGGATTCACATGAATCCCGATTGCCGAATCCGGTGTCGACAGTCTCCGTAGTGCCCCATTCTCGGCTCCGGATAATCTAATGCCAGATTCCGACCCTGGGATCCTACAAGGAGGATTTTCAGAATGAATTTTTTTTTTTTTTTTTTTTTTTTTTTTTTTTTTTGTAAAGGAGCATAACCACAGACATAACCAAGTCACAAAACAACATCACCACGTATCCACTATAACAACAATTTTAAGTACAATGCAGAAAGGGAAATACAAGGTGATCAAAAGCTCCAAAAGGTCCTGATGTGCACTCCTGTCTCAGCGCTGCTGTCGTCCAACGCTACCTGCACGCAACTATCGTGCATAAGCTTACAAAAGCTTAGAGGGTGGTGTGAGTGTGTGCGTAAGGCAAACGCCAAGTGTACAGTATCAGAACAATGCGGAAGTACGCGGTAAGTCCATGAATATACCCAGGCTGTGTAATGCAAGGCATGATGCGAGATATGAATGTCATCGGCCACACCGATGCAATGCAAGGCCTACATAGCCAAATGTCATATGCGAAATGCAATCCAAGCAAGTCGGTATTCCTCAAATGCGTATATCAGTACAGTTCCTCTCTGGATATCACCGGGGTCTAATACACTTTGCAGAGACTGCCACCTCCCTAGCTGCACAGTCAAGCAAGCGGATAAGACCTCACTATCCGCCTGACCAGTAGTATGCCAATACCTACCCGGCTCGTCGATAGCGGACTCATTTGCGAGCTAGTCAAACTCAGCCTAGCTTATAGCCCTCTCACTCAAGCGGATAAGGCCACACCCCCTTCCAACCGACCACGACACAGTGGGAGACGCGGCCTACTGGTATTCGGCACTCGGGCGCTCGTATATCCACTCGGTCTAGACGTTGGAGCATCTCCTGGTACCAAAAAGGTTCTGGGACTCTCACCCAAGGACATCCTAAGTGCCCACAGTGCTAGAATAAGTATTTTCGGTATCCAATACGGCCATCCACGATGTACCTGTGGAGCCACGACCCTGATGTTGCTAGGGCGTGCAGTGATCAAGTCATACGTATGCGAGATGCATGAATCACGCTGTCAAAACATGCAGCAATCCAGCGCGTACTGCGCAATCATGTGGGGTGCTCAGTCACCTAACGAGCCCCATAGATGGTCTGCCCAATGGCGTATGCTATGATCAGTCATTACTCATATCAAGCATACATATGATGCGTATGGGCATGAGTCATGAGATTATTCTAAACATGTTATTAGGCAATGAATAGTAACAGGTATGGACCTATCAATGGGCCCTAAAGAGAATTACAATGCGGACATTTAACCAACATCGTACATACAATGTGGACGTCAAACCAACATTGTTTCCCAGGCACGGCCTGCCATAAATATCCTTTCACGAACCGTGAGAAATGTACATTGCAATGAACCCTAAGTACATTCGTTTAGGCCTCGATCCCTGGGCCTTAGGTATATTAAATGGGTCGTATTACATAGGCCCCACATTCACCAAATGGTTTGCATTAATGGGCCTCACCAATGAGCCTTATGTACATTGCAATGGTCATAACTCATGAGCTTTAAAATACATCAAAATGGGCCTTACATTCATTAAACGGGCTGTTCTCATGGGCTTTAAATATACCAGATGGGCCACACCAAATAAGAGTGGTGAAAAGACTTCTGAAATTAAAAATTCCTAAGGCCCACTGTGACATATGTTTCTCATCCAACCTATACATAAACTATCATAATGATAGATGAAGTGGGACACAAATATCCACTTAATGGAAAGCTACAATGCCCCTTAGATATTTTTGAACGATGGGTGTCATTGACCATTGCCTAAATGGTGGGGTCCATTTGAATTTCAGCTCTGCCTCATTCGGTAGCTCATGCAATGAGCTTTCAAATGGTTGGGATGGTTGGATGCAACACACGCATCATGGTGGGGTCCACACACCTGGCCAACCAATGGATGAACGGTTTGGAGGGTGGGCCTACTGGCCGTCCAGCAACTGACTGGACGGCTTACCCAAATACGGTGGTTCCCACCGTCCACGGTGGTGGACGGTACCAATACCACACATACATCAATGTGGGTCCCATGTGAGGCCCACCACAAGGTTCTATGCCATCCTACCCGTTGATAAGGTCACTCAGACCTGGGTGTGGAGGAAGAAAATAAATTTCAGCTTAATCCAACATTTCTGTGGACCCCAACAAGTTTTAATGGTGGAATTCAATTCACACTGTTGCTCATGGTGTGGGCCGCCTGAGTCACGGATAGACCTCATTTTTGGGGACGACCCACCTCAGAGGGTGGGCCTCCTCATGGACGGTGCAGATACAAAATATACATCATGGTGGGGCCCGCCCGTGGAGCCGTGGATGGCCTGGCGTCCGCCGACCGCCCGCCGCTGGGGCGTCTGACATGGGCAGAGGCAGCAGCGCCTCTGCTGCTCGTTTTTAAAGAAAAAGAGATTTGGGAAGGAAGCGGTTTTTCCGCAGTTTTTCGCCTGTGGAGCCCACTAAAATGAAATCTGCTCCGGCCATTACGATCAGTGGCCCGAGGCCGTCCAAATGAGTCCAGAGTTTGAATTTTTTTGATGCATGGAAGTGAAATAAACTAAGAAAGTGATATTTGAATGGTAAAGGTGCGACCTTCGACGCTATGGCCCACCAGGTGATTGGATCAGCTCCAAACTTCTACCCAACGGCTACAATGCCGTGGGTAAGAGGATGGGCGGCTCAGATCGGATATAAGCATCAGGGTGGGGCCTATGCAAGAAGGCCACCCAAATTTTTTTCTTTTCTTCTTTCCTTCTTCCCTTTTTCTTTTTCTTTTTCTTTTTCTTCACAGCGTCCAGCGTCTGGGACGCTGGACGGTTAAATAAATTTATTTATTTATTATTATTTTTTTTTATATATGGTAGGCCCTGATGAAGTGGGCCACCACCTGATGGGCGGCATGGAAATGGTGTGAAAGGTGGGCCCCACTTGGATAACATAAATACATCAAGATGGGATCTATTCAAGTGGGCCATCCCATCCTTTTGTAATGAATAAAATAAAATAAATTAAAATAAAAATAAGATAAAGAGAGAGACATGGAGAGTGGGACATGGCTTATGATGGAGGGTCCCCGTCATTATGGGCCCTCCCTTACATGAAATCATACAACAACGGGCCCCTTTGAACGAAGGACCATCAAAAATGTAAATCAACGGTGGAGATCCATTCTCCACCGTTATGGACGGTCTAGATGACCCTTTTTGAAATGAAATAAGCATCATGATGGGGTCCATGGAGAATGGCCCCATCATGGAATGATCTTGATGATCTAGATGAGCCATTGGCCACATCTTAGGGTCCCAAGTGAGATCCACACCATTGATCGGTGGGCCTCACTTGGTCCACCATAAAAATACATAAATCTGCCCTATAGAAGCACCCACCTCTTGATCTTCTTGGTCCGTTGGATAGCCGGTCACCTAGAGCTTTACTTAGATGGTGGAGATGGGAATTAGATGGCTAGGATGGGAGATTTGGGAGTGGAAAGTGGGCCTCACATATGCACTTCTCTCCATGGGGAGACTTGGACGTTGGGTGCTCTCCCTTGCTTGGGTTGAAGTGTTGAGAAATGAGAGAGAGAGAGAGGTGTGATTAATGAGAGATGGAGTGATGTGAGGTGAGTGATGGGTGAGGTGAGTGATGGGTGAAGTGAGTGATGGGTGAAGTGAGAGGTTAGTTGACTTAGGTGGTTGCTTGTCTTGTGGAGAAAGGAAGCATGGGTGTGTGTGTACTTGACATGAGAGGTGATTGATGGGTGATTGATGGGATTGATGGGACATATTGTAGAGATTCCTTGGGATTTGCAACGCGCGGTGTTTTTGCTCGAACTGAATGTGGGTCCGTATCTCATCGTCTGGGTATCAGATCGGTGTGTGAGTTGCGGCGTTGGAACCGCGGCGACGGTGCGGTCGCAATGATACAAGTCTTGGATTAAACCGGCTCAAATGAATAGGATACGACTTACGGTCGTGCGCAACGTCAACCATAAGTCGCGGATTGCCGGAATCTGACGAGAAGGGTCGCGGGAATCAACGGAACAGTGCGAATTAGGATACGGGTCTTACATATAATCTCTCCATTTGTTCTAAATATCTTGTATGACATCTTTCAGGAGATTAAAATATGCCTACCAACCCTTATCTTGAAACAATTAATCCTAGTTGTCAAGGGTATTCATTGTACTAGCCTTCCCTTCCCAAGTGTTATCTGCAAACTCTCAAAATTCCTTAGCCTTTCATATACGTACGATATGGTATATCCTGTTGTGTGCTTTACCAAGGAAATGCTAATTCGACTAAATGTGTTTGCAACTACATTTAAGGAGAATTAAGAATGCAGGAGCGGTGAAGAAGTTCAAGACACTCCCATGACCACTGGCTGAGACTCTTGTCACACCCCAGTGCCTGTACCAAGTCCATTATTAGTCAGCACTAGGCATCTACTTTGCCAGAATGATCCAGCTAATTAACTTCTTGAAGTGTAGTCAAATATAGAAGCTCACCTCCGGCAATGCGAAAATCGACTCTCCAGGATTGAATTGCATCTTGAAGCTATTCAACATACTGGGGAGCACATCACTGAATTACTTCTGACTCGTCGTTCTTACATCCCTCCATATGAGGGTAGATCATCCAGATAGTTTTTTTGGTGTGTGTTGTTGCTGAATCATAGTACATTTTCTTTTTTAATAATTATGCCCTTAAGGGCTTGTTGGTTTTTTTTTTTTTTTTTTTTTTTTTTTTTTTTTATGATGGATTATTCTACCCAAACTTTGGGTAGTAATTTTAATGCATCTATGATGCTATATTTATGCTCATGTTGGCTATACTCTTTCATGGTTATATTTCTTTTAACATGTGTTATATCTTTCTTTTGATCACATAATGCTTATATATTTCACAACTATTTCATTTTAACTTTATGGGATTTACATGTTCTCTTTCTCTACACTGAATTTCATCATATATTGGCTTGCTTCTTAGTAAATTCTTTGCTAATAACTAAAAAAAAGGGAGAAAAGAAACCTATCAACCCACCAAAACACTCCATTATTTTTTACAGAATATAAGATGATCATGGAAGAAACT
This sequence comes from Magnolia kwangsiensis, assembly GCA_037074715.1. NCBI lineage: Eukaryota > Viridiplantae > Streptophyta > Magnoliopsida > Magnoliales > Magnoliaceae > Magnolia > Magnolia kwangsiensis. The sequence goes on from CM073589.1 coordinate 65,920,232, forward strand.
ACAGGGGAGCAACATCTCTATATTACATATCTAGTCTTATGTTTGAGTTGTAATTTGGTACATGATATGTAATCTTTTATTGTTTTGGCAAGTCATGGTATGAATCATGACAATATCCTAGGATAGGTTATTGTTATCACGTAATTGACAAAGGAGGGAGATTGTTAGAGCACTTATTTGCACACATATTTGTCAATCACCTGATTAATTGTGTTAAGTAGTCGGATGAGTCTTTTACAAATGAAGATCAACGATGCAACTGGAGTAGAAGCCCGAGCTACAAAGTCAGATTCCAAAGAGGCTTATACAATCCGGATCTTGCCTATAGATGACTCAAACCTAACTAGGAAACCCACTTAGGTCATCTATTCAAAGCCAATTCCAAGTTCATACTTTCTATTATATTAGTCTTGAATGAATCATAAGACAAAGAATTGAAATAAAAAAATCAGTCTTAGTTTGGTAGGAGAAGGTGCCACAGAATGTTACTTTTGGTAGTATCGAAGATACCTTTGGTACCATTGAAAGTGCCCAAAACGTTCTAGCAGCCTTCAAAGGAAATTCAGTACCACTGACTCCTAACGATGTATAAATTTCAGTGCCACGGAAAGCAGAAAAATTCATTCAGCAACTTCAAGATTTAATTTGGTACCACCGAGTGATATTTCGGTGCTACCGAATGAATTTCGGTACTACCAAAGGTTCACTCGGTAGAATCGAGAACTAGCCATTTTATATCCGTTGAGACCTTTTCTCTATAAATATAGAACCTAGAACTTTATGGAAAGCATGGATTATGGAATTTCAGAATCCCTAGATTGTCCCAAGCTCAAATCACTCATCCTAGAATTTATATATCCACATGAGATTCATGTTCTATTTATTGTGATTCATCACTCATGAGCATTCAAAGATCTTATTTATGAGAATATGATCTCAAGCCTTCACTAGAGTATTGAGACCAAACCTATAGGTATATCTTTAGTCTCAACCATACTCTAGTGCATCCATCAGTTGAATCTCTTAGAAAATTCATTCATAATCTTCGTTAGAGATTCAACCAACTCTCATTTCCTTGATTACCTTTATAGGAACAACATATGTAAGGTTCTTGATTGTGAAGCTGAAACAACAGGTAAACTATAGCAAGCGATCGGGGGAGCATCAAGGAGTTGATTCAAGCAAAGAGGAGTGAAGATCAAGCAACCCAAGACGAGCTACAAGAGAGGACTCATTCTGACAAGTAAGTGTCATTTTTAAGAGTTTAAAGTTTAATCTCTATCCTCGTGTAGGATTGAGGCTAAGAGTTTGCTATCAACAAAATTGTGTAAGTTCTTAGTGTGGGATCTTGGCCGGTGGGCCCAAATATAGGTGCCTTATGTGAGACCTTAGCCAGTGGGCCTAAACGGAGGTGCCTAGTGTGGAACCTTGGCCGTTGGGCCTAAACGTAGGTTCTTAGTATAGGACCTTTTCTTGTGTGAAGAGCATAAATTGTCGAGTCATTTGTGTAAAACTATAAATGTTAGTAGTGAACCTGATTTAAAACCATTCACAGTGAAATCCAACATACTCTAGGAGAGATTGCGGTTGTCGGGAGTGAAGTAGGTAAGTAGCCAAACCACTATACGTGCTTGTGTTTGGAATTGTCATTTGCACATCTGTTTAAATTATGTTTATGATTTGAATACTTAAATTATATATGCATGTTTAGATGAATGCTTAAGATTGATAGGTAACACATTCCACACACACATGTTTACTATGCTATAGGCTAGTCTCTTACTTTACATATCTTGAGTAGCCTATGTGATTGGAACCTCTATTGGCTTGGAAGCCTTTAGAGTTATGTTGCTTTACTTGCTTTAAATTGAAGATTTGTTTAAATTAGGCAATTAGGAGTTTTTAAATAGGCATAAAATCAGAAAAGTTTTATTCATCCCCTTCTAGGACATTATCTCATTTCATTCTTCAGTATCAGTGGTATAAAACACAATTTCATTTAAATGATCCATTTTTCCATAGAAAAATTATTGTTTGATCATCCCTAGCCATGACCTTAAAATAAATATGAAAAGCTAGGCTCATAAAGGTTTAGATCAGTTAAAAACTGAAAATCATAATCGATAGATTTCTAAGAACAATCGATTGAATCGATAGTCCATCAATTCGATTCGATTGAATCGACAGTCAAATTAAAGACGACAAAAAATTTCTAGCTAGTAAATTGATATACTATGGATTATTTTGATCGAATCGAAAGTTCGACCAAACTATCCATTAAGTGTCTGCTGGATTTTTTTCTCTATAAATTTAGTATTTGGACCTCATTGTTTGAATATATGTGTGTGTGTGTGTGTGTGTGTGTGTGTGTGTGTGTATAGATTTAGAAGTCCTAATGCATCCAACTTATTCCCTTTACTCCTAGATTATCACCCAAAGAGATACATGTCATCTTCCTTGTGATTCTTCACTCTAATGCTCTCTTTGAAGATGAACATGACATCTTGCATTCCCTAGAGATTAGACACTAACCTCACAGAAAACCCCTTTATCTATCATCCTCTAGAATGGACATCTAAGTGAATTCCTAATTCGGAACTAACTATCCCTTAGTTGTAAGAGATTTAACTAACCCACCTTCCAATTCCTTGACAGTTTTAATAGGAAATTTAAAGTAATGAGTTAATTATATGAGCTGAGAAGATCCGCATCAAAGATCAGGGGAGTAAAAGAGAAGCCGCATCAATATTGATCGAGCATCTCAAGAATATACTTTTAACGAGGCTCATCCAAACTAGTAAGAGTTTAATTTGAGTCTATATAATTTGCAACCCAAACTGGAATAGGTCATTGTGTAAGGCCGTTTCCGGTGGAAGTGTATGTAGATTAGTTATTGTGTAGAACTAATCAAAGGTTATTGATTACAATATAGAAAGCTCTTCAAGTCTCCAAGGGAGCCACTAACACTGGTGAGTACGTGTAGGTTCTTGTATACGACCGTCACTAACACAGGTGTGTGTATGTGTAGGTCCTTGTGTAAGAACGCTTTCTGTGAGAGTATACATAGGTCCTTATGTAAGCCACATAGGTTATTAGTTAGCCTATATAAAACCTTTAGAAGCCTCCGTGGGAGCCACTGACATAGGTGCATATGTGTAAGTCCTTATGTAGGACTACTATCAACATGGGTGAGTATGTGTAGGTTTGTAGTGAACCTATTGAAAACTATTGTAAATGTTTTTGGTAAAATCATGAAAAACAATTAAGATAGTGAAATCTGGTACACTCAAGTTTAAGTGCATCAGCTGAAAGTGGAGTAGGCATTTAGCCAAACGGCTATACAAGCTTGTGTTTACAATTGGTTATGTGGATGAAATTTTATTTATGCTTGTAAATGATTTAGTTATGTTATATGAATGTATGAAATAGATTGTATGCTAGGTACTTGTAACGTCCCGAATTTCAAAGGTCAAGTAAAGCTCGATTCTCTAGATTCCGGACATCACTTATGCTTTACGGAAGCCGATTTTCCGATTACTTCTACATTGGACATTTGAGCATGCATAAAATTATACTAAACAATGTATCATACTCCAGATTTAATCCAATTAAAACAAATGTGTAAGTCCAAACATATATTGTGAGATTTCTTCCAAAGTATAGGTCCACAACTGGGTTTAATATATATATATATATATATATATAAAATTTGAAAAATAACAAAAAGTATGAATGCGACGTCTAGTTAAGCCCATGGTCCCAGTGCTCCTTGTCTAGAAGTGCGCGGCCTACATCAGCCCATCCGAGAGCTAGAAGTAGGAGAACTCTTCATCCATGAATGACAGCTCCAGTGCATCGACATCAGCGGTCCTTACATTTACATTAGTGTCTGGTTGAAATTTTAAAACACTATCCCAGATTAGGAGTGAGTGATCAACTCAATGGTTCCATAAAGCATGGGTTACACATGTTATCAAGTCTATCAATAAAGGAATGATAAAATAATGTAAAACGACACTTCCAAATTGATATTCTTAATACGAATAATGGGGTTTATGAAATGATGTATGCTCTCACATCCAATACTCCCTCAACACGTAACTCTGACTACCTGGTTTGCAAATGAAAATACTTCTTCAACATGTGACTTCAACACTTATTTCATCATATTCTAAACTAATACGATGCGATAATGATTATGTTAACCGAGTGATTAATTATGCCTATTCATCCAACAGTTTGGGAAAGGTAGGACACATCCCTTTTAATCATCGATCTCAACTGAACCACTAGGCATGCGATAGCCACAATGGTCCTACGCTTGTATTCTTGATCTGCCTAGGTTCATCACTCCCAGATAAATACATACGAAAGATGAGTTGTAAAAGTGATGCTTACGGTCATTATGGGAAGGCTCGTCACCCTAGCGTAGGCTAACAGCACAGACACGTTATCGCATACCACCATGCCCGACTTACGAGTCTTGAGGATTGTGGTACAATGGTTAATAATGAATCTTCAAAATGGTGAGGGGGTGCCATAGATTAAAGCGGTTGTGGTCATACATGGTGAACATACAATAGATCAGCCAGTTCTTTAGGCGATTTCGGTTGGTATGAGCGATCACTGACACAACTGGCATGGAGTGTGTAAGCACTCTGTGTGGCCTAGCCACTGTTTGTGGTCAATGTCCGACCTGAATCAATTGAACTTGCCCAAGGTGGACAACCTAGTTTAATCACTCGAATGCGGGAATTTACCAACTACCTGGACTACTCTCGTAGTCCTATTTCTATTCAAATCATGTCAACTAGCATTTGTAACACAGGGGTTGACATTTGATAATTAAGTTTTAGCAAACTACTCATTTAGACATTTTATCGAACACACAAGCATCGTTATACTACTACTTATAATTTATTGAAAAAAAATCAAAATACTCCTAAGTCATCATGCACATACTATATTAGCAATCATAAATCATTAACTAGAATGGTAGCATTGATAAATCACAACCTATGCACTTATAGTCTGCACCTATTTCTAGAACGTCCGACTTAGACTCATTCCTAAGATTACGTTTCCAAGGAAGGATCGCCAGCCACCATCATTAGGGTTGGAGAAAGCCCATTTGAAGACTTACATCTACAAGGAATGTTTGAAATTCTACCCTTAATCATTGTTGGAGTAGTTCTGACAATGGAAGCAGTAGCAGTTGGGCTTGTGGGCCAAAGGGAAGAGGAGAAATCTCCTTTAACAGCTACTCCTCCAATCTCTCTCCTCTTTTACCTCCTCTATTCCCTTTCTCCCAACTTAGGGTTGCTAAATTTGTATAGGGAGAAAGTGGTGAAATTTGGGAGCTATTTATAGTTCCAAATGGTGCAGCAATGGCCCTAGGGCCACTTTGTTTGTCATTTATGCCCTAACGGAGGTCATTTCTAATCAATGGGGCCTCAGGACGGCCCGTAGGTTCATCTACACCATGGGGTAGGTCCCCCACTAAGGGATCTATACTAGGACACAACTTGGGTACGATTGGACACGCAAATTGGCCGTGGAGAGCCTATGTTAGATCAATGGTTAACAATGATTAATCAGGGCCGTGGTTATACAAAAGTGTGCGGGGAATTATCCTTACCCCACGTGTTAAGTTTGGTCATAAACCGATGGTCCGAATGTAACATCTCGAGATTTCACGACCCAAGTTCATACTCGTGCCCTAGAAAACTGGGTGTTAATAATGCACAAACTGGATGCTCTGAAATCGTGACCTATTTTTTTCATTTGATTTACATCCAGATACATTCATGAAGGTAACATTCACAGGAATAAAATCAACTGTATTGATTATATTTTATCAGAGTAAAAGAATAATTAATGGCTTTCCCAATGGAAGCTTATTACATTCATCGAGTTCGCAGGAAAAATATAAAACCAAGCAAACAATTTGTCTTCATATTCTTTCGGTGTTGTCTTTTATAGAAAGCTGTTCTTTTTAAGTCTTCAATCTGTATGTCACCTACAACATCTGTATGGTTGGGAGAGGGTCAATGCCCTACTCATAGTAAAGGTTATCATTTAAGATTAACAATAATTCAAGAGATACATAACAAGTAAAGTAAGAGTCTGATACGTCCTGTGCTCCACTAACACGAGGGTATCAGTATGCGCAAATAACCTACATGGGATGCATGCCTAGCAAAGCATGTGGGGCTCATCATACGTAGTGATCATCACATTGTGGAATAAAATTTATAGATAACCAGCTCAACCCGCACTCTCATTACACGAATATTCTTAGGCATAGCCAACACTACCGTGGATTTACGAGAACTCCTTAAAGCACACAACACATAGGTTGGGTGATTTACGTGACACGACTTGTTCATGGAGTGACTATTTGTGACATTTAATCCGGGGGTGATGTGACGTCGTTGCGACTTACACACATCGATTTGTGCACCACTATCCGAAGGCTCAAGGACTTAAGTGCCCTAAGAGGGTCTCTACCCAGAGCACATTACGTCTATGATAGAATATTTAAATCATTAGTTGTGATACATCTTCACATCACTTGCACTTATAGAAATAAATTGAATCATAAAGAATATACTGAATATGAATCATGAAAGATATAAACTGAATTATGGAGGTTCTAGAATAGCAAGACACATGCCCAAGTTGTAAAGATGAACAATGAAGGCTAAAATAATCAAGAGAAGCGTGACAAGGGTCAACTTAACACAAGTAGCGATAACCAATCATAACAAAAGAAGAGAGACAATGGTCAACTCTATAATAAGGAGAGTGGCAATGGCCAACTCAAATAAAGAGACGAGCAACAAAGTCAACTCAAATAAAGAGACGAGGCAGGGACAAGGCTTGCATCCATGGCTTCACATAAATTCAAAAAAATCCATTATAATTGACATCATGTCATAATCCCAAAAGGGCAAATAATAGTAATGATATTCACCAAATCAATTGATAGGATAACTCTTAGAAAGTATAACATGAAAGGCGGGATAATCCATGACATCAAAGGCATGAAAAGGCCAGAGAAATAATAAGAATCCATGTAGAAGGCAAGGTAATTCACATCGTAAAAGGCACTTAAAGGCCATAATTGATGGTGAAACATATAATAACATAGAAGATTCAAAGTGATATATAAAAGGAATACATGTAAAGGTAATATCAAATTCATGAAGGCATGTATAAAAGCCAAGATAAAATAATATGAAGATAGATAAAATACAGGAAGGCATGTAACAGGCAGGATAAATTAACTTAAATTACTGTAAGCTTAAAGGATAAAACCCTAACCTTATCAACTTTGATATCTCCTTGACATTGTTAAGTGTGTGTCCTTATGCTTCAAATCTAGTAACATCAATATGATTCATCTAGTTAAATCATTGTGTAGTCTAAGATGATAGGGTACAATTGTGTTTTAGGCTAGGTTGGAGTGAATATCGGGATAGGTATGGATATACTTTAAATTCGTAATTATTCATAATCCAGTAATTCTTTCGTTTAGTCAATATGAAACTGTGTTAGGAAAATTTGTGAATTAATACCTTCGATCTCTTTGTCGGGAATTAGGATTGATCCCACCCGAATCCATCAGACTTGAAGCCTTGGAGCCTTGTATAATCTTTCGTAAGGCCGCCGATCTCTCTCTTTCTTCCTTCTTTCTCTTTCTCTTTCCTTTTTCTTTCCTTTCTTTCTTTTTCTTTCTTTCTTTCTTCGTCTCTTTTCATTTTTTCCCTCTTTTCTTTTCTTTTCTTTTCTTTCTTTTCCTTTCCCTTTTCTTTCTTTCTTTCTTTCTTTCTTTCTTTTCTCCTTCTCTCTCTGTCTTTCTGCTGTGATCGGGTTTTCCCTGCCAAAATTCTTTCTCGCTGACGCAACCGAAGCTGCCTTTTATCCTCTTCTTTTTTTTCCCTTTTCCTCCCCCTATTTTGTGGTTGGATGATGATGTTTGTTTTTTATACCACCTATTCATAAGATCATATAGACCTCGATGAAGGGAAATACCCTACTAAGATTACCCTTGACCCTTGATGGATGCCTAAATCGATGGTTAAGGGGCTGATCGGTCGATTGGGCGACTTATACAATGATCTAATGGTTGAAGTTCGGCGTGTATGGTTAATTTAGGATTCCTAGACATGGTATAAAATTCTGAGTCCATCGGATAATGAAAACTCCATGATCTAGAATTCAAGGTATAGGTTAAGGGCATTTTTTATAATTATTGCTAATCTAAGGGTTTTGTGAAATCTAACGGATCCATGTGATTACAGACACATTTCTAAGTATTTCTTATAAAAGGACCTATATCTAAATCCTTATAGGTGAAGGATCACACCTTGATTTATGAATGGGAGTCATTTTTAATGGTTAGATCCACATCAGGGTATAGGTGTAAGGTAAGGATGGTGAGATTTGTATTGTACGTGTGTATAGATGATACTAACTTCTTGGTAACACTCAAGGACTTTTAATACTCGGGTATTGAAAATTTTGGAGCGTTACAATCTACCCCCCTTAAACATAATTTCGTCCTCAAAATTTAGTACTTCAAATGTACAAGTCATCTTTCATGTCTCTAAGGATTCCCTATATCCAGTGTTCCAGGTGATACAGATAGATGGTTGTAGTAGGTTCAAGCCCAATACACAAATCCTTCCGCCTGCACGGTATAGAAGATTTACTAGCATCCATCCGTAACTCCCTTAAGTCTTGCTCCTTTACTTGGTTAGGGCATTATAGTCATTCGAGATTATTTAGGCCATAAAATTTGAGTTAAATTGCGCACTTTTGCATAAACATGGTTCCACCAATCCATAACCTCGATTGTTCTAAATTCAAGGGGATGTCACGATATCTCATATCCTCGTAAGGGATAAGTTGATGTGGCCCATAACACTTTCGTCGCGTACTCTAATTATCTGATACACTACCCAAAATTTCCTCTAGCGTCCTCTCTGGCTCATTAGGCTTAGGCTTTTAAATGTACTATTCATACATTAGATATAAGTAGACGTCTAGGTGCGTGTATGATTTGGCTAAATGAATCGAGATGCTATAGTCTACCCCCCTTAAACAAAATCTCGACCCCGAGATTTGATAATTGACTTAGCCCACTTACTCCTTTCTTGATTGTGGTTCCGTTGCTAGGATTTGAACCCGGGTCATCTGGGTGACAGCCGAGTATCCTAACCAACTAAATTACAATGGATTTGAAATTCTTCAGAGGAAGGTTGATGGGGATCAAGATTCAAAATCTCTAAATTTCATGCCTAACTTATCGTTTCAAATTGGGGAATCTAAAGGTGGGTTTCTAATTCTTCAACTTCCTACTGCATTCAAGAAATAATACTAAGTATGGATATCTAATTCAAGATTCTATCCTAGTCGTGTAAAGTTTATAATGGTCCACTCCCCTCAGGCCCAGTTAATCTCATTCTCATGCTCTGATACCAACTGTAACATCCCGAGATTTCACGATCCGAGTTCATACTCGTGCCCCAGAAAACTGGGTGTTAGTAATGTACAAACTGGATGCTATGAAATCATAACCTATTTTTTCATTTGATTTACATCCAGATACATTCATGAAGGTAACATTCACTGGAATAAAATCAACTGTATTGATTATATTTCATTAGAGTAAAAGAATAATCAATGACCTTCCCAATGGATGCTTATTACATTCATCGAGTTCGCAGCGAAAATATAAAACTAAGTAAACAATTTGTCTTCATATTCTTTTTGTGTTGTCTTCTATAAAATGCTGTGTAACATCCCGAAAATCGGGGAGTCGAGTAAAAACCCAACTCCTGAGTTCCAAAATGTTATTTATGCAACATAGATGTGTATAATTAAATGTTGTCTGTGTTAATGTATGAAACATGAGTGGGATTACGCCAGAACAACATATCATACTCTAGAGACAGTTAAATTAACCAGCGGAAGTCTGTGATAGTATATATAACATATATAAACTGTTGTGTGTCTCTTGAGTATGAACATGTTACCAGGTTAAACATATACATGTATACCTCAAAATAGAAAGAAAACATATACATGAGTGCTTTGAAGACATAAAATGAGAAGTGTCAAGGCATCTAATCAACCTCCCTGTAATTCCATCGATCAGAACACGCATAAAGGAGGAATCCTCCTCATCGTCATCATCATCAAGTCCGGCTCCACCTCGCAGGCCGCGCGATCATCTGCAATCACAAAAAGGGTCTGGTGGGTGTCCAGGAACACCGTCCCGTAACGTGAGAGTGAGCAGCTAACTCAGTGGAATAATAGAGCAAGGATTTACATGTTCTCAAATCAATCATGTGATAATAGTAAAGCAATAAATCAGAAAATCCTAATACTGTTATTAATGCAATATGACATGACGTGATGTATGCCCTCACTGACGATCTCCCTCATACGGCACCATCTTACGACCGCGGTATGCAATCGACCCTCAAGTGCTCCACATCTTCCAGGCACATGCAATGTTATGGTGATATGATTTTTGAGTTGTTATTAGTCCATTCAAATAGCAGGATTGAGAAACTAAGGTACTTCCCTTATATCAATCCCAACACAGATCCTATCTAGGGTCGTCAGTCCTAGTAATCTCATACGATGTATATTTTTGTAGGTCGCTGCAAGGGCTGTCAGGGCTGTTGCACGCACTCGTTGCTCCGCTCTCCCATCAACTTATCAATACCGGCCTACTGTACTCTACTGCTACTGAAGGGTCGTCGCCTCCCGTAGACTCAGAATACGCTCGTGGTCACTACAAAGGACTCGTCGCCTGATCAGTGTAGGCCGACAATAAGAATATAGTGTCCCATACCACCATAATCTGCTCACGAGACTAGGTGCTCACTGGTCACTACGGGGAGGTTTGTGGCCCCAGCGTAGGCCGACAGCTCGACCACGGTGTCCCATACCACCATGCCCGGCTCATGAGTCTTCGTGGATCAAGGTACCATGGTTGACAGGGTTTACAATGGTAAGTTCAGTACCCTAGGTTCAAGCAGTTATGACTCATGCAGGGTGAACATACAACGGCCAGTCGGGTTACTTGACGGGCTCGACTAACACGATCGCATCTCAAGTCGAAAGACATGAAGTGCGTAAAACACTTCGTGTGGCCTAACCACTACCGCCAACTCCAAAACACGGCTCGCGTTCATCAACGCGTCATTCGTGGCCAAGATAAGCCAACCACGAATTCGCTTGGTTACCGACTGCCTGGACTAAGTATAGTCCCAAACAATTATGAAATCACATCAGCAATCATATGAGAGTGTTGGAAATGAAATACAACCATGTGAGCATGTTAACACATGTTATAACATACAACTTAGGTAAATCTTCAAGCATATGCATTTCATACATATAATGGAATCATGCACATAGCTAACATGTAGGAAATCATTTACATCAGCATATTAATTGAGAAAATAATCTCAAACTAATTCATAACACCATTTAATTCAATACATACTAATACAAGCATTTATACAAACACTTACACTACACACTTAAGTTTACATATAGTATGTCGACTCAAAGTGTGCATTTTGGCCAATCTCTTCGCCAAACTAATTATGCACGTATTCCTAACATTCTAATGCGACAATAAACCATGTCAATCACATCAGCAAAATATGCATGAAAACAGTACTTCCTACAAATGACTAAAATGCCCTAAATCTCATATTCTTCGCCGGTTTACGAAACAGGAAACAGACAGCATGTTGTACATGTCAAACAGTATTGCCGTCGATAATCTACTATTAAACGACATTGAAAGCTTTGAAAACAATCAATCAAAGCGTCTAAAATCCGCACCTTGTCTCTTATAAACGTGTCGTTTCGAACGGAGCGTATACGCTTCGTCTACGGCGATAAGAGAACCTAATTTACAAGATACGTCAGCTAACATGCTATGAATCCTAGCGAACCTCAAATCAGCAACTTCTAGGGCTATTTCTTACCTGAAAACGCAGAGGAATCGTCGGCTAGGTGATTGAAGTATGTTGCTAAAGTACGTGCAACAGGCGGCACAAAGGCAGAAAAATTCTCTCCTACTCTCTCTCACAAACTCTCACCTTTTCTCTCTCCCAATTTAGGGTTTCTCCCAAATTCGGATGGGAGAGAGGAGTGAGGGTTTCAATCCCTTTTATAAGCTTAAAAATGCCCAAAACAGGCTCAGGAATAAAGTTCACTTAGGGCATATCCAATTCGGGGCTGTTTCGGTCCAAAAGATGATTTCTAGTGGTCCTCTGGCCGAACGCGATCGGCCTTAAGCTCATGTATACAGGATCTAGCACGCATCAAGTTTTCAGTCCGGCAAGGTTCGCAGATCGCACGTGGCGGTCCAGTTTCAGTTCAGCGGTCACCGCACGTAGATTAGGGCTGCAAGTCTCATGATATGAAATAGAAATTTTTCCTGATCCGAGGGTGTAATCTGGCTGAATTCTGATGGTCAGAACGCTTAATACTGACACGTCAAGTCGTGTGCCAGATTTGAATTTCAAATTTCAAATCTGTCCATATTCACACTCTCTTCAGTCCGGGCTCAATGAAATAGCCTGTGATTATCGGTTGGACTTGATTTTTGAAATGATTGTCAAGTCCAGCTGGGCGGTTCTAACGGTCTAAGATAGCAAGTATCGGACTTTCGACGCGCGGTCTAGATCCAATACAAAGTTTCAAAGTGATCCAGAGAACAAACCTGCTTAGAGTTTGATCCGAGGTTATAGAGTATTATAGAGTCATTGGTTCTACTCGATTTGGGTCTTGTAGAACATATTTAAAGTGATCAGAGACTATTTTTCAGCTACTCTAGCGTTGCGCTAGCTAACTTATGCTTAGTTTCTAAAGGAATTAATCCTAAGTGGTTTCTTTGGCTATGGAATTGGGTTCTGAGCGATTTTTCAGGTGTTTTAGTTGACCCACTGCCTAAGGACGTCAAATCCCAGATTGGCCAAAATTCGGGGTGTTACATGCTGGTTTTTTAAGTCTTCAATCTGTACGTCACCTACAACATTTGTACGGTTGGGAGAGGGTCAATGCCCTACTCATAGTAAAGGTTATTCTTTAAGATTAACAATAATTCAAGAGATACATAACAGGTAAAGTAAGGGTCTGATACGTCCCGTGCTCCACTACACAAGGGTATCAGCATGCGCAAACAACCTACATGAGATGCATGCCTAGCAAAGTATGTGGGTCATACGTAGTGATCATTACATTGTGGAATATAATTTATAGATAACTGGCTTGACCGCACTCTCACTATACGGATATTCGCCGGCATGGCAACGCTACCGTGGATTTACGAGAACTTCTCAGAGCACACAACACATGGCCAACACTACCATGGATTTACTAGTTGTCTCGGCTTTGGGTAGATTTTTAATTTAGTTGTAGTTGTATTGATTAGTCAGTGATAAGTCGACTAGATTTGGGCCCTATGTGAACAAATCACGTGGTTATACTCGATGCTTAAGTGACCGGGCAGATTTGTTGGCTTTCTACGGTTGATTAATTAAATTTGTATGGTTCTTTATTTGTACCGCCTGTGTATAGGCTCACCACGAGTATTAAGGGTCAGTTATTGACAACGCAAGCTAATTATAGTGGCAAATTTTCAAGGGTTTTTAGAAATTCAAGATAGTGAAAATCCAGGATGTTACAGTACTTAAATTACAACACACACAGTTAGTATTTTTCCATCTCACATCATAACTCTTTGTACATTTAGTTATATCTCTTGTGGTCTATGTGCGTGGACTTAATCGAGTTAATTGATAAATAATTTTAAGTGGTCTTATTTGCCTCCCTTTAAGACTTATTCATAATTCTAAGCTCCGCAAGCTTTCATGTGTCATGGTATCATATTAGATAACTGCGCAATTTTACATTATACCATATTTTGTTGTTGCCTTATAATCGTTGAAGTTAAGAACACCTAAATATATTATAGTTTTCTTTAGATCTAGAATATAACGCACTTTTGTCAAAGTTCTAACAATGCCATCGTACATCTTAATTCTAGTTGCCTCAATTTCAAGTCTTGTAAGAAGCATTATTTCTCATAAGAACCATTCTACTATTAAATGGTCTATAAGTAGTGAATCAATCTTTATTAAGACACATAATAGGAGGAACCCGAATCAAGAATCTACGTGTCTTGAAAATTATCAAAATTAGGGACTACCAATAGAACAATGTTGTCACTCTCATCAAAAGAATCATTTGCTGCACGCTGAATCTAAAGATTTTCTTTTTTCTTTTTCTCTTTGAATTTATATCACTTCTCTTGCTTGTGCCCAATCTTCTTACAATATTACATTTTATATTTTCTTTCAAGATCTAGACTTTGATCTAAACCTACTACCTTGATTTTTTTCTCATTTTTTTGTAGATTAGGCGCTTGTTAACAAACCTTCAATGTGTCATTCTTGTCCATCGAATTTTTAACAAGCACTTCCAATAAAAAAAGAATACGTTATATCATCTATTGTTTTGGTCACCTTTCAATGAATCAAAGTTGTATTAACTTGACGATATGATAGAGGAAGTGAATGCAATAAAATTAATGCCTTATCCTCTTTATCAACTTTTACATCAATGTTCAATAGTTGAAAAAAGAAAATATTATTGAACCAATTGAAGTAGTCATGGATAGACATACCTTCTTTCATCTCTAAAGTAAATAACAACTACTTTAGATACAGATGGTTAGTCATGAACTTTGTCGTGTAAATACCTTTGGGCTTTTTCTAAAGCTTTTTCACATTTTTCTTGTTTATAAAGTTATAACGTACCTTATCTGCAAGACACATGGGATTGTGCTAACAAACCTCAGGTCTAAATCTTTGCACTTGTCATCAAAATTTTCAATCTTCCCTTCAAAATCTTGTGTAAACCTGACTGTATAATAGATCACATACTACCTGCTACATGTTAAATTATTCTTTCTATTGAACTTCTCCACCTCAAACTTTGCATTCGACGTTCTCATAGTCATTACACACTTTATAATAGGGATTGCTAATTAAAAATGCATAAACCCAAAAACCTTGAATTGATAATAATTGAACCAAAACTCTTATACTAGTTGCGCAGTTACACCTGTAAACTTCTTATGCTAGCAACACAAAACTACAAAAGAAAAGATCTAAAACAAAAAATCCAAAGGGCTAAACCAAAGTAAAAGAAAAAAATGTAAAGCATTTAGGTGGTCCAACAATATACTTACATCCATGCATCAATAACACAGAGCTTTATTCTCCGCTAAAAGAAGAGAAAACATAATTATTTGATGTCGTTTTCTGCACTGGTGGGCGGGTGTACTAGAATTGGATTTTTGGCTCCAATTTGAAACGAACAACAATGAGCCTGAGCTCTGAGGAAGGCAGACACATAGTGTATGACCAAGGTCTGAGGAGATCAGTCGCTTATTCAGTGTTCACAAATCAAAGTGTAGGGTTGCAATGTAGTAATAATCTCGATAAGATCAGGTCGAATTCACAGGGACTGAACTTGTGTGTCTTCTAAAAGTAACTAGAACTAGAATTAGAAAAAGATGAAAATTTAAATTTGAAATATTTGAGAGTAATCATGAATTATTTAACTAAAACTTGTAAATTTAAAGGTGGGAAACTAGGGTTTGTAAGGATCTACTTGTAGAGATCAAGGAAATCTATGCTTGATTCAAGTCACATGATTGAAATCAAAGTCTTATCCTATCTAATTGGATGATATCTCAGTAAAATCAAATCTGAACATCCTTTGACCTAGTTCTCAATGGATGAGAGGTGTGAGAACTGGAAGTGATTCCATTATAAAACCATTCCTAGGAGACAAGGCAAACAACATGATTTACAAATCTCATAACCAATCTAGAAGAATTATGAAAGTTAGGGAGGATTCTATCATCCGACTATGCCCAAGGGATGATGGTGAATAACATGATTTCCTAAATTCATAATCTCAATACATGAAAAGAACATATTCAAAGCTATCACAGATCCATTGTAATTTGAGTCACAATAAACCATTAAAAACTGAAAGTATTCCTTATAATCAAACCAGAATAAAAGAAAGTTTAATATAAACATGAATCAAAGCAATAGAAACTTTCCATCATATTATAAGCTTCACCTCTTAGCCCTATCTAAGAGGTTTAGCTAACCATAAATATGATTGAACTAGAATCTCTTAAGAAAAGCATAAAAAATAAGGAAAAGGAAGAAAAAACTCTTGGTGACGGCTTTTCCACACCTTTGCTCCACTCCTCAAATCCTAGATGATGCTTAGGAATGCCCTAGGGACCTCTATTTATAGTTTTAGGCCTTAGACTTTCGCACCGAGTGACAATTTTCATAAATTGTCTCAAATTTATGTAGTCCACGTAAAAATTACGTAACGTTCGATGGTCATGGGACGTCCTCGACTGATCGTGGGCCATACTCAACTGGTCGTGGGACACCCTCCACTGGTCGAGCAGGACAAAAATTTAGTTGTTTTACTCATTGGATTGAGTCGAGGAACCTCGACCGGTCGAGCTTCAACTGGTTGAGCGGTGTCCAGGACTGGTTGTACGTAGCCTGGACTAGTCGAGCAGAGGCCAGGACTGGTCGAGCAGAGGCCAGGACTGGTGGAGGATTACGCAATTTCACTTCAAAACTTTAATTTTCTTCATTCTTGACTTAATTTTCTTGGATCTTCAGTATATGCATTCTTCATTCTTGGCTTCATCAGATCCAATCTTGGCTTTGGTGATGCTTGAGTGTTAAATTCATGTTTTTAACATCCTTTTCAATCCAAGATCTTGAATTCATTTTGCAACACAAACATGATTAAAATAGAACATTAAGTATTATCATGTTCATAAAACCAAGTAATAGATGAGGTCCAATATGCAATATTTGACCCTCAACATTCAGCCACTCACTTGATGTGTAAATTGAATCAGGTGATTTTCAAAGGGTGGGGTTCGTCCTCTGATGATAGGTCACTCCTTTGCCTTCCATACAAAAAGACTTTTCAATACAAATAATGAAAATGAGAAAGGGATTCTTACAGTCAGTTGTGAAGAGCACCTGCAAAACACATTTTCAATTGATGAACTGAATCTAGTGTGCGAACGCGAACTCAAATTACAACTAAAAGTTACCATTTGCTTGATTATCACTAAAGATTACACTACAGAATGTAAATGGTAAGCTGAAAAGTAAATGATTACACTAAGAAATGTAATTTGCTTGGCAGGAAAAGTAAAAAATTACACTATGGAATGCAAATTGACTGGTAATTGAAAGTTAGATTTTAATTTGATTGGGTTAGTATGAGACGATTTTTCTTGTTGTATTTCTCTTCTATTTATAACTTCAATCAGATTATCTAGATTTTTCCTACGTTTTGATGGTTACCATAACTGTCACGCCCCAAATCCAGAAATCGGGCTCACAGAATTTTCAATCGCTGAATCCGGTGCTGATAGCCTCCATAGTACCTCATTCTTGGTTCCTAGCATCCGTATGTCAGATTACGATCCTTAGATCCTACAAGGAGAATTTTTAACGTACATTTATCTTGTAAGAAGCATAACCACAAGTTTATCCAAATTACAAAGGCAACATCATCATCACATATCCACTAATATAAACATTTGAATACAGTGCTGAAAGGGAAATGCAATATAGAGATATCAAATAAAACTCCAGAAGCTCAACCGCATGCTCCTGCCTTAGCTTGGCTACAATCTAACGTCTCCTATATGCATCTATTATGCATAAGTTTATAGAAAGCTTAGAGGGTGATGTAAGTGTGTGAGCAATATATGCGTGCTCAAAATGTAATATCAGAGTAAACGAAAATACTGGTAAGTCCACGAACCATACAATATCAGAGCAAGTAGAAATACTGACAAGTCCATAAAAATATCATCAACCTCATCAAGGATATGTGATGAAAAAATATAGCAAGCTAATTTCATATACTGAGAAAAGTAATATAAGTCGGCTGCGTAATGCAGAAACATAGTGAACCAAATATCACACTTTGAGGATGCAATACAATATGTACTTCGGAAGAGCTATGAATAGAATCAGCCTCATCTAGGTTATATAAATGTATAAACATAGCAACCTAAAATGTCATATGCCGTGAATGTAATGCAATATATGGTGCGAATGAAATGACCAAGCTGGAGTGTGAAGTCAGGATTTAGTACGTAGTATTGCAGGCTATGGGGTCTATTACAAGAGACTTCTATCCAAACTAGTCTCATACTTAAATTTGGATAAATAGACTCAATGTGGTAAACTCCTGATTTCAAGTTAGTCACGTGCTCCAACCGAAATTTTAGCCATTGTGAAGGTACACAACAATTAGTTGCGCACCACCAGCCCAAGTGGATAGTGAATGAATGAATGAGTATAATACTGAGTATACAACTCCTGCTCAATCTGTCCACAAATCAGTACTGTATATCTCTAGGATCATCACCGGGGTCTAGTACACTTCAAGCTGGCTACCACCCCAGCCGGCCGCATAGCCCAGTGAGTGGAAAAGACCTCACTACCCACCTACCAGTAGTATATCAATGACTACCCAGATTATCGATAGTGGACCTATTTGGGAGCTGGTCAAACTCAGCCTAGCATATAGCCCCCTCACTTGGGTAGATAAGGCCACACCCCCTCCCAACCGACTACGACATAGTGAGAGACGCGTCCTACTGGTATTCGGTACTCGGGCGCTCATATATCAACTCGGTTTAGACATTGGGGCATCTCCTGGCCTCGGAGGTCTAGGGACTTTCACCTACGAACATCCAAAGTGCCTAGATGCTCGAACCAAATACTTTTGGTGTCCCATCTGGCCATCCACGACATACTTGTGGAGGTCAAAGCCCTGATGTCACTAGGGTTTACGGTGGTCATATCACAATCACACAAATATACAAATGATGCATATGGGCATGTATCATGATGCTATGCAGTCACATACTCATAATCGGTATCGGTAACCAGCACAAATAATCAGCATCGATGATCGAACTCAATAAAGGGTTTAAGGGAAGGTCACAATGTGGACATTTAACCATCGTTTCCCATCAATGTTGACATTTAACCAACATTGCTCCCAATGAGTGGCTCACATAGGGCCGAATATATAGTAGGCCCATGGCCTCACACAAGGGCCTAATCCACATCACGATGGGTCACATCCATGGGCTTCATACATCAGGTGGGCTACATCACATGGGCCACATATACATTACAATGGGCCTCTGACACGGGCCTAATATACATCACAAAGGGCCACATCCCATGGGCCTCTTATACATCAGGTGGGCCGCATCATATAGGCCACATATACATCACAATGGGCCTTTGACGTGGGCCTAATGCACATCACAAAGGGCCACATCGCATGGGTCTTAAATATATCACAATGGGCCTCTACCCATGGGCTCCAAATACATCACAATAGGCCTTAACCCGTGGGCCCTAAATATATCACAATGGGCCTTTACCCATGGGTCCCAAATGCATCACAATGGGACTTAACCCATGGGCCCTAAATATATCACAATGGGCCTACGCCCATGAGCCCCAAATACATCATAATGGGTCTCGACCCATAGGCCCCAAAGACATCACAATGGGCCGCACCATCTACACCATTCATCTATTTTTAGAAATCGTTTAAAGTCTTATCTAAAAATGAATCATATTAAAAGATCATCAGGACCATACCACAAATAATAATGGTGATAATGATTTCCACTGTTAAAACTCCGTTGGACCCACCATAACATTTATTTTCCATCTAGTCTGTTCATAAGGTCATAAAGACCTGAAGTAAGAGGAAAAATAAATATCATATTAGTTCAAAACTTCTGTAACCCAAAGGGGTTTCCATGGTAGACGTTCAATCCCACTATTTCTGCGGTCTGGTCCACTTGATAACTAGATCTGCCTCATTTTTTGTCTCAAGCCATAAGGCTAGCCCACTGATTGGATGGACGGTTTGGATGGAACACATCCATCAACGGTGGGTCTAATCTGCCATCGTCCAAATGGATGGATGAATAAAACACATACAATCATCTGGTGGGTCATGTCCACATCTAGACCGCTGGACGGTCTAAATCAAATGGATGGACGGAGTAGATATACAATACAGAGACTAGGGTGGGTCCCATGTGGTGGGCCACCCACTCCAATCCTCTCTCTCTTTATATTATATAGTATTATACATTATATTATACACACACACACAAAACGTATACACCAGGGTGGGTCCCACGTGGTGAGCCACCCACTCCATTCCTCTCTCTCTTTATATATTATATATATATATTTTTTATATATACTTATCATCCAGCGTCCAGGGAGTCTAGACCCCCAGGACAGACGGTGAGGATTTAAAATCCATACACCATGGCTAGGGTCCACAAATGATGAATGGTGCGGATATAAAACATACCTCATGATCGGTCCCACACATGTGTGGATATGAAACACACCTTATGATCTGGACCCACCTGTAAGTGCTATGGTTTCTAGCTCCTATAATTATCAAATTTGGCTGTGTCAAAACCTCTCTTGGAATCTGTGTCTTGTGTAGCTCTTTTACATAATGAAGTTTGTACATCTCTCAAGAACAAAGGTCTATACTTCAAGAAATGTAAGATTACATGGTTATGTTCGAGTACAACATCAAGTGAGTGTTCAATGTTCAAGATTCATAATTCAAGCTCGTAGTCAAGACAAAGTCTTTTTACTTTGAACCTCAAGCTCAAGATTCAAGATATTTCAAGTCCAAGCTTCTTAAGGCTATAAATTCAAGTTTGAATATTCTTCAAAAGGCACAAGTTCAAGCTTCATTCTATGACAAGATCTCAAGCTTCATGAACTTCAAAGAACGGCTATCAACTGAAGAAAAAGAAGTTTCAATGTTCATACATCATGTTTAAGGTATGAATGACCTTAGATTGACCATAGGGTAGGTCATTTTGAATACATAATTCAATTAGATCATTTTATAAGTGAATAGACTGTTTCTCGACTAGTCTTGGACTCTGTTTGACTAATCCTAACACTGGCTCGACCAGTCCAAGAAATTCCTCAACCAGTCCTAAGTTTGTTACAAATTTTTAATTTTTTTTGTTAAGCCAAGACCATTACTGGAGACTGTGTTGAGGGTCAAATATTGCATATTAGACCCTAAATATTGTCTGAATTTATGAACATAATATTGTCTAATGGCCCATTTTATCGTGTTTATATTGCAGGGTGATTTTATGAGCATGGACTGAAAAGGGATGCTAAAATCTTAGTTTTAACGCTCTGATGATCATCAAGGCAAGGAACGGACCCAAGGGGACCAAGATCAACAGATTTACACGTCAGAGACCCGAGAAAATCGAGAAACTGAAGTTCAAGTGGCCTGAAAGTTAGCCAGAATGCAAGATCACGGGGTTCCCACCATTCGTTTGGTTCGAAACTTCATACATGGTCTGAGGGACATAAATGAACCGTACATGTCAAATTTTAGCTATTGGATCTTGGTGAAAGTGGCTTAATAGATAAATCAGCCCTTAGAATCATGATTCTGGGCCCACCTAATGTTTGGATATGCTTCATCTTCGGTCCCTGCGGTTTAAATGATATGATGGAAAGGATGGATGGAACGGATTTTTCACGAACATCACAGTGGACCTCGCACATACAGTGCATGTACATGGAGTACACGATGACTGAGCCGCACCGGACCGGTGAACTCAATCAAAGTTGGTTTGACCGACTGTCCTTCCTCGCTCTTGCCAGCGTCCGTAGAAACGAACACTGTGATGAGTTGTGGCCCACCATGTCGACCCGGATGGGAGATCCGAACCGTCCATTGCATCTAGAGGAGGGGTCTAACCCACGCCTAGGTGTCATTTTGATCCCATGCAAAATATTGCAGGATCCTACCCGTTCGAAGAAGGATGGATGGCGGAGGAGAGATTCCAGGGGCCACGTCAACACAAACCCAAACCACTCCTCCCCGAACAGTTTTTAGTCCTGAAATCAATGGACGGCGTGGATTCCAGTGAAAAGCCCGATAATGGGCCTCGCCATCACCCCAGCGCAAGTTTACGGAGTCTCTGTTCCGCAACAGAGTTGCGGACAAAGCTTTGTGGCCCACCTGCTTCGATACATTTGATAATCGGGACCGTCCATTCACTCCAGAGGGAGGCCACGCCCCTAGCCTAGGTGTCCCTTTGACCCAATGCAAGCTGCCGTAAGTTTTCAGCCGTTAAATAGAGAATGGACGGTGGGGTACAACAATCTGTGGGCCGCATCATCAGACAGTAAAAACTATCTATTCCCAACCGGTTTTTCGTCCTCCAGCTAATAGACGAATTGGATTTCTCAAATATTTATGATCAGGGGCCCCACTAACGCCGCAACAAAAGAGGATCCGCAGCTCTATTTCACGTCTGAACACAGCCAGCAGTTGCGAGCTGTTCTGTGATCACGGCCATGATCAGATGACAGATCTGATCCGTTCATCATGTAGGCCATCCAAAAAGGTCCCAAGGGACGGTATCCTTTTGGACAAGAGTAAGGAAAAATGCCGTTTCTTGGACTGATTCTTTGACTGCGTAACAGAGCTTACGCAGGGGATCTGCGGAAGATGGTTCCGATTTCTGCTGCTGCGAAACCGACTCCATCGACAGCACTCCACCGTCTTCAGCTACTATATAAGGGAGAGGGAGAAAATGTGGAGGCTCTCTGAAGAAAGGAGGAGATCAGATCTTGGGGCATCTACAGCTGGAAGCTTGGATTCAAATTACAGGAGGAGTTTTTTTTATTTTTACTGTTTTTGAGATTAGCTTAGTCATGCTTGGCTAAACCTCTTAGCTAGGGCTAAGAGGTGAAGCCTGTAGCATGATGGGAGAGACCTTTCTCATGCTTTTTGTTTAAAAACTGAATTGATGTTGATTATTAGTTTTGTTAATGGAATGTTTTAAGTCTTTAATGGTCTGTTGTGACTGAAATTACAATGGATCTGCAATGGCTTTGAGCATGTTATTTTCCGTTTATGTCTATGACGTCAGGAAGCCCTATTGTTCACCATTGTCTCCTGGGCATGGTCGGATGACGGTACCCTTCCTAACCCTCATACATGTGATTGGTTAGTAATTAGTTTAATTCTGTTGTTTTCCTTGTCTCCTGGGCATGGTTTGGTGATGGAATCCATTCTAATTCATATACCTTTCATCACTTTAAAACTATATCTACAACAGTTCAGTTAATTTCCATAATTTTGAAAGCAAGCATCAGATCTCCCTGATCTCTACAAGTGGATCCTCTGAATCCCTAGTTTCCCATCTCTGATTTCTCCTATAAATTTTAGATTAATATTTTCATCATTGTTCCTCAAATTACATTCAGTTTAGATTTCATCTTAGCCTAGTTTTATTTCTAATTGAATTTAGATAACGTACAAATATCAGTCCCTTGGGATTCGACCTCGGTCTTACCGAGTTATTACTACATCACAACCCTGCACTTGGGGAGTGAACAGACTGCTCAACTGGTCGTGTGAACAGTGCTCGACTCGTTCTCAATCAGTCCTGCATTTATGATTCAAAGTTCAACAACTAAATCGGGTTCCACACGACCAATCATGGACAGGTCACGACCAGTTGTGGAGGTCCCTCGACTAGTTGTGCAGTGCCTACGACTAGTCGTGGAATGGCTTTATCCTATCATGCTCAAAATTTAAAAATCCACTGGTCCTATGACCAGTCATGGTGTCCTTAGGACCAGTCGTGAACGCGATTTCTTCAGTTATAAATAGAGCACGAATTTCAGAGTTTAGTATTCAAATCAAGCCAAATCAATACTTCACTTTAAGAGATAAGTTAGTCATCTTTTAAAGCTATATTGTGCTCATTTAATATTCTTTTAATTTAGCTTTGTTATATTTGATTTTGTATTATATATTCTATTCATATTTGAAAAAGGGATTGAGAATTGCCCTTTTCTTGGAATCAAAAACAAATAGAGCTAGCCCAATTTGGTTTAATCTAAAATCAATTTAGAACCTATAACTATTTTATAAGTGAGTTTGGACATTGAACTTCTACGTTGAACTTCTACTCCAATTTGGTTCTACCAGGTGACATCAAAAAGAGAATACTCAGGTATTTTACATTATTATAAATTTCTGTTTTATTTTTTGAGATTATGCTAGAAAAATCTTTGTTTTGGTTTGTCTGAGGTGATCCAGAAAACTTAGAGTGTGGGGTTTTTTGAATTGTGTAAGCCCACTTAAAAGACACAATTGTGAGGGTTTTAGGTGAACCTGAAAAAATCTATTTTCATAGTGAACGCTAATATCTACTGTGTGAGGATATTAGGAGTGGAGTAGGTGTGTGGTTATTTTTCTAAACAGTTGGTGTACACATAAGCAAACCACTATAATTTCTGGTCTTGTAGATTGAAAGTTTATTTCTTTTTCTGAATGATTGTAATTTTCTTTTTGTATTATGGAGAATGTTGTAATTTCTTTTATGCAAGTGTGGAGAATGTTGTAATAGCATATATTTCTTTCCTTATTATTTATTTCTTTATTCCTCTGTATCAGTTTGAGTTTTTGATACACAAACCGTTCTAGTAAGGTTATCCTGCCATAAACCCTTGATTTTTATGGTGTAAGGTTATCCTTAGAACAATATTTGTATCAACCTCTCAATACTCATACATTTGAGGTTGTATTTAATTTCAACATGTGGGATTGTCTATTGCTATCTGTATTTAATTTATTTAAATTTTACTGTTATTTTTTAATTTGGCATTCCTATTCACCCCTGTAACACCTCAGATTTTTGCCAACCTGGGATTAGACGTTCTTAGGCAATGGGTCAACCATAGCACCTTGGTAACCTTTCAGAACCCAATTCCAAAGCCAAAGAAATCATGTAGAACCACATTCCTTTAGAAAATAAGCGTAAGTTAACTAGCGCTACGTTAAATTACCTGTGAAATTGTCCCTGATCGCTTTAAATACGTTCTATAAGATTAAAAACTTATAGAATCATTGATGCTACGTTACCCTAAAATCCAGGATCAAACTCTAAACCGGTTTGTTCTCAGGAACCCTTTGAAACTTTGTATTGGATCTAGACCGCGCGTCGAAAGTCCGATATCTACCATCTTAGACCGTTATGACCACTTGGCTGGACTTGACAATTATTTTGAAAATCAAGGCCAACCGACGTTCAGAGGCTATTTCATTGAGCCTGAAGTAAAGAGAGTGAGAAATGGGTTAGATTTGGAAAATTTAATTCAAATCTGGCACGTGACTTGGCGCGTTATTATTAAGCGTTCTGACTGTCAGAATTTAGCCAAATTACACCCTCGGATCAAGAAAAAATTTCTCTTTCATATCATGAGACTTGTGGACCTGATTTAGGTGCGATGACCGCTGAATTGAAATTGGACCGCCACGTGCGATCTGCGAACTCTACCGGACTGAAAACTTGATGTGACCAGGATCCAGTATCCATGAGCTTAAGTCCGACCGCATTCGGCCAGGGAACCTCCAGAAATGCTCCGTTGAGACGGAACAGTCCGTATTTGGACATAAAATAAGTATACTTTGTTCCCAAGTCTATTTAGGTTATGTTTTAGCCTATATAAGGGCTTTAAACCCTCACAACCCTCCCATCCGAATTTTCTTTAAACCCTAGATTGAGAGAGAGAGAGAAAGTGAGAGATTGTAAGAGAGTTGTGGGAGAGAATTCCAGCCACTTGCTGCAGCTTTTGCACGTGCCAAAGCACCGCACTCCAATCACTTTTCCGGCAATTCCAACGCACTCTTAGGTAAGAAAAATCCTAACTACTTACTGATTTAGGGTTCTTTCGATTCAAATAGCAATATAGATTATGTAACTTGTGTATTAGGTCGCCTGTACGCCGTTGACGAAGCGTATACGTTCCGTTCGAAACGATACACGTCTAGGGCAAAAGGTGCGGATTTTAGACGCTTTGATTGACTAATTTCAAAGCTTTCAATGTCGTTTAATAGTAGATTATCGACGACAACGCCGTTTGACATGTACAACATGCTGTCCGTTTTTCGTTTCGTAAACATACGGTAAATATGAGATTTAGGGTATTTTAGGCATTTATAGAAAATACGGTATAAGTCCGTATTTTGTTGAAATGATTGTCATGACTATTTATCATACTATGATATTAGGAATGCGTGCATGGTCTGTTTGGCGAAGAGATTCACCCTGACGCACATATTGGCCGACATACGTTATGTAGACTAAGGTGTGTAAACTAAGTGTTTATATAAATGTTTGTATTAGTATGTATTGAGTAAAATGGTATTGTGAATTAGTTTTGAGATTGAATTCTCAATTAATATGCTGATGTAAATAACTTCCATCATGTTGGCTATATGTATTGATTTCATTATAAATATGAAATGCATGTGTTGGATGATTTGCTTAAGTTGTATGTTATAACATGTGTCAACATGCTTACAATGTTATATTTCATTTCTGTTACTCACATATGCTTACTGATGTTGATACACAAATGCTTGGGGCTATGACCTAGTCCAGGCAGTCGGTAATGGATTGAACTCGTGGTTGGTTTCTATTTGCCACGAAGGACGCGTCGATGAACGCGAATCGTGTTTTGAGTTGGCGGCAGTGGTTAGGCCACATGAAGTATTTTATGCACTTCATATTGTTCAGTTCGAGATGCAATCGTACTAGTCGAGCCCGTCAAGTAACCCGACTGACCATTTTATGTTCACCATGTATGAGTCATAACTGCTTGAACTTAGGGTACTGAACTTACCATTGGAAATCCTGTTAACCATGGTACCTTGATCCATAAAGACTCATGAGCCGGGCATGGTGGTATGGGACACCGTGGTCGAGCTGTCGGCCTACGCTGGGGCCACAAACCTCCCCGTAGTGACCAGTGAGCACCCTATTCTGAGCAGATTATGGTGGTATGGGACACTATATTCTTGTTGTCGGCCTACACTGATCAGATGACGAGCCCTTTGTAGTGACCTTGAGTTTATCCTGACACCGCATAGGGGCGACGAGTCTTGATGCAGTCTTAAGGATAATTAGGCCTGTATTGATAAGGTGATGGGGGAGCGATGTAACGAGTGCGAGCAACAGCCCTGACAGCCTTTGCAGCGACCTACAAATATAATATCGTATGAGATTTCTAGGAGTGGCGACCCTAGACAGGACCTATGTTGGGATTGATATAAGAGAAGTACCTTAGTTTTCCAATACTGCTGCATGAAAGGATTAATAATAACTCGGTAATCATATCCACATCGCATTGCATGTGCTTGGAAGATGTGGAGCACTGTGGGAAGAAAGCATGCCGCGGGCGTAAGATGATGCCGTATGAGGGAGAATGTCGGTGAGGGCATCCATCATGTCATCTCATGCTTACATTAATAACAGTGTCTAGGAATGTTTGATTATTTGTTTTACTATTAACGCGTGATTGATTTGATAACATGCTAATCTTTGCTCTATGATTTCACTGAGTTAATTACTCACTCCCACGTTACGGGACGGTGTTCTGGACACCACCAGACCCTTTTGTAATTACAGATGATGGTACAGCCTGCGAGGCGGAGCCGAACTTGATGATGATGAGGAGGATCCCTCCTTTATGCGTGTTCTGATCGACGGGATTACAGGGAGGTTGATTAGACGCCTTGACACTTGTCATTTTATATTTTTGGAGCACTTATGTATATTCTTTTCTTTTCATTTTCGGAGTATACATGTATTTAATTAACCTGGTAACATGTTCACACTTTGGAGATTTACAATTAATTATATATATTATGTATTCATCAGTCTTTCGCTTGCTAATTTAACTATCTTTGGAGTATGATATGCTGTTTTGGTTTAGTCTCAATCTTGTTTAATGTCATTCTACAGATAACATGCATTTATCATTATCTATGTTGCATAAGTGACGTTTTGAAACTCGAGAGTTGGGTTTCTACCTGACCCCCGATTTTCGGGGTGTTACAACCCCCCCCCCCCCCCCCCCCCCCTCTAGGACATATAGCTTGGCCTTTTCACCACCAAACTTGCTAACTGCACAACCGCAGCTAGTGTATATATAAAACACATACATAAGCTGGGCCCCACAGACCTTGATGACGTCACAGCAGTGGGTCCCACAGCTTGGTGGTGTCAATACACCATCTATATGACTGGTGTGAGGTACTCAGCCAACCCGTTTCACCTCTCACACAGATGGATGACTGAAATGCCATTCATTTCTCAAGGTGGTTCCCGCAATCGGACAGTCTAGATAATCATACCATATCACAGGTGGGCCACCCATATCATTACAAAGAGGGGGAAGGAGAGAGAGACAGTAAAGGGGAGGGACCCCGTCACTATTAGGTCCTCTCTTATACAATGCATACATCAAGTGCATCCCACAACAAGTGGGCCCTTAAAATAAAAATCAACGATGGATCACCCACCAGTGACCTCCTTCTTTAGCTCCTTGGTCTCATAGGCTCCTTGGCTTGCTCTTTGATGGAGGTTAATAAAGGTTGGAGGGTTGAGATGATGGGTTTTGGGGTAGGGAAGTGGGCCACACCTAGCTCTCATGGTGCTTGGAAATGTCTTGGACGTTGGCTTCTCTTGGGAGTTGCTTGAGTGAAGAGAGAATGAGAGAGAGAGAGAGAGATGTGATGTAAGGAGAGAGGGATGGTGAGTGATGGGTAGTGAGTGATAGGTGTACTTGACATGTATGGGTTGTGTAAGAGAGAGAGTTGACTTTATGGGTTAATTGTACTTGGGAATGGGATATGCACTTGACATGATTGATGTGATTGATGGAACATGTTCTCTTGGGTTTGTAAATGCACTACATTTTTTCTCGAACTAAACGCGGGCCCACACCTCTTGTCTTGGGTATCGCCTTGGCGTGCGAGATGCGGTATCGGAACCGCAGCGATGGTGTGGTTGATAGGGTACAAGTCTCGGGTCAAGCGGACTTAGGTTAAAAGGGTACGACTTAGGGTTGCGTGCGAATGCTATCTAGACGTCACGGGTTGCTGGAATTCGACCAGAAAGACCACGAAAACTTATGAAATGATAGGGAATAGGATACGGGTTTCACAATAACTGTTTAATATTACTTGGTCTTCTGGATGTTTCCTATAATCTAATGGTCACTATAACTGTTCAACACTACACGACCTTCTGGAGACTTCATTGCCACGTCCTAGTAACTGCTCTAGGCTTCCTTGCTGACTCGACTGTATTCTACTCATCCATTTAATCGACCTCTTGGATGACCATCGACTGCTTGATCAACCTCCAAGATGAGACTCGTTCGCTTTGTCGACCTTAGGGATGAACATTGATCGATTTGGTTGGCTGCTTGGCTTTCTTTTGAATTCATCTCAATTACTCCCTATCTTGTCATTCTATCAGTTATGATTTTGTAAAAAATACTCCAAGCATCCTTAAAGATCTTTAACCTACAATATTTTTTCATTACGATAACACTTGTCCTTTTTAATTATGTTTCCCGAGAACGGTTGGAAATATGGTACAACATTTTTGCCCACGTCGCTTCACCTTTGGTAAAAGGTGAATGTGATGATAATTCATTGTTTGACACAATAAATATGATTTCTTAATCATGTATAAATATTAATTGCATCCATATTGATCGAACTCAGTCATCTTAATTAGAAAACATTAAAGATAACTGTCTTATTCGAACTTAGCCATCGTGATAAAAAAAGGCAAATTCGGTTGTCTTGGTCGAACTCGGCCATTATGTGTAACACTCCGAACTTTTCAATACCCGAGTATTGAAAGTTCTCGAGTTTTACCATGAAATTTAACGTGATATGTACATGTGTACAATACCAATTTAAATATTCTAACCTTACATCTATTCCCTGACACAAATTCAACTGTTAGGAATGACCTTTATCTAATAGATCAAGTCATCTGACCGTTGATTCTAAGACATGACCATCCATCAGATGATTTGACATATGTACCTTCCCTTAAATGAATTGACAAATAACTCTTCGTATGTAATGATTTAGATGTAAAACCTTTTATAGGAATTGTTTAAAAAGGTGCATACAACCCTGTAGAACCATTAGGTTTCACAAAACTCTTAGATCAACAATAATTACAAAAATGCCATTAACCTAGGCCTTAAATCCTAAATCACATGGTTCTACCGAACTGTTTCATGTGAAACTTCATATCAAGCCCAATCATCA
This sequence comes from Magnolia kwangsiensis, assembly GCA_037074715.1. Lineage (NCBI taxonomy): Eukaryota > Viridiplantae > Streptophyta > Magnoliopsida > Magnoliales > Magnoliaceae > Magnolia > Magnolia kwangsiensis. The sequence continues at coordinate 65,950,607 of CM073589.1, forward strand.
TAAATTAACCATACATATCAAATCTCAACCATTAAAATAGCAAGATCAATAACCAAACAAAACATACACTCAAGATGGCCCACCTAGGACCGACGCTCACTTCCTACTCCTATGTGGACCCTAATATGAAGTTAACAAAACGAGTAGGAGCCACTGGACGACATGGATCTCCCAACACATCACTGTGGACCCCATACTTACGGTATGAGTGTACATAAAGGGTGCACACACGCAACACACTGGTTTGTAAACCAAGTCAAGCGGGCATTGACCCAACGGGTTTTTGAAAAAGAGGATTCCTCCTCTCTTTCTCCCATATTTCCCACTACCGTATTTTAAATGGAGACCATCCATTTGTCTAGATGCTTACCCACCATTAGATACCGAGGGAGTAATCCAAGCCGTTCATCTTACTGAGCAGATAATTTCGGCTAGACGCCACTTAACTTCGAACACTGAAACTAGTCTTCATGGATGCTACTTCAAGTGAGATTTGAATGGATGGCCTTCTATTGTGACAACTCGTGGCCCACCATCAGGGACCACCTCAATGATCTGAACTGTCCATCTTGTAGATGGATTAAAATCGACTGGAACCTGGTCTCTTTCATTCCCAAACCAACCGAGAAAACAAACATATCCTCGTCCGAAATCCTTCCACAACCTGCATTAGAAACGGAGGCTGCGCATTGTCGCGGGACCCACTGACCGGAATGATCCAAACCTTCATTTGTAGGAGATCCCAAGCTTTTCTCGATGAATCCGGACCATCCAGAAGAAGCTCCTTGAACGAATATAGATCAGGGGATGATTTTCCATTGAAAAGAAATCATCTTCCTCGTCCAAAGTAATGATCTAAATGGTGATAATTGACTCCATCATAGGATCTAAATCGTCCAAACAACAACATTTGCAGATCTGACCTGATCTCGGAAGGAAAAGAGGGGATCAACAAGAAACGGACAGCGATCGCGCTGCTCCATTTGTGCACAACAACACCGCGATTGCGGAGTCCTTTCTCGCATGATGCACTCTGCGTATGAGCTACGCAGGAAGCCTAGGAATCCTCCAACATTATAAAAGAAACTCCCTCCTACCACTGGAGGATGTTCACAACAAAAGAAAAATCGAGAGTAATTGAGAGAGAAGGAGAGAGAAGTTTGGGCACTGGACCAAGTCAACTCAGTTGGGATCAGATGGGCTAAGGTTCTGGCCCATTTGAATTCTCTCCTCCACTTTGAAGAAGAACAAGAACAAGAACAAGAAGAGGAAGAAGAAAGAGAGAATGCAAGAAGAATATAGGGAAAGAAAGAGATAAGCAAGCTAAATGGCAACTCGCTGAGCTGTCTAGGAAAATTTCCATTCAGGCTAGATCTCTCTAACGACCGAGCTAAGCTTTCACGTTCATCTTCTTGTTGATCTTTGGGTTTTCAACAATCGTATAAAGGTTGTTTAGGATCGAGTTTAACCGGGTCACTCGGCAAGAAAATTCTGCTAAAGACTTGGGTTTAATCAAGTAAGGTTAATTATTAACTAGGGTAACCCTTTCATCTACTAAGCTCATATTTAATAGGTTATCTTGATAAGCCAAGACCTAGCCAATGATCCTAATCATAATAATATGACCACTCGATTTGTTTAATTTCATAATAGAACTCAACCCCATGGTGTATACGTAAAAACCTAACAACCCTCAAAGGAGATACGATGCTAGAGGTGAGGGTTTTAGTCCTTTAAGTTGATAGTAATTTAAGTTAATATGCGTTATCTTGCCTATTACATATTATGTTTTCATGGTTCTATGATTCTCTCTTTACAATTGTTCAATTTACCATCAATACTTATTTACCCCTTTGGGAATTATGATATGATATAAATTACAAGTGATCTTTATGAATTTATGTAGAGTAATGGATACAGGCCTTGCCCTTACCTTTATCAATTTGTTGAGTTAGCCCTTGCTACTCTTCTCTTTATTGAGTTGGCCATTGCCACTCTCCTTGTTATTAAGTTAGTCATTGCCACTCTTTTATTTGTTGAATTAGCCATTGCTACTCTCCTTTTATTGAGTTAACCATTGTCACTCTCCTCTTTGTGAGTTAGTCATTGCTACTATCTTCTTTACTTTATTAACCTTGTGCTATTTATCTTTGAGGCTTGGGCATGTGTCTTGATATTCCAAAACTCTCATGATTTAGCTTATGTTCTATATAAGTGCAAGTGATGTGTTAAGAGGTTTCACGACTAGTGATTTAAATATTTTATCCTAAACGTAATGTGCTCTTAGTAGAGACCCTCTTGGTCAATGCATAATTTCATGGGTTTTGGGTAGTGGTGAATAAATCAATGTAAGTAATTCACAATGCGTATTACATCACTTCCAGAATTGGATGTCACAAATAGTCTCTCCATGAACAAATCGTGTCATGTAATTCATCCAACTCATGTGTTGTGGTGTCGCCTTAAGGTGTTTACATAAATCCACAGCAGCATCGAACATACCGGTAAATCTCCGTAGTATGAGAATGCGGGGTGATCTAGGTTTTATGTGAATCATATTCCACATTGGCTAAGCATGCAACTCATGTAGGTTGTTTGCGCATACTGATACCCCTCGTAGTAGTGGAGTACGAAACGTATCAGAACCCTTACAATGCTTTCATGAATCTCTTGAATTATTGATAATCTTAAAGGATAACCATCACTATGAGTAGAGCGTTGACCCTCTCTAACTGTATAGATATGCAGGTGATGTACAGATTGAAGACCTAGAGGACCATTTCCCTATGGAAATTATACTAAAAGAATAAGAAGATAGTTTTATGATTTAGTTTTATACTTTCGCTACAAACTCGATAAATGTAATAAACTCTCATTAAGAAGGAATTTAATTATTTACTTTACTCTTTTACTTTAATGAAATAATTAATACAGTTGGTTTTATTACCATGAATGCTACCTTCATGAATGTATCTGGATGTGATCTACATAAAAAAATAAGATACGATTTTTAAAGCATCCAATTTATAAATTATTAAACCCGGTTTTCTCAGGTACGAGTATAAACTCTGGTCGTGAAAATTTGGGATGTTATATTATGGTCAAAAAATGGTAAAATTGGTCGTGACAATGGAGACCGTCTGTCAATCCATTCCGAATATGGTTTATGGTTGACTGAGGTAGTAATACGGCTATGAATTTGGCCTATTACTTCCTAAATCATTTGAATAATTTGGTCATGATTCAAACAGTGCGATTCAGACATTGGAGGTAATTCAAGGCCTACCTATTTTTATTTTTCATGATGTAATAGATTCCCAAGGAATGGCTTCCCCTAGGTATATCCTGGTTTCCTTCTCCAGGAATAAAATTCCCGATCGCCTGCTCTAGTCACATGAACTCAATGGGCAGTAGAGTGTTCCGTATCTCATGGATTGGTGCCAGATGAATATTATGTTGTAACAGAAGAGGTAGCGTGGTGCTGGTGGTACTGATGCTAGATTTTTGAAAGAACTAACATTAACAATTGGCTGAGGCACATTTTGTTGCGGCACAATAAGTGTTTTTTCAGAAAATATCATATTCAGGCTTCTATCCTGGTCAACCATCCATCTGTTAAAGGTCTCGACTTGAATTTGTAACTGCTCGGCTTGAGCTCGTAACAGCTCCTCTATATATTGATTCACCATTTGCATATCACGTAGCCAAGTCATCGTTATCTTAGAAAGATCTGTCAGTCATATCACTTTCTCATTACTTTTGCACCGACTCATGTTATGGCGTCCCATTGGGTGTAGCAGAAACTTGTTGCTGCTTGGTACGACTGTTACATAGTAAATATTTATGGCAACCAAGTAGTTTGTGGTGTCATCGGGCATGCTAAAAACTTGTTTCTGCTTGCTATGGCAGGTGCAAAATAAATATTTATGGTAACCAAATAGTTTGTTGTCCCATCAAGCATGCCTGAAAATTGTTCGATGTTGTTTTCTGTACTAGTATGTGGACATGCCAGAATTTGATTTGCGACTACAATTCGAATTGAAAAACAATGTCCCTGAGCACTGATGTAGAAAAACATGTAGTGTATGATTGAGGTCTAAGGAGATCGATCACCTATGTAGCTACTCGCTGGATGTGTAAATTGGATCAAACGATTTTCAGAGGGTGGGGTTCGTCCTCTGATAATGGGTCACTCCTTTGTCTTTCGTATGAAAGGACTTTCAAATACAAATAATGAAAATGAGAAAGAGATTCTTACAATCAGTTGTGAAGAGCAGCTGTAAAACACCTTTCTAATTGATGAACTGAATCCAGCGCACAAGCGTGAAATCAAATTATGGCTAAAAGTTACCAATTACTTGATTAACGCTAAAGATTGCACTACGAAATATAAACGGTGGGTTGAAAAGTAAATAATGACACAAAGAAATGTAATTTTCCTGACAAGAGAAGTAAATGATTAAGCTATGGAATGTAAATTGAGTGGTAATTGAAAGATAGATTTTGGTTTGATTGGGTTGGTATGAAATGTTTTTTTTTGTTATATTCCTCTTGTATTTATAACTTCAACTAAATTATCTAGATTCTTCCTACGTTTCGACGGTTACCATAACCGTTTAATGTTCCTTGTTCTTATACATGCTTCCCATGTTTTAACGGTTGTTATAACCGTTCAATACTACAAAACCTTTTGGAGACTTCATTGCCACATGTCCTAGTAACTGCTCTTGACCTCCTTGCTTACTCAACTGCATTCCACTCAGCCGCTTGATCGACCTCTTGGATGACCATCAACTGCTTGATCGACCTTCAGGATGACACTCGGTCACTTTGTCGACTTCCAAGATAGACATTGATCGCTTTGGTGGGCTGCTTGATTTGCTCTCGAATTCATCCCAATTGCTTCTTGTCTTGTTATTCTATTAGCTGTGATTCCGTAAAAAGAACTCCAAACATCCTAGAAGATCTTTAGCTTGGAATATCTTTTCATTGCTATAACGCCTATTCTTTTTAGTTAGGTTTCCCAAGAATGGTCAGAAATGAAATACAACAATAATGACAAAACTTCTCATCTGTACTGCACAAGAAAACTCTCACCTAAAAATCTTATAAGAAAAAACCATAACAAAATATTTCTCTTTAATCCTATATATGTGCTCCTTACATAGATAACACCACAAGAGAGTTCTAGTTAAAACATGGGAAACTAGGATTCACTGGGCATTACAGAGGAGCCATGAGTACATACCTACAAAGAGGGATGAGAGAGTAAATCTCATGGTTGGAGACTCGAGATTCAACAAGCATTTCCCTTTTAAAAGCTGTTTCTCAAAGCAACCAACTGGGCCATGTTAGTTCAGAATCCAAACACCATAAAATCATTAGACTCAAGTAATTAACTAAAACAATTTCTCTAGAACAATGAGTTGCAATCATCCTGAGCCATTGTTCCAAAACTTGGTTATTCGACTAAAAACTCATTCTGGTCAACTCAACTATACAAGATTTCAAGTCGGAGTAACTAGATAATTACAAAACTCAATGATGGTGTGGCTTTCTCCTAACTTCTCAAGTCAACTTGCTAACTCAACTCAATGCAATTCCTGTTGAACTGAGTCTCTTAGTTGGGTTCTTCTTTCAAACTATAATTGTGAGGCCGAATCCAATGCAAGCTTTCTGGATGAAGATAATCATGGCCCCAGTATGAGTTGTTACATCCAATCAGTACATTATGCACACGTCCTTGTGTTCCCCACGGCACCAAAAAAAAAAAAGCCGAAGGGCCCTACCAAGAAAAATCATGCTTAAAACCTTTGAAATCACATGGTGTGGCCCACCTAAAATTTGGAAATTTTGGGGTTTCCATTCATGTAGGTGGAGTGCATGATTAGGTATATATAGAAAACATAGTGGCCTCATAAAAAATGGAAGTTTGCAGATGGTACGCCTCCTTCCTTACCATTTCTCGTGGTGTGTCCCACTAAGTATTGGGTAGGCCTGATTTTATTTTTATTTTTTCATCAGGGAGAACATGAAGGGTTGATGCACTAGTTAGATGTCATGCACACATCATGGTGGGCCTGTCGTGTTGTATGTTAAGCTTAATCTACAAAGCTTTGTAGTGGATCCATCCTCATGCATTTCATACAAGCCAATATAAAACTCAAAGAGTATTCATATTCACTCAACTGTCTGAGCTAACTCAATTACATTGGCAGTGATTCCACGTGAGAATTTGAACAATTACGCTCAGTTCAAGTTGACTCGGACCTGTACTTGGATGTTATTCCAAAATTCGCTAGAGTCAACCAGGCCATTGACTCAGTTCAATTTACCGAGTTGTGTTGATTCGGGACCAAAGCACACCAATGAACCTTTAGTGACTCATCTCAAAATCTTGTCAATCTGAGTTGACTCAGTCTAGTTTCGAATTTAATCATAGGTTTAGAGACAATGATTTGGCCCAAAGTGGTCGGTGGATGAATGATTAAGAAAATGTTGGGATACTTTCGGTATCCAAGATAGATTTGTCCACTTTAGTAATGGGTCAACTTTAGTAATGGGCCAAGATCATGGAATCATTGCAGATCACAAAAGGAGTTGATCCAACGGCTCTGGAGGGCTGTGAGCTACTGTCCTTCTAAGCCATGGCTAGAGACCTGGCAATAAATGGATGGGATCTGAACCGTTAATTCGATAGCTGAATTAGTGTATGCACCATAGATGAAAAATCACACTGTTTGGACACCCCTAACCCTTTAATTGATGCTGTACAAGTGTTCATTTGAAGGACAACAGTCACAAAAGGCTCACATTAAATGACAATTAAGTTTATTTGTTGGACGGTCAGGATCGCTCGATCAAGGCAATTTTCGGTCTGTAACCAATCAATGTTGCAGAACGCAGGTGTACGGTTCCGATTGCCATGCACATATGCTACAAGTACACCCCGTCTACACGCAAGCACGAAAAGTCCACGCCTTCGAGATTGCATTGAATTTCAAAAGAAGCTATGTGAGTCGTTACTCGTTACTCTCGTTTTCAAGAAGTTATTTGCTACTCTGGTTAGAACGATGGTTGATACGCATGCATTTACATTTCCGTAAGCACGTCTGTAACAAAAACTAAACTATCCAAATCATGGAAAGCTAGATTGATTGTAAAGTATAAAATGTGAAATGAAATTAATCCAATAATTGTAATCTCTGATTTAAGAAAATTTGTTTGCTGAATTCAAACCATTGATTGTTTTTCATGTCAACTGTCCATTAGAATTCGAATTAATCGGCCATTTAAAAGATAATTTCCGAGCAATTGTTGCTTTAGAAACCATCTAAACTGTCCCAAAAATGGACGGTTGAGTTTGAGCTACATATATGCTCCGTGGGGAATCTTTAGATGCCTTTTTATTATCCATCGCAGTGTATTAAAGTTTTTTTTTTTTTTTTTTTTCTTTATTGTTTCTTTTTACAAAAGTGAGACTTGATGGGAATATTTTATTTTTATTTTACTGAAAATTAGTGAGGAGTTTCGAATTTTGATTTACAGAATAAATGCTGACAAAATGCTCTTTTGAGGAGAGAAATTACCATAATGTTTCCTTGTACATTTTGTTCACAGTCGAGTGCACTAAAATTGAGGGGAAGGAAAGTGAGACACAAAATATGTGGGGCCCACTTTAATGTATGTTCCCGATGATTCATGCTATACATTTGTTTTATAAGCTCATTTTTGGGTATGAGCCCAAAAACAAGGTAAATCCAATTCGCATGTGGAGCACACTACGGGATAAGGGGGGAATGGAACACCTACTGTTTGAAACCTTTTCGGGTTGAAAGTTTTCGATCAAGCTAATATTTGTATTTTTAGTTGATCAATGACTATCTAGCCTTATGAATAGGTTGGATGATAGATATATATATATCCCACGGTCCGACGCCCATTTCATCTTTTGGAGGTGAACACCGTTATCCCACATGTTTCTTATAGTGTGGTCCACTTAGCATACAATTTAACTAATTTTTATGCACATATCCCTATGTTTCTTATAATGTGGTCCACTCGAGCATATAATGTCTCATTTTGGGGCTCATGCCAGAAAATGAACTAATAAAGCAGATGGACGGTGTGGATTAAGAGTCATACATCATAATGGGCCCCACAGATTTTACAAAGTCAATCTCCTCCAATGCAATTTGATTTTCCAAGTAGAATTACTTCCCCGTTTCTCCTCCAATCCAGATGAATATTAAAAGCATTTATTTTGGTAAATGGTTAACCAAAAATGCCCTTAATTAAAGAGGTAATGCTTAGAATTTTAGGGTCCACATGGTATGTGAATAATAATCTACCTGTCCAATGGATGTAATCTAACATTATATTCAAATAATAAAAAAATGATCAATCAAAACATAGGTGGGCCATGCAATAAAAATATTATACATCACTTAAAAACATTCAAATTTATATGTTACTTATTATTTAGTTATTTTGAAAGTAAGATTTTTTGTTAGTGTGATATCATTATTATGATAGGGTTCATATATATTGGACAAGTTAGATATATGCAAATACTACATTAGTCCTTTCATTATTTTTTTTAAAAGGAAAACAATATATGAGATGTTTTGGTAATTTTGTTCCTCAAAAAGCATACCGGCATATTTTTTGAGGATTCTTTTATAAATTTGAAATTTGTAAGGAATTTTTGGTAAAAAATCTCAACAACTTGATTTTGATTAAAGATGTGAATTTCCTTTTACTAGTGGTCCCCATTTTTCTCTCATGTGATAAAAAGCACCCGTCTATTCTTCCAAACAAGAAATGTTCACATCACATCACATCTCAATGGGATCTAAATGTAGGGTCCACCTTAAACAATGTTGGCTACAATGATCCAGCCGATCCATTCATTGTCTAGCTGGGCCACAAATGTACATAGCTAACTATTTCATTTGTCATCAATTGTTTTCTACAGTTTGCTATAATGTGGCCCACTTGATGGCCCACTTGATGAATGGGTCAACCTGATTTTTATGGCCAGTATCTTCAAGGTGGGCCGTTTTGATGGCTTAGATTTCATGTATCTATTTATTCTTGCGACGTTGGCCATGTACAACCAAATATATGGTAGCTTTGACCTCTATTCAAATAGATGTTAACATTTATGTTTTTAAAAAATAGCATTTTCAGTTTGGATGGAAAATAAGAAAATAAAAACACTATTGTCCGTTTTAGGTAGGTGTTGCGACAAGGGTGGGGCCCAACGTAGATTCATCGCACTGAAGGGGTGCTTTCCTTTGCTAGTGTGGAGGAAAGCTCAATGGGTGACAACTGCACTAAAAAGACCCACAGATATGTAGAGAAGATGTATGTTAGTCCATCTATGTGACCATCTATGCTAAACCTAGCCTCTGTATATATTTAGTTGGGATTTTCACAACCGTATGCTTAGCTAAGAAATGCACGGTTGTAAGAGGGGCCAAGTAAATATCAGTTGCCTTTCTTCCCTTCTCCTTTCCCTTTCTTCCTCCCCTCGTCCTTCTGCTGAATAGGGTTATCTCCTCTCTTAAGGTTGTCATTGTCTTTACCACCACTGTCATCTTTCCTTTCATTTCTGATAATTGGGTTTGCAGCAAGAGGAATTTTTCGTTAACATAATCATTTCCTGTTTATTGGCCACCTGAGTATTTTCATGGTATGCTCACTAACTGAGGTGCACTCAAACTTAATACCATTTTCTTCCAAGAAATTGGACCTGGGAGGTGATATGAGCATTGAGCATCTCTTTAAGGCAATTATAGATATCCCTAACATATACCATGTTTCGCACTTGGTTGCGGAGCACAACATATATGAAGGCCAAGCTGTAGCCTTTTCCCACTTCATTGTTACTTTCCCATTTCTCATATTTGGTATGGATAGCTTATCCCTTTCTAGGTCAAGAATAGTTGGAAAGTGCTCATAAGTGACATATAAAACTCAATCGATCTAAGGTGAAAATGAGTTTGAGCTTTTGAGACCAATTGATATAGTTCTTCCCAATCAACTTCTTGGATGTGATCATTTCAGAAATAACATTCATCTTTGACATTTTTAATATGAAAAAAATTACTTAGATTAACAAGCATCCCATTCATCTTGCCAGGAAATATATTTTAGCTACACAAATGTAAATTTTATCAAGAAGTGTCTCCAGCACAACCGACAACTCACACTACGTGAAACAGCTATGGGTAATAAAACCAAGCATTAAGAGTATAAATCCATCCATTAATTAACCCTTCATGATGAGTGTGTACTAAGTTTGTCTTGCCAATTCACAACACCCACCATAAGATACTAAAAAACTGCACGTAAAGGAGTCAAATGCACGACCTAATGTGTAACAACTCGCACACATATACTTTTCAACTAAATAATTAAGCCATTATATTTATTTATTTCTTTATTTATCTTTAATAAACAAAAAACTAGCCTGTTAGCCAAGTGATAAAGACTCTCTCGGTGGTAGAATAAGTTGAAGGATTCATACATGTCCTCATAATAAAGTTACGTTTTTGCAAAACTCGACACTAAATTCAAATTTTAAATTTCAAAAAGGAGATAGGATAAATCGGTTGCAATATCTTTCTATAAAAGAGACATCAAGAGATTTTCTCCCAAACTCATAAAAGAAAAGCAGAGAATAAAGAGAGAGAGAGAGAGAGAGAGAGAGAGAGAGAGAGAGAGAGAGAGAGAGAGAGAATTTATACGTTTGGTCTAAAGCCCCGATTTAAGTTAGTGATGTTTCATTTTTTAAAATGTATTTATTATGTTGCTATTTAATATTTGCGGTATATTCTATGTGATAGATGATTCTGATTAGTCGAAGGGTCATCGGATGTACATATGTGACAATATAGGTTCATCTTCTTGGTGTACAATGAAGACTATACATAGGAAATACACATCGCTGCCTAAATGTTGCTTTTGCCTTTTAGCATGGGAATCGGCATTGGCCCCACACTGATGTGTGGGGTCTGATCCACATGGTCCATCAGGTTGCTGAGGTTGAAATATGCTAGAACCTTAAAAATTAGGCCAATCTGACCATCTAGCAGGCCGTACCAATCATATAATGATTTTAAAGGTAAAAAATGACATTTAGAACTGTTTGGGGCCACAAGACGATAAGATCAAACTGATATTTGGTCCTTCTATCTAATTATACATTAAAAGTCACCGGACATTATTGGAAGACGATCGATTAATCGACAACAAACCCAATTGATCTGAAGTCGATTCAGAATTTTTCCAAGGTTTTTCTAGGCATCCTCGTCACAAATTAGGTTAGAGGGAAGGTTCTACAGAATGCGAAGCTTGTCCGGCATCGTTCCTCTTCTTCAATCCATTGATCCGAATTTGTTTTTATTGTATTTTTCTTTTAAGATGTTAGACATTCTAGGCTAATCTCTTAGCCATGGTTAAAGGATAAACGTTTTGATAAATATTTGATCTTTAATTCATTTTTTAATGAAAGTTATTAGTTTTTTTATGTTGAACTATGATTGAATGTGATTGAATTACTAGATTGTAAAAAGAATCAATTTGTAACATCGATTGATCTATTGTGGCTTCCAAGTACAATAAATTCTTTTAATTCCCAACGATTGATTACCTAGATCTTCATAAAAGATCGAACCTATCGTTACTCTAATTTGTGTTAAATATTTTTGATTGAATTTATTGCTCTATCTTCTAACTAGGATGGATTGGAATCCAGTTATAATTGAGTTATTAAATTGAGAAGACGAATTAAGTTCAAGTTCTATTGATCGAGGATTCTTGGATCCTTAGTCGCATTTATTAATTATTTTAAACCCTTTTTACTTCTCAAGATTTTAATATAGAAAACCCAATTAGTTTTAATTATGTTCTTACCAAATATCCATGTGGTTCGAGCTTAGACTCTTGAGTTATTACTATATCGCAACCATGCACTTAGGGTTGTCAACCCATGGGTTCGATCAAGACACACTCTTCTCGAGTTTTCTAGTATTCAATATCGAAGATTTTAAATCAGGTTCACCTCTAACCTTTACAAACATATACTCCTATCGGATATCCTACAAAATGACTTATCTATGTACTCACCCGTTCGATGTCTCTTGCAAGAGACTTTAGTTAGTTTTTTATCGGTTAACTAATAACCACTAGCGGTCCTAATCTAAGGCCTTACGTACATTCCTGCCGAATGCTCCCCATAGATACTAACATGTACACACCTATGTCTGGTGAATTCGACTCTACACAAGAGTCTAAGTCCTATATAAGAATATATAAAGTTTGGATCACAAACTCTTACACTCAATCCTACACATGGAAGGACTCTTTGTGGACTCTTACAAATGACAACTTACTGGTCAGATTGAGCCCATTTTGTAGTGTATTTCTTGAGATGTTTCTTCAATGCTCTCCCGTGCATAAATCGACTTCTCAATTGCTCATCTGATTGTTAATATCGATGCTTCATCTCTTATGAATATCCGCCTTACCTTTGATGTGCCAATGAGGTGACCAAGGTATGGGAGGTGATGGAATCTCCTACAACTAATGGGTATTTGATTTCTAGGGGGATTCACCTATATGGGTCTCATAGAGGATTTATACAAGGATATACTCATAGGCTTAGTATCCAATGTCTAAAGAATTGTAGAGATCAAGAGCATCTTTATAATGGACATCGAAATCCTCATTAGATTGGTAATCTCAAAGAAAATATCTTTAATCTTATAGGATTAGGAATATGAGTGATAAATTACATAAGCTCTAAATGCAATATATATATATATATATATATATATATATATATATATATATATATATATATATATATATATATATATATATATATATATGATCCCTCGATCGATAAAGTGATGCCTTTGATTGATCGAGCTTCCCTTCGATGGGATCGAAGGCCAGTTCGATGGCATTGAGAAAATCTGAAAAATAGGCATTTAATTGATGGATGTTTTTAGGCACATTCGATCAATCGAAGATCCCTGAGTTTGATCGATCGAGCCCTAATCTTCGATTGCTGGAAGGTTCACTTGAGACACATTGAGGGTCTATCGACGGGGTCAAGATTCACTCGAAAACTGTTATTTTGGGCTTAAATTTTTACTGCAGTTTTTTACCTAGTTTAGCCAAACTTATCATATTCCATTATGGCTCATAAGGTTATTTGATGATTAAAAAAAAAAAAGGTTTAGCAATAAACGTTAAGATCAAAGTTGTTTTTGTTCTAAAGTTAGGATCAACGAGGTACCTCATTTATCTATTCTTTACTCCTTGATGCTCCATGTCATCTCGTGCTTTTAGTTTTCAACTTCTAATAGTTCAACCGACTACATGACACATAGACTCACGTAATTGATAAACTCGGTGCATAAATAAGTACACTAACAATGCAAACCCCACTATGATGTAAACCATTCAAGTGCTCTAATATCTCAAATCTTCTCCTGGCAAGGACGTTCTTTTTCTGACTAGTAGTTCCCTCAAGCTATCAACTTATTGTAATTCTGATTGGGCTAGTTACCATAAAAAAAGTCGATCTATTATGGGTTACTTAACAATGCTTGGGAATAGTCATATATCTTGGAAAACTAAACAAAAGATAATTATCTTAAGGTCATCAGCTGAAGTTGAGTACTGTGTACGGACAATGCTACTTATGAGCTCACTTAGCTTAAAATACTCTTTCAACATCTAGATGTTAACCATACCTAGCCTATGCGCCTTTATTGTGATAATCAAATTGCTCTTCACATAGCCACCAATCATATTTTTTATGAATAGACCAAACACATAGAGATTGATTGTCATCTTGTCCTTGAAAAGATCACTTCTAGGGTTCTCCACATTTCTTACATCCCTACCAATCATCAACTTGTGAACATATTTACCAATGCTCTTGGTCGAGACCAATTTCATCCTCTACTTAATCAATTAGGTGTTATGGATCTCCACGTGCCAACTTGAGAGAGAGTATTATGAAGGATATAATTTCAATATATTCATTTTATTTATTTATTGAGGTTTTATTATGTTGTAATTAATTTAGAATAGATATGATTTTATTGTAAAATTTTTTAAGATTATTTCTTAAAAAAAAAGACATGTTAAGGCAAGTGTACATCATATGGCAAGATTGTAAAATGAGATTTCTTTGGTTACAACTGCATGACATAAAAAAACAAAAAAAAAAAAAAAACACAGGTGACAATTTTTATATAAATTTTAGTACGTTTACATGCTGGAAGATATACAAAGCAGGTACCAAAAAAAAAAAAAATGCGCTAAAAAAGAGTAATTGAGATGTACATGGAACATTAAAATCTATGGAGAGGTTTTATGCAATACTAAGGATGGAAGATGGTTAGTTAGATAGAAAACTGTGGAGGCTGCTTCTATTGCCAGAATCATTAAAAGGTTCCTAACTATACTTTTAGAATGTGACGGTTCTTTTGTTCAATTACACATTTTGTTGTGGGATATAAGGACACATTCTGTTATTAGATCTCCCGAGTCTTTATGGGATTGTTTGGATGCTTGTAATTTTTTTAGTTGTAAACACATTACACATCAAAAGAGTTTCAGGTAATCAGTTTATATTCTATTCCGTTTGGCTTTTAAGTGGTAATCTGTTCACAAGTAAACGGATTGTGTTTGCCTAGTTTGTAAAGTGTTTACAATTAATAAAGTAGGTATTCAAATCATAAAGCTTTAACATTGAACCTTTCAAAATTTGCAAATCACATAAGAGGGACTTTATTTTTTTAGGGCCTTAAGAAAGCATTAGAACATGCACATTGGATAACTTCCACCCATCATAGTGGGCCCCAAATGCAATTTAAAATTTTTTAATAGTGGACATCCCATCCTTCCCTTGCGTCCATTTAATAATGGATGAGCTGTTTTTTTAGGGCCACTAAAGAGCATCAAGGGAAGTATATGATGGATAGATTGGATGTATCATACAAATTATGGTGGGTCCTGCATATCATGTTTATATTAACCATTGTGTTTTAACATGTATAGTGTTTTTTTAACTGTAAAGACTTTACTTGTAATATGAAATATGATGGTTTATTAGGTTTCAAATTACAACTAAAAATTATAATTTTTTTATATCCTATAAAGCCTTTACAAGCAAATACATGCATCCAAATAGCCTCCATAAGCAGATTACCTGTGATCCCTTTGCAACTTAAAGACTTTACAGGCATCCAAACGACCCCAAGTATTGTTCAAAGTGTTGAATTTGATTTTGCATGATCCTCAGAAGTTGAGGTAGAAAAATTATCTACAATCATCATAGAGAAAATTCATGGATTTTAATTTTTCTTCCAATGTTTATTTTATGTTTTAATTTTATATGTATTTCACAAACACTTAATTGTAAGTTGAAAGTTGAATACGATATCAATTTGGGTCAAAGGTTTTGACAGCCTGCAATGCCCATGGTACCGTATCTACCAAACAGCGTGGGTTTTCACCTCGGATTACATCTTAGATGATGATATGAATCGATCATACTTCAAGGTCTGCACTACATGGCTAGATGACTTTGTATGAAGATGGATTTGGATCATTAAAAAGTAAAGTTTAAAGAAATAAGAATATTAAATGTTGGGACCATTAATAAAGTCAGTGTCTATCACCCAAAAATGAGATGGAACAAACAGTATTAAGCTCCGGCCACATCAATGAAATCAACAAGTATTAAAATGGAAATGCTTGTTTGGTACAAATTTGGATCTTCTGCCTGTCGCAGTCAGAACTTTGTTTTTTATTTTATACATTGTAATTTTAATTGGTCCAATAATACTTATTGACATTGTCATCACAACTGCGTTAAATGTAGTCTTATGATGACATGGCAAACCACAATGCAACAAACAAAAAAATTACGTTGGCGATGAGCCCGTGTGAATGAGATCTGCTGGTCCATCAGCTGCACTAACCTATGTTGGGACGGGCCCAAACACCGAGGACTCAACTCTCAGCTGTGCTACACTACGGGAAACAGTTGAGATGACTCAGCTGTGCTGCACCACGGGAAATAATTGAGATTACACTCCTACCATTAAAAGGTCCAAATTTTATAGGGGTCCACCATCATTTGTAAATGCCATCCAATCCAGTCATTCGATTTGCCGCACCACGATGACTCCCAAAATTTAAGACATGCCATTAAAATGGTCAAAATTTCATATGGGTCCAGCATCATTTGTATACGCCATCCAATCCACTCATTTGATTTGCCACAAAATTAGGACATTCCATTAGAATGGTCCAAATTTCATATGGGTCCACCATCATTTGCATATGCCATCCAATCCACTCTTTCGATTCGCCGCACCACAATGACTCCCAAAAATTAAGACATTTTATTAAAATGATCCAAATTTCATGTGGGTCCACTATCATTTGTAAATGCCATCCAATCCACTCATTTGATTCGCCACACTGCAATGACTCCCAAAAATTAGGACATTCCATTAAAATGGTCCAAATTTCATATGGGGTCCATCATCATTAGTATATGCTATCCAATCCACTCATTTGAATTGCCACGCACCACTGTGACTCCCGAAAATTAGGACATTCCATTAAAATGGTCCAAATTTGATATGGGTCCACCATCATTTGTATATGCCATCCAATCCACTCATTTGATTTGCCACACGGTGATGACCCCCAAAAATTAGGACATTCAAAGCGTCCTGATGGCCACACCACATGAATTTAGAGTTTTACCACAAATTTACACCACTTCCTATGATGTGACCCACCAAAGTTGTAGATTTTACCAAATTTTACGACTCATTGTGAAAATGTGACATCAAACTTGATGAACGGTGTGGATTCGATGCATATTTTTTCGACATAGAGAGAGCCATACCATCTGTTTACCCATGGAAATAAGCCAGCCCAGCTCAAATATAAGTAGAGGTGGGCAGGGGACAACCCGATCTGGCTAACTCAACTCATCCGACTGGGTCAAATCTGATTCGACCCGAACCGAATGGGTGAGTCGGTCTGAACTGAGTAAGCTTCACCCAATCCGAACTATTCGATGTAGATTTACATAGAACTACGATTTTGTTAGATTTATTTCCCATTTCGTTTGTGATTCCTTATTGGCTTATATATATGTATGTAAACGGGATTGCGAGATGCTACTAAGTTTTCTAATTCGTCCAAGGGTTTCAAATGGTGTAGTAAGGGTGGGATTCGAGGGTGTTCGAATCGGCTAATCTCTTTCTTTGTAATTTCTGCTTTCATAGTGATCATTTATAGCTTTATGCCGTGGTTTTTTTCTGCAAGGATTTTTCACGTTAAATCACTGTGTTATCTTTGTGTTTGCTTAGTGTGATTAGATTACTCTCCAAAACTCATCTCTGTGTGCTTTCGCAGTCCCCCAACAGATAACACCACAGGAGAGGTCTAGTCAAAACATCAACAAACTAGGATTCACCGAGGCACTAAAGAGAAGGAGCCATGAGTACATATCTACAAAGAGAGATGAGAGAAAGTAAGTCTCATGGTAGGAGACTTGAGATTCAACAAGCATTTCCCTTCTAAGAGCTCAGTTTCTCAAAGCAACCAACTAGGTCATGTTGGTTCAGACTTCAAATATCATAAAATCATTAGACTCAACTAATCAACGGAGACAATTTAAATTACGGTAAAGACCGCTTTAGTTGAAGTAAGAATATGCCAATATATCCTAGAGGGGGTGAATAAAAAATTTTAATAATTTTATAACAATTTAAAATCGTATCACTCTAATCTTTATAACAAGCATATATTAGGATTACTCAAGAGCAACTTACTCGTTTCCTAGTTTGATAGAGGATCCAATCACAAACTATTTGAGAGATGAACAATATGCAAATTAGTTTATGATGGATATGACTGTGTGTGTGTGTAAGATGTGATCTCAGATAATCAGATATGAAAGTATTTAAGGAAATCACATAAATGAAAGATAATAACAATCTTAAACATAGTCATTTTTATATTGGTTAGACTACTTGTCTACTCCACTCCCGGTAATCACACTTAACCCTTGAGTGTACCGGATTTCACTAAGGAGGTTTCACACGGTTCACCCCAAACCCAAGGTTTTAAATCAGGTTCACCTTTAACCTTTACAAACTACACCTAGGCTGACTGTTTATTCTCTCACAAGCAAGGGTCAATATAACGCACCCACTTTTAGGTATATTTACAAAGGATCTTCCACAAGACCCTAGCTGTTTATGCTCTCCACAGAAAAAGGGTCAACACAATGCACCTACCACGTACACTCCTACCGGAGGCTTCCTAGAGGACTTGTAAGGGGTGAGAAACACCTTACACTTAATCCTACAAAGGAATTATCACGAGGGTTATAAATAAGCAGATGAGTCCCTTTTAGCTTGTTGTTGAAAATCTTCTCTTTTGTTGATGAAGAATCTTCTACTTCATTGAACCGCAACTCAGAAGATATACCAATGCATGGTGACGGGTTGTGTTAAGGTTATGATAGAATCATACTCTCAAATATTTTCCTATAAAGGAGATAGAGTGATTCCAATCATTTATGCATTTAAGGCATCCTAGTTTAATAATTTGTCATTAAGGTGGTAGCTGGAAGATCCTTGAATGAAGAACTTCATTCTCCAATCCACTCTATTGAATATCAATGATGAGGGTGGATTGGACGACGAACTGCCTTGAGAGAAAGGGCTTTGGGTAAATGATCTAAGGTTAAACACTCAAAAGCACTCTCTTCTTTCTCTACTAGCAACTAAAGACAAGTTCTTTGTATATAGGTAAAAAGTTCCAACGGATATAAAACGGTCACATTTATGACAGAGTTCGATATCATCGGGTGTATACTCTCAATTGTATCGACTGGCCGCTCGATGACATAAACTTAAATGTCATATGCTTTTTAAAAGCTTTTACCAGCTGGTCGAGGAGATCAAAACCTACGTCGATGTCATCGGATTTCGAACTCCGATTTCATCGACATGAGGATCGATTCCTCGACATTTGAAAATGAGAGAGACATTGTCTTTTGAAATATTTCAGGTCTAGGATATGATGAGGTACACTCGATATCATCGAAATTTAAATGTCGATGATATCGATGATAGTGTCGATGCATCGATAAATCTAAAGGATTTTCTAATAAGCTTGCTGAACAGATAATGTCCTCTCTCGATGTCATCGACCCGGCCTCGATATCATCGATATTTGAATATCGATTCTATCGAGTGACTCTCGATCTAAGATAAAAACCACCTGAAAAATGTTGCTAAAAAACTATGTCTAAGACCGATATCATCGAAGGCCTTCTGATATCATCAGTTTTTGAATTTCGAGGATATCAAGGAGTACTTTCGATATATCGATGGTTTTTATGATTTTCTTTAGAAAAATAGGGACAAAAACTCTCTGCTATCGATTTTATCGAGTCAACTTCGATAGACTCGAGTTTTAAATATTGATGATATTGATAGGGGTATCGATACATTGATAATTCCGTCCAGATGAATATGTGGTTGTTGGATAACTTTTGTCCTCATTTCGATGGTATCGATTGATTATCGTGCACATCGACAACACTACTCGATTTTATCGATCAGTCTATCGAAAAATCGACAGAGGTAAAAAACTTAGAGATTTTCTGAATTTGTAAAAAAGTTTTCTAACCCAAAAATCCTATGATATTCTAACCAATTTTAAGAGTTTTATTTACCTGGTGTTTTGGACATGAGATGTGAGGCTTAGATTTACCTGTGGTGAGTTCAGAAACATATCCAGTTGAGGCAGACAGTTGATTGATCTTCTTATGGAGCTTATGTTTAGTTGACTCAATACTCACGCTAATTGACAAACCAGGGCACTTTTAACAATTTCTCTAGAACAATGAGTTGCAATCATCCCAAGCCATTATTCTAAAACTTGGCTATTCGACCAAAAACTCATCTGGGTCAACTCAACCATACAAGATTTCAAGTTTGAATAACTAAATAAACTACAAAACTCGATGTGAGTGTGGCTAGGGGTGTACATGGAGTCGAAGCGAGTCGGGTTGGCCTTAGCTCGACTCGGTTCGGCCACTAGTTGACCTCAGCTCGAACTTAGCTCGGCTCGGTTCTCGAGCTTGACTAGCCAGCTTGGCTCGATTCGGTCAGCAACTCAGGCCAATTCAAGCCAGGATCGAGTTGAGTTCTCCTGTGCAGCATTTTCACAAACACCTGGACTGCATCTTCAAAATCCTAATGTATGTAAAGCAGAAGCAATGGTTTTATAGGTATTTTATCAAACACCTTCTAAGAAAGATAAAAACTAAGAAAAAAAGGGTATTTGTTGCATGTGCATACCTTCTGATGTAGATCAGGTCAAGGACAATTTCATGGCGAAGAAGGATCAGAAAAGGCATGGTCGATGATAGAAGTGATCCGGACCATCAGACCTTAGATCGGGCGTATCTCGCAATCCAGAATGAGTTATTTGACGTAAAATATATGATTTTGGGATAGAACGAGCTACTATATCCAATCAACCCCGTTATGCCGGGTTTCATATCCCGGATTTGCGAAAAACGCCCTGATCGACGGTCGTTTCCCTGTTTTATTTTCATTTTTACTATAAATAATAAGTTTTAGTTTGATTATAACTCTTCATCCATTGGGCTTTAGGAGTTGTGTCCAACATGAGAAGTGGTTAGGATAATTAGAAGAACGGTTTGGTGAAGCCAAATAGGACACTTACTATTTTTGGCCGAAAACCTTGCGCACTAGTAGACATCATGACCGTCTATAGTAAGTTTACTATTTATAGTTAGTTGCAGATTCTATGAGTTTTAGCTGTAGTTTGCTTCTGATTTCTTTCTCATTGCTTGGTACCCTTATTTAAAGGGTTGTGAACTCATTTTTATTCATTCATTAATCAATTTTGAATATTTAGAAATTCTTTCTATTTACTACTTTCTTTCCTCGTGGATTCGGAATATTTATCATCTTGAGGAAGACGGTGCTCAACCTCACGCCCTTCCTTGCGTCACCTTCCTTGCCACTCGCTACACTTCGTTGAGTCATTTCAGCAAATACTTGGTGAGCAACATTAATAACAAAGTAACCGAGTCATCAAACTGGTTCGATTCAAGCTAGATTTGATCTGAGCCGAGTCGAGCTGGGGCAGCTCAAACTTGGCTCGAACTCATTTTCGAGCTCAAAAAATCAGTTCGACTTGGCTCGAACTTAGCTTCAATTTGAGTTGAATCAAGCTTTTTTGAGTCGAGTCGAGCGAGCTAACCGAGCTAGCTCGGTTCATGTACGCCTCTAAGTGTGGCTTTCTCCTAATTTCTGAAGTCAACTAGCTAACACAATCAACTCAATGCAATTCCTGATGAACTGAGTCTCTTAGTTGGGTTATTCTTTTAAACTATAATTGTAAGGATGAATCCATTGCAAGTTTCTGGATGAAGAGAATCATGGCCCCAGTATGAGGTGTAACATCCAACGTTACGCACACCTCCTCATGTTCCACTCGGCGCCCAAAAGGAAAAAAGAAAAACAAGCCAGTGGGCCCTACCAAGAAAAATCATGCCCAAAACCTTTAAAATCACGTGGTGTGGCCCACCTAAAATTTGGACATTTTGAAAATTTGGGATTTCCATTCATGTAGGTGGGGTGCATGGATGAGATATAGAAAACATAGTGGCCCCATGAAAAAAAAAACAGAAGGAAGTTTTCAGATGGTACGCCTTCTTCCAGACCTTTTCACGTGGTGTGTCACACCTAAGGAAGAACAGGAAGGGTTGATGCACTAGTTGGATGTCATGCACACATCACGGTGGGCCTTTTGTGTTGTATGTCAAGCTTAACCTACAAAGCTTTGTAGTGGATCCATCCTCATACATTTCATACAAGCCAATATAACACTTAAAGAGTGTTCATATTCACTCAACTGTCTCAGCGAACTCAATTACATTGGTAGTGATTCCACATGAGAATTTAAACCATTAGAATCTGTTCGAGTTGACTCGGACTTGTACTTGAGAGATGTTGTTTGAAAATTTGGTAGAGTCAACCAGGCCATTGACTCAGTTTGATTCACCAAGTCGTGTCAATTCAGGACCAAAGCACACCAATGAACCAGAAGTGACTCAGCTCAAAATCTTGTCAATCTGAGTTGACTCAGTCTAGTTTTAAATTTATCCACCAGGTTTAGAGATAATGATTTAGCTTAAAGTGGTCGGTGGATGAATGATTAAGAAAATGTTGGGACACTTTTGGTATCCAAGATAAATTTGTCCACTTTAGTAATGGGCCAAGATCATGGCATCATTGCAGATCACAAAAGGAGTAGATCCAACGGCTCTGGAGGGCTGTGAGCTACTGTCCTTCTAAGCCATGGCCTCAGACCTGGCAATAAATGGATGGGATCCGAACCCATAATTCGATAGCTGAAGTAGTGTATGCACCATAGATGAAAAATCACACAGTCTGGATACCCCTAACTCTTTAATTGATGGTGTACAAGTGTTCATTTGAATAACAACAATCACAAAAAACTCACATTAAATGACAATTGAGTTTATTTTTTGGACGGCCAGGATCGCTCGATCAAGGCAATTTTCGATTAGTAACCAATCAATGCTGCAGAATGCAGGTGTACGGTTCTGATTGCCATGCACATATGCCACAAGTACACCGCCTGTACACGTAAGCACGAAAAGTCCATGCCTTCGAGATTGTATGGAATTTTAAGAAGCTATGTGAGTCGTTACTCTCGTTTTCAAGAAGTTATTTGCTACTCTGATTAGAACGATGGTTGATACGCATGCATTTACATTTCTGCAAGCACGCGTGTAACAAAAACTAAACTGTCCAAATCATGGAATCCTAGGTCGATTATAAAGTATAGAACGTGAAATGATATTAATCGAATAATTGTAATCTCTGATTTAGGAAATTTTTTTTGCTGAATTCAAAGCGTTGATTGTTTTTCATGTCAACTGTCCATTCGAATTCAACTAATCGGCCATTTAAACGATAATTTCCGAACAATTGTTGCTTTAGAAACCCTAAACTGTGTCCCAAAAAATGGACGGTTGAGTTTGAGCTACATATATGCCTCCTGGGGAATCTTTGGGTGCCTTGTTTTCATCCATCGCAGAGTATTAAAGTTTTTTTTTTTTTTTTTTCTCTCTCTCCATTTTTTTTGTTTTTATTATTTCTTTTTTACAAAAGTCAGACCCAATGGGAATTTTTTTTATACTGAAAATTACTTCAAAAGTGCACTAAAATTGAGGAGAAGAAAAGAGAGACACAATTTGTGGGGCCCACTTTAATGTATGTTCCTGATGATCCATGCTGTCCATTTGTTTTATAAGCTCATTTTAGGCAATGAGCCCAAAAACAAGGCAAATCCAAATCGCATTGGACCACACCAAAGGCTACTGCTGGAATCGAGCATCTACGGTTGGAAACTTTTTGGGGTCCATGAAAGTTTTGGATCAACCTAATATTTGTGTTTTTGGCCTTATGAATAGGTTGGATGATATATACATATCACGTGGGTCCCACGCCAATTTCATCTTTTAGAGGTGAACTTCATTATCCCACATGCTTCTTATAGTATGGTCCACTTGAGCATATAATGTCTCATTTTGGGGTTCATACCGGAAAATGAGCTAATAAAGCAGATGGACGGTGTGGATTAGAGTCATACACCATAGTGGGCCCCATAAATTTTACAAAGTTAATCTCCTCCAATGCAATTTGATTTTCCAAGCAGATTTACTTTCCCGTTTCTCCTCCAATCCAAATGAATTTTAAAAGCAATTATTATGTTATTTCTAGCATTTTTTTTGGTAAATGGTTAACCAAACATGCCCTCATAAAGAGGTAAAGCTTAGAATTTTGAGGTCCACATGGTATGTGAATAATAACTACCTGTCCAATAGATGTAATCTAATATTATATTCAAAAAAAAATAAAAAATCTTATCAATCAAAACATAGGAACACCATGCAATATAAATATTATACATCACTTGAAAACATTTAAATTCATATGCAACTCAATTATTTATTTATTTTTATTTTTTTTTAACACACGAACACACACCCCACACACCCACGCCGTAGTGGACCACACCAAAGGCTACTGCTGGAATCGAGCATCTACGGTTGGAAACTTTTTGGGGTCCATGAAAGTTTTGGATCAACCTAATATTTGTGTTTTT
The DNA here is from genome assembly GCA_037074715.1 of Magnolia kwangsiensis. Lineage (NCBI taxonomy): Eukaryota > Viridiplantae > Streptophyta > Magnoliopsida > Magnoliales > Magnoliaceae > Magnolia > Magnolia kwangsiensis. The sequence goes on from CM073589.1 coordinate 65,974,910, forward strand.
GGCCTTATGAATAGGTTGGATGATATATACATATCACGTGGGTCCCACGCCAATTTCATCTTTTAGAGGTGAACTTCATTATCCCACATGCTTCTTATAGTATGGTCCACTTGAGCATATAATGTCTCATTTTGGGGTTCATACCGGAAAATGAGCTAATAAAGCAGATGGACGGTGTGGATTAGAGTCATACACCATAGTGGGCCCCATAAATTTTACAAAGTTAATCTCCTCCAATGCAATTTGATTTTCCAAGCAGATTTACTTTCCCGTTTCTCCTCCAATCCAAATGAATTTTAAAAGCAATTATTATGTTATTTCTAGCATTTTTTTTGGTAAATGGTTAACCAAACATGCCCTCATAAAGAGGTAAAGCTTAGAATTTTGAGGTCCACATGGTATGTGAATAATAACTACCTGTCCAATAGATGTAATCTAATATTATATTCAAAAAAAAATAAAAAATCTTATCAATCAAAACATAGGAACACCATGCAATATAAATATTATACATCACTTGAAAACATTTAAATTCATATGCAACTCAATTATTTATTTATTTTTATTTTTTTTTAACACACGAACACACACCCCACACACCCACGCCGTAGTGGACCACACCAAAGGCTACTGCTGGAATCGAGCATCTACGGTTGGAAACTTTTTGGGGTCCATGAAAGTTTTGGATCAACCTAATATTTGTGTTTTTGGCCTTATGAATAGGTTGGATGATATATACATATCACGTGGGTCCCACGCCAATTTCATCTTTTAGAGGTGAACTTCATTATCCCACATGCTTCTTATAGTATGGTCCACTTGAGCATATAATGTCTCATTTTGGGGTTCATACCGGAAAATGAGCTAATAAAGCAGATGGACGGTGTGGATTAGAGTCATACATCATAGTGGGCCCCATAAATTTTACAAAGTTAATCTCCTCCAATGCAATTTGATTTTCCAAGCAGATTTACTTTCCCGTTTCTCCTCCAATCCAAATGAATTTTAAAAGCAATTATTATGTTATTTCTAGCATTTTTTTTGGTAAATGGTTAACCAAACATGCCCTCATAAAGACGTAAAGCTTAGAATTTTGAGGTCCACATGGTATGTGAATAATAACTACCTGTCCAATAGATGTAATCTAATATTATATTCAAAAAAAAATAAAAAATCTTATCAATCAAAACATAGGAACACCATGCAATATAAATATTATACATCACTTGAAAACATTTAAATTCATATGCAACTCAATTATTTATTTATTTTTATTTTTTTTAACACACGAACACACACCCCACACACCCACGCCGTAGTGGAATTTCACCACCTATAGATACTCGAACCCCTGACCGGGTGTTAAAACTCTTGAGAGTCTACCACCCGAGCAAGAGTAAGGATCCAACTCAATTAGTTATTCTATAAGTAAGATTTTTTGTTAGTGTGATTATGATAGAGATGTTTTGGTAATTTTGTTCCTCAAAAAGCATATCCGCATGTTTTTGGAGAATTCTTTTATAAATTTTAAATTTGTAAGGAATTTTTGGTAAAAAAGCCCCAACAAGTTGATTTTGATTGAAGATGTGAATCTCCTTTTACTATTGGTCTCCCTTTCTTTTTTTTACTAATGTGATAAAAAGCACCCGTCTATTCTACAAAACAAGAAATGTTCACATCACAAATGGGCTCTAAATGTACGGTCCACCTTAAACATTGTTGGCTACAAAATATGTGTGGCCCACTTTAATTATGTTCCTGAAGATTTATGTTGTACATTTGTTTTATAAGCTCATTTTAGGAGGCTACGGTGGGAATCGAACACTTACTGTTGAAAACTTTTTGGGGTCCATGAAAGTTTTGGATCAAGCTAATATTTGTGTTTTTAGTTGATCAATGACTATCTAGCCTTATGAATAGGTTGGATATGATAGATACATATCCCGTGGGTCGTACGTCGATCACATCTTTTAACAGTCAACTTCGTTGTCCCACATGTTTCTTATGGTGTGGTCCACTTAGCATACAATTTAACTAATTTTTATGCACATATCCCAATGTTTCTTATAGTGTGGTCCATTTGAGCATATAATCTGCCTCATTTTGGGGGCTCATGCATGAAAATGAGCTAATAAAGCAGATGGATGGTGTGGATTAGAGTCATACATCATAGTGGGCCCCACAGATTTACAAAGTCAATTTCCTCCGATGCAATTTGATTTTCCAAGTAGAATTACTTCCCAGTTTCTCCTCCAATCCAAATGAATAGTAAAAGCAATTATTTCCAGCATTTATTTTGGTAAATGGTTAACCAAGCATGCCCTCATAAAGAGGTAAAGCTTAGATTAATTTCAGGGTCCACATGATATGTGTTAAGGGTCAAATATTGCATATCAGGCTCTAGTTATAACCTGAATTTATGAGCATGATACTGTTTAATGGCCCGTTTAATAGTATTTGTGATGCATGGTGTATTTATGAGCTTAGATCGAAATAAGGTGCTAAAAGTATGCAGTTAATGCTCAAAATTCACCAAGGCCATGGACGAACTCCAGGGGACCAAGATCGACGGAATTACACGCCAGAGATCCGAGAAAATCAGAAAACTAAAGCTCAAGTGCCTGAAAATCATCTAGAATGCAAGATCATAGGGTTCCCACCATCTGTTCGGCTCAAAACTTCATATATGGCCAAGGGACCATAAATTAATCGTACATGTCTAATTTCATCCGTTGGATCCCTGTGGAAGTAACCTAACAGACAGATCAACCCATAAACCATTGATTTTGGGCCCACCTGATATCTGGATATGCTTTAATTTTAATCTCAACCCCTTAAATGAGGTAACAAAAGGTAGGGACGGATCGGATTTCTCGTGAATATTATGATGGACCCCACATGCATATTGCATGTACACAGGGTACATGTCCACGGGAGGTGCACTGGACGCAAGGTCGGGTCAAACCGTCGCTGACCTGACCGTCTTGCTCTCTCCTTCTCCTTCTCCAATGCGGACAAACAACGGATGCACCGTCGTCCACCGTTTTCGCACAGTGGGGCCCACTCCTCATCCAAATGGATGATCCAGACCATCTAATTGCTCCGTGGAGTGGCCAAGACCTTTGCTAAACTTGAGTTTCGGCCCCATGCACGTGTATGCACCTGAATCTTCATAAAACATAAGATGAATGGTAGAAGAAAAACAACAGTGGACCGCACCATAACTCGAAAAAAACCAGTCCATTTGGACTGAAATTTCGAGAGGAATCTTATGGACGGGGTGGATTTCATTAAAAAAAAACTGTGGGGCCCACCGAACAAGTCAACGTGTGTACGTGCGTAAGCCTACGCACCCCTGTGGAAAACCAGATTTTTCGGCCGTTTGTGGCCCACTATCTTTGATCATATTGATGATCCAAACTGTCCATTATGTAGCTCGTCCAAAAATACCCCAAGGGTCGTTAGTTCTTTTGAAAAGAAGCAAGGAAAGTGGCAGGTTTAAAGGTTGTTCTCTTGACTGCGTAAATAGCTTTACGCAGGAACCGACTCCAGCAACTGACTTTCGCTACTCTTATAAAAGGAAAGAGAAACAGAGAACGTGGAGGGGGGGATCTTAGGACCTGTGGGCAGTCGTGGAGGAGCCGTGGAGCAGGCAGAGAAAGAGAGTATTTTCTTTTTATTTTTAGTTTATTTTATTTGAGAGATTGAGCCAAATCATGTCTGGCTAAACCTCTTAGCTAGGGCTAAGAGGCGAAGCTTGTAGCATGATGAGAGACTCTATTTTATGCCTTTTGTTCATACTGAATTGATATTAATTTTAGTTTAAGTAAGGGAATGTTTTTAGTTTTTAATGGTCTTTTGTGACTAAAATTACAATGGGTCTGCAATGGCTTTGATCATGTTCCTTTCCTTTTATGTTTATGACGTCAGGAAGCCCTGTTGTTCACTATTGTCTCCTGGACATGGTCGGATGACGGTATCCTTCCTAACCTTCATGCATTGTTGATTTGTTGGTGATTAGTTTAATTTTGTTGTTTACTTTGTCTCGTGGGCATGGTTTGGTAATGGAATCCATTTTAATTCATATACCTTTCAAACTATATTAAAGGGAGGTTCGGTTTTGATTTTCATGGTTACACTCTGCGACTGGATGAAGAGGGGACTCTAAGTCTAGTTGAGTTCTTGAAGCAGGCATAAGATCTCCCTGACCTCTACAAGTAGATCCTCTAAATCTCTAGTTTCCCTTCTCTGAATTCTTTAGATTTTATATTAATATTTCACCATTCTTCATTCACTTTTATTCGATTTGGATTTCATCTTAGCCTAGTTTTAATTCTACTTAGTTTTAAATAACGTACAGGTATCAGTCCTTTGGGATTCGACCTCGCTCTTAACGAGTTTATTACTATATCACAACCTTGCACTTGGGGAGTGAACAAGTTTTTGGCGCCGTTGCCGGGGACTGACGGTTACGTATTTTTGAAATTAATTGGTTTTAGAATTAGTTTAAGATTATGATTTTACTAACTTTAATTTTAGAATTTCTTTTTGATTTTTAGAATTAACTTTCCTGTTTTGTAGGGTTGTTGATAGATCCCCTAAATTGGTAATCTTTTCCTGATTTTTTATTTCTTTCTAGATTAGGTTTTGTTTTAGGAATTTCTTACTTTTTACTTTAGGTATAGAGCTTTCCTAATTTATTTTAGAAATTTTTCCCTTTGTAGAAAATAGTTTACTTTCTAACTTTAGACTTTTGTAGAAACTAACTTGTTTTGGTTTGTTTTGTAGGTTTTTAACTTAGGAACTCCGATCTGATAACTTTTTTCCAAATTCTTTCTTTCTTTCTAGATTTTTATTTCATTTATCTCTTTTAGGTCTAAGTCTAGAATCTGAATTGAGGTTATGACTGCAAATCAACCTCAAGCACTACCTCCACCTGGGATTGAGGAAGTCCATGATAAGAATGAGGTGCATCAAGCACCTCCACCTCGTACTTTATGAGATTATTTACAACTGGCAGGGATGAGCACGCCCTCATGCATGATTTTTCTAGAAAATACGGGACACATGAATATTAAGCCAGGGATGATCCAATTCCTTCCTAAATTTCATGGGCTTGAATCTGAAGAACCATATCTACACTTGAAAGAGTTTGATGAGATTATAACTACTTTATATTTTCCAAACGTATCTAAGGACATAGTCAGACTGAAACTCTTTCTCCTTTCTTTGAAAGAAAAAGGTAAGACGTGGTTACATTCACTACGTCCTAGATTTATTGGTACATGGAATGATATGCAAAAGGAGTTTATAAAGAAAATTTTCCCATATCATAAAATGAACACCCTTAGAAAATCAATCATGAACTTCATCCAAAGGGAGGATGAAACATTCTTCCAATGATGGGAGTGGCTCAAGGATCTTGTCAGCTCTTGCCCACAACACGGTTTTGAAACATGGTGCATTACGCACTTTTTCTATGATGGGCTGACATCCTCTATGCGCTAATTGGTCGAGATAATGTGCAATGAAGAATTTATAAATAAAAATGTTGATGATGTGTGGGATTACTTGGATAGACTTGCTGAAAACGCACAATCATGGGACACATACCCAAAATCGAGTACCACTTCTAGGCCCACTCAATCAAAGGAAAGGGGCGAAGTATACCTGCTGAAAGAAGATGATGATATCAATGTTAAAGTGGCTAATCTCATAAAGAAATTCGGGGTCATGGAATCGAGGAAGGATAAGGGTAATGAAGTTGTTTGCGGTATTTGTGGTTGTAGCAGTCACACAACTGAAAAATTTTCAACTATATTTGCCTTTCAAGAGGTTCTGATTGAGCAATCTAATGCCGTAAATAATTACCAAAGACCTTTCAATGGACCCACCTCTAATACGTATAATCTTAGTTGGAGAAATCATCCAAACTTCAGTTGGAGGAATGGACAAACTGCAACCTCTCAAGGTTTCTTCAATCAAATTCTAAATCAAGGGAAACCTCAAGAAGATCCAGTTCTAAAACACATTCAAGACTGAGAGCTATTCAACCAAAATATCAGATCGGCAATAGGATCACTTACATCATCCATTCAAAGGATATAGTCACATATAACGATTGGAGGAAAGGAGATGCTTCCTGCTCAACCTCTCCCCAATCCCAAATAGCAATATGAGATAAGTGATCCAAGCTCTTTGGATCAGATGGAGCAGGCTAAATCTATCACTACTCTTAGGAGTGAAAAGACCATTAACAAAACTATTCCGGTTAAGGCTGAAAAGCCTAATGACCCGAAAGAGGATAACAATGATAGACCTAGCATTGCTCCATAAGAATTAGAACCGGAACTTCAAGAGAAGCCAGTTGCTCCATTTCCCCAATGGTTGGTTGCACCAAAACCTCTCTCTAACTCTCAGGATATTCTAGAGGTGTTGAAATAAGTGAAAGTCAATATTCTTCTCCTTTATGTCGTAAAACAATTACCTTCATATGCCAAATTCCTGAAAGACTTATGCAAGACCAAAAGACGGCGAAGTATTCAAAAGAAGATATTCTTAACTGAGAAAGTGAGTGTCATCCTAAAGTAAGACGTGCCGCAGAAATTCAAAGATCCTGGTAGCCCAACCATATCATGTGTAATCAGGGATTATCGAATTGATCACACACTTCTTGACTTGAAAGCGAACGTCAATCTGATTCCCTACTCGGTATACAAACAGTTAGGTTTGGGTGAATTAAAACCTATCTTAACCACACTACAACTTTCTGATCGCTCTGTTCGTATACCAAGAGGGATAATTGAGGATGTGTTGGTCCAGGTCGATAGATTTTACTATCTTGTAGACTTTATCATCCTGGACACCAAACCCATTAATAATATGAGCACTCAGATTTCCATCATTCTTGGTCGCCCATTCCTTGCCATTTTAAACGCAATTATCAATTGTAAGAATGGTGTCATGACTATGTCTTTCGAAAATATGACATTGGAGTTAAACATCTTTTTCGATAAAGATAGAAACTCAGAGGATGATAACGATTTCTACGACATTAACATGATTGATTCTTTCGTGGAAGATAAAAACGCATTTGGCCTTATCTCTGACCCTCTAGAAACGTGCCTGGCACACTCCCATGACTTAGATGATGACATGATTATCGAGAGGCGTGTCTTGCTTAATACTGCGCCGATACTTGAAGTTAACCAGTGGAGGCCACAACTTGAAGAATTGCCCCAAACTGATGTCGTGCCTCTATCATCTAACCTTAAGCCACCGAATCTTGACGTAAAACCTTTACCCTCTAATTTCGAATATGCCCATTTAGGTTAAGAAAAGACATACCCAGTGGTGATTTCATCTCACCTTGAGAACAAACAAGAAAGTATGCTCATTTCTATTCTCGAAGAAGATAACGGAGTTATTGGACATATCATCACAGATCTCGATAGGATGAATGAACTCCTCTCAACTGAATGTTTGGACTCTTTGGATGATAGCTTAGTACACTTAGTAGATTCAAACGATCTCGTGATATAAGAAATAGTGGATGCCTCGCAAGACAATACCTCGGTAGTTGTCATGGATCGAGAGAACCTTTATTTTGAAGTGCCTCCTCCCCCAAATCCTAGATGTTTATCATTAAAGGAGGAGCTAAAAATTGAACTAGAGAGTGAAACTTTGGCGTGTGTTGAGACTACACCACCTACTCTAAAATTTTCTGAATTTTATCTACTTGTAATCTCTGATTCATCATTGTATACTAACTTCAAAATTTTATCTGTCACAGGTGAATCGTATATACTTTGGACACTTCAGACGATTAATAGAAAACTTTATGCTGAGGTCCCTCAATTTCTCTAGACATTCACGCTCCAGGACATCCAAGCTTACTGTAAAATGGGCTTTTGAATGATCTTGTTGAAAAACCTTCTGAGAAATTTACCAAGATACTGATCGATTGAAGAACCTGGATGCATGATTGAGTAGATTTTTCGTGCTTCCACAGTTGAGGATTAGAATTTACTGCTTTCATAGGACTAGGGTAGTTTGCTTTATGTTATTCTAGGATAGACGGTTTTATGCCGTTAAGTTTTTTTTTTTTGATACGTTATTTTAGGATAGTTTGCTTTCGTGTCTTCACTCTCATGCTGACTGGCTTTCATGCCGCGATATCTTGGAATGTCTTTCTCGATTCCTTCATCCAGGTACTATCTTCCCATCACTTCTCATTTACTTTTATTGTCCCATGTGCATTGCATACTCATATCTTTTACATTGAGGATAATGTAGATTTTAGGTTGAGGGTGGGAGATTAAGTTTCTTAATCAGTGTTTTCTTGGTCTTGAGCAAAAATTATGAAAATTTTTATTTTTTTCTGAAAATTCTTGTGAATTCGAAGTGATTTTGATGGCCATCTTTGATTCAAAATTATAAGACATGTAATGTTGGATTTGTGACTCTTAGATTCAGTTGTCTATTATATTAGATTTCACAGTTAAGTTTGAATGGTTAATCCAGAATTAGAAGTTGTAAACATTGATTGAGTCATGATTTTACATGTCATATCTCACTTTCACATTAAGGTTTCAGTCTGATATTGAAGGGTTAACTTGGTAATCACTAAGCATGTAAGGAACCGGCCTAGAAAATTTTCCCATCATGATCAATTGAAGAAAAAGAAAATGCCTAGTTGAATTTTTTTTTCAAAACAACAGATACCTTTGGAAAGGGTTGGCCGAATAATCTTCACCATAGGTTTCCTCCCTATAGGTGTAGATTTAATTCCCCATTAATGATATGTGAAAAGGGTTGGGTGTACAGTCTTTACCATAAGTTTGCTCCCTATAGGTGAAGATTTAATTTCCTTCCTTGGCATTACTTTTAATAAGAAAAATCAATAATCTATGGGGCAAGTTTTGTGTTAGATTTTGGTTGTTATGAATTCTCTTGTTGGTTACCAATGATATAATGAAATTGATAATTGGATCTCTTACTGATGATAAGCCAAGATTACACTATACACCCATGGATCTCAATGTTTAAAATTGTTCTAATTGATAGATTAATACGTTGAACTTGATTATGAAGTCTACTGTGCACTTGAGTCTAGAATAAATTCATGCCCAATATTCATGAATCTTATAATTCTCGTATGTGGATTGTTTTTCAAAAATCACTCGAGTTTATAAAAATTATCCTGTAATTCTCAACTTATTTATCGGATACTTTGCTTGGGACTAGCGAAATGCTGGTTGGGGATTGTGTTGAGGGTCAAATATTGCATATTAGACCCCAGTTATTACTTGAATTTATGAGCATGATACTGTTTAATGGCCCGTTTAATCGTATTTGTGATGCATGATGTATTTACGAGCTTATATCGAAATAAGATGCTAAAAGCATGAAGTTAACGCTCAGAATTTACTAAGGCCATGGACGAACTCCAGGGGACCAAGATCGATAGAATTACACATAAGAGATCCGAGAAAATTAAGAAACTGAAGCTCAAGTGGCCCAAAAGTCATCCAGAATGCAAGATCATAGGGTTCCCACCATCTGTTCAGTTCAAAACTTCATACATGGCCAAGAGACCATAAATTAACCATACACGTCTAATTCCATCCGTTGGATCCTTGTGAAAGTCAGCTAACGGACATATCAGCCCATAAACCATTGATTCTGGGCCCACTTGATATCTGGATATTCTTTAATTTTAATCTCAACCCTTAAATGAGGTAACAAAACGTATGGATGGATCGGATTTCTCATGAATATTACGATGGACCCCACATGCATATTACATGTACACAGGGTACATGTCCACGAGAGGTGCACTGAGTGCGAGGTCGGGTCAAACCGACGTTGACCCATCTGTCTTCCTCTCTCCTTCTCCTTCTCCAATGCAAACAAACAACGGATGCACCAGCGTCTGCCGTTTTCGTGCAGTGAGGTCCACTCCTCATCCAAATGGATGATCTAGACCATCTAATTGCTCCGTGGAGTGGCCAAGACCCTCGCTAAGCTCGACTTTCGACCCCATGCACATGTATGCACGTGAATCTTCAGAAAATGTAGGATGAACGACAGAAGAAAAATAACAGTGGACCGCACCATAACTCAAAAAAACCAGTCCATTCTGACCGAAATTTCGAGAGGAATCTTATGGACGGGGTGGATTTCATCAAAAACATCATTGCGGGGCCTACCGAACATGTCAGCGTGTGTATGTGCGTAAGCCTACGCACGCCCGTGGAAAACCTGATTTTTTGGCTGTTTATGGCCCACTATATTTGATCGTATTGATGATCCAAATTGTCCATTATGTAGCTCGTCCAAAAATACCCCAAGGGATGTTGGTTCTTTGGAAAAAAAGCAAGGAAAGTGGGAGGTTTAATGACTGTTTTCTTGACTGCGTAAAAAGCCTTACGCAAGAACCGACTCCAGCAACTGACTTTCGCCACTCTTATAAAAGGAAAGAGAGAGAGAACATGGATGGGGGATCTTAGGACCTGTGGGCAGCAGTGGAGAAGCCGTGGAGCGGCCAGAGAAAGAAAGTATTTTCTTTTTTTTTTAGTTTATTTTATTTGAGAGATTGAGCCAAATCATGTCTGGCTAAACCTCTTAGCTAAGGCTAAGAGGTGTAGCTTGTAGCCTGATGAGAGATTCTATTTTATGCCTTTTATTAATACTGAACTGATATTGATTTTAGTTTAATTAAGGGAATGTTTTTAGTTTTTGATGGTCTGTTGTGACTAAAATTACAATAGGTCTGCGATGGCTTTGAGCATGTTCCTTTCCTTTTATGTTTATGACGTCAGGAAGCCCTGTTGTTCACCATTGTCTCCTAGGTATGGTCGGATAACGGTACCCTTCCTAACCTTCATGCATTGTTGATTTGTTGGTAATTAATTTAATTCTGTCATTTACTTGGTCTCCTGGGCATGGTTTGGTGATGGAATCTATTTTAATTTATACACCTTTCATCTCTTGAAAACTATATCAAAGGAGGTTCGGTTTTGATTTTCATGGTTACACTCTGCAACTGAATGAAGAGGGAACTCTAAGTCTAATTGAGTTCTTAAAGAAGGCATAAGATCTCCCTAACCTCTAGAAGTGGATCCTCTGAATCCATAGTTTCCTTTCCCTGAATTCTTTAGATTTTAGATTAATATTTCACCATTATTCATTTATTTTTATTCGATTTAGATTTCATCTTAGCCTAGTTTTAATTCTACTTAGTTTCAGATAACGTATAGGTATCAGTATACCGAGTTTATTATTACATCACAACCATGCACTTGGAGAGTGAACAATATGTGAATAATATTCAACCTGTCCAATAGATGTAATTTAACATTATATTCAAATAATAAAAAAATGATCAATCAAAACATCGGTGCGCCATGCAATAAAAATATTATACATCACTTAAAAACATTCAAATTCACATGTAACTCAGTATTTAGTTATTTTATAAGTAAATATTTTGTTAGTGTGATATCATTATCATGATAGGGTTCGTCCATATTGGATAGGTTAGATATCATGCAAATACTATGTTAGTCTTTTCTTTCTTTATTATTTTTTAAAGGAAAACAATATATGAGACATTTGGTAATTTTGTTACTCAAAATGCATACCCGTGTATTTTTTGAGGATTCTTTTATAAATTTGAAATTTGTAAGGAATTTTTGGTAAAAAATCTCGACAACTTGATTTTGATTAAAGATGTGATTTTCCTTTTACTAGTGGTCTCCCTTTTTTTCTCATGTGATAAAAAGCACCCGTTTATTCTTCCAAACAAGAAATGTTCACATCACATCACATCTCAATGGGATCTAAATGTAGGGTCCACCTTAAACAATGTTGGCTACAATGATCCAGCCGATTCATTCATTGGCTAGCTTGGCCACACATGTACATAGCTAGCTATTTCATTTGTCATCAATTGTTTTCTACAGTTTGCTATATCGTGACCCACTTGATGAATGGGTCAACCTGATTTTTATGGATAGTGATCTTCATGGTGGGCCTAACCATTTCGATGGCTTAGATTTCATGTATCGATTTATACTTGCAACGTTGGCCATGTACAACCAAATAGATGGTAGCTTTGACGTCCATTCAAATGGATGTTAACATTTATTTTTAAAACATTAGCAGTTTAGTTTGGATGGAAAAAAGAAAATAAAAACACTACGATCCAATTTAGGTAGGGTTTTCCACAAAGGTGGGGCCCAACGTAGATTCACCGGACTAAAGGGGTGCTTTTCTCTGGTGTGGAGGAAAGCTCTATAGATGACAAGTGCACCAAAGGGATCCACAGATATGTAGAGAAGAGATAGGTTAGTCCATCTATGCATACACCTAACCTCTACATGTTATTTGCAAATATTTATATATTTAGTTGGGATTTATACAACTGTATGCTTAGCTGAGAAATGCACAGTTGTAAGAGGGGCTAAGTAAATATCGGCTGCCTTTCTTCCCTTCTCCTATCCCTTTCTTCCTACCCCATGTTCTTTCGGTTAATAGGTATACTTGTTCCTTTATTGTTGTCATAATCTTTACCGCTACTCTCATCTTTCCTTTTTCATTTCTGATGATTCGGCTTGCTGCAAGACAATCATTTCCAATTCATTGGCCACCTGAGCATTTTCATTGTATGGACTTGTTTACTGAAGCGCACTCCTCAAACTTCATTAAATACTATTTTCTTCCAATGAATTGGACCTGGGAAGTTACCCAGGCATTGAACATCTCCTTAAAGCAAAAGTAGATATCCCTAACATATATCATGTTTCGCGCCTGGTTGTGGAGCACATCAGATATGAAGGCCAAGATGTACACTTTCACCACTTCATTGTCACATTCTTATTTCTCATATTCGGTATAGATGGCTGATGATTCATCATCCTTTTCTAGTTCAAGAATAGATGAAGGTGCTCATAAATGACATATAAAACTCAATTTAAGGTGAAAATGAGTTTAAGCTTTTGGGACCAATTGATAAAGTTATTCCTAATCAACTTCTTGGATGTGATAATTTCAAAAATAGCATTCATCTTTGACATCAATTCATTAGATTAATTAGCATCTCATTCATCTTATGCCAGGAAATATATTTTAGTTAGGTACACATCTAGAGTTTATAAAGAGTGTCTGCAACACAATATGACAACTCACACTGCACAAAACAGCCATGGGTAATCAAACCCAAGCTTAAGAGAGCATAAATTCATCCATTAATCAACCATTCATGATTAGTGTGTACTAAGGTTGTCTTGCCAATACTATACCCACCATAAAATACTACAAGACTGCGTATAAGAGAGTCAAATGCACGACCTAATGTGTAACAACACCAAATTTTGTACATTGGCAGTGCACACATATACCCTTCATGTGTGTGTGTATATATATATATGTCTTTAATAAACAAAAAATCAGCCTGCTAGCTACGTTGTAAAGACTCCTAATGGTAGAATAGGTTGAAGGATTAATACATGTCCCAATAATAAAGTATCTTTTTGCAAAACACGACAATAAATTTAAATTTTAAATTAAAAAAGGACATAGGATAAATCGGTTGCAATCTCCTTCTATAAAAGAGACATTGGGAGATTTTCTCTTGACCTCATAAAACAAAAATGGAGAGAGAGAGAGAGAGAGAGAGAGAGAGAGAGAGAGAGAGAGAGAGAGAGAGAGAGAGAGAGAGAGAGAGAGAGAGAGAGAGAGAGAGAGAGAGAGTCTCTACGGTTTGGTTTAAAATCGTGATTCAAGTTAGTGATGTTTCATTTTTTTTATTGTATTTGTTATGTTGCTATTCAATATTTGCAATATGTTATACGGATGGATGATTTGTATTAGCCAAAGGGTCATTAGATGTACATATGTGACAACATAGGCATATCGGCTTGGTGTACAAGGAAGCGCCAGATACAGGAAATGTACATCTCTACGTAGATGTTGCTTTTGGCTTTTAGCATAGAAATTTGTATTAGGCCCACGCTGATGTGTGGGGTCTGATCCACATGGTCCATAAAGTTGTTAAGGTCAAAATATGCTAGAACCTCAAAAATCAGGCTAATCTGACTATCCAATGGGCTATACCAATCAGATAATGATTTTTAAGGTAAAAGTAACATTTAAGACTGTTTGAGGCCACAAGACGATAAGATCAAACTGATATTTGGTCCTCATATCTAACTATACATAAATAATTACTAGACATTATTGAAAGATGATCGATCTATCGACGACATACACAACTGCATAAATCTTAAGTCAGTTGATAATTTTTCTATTTAAGGAGGTATTTATAAGCATTCTAGGCACAAATTAAGTTAGGCGGAATGCTTTAGAGAATGTGAATCTTGTCCGGCATCGTTTCTCTTATTCAATCCGTCGATCTGAGTTTGTTTTTCTTTTATTTTTCTTTTAAGATGTTATCCATGCTAGGCTAATTTCTTAGTAAAGTTGGATGAACATTTTGATGGATATTTGATATTTAATTCATTTTTTATAAAAGTTATTACTTTTTTATTAAATTTCTATATTAGAAAAAGAATCAATCTATAAAATCGATTGATTTATCGTGGCTTCCGAGTACAATAGATGCTTTTAATTTCCTATGATTAATTCCCTATATCTTAATAAGAGATCAAACCTATTATGATTCTAATATGTATTGAATGTTTGTGATTGAATTTATTGTTCTATCTTCTAAGCATAACATATTGAAATCTAGTTCTAGTTGAGTTATTAACTTGAGAAGACAAATTAAGTTCAAGTTCTATTAATTGGGGATTTCTAGATCCTCAGTCACTTTTATTAATTGTTTTAAACATTTTTTACTTCGCTAGATTAAAAACTCAGCCAACCCAATTAGTTTTAATTATGTTCTCACCAAATATCCCTATGGTTCTTCCTCGGGCTCCCAAGTTATTACTATATCATAACCCTTTACTTAGGGTTTTCAACCCTTGGGTTCAATTAGGATGCACTCTCCTTGAGTGTACCGATATTCACTATCAAAATATTTAAATCATGGCCACCTTTAACCTTTATAAGCATATAATCCTTTTAGATTCCTACACAATGACTTACCCACGTAGTCACCTATGTCAGTAGCTCCCACAAGAGACTTTAGTTAATTTTCTATCGACTAAGTAACAACTATTAGCGATACTAATTCAAGGCCTTATGTACACTCCCACCAGAGGATTCCATGGAGACTAACATGTATATACCTGTGTTCAGTAAATTAACTTTACACAAGATCCTAGTTTCTATACAAGAATCTATCGAGTTTGAGTCATAAACTCTTATACTCAATCCTACATAAGGAAGGAGTATATGTGAATTCTTATAAATGACAACTTGTTGGATTGAGCCCCTTTTGTAGTGCCTTACTTGAGATGCTTATTCAATGCTCTTTCGTGCATGAATCAACTTCTCAATTTCTCCCCCAATCATTGATGTCGATGCTTCAGGTCATTCGAACGTTTGCCTTACATTTGATGTGCCGGTGATGTGACTAAAGCAATGGAGGTGATGTGATTTCCTAAAACTAATGGATAGTTGATTTCACAAGGAATTCACGTATATGAGTCTCCTAAAGGATTTAGTTAAGGATATATATACCAATAAGCTTAGTGTCTAATCTTTAGAGAATAATGAAAATCAAGACTATCTTTATAATAGATATTAGAATCTTCATTAGAGTGATAATATCAAGGAATATGTCTTAAATCGCATGGGATTAGAGTCATAGGATGATGGATATAAGTGGGGAATCACCTAAACTCATCAAAATGCCCAAGAACCGAAAGCCTTATATAAAGGAATCAAGTTTTAACAATTAGAGAGAGAGAGAGTAAAAAATGGCTATTTGATCGATCTAGCGATGCCTTCGATCGGTCGAACTTTCCTTTGATGGGATTGAAGACTAGTTCGATGGCATCGAGAAAATTCAGAAAATAAGAATTTAGTTGTTGGACGTTTCAAGCACCTTCAATCGATCGATCGAGCCCTGAGTTCGATCAATCAAGCCTTGAGTTCGATCGATCGAACCCTGATAATCGATTGCTCGAAGGTTCATTTGAGACACATCGGGGGTTTGTCGTTAGGATCGACTTCACTCGAAAACTGTTATTTTAGGCTAAATTTTTTATAGTAGATTTGTATCTATTTTAACTTAACTTATTATATTCCATTATGGCTTATAAGGCTATGTGATGATTAAACAAGGTTTACCAATAAAGGTTAAGATCATCTAAAGGTTAAAGTAGTTTTTAGTCTAAGGTTAGGGTTACCGAGGCAGCTCATTTACCTGTTCTTCACTCTTTGATGCTCCATGCCTTCTTGTGTCTTTGGTATTCAGCTTCTAAGGGCTCAACCAACTACATGATATACAGACTCATTTGATTAATAAACCCGGTGCACAAATAAGCGCACTAACAATGCAAACCCTATTATGATGCAACCATTCAAGTGCTCCAATATCTTAAATCTTCTCATGGCAAGAGCATTCTTTTTCCCTCCATTAATTCCTTCACGTTATCGGCTTATTATGATTCAGACTGAGCCAATTATTCCAAATCCGTCAATTTATTATAAGTTACTTAATAATGCTTTGGAGTAGTCGTATACCTTAAAAACCTAAATAATAAACAATCGTATCCAAGCCATCTACCAAAGTCGAATAGTGCGTATGACTGATGCTACTTGTGAGCTCACTATCACGCCCCAAACTCGGAAACCGGGCTCAAAAAATTCTCGGTCGTCGAATCCAGCGTCGACAACCTCCGTAGAACCCCATTCTCGGCTCCCAGCTCCCATTCGCCAGGTTTCGATCCTGGGATGCTACGAGGAGGATTTTTAATGTCAGTTTGATTCTTAATAAGCATAACCAAAGGCATAACCCACAAACAACAACCAAGAACTCCATTACATTTCCACTATGATAAAAAACTTTACAAGTACAACGAGCATAAAGGGAAATGCAATGGTAAGGAATAAAAACTCCAAAATGATCTGCAAGTGCTCCTGCCTTAGCACTACTGCGCCCCAATGTCACCTGCACGCAACGGTCGTACATAAGCTTATAGAAAGCTTAGAGGGTGGTGAAAGTGTGTGCGCAAGGAAGTAATATGATCATGCAATATCAGAGTAATGCGGAATATGCAGATAGATCCATAATATCATGAGCCGTACCAAGGCTATGCGATGCAAGATGCAAGTCAAGCATAAAATCCTCATCTAAGCCCACATATCAATATAGCTCAACTCTGGGATATCACCGGGGTCTAGTACACTCTAAACTAGATTGCCGCCTCATTGCGCACAATAAGGTAAGTGGAAGAGACCTCACTATCCATCTGCCAATATCGGGCACGACTCGTCGATAGCGGACCCATTCCTCGAGCTGGTCAAACTCAGCCTAGCATTACCCCCTACACTCGGGCCGGTAAGGCCGCACCCCCTTCCAACCGACCACGACACAGTGGAGAGCGGAGCCATCTTGTAATCGACACTCAATGCTCATCTACCCACTCAACGCTTATCTACCCACTCAGTTTAGACGTTGGAGCAACCTCTTGGTACCATAAGGGTTTAAGGACTTTCACCCAGGGATATCAATAGCACCCCATGTAGAATAAAATTTTTGGTATCCAATCCTGTCAACCACGATACGCCTATGGAGGCTACGGCCCCGATGTCTCTAGGGCGTACAATAACCATGCCACACAAATGCGAGATGCATGAATCACGCTATCCAGTCATGCAACAAATCCTGCGCATATTGTGCGCTTATGTAGGGCAACACAACCTAACCGGGAGCCCATAAACAACCTGCCCAAAGGTATATACTATGATCAGTCACCTCTCATATCAAGCATACATATGATGCGTATAATCATGAGTCATGAAAGTATACTAAATATGTAAATAAGTGATGAACCATTCTTACAACGCAGATGGGCCTAAACGGCCTATACACAACAAGTACGGGCCTATTATTGAGCCCTAGGGAGAGTCGTAATGCGGACATTTAACTAACATTAAACTTGCAATGTGGACGTCAAACCACAATCGCTCCCAAGCCATAGCCCGTAGTAAACATCATTACCCAAACCATGTTGGGTTCACACATTGCAATGGACTATAGGTACATCCTAGTGGACCTTTATTACATCAAATGGGCTATATTAGTGGGCCTTACATTTATCAAATGGGCCACATTACTGGGCTTCACCAATGGGCCTTAGGTACATTGCAATGGGTTACAATCCATGGGCCTCAGAGTATGTAACATCCCGAAAATCAGGGGGTCAAGCAAAAACCCAACTCCCGAGTTTCAAAATGTTATTTATGCAACATAGATATGTATGATTGAATGTTGTCTGTGATAATGTATTAAACATGAGTGAGATTAAACCAGAACAGCATATCATACTCCAGAGACAGTTAAATTTACCAGCGGAAGTCTGTGATAGTATGTATAACATATATAAACTGTTGTGTGTCTCTTGAGTGTGAACATGTTACCAGGTTAAACATATACATGTATACCTCAAAATATAAAGAAAGTATATACATGAGTGCTCTGAAAATATAAAATGACAAGTGTCAAGACATCTAATCAACCTCCCTGTAATTCCGTCGATCAGAACACACATAAAGGAGGGATCCTCCTCATCATCATCAAGTCCAGCTCCGCCTCGCAGGCCGCGCCATCATCTGCAATCACAAAAGGGTCTGGTGGGTGTCCAAGAACACCGTCCCGTAACATGGGAGTGAGTAGCTAACTCAGTGGAATAATAGAGCAAAGATTAACATGTTATCAAATCAATCATGCGATAATAGTAACGCAGTAAATCAAACAATCCTAATACTGTTGTTAATGCAAGTATGACATGACGTGATGTATGCCCTCACCGACGATCTCCCTCATACGGCAACATCTTACGACCGCGGCATGCCACACTCCCTAGAGTGCTCCACATCTTCCAGGCACATGCAATGCTATGGTGATATGATTTTTGAGTTATTATTAGTCCATTCAAACAGCAGGATTGGGAAACTAAGGTACTTCCCTTATATCAATCCCAACACAGATCCTGTCTAGGGTCGTCACTCCTAGTAATCTCATACGATGTATATTTTGTAGGTCGCTGCAAGGGCTGTCAGGGCTGTTGCACGCACTCGTTGCTCCGCTCCCCCATCACCTTATCAATACAGGCCTACTGTACTCTACTGCTACTGAAGGGTCGTCGCCTCCCGTAGACTCAGAATACGCTCGCGGTCACTACAAAGGACTCGTCGCCTGATCAGTGTAGGCCGACAGCTAGAATATAGTGTCCCATACCACCATAATCTGCTCACGAGTCTAGGTGCTCACTGGTCACTACGGGGAGGTTTGTGGCCCCAGCGTAGGCCGACAGCTCGACCACGGTGTCCCATACCACCATGCCCGGCTCATGAGTCTTTATGGATCAAGGTACCATGGTTAACAGGGTTTACAATGGTAAGTTCAGTACCCTAGGTTCAAGCAGTTATGACTCATGCAGGGTGAACATACAATGGCCAGTCGGGTTACTTGACGGGCTCGACTAGTGCGATCGCATCTCAAGTTGACGACATGAAGTGCGTAAAACACTTCGTGTGGCCTAACCACTGCCGCTAACTCCAGAACACGGCTCGCGTTCATCGACGCGTCGTACGTGGCGAAGATAAACTAACCACGAATTCGCTCGGTTACCGACTGCCTGGACTAAGTATAGTCTTAAACAATCATGGAATCATGTCAGCATTCATGTAAGAGTAATGGAAATGAAATACAACCATGTGAGCATGTTAACACCTGTTATAACGTACAACTTAAGTAAATCATCCTACACATGTCTTTCACACATATAATGAAATTATGCATATCGCCAACATATAGGAAATCCTCTCCATTAGCCTATTAATTGAGAATTCAATCTCAACTAAACCATAATGAAATCATCAAGTACATGTTATAGCATACCACTTAAGTGCAACATCAAACATATACATTTCATACATATAATGAAATCGTACATACGGCTAACATGTAGGAAATCATTTACATCAGCATATTAATTGAGAAATCAATCTCAAATTAATTCATAACACCATTTAATTCAATACATACTAATACAAGCATTTATACAAACACTTACACTACACACTTGAGTCTACATATAGTATGTCGACCCGAAATGCGCATTTAGGTGAATCTCTTCGCCAAACTAATTATGCACGCATTCCTAACCTTCTAATGCGACAACAATTCATGTCAATCACATCAGCAAACTATGAATGAAAATAGTACTTCCTACAAATGACTAAAATGCCCTAAATCTCATATTCTTCGTTGATTTACGAAACAAGAAACGGACAGCATGTTGTACATGTCAAACGGCGTTGCCGTCGAGAATCTACTATTAAACGACATTGAAAGCTTTGGAAACAGTCAATCAAAGCGTCTAAAATCCGCACCTTGTCTCTTATGGATGTTGAAATTCGAACGGAGCGTATACGCTTCGTTTACGGCGAATAGAGAACCTAATTTACGAGTTATATCAGTTTACATGCTATGGAACTAAAGAAGCATCAAATCAGCAACTTTCTAGGGCATTTTCTTACCTGTAAATGAGGAGAAATCGCCGGCAAAGTGATTGGAATACTCCACTTAAGCACGTGCAGCAGGTAGCACCAGTAACAGAAAATTCTCTCCCACCTCTCTCACAATCTCTCACCTTTTCTCTCCCTCAATCTATGGCTTTTCCCAAATTCGGATGGGAGAGATATGAGAGGGTTTCAACCCCTTTTATAAGCTTAAAAATGCCTGGAATAGGCTCGGGAACAAAGTTCACTTGATGCTTAACCAAAGCGGGGCTGTTTCGGTCCAAAAGATAATTTCTGGTGGTCCCCTGGTCGAATGCGATCGGACTTAAGCTCATGCGTACCAGATCTAGCGCGCATTAAGTTTTCAGTCCAGCAGGGTTCGCAGATCGCACGTGGCGGACCAGTTTCAGTTCAGCGGTCACCGCACGTAGATCAGGGCTGGAAGTCTCATGATATAAAATAGAAATTTTTCCTGATCCGAGGGTGTAATCTGGATGAATTCTGACGGTCAGAACGCTTAATACTGACGCGTCAAGTCATGTGCCAGATTTGAATTTGAAATTCCAAATCTGTCCCTATTCGCACTCTCTTCGGTCCGGGCTCAATGAAATAGTCTGTGATTATCGGTTTGACTTGATTTTCGAAATGATTGTCAAGTCCAGCTAGGCGGTTCTAACGGTCTAAGATAGGAGGTATCGGACTTTCGACGCGCGGTCTAGATCTAATACAAAATTTCAAAGTGGTCCAGAGAACAAACCTGTTTAGAGTTTGATCCAAGGTTATAGAGTATTATGGAGTCATACGTTCTACTCGATTTGGGTCTTGTAGAACGTATTTAAAGTGATCAGGGACTGTTTCTCAGCTACTCCAGCGTTGCGCTAGCTAACTTACGCTAAATTTCCATAGGAATTAATCCTAAGTGGTTTCTTTGGCTATGAAATTGGGTTCTGAGCGATTTTCCAGGTGTTTTAGTTGACCCATTGCTTAAGGACGTCAAATCCCAGATTGGCCAAAATCCGGGGTGTTACAGAGTATATCAAAATGGGCCTAAGCACATGGGCCCTATATGTCTTAAATGGGCCTAATCCCATGGCTTTATACATATCAAATGGGCCTAACCCATAGGCCTTATATAACTTAAATGGGCCTAAACCCATAGGCCTTTTTACAAATCAAATGGGTCTAACCCATATGCCTTTTACAAATCAAATGGGCATAACCCATAGGCCTTTATATAAATTAAATGGGCCTAACCCATAAGCCTTTATATAACAAATGGGCCATACCCAAACATAGGTGGCCCACCCAATCTTCACTCATGCCTTAAAATGATCTTACCAAGTGGATGGACGGTTTAGATGCATCACATGCATCATGGCGGGTCCCACTGTCGCTGGATAGTGCGGACAACACATGCATCACAGAGGGCTCCACCGTACGCTGGACGGTGGAGGCAAAGCAAAAATGTCAAGGTGGGTACCACTGTCCGCCTGGACGGTGGACTTAAAACACATACATCATTGTGGGTCCCATGTGGGGCCCACTGTAATGTTTACTCACCATCCAATCCGTTCATAAGGTCGCACGGACCTGGGTGAGGAGGAAAAACAAATTTCATCTTGATCCAAAACTCCCATGGCCCAGAAAATGATTTTAATGGTAGAGGTTCAATTGTGTGGTGTGGGCCACCTGAGTTTTAGAAACGGTTGAAACTTGGAGGGGGCCCACTACTGGGGGTGGCCCACCTCATGAGCAGGTTGGATGACAAATTAACATCACGGTGGGGCCCACGACAGCAGTCGTGGGACGTTGCTCGTCCGCCTGCTGTAGCAGCGTGCAGCTGCTGCTGCAATTGTCAGAGGCAGAGGCATTGCCTCTTTATTTTTTTAAAAAAATCAATGAAAACCCATTTTTTTGGGGTTTTTCGAGTGTGGGGCCCGCTCTAAGCGAATCCACTCCGTCTATTAGTTTCTAGGACCTGAAACATACAAAATGAGTCTAATGTTCGGTATTTTTAGTACGTAGGTACAGCAAGGTGGGTCCTAATAGCATTTGAAGAGTAAGAAATATCATTTTCTATGGTATGGCGCGCCTGATTATCGGATTGACCTCATTCTTTGGTTCAACGCCTAAAATGATAAGGGGAAGAGGTTGGACGGCTTGGATTGTACCAAAACATCAAAGTGGGGCCTATACAAGTGGGTCACACCCAAAGCATGACAAAGCTTATATTTGTGTTTTCCTTTATACAGGGACGTCCAGCGTCTCAGACGCTGGACGGTCTGGCCGTTGCAGGAGGGTGCGTGGAGATGGGCCCTGTTTAGGTGGGCCATCACACGGCTACCCATACACATACAAGGTGGGCCCCATCTAAAAATGGAATGGATCCAATACATGCTTCCTAGTGGGGTCTATCCAAGTGGGCCACACAACCATATATAATGATATAAAATAAAATAAATAAAATAAAATAAAATGAAATGAGAAGGGTGAGAGAGATGGAAAGTGAGACACGCTTGCGATGGAGGGCTCCGTCACTATGAGCCCTCCCTTGAAGAGATCGTACAATAGAATGGGTCCCTTTACACATGGATCTAACAAAATCAAATCCAACGGTGGAGATCCTTTCTCCACCAATCTGGACGGTCTAGGTGACCTTCAAATGTAATGAAATAAACTCTTGATGGGATCCATGGAGAATGACCCCATCATGGATGATCATGATGATCAAAGTGGGCCATCGGACATATCTTAGGGTCCCAAATGAGATCCAAACCATTGATCGGTACCGCATTTTCCTCGCACCGAACGTTGGCCTACATCTCTTGACCAGGGTATCGCCTCAGCGCGCAAGTCGCGGCATCAGAACTGTAGTGATGGCGCGGTCGTTGTGGTAATGGTCTTGAGTTGAGTCGATACAGGTTGACGGCATATGAATCAGGGTCGCGCGTAACTATCGGTTAAGGGTCGAAGGTTGCAGGAATTCGACCGGTAAGACCGCAGAAGTATATGGAACGGTACGAACCAAGATACGGGTCTTACAGCTCTCCCTTCCTAATAAAAATTTCATCCTCAAAATTTACACAATCATCGCAACTAGGCATAACTCATAAGGAAGAAAAGACATAACATTATCATATACAATCAGAGATAGCATACAAAATATAATACATAATCAATCATCAAAGAGATGATGATAACGCTCTCGAATCTCGGCCTCACGCTCCCAAGAAACCTTCTCTACAGAATGGTGACCCCACTGAACCTTTACCAAAGGAATGACCTTGGTTCTGAGGACCTGCTCCTTCCGATCAAGGATACGGACTGGCTGCTCAATATAAGAAGCGTCCTCACGGACCTCCAGCAGCTGCCAATTAATAATGAAAACTATGTCTGACCCACACTTCCTCGACATGGAGACATGAAAAATGTTGTGGACACCAGACAACTGAGATGACAAGGCAAGCCGATAGGCCACAACACCAACACGCCCAGTGATCTCAAAAGGTTATATGAATCTCGGGGTAAGCTTCCCCTTCACTCCGAATCGAACTACGCCCTTCATGGGCGAGACCTTGAGATACACATGGTCTCCTACATCAAACTCAAAGGGACGACGCCGATGATCAGCAAAACTCTTCTGTCGGCTCTGAGCTGTGCGCATCCTCTGCCTGATGATATCAATAGCTTCTGATGTCTCCTGCACAAGCTCGGGACCTAGGAGACGACGCTCTCCAACCTCGGTCCAGCAACTCGGTGATCTGCATGGTCTGCCGTATAGTGCCTTAAAAGGACTAATGCCGATGGTTGCCTGATAGCTGTTATTGTATTCGAACTCAGCCAATCGCAGATGCTCATCCCAGCTACCCCCGAAATCAATTGTACAGGCCCGAAGAATATCCTCAAGTATCTGATTGACCCTCTCAGTCTGGCCATCGGTCTGCGGATGGTACGCGGTGCTGAGCTGCAAATCAGTACCCATCGCTCTCTGGAAGCTCCCCGAAAACTGAGACATGAACCTCGAGTCTCGGTCAGAAACGATCGAGATCGGAACGCCATGCAGTCTCACAATCTCCTCAATGAATAATCTTGCAAGCCGGTCCATAGACCAAGTCGCACGCATCGCAAGAAAATGTGCCGACTTCGTCAGGTGATCCACAACAACCCAGATGGTGTCATGACCGCGCTGAGTCCTCGGCAAGCTCATAATGAAATCTGTCAACACGTGCTCCTACTTCCACATCGGGACGCTCAACGACTGCAATAGACTAGGAGGTCTCTGATGATCGGCCTTGATACGCTGGCACGTGTCACACTCGGCCACAAAACTGGCGATCTGGCGCTTCATCCCCGCCCAAAATTACTGTCGCCTCATGTCACGGTACATCTTCGTTGAGCCCGGATGGATAGAAAATCGTGATCGATATGCCTTGGTCATAAGATCTCTGCGCAACTTTGGAATATCCGGGACACATAATCGGCCTCTGAAGCAAAGTCCACCATCTGCACCAATCTGTCAATCTGCCTAACTCTCGAATGCCACCTCAGCCATATGACTCTGCAACGACTCATCAGCCTGCTGAGCCTCGATCACCCTTGCGACAAGAGAGGGTTGAATCAACAGGCTCGATAACTGTACGATGGAAGACTGCAGGCCGAACTCAAAATCATATGCTGCGATATCCTCAAGCATCTGCCACTCCTGAATCATCATATGTGCCACTAGGCCTGGTGGCTGATGGCTGAGGGCATCTGCCACCATGTTGGCCTTACCCGGGTGGTACTGAAGGTCAAAATCATAGTCTTTCAGGAGCTCCATCCAGCGCCTCTGCCTCATATTCAACTTAGACTGCGAGAAGAGGTACTTCAAGCTCTTGTGATCAGAGAAGAGATCGAACATGACCCCATAAAGATAGTGCCTCCACACCTTTAATGCGAAGACAACTGTAGCCAGCTCCAGATCATGCGTAGAATAGTTCAGCTCATGAACCTTGAGCTGACGAGACGCAAAGGCCACTGGTCTCTCGTGCTGCATTAGAATAACACCCAAACTGATATGCGAGGCATCAGTGAATACAATAAAACCGTCACTCCCAGAGGGAAGAGTGAGGACAGGAGTGGACGTCAAACAGTCCTTCAACTCCATAAATGCTCGCTCGCAGGCGTCACTCCAAACAA
This sequence comes from Magnolia kwangsiensis, assembly GCA_037074715.1. Taxonomy (NCBI): domain Eukaryota; kingdom Viridiplantae; phylum Streptophyta; class Magnoliopsida; order Magnoliales; family Magnoliaceae; genus Magnolia; species Magnolia kwangsiensis. The sequence continues at coordinate 66,000,752 of CM073589.1, forward strand.
ACTCTGCACCCTTCTAAGTCAACCTGGTCAGCGGGGCTGCAATACGAGAGAAGCACTCAATGAAATGCCCGTAATAGCCCGCTAAACAAAGAAAACTACGGATCTCTATCGCAGTCGTGGGCTGGCCCCACTGACACACTGCCTCGACCTTCGAGGGGTCCACTGCGACGCCCTCCCTCGTCACCATGTGACCGAGGAACTTCACCTCCTCCTACCAGAACTCGCACTTCTCTAGCTTCGCATACAGCTGGTGTGCGTGGAGGGTCTGTAAAGTGATCTCCAAGTGCTGCTCATGCTCCTCACGGGTCCTCGAATAGATCAGAATGTCGTCGATGAAGACTATAACAAACTGATCTACATATGGGCGGAAGACCTCGTTCATCAGCTGTATGAAGACCGCAGGTGCATTGGTCAGTCCGAAGGACATGACCTGAAACTCAAAATGACCGTAATGCGTCCTTAATGCTGTCTTCGGAATGTCCTCATCTCGGACCCGAATCTGATGATAACCGAAACGCAGGTCGATCTTCGAAAAGAACTGTGCACCCTGCAGCTGATCAAACAAATCATCAATCCTATGGAGCGGGTATCTGTTCTTGATCGTGACTTTGTTGAGCTCACGATAGTCAACGCAGAGCCTTAACGAATCATCCTTCTTTTTCACGAAGAGTACCAGCGCTCCTCACGGTGAACTGCTCGGACGGATAAATCCCAACTCATGTAACTCGTCCAACTGCTTCTGCAGTTCCTGCAACTCTAACGGTGTCATACGATACGGGGCCTTCGAAATAGGCGAGGTACTGGGCACGAGATCAATCTGAAACTCGGTGAGTCGATGAGGCGGTAATCCCGGAATCTCCTGGAACACATCGAAAAAATCGTAAACCACGGGTAACTGGTCGATACAAGCAGCAACAGGCTCCTCTATGACATATGACATCAAACAAGACAACCACTCTCCTCTGGGCTCTGCAACGAACTAGAACTGCGGCACGCCGGGTATATAAAACGTGACTGTCCTTGCGGCGCAGTCCAATATGACATAGTACTCGGCGAGCCAATCCATGCCCAGGATAACGTCGAACTCAGACATCGGCAATGCAAACAGATCGACAGGCAGAAAAGTATCCTCAATTAGAACGGGACAAGACGTGCAAAATTGGCCCAATACTGCAGTCTTCCCCAAGGGAGTCGATACTGATAGGCTCTCACACGAAGACTCCAGTGGTAAGCCAGTCGATTGGCAGAAGCTCTCGGCCACAAAAGAATGCGATGCACCGAAATCGAATAACACACTTGCAATACGTGCAGAAACTGAAAGTATACCCTCAACGACTCCTCCAGATTACTGCAGATCCTGCTGAGCCGTATAGAATCTAGCCTGAGTCAGCTAGGGAGGTGCCTGTCTCCTCTGAGCGTGTTGCTGCTACTGAGGTGGCCTCGGAGGTGGGGGCTGCTGTCGCTGCTGCTGTGCGGGTCTCTGTTGTGGCTGTGGTGGAGGCTGCTGTGGACCTCTCTGCTGATGTGGACCTCTCTGCTGCTGCTGGGGGCTGGGACACTCCCATGAACGGTGTCTCATTGCTCCACACCTAAAACAAGTGCCGGTGAACTGTCTCGGAGGTGGTGGTGGAGGTGTTGCTGGTGCTGCTGGTGCTCGAAAGGCTAGGCGACCTGTGCGTCTCTACTGCTGTGGTCGACGCTGCTGGGAATCACTAGAAGGAGTCTGCCTCTTCCGGTCTCTCCTCTGACCACAATCAGACTGAGAACCGACACACTCTGTCTCAAAAATCTGAGCTTTCCACACCACTTCTTCAAAAGTCGGAAGCTCATGGCCAATCACATGGCTGCGAAGACCGTAACGTGAGCCGTCCTCGAAGCGGCGGGCTCTCCGCTCCTCGTCATCAACAAGATAAGGTGCAAATCTGGACAGCACTACAAAGCGAGCCACGTACTGAGCCACTGTCATATCACCCTGCACCAGGCCTCAAACTCCAACGCTCGCTGTCGTCAGATGTGATCTGAGAAATACTGTCGGTCAAACCGATCCACAAAATCCTCCCAAGTCCATACAAAATCGGCGCCTGCTGCTCGAGAGACTGATGTCCACCAATGCTCAGCCTCACCGTGGAGAAGAAATACGGCTAATCTGATTCGCCGCTCAGTCGTACATCCCATCGTCTCAAATACCTTCTCTACATCGGCACGCCATCTCTCAGCTACTGTCGAGTTTGGCTCACCTTGGAAACGCGGGGGATCGAGCCATCGAAACTCATGAAGGAGGGCACTCGCACGATCCTACTCTACCTGTGCTGGTGAAACAACTGGCTGCCTGCCCTGCCCCTGAAGTGCAGCCGTCACAGCCTGTAACATCTGCTGCAACTGTGAGGCACTCATGGATATGGTCGGGTCCTCACCGGTCTCTGGTGGAGGAGCAGCATACTCAGGATGGGTAGTAGGAATCTCTGGTGGTGGAACGGGCATCGCAGGTGGTAATGCAGGAGCCCCAGGTGGTGGAGCGGGATCCTCAGGTGGTAGTGCGGGAGTCAATCGCCATGTCCTACAGGAAAGAGCGAAGGCGCCTATCAACTTCAAAACTTTCGAAGGCACGCACATTAAGGGTCTGTAACGGGAGATCGTTAAGCTATCCAAACTTCAGAACTTAGCCATTCTACACTCATAGAAAATATGTAATGTTGTTCTCAGTTATTTCCAAGTTATGCTCTGATACCAACTTCTGTCACGCCCCAAACTCGAAAATCAGACTCACAAAATTTTCGGTCGTCGAATACGGCGCCGACAGCCTCCGTAAAACTCCATTCTCGGCTCCCAGCTCCCATTCACCAGGTTCCGATCCTGGGATGTTACGATGAGGATTTTCAATGTCAGTTTGATTCGTAATAACCATAACCAAAGGCATAACCCACAAACAACAACCAAGAACTCCATTACATTTTCACTATGATCAAAAACTTTACAAGTACAATGAGCATAAAGGGAAATACAATGGTAAGGAATAAAAACTCCAAAATGATCTGCAAGTGCTCCTGCCTCAGCGCTATTGCTTCCCAATGTCACCTGCATGCAACGGTCATGTATAAGCTTATAGAAAGCTTAGAGGGTGGTGAACGTGTGTGCGCAAGATAGTAATATGATCATGTAATATTAGAGTAATGCGGAATATGCAGATGGATCCATAATATCATGAGCTATACCAAGGTTATGCGATGCAAGATGCAAGTCAAGCATACAATCCTCATCTAAGCCCACATGTCAATATAGCTCAACTTTGGGATATCACCGGAGTCTAGTACACTCTAAACCAGATTGCCGCCTCATCGCGCACAATAAGGTAAGTGGAAGAGACCTCACTATCCGTCTACTAATATCGGGCACCACTCGTCGATAGCGGACCCATTCCTCGAGTTGGTCAAACTCAGCCTAGCATTGTCCCCTACACTCAGGCGGGTAAGGCCGCACTCTCTTCCAACCGACCACAACACAGTGGAGAGCGCAACCGTCTGAAAATCGGCACTCAACGCTCATCTACCCACTCGGTCTAGACATTGGAGCAACCTCTTGGTACCATAAGGGTTTAAGGACTTTCACCCAGGGATATCTATAGCACCCCATGTAGAACAAGATTTTCGGTATCCAATCCTGCCAACCACGATACGCCTGTGGAGGCTACGGTCCCGATGTCGCTAGGGCGTACAATAACCATGCCATACAAATGCGAAATGCATAAATCACGCTATCCAGTCATGCAACAAATCCTACGCATATCGTACGCTCATGTAAGGCAACACCGCCTAACAGGGAGCCCATAAACAACCTGTCCGAAGGCATATGCTATGATCAGTCACCTCTCATATCAAGCATACATATGATGCGTATGATCATGAGTCATGAAAGTATACTAAATATGTGAATAAGTGATGAACCATTCTTACAACGCAGATGGGCCTAGACGGCCTATACACAATAAGTATGGGCCTATTACTGGGCCCTAGGGAGAGTCGTAATACGGACATTTAACTAACATTAAACTTGCAATGTGGACGTCAAACCACCATCGCTCCCAAGCCATAGACCATAGTAAACATCATTACCCAAACCATGTTGGGTTCACACATTGCAATGGACCGTAGGTACATCCTAGTGGGCCTTTATTACATCAAATGGGCTACATTAGTGGGCCTTACATTTATCAAATGGGCCACATTACTGGGCTTCACCAATGGGCCTTAGGTACATTGCAATGGGTCACAATCCATGGGCCTCAGAGTATATCAAAATGGGCCTAAGCACATGGGCCCTATATGTCTTAAATGGGCCTAATCCCATGGCTTTATACATATCAAATGGGCCTAACCCATAGGCCTTATATAACTTAAATGGGCCTAAACCCATAGGCCTTTTTACAAATCAAATGGGTCTAACCCATAGGCCTTTTACAAATCAAATAGGCCTAACTCATAGGCCTTTTATAAATTAAATGGACCTAACCCATAGGCCTTTAAATAAATTAAATGGGCCTAACCCATAGGCCTTTTTATAACAAATGGGTCATACCCAAACATAGGTGGCCCACCCAATCTTCACTCATGCCTTAAAATGATCTTACCAAGTGGATGGACGGTCTGGATGCATCACATGCATCATGGCGGGTCCCACTGTCGCTGGACAGTGCAGACAACACATGCATCACAGAGGGCTCCACCTTCCGCTGGACGGTGGAGGCAAAGCAAAAACGTCAAGGTGGGTACCACCGTGCGCCTGGACGGTGGACTTAAAACACATACATCATTGTGGGTCCCATGTGGGGCCCACTGTTATGTTTACTCACCATCCAATCCATTCATAAGGTCGCACGGACCTAGGTGAGGAGGAAAAACAAATTTCATCTTGATCCAAAACTCCCATGGCCCAGAAAATGATTTTAATGGTAGAGGTTCAATCGTGTGGTGTGGGCCACCTGAGTTTTGAAAACGGTTGAAACTTGGAGGGGGCCCATTACTGGGGGTGGCCCACCTCATGAGCAGGTTGGATGATAAATAAACATCACGGTGGGGCCCACGGAAACAGTCGTGGGACGATGCCCGCCCGCCTGCTGCAGCAGCGTGCAGCTGCTGCTGCAGTTGTCAGAGGCAGAGGCATTGCCTCTTTATTTTTTTTTTAAATCAATGAAAAACCATTTTTTTGGGGTTTTTCGAGTGTGGGGCCCGCTCTAAGCGAATCCGCTCTATCCATTAGTTTCTAGGACCCGAAACACACAAAACGAGTCTAATGTTCAGTATTTTTAGTACGTAGGTCCAACAAGATGGGTCCTAATAGCATTTGAAGAGTAAGAAATATCATTTTTTATGGTATAGCCCGCCTGATTATCGGATTGACCTCATTCTTTGGCTCAACGCCTAAAATGATAAGGGGAAGAGGATGAACGGCTTGGATTGTACCAAAACATCAAGCTTGACAAAGCTTATATTTGTGTTTTCCTTTATATAGGGACGTCCAGCGTCCCAGACGCTGGACGGTCTGGCCGTTGCAGGAGGGTGCGTGGAGGTGGGCCCTGTTTAGGTGGGCCATCACATGGCTACCCATACACATACAAGGTAGGCCCCATCTAAAAATGGAATGGATCCAATACATGCTTCCTAGTGGGGTCTATCCAAGTGGGCCATACAACCATATATACTGACATAAAATAAAATAAATAAAATAAAATAAAATAAAATGAGAAGGGTGAGAGAGATGAAAAGTGGGACACGCTTGTGATGGAAGGCTCCGCCACTATGAGCCCTCCCTTGAAGAGATCGTACAATAGAATGGGTCCCTTTACACATGGATCTAACAAAATCAAATCCAACGGTGGAGATCCTTTCTCCACCAATCTGGACGGTTTAGGTGACCTTCAAATGTAATGAAATAAACTCTTGATAGGGTCCATGGAGAATGGCCCCATCGTGGATGATCATGATGATCAAAGTGGGCCATCGGCCATATCTTAGGGTCTCAAATGAGATCCAAACCATTGATCGGTTGGCCTCACTTGGCCCATCTCAAGAACATGAAAAACTAATATTATTAAGCACCCACCGTCCGATCTTCTTGCTCCTATAGGCTCCTTAGCTCCTTAGCCTTGATTTCAATGGGTGAGATGAGGAATGGATAGCTAGGATGGGGGTGATGGGGTAGGAAAGTGGGACACCTTAGAGCTTGGGAATGCTTGAAGGATTTCTCATACATATAGAGGGTTCTTTCTTGGATGGATTTTTTTGAAAATGAGAAAGAGAGAAGGAGTTGTAAAGGGAGAGAGAGTGTGTGATGGATGGATGGAGTGATAGATGTGTGTAAGAACTTTTTGAATTTTGAGGCCTTTTGTGTAAGAGAGGCATGGGAGTGTAAGAGAACTTTTGCTTTTGAGGTATTTGTGTAAGAAAATCTTGACTTTTGTGGTTGCTTGGGAATGGGTGAAAGATGATGTGTACTTAACATGTACTTGACATGTGATGGATTGATTGATGGGATTGATGTGACATCTCGTAGAGATTCTCTTGGGTTTCGCAACGCGCGACGTTTTCCTCGCACTGAACGTTGGCCTACATCTCTTGACCAGGGTATCGCCTCGGCACGCAAGTCGCGGCATCGGAACCGCAGCGATGGCGCGGTCGCTGTGGTAATGGTCTTGGGTTGAGTCGATACAGGTTGACGGCATATGAATTAGGGTCGCGCATAACTATCGGTTAAGGGTCGAAGGTTGCCGGAATTCGACCGGTAAGACCGCAGAAGTATACGGAACGGTACGGACCAAGATACGGGTCTTACACTCACTTAGCTCAAAACACTCTTTTAACATCTAGATGTTCACCATCCTTGGCCCATGTGCCTTTATTGTGGCAATCAAATTGCTTATCACATAGTTATAAATCCTATTTTTCATGAACAGACCAAGCACGTAGAGATTGATTGTCATCTTGTCCTTTAAAAGATCACTTGTAGGGTTCTCCACATTTCTTACATCCCCACGAATCAAGAACTTGTGGACATATTTACCAAAGCTCTTGGTCAAGACCAATTTCTTCCTCTACTTAATAAGTTAGGTATTATAGATCTCCACATGCTAACTTGAGAGAGAGAGAGTATATTAGAAAGGAAATGATTTCAATATATTTATTTTATTTATTTTATCCAGGTTTTATTAGGCTGTAATTAATTTAGAATAGATATGATTTTATTATAACCTTTTAAAAGATCATTCCTCTAGAAAAAAGACATGTCAAGGCATGTGTACATCATATGACAAGATTGTAACATGGGATCCCTCTAGTTACAACTGCATGTCAAAAAAAAAAAAAAAAAACACAGGTGGTAATTTTTGTTAATAATTTGGTACGTTTATGTGCTAGAAAATATACAAAGTAGGCACACTAAAAAATACAAAAAAGATAAACTAAGATGTACATGAAACATTAAAATATATGGAGAGTTTTTATATAATACTAAGGATGGAAGATGGTTAGTTAGATAGACAACTGTGGAGGCTGCTTCTACTGCCAGAATAATTCATAAGGTTCCTAACTACTTTTAGAATGTGATAATGCTTTCTCTCAATTACACATTTTATCATGGGATATAAGGACACGTTCTGTTATTAGATCTCTTGAGTCTTTAAGGGGTTGTTTGGATGTCTATAATTCTTTTAGTTGTAAACACATTACACCTCAAAAGAGTTTCAGATAATCAATTTACATGCTATTTTATTTGGCTATTAAATACTAATTTGTTTGTGCAAGTCAACAAATTGTGTGTTTGGCGAGCATGTAAAGTATTTACAATAAATAAAGTAGGTATTCATACTATAGGGCTTGAGCAGTGAACCTTTCATAATCTGCAAATCACATTAGAAAGGCTTGATTTTTTACAGCCCTCTTAGCATTAAAGCATGCACACACTAAATGGATTGAATTTCTTCCACCTATCACATTGGGCTCCAAATGAAATATAAAGTTTTTAATGGTGGATGTCCCACCCTTCCCTCGTATGGTCCATTTGATAATAGACGAGATCTTTTTAGAGACACGGGAGAGCATCAAGGGAAGTACATAAAGGATAGATTGGATGTACCATACACATTATGGCGGACCCCACATATCATGAGTATGTGTTAACTATTGTGTTCTAACATATAAAATACTTTTTAAATGTGAAGATTTAACCTATAATATGAAATATGACTTTTTACCGGTTTCAGATTACAACTAAAAATTATAATAATTTTATAACTAAAAGTTGTAATATGTTCATAGCTTATAAAGCATTTACAAGCAAATACATGCATCCAAATAGCCCTATAAATACCTGTAATCCCTTTACAACTTAAGTCTTTACAAGCATCCAAACAAACCCCAAGTATTGTTCAAAGTGTTGAACTTGATATTGCATGATCCTCAAAAGTTGAGGTAGAAAAGTAATCTACAATAAGACCTGTCAGTCCATCAGGTGAACCATCCTATATTGCCCTGCACCAGCGATATAGCTGTGTAGGTACGTGTCATGCCAAGATGAGAGCTGACGCTAGCTCGAGTAGATCAAATTACATGGCCCCAAATGATGTATCTATTATATCCACACCGATTCATCTACTGTCCCAGATAATTTTAGAGTAAGGAACAAAAATGAATCGTATCCAAAATTCAAATAGACAACACAAATAGCAGCAGGAATTATGATATTCACAATTAAAACATTTATAGGCCCACCATAACATTTATTTTTCATCTAATTTTCATAAGGTTACAAAGAACTGCATGGAGAGGAAAAACAAATATCATACTGGGAATTACTGAACTTTTGGAATAATAAATTACAAGATCTGGCAAAATGAAGGCATACTTTGGATATAATACATACCTCTTGATTGGACTTACAGAACTTGCTGACGTCAATACACCAGCTAAATTGCTAGTGTGTGGTACACCAGCCAATCCGCTTCCGTTTGGACGGGCCCAAACTTGGGACCTTAACACTCAGCTATGCTACACCATGGGAAACAGTTTAGATGAGACTCCTGCCATTAAAATGGTCTAAATTTCATATGGGGTCACCATCATTTGTTTATGCTATCCAGTCCTGTCATTTGATTCGCTCCAAATTTCATACGTGTCCACCATCATTTGTATATGCCATCCAATCCACTGATTTGATTTGCCACACCTCAATGACTCCCTGAAATTAGGACATTTCATCCAAATGGTGCAAATTTCATATCGGTCCACCATCATTTTTATATGCCATCCAATCCACTCATTTGATTTGCCGCACCACGATGACTTTCCAAAATTAGGACATTCCATTAAAATGCTCCAAATTTCATATGGGGTCCACCATCATTTGTATATGCCATCTAATCCACTGGTTTGATTTGCCGCACCACGATGACTCTCCAAAATTAGGACATTCCATAAAAATGCTCCAAATTTCATATGGAGTCCACCATCATTTGTATATGCCAGCCAATCCATTCATTTGATTCCCCACAACGCAATGATTCCCAAAAATTAGGACATTCAAAGCTTCCTGATGGCCACACCACATGAATTTAGAGTTTCGGCACAGATTTACACCATTTCCTATCATGTGACCAACCAAAGTTGTAGATCTTACTGAAGTTTACGACCCATTGTGAAAATGTGACATTAAACTTGATGAACGGTGTATATTCGATGCATATTTTTCTCACATAGCGATCAGTTAGCGAGAGTCAGACCATCTGCATGCCTATGGAAGTAAGCCAGCCTAAGCTCAAATACAAGTGTTGCCTTTCGGCAGACTACTTCAGCTGGAATCATAACTAAGCTTATCCAAGGGTAGAACGCATACTTCCTCTTTAATTTAAGAGAATTGCTGCAGTGCTCTCAGACCAGTATAAGTTATGGTTCTCCTCATAGCCTAAGTTCAGATAGGTAGTCCAATCAATTAATCTAAACTGTCCATTATGTCTAGAACATATTTCTGATTCTGCAATGAAAAGTAGCACTGATTGAGTAATCCAATCTATCGATTATTTCACTATTCTTTATGTAGCCGTCCATTTTCCAAGCCATGGCCTAAAAAAATTGATTCTTTAGAATCATAAGCAAAATAATCCAATTGTTGAATGGACATATGTTTTTTGGTAAATAATCCTGATCGTCCATATTACAAAGGCAACGGAACATCTTTGTCTAATCGAAAGGAATGGTTAGATCAGTGGCCCACGTTGAACAGTTACAACTCGGAATATCTGGGTGGTCAGGATTGTCTAGTTTTTGGCCTACAGCACATTAACATTTAGCTCACCAGATCAATAGTCACGATCTCTACAATGACAAAAAAGGGGTGGGTAGGATGGTGGAATCTGGGATTTTTTTGGCTGATTGGTTCATCCATGTTGGGCTCATGAGATCAACGGTCAAGATCAAATAAAAGCAAAGGATACTCTGTATATCCTCAGGTCGAGTATCATATGATTTAATGTTTAATGTGTAAATAGAAGAGCAGATCACAAATTCTTCTGACTTAAAATATTGAGAGAAAATAATTTAAAAGTAATATAGTTGAAAGTATGCAAAATCTGAATTCTACATTGGCATTAGAGAGTTTCTTGGAATCGAAGAATTGTATATACCTCACCAAATCTTTAATAAGCGACAATCCAGACGACTCACCAATCAATTGCAGAGGGATAACTTAAAATAAGATTTTCATTCATCCGACTCAACGAAAAAATTAAAAATAAATAAATAAATAAATAAAAACGAGACATCGATGATTGCATATACTCTATGCAGTTAAGAAGCGGATTGCTTGTCACCCGGCACAGAGATATTCCTGTGCCTAGGGCTGTGTGGGGCCCACAGAGATGTTTGTGACAAATCCACTCCATCCATCTGTTTTAAAAGACTAAAATAGACAGGATTCTAAATATCAGGAAGATCCAAAACTCATGTGGGCCATACCACATGAAACAGTTGGGATTAAATGCCTAGGGGTGACAGAAGCGTTGTATCAGGATTATATTTGTTCCTACAGTTTATCTGAGTGGTAATAAACATATGAACGGTTTGGATGGAATATAAACATCATGGTAACCTCTAGGAAGGTTTCAACGGTGGACATTTATGTTCCCATTTTTTCGTTGTTGTGGTCAACCTGAGTTTCTGATCTGTCTTATTTTTATAATTATGTCCTATTGGGGACTTTCAAAACAGATGGATAGAGTTGATTTGTCACGGACATCTCAGTGGGTCCCACACAGACCCGGGCACAGGAATATCTATGTGCCTGAGGTCACCGGCAATCAGCTTCCCCATAGTACACGTGGCAAACATGAGTGTTGATATGGTGGGCCGCTGCATAGATAATCTTCATAACAAAATCAACGGGATTTGAACATAGTAGCTCCCCGATTGGTGTCCTATAGTTGGGTCAAAACGTAGGAACGGTCCAAACTCAACAATTAAACTGAAAGAAGAAGTACATGATCAGAGTTGTCCAATCACAGTAAATTTGGGCCCATGGCCCATCAGGTGATTCGCGTGGGGAGTGACTGAGGAGGTTATTGGAGCCTACATGTAAAGATCCAGGCCATTTATCAGGTGGGGCCCACAAAGAGTGCTCCCTGGCGCAACATCAGGGCAATCCAAGCTTTAGTGGACCATATTTACAACAAAATTGAAGGGCTAGGAAAAAGTGACTAACCATCCGTGTTTAACGTACAAATATGGCCCACATTAATACCCGAGTGGTCATTGAAGAGACTTCGAGTGGTCATTCTCCTTAATGGGTAATCTCGAGTATTGATTTGGTCGGGGCATTGTTTACACTTATTTTTAGCACACACTTACGTAGACATTGACGGTTCACACTGATGGAATTGTACTCACCTTTAAAAATATTTTTCACGGCCTTTTTCGGTGATACGGTGATACGTCTTTCATTATTAATACAGTGTCACTGAACCGTATTAATACAGTGTCACGGAACCCTACATATGCATTTAGGGGATCCAAACATCAATTGAGTTGTGGTTGTGATTCATGTAGCATGTAAATGAGGTAGCACCTCTCTCGCAATCCATACGAAATGAGATATCTTCTCAGATATGTTTGTAACTCCCGTGGTGATTCTGAAGATTTCTATTGTTGTAATTTTGCAGACACCTGCACGGGAAGACGACAAAGGAGACCCTGGGTTGATACAGGAGACCTTTCAATGCTAAAGTCAGGATTTGGATCTAGGAATAAGAGCTTAGGGATGTGCATCTCTCTTTCACCTTTCGGAGTCTCTATTTATAGTGGAGATGTAATCCGGTGGCTTCGGGATCTTCCCTGAAGGGTATTGACCATTATCTTGGACGATCCCGAGATCTTCGATTCGCTGAATTCTCAGGATCGGGGATGATCTTCTGACGATCTCGGAAGGAGATCTTTAATATTGAGCTGACTTCCTGGTTCGGCTCAGGACGAGATACGATGACGAGTGTCATAATGGGAACAAGTGACGGAGCTCGGCTAGTCATCGACCGACCTCGGAGCATCAGTGTTCTTAGATGCTTTACGCTGACTGAGTCTCTTTCCACCAAATGGCTAACCCTTGATCATCTATTAGATAGGGTATGGTCGACATGTAATCGACCTATTGTTGGGTGATGACCGTCCTATTGGCTGACCTAGAGGGTAGGTCAGACTGAGGTTGGGCCTGGTCGGCTTATGCCTGATTAATACCTGACCTATGAAGTGGGTTGGTATGGAGTGGCCTCTGCGAGGCTCTTTGAGGGTGCATCGATCTCCTTGGAAGTCTCGCCTCATGGCTCTGCATATGTAAGCCTCGGTCAGGCTCGACGCTTAGGGGGTCTGGGGCATGTCTCTCTTTTCGGCAATCTAGACATGTAGGCATCGTTCAGGCTCGGGGCCTAGGGGGTCTGGGCCATGTCAGTAGAGTTGGTCCATTTTATAAGTCGATTTATCGATTTGTCTTATTTTTCCCCCAACAGTGAGCCCCCATACTCCTTGTGCCGACGTGTGAAGGCCGAGGAGTAGATCGAAATTGGGTCGGATTATGTTTGGACCAAGCTTATGATAGAACATTTATTGTTAGTACGACGGCTAACACAAATATCGGGACATGCCACTTCGTTCCAACACGTGTCGGTTCGCTTCTCGAGATTACACGAGCAAATAGGCCATTATTTCAGTGGCGAGACGATTAGGAAGAAGACGCGTGGCAGAGTGCTTGATGGTGGATCCCAATGGCGCGTGGTGTGGCGCCACTTGTCGGGCTGTAATGCCGAAGCCACATGGCATGACTATAAAAGGGATGCCCTAGCGTTTCCCATTTATCATTTTCGTGCGTATCTTCTCTTCTACTCTCTTTGCTCTCCTTCTCTTTGCCCTCTGTACTTTGTCTTCTGCTCTCTCTGCATTCTCCGGCATCTCCACAAAACTTCCGGTGAGCTCCTTCTCCCTCCCTTTCTTTTAATTTTAAAGAATGTCAGGCTTCGTAAGCCCCTGGGAGGGAGTTTACGGTGACAAAGGTGAAGCGAGTGGCTTTTGGGCTGCTTTGGAATCGCCTTCATTGCTAGCAGAGATGGGGGTGCATGCGGACGCCACATTCCGGCATTCGTAGAGTGTTGGATTCTCCGGCGCAAAGGCCAATGACATCTTTCGGGGCGTTAAATCTGTCTCCAAGCCGGCCCGACCCTTCGGCTGAGGACAAGGCGGAGGAGGACGAAATTGATGAAGGGTCTATGGGGCCGGTCCCTTCAATCCTTAATAAGGATGATTTGTTTCGAATCCGAATTAGGTATCACGTTCCCGATTCGTTTGTCACGTTCCAGATTTTGTTATCCTTCGGCTTCCTCTGCGAATGAGTTGCCCGACCGGCCCCCCTCCTCGGGTGGTCGTAATTTTTTAAGTTGCGCTGTAGTGCGGCCTTTGTCTTCCACTTCAGGAGGTCGTGCAACGTCTCCTGGGTAGCCTCAGCCTGGCCCGGGGGCAAGTTACCCCAAATGGGTGGAGGGAATTATTCAACTACGCAGTCTTGTGAGCTGAGATGGATCAGCCCGAGCTAACCATGGATGAGTTTTTCTATCTGTATTAAGTACGGACAAATACTCAGCAGCCTGACTAGTAATATTTCTGCTCCTAGCGAAATATAGATGGGGCTCTGATAACCAACCCTCCTTTCTTGAAAAAAAAAACTAGAGGGATCGATGGTTCTGGGCCAGCGGCCGCTGGGAGACGACCGAGTCAGGGCCATTCACCCCCTTTGTTCCCAGAGCCTTCTCCTAGCCAGGTGACTTAGAATTAATCTGTTGTCGCTTTAGTCGGCTGAGTCTTCCTTACAAATTTTCTGACCATGTGTTCTTTTTAGTAATCCCCAAGCATCCGTTGAAGCCTGCGCTCTCTAAGCCTGGAGAGGAGATCTTGGAAAAGGCTCCTCCAACCAGAGCATCTTCTTCAGTCAGGATTAGATATAGCTCTGATAGGTATGACGCGTGGTAAGACTCATGGCCAAAGATTAGGACTTGGATTTTATTTTATTTTTATCTTTTACTGACGCTCGTTGTATCTCGTTGTTGATGCAGAGATGTCTGGGGATCGGCCTACCCTCCCCCCTCCTTCTAAGGTGAGAGCCCTTCCTAGGGAAGATCTTCAGGCCTTAAAGAGGCAGAAGACGCTCCCCAAGAGAAAGAGGAAGACTGTTCCTCCTCTCCTAACCGTCATAGAGGTTGCGGATGAGGGCCCGGAGGTGGCAGAGGCGGTTCCTTCCGAACCTCAGGAGGTTCTAGAGCCAGGACCTATTGTAGAACAGGTCCCTCCGAGGAGGGAGGAGGAGCCTCTGAGAAGGGAGGTAGCTGAGGGGGGGGGGGGGGGGGGGGGGGTGGAGCTTCTCATGGCATATCGAGGGGATCCTCCACTGGGCTTGTCGTCAGGGGGCCAAGGCCGGCGTCCTTCATGGATCGGACGCTTGCCCGGATGACGATGACACTTCTCGAGGTAAGAGCATGATCATCGATGTCTGTCACTCGTTTGATTTCTTTCTTTGGTACTAATTCCTTTCCTTTCTCTTGTGTAGTTCGTGACGTGTGTGCCGAGGGCCCATGCCAAACTAGCCCAAGCTAATAAGCGGGCCAGAGAAGCCGAGGCTTAACTATCATTCGTCGAGGCTCAAGCAACCTTTATGCTAGCCAAGCTAAGGGCGATGAAGGCTGCCCTTAAGGAGTCTGCACTAGGGAAGGCTCTCCTGGCCTCGCGATTGGAAAAGACCAAAGTAACATATGATAAATGCCAAGCGAAGTGTGTCGAGGCCTGTGACAAGATGAACCGAATTAGTGCGAAGACCAAGGCCGCTCTGGTCCTTGCGCGAAGTGTAACATCCTGGATTTTTCCCAACTTGGCAATGGACGTCCTTAGACATAGAACTGCCCTAGGACCATATTTTGTTGTAATTAGGGAATAATTTACTTAAGTATTAATAGCTTAGATCGCTTCCTATACAAACTACAAAGGCCCGATTACCACCTCGAGCAGAAATCTCTCAGAATCAAATCCTTAAGAAATTAGGTGAGTATTAACTAGCGTTAAACTAGATTACGTATGAAATTAGCACCAACCACTTTAAATACGATCTGTAAGACCCAAAACCTATAGAATTGTTAACGCTATGTTATCTTAAAATCTAAGATCAATCTCTAAACCCAGTTGCTCTCGGGAGCACCTTGAAACTCCGTATCGGACCTGCACCGCATGTCGAAAGTCTGATAGCGATGAACTTAGACAATTATGACCGCCTAGTTGGACTTGACAATCACCTTGAAAATCAAGATCAGACGATGTCCTGAGACCATTTTCTTGAGTCCGGAGTAAAGAGTGTGAGAAAGTGAAGATTTTTATAAAATTAAATAAGAATTTAAGTAATCTGAGTCGTGTCGCATGCGCGCCATTTGTAAGCATTCTGACTGTTGGTTTCTGACCCAAATTCACCGTCGGATCAGGGAAGGCGGCCCATACATGTTAAAGTACTTATGGCTCTGATCAAGTTTCTGTGATCGTTGAACTGAAACTGGTCTACCACGGTCGATCTGTAAACCCGATTGAACTGTAAACTTAGCTTGACTTAGATCCTATACTAATGATCTTAAATGCGATTGCATTTAGTAAAAGGACCTCCAGAAATACTCCGTTGGATTAGAACAGATCCGATTTGGTTATAACTTAAGTATACCTTGGCCCTAGGGCTATTTCCGTCGATTTTGGGCCTATATACGAGGCTTAAACCCCCTCTCTCATAACCCATACAAATTTCTTAAACCTAAGGGAGAGAGGAGAAAGAAAGAGAAGGAAAGAGAGAGAGAAGGTGAGTGAAGGTGTGGGAGTTATTCTTGAGAATCGCTTCTGCTATTCTACATGTTTATTTATCACATCCGTGTCGCTACTACGACGATTCTGACTTCGTTTTTAGGTAAGAAAAACCTAACCCTATCTTATTTTAGGGTTTCCATTGATGCTAGTAGCTAGATAGCTAACCTAGCTTGTATTACATGTTGATATTTCACGTATACGAAGACTTAGAGTTTCTAACGAGTTCTTTACGCTTCTACGGCGTAAGGTGCGGACTATGGATGCTTAGGTTATGGTTTTCAACGCTTTCAATGTTGGATAATGATAGATTCATGATCTGAATGCTATTTTACATGTAGAATGTGAAGTCTGTTTTGTGTTTCAATTATGTACGTATTATGTAGAGTTTATCGTATTCTTGATATTTGTATAAAATACGGTATACATATAAAATCTAAAATTGTGTTTGCCATGATTAACTGTCGTATGTATATGCTAGTTATATGTGTGACGACTCCTTGGCGAAAGGGTTTGCCCTAATGCATGTCTTGGTGAACATACGCTATGTATGTTAGTATGTGTAGTCTAGGTGTTTGTGATAATGACCGAATGAGTATAGAAATTGCATTCGTGCTCGCCACGATTAACTGTTATGGATATATGATGATTATTTAGGCAAAAACCCTTTGACGAAAGGATTTGCCCTAATATGTATGTTACCTGATATATATAACTTGTATGATGAATTATGTAGACTAAGTGTTGGTAAAAATATCTGAATGAGTTGTAGTTAGTAAGGTGTACCTGTATGTGAATTGAGACATGATTCTCAATCTCCTTAGCAATGTGTATGATTTCCTCCATGTATGTCATATGCTGATGACTGTTTGTTTATGAATTGAACATGTGAGAATTCATGTTTACATTGCTTTTCAGAACATGCTCAAATGATAGTATAATTTGATTTATTACTCCACTACTGCTTTGAGTATTTCATATGAATATTTGATGTAATGGAATGTGGTTGGGGCTATTGTATAGTCCAGGCAATCGGTAATACGCCTTATGTTCATGGCCGAGACCTATTCGTCACGTAGGACGTGTTTGACAAACTCGAGCCGTACGTTACTTGTCGACAGTGGTTAGGCCACACGAGGTGCTTATGCACTTCATGTCGATTAACTCAACGGGTGCTCGTACTAGTCG
The DNA here is from genome assembly GCA_037074715.1 of Magnolia kwangsiensis. Lineage (NCBI taxonomy): Eukaryota > Viridiplantae > Streptophyta > Magnoliopsida > Magnoliales > Magnoliaceae > Magnolia > Magnolia kwangsiensis. Next base: position 66,018,340 of record CM073589.1, read on the forward strand.
AACTCGTCAAGTAACCCGATTAGTCCGATGTATGTTAATCATATATGGACGCTACTACTTAAATCTAAAGTACCAAACTTACCAGTGAAAATCTTGTTAACCATGGTACCTCGATCCATTAAAACTCATGAGCCGGGCATGGTGGTATGGGATACCGTGGTCGAGCTGTCGGCCTACGCTGGGGCCACGAGCCTCCCCGTAGTGACCAGTGAGGAACCTAGACTCATGAGCTGAATATGGTGGTATGGGACACTGTATTCGAGCTGTCGGCCTACATTGATTGGTGATGGGGGAGTGGTGTAATGATTACGTGTAACAGCCCTGAGAGCCCTTATAGTGACCTCGAGAGTACTCTGAGTCTACGTGGAGGCGATGACTCTTCTGTAGCAACAAGAGTACAAACTAGGCCTGTATTGATTTGTTGATGGGGGAATGGTGTAACGATTTCGTATAACAGTTCTGGCAGCCCTTGCATCGACCTAGAACTGCACTTCGTATGAGATATGCTAGGATTGACGACCCTAGACTAGATCATTGTTGGGAAATGATACAAGGGAGATACTTTAGCTTCCAAATCCTCCTGTATGAAAATGACTAATAACAACTCGGTAATCATGTTCATATCGCACTGCATGTGCCTGGAAGATGTGGAGCACCGAGGGATGAAAGCATGCCACGAACGTGAGATGGTGTCGCATGAGGGAGTATGTAGGCAAGGGCATGCATCATGATTGCATCTCATCCTTGCATTAACAAGAGTATCTAGGAATGTTTGATTGTACTGCTTATCATTATCGCTTGATTGATTTGATAACATGTTAATCTTTACTCTATTGTTCCACTGAGTTAGCTACTCACTCCCACGTTACGGGACAGTGTTGTACACACCAACCAGACCCTATCTTAGTTTCAGGTGAGGGCGATGCTTGTGAAGCGGAGCCAGACTTTACTTTTTGATGATGAGTTCTCCTACATGTAACTCTCTGACGGGTCTATTTGATCTGGAGTTGCACCGGCGGGACTTCAGTATTTGGGATAAAAGACATTACATTTTTCTCATTTTGTACATTTTGTAATCAAACTTGTAATTGTTAACCTAGTGACATTCATACTCTGAAGGTTTACTTTCACTCTTATCCAGTTTATATACTTATCACAATCTTCCGCTTACATAATTTAAACGCCTGTGGAGTATGATATGCTGTTTTTGGTGTAATCTCAATCATGTTCAATGCCCTTCTATAGACAACATTCAATCATCATTATCTATGTAAATAAGTGATGTTTTGGAACTTGGGAGTTGGGTTTCTACTCGACCTCCGATTTTCAGGGCGTTACAAGATGGTATCAGAGCATGATTTGGATTAAACTGAACCTGGGTTATGGTCACACGACGCACGTTGATGCCACTATAGCCTAGGAGGGTGCGAGAATAATTTAGAAACAGGTTTAGGACTCCCAGTTTTATTTGTTGGCGAAAGTTTACTGAAAATGATCACCGAGATCGAGTCTGTGCACACTCTTGATCATACACGATGACCCCAAATCACTTCTAAACCGTCAACTAATGGGTTTAGATCGTGTTTCAATCCATTTCAGCCGTTAGAAATTAGTAAACATCAATATGTATTCATTTTATTTTAAAACGACCTGAATCGAGTCAAACAGAAGTAAGGGCCCAATTGGGGCTGATTTAGAGGGACCCAGGGTGGGACCCATGTCTTTTTGGACCCAAGGAGGGGGGAGGACCTCGCCGGTGGGGCGAGCCCTCGCTGGGGAGTCCAGTGGCCAGCGAGGCCTCACCGACGGTTGGGCCAGGTCGGGATGGGCCTTCGAGCCGACGCCCTTAGGGGACTAGTGGACGCCACTGGTACATGGTTCATTGATTAAAACCCTCCCAATCACTTACTTCCTTCACAAACTCTATCCTCAAGCTCTCTTTTTTCTTCAAAACAGCTCCTACCTCTCTCAAATCGCCCTTTCAATCCCTCTTTCCCTCATTTTCCTTCAAGCCATACATCTTTCCACCATTCTCAGCAATACTCATATTTCAACCCCTTCATTTCCTTTGATTTGAGCTCCTACAGTCCCCATTTAAGTCTCAAATTTGTGTAAACCCACCACCCACCATATTTGTCATTTTTTTTATCTTTATGTCCTCTCCTTTTGAGCCTTTACACCCTCTGTTGAGGCCCAAATCCATGGAGGCCCAAATTTTCCATCAAATTCTTCTTATTTCCCTCATTTTTCATGGCTCTTTTTGAGCTAGTTATATCCATCTTCTCGATCTCTATGCTTCTACCGACAGGCGAGACCTAACACTGTAGCTTAGACTATAAACAGTGACCATCTAGTGCTGGGACATCTAGAGTTTTGGACTTAGAGTTGGTATTCCTAGATTTCAAAAGATAGGATAGTATAGAACCTCTAATAAATTAATAACGTAAATCCTAGACTCTCCTTAGTTGGTATGAACCTATGTGTAGAGTTCGAGCGATATTAAATTTAGGTTTGGACAACTCAATCCTAATCAGGCAACCTTTGATCCTGAGTGATAGAACAATTCCCTGTAGTAGAAATGATATGAAAGCATCTAGCGTATAAACATAGACTTTGGAATTCAACTAGTGGATTGCCACTACGCATAAGTTAAGACTAAGTACTAGTTATACTAAGGATTGTAAAGGACTGATTTTGCTAAGATAATTGAAATCTAGACGTAGTTAGTTGTCTTGATTTGGTTGAGTGAGATCTCGTTCCTTTGTTGGATTCTCTTGATACTTATAGGCATCCTTAATAACTCTTAGGAGAACTGTTTCAATTTCATGCATAGAGAAACTTGTATATCTCTCGGATTGAACTTAGGTCAAACCAGCACACCCCTTAGAATTGCCCTCCCAAGGACTTAGTATAATCGGGAACATGGAGTAAATGAACTGTATATAAGTGAAGTATTCCTGGTTTGAATCGATTACTCAATCCTTGTAGTTACCAATGAAATCTATGCTCTGATCAAGCAGAGGATCGGGATCGACTAGGATTAAGAACCGGTACGACAAATTTTCTGTCCTAATTAAGCAGAAACTCTATGTATCCGGCTCAGACCCACTACACAACTTTTCTTCCGTGTTCGCCCGACCACCTACAACCAAAAGTTTATTACTTTGTCTTTGAGAAGTGTTAGCCCCTTGGGCGAGGTCCTCCTACCCCCCAGGTCCCAAAAAGGTGTGGGGCCCACCCTGGATCCCTCTGGATTGGAGTGGGTAGGCCCCCGACTCCATTTGAGGCATTTTTGGGGCCAATTTGTAAACTGGAATGAGTTTATGCAATGTGTAGCATATGATTTTGGGGTAGGAGACGCTAATATATCCAACTAACCTATTTATTTTGTTAGATTCCAAAAGGTTAAGGGTCGAAACCCATTTTATCAATTTATTTACTATTTATGGTAAGTTTTAGTTTCGGTATTGTTCTTCCTCATTTATATCCTAGGATTGGTGTGTATCATGAATGTGCTTAAAAATAAATGAAGAATAAAGTGGTGGAGGGTGAGATTTTGAAGGAATTAGATAAAAAGAGGTTTTAAGCTTTGAGATTGAGTGCAAGATGTTGGGGTTGACCTACCACCTAAGGACATTCATTTCTAGGTTTGGAATGGAATGAAACATGGTCTAAACCCTTCGATTGACGGTCTAGAAGTGATTTGGGGTCCTTGTGTGTGATCAGGAGTGTGTACGGACTTAATCTCGGTGACCGTTTACAGTGAGTTTTAGTTTAAATATAGTTCTTTACTATTTAAAGTTGATGATTCGTGTTTAATATGAAAGTACTTGGAGAAGTTTGAAGAATGAGGTGGTGAAAGGTGAGTTTTGAAGGAAATGGGTTGAAATATAATTTCTCTAGCTTTGGAATTGAGTTTTGAAAGTGAGAAGGTTGACCCATTGCCTAAGGACGTCTAATTCCAGGTTGGCAAAAATCCAGGGTGTTACAATCTACCCCCCTTAAAAATAATTTCGTCCCTGAAATTGGCTAAGGGTAATGAGTAAAGATTCTATTATTCCTTTCGCCTAAGCTTTACTAATTTCAAATTTATATGCGTGGTAGGGTGTATACTATCTATGCTAGTTTGACGCATTTTAGTCTACCCTCCTAAAAACTTACTCTTTATCTCTTGCTTATGCCCTAATGGTTTGCTGTAATTTATTTCCTTATCTATTTGGAGTCTTGACAACGGTTCCCATTATTAGGCCTATGATTTAATATGAATGGGTTCAACACTTAAGCCCTAATCGTTTCCCTATAGAGACTTCACTATTGACATTATAAGGAAGATTAAGATCCTAATTTAATGTCCTAACCTTACGAATAACTTGAATCACTTTATTCGATCCTGGGCCAGTGGGGAAAGGGCTAATCACGCTTCGCTGCGCAATTCTAACTCAACTGTTGTATTAGCTGGCCTTACTAGATTGGGCTCATAAGGTTCTATCCCCCTTAAAAATTATTTCTACTTTCAAAGCTCAAGATTCTATGTCTCGATCCCTATGTTGGAACGAGGTATAACTTATAACCTATCCTTGACATGAAATGGGAAACAACTTCTCAATACATTGGTCTTCTTTTGCTAATGATGCGTTCTATGACATTGGTACCTATGGTTGTAGAAATGAGCCTAATCTCTATTTTGGTTGAGTTCAAGGGCAGATGTGAGTTGGTGGGAAGATGCCTAATTCTACCCAATAAGGACTCTTACTACGGTCCTGACTTACCCTCTTTAACACCATAATAGGATCTATACATTATTAGTACATAAGGAAGTTTGGACAAAGCAGGTTGACGGGCAAACTATCTCTCTAAATTCATAAGCACAATATGTATGCCAGAATAGTCTGCGATTTGGGACCTAATTCCTAACTGTCTATTGCCCACTAAAAAAATCTCTATTGGCTATATGTCCTTAACATTTTTAAAAAGTAAAGCAATATTTTTTGGTTGTATGTGGTCGGACCAACACGGAAAAAAAGTTGTATAGTGGGTCTAAGCCGGATACATAGACCTCCTGCCTCGCGATGACAGAAAATTTGTCGTATCAATTCTTAATCCGAGTCGATGCCGATCTTCTGCTTGATCAGAGCATTGAATTTATTGGTAACCACTAGGATTAGAAATTCAGTTCAAACCACGAATACATCGCTTATATACAGTTCCTTTACTCCGCGTTCCCGATTGCAATAAGTCCTTGGGAAGGTAATTCTAAGAGGTGTGTTGGTTTGACCTAACATTATTTCTAAGGGATTTATAAGTTCTCTCCAAGCATGAATAGTTTCTAATCAAACAACCTTCCTAAGAGTCATTAAAGAAGTCTATAAGTATTATGGGGATTCAACGAAAGAATGAGGTCTCACTTCAACCTAATCAAGCCAACTAAGTTCATTATTCAATTATCTTAGCATATTCATTCTTTTACTTTCCTTAGTATAACTAGTAGCCTAGTCTTATCTTAGGAGTAAAAATTCGCATATGTCCATACTAGCTAAGGAGGTCATAGGGTTCATATTATCACTTTATTGGATCCCCTATATTGTCAGATCTTTCTAAATCTAGGAATACCAACTCTAGGTCCAAAACTCTTAGGGCCTGTTTGGCTAGTGGCATTAAGGTGTATTCAATAGCTGGCGTTGCTAATCCCACCTCGGGATTAGGAAACGACATGTTTGGTAGGAGGGTGGGTTGGGATTAAAAATTAATTTCATAGGCTTTGAAAAATGGGCCTTGTATTGGAGAGTGTGAGATGGAATTTCTAAATCCCATGATGATGAAATTCCAAGTATAATTTTGAAAGGAAGGTAAAGAGTTGTAAAGAATAGTGGTGGATGGGTGTAGAAGACAGAAGCTTGAGTGAATAGAAGTAGGGATATGAGATCATTTTGCATGGTCTCGGTTACGTATGGGCTATTATACGGTAGTTAATCTCGCCCGCCGGCAACACTTCGGATGCTAATGTAGTTTCTAGATTCCATCGCCCCTTTCTTAAGTCAGAGTGCGTCAGTGTGCGTTGTGTTACCATAACTCAGGTCCGGTTTAATCCAAATCATGCTCTGATACCATCTGTAACATCCCAAAAATCGGGGGTCGAGTAGAAACCCAACTCTCAAGTTCCAAAACTTCACTTATGCAACATAGATAATGATGAATGCATATTATCTGTAGAATGACATTAAACAAGATTGAGACTAAGCCAAAACAACATATCATACTCCAGAGACAGTTAAATTTCACAAGTGGAAGACTGTGATAAATACATAAAATATATAATTGATTGTAAGTCTCAAGAGTGTGAACATGTTACCAGGTTAACTATATACATGTATACTCCAAAGATGAGCAAAAAGAATATACATGGGTGTTTAAATAAAAGGTAAAATACTAAGTGTATTGGCATCTAATCATTAACCCTGCAACCCCGTTGATCAGAACCTGCATATACGAGAAATCCTCCTCAACATCATCAAGTTTGGCTTTACTTTGCAAGCATCGCCATCATCTAAAACTAAAAAAAATAGGGACTAGTTGGTGTTGCAAACACCGTCCCGTAACGTGGGAGTGAGTAGCTAACTCAGTGGAAACTATACAGCAAAGGTTAACATGTTATCAATTCAATCAAGCAGTAATGATAAAGCAGTACAATCAAACATTCCTAAATACTGTAATTAATGCAAGGATGAAATCACATGATGTATGCCCTCGCCAACATACTCCCTCATGCGACACCATCTTACGTCCGCGGCATGCTTTCTTCCCTCAGTAGTCTACATCTTTCAGGCACATGCAATGTGATATGAACATGATTACCGAGTTGTTATTAGTCCTTTTCATACAGCAGGATTGAGAAGCTAAGGTACCTCCCTTATATCAATACCCAAATAATGATCCATTCTAGGGTCGTCAGTCCTGGCATATCTCATACGAAGTACAATTTTAGGTCGCTGCAAGGGCTGCCAGGGTTGTTGCACACACTCGTTGCACCGCTCTCCCATCACCTTATCAATACAGGCCTAGTTTATACTCTGTTTACTGCGGGAAGGCTCGTCGCCTCTTCGCAGATTCAAAATATGCTCGAGGTCACTACAAAGGGCTATCAGGGCTGTTGCTCGCACTCGTTGCACCGCTCCCCCATCACCTTATCAGTGTAGGTTGACAGTAAGAATATAGTGTCTCATACTACCATAATCTGCTCACGAGTCTGGGTTGCTCACTGGTCACTACGGGGAGGTTTGTGGCCCCAGCGTAGGCCGACAGCTCGACCACGGTGTCCCATACCACCATGCCCAGCTCATGAGTCGTAGGAGATCGAGGTACCAAGGTTAGAGGGGCTTTCCAATGGTAAGTTTGGTACCTTAGGTTCAAATAGTAGCGTCCAAACATGGTGAACAAACATTGGGCTAATCGGGTTACTTGACAAGCTCGACTAGTACGAGTGCATGTTAAGTTGATCGACATGAATGCGTAAGCACTCGAAGTGGCCTAACCACTATCGACAAGCAACGTACGGCTCGGGTTCGTCGAGACATGTCCTAAGTGGCGAGACAATCTCAGCCACCAAGCAGAGTCTATTACCGATTGCCTGGACTATTTCATAGTCCCAAACACATACAATTACAACAAATAAGCATATGAGATTATCAAGGCAGTAATGAATAAATAAATCTATCCTACAGCCATTTGAACATACTATGGAAACATGGATATACATTACATAAAGGAAATCATACACACAACTAAACATGAATCATGTACAATCCATGGATGTAAACATGCACACAACTAAGGCAATTGGGATTCATATCTCAACTCCCTTATAAATCACAATTTACCAACTACTAACACATTCAGACATTTTATACAAGCACTTAGACTACACCTATTACATAATACATATTATGTATTAATTAGCATACGTATTAGGGCAAAACCTTTCGTCAAAGGGTTATCGCCTATACAACAATCATATATCCATGACAGTCTGTCATGGCGAGCACACTTACAAAGTCTATACTCATTCGATCATTTTCACAAACACTTAGGCTACACATAATAACTACATATCGTATATTGGTATATTATGTATTTGGACTAAACCTTTAGCATAGAAGTTGTTACACATACATCCAGCATACATAGACGGCAGTTAATCATGGCAAGCACAAATCTGAATTTTATACGTATACGGTATTTTCTACAAATACAAGGAATACAGTATAATTAACATAATTAACGTACAACTGAAAATCAAAACGGACAACACTTTATACATGTTAAATAGCATCCTAAGAAAGAATAAATCATTGCTTAATATTGAAAGTCTTGAAAACCATAACCTAAACGTATATAGTCCACACCTTAAACCAGAAATTACGAAACGGAGTTGATTCAGACGATAAGTCTTCGTCAATGGCTCAACGGCAACTTATATCATGAAATAGGTTAGCTACATCATCACTTATGTTATTTGGAACTCTAGAATAGGTTAGGGTTATGATTTCTTACCTAAGAGCGGAATGGGAAGTACCGGAATGGCGGTGCAGAAGCGACGTTGAAGCACAAGGAGTAGCAGGGAAGAATTCATAGAAGAAAAACCCCATCTTCTCCCCCACTTTCTCTCTCTTTCTCTCTCTCTTTTCTAGGGCTTAGGAAATTCGTATGGAATGAGAGAGTAAGGGTTTAAACCCTTTTTATAAGTCCAAAAGCAACGAAAATGGCCTTATAGCCAAGGTATACTTATTTTATAACCAAAGTGGGCTTGTTCTGATCCAATGGAGCACTTTTGGCAGCTCCTTTTCTGTGTGCAGTCGGACTTAAGCTTTCTGACGTTGGATCTAGGTCAGGCAGAGTTTTTTTAGTCCGATCGGATTTTCAGATCGCCCGTGGCGGACCAGTTTCAGTTCAACGGTCACCGGTACTCGATCAGGGCCGCAAGTGTGTTGACATGAGTGGGCCATTTCTCCTGATCTGAGGGTGAATTTGGATCAGATTTTGATGGTCAGAATGCTTAGAAAAGGTGCACAAGCGACACGTGCCAGATTTCATAAATTTTATTTAATTTCTAACATTTCTCACACTCTTCACTTAGGACTCAAGAAAATCATCGTGGGACATCATCTGGACTTAATTTCATGGGGTGATTGTCAAGTCCAACTAGGCGGTCATATTCGTATAAGTTTGGGATAATCAGACTTTCGATGTGCGGTCCAGATCCGATACGGAGTTTCCAAATGATCCCGTGATCAACCGGGTTTAGAGTTTGATCCTAGGTTTTAGGGTATTGTAGCGTTAACTATTCTACACGTTTTAGCTCTAGCAGATCGTATTTAAAGTGATTGGTGACAATTTCACAGGTCGTATAATCTAACACTTAGTTAGTTTCATCTAATTTCTAAAGGAAGTAGCCTATAATGATTTCTGTTTGAGATAAGATTTGAAGGGTGGAGTGAGGGTGCTTGGAAACAGAAAAAGGAAGAGTTTGGAGAGGGACTTTTAGAGATATTTGAGAGATTGTTGAAGAAAAGGAAAGCTTGGAGGTGTGGTTTGTGAAGAAAGTAGTAGATTGGAGGGATTTTGATCGACAACCCATTTATCAAGGGGTTTCCCTAGCCCCTAAACATGATCGGCCCGAAGCCCGGTCCCATCTGGACCCGTTTACCAGCGAGGCCTCGCCGAACTGGCGAGGTTCTGCCGACCACTTGGCCAACTGGCCAGGGTTATCCCCTTGGACGAGGTCCTCTTGCCCCCCAGGTCCCAAAAAGGTGTGGGCCCCACCCTGGATCCCTCTGGATTGGCGTGGGTAGGCCCCCGACTTCATTTGAGGTGTTTTCAAGGTCAATTTACAAACTGGAATGAGTATTTGCGATGTGTAGCATATGATTTTGGGGTAGGAGACGCTAATCTATCAAACTAACCTATTTATTTTGTTAGATTCTAAAAGTTTAAGGGTCAAAACCTATTTTATCCATTTATTTACTATTTATGGTAAGTTTTAGTTTCGGTATTGTTCTTCCTCATTTATACCCTAGGATTGGTGTGTATTATGAATGTTCTTAAAAAAATGAAGAATAAAGTGGTGGAGGGTGAGATTTTGAAGGAATTGGATAAAAAGAGGTTTTAGGTTTTGAGATTGAGTGTAAGATGTTAGGGTTGACCTACCACCTATGGGCATTTATTTTTATGTTTGGAATGGAATGAAACATGGTCTAAACCCTTCGATTGACGGTTTAGAAGTGATTTGGGGTCGTTATGTGTGATCAGGAGTGTGCACGGACTCAATCTCGGTGACCGTTTACAGTGAGTTTTAGTTTAAGTATAGTTCTTTACTATTTAAACTTGAGGATTCGTGTCTAATATGAAAGTAATTGGAGAAGTTTGAAGAATGAGGTGGTGAAAGGTGAGTTTTGAAGGAAATGGGTTGAAAAGTAATTTCTCTGGCTTTGGAATTGAGTTTTGAAAGTGATAAGGTTGACCCATTGCCTAAGGACATCTAATTCCAGGTTAGCAAAAATCTGGGGTGTTACACATATTGTGCTTATGAACTTAGAAAGATAGTTTGCCCGTCAACCTGCTTTGTCCAACTTCCTTATGTACTAATCATGCATAAATTATTTTATGGTATTAACGAGGGTAAGTCAGGACCGTAGTAAGTGTCCTTATTGGGTAGAACTAGGCATCTTGCCACCAACTCACACCTGCCCCTGAACTCAACCACAATAGAGATTAGGCTCATTTCTACAACCATAGGTACCAACGCTATAGTACACATCATCGACGAAAGGAAGACCAATGTATTGAGAGGTTGTTTCCCATTTCATGTCAAGGATAGGTCCTAAATTACACCTCGTTCCGACATATGGATTAGGACATAGATTTTAAAGCCTTAAGAGTAGAAATTATTTTTAAGGGGGGTAGAGCATTATGAGCCCAATCTAGTTAGGTCAGCTAATACAACCGTTAGATCAGTGCGGCGCAGCGGAAGCGTGGTGGACCCCTACCTCATTAGCCCAGGATCGAAGGAAGTTGATCTAGGCTGTGCGTAAGGATAGGTCCTGAATCTTCCTTAGAATGTCAACAATGAAGTACTGGAATAACAGCAATTAGGGTTTAAGTGATAAACCAATTCGTAACAATAGGTATGAGTTGAAGTACAATAGCCGAGGTCAGTTTGTCCACAAATCCACTCGTTACATACAAACCTAATAGAAGTCTTAGTAAATTCTACGATTAGAATCCTTTTAGGGTAATTGAGTAAGATATTGGTAAGCTCCTACCTTGGACATAGAGAAAGATGAGGACTAGACCAAGACCCAAAGGGCAACCGTAGAAATAGAAAATTTGAACCTTTGCGTGATGGCCATTCCCTAAAATTTTAGAGTGATCGGACTACGGAGTTACTGACATATACAATTGTGAAGCATTCGCGGCTTGACCCAATTCTCAATCCTGGGAGACTATCAATGGACTCACTGCTTAGCCGAGCAGAAGTCCTGGATCCACCAGGGTTAGGAAGGGATACAATGAGCCTTCTACCCTGGCTAGGTAGATAATCAATGTATCGAGATCAAGCCCACTACAACCGTCTCTCCGTATTGGTCGACCATTGAAAATGAATATCTTACTCTATATAGTTGAAAATTATCGTCAAGACTCTAAATAGATAAAGAAATAAATTATAGCAAACCATCGGGGTATAAGAACTGGATAAAGACATAAGTTTTTAAGGAGGGTAGACTAACATGTGTCAGACTAACATAGACAGTACACATCCTACCATACATAGAAATGTGAAATCAATAAGACCTAGGCAAATGAAATAATCAAATATTTACGTACTCTCCTTAGGCAATTTCAGGGATGAAATTTTATTTTAAGGGGGGGTAGATTGTAACATCTCAGATTTTTTCTAACTTGGTAATGGACGTCCTTAGACATAGAAGTGCCCTAGAACCTTATTCTGTTGTAATTAGGGCATAATTTAGTTAAGTATTAATAGCTTGGATCGCTTCCTATACAAACCACAAAGGCCCGAGTACCACCTCGAGCAGAAATCTCTTAGAATCAAATCCTTTAGAAATTAGGCAAGTATTAACTAGCGCTAAACTAGATTACCTATGAAATAAGCACCAACCACTTTAAATACGATCTGTAAGATCCAAAACCTATAGAATTGTTAATGCTATGTTACCCTAAAATCTAGGATCAATCTTTAAACCCAGTTACTCTCAGGAGCACCTTGAAACTCCGTATCAGACCTGGACCGCATGTCGAAAGTCTGATAGCGATGAACTTAAAAAATTATGACCTCCTAGTTGGACTTGACAATCACCTTAAAATTCAAGATTAGACGATGTCCTGAGACCATTTCCTTGAGTCCAGAGTGAAGAGTGTGAGAAAGTGAAGATTTTTATAAAATTAAATAAGAATTTAAGTAATCTTAATCGTGTCTCTTGCGCGCCATTTGTAATCATTCTGACCATTGGTTTCTGACCCAAATTCACCCTCGGATCAGGGAAGGTGGCGCATATATGTCAAAGTACTTGTGGCCCTGATCAAGTTTCGATGACCGTTGAACTGAAACTGGTCCGCCACGGTCGATCTGTAAACCAGATTGAACTGTAAACTTAGCTTGACCTAGATCCTATACTAGTGAGCTTAAGTCCGACCGCATTTAGTAAAAGGACCTCCAGAAATACTACGTTGGATCGGAACAGATCCGATTTGGTTATAACTTAAGTATACCTTGGCCCTAGGGCTATTTCCGTCAATTTTGGGCCTATATAAGAGGCTTAAACCTCCTCTCTTATATCCCATACGAATTTCTTAAACATAAGGGAGAGAGGAGAAAAAAAGAGAAGGAAAGAGAGAGAGAAGGTGAGTGAAGGTGTGGGGAGTTATTCTTGAGAATCGCTTCTGCAATTCTACGTATTTATTCATCACATCCGTGTCGCTACTACGACGATTCTGACTTCGTTCTTAGGTAAGAAAAACCTAACCCTATCTTGTTTTAGGGTTTTCATTGATGCTAGTAGCTAGATAGCTAACCTAGCTTGTATTACAGGTTGATATTCCACGTATACGAAGACTTAGAGTTTCTAACGAGTTCATTATGCTTTTATGGCGTAAGGTGCGGACTATGGATGCTTAGGTTATGGTTTTCAATGCTTTCAATGCCGGATAATGATAGATTAATGATTTGAATGCTATTTCACATGTAGAATGCGAAGTCTGTTTTGTGTTTCAGTTATGTACGTATTATATAGAGTTTATCGTATTCTTGGTATTTGTATAAAATATATAAAATCTGAAATTGTGTTTGCCATGATTAACTATCATATGTATATGCTAGTTATATGTGTGACGACTCCTTGGCGAAAGGCTTCGCGAAAATGCATGTCTTGGTCAACATACGCTATGTATGTTAGTATGTGTAGTCTAGGTGTTTATGATAATGACCGAATGAGTATAGAAATTGCATTCGTGCTCGCCACGATTAGCCGCCATAGATATATGATGATTGTTTATGCAACAACCCTTTGACGAAAAGATTTGCCCTAATATATATGTTACCTGATATATAACTTGTATGATGAATTGTGTAGGCTAAGTGTTGGTAAAAATGTCTGAATGAGTTGTAGTTAGTAAGGTGTACCTGTATGCGAATTGAGATATGATTCTCAATCTCCTTAGCAATGTGTATGATTTTCTCCATGTATGTCATATGCTGATGACTGTTTGTTTATGAATTGAACATGTGAAAATTCATGTTTACATTGCTTTTCAGAACATGCTCAAATGATAGTATAATTTGAATTATTGTTCATTTACTGGTTTGAGTATTTCATATGAATATTTGATGTAATGGAATGTAGTTGGGGCTATTGTATAGTCCAGAAAATCGGTAATATGCCTTATGTTCATGGCCGAGACCTATTCGCCACGTAGGACGTGTTTGACGAACCCGAGCCATGCGTTGCTTGTCGACAGTGGTTGGGCCACACGAGGTGCTTATGCACTTCATGTCGATCAACTCAACGGACGCTCGTACTAGTCGAACTCGTCAAGTAACCCGATTAGCCCGATGTATGTTAACCATGTATGGACGCTACTACTTGAATCTAAAGTACCAAACTTACCAATGGAAATCCTGTTAACCATGGTACCTTGATCCGCTAAGACTCATGAGCCGGGCATAGTAGTATGGGACACCGTGGTCTAACTGTCGACCTATGCTGGGGCCACGAGCGTCCCCATAGTGACCAGTGAGCAACCCAGACTCGTGAGCCGAATATGGTGGTATGGGACACTGTATTCGAGCCGTCGGCCTACATTAATTGGTGATGGGGGAGTGGTGTAACGATTGCGTGTAACAGCCCTAGCAGCCCTTGTAGTGACCTCGAGCTTACTCTGAGTCTACATGGAGGCGACGACCCTTCCGTAGCAACAAGAGTACAAACTAGGCCTGTATTGATTTGGTGATGGGGGAGTGGTGTAACAATTTCGTGTAACAGTCCTGACAACTTCGTATGAGATATGCTAGGACTGACGACCCTAGGCTAGATCATTGTTGGGAAATGATACAAGGGAGGTACTTTAGCTTCCCAATCCTCCTGTATGAAAATAACTAATAACAACTCAGTAATCATGTTCATATCGCACTACATGTGCCTGGAAGATGTGGAGCACTGAGGGATGAAAGCATGCTGCGAATGTGAGATGGTGTCGCATGAGGGAGTATGTAGACAAGGGCATACATCATAATTGTATCTCATCCTTGCATTAACAAGAGTATCTAGGCATGTTTGATTGTACTGTTTTATCATTACCGCTTGACTGATTTGATAACATGTTAATCTTTACTCTATTGTTTCACTGAGTTAACTACTCACTCTCACGTTACGAGATGGTGTTGTACACACCAACCAGACCCTGTCTTAGTTTCAGGTGAGGGCGATGCTTGTGAAGTGGAGCCGAACTTTACTTTTTGATGATGAGTTCTCCTACATGTAACTCTCTGGCGGGTCTATTTGACCTGGAGTTGCACCGGCCGGGCTTCAGTATTTGAGATAGAAGACATTACATTTTTCTCATTTTGTACATTTTGTAATCAAACTTATAATTGTTAACCTAATGACATTCATACTCTAAGGGCTTACTATCACTCTTATCTAGTTTATATACTTATCACAGTCTTCCGCTTGCATAATTTAAACGCCTGTGGAGTATTATATGCTATTTTTTGTGTTATCCCAATCCTGTTCAATGCCCTTCTACAGACAACATTCAATCATCATTATCTATGTTGCATAAGTGATGTTTTGGAACTCGGGAGTTGTGTTTCTACTCGACCACCGATTTTTAGGGCGTTACACGAAGGGAGGCTGTGGAAGCATATCAGTCGTCCTAGGCATGTCAAGACGAGAGGGATTATCTCTATCATCTCGGTTATGCCGAGTGCGTAAAGGCGATGAAAGAGAGCTTTCTTGAGCTCGACCTTTCCACCTTTGACGAGAGTGAGTCAGGGTTCGACGGTTCGAGCGACGAAGTGGCGGTTGATCTCGAGGAAGCCTCCGAGGCCACTCCCGAGACAGCTGCTGGAGCGGCTCCTTTGGCAGCTCACGACGTGGAGGCTGAGTCTTAAAGTTAGCTTTATGGAGCAAAATCCCCTTCTGCTCCTTTTTTAAGCTTCAAGCACTTCAAGAACCTCGAGCGTCGAGCTCGAGAGCATCTGCAGCTTCAAGCATTTTAAGCACGCCAAGCATCGTCAGGAAGTGGGCGTCGTCCACCCTTGATCTTATGTATTTTGTTGTTTTGTTCAATGTAACAACAATGCAAATGTTGATGTAATGCTGGTGTAACATTTCTATTTGATCAATAAATATATTTTTCCTCGTAATCCATTGTTTGATTTACATTTGTCTATCATGGATTCTTGCACATTTATCTATGAAGGTTGAGCAATGATTGTCTGTCGGTCAACTCAGGGATAGTAGACCTTAAGATACTCGGCATTCCAAGGATGGGGTAATAGTTGGCCGGTCAAATCTTTCAATCGATATGTGCTGGGCCGAATAGGGCTTGCAATCACATAAGGTCCTTCCCAGTTGGGCCCCAATGTATCTGTGCTAATCTCCTTGGTATTTCGGAATATCTTTTGAAGGACTAAGTCTCCCACTCGGAACCTTCTAACTTTGACTCGAGCATTGTAGAACTGAGACACTTGTTATTGATGGACGATCGTTCGAATCCGAACTTGTTCTCTTCATTCTTTCAGAAGGTCGAGGCTGAGCGCTAGTAGCTCCTTGTTGTCTCGTTCATTGAACGTGCTTACTTGAGCGATCAATAGACCAATCTCTACGGGGGTGATCGCCTCTGACCCATACGCTAGGGAGAATGGGGTCTCTCCTATAGCAGTCCGAGCAGTGGTTCAATAGGCCCACAAGACCTTCGAGAGTTCCTCAACCCAAGCTCCTTTCACTCTGTTTAGTTTAGTTCAGAGGTGTTGCTTGATGATCTTCTTGATGGCCTCTACTTGTCAGTTGACCTGTGGATGGCATGGAGACGAGTATATGCTTCGGATCCTGAGATTTTTACACATCTCCTGGTACTGATTGTTGTTGAACTATTTCCCATTGTGGGAAACTATAGACCGAGGTATCTTAAATCGACAGATAATATTTTTCCAAACAAAATCCGTGCTTGACGACGACGGCGAACTTGGTCTGACCCTTCCTTGTAGAGAAAGGTCCGATGATGTCAATTCCCCACTGAGTGAAGGGACATGGCTTGGCCATGGGGGTGAGCTCTTCTGGTGGCTACCGAGGGATAGTGATGAACCTTTAGCATTTATCACAATTCTGGTTGGGCTTCCGTGCATCATGCTAGATAGTCGGCCAGAAATAACCATGTTGTATAACCTTATGAGCTAAAGATCGTCGTCTAGAATGATTTCCACAGATGCCTTTACGAATCTCTTTTAGGACATAGTTGGCTTCGTCGGGTCGCATGCATCTTAGGAGCAGCATGAAGAATCCTTTCTTATACAGTATCTCGCCGAGCATGGTATAACAAGCGGCTCATATTTTTAATCACAGGGCCTCAGTTCGATCTTTTGGCAATTCGCTTGTCTTAAGATAACGAACGATTGGGTAAGCCCAGGTGGGTCCCGAGTCGATCGGAAGCACAGTTGAGGCGTCAGTTTCGTTAATGCTCGGCTTAGCTATGAACTTAATTAGAACAGACTGAGGGATCTCATCTTCATCAGTTGTGGCGAGCTTCGTTAGTAGATCGGCTTTAGAGTTTCCTACTAATCTAGATGACAAAGCAATGTTGAAAACTGCCAATCAAATTTTTAACTTTTTATAGATAGGATTTCAGTCACTCTTTTATACCTTAGTGCTATTTGGTTGACAACCAATTGTGAATCACTGTATACGTCGAGATGAGTGACTCTCAAACTAGTTGTCAAGTGAAGTACGAGGAGCAAAGCTTCATATTCCGCCATGTTGTTGGAGGCTTGAAATGCAAATCTTAAGGTGTACTGCATGTACGTATGATTAGGAGTTTTCAGGACGACTGCTGCCCCGCTTGCCTTAGAATTGGATGAGCCATCAACATATAGTCGCCAATGGGGATGGGCAGGAATTAAAGTGGGATTAGACTAATCTTGATTTTGTCGAGTGGCCGACCCTCCAAGAGAATTGGCTTGATCAAGATCGACTGAAGTTGGCTTGGATTGTTGTGTGACTTCAACGATAAAATCAACCATGACTTGGCCTTTGATTGCGACCGTAGGTTGATACTGGATGTCGAACTCGCTCAGCTCGATTGGCCATTTCGTGAGTCACCCTGAGGCTTCTAGTTTTTTAAGTATTTGTCACAATGGTTAATTGGTTAGAACGACGATTGAATAAGCTTGGAAGTACGGTCGCAAGTATCGAGAAGAGGTGACCAGCGCTAAGGCTACTTTTTCCAAGGTCGGATATCTCGTTTCTGCTAGAACAAGAGCTTTACTGAGGTAATAAACCAGAAATTACTTTCCTTCGTGCTCACAGATCAGGGCTTAACTTATGGCCGTGTCAGATACTGCTAAGTAGATCAGCAGTGTCTCGTCGGCTCGGGCTTGGAGAGCAAGGGCGGTGATTTTTCAGCTGCTGGAAGGCTGCTTTGCATTCCACTGTCCAGTTTACCATCTGCCGACCCTTCAACTGCTTGAAGAAGGGTAGGCATTTATCTGTGGCTTGGTACACAAAACGGTTGAGCGCAGCAACTCTTCCAGTTAGTCTCTGGATGTCTTTGATTGTCTTCGGTGAGTCCATATTGAGCAAAGCCTGGATCTTCTCGGTATTTGCCTCGATCCCTCCTTGTATGACCAGAAAATTGAGAAACTTACCCGAGCTTACCCTGAATGCGTATTTTCTTTGGTTCAACTCATCCAGTATTTTCGAAGGACGAGAAACATCTCCTTTGATGCTCTTGACGAGCATATCGTCAATGTATACTTCCATCGTTCGCCTTATCTAGCAGGCGAACATCTTATTGACAAACCTCTAGTAGGTCTCTCCTACATTCTTTAACCCAAATGACATCAGTCGGTAACAATAAAGACCTTTATCGGTGATAAAGGTGGTTATTGATTTATCATATGGGTGCTTTACAATTTGGTTATAACTTGAATAAGCATCCATAAAACTAAGTAACTCGTGCCCCGCAATGCTGTCGACTAACTGGTCGATCTTGGGAAAATGAAAATTGTCCTTCGGGCATGCTTTATTTAGGTCGGTATAGTCTACGCAGACCCGCCACTTTCCATTGGCTTTTTTGACTAGTACGACGTTGGCTACCCAGTTGGGGTTGTACACTTCCTCGACAAACTTGGCCTTGCGGAGCTTATTAACCTCTTCCTCAATCGTGGCATGCCTCTTAGGGCCGAGGGTGCTCCGCTTCTATCAGACCGGTTTGTAAGTTGGGTCGATGTTAAGGCGATGAGTGATGACTGAAGGGTTGATGCCCAGCATGTCCTTATTAGACCACGAAAAGACGTCAGCATATTATTGTAGGAGTGCTATCATCTTATCCTACAACAGCGGTGTTAAGGATGAGCTAATTTGAACAGTTTTGGAGACATCAGACTCGACCAGTGGTACTTGAACAAGGTCCTCTACTGGCTGGCCCCATTTAGGAGATTTGTTGTGAGGGTCTAGGGACTCGATCGTCGCTACCTCGAATGGAGCTTTTAGAGCTGTAACATAGCATCGTCGAGCGTCATGTTGATCCCCTTTAATGATTCTGACTCCCGATTCAGTCAGAAATTTCATGGAGAGATGGTACATCGAAACTACGACTCGAAAAAGGCATAGCGAGGGTCGGCCGAGGATGGCGTTGTAGACTGACGATTGGTTCACTACTAGGAAGTCTACCATAACCGTTACTTGGTTTGGCGTGTCCCTAGTAGTGAGGGGGAGTTGGATGGTTCCCTCGGGGAGGACTTGTCCGCCTAAGAAGCCGAATAGAGGGGTTCTCACGGCCCGCGATGCGGACCATTTGATGTTCATCTTGTCAAACGTCTGGGTGGATAGCATGTCTGCAGATGACCCTATGTGGATGAGGAACCTGAAAATTTGTAGTTCACGATGGTGACGATGATGACCAAGGCATCGTCATGTGAATGATAAATGCCTCGGGCATCTTTTTCCGTGAACATTATGCTATATTTTTTCAGTTTTCTCTCTTTTGAGGGTCAAGCCAAGATCTTGATCTCGGACTCGGGCCGACTATTGCTCCTCGCATGGGTTTTCTGAGCATTTTTTGAGTCACTTCCGCCTTTCTGATCGCCGATGATAGTTCGGATTTCCTCCGTTGGTCGGTTATCATTTGGACATTCTTCCACAGTCATGGTTCTATCGGCCCCTTAATTCACGTGCTCGCTGAGATGACCTTCTCAGATGAGCCTTTCAATTACCTACTTCAAGTTGTAGAAATCACTCGTATTGTGTCCATGATCACGATGGAAATGACAATACTTGTTCCTATTTCTTCGATCAGGATTGCCTCATAGTTTGTTTGGCCAGTTGACAAAGTTCTCACCCTTTATTTCCATTAGGATTTTCTCCTGTGGCTTATTGAGTGGAGTGTAGTTGGTGAACTTGTTGTCAAGTCATTTATTCGACTTGTGATCATCTCAAGGCTGATCATATTTTCGCTTCTTGCTGGCATTGGCCGAGTCAGCTTCCTTCTTCGTTGATTCCTTAACTGAGACGTTCCTGTTCTGAGCTGCTTCTCGCAAGATCCTGGTCTCCTCAACATTGGCGTATTTCTCTGCTCGGGCCATGAACTCGAATAGAGTGGATAGAGGATTCTTGTTTAGGGATAAGACGAGTGGTTTGTCTCTTACCTCTTGCATGATTGAGTTTAGAGTTGTTTCGTCCGAATGTTTCCGAACCTGTAGGGCTTCTAGATTGAAACGCTTGATGTAGTCATTGAGGAGCTCTCCTTCCTTATGGACTATGTTGTTCAGATGTGCCGATGCCTTAAGTCTTTTCTTACCCTCGATAAAGTTTGTGATGAACACCTCACTGAGCTCGGCGAACGAGCTGAGGGACCTCGACTTTAGCTGCTTGAACCAAAGTCGAGCAACGTCGGACAAGTAAGTGAGAAGGCTCGACACATTACTATGTCCAAGGCATCATGCAACTCCATATAGGTCCGAAAGGACTCTATATGCTCCGTTGGGTCGGCCTTTCCGGTGTAAGGCATGGTCTGAGGCAAGTGAAACTGGTCTAGTAGCCGAGCTTGCATTATGTCATCCATGAACGAGGATTCTGTCTCCTCCAGTCCTGATGGATTAATCGAACGATTTTGCTTCAAGTCCGCGATATGTTTCTGCAGATTTTGGATCTCGGTCTTCTAGGGCTCTTCGTTATTGGCTGTTCCTTCGGCTGCAGGTCGGCTGCGCTTCCTCCAATCTATTTCATGTCATAGATCGAAAGCAGGTAGAAGGATTGTTCCCGAGACATGTGTTGATGTGAGCTTGGCCGGGTTTTGATGCAAGGTCGGCTGAGGAGCAGTTTGTGGGGCGGGCGATTGAGGATCGGTGAACTGTTGAACATCGCTCAACCGTCCTTCCCTCTGGTCGGGCTCTTGGGCACGCCGAGGCTGCATTTGCTTCAGCATTTCCCTCATGTAGTTTAGGTTAGTCCTAATATCTTGAACTTCTCTTTCCAAAGTGTCTCATCGCCCGTTCCTCCCACGGTTCCGCTGAGCACGCCTGGTCAAGCCAGAGGTCACCTGGTAGGCCGGGGATCCCTGACGACTTCCCTACCGCTCTAGTTGATCCATAGATCGTGGGGCACAATCTGTCGCCGGTAGGGTCATAACGGGACCCACCTTGGGAGGGGTTTGGGCTTTCTTCTTTTCTCTCTCCATGATAGGTCCTGTAGGGTTTCTTGTAGAGTGAGAACGACTTGCAATGTCGGTTCCCACAGACGGTGCCAAACTGTTGATGCAGTTTTCGGCTCACCCCCTTTTTTGACGCGGACACCTACATAGGAAGAGGACAAAGGAGACCCTATGTTGATACAGGGGACCCTCCATTGCTAAAGTCAGAATCTAGGTATAGGAATAAGAGCTTAGGGATGAGAATCTCTCTTTCACCTTTCGCATTCTCTATTTATAGTTGAGATGTAATCCAGTGGCTTCGGGATCTTCCCTGAAGGGGATTGAGCATTATCTTGGACGATCCTGAGATCTTTGATTCCCTGGATTCTCAGGAACGGAGATGATCTTCCGAAGATCTCTGAAGGAGATCTTTAATGTTGAGCCAACTTCCTGGTTCGGCTTAAGACGAGATACGATGACGAGCATCCTAATGGGAACAAGTGACGAAGCTCGGCTGGTCATCGACCGACCTCGCAACATCGGTGTTCTCAGATGCTTTACGGCGACCAAGTCTCTTTCCACCAAATGGCTGACCCTTGATCAGCTATTAGATAGGGTATGATCAACCCGTAATCGACCTATTGCTGACTGATGACCGTCCTATTGGCCGACCTAGAGGATAGGTCAGACTGAGGTTGGGCCAAGGCCTGGTCCGCTTATGCCTGATTGATACCCGACCTATGAAGTGGGTCGTATGGAGTGGCCTCGGTGAGGCTCTTTGAGGGTGTATCGACCTCCTTGAAGGTCTCGCCTCATTGCTCTGGACATGTAGGCCTCAGTAAAGCTCGACGCCTAGGGGGTCTGGGTCATGTCTCTCTTTTCGGCAATCTAGACATGTAGGCCTCGGTCAGGCTTGGCACCTAGGGGGTCCGGGCAATGTCAGTAGAGTTGGTCCATTCTATAAGCCGATTTATCAAATTGTCATATTTTTCCCCCAACAATTTCAAATATCCTAATATTGGACCAATATATGAGCGAATTGATATCAATGTATTGATCCATACTATAGCAGATTAGAATCAAAAGAATGGGAGAACCCGATCTAGTGGATCTGATCCCACAAGTTCCACGATCAGAAGGACAAAGGGTGGAGATGGCTTTGATCGAGCTAGTTTTAGATGCAAAATCGTTTAGAAGGTCCAATAAGAGAGCATCCACTTAAAAGCGAAGATTGAAAAACCAATAGTTTTAGATTTATAAAGATCTCCATGGAAAAAGTACATGTTCGGTGAGGATTTTGTCACCTCAACATCTTATAAAAAGAGAACACACTGAAGAGCTGGAGACGTGCTTACATAATTTATCTTTTTTATCTTAACATATCCTAGTTTTAGCATATATCGCTACTATCTGGTGTCATCGCTACAATATCGTGGGATTAGATTAAACATTCACAAGCTTATGTTGTTGGATCCTGTTCAATCGAGTTCTTACTAAGACAATGAATCATTCCCGTCACATCCTGCCGACCATTTGATTGAATTATTTGTACACATGAACAAATTATGTATTTAACTTTTTTATTTTTTCTAGTTGTTTTTATTTTGCCAATTATAATGAGTTACATCTACATATTAATAAAATTGGAATTGTTTTAACCTTTTTAGTTTAGTTATTTTTCTTTATTATATTGAGAAATGCATTGTCCCAAAAAATCCTTGACTCAAGGCAAAAATAACCCATCAAGAAAGACTAAACCCTATCCTTTCGCAATTCACCTAATGGTTATTTCAACCAATGATTGAGATGATAACTAGATTTTTCAATTTGATCTTATTCAATCGTCTCACCGCGGGGCTTCCAGTGTTCAATCAAACATTCAGGGTCAGTTTGGGGGGTGTAATTAGAAGGAATCAGGTGGGACGGGATCCATCTGATCCCGTGCCAATTCTATTCCATGTTTGGAATGAATGGAAAAGCTTTGAATTACATTAAATGGAATTGCATTGATTCTCGTGCCAATTACACTCAATGTTTGGGAAGTTGTGTAGGTTCCAACATGATATGTGGGCTATATCCACACCGTCCACCCATCTATTGAGATTATTTTAGGGCATGGGCCAAAAAATCAGGTAAATCTAAAGCTCAAGTGGACTCCACCATAGAAAGTAATAGGGATTGAATACTTACGGTTGAAATTCAACCTTCTGTGGGGCTACATAAGTTTTGGATCTACCTCATTTTTAGGCCCATGCCATAAAATGAGGTTACAAAACAAATGAACAGTTTAGATATAACACGTGTTATTCTCAATAATTTCAAATGATGGTGAGTATATCTATTCAATATTCCACCGTACTATCAATAAAGCATGGCATTAATTTAATCCCATGGCAACACAGACAATCCCTGCCATGTGTAGTCAGTGATGTTTTTTGAATCCTATCCCACCGAATCCCGTCTAATCTGACCGCCCAAACTGACCCTTAATGAAGTATAACTCCGGGGTACTTACATTTCTTAATTGTACATGCAAATCAAATACAGTCGATCACACATGAAGCCTTGTGTTTGATTAAATTCTACCAACACATGTGATGGGCTTGTCGAAAATCAGCGTAATCGGAAGATCCTAGCCCTTCAATCAATATCTAAACATTAGGTCATTGATGGGTGAGGTTGGGTCAGCCTCCCAGGCCTTCTATTTCTGGTGCTTATAACTGGGCTTGTCAGTGGACTGATTAGTTCGTGTAAATTGCTATTGGATTGGTTCTGGGGGTCTGTCTATTTGTGGCCTAAATTGTCAAATGAATCCCAAACCTAAATTGTGGGTGGCATCCAAACAATGGCAAAACCATTTTTTAAAATTTATTTATTTATTTTTGAAACAATGATTTTATCTACCAACCCCTGTTTTGATATTGCATCCAAACGGCTCTAGAAGTAGGTTATTTGAGATAGTCTGGCCAATCTCAACATATCTTTTGGTGGGCCCCATTTCAGGCTGAAAACTAATTCATCACCAGGGGTAGCAATGGGCCAGGCTTGAAATGGAGACCGAAGATTCCAGTTTTGGCGTGTCCGATATTCAAGTAGGCCACCATCATCCAAGTAGAACAAAGACACTTTCGAGGTATTCACATTTACCATACATGTGTAGTTTAATGCTTACATAATAATAATAATAATAATAATAAATTGGATTTTGTTTTAAGAAGTGAACCATATAACATTTATATGGCAGGACTCCATTTTTAGAGATACCAAACATAAATAAATAAATTGGACCATTTCAAATATCTGATCATTTTAAATCTTTTCCTTACATGTCCTCTGAGGCCAGGATGGGTCCAACCCCTGGGTGGGCCGTAGCGGGGCATGACCGGTTGGTAACTGCAACTCAACTAAAAGTAATCAGGCCGGCAGGACTGTGAATTGACTACTTACGCTTGTTGATGGATTTTAACCATCCATTCTGCCAAGCAACTCTTTATAGACCATTCAGATTCTGTGACACGTGTGCAAAGGTACGCATAGGAGCTCACATGAGAAGGTGTGTGCACCTTTGCACACATATCTTAGGCATAAAATCTGAACGATTCACGTGATGCGGCACTCCTTAAAACTCTATTTGCCCATTTTTTCAGCTTGATCTAAAACTCTAACCGCCATAGCAAAGAGATATGCAAATCATAAGAGAAAAATGTTTCCTTTTTTCATGGCCCGCGAGAGTTTTATATTAGACTGAAAGTTGAGCTTATTAGGTTTCAAGAGATACCGTATCACGTGGACAGTTCAGATTTTGTGCCTAAAGCATATGTGTAAAGGTACACAAGCAAGAAGGTGCGCAAGTGGGCATTCCTCTATACGTATGTGTGTGTGAAATGGTAGTACGAGGTAACCTTATGGGAACTTCCCATGAGGTCGAGCTATGTGAGCCACACCATGATGTTTGTCAAATATCTACTCCATTAGTCAGATGCACCATTCCATGTGGGGCCACAGGATTAAAAATAAATTCAATCCCTGACTGTGTTGGGCCACACTACATACAACAGTTGAGAGGGGTTACCCTCCCATTAAAACATTCACAATCATTTATTGTGCCAATTGAGATGTGCGTCACAAATCCGGACCATCCATTGTGTGTGTCCCAATTGGATGAGGGGTCAGACGAAGTTTCGACTGCATCCAAAACTCAAGTGGGCCACACTGAGTGCTTTGATATGTTTAGGCATGTCTTCACATGGTTTTAGGCGTGTGTGTATATATATATGTGTGTGTGTGTGGGTGGGTGGGTGGGAAAAGGTACAATACGCTCGACCTCACAAGTCCATCCTATGAGGTCGAGCTATGTGGGCCCCACCGTGATGTGTTTTAAACATCTACCCCATCAGTCAGATGCAATATTCCATCGTGGGCCTAGGTCTCAAAAATCAAGTCAATCCGTGACTTGTGTGGACCACACCACACACAGAAGTGGAGAGGGGCCGTGCACCATTAAAACATTCATAATCAATTTTTGGGCCCACCAAGATGTGGTTTGCAAATCTAACCCATCCATTATGTGTGTCCCACTTGGATGAGGGTTCAGACCAAGTTTCAGTAACATTCAAAACTTAGGTGGGCCCCACCAAGTGCTTTTATATGTTTTAACGGTGTCTTCGCATGATTTTAGATGGTATGGCTCACCTGAGTTCCATATACGACTGATTTTTGAGATATCCCATAATTTAAAGGGGACCCATCAAAGGTACTATGAGCTCCACCTCACAAGTTCGTCCCATGAGGTTGAGCTGTGTGGGCCCCATCGTGATGCGTTTCAAACATCTACCCCATCAGTCAGATGCACCATTCCATCGTGGGCCAAGGTCTCAAAAATCAAGTCAATCCGTGACTTGTGTGGGCCACGCCACATACAGAAGTTGAGAGGGGTTGTGCACCATTAAAACATTCATAATCATTTTAAGGGCTCACCGATATGTGGTTTGCAAATCCAGCCCATCCATTATGTGTGTCCCACTAGGATGAGGGGTCATACCAAGTTTCAGCAGCATTCAAAACTTAGGTGAGACCCACCAAGTGCTTTTATATGTTTTAACGGTGCTTTTAGATGATTTTAGATGGTATGACCCACCTGAGTTATACGGTTGATTTTTAGGATATTCCATAATTTAAAGGGTACCCATCAAATGGTATGACCCACCTGAGTTATACGGTTGATTTTTAGGATATTCCATAATTTAAAGGGTACCCATCAAATGCATGGTGTTGTTGGTCGACACGCATCACATGGGCCCACCAAGTGCTTTTATATGTTGTAACAGTGCCTTTCTGATAATAATATCTCATAATTTAAAGGCTACCCATCAAATGCACGGTGTTGATGGGGCCCACACAACTCATAGTGAGGTTGAGCGCATGCTACCTTTTCCCTATATATATATATATATATATATATATATATATATATATATATATATATATATATATATACATGGCCACATGTTTAACATAAAATCTCAGTCATCAATCTAAGCTATCCATCTAGTAGGCCCCACATTGTACATTTTTTTTATAACACACGCACGCACACACACCACCACACACTCACACGTTTTGGGATTATACCACCTATGGGTACCCGAACCGTCAACCCGGTGTTGAAACTCGTAAGAGCCTACCACCGGAGTAAGAGTAAGGACCCTCCCCCACATTGGATTACCTTTATATAATCTTTTCCTATCACATTGGACAATGGTACTTTTTTAAAAAGCCACGGCCATAGGCAATCTAATCTTAAGCCGACGTAAGCGCAATGAAATAACTCCATGCTAACGTGCGAAGCAAAACTACATCCCATTGATTAACGCTGTTGAAATAGACTACGGAAAACAACCAAGCTCTGTGGGAGCCTCTATGGTGCATATTTAAATCCACTCTATCCATAAGGTGATAACAATTATTTTAACTGTACCTCCAAAATATCAACCTTATCTAAAAAATTCCGATGGTTCACACCAGTCAAAAAAAATGAAAAATGTTCATAAAACATCTAAGTTCGTGGGGTGTGGTCAGCCTGAGTTTTGGACCATGTTGATTTTTGCATATTTACTTCATCCTGGGGAGTTACACCTTATTAATGGATTCGATGAAAGATACACACACCATGTTGACCCCACCTGGTGTTGCTCCTGATGGATCTTTGTATATACCCATCATTCCTCTTGGGGTGACCCACCTGAGTTGTGGATCTGACTGATTTTTATTACCATGTATAAGTGGTGGGCCAACAGAGCTTGGGTGTTTTAAGAGCTGTTTTACTTCCTTCTGTGAAACATACAATGCTTGCTTGGTAGAGCTTTTGCTATGCCCAGCAGAGGCCCACTTCTGGTGATCCAAAACATTCATACGGTGGGACCAATGTTAACCATTGGATTTTGCTCTCTTTAGAGGTGGCCATCGATTGAAATTGTGCATTTTCATCACATGGTTGATGCAAGGCTACGGTCGATCCAATGAATGGGCCGCCG
Source organism: Magnolia kwangsiensis (assembly GCA_037074715.1). Lineage (NCBI taxonomy): Eukaryota > Viridiplantae > Streptophyta > Magnoliopsida > Magnoliales > Magnoliaceae > Magnolia > Magnolia kwangsiensis. The sequence goes on from CM073589.1 coordinate 66,046,290, forward strand.
AGTCCACATCTTAGATCGACGCAACGTGTGTCCCATCTGCATCACTTAGACGTGGAACGGGCGTAATTCGAGGTCTGGATATCCTTGGGAGAAGATTGTCTAGGCCCAGGTGTATGTCTAATATAGACTGTTATTCCGGTCGGCAAAAAATCACGGTTATCCACCCTTCAAGTAGGCTACACGTGTACATCTTATTAGGAGACTGCGAAAGCAAGCCGCGGATTCAAATTATATGATAATAAGTAAACAAAAACAAAGCATGCACAAATACACATGATTTTTACGTGAAAAAAATCATAATGGGAAAGGCCCATCGCACAAAGTGACAACAATCACAGTGAAAATGAAAAATATAATAAATGGATGCACTTAAAATCGGAAAGGTCTTGTTTAACCCTAAAAATGTTTAAGCCCCAATTAAAATACCCTAATCCCATAATTACACCCATATATATAGTATAACACTCGGAATATGAAACTAATCACGCAATCATGCAAAATTGTGTGCGTCATCGATCTAACCACATATCGATCAGTCCTCGAATAATCGAACACCACATATTCGATTGCTTGAACATGTTCAAAAGTGTTTAGAGATTAACAATATTTTTTGAATTATGTTGATCGATCGTTCTGATAGTTTGATCAATCAAGATTGTCCAAAACTTTTAAGAGACTAATTTGTATAATTCACGGTTCACTTGATCAATCGGTCACGTTGTTCGATTAATCGAGACTAGAGCTGTACACGAGCAGAGTTAGCTCGGTAACTCACTCGACTCGACTCAGAAATACTCGACTCAACTCGGCTTGAAATGAGTTCAAGCCGAGCACGAGCTGATTTTTAGTACTCGAATTGAGTTTGAGCCGAGTACGAGCTTAACCCTGCTCGACTCAACTCGACTCGAATAGTACTCAAAATTGACTCGACTCGGTACTCGACCAGGGGTATATATACCCCAAAACAAAAAACCCTAAGCTGCCCTCTCTCAGCGCCCGTTTAAAAAACCCTAAGCCCTTCCTTCCCAACGCTCGTCTTAGGGCAGCAACCGACCCCGACAACAAATCCACCTCTCTCTCTCTCTCTCTCTCTCTCTCTCTCTCTCTCTCTCTCTCTCTCTCTCTCTCCTCTAAAAAACCATCTTCTCTCTCATTTACTGAACGCCTGAATCCCTCTCTCTCTCTCTCTCTCTCTCTCTCTCTCTCTCTCTCTCTCTCTCTCTCTCTCTCTCTCTCTCTCAAAGCCTTCTCTCATTTGCCGAACTCTTAAGAAACTCTACCTCTCTCACATCGATTTCATCAAAATGTAGTTGCTTGGACGAATGCTAGGAGATTTGGAGAGGAATCTCAAGGTTTGGAAGCTTTGTTGGTTCTTGAAGCTTTGGTGTCAGTTAGATGGAGCTGCGATTTTAGCTTTAATGGAGAAGATAAAGCGTCTTTAAGCATGCGATTCTGTGAGAAATGCTCTAGATTTTAAGAGGTCTAGAAATTTGCATGTTTGCTTTGGGAGCTTTGATTTCTTCACAGCGAGCTTCATGGCAGTTCTAGAGATTCAAGCGACTATTTGATGAGAAATCTCCAGCTGCCGCTCATCCCTGATTTGCACAGTGCCAGTCGTCTCTACCGCTCATCCCCGCCCTGCATAGTGTCGCTCGTCCCTGCCAACTTGAAAACTCAGCTCGAACTCAGCTCGATATCTGCTCGAACTTGGACGAGCCAAGCACAAGCTGAGCATCCGAACTCGAAGGCCGAGCCGAGCCGAGTACGAGCTGGGACTCGGGCAGTGTGAGCCGAGCACGAGCTGGGTAATACTTGGCTTGACTCGACTCGACTCGTGTATAACTCTAATCGAGACCTTATTCTATATACAGATTGAAGACGTCATACAAGAATCTTCACCATGACTTCAATTATCATGAACCATTGCCACAAGCTCCATCTCTAATTGCCTCCATCATAATTTCACCATCATCATCTCTTTTTGTATGTATTCCGTCTTCATCAACCTTTCACCAGACCTAGAGAAGTCGAACAAAATAGAAACTTTTATGTGGGAACCACCTTTGTAAGCATGTCCTCTAGATTCATGCTCGTGTGGATCTTCTGGAGAGTAACATCACCTTCCTCAAGCACTTATAAGATAAAATAGTGACGAACATCAATATGTTTAGCCCTAGAATGGTAAACAGAATTCTTCGCTAAATTGATCGCATTTTCGCTATCACAATTAACTGACATGGCCTCCTGCTGAAGCCCAAGTTCCTTCATCATTTCATGCAATCAAATACATTCTTTGAATGCCTCTATCATTGTCATATACTCAGCTTTTGTTATGGAAAGAGTAACCACAAACCGAAGCTTTAACATCCAACTGATCACTCAACCTGCTAATACAAATGAGTAAATGAAAATTGACATTCTTTTGTCCACATTCCCTACGTAGTTCGAATTCACATAGCCTATATAAGCCTTCCCTCTGATTTATGAAATGTCAAGATGTAATCCATTGTACCTCGCAGATAACGAAGTAACTATTTCACTTTCTCTCAATGTTACTTACTGGGGTTTGACATATATCTGCTCACAACACCAATTGCATGAGAAATATCTGGTCTCGTAGAGACCATATCATACATTAAATTGCAAACTGCACTTAAATAGGGCACATGAGATATCCAGCTTTTCTTCAACTGTAATGGGCCATTGCTCTGAAGAAAGCTTGAAGTGATCATCATGGGATGTGTTAACTAGCTTAGTCTTATTTATTTCAAACTTCACCAATACATTCTCAAGGTGTTCTACTTGAAACAACTGTAACATGCTCAACTCTCTATCTCTGTATATGTCTATGCCAAGAATCCTCTTTGAAAATCTCAGATCTTTCATTTTAAATGTCCTTGATACTGAGTCTTCAATAGGTTGATTTCAAACATAATATGGCTGACGACAAGCATGTCATCAACATATAATACCGCTAAAATGAATTTTCCATCACTCATAGTCTTGAAGTAGATATAATGATCATATTCACTCATAGTAAATCACTAACTCACCATAAAAGTATAAAAATTATTATACCATTACCTAGGAGACTATTTCAGGCCATTCAATGACCCCCTTGACTTTCAAACCTTATTCTCAGTCCCTTAAAATTTGAACACCTCTGGTTGCTTTATGTATATCTTCTCTTTCAATTCTCCATGTATGAAAAGCAGTCTTAACATCTATTTACTCTAGTTCAAGGTTATATTAGGCAACTAGTGCCAACACAAACCTGATAAATACTTGCTTGACAACAGACGCAAAGATCTCACTGAAGTCAACGCCTTCTTTCTGATCATACCCATTCGTAACCAATCTTGTCTTATACCTATCATGTTTCTTCTTATAATTCCACTTGCACCCAATCGTTCATCAACCTGCGTCTCATTTTTTTCTATTTCAACATTAATTTCTGTCGAATTTTTCGTTTCCTTGTGTTCATCCTTTGGATTTCTCATCAAACTTTGATGTCATGGCTAATTGTGATCCTCTGTGTGACCCGAATCTTGTATCCCTTCACACCATCACCATAGCTAACAAAGGTACTTTTTCATCATTTGGTTTAGCTTATCTCTCTCTACTGATGGTACATGAGAGTAAGCGTCACAATTAAATACTCACAGCCTTGAGTAATCTACATTATGACTATTCTATACTTTCTTTGAAATTTTACAACCAATTGGAGTCGACAAAGATTGATTTACTAGGTAACGAGCTGTGTTAATGGCCTCAGTCCATAACTTCTACCTAACATAGCGTTGCTTAACATGCTTCAGGCTCTCTCCAAGAGAGTCTGATTCATCCATTTTACTACACCGTTCTGCTCAAGTGTGTTATGTCATACGATCTCCTCATCTCTACAAAATTAGTTAAATTCATTTGAAGTAAATTCTCCACCGTTGTCTGTCCTTAACACTTCTAATTATTACCCTAACTATTTTTCTATCATTGTCTTCTCTACTTTGAAGGTGGCGTAAATGTCTAATTTATACTTCATCAAGCAAACCGACACCTTTTTAAAGTAGTCATCTATAAATGATATAAAGAACGATGACTCTCCTCCATAAACTACAGGCGACAACCCTTGTACATCAAAATGCACATAATCAAGCACCCATTTAGTAACATGTTTTCCCAACTTAAAAGATAATTATGATTTTTACCATATATTCTGTCACGCCCAAAACTCGAAAAACGGGTTCACAAAATTTTTTATAGCCGAATCCGGTGCCGACAGCATCCATAGTGCCCCATTCTCGGATCCCGGCACTCACATGTCAGATTCCGATCCTGGGATCCTATAAGGAGGATTTTCAGTATAATTTTTTTTTTGAAATGGAGTATAACCACAAGCATAACCAAGTCATAAAGGCAACATCATCATCACATATTCACTAATATAATCATTGGAATACAATGTTGAAAGGAAAATACATATATCGAAATCAAAGTTCCAGAAGACAACTGCACGTTCCAAGCTTAACGCTGCTGTAACCTAACGCCACCTGCATGCATCTATCATACATAAGCTTATAGAAAGCTTAGAGGGTGGTGAAAGTGTGTATGAGGTAAGTACTAAGTATACAACAAAACCCATAAATCATACACCATCAGGATAAGCAAAAATATTGACAAGATATGATATCAGAGTAAGCGAAAATATACTGGTAAGTCCATGAGTGTTATCAGTTGTACTAAGGCTATGCGATGCAAAACATAATAAGACAATAACAGATGCTGAGGATGTAATGCAATGTGCAAATCCTGACGAGCCACGAATATCATCTAGGCCATATAAGTGCAAAAACATAGTAACCCAAAATGTTAAGTACTGCGAACGTAATGTAATATGCAGTGCGAATGAAATGACCATGCTGGAATGTGAAGTCAGGATGATAGCACGTAGTATCACAGGCTATAGAGTCCACCACAAGGGACTTCTATCCAAACCAGTCGCATACTTAAATTTGGATACTCCAATTCAATGTGGTAAACTCCTGATCTCGGGTTAGTCGCACGCCCAACCGAAATCCTCACCATGCGAAGGTACACGTAACAAATAGTTACGCACTACCAACCCGAGTGGATAGTGAATGAATGAATGGATGGATATACAATTCTTGCTCAATAAGTCCGCATATTAGTATGGTTACTCTCAAAAAAAATTATCGAGGTCTATTACACTCCACACCGACTGCCTCTTCCCTAGTTGCATAGCCCAGTGAGTGGAAGAGACCTCACTATCCGCCTAGCCAGCAGTCTGCCAATACCTACTCGGCTCGCCGATAGCGGACCCATTTACGAGCTGGTCATACTCAGCCTAGCTTATAGCCCCCTCACTAGGGCGGATAAGGACACACCACCTCTCAACCAACCACAACACAGTGGGAGACGCGGCCTACTGGTATTCGACACTCGGGCGCTTATGTTCCTTTCGGTCTAGACGTTGGGGCTTCTCTTAGCCTCAGAGATTCTGAAATTTTCACCCAAGGACATCCTAAGTGCCCACAGTGCTAGGACTAAATATTTTTGGTGTCCCATCTAGCCATCTACGATGTGCCTATGGAGGTCACGGCCCTTGTAAGACTTATATCCTAGCCCATACCATTCCGTAGGCTTCTGCGGTCCTCACGATCAAATTCCGGTGACCCGCGGTCTACTATCGGTGTTTGTGCGCAATCTTGAGTCACGTCCTGTCGATCTGAGTCAGCTCAACCCGAGACCTATACCATTGCGACCGCGCCGACGCTGCGTCTCGTGCATAAATGTGACGCTTAGATGATGAGATGTAGCTCGCGCATTGTAATAGCTGTGGACCACACATTTGTAAGGCCCACGTATCACAATGACACCATTTCCTAGGTTATCATGGGGTGATGTCATCGCCCCATGCCAAGTAATAAATACTGACAAGCATTTATGGCATTTATTTCTCCATGAGTCAACACCCTCCCTTACCAACCAATTAATGATAACCTTACATCATTAATTCAAGCTATAATTTTTTTTCTCTCCTATCTCCCTCCCTCTCTCTCCTCCCTCATTTTCATCTCCCCTAGCAACTAAGAAGCCATGGACGTCCCAACCTATCTCCATGGCCAACCCTCTCACCTTACATCCCCTTCAATCCTGCCATTAGAAGCTCATCTCCACCGTTGAAAAAGATCCTAAAAGGCTTGAGGACCCGAGGAATTGAGGAAGGAGTTGATTTAGAGGTGGGTGCTTCTCTTTTTCTCTCTCTCTTTTCCCTGATTTATGGCCCACCTTGTGATATGTTTCACACTCACGTCGTTCACTTAGTAAGCCCACCCAGTGGTCTATTTAGGCGGGCCCAATTAGAGGAAGTACACAAATATCTGCATTATCTAAGGCTGGTGGGTCCCACACGTGTGGACCCACCCTAATGTAATGTACACAATGTCGTGTGGGGCCCTACCTCGCTGGAAGTATTCCAGGCCATTTTACGGCTAACCTCCCTGGACGCTGGGAAGGAAAACAGAAATGTCAGTTTGATTCAAAAATTTTGGTGGGCCGCTTATGTAGGCTTTACCTTGATGTATGGATTTAATCCAAGTCGTCCGTTCTTTTCCCTAGATCATTTGAGGCGTTGAGCCGAAATTTGAGATCAATCCTATTCTCGGGTGGGCCATACAATAGGAAATAGTGGTGTTACCGTTAAAAGCCACCTTGATTCTTCTATTCACCAAAAGCACGTTACATATTGGTCTCATTTAGTCGATCAGGGGCCGTAGAACCCAATGGTCGGGTTAGATTTTTTAGATGTGGGCCCACAACCCACAGGTCCCAGGATCGAAATCTTGCATATGGATGCTAGGAGCTGGGAATGGGGTATTGCGGAGGCTGTCGGCACCGGATTCGACGATCGGGATTCATGTAAATCTGATTTCCGGGTTTGGGGCGTGACAGCCCTGATGTCGCTAGGGCGTAAAATGATTAAGTCACACATATGCGAGATGCATGAGTCACACTATCCAGTCATGCAGCAATCCTGCGCATACTGCACGATAATGTGGGGCACTCCATCTCATAAGGAGTCCCGTAAATGGTCTACCCAATGGCACATGCTATGATCAAATATTTCTCATATCAGACATATATATGATGCGTATGAGCATGAATCATGGAGTTATACTAAGCATGTTATATGGTGATGAACTATCCTCACAACAAAGATGGGTCATGATGGCTTACACACAACAAGTATGGGCCTATCAATGGGCCCTAGGGAGAGTTATAATGCGGATATTTAACTAACATTATTCTTACAATGTAGACGTTAAACCAATATTGCTCCCAAGGCATGACCCGCCATAAATGTCATTACATAACCCATGGTGGAATCACACAATGCAATGGACCTTATACACATCCCAATGGGCCTCAAATTCAACAAATGGACCTCATCATATGGTCCTCATATATGTCAAGGTGGGCCTCAACAATGGGCCGCATACACATCACGGTGGGCCTCAATAACAGGCCTTGAATACATCACAATAGGCCTCAACCCATGGGCCCTAAATACATCACAATGGGCCTCAACAATGTGCCTCATAACTATAACAAGTGGGCCATATCACATGGGCCATATGTTTATCAAATGGGCCACACCCTTATGTATTTTTAAGATCCAACCTATTCATAAGTTTAACATAAGGGTAGATGAAGTAAGAGCAAAAACATCAACTTGATCGGAACTACCATGGCCCTTGAGAAGTTTTGAACAGTGGACATCACTGTCCACTACTTTTAAATGGTGGGGGGGGGGGGGGGGGGGGGGGGGGGGGGGGGGGTCCATTTGAACTTTAGATCTAACTTGTTTTTAGTCTCAAGCCTGCAAGACAAGCTTGCCAAATGGTTGGATAGTTTGGATGCAACACATGCATCATGGTGGGTCCCATAGGGATGGATGGCATAGATGAAGACATACCTCATGGTGGGGTCCACACTAATGGAAGGTGTGGATTTCAAAACATACATCAATGGTCCCACGTGGGGCCCACCATAACATGTATCTACCATCTAATCTATTTAATAAGGTCACACAGACCAAAATAAATAATAAATAAATATTATATTTATCCAAAAATTGTGGAACTAGGGAGGTTCCAATGGCAAACATTCAATCCTCCACTGCTTTTTGTTGTGTGGTCCACTTGATAGGCAAATCTGCCTCATTAGTCTCAATCCTTAAGGCTAGCCTGCCATCTAGATGGACGGTTTGTATGTAACTCATACATCATACATCAAGAGTGGGGTCCACTGACCGTCCAGCAACCCAGGAAATGGTTAGACGGCATAGATAAAACACATACGTCATTAGTGGGGCCTACTGGCCATCCAACAATTGGACGACATTGATAAAACAAATACATGGTGGGTTCCACGTGGGGCCCACCATAACGTTTATTTTCCATCCATCCTGCCCATACGGTCACAAGGACCTGGATGAAGAGGAAAAACAAATTTCATATGGATCCAAAACTCTTGGGACCCAAAAAGAGTTTCAATGGTAGGCGTTCATTCCTATTGTTTCCTGAGACATGGGCCACCTGAGCTCCTAGTACGGTTGGATTTTGGAGGGCCCACAGCCTAAATGGGGCTCCATCAAATGCACGGTGTTGATGCCAACACAGATCACGTTGGGGCCCATGGCTAGGACCGTGGTCCCTGCCTCTATCGTCCACGCTGCCATCCTCTGCTAAGAGCAGTAGCAAACGCTGTTGTTGGTTTTTTATTATTTATTTTTATTTTGAAAAACTAGTTGTCCCATGGTTTTTCCTAGGTAGGGCCCGCATCAGCAAAATCCACCCTAGCCATTAGATTCTAGGACTCAAGACGGACCAAACAAGTCGAATATACAATGTATTTTGGCGGTTAGAAAAATCAAGGTAGATTTCAATGGTAACAACCACTATTTCCAATGCTATGGCCCGCCAGAAAATCAGATTGGTTTCATTTTTTGGCTCAACGCCTAAAATGAAATGGGGAACGGGATAGATGGCGTGGCTTAGAATCATACATCGAGGTGGGGCCTGCATGAGCAGCCCACTCCAAGGCTTGAACCAAGCGAATATTTTTGGTTTTCATTTCACGTCCAGCGTCCACAGACGCTGGACGGCTTGGCCATAACACATGCATTTAAGGTGGGCCTTGCTTAGGTGGGCCACCAAGTGCACAGATGGTGTGGATACAACACATATATAAAGTGGGCCCCACCCACAGGAGGCTTGGATAAAATACTTGCTTCATGGTGGGGTCCATTCAGGTGGGCCACATGGCCACATCATTACACACAATAAAAAATGAAAAAAAGGGAGGGAGAGAGAGAGAACGAGTGATGGAAGGACCCTGACATTATGGTCCCTCCCTTCCATGATTTACAACATACATCAAGTGGGTCCCATTACATATGGGCACACCGATCAAATTCGATGGTGGAGATCCGTTCTCCACCCAAAATGAAAGGCTAAATGACCCTATTTATGCAAGGAAAATAAACATTATGATGGGTTCCATGGAGAATGGCCCCATCATGGAATGATCATAAGAATCAAGGTGGGTCATCGTCCACACCTAGGGTCCAAAGTGAGATCCATACCATCAATCGGTAGGCCTTACTTGGCCCATCATAAAAAACTTGAAATCTAAGCCTATAGAAACACCCACCATTCGATCTTCTTGGTCCGATGGAACGCCGATCTCCTTGTGCTTCACTTTGATGAAGGATGATGGAGATGAACGGCTAAGATGAAGGATTTTTTGGATGGGAAGTGGGCCACACACATGCACTTTCTCTCCTTAGAAATGCATGGACATCCACCGCTTCTTACTTGAGATTTAATGCTTGAAAAATGTGAAGAGAAAGAGAGATAGAGGGTATAGTTGTAAGAGAGGTGATGGGTGATGGATGTGAGGTGATAGTGTACTTAACTTGAGAGTTGATTTGGGTAGTTGCTTGACTTTTGGAGAAAGAAAGTATGGGTTGCTCTTGTACTTGATATGAGGTTATTGATTGATTAATTTAAGTGATTGATTGATGGGACATGTTGTAGAGATTCTCTTGGGATTACAAACGCGCGGCGTTTTCTTGAAAATAAACGTCGATCCACATCTTCTGACAAGGGTATCGGATCGGTGTGCGAGTCACGACGTTGGAACCACGGTGATGGTGCAGTCACAATAGTACAAGTCTCAGATTAAGCTAACTCAAATCTACGGGATATGACTTAGGGTTGTGCGCAAACGTATATTATAGGTCGCAAATTATCAAAATTCGACAAGAAAGATCGCGGGAGTCGACGGAACAGTAATGATTAGGATACGGGTCTTACATATTCAATAGTCACATATATTTAAATTAATACTTTTAAATGTAAGAATTAATCATCGATAAAAAAGTACCTTCATACCTGCTCGCTTATATGGCCTAGTGTACATGCCACAAACGTGCCAATGTGAACTCCGCTACAGATGCTGCTTTGTGGATTCCATTACATACGTTACAGCTCCACACGATACGGTATTCCTAATCATCTTATAAATGTTACTTTTGCACTGTGCTTTCATCACTATGCGTGCCCCTTTTTAAACTTTTAGGACACGATCAAACCCGATAAATTTATATATAATTGTATCGAGAGATCCTATGGACAACAGATTCTTCCTCAGCTTAGTTGTGTGTCTAATATTTGTCAGGATGCTCTTCGTTTAATCAAATATCTTAATGCGCATTGTTCCGATTCAATAACTTTATAGGCAATGTCATTGCCCATAAACACATGTCCACAATTGAATTGATAGTAACTAGTGAACCAATCTTACTAAAAGGTTATGTGGTATGAGGTCCCTGAATTCAAAATTTTCTTATTGTTGAGATAACTGAATTTGGATGTGGTCAAAACATCACCACCATCCATATCTTCACTAGATTCTACCGTGTTAGCCTCTTTCAACATTTCAACTGATTTTTTCCCTTCCGGGCTTTAGGATTTCATTAATCGTTCTTCATATGCCCTTGTCTCCCACAATTCCAGCACTTCATCTTCCCCATGACCTTAGACTTGGACTGTGATTGCGAGTTTCTCTTCTCTCGCTCAAAATTCCTTCTCCTACTTACCAACGCTTCCGTAGAGGACCCCACGTTGTTATCATTCTTTCTTAAAATCTTCAACTGAAGGGCTGAGATGATAGTTTCGACATTAATGGTCTCTCTACTATGTTACATAACATCTACGAAGCTATCGTAAAACTTTGGAAGAGAGTTCAATAGAATTAGGGCTTGTCTTCATCGTCAATCTTCACTTCCTCATCAATTTGTAAAGTATCTGATTAAACACGTTGATGTGATCATTAAGATCTAACCCTCCGCCATCTTCATATTATAAAATTATTTTTTACGGACGATTTGACAAGGATTTTGTCATGTATAAGCTATCTAACTTATTCTAAAGTCTTGCGATAGTCTTTTGATCATGGACATTATAAAGGAAATCATGCGCTAAATATAGTTTGACCAAGTTTCGCCCACTCATCCAAATCTTCCCACTATTTATCATTCATTGACGTTGGACGCTTCTCTACACCAAAGAATGCATGTTGCAGCCCTTGCTGAACCAGAAGGCCTCTCATCTTCATCTTCCATAGTTTGAAGTTCTTTTTCCCGGTGAACTTTTCTATTCATTCTTCATGTTCGATCCCTTAATCGTTATGTCTTAAATCTAAACTCGAAACCCAACATTAGCTTTGATACCACTTGTTAAGGGACCGTGAAAGAAAAACCCGAATTCAAATCATTTGACAATAAGCAAATGAAAACAAAGCATGGACAAGAACAAACTATTTTTATGTGGAAAAAACCCTCAAGGGAAAAAACCAAGGCACAAAGTGATAATGATCACTATGAAAATAAAAAAGTACAAGAAACGAATGCGCTTATAATTAAAAATCCTTATTTTCTCCTCTCCAAATCCTATAAACGTTTAAGCCTTGATTAGAATACCTTAATCTCACAATTACACCCTTATAAATTGCATAATACCTACAATATGAAACTAATCATATAATTACACAAAATTGCACGCCCCATCGATCTAACAATCGATTGATTAGTCCTAAATCAATCAAGCACATGTTCGAGCGCTCAAACATGCTCAAAAGTGTGTAGAGAGTTTACAAGTGTTTTTTAAATTAAGTCGATCGATTGATCGACCTAATAGTTCGATCGATTAAGACTATCCAAAACAGTTCAAATACTAATCCGTATAATTCGGGACTCACTCGATCAATCGACCATGCTATTTGATCAATCGAGACCATGTTCCATGTACAAATTGAATACATCAAACAACATGTCCAATATACCCCATTTGCCCATTGTTCTAACAATTTATTTTCCTAGTACTCATAAGACATTAATGAGTGGATGACCTGGATTTTTGGGCAGTAACTAATTCACTCCAGTTTTGCCTAATGAATGGACCTAATCTCTTACAAGTTTTCTATGTTGTTACGATGAAAATGAACATTGATGGTCCAATATGCCTTATCCACTTAATGGACCACCATAACAAAAGACTCTTAGTTAATATTCCAGTTCAAGCCTAGCTTCAACATAAGCTAGACTTGAAAATTTTGATTGACTAGTTCGGAAATATCTTCAGCCTTCATATTGGTAGGTGGAGAGTGCCTCCTGAAAACACTTCACAAATGATCAACGGGATGTCTCATTTTGGTTTGAACTTTCCCCTTGGGTCGGAGAATTGAGGTAGTAAAATGCACTTCGTTGCCATATCCCCAATCGTAAAACTCCTCTTTTGGACCTGCTTATTATAGGCTCGAGCAATTTTCTTCTATTAACACTTTGAGTGGCTTAATGCATGCATGTGCTTTTCATCTGCCAAATGCAATTGACCATATCAAGCTTGTAACCACTTGTCTACTTTTTATCATTACACACAAAGATGGGATCTCCACTTTAAATGGAAAAACTACTTCCATTCCATGGACATCCACCTGAGTTGGGCTCACCCATTGGTGATCGGATATAGGGTATATGATACCTACATCCAATAACTTTAACACCTCATCTTTAACCACTTTTTTTATATTTGGATTTAGCTGGCGTTGTGGTTGTCTACATGTTTTTGCATCATTGTTGAGGTGAATGTGGTGGGTACAAAGCAGAGGATCGATTCCCTTAAGGTCCGCAATCGTCCATCCAAGGGCTTCTTTATGTTCTTTGATAGTAGAAATTAGCATACTCTCTTGTTCCTTATCCAATTGGGAAGAAATCACTACTAGCTATGTTTCATCTTGACCTAAGTAGGCATATTTAAGATTAGAAGGTAAGAGTTTTAGGTTAAGCTTCAGTACCTTGACACTAGACGGTAAAGGTTTCGAATCATTTTGAGGTAATCTTTTAAATTCACGCCTTCACCGGTTAGTTTCAAGTACCGGCATAGTATCGAGCAAGGCATCCATCTCCTTAATCATGTCATCATTTAAATTAGTGGAATGGCCCAAGAACATATATAAAGTGTTGAAGTATAAAGTAAAAAGTGACTTATATTCAACGAGTGAATCTATCAAGTTAATCTCATGGATATCATTACTATCCTCTTGTTGTTTACACATGTTGAAAATATTTAGTTGGAGTGTCATATTCCCAAAAGATAGTTTCATAATTCTATTCATATGATTGATTATGGAATTTGATGTGGCTAGGAATGGTTGGCCAATGATGACAGGAATCTGAGTGTTAGCATTAATGACAGACTGTATATTTAAATAATAAAATTTACTGGATAGTAGAATTTATCAACTTGGACTAGCATATCTCAATCATCCCTCTTGGTATACAAATTAAATGATTTGCAAGTTAGAGTGTTGTCCTGGTGGTTTTTAATTCACCTGGGCCTAACTGTTCATAGACCGAGTATAGGATTAAATTCACACTCACCCCCAAAATCAAGTAGTTATGCTCAATCTAGTGGTCCCAATCACACATGAGATGGTTGGGCTACTAGGATCTTTATATTTTTAGGGCACATCTTGTTTGATGATGGCACTTACTTTCTCTGTCAATTTTTTGTTGACGTTGTGTCATCTCTTGGTTGTATAAAGATCTTTCAAGAATTTGGCATATGATGGAATTTATTTTATAACATCCAATAGAGGGATGTTAATTTTCACTTCTTTTAGAACCTCTAAGATATCCTAAATGTTGGATAAAGGTTTTGGTGAGATCAACCTTTGTGGGAATAGAGCAACCGACTTGTATTCCTTTTTCAGTTCTTTCTCATGTATAGTCTCGCTAAGCCTGTCATCTCTCTTAGATTCTTCCAAGTCCTTGAGCTTCTCAGCCCTCGTCGGGATATTTTTGTCAATTATTTTTCCACTTCTAAGAGTAGTGATAGACTTTGCTTGCTCCACATATTGAGTCGAAGAGCTCGGGTCATTTATTTTGTATTGTAGTTTCAGGTTAGAGAGGTTGGACTAAAAGAGTTCTTAACAGAAAGTTGTTACTTTATTCTTTGAATGGAGGATGCAAACACTCTCAAAGATGTTTTAATAACCTGGAATGCTTGCAAAGTATTCTGATTAAACTGCTCTTGATTGTGCATGGATTTTTGAACCCTATCATCTTAGGGTCTTTTTCTTATTTTATAGTGGAATGAGGCTACAAGGAAGGGACCCTTGAGGATTTTTGTCTGTATTAGCTATTGTACATTCCTCCAACTGAAGTTCGGATAGTTCTACCAACTAGAGTTATATGTGTTTGATATGGGAGCACTGAACAACATTTGATAATCGTTTATGGCAAAGGATTGTTCATGTAACAACTCTTAGAACGCATGAATTGTAGGACACTCCTGCGTCAAGTGTATGTTACTTGTGTAAATACCACAAACAAATTCAACAGTCTCATTGAGTTTGACCATTTCTACTCTCTTTAATTCCATGGCTTTGACCTTTCTCGTAAGGTTAGACATCCTAGCGTTGACGTCATCTTCTTCCCTTAAGACGAATATTCATCTATTCTCTTTAGACTGAGTTAACTTGGGATTGGTGGATTTGGATGAAGTATCTCATGACTATGCATTTTTTGATAGCATATCAAAATAGTCTCAAGCGTCTTTGTGATCTTTGTTAATGAATTTCCCATTGCACATCATCTCTACGAATTAGCGCATGGGCGAAGTCAATCCATCATAGAAAAAGATTATGACCTACCAAATTTCGTAGCCATGATGTGAGAAAGCACTTAAATGATCCTTGAACCTCTCCCAGTATTGGAAGAGGGTTTCTTCCTCTTTCTGCGAGAAACTCAAGATGGCCCTTCTAAGGGTAAAGGAAACAATTTTAGTCTCAGGGTGTCTTTAGACATATTGTTGAAGTGCAAGGTCATTGAAATCTCGTCAAACCCTTTGAGATGTAAGTATGGACTCTCAGAATCTAGCGCATAGAACTTCAGGAGTAGTTGGATCACTCTCGACTTGAAATCCTCATTTCTAATATTATGTGGAAAAATCATATAGGAATGTGTGCTTGTCCTAGCTGGTTGCAATTAATCTCATAAGGTTTTAGCTAGAGGACCATCATGCACATCATTATCATCTAGTTGCTCATCATTGCGATGATGAGTTTTATTTTTCGCCATTTTCTTGACCAATTTAAATGAAATTAGATGTTGTATAATCCAGTGATGGATAGGCAAACCTTCAGCTAATCATCCTTTACTTAAGAAACGTAGAGTGTTATCATGAACTCACTTGTGCATGAAATGCTTTTAACCTAATTCTAAACTAAACCTACATTTACTGAAATAAGAGCTACACAAAAATAAGAAATCCAAAATAACTAAAAGAAATAGGGTTGGAAAGATAGTACTCGATTGACTATTCTCGATTAGATTATACAAACCAAAAGAAATAATGTTAGTGTCTAAAAATCTTACAAAAACCTAATCTAGAAATGCAACGAAAGTTAACCCAATTCCTATGTTAATTCTAATACTAAGGTATTTCAAAAAGACGCAGTTGAAGTCCCTAGCAATATCACCAAAAACTTGTTGATTGCAAACCCCAAGCGCAGGGATATAATGTAGTAATAACTCGGTAAGACCAAGGTCGTACTCACAGGCACTTATGATTATGCGATTTTTGGAACACTTTAGAATTAAAACTAAAATTACTTCTAAAATATAATTAAAGAGTAATGATGTAGTTGAGAAGTAATTTAATAAAAATAAAGTACTAAAGCACCAAGGATCCACTATTAAATGTTCTTAATGTTTAAATTACTTGATTCAAACATATAACTCAACTGGAATCGAAGTCCTATCTTATCTAGTCGGATAATAGAATGGTTAAATCATCATTCGTAAACCCAAAGTAGATTTGAACTTCAATTGAATTGGTTCCAACATAAAGCACTAAAGTTTTGATCTTAAGTAATTCAATTCATTTATCGTTCCCTAAGTCTATGATAGATCAATGGATTTTAAGTATCAATCCCTTACAAAACAGGCAAGCAATTACTCTTAGCTTTCCTAAGCATTCAATATGCCCCAGAGTCGATGATGAATTAAAGTAAACTAGAAATAAATCTTCATTCAAACCAAATATCAATTAATTGTTCAACAATTAAACCCATTACTTAAATCGAAGTAAACTAAGCATTAAGAATAACTATAAGCTTCACCTCTTAGCCCTAGCTTAGAGGTTAGCCAATTAGAGGCATGATTGAACTCAAAAGAAAAATATAAAAATCGAAGAAGAACTGAAGTATTGGAGTAGGACTCCGTGGAGGCTCCACAACTCATTGTTCTATCTTTTTACCCTAATTCATGTCTAGGAAAACTAAAATTGCCCCTTTATATAGAAACAATCCGCACTGACTTGGAACCAACTTCAAATTTATGCACTTTGGTTATGCATCAGGCCTAATGAATTAGACTCTCGGTTACAGCTGAAGTTTTCAATATTCATCTAAAGTCTCTGTCTCCCTCAGGTCGCACTGAACCTCCATTCGATGGCATTGAACATGGCTTCGGTCGCACTTAAGTGTCGAGCTAAATTAGTTATGAAAATCACAATTTGTTAGACTATTCTATGCACATTTGGTTAGACTAATCAACCTCAGGTCAGACCGAACGATTTGTTATTTCTGTTATCAAACTTTGTGATTTTTTTTTAGTCTTTTTTCTCTCCTTTTTACTTGGTTTCCTTGAATCTTTGGCACTTGAAATCTTCATTAATCACCTCCAAATCTCCAAATCTTCACTCGATCGTTCTTTAAGCATTAAATCTTCTATTTAATAATTTTTTTTCATCTTAACTCTCCAAATCACCTTGTATAGGAAACTATATATAATTAGATCAATTAAACACATCTATACGTATAAAACTAATGCACAATAAAGAGAAATATATAATATTTCACACTCAATAGCGATGCTTAGAAGAAGATTGGCAAGGCACGAAAGTAATTTTGCTATCAAGGTGGAGATCATTAAAATTGTGATACTAAAATCACTATTAGGTCTATTAACTTTTCTGAGCCCATGACCCATGTTTCACATGCTAACAAGGCCCAAGTGTTAGTAGACCCTATGGGGATATTTGTTACATTCACTCACAAAAGGGTGGCTTTTAGGGTTAGTTATGATGCGGTTAATAGAAAATTATGATTATTTATTTTTTAGTATTTTAAGAGCTTCAAAGGGGAGAGAGCTAGGGTTTTTTTTTTTTTTTTTTATAAGTTCTCTCCATCTATATAATCTTTTTTAAATAGTAGATTGATCGTTGCTTTGTGCCGTGGTTTTTTTCATAAAGGTTTTCCATGTAAAATAGTGTGTTTGCTTGAATTTTCATTTTCTCTCTTTTGTTTCAATCTACATTAAGGTACTTTCACATGGTTGAATCTCTAACAAGTGGTATTAGAACAAAGTCAATTTGTTAGTGTGGATTTAAGATGTGACTAAAAGGGGATCAAATATAAAGTTTGAGACAGAGAAATTCATGAGTAAAAATAATTTTGAACTATAGATATTAAAGATGAACGCCCTCCTTGTTCATTAAGGGCTGAAGTATTCCCTCCTTGGGAAAGCGCATCATTCAAAATTTATGAAGGAAGAAGATTGGGATGAACTGGATCAAAGAGAAATCTTTAATGTTGCATTTTCTCTTGTTAGTTATGAGGGAGATCCATTTACTTTCCAAGAAGCATTAGAAGATAAAGATGTAAAAAATTGGATGACAGTTATGTATGAAGAAATGAATTTTTTATATAAAAATCAAACGTGGGAGCTAGTTGCAGATTGGATAAAAATTTACCAAAAATTCTTCATCTTTCTTCAAAGCACTCCGATCTTCAATCTTTCATTTAGTACTTGTTTTCGTTGGTTCTTCATTACTTGAAATCTTCCACTCTTGGTCCTCCAATCTTCAATTCTTGAAACTTCACTCATTTGAGCTTTTAAATTATCTCTTTTAAGCTCAATTCATGTCAAACTCAGAAATTCTTTCCTGCAAGTTGAAAACATACTTAATTAAGCAATTTTAACACTCATATGTAAGGCAAAATAAAGTATAATTGAGGATAAATATGCAATATTTACCTCTCAACACACCCTCTAACCAATATTTTTCTAGTCCCAAGTAAAACATGCAAAAGATTTTCTAAGAGTCCAAAACTAAAAATTCTTTTCAAAAGTTTTGACTCTATATATTCATATAATCCTTAAAACCAATCCAAATAACTCAATAATATGGAACATTTTTTTGTAAATAAAATCCATCTAGATTACAACATACTCAGTAACAATCTATCATGAGTTTAATTTATAAATCAACCAATGGAAAAGTTACAAACATAGAAAACCATGTTGCTTAGTGAAATCTAAACTTAACACTAACTAGGGAATCAATTCTCTACCATCATGACACCAACAATTACCTTTGAGTGAGCAAATCAACTAAAGCACTAAATTAACCTTCACTATCTTTTTTCAATTTTTTTTTTCACATCAACAACTTTCACACTCTCTTATTTTCATTATTCTTCAGTTATTTTTCTTTTTCAATATTTTTCAATGTTCATATTTTGTTCATTCTTTTTCTTCCTTTCAAGGACAACCCATGTTTTACATTTTTTTCTCTTTTTTTTTTTTTTTTTTTTCAAACAATAGGTAGCCATTTTCAATGTGTTCTACCCTTTAAAATAAAAAATAAAAAATGGTCAAGGTTCATCAGGCCTAGTTCCTTTACACTTTAAAGAAATCATTATGTTATCACTACTAGTATCAAAATCATTCCTAACAATGAAAGTCATATTGTGAATTGTGAAATTCATAATTCATTAATGTTTAAAAGTTCTATCAGAAAATTATTGAAAAGAACTCAATTTTTCTGATTTCTACAAATATACTAGTATCTAGACTTTAAATTTACATCACTATGTACCTTATCATTATAATAATTCATATTACTTCAATTCAACATTAATACACATAAATCAATCTTCTAAAAAATTCAAAAATTTAGCTCAAACATCAAAGTTTTATGCAATTTAAAAACTTTTCCAAAGGAAATCCCACCCTCCAACCTAAATGATACATTGTCCTCAATGTAAAAATATCATGTACTACGATCAACTGAATTGTAATCAATTAGAGGATAGAGAGTACCTGAATCGATGACAACACATAAAATTCGGGAATTCTCTAAGTTAATGAAAATAGGTAAAAAATAAAAATAAAAATCCCAACAACTAAACTAAGAAAGAAAGTAAAAAATGAATCTCCATCAGACTAGGAGATCAAACATCCAAATGCACAAACTCCTCTGTACAAACTTCACCCTCGATTAACATTAACCTGTATCTAGCAAATCGATGTCCCAATAATTCAAAATCTTAACAATTAGCATTATAATCAGGAGCATCTTTTTATCAAGGATTTCAAATAATTGGTCATTAAAGCGCATGTCTTCTATTGAATTAGGGAGCACAAGTTAAGATTGGTGATTATTCTCTTTATTTTCATAAACATACCTCCCTTTAGTTAAATCAGGAACCACATCAGATTTATCACATATTTCTAATTCTGATTTTGGTGTCTCAACAAATATAATTCCCTCATTCGAATTTAAAGGTTTTGGCTTTTTCAAAGCATTCACAACTTCTAAGATCATGTCATCATTAGAATCCGTAAAATGAGCTAGGCAAGCTTCTAGAGGGTCAGAGTAAAGGTTAGAAAAGAGGTCCTCTTCCATAATAGAATCAATCATATCAACTTCTTGAACGTCCTCCACATCCCCTTATTGTTTAAAGATATTGAATACATTCAAATCCATAGTCATATTCCCAAAGAACAATTTAAGAACCTCATTCTTACAATCAATTATGTCATTTGAGGTGGCTAAGAATGGTCGATTGAGGATAACTAGAATTTAAGTGCTCATATCCATAACTAGTTGGGTATCCAAAACAATAAATTATTCCGGAAAGTAGAATTTATCAATTTGAACCAAAACATCCTCAACTACCTCTCTTGGTATTCTTATTAAGTGATCAGTAAGCTGTAAGGTTGTCTTTGTGGGTTTCAATTCACCAGTCCTAATTACTCATATACTAAATAAGGTATGAGGTTAACACTTGCTCCCAAATCTAACAATGAGTTTTCAATCCGAAAGTTTTCAATAATGTAAGAGATGGTGGGGTTTCCTGGATCTTTGTATTTTAGATGATTGTCTTGTTTAATGATTACACTCACTTGTTTTTTCAGAAATGTCTTCTTTTGTACATTCAGCTTCCGCTTCACCCTACACAAGTGCTTTAGAAATTTGGCCTATGAGGGAATTTGTTTTATGGCATCCAATAGAGATAAGTTGATTTTCACCTGTTTAAAATCCTCTAAAATGTCCTGATTGTTGGCCAAAGGTTTAAATGAGAGAAGATGTTGGGGAAATAGAGTTATGGACTTATAACTAAGCTCAGGCCCTTTCTCATGATGAACATCTCTAGGCCCATGTTCGCTTGTCACCCCAAGTGTAGGATCACGAAGTAGTGATAACTCGGTGAGACTGAGGTCGTACCCATAGGGACTTGCATCGTAAGATTTCTGGAAGAAACTAGAACTAGAACTAAAATCTACTAACTAAAATCTGGATGTAAAGAGATCAATGTTGAAATAACTATCAATAATAATGAAAAACTAGAGCACTAAGGATCCACTTGTATTCATCTTAATGCTACTTTACTTGGTTCAATTGATAACACGACTAGAATCAAAGTCTTATCCTATGTAGTCGGATGATAGAGCAGTTAAAACATCATAGATATATCAAAATAAAATCTGAACATTCATGGAATTAGTTCCCTCATAAAGCCTCAATGTAATGATTGCAGGGAATTCAAAGCATTTATCATTCTTGGAGTCAATGATAGATCAATGAATTTATTTTACAAATCACATAATTGCAAAACAGGTAAGAACATATAAAAAGCTTCCCAAGCATTTACTGTGCTTGGAGATGATAAAAGATCAAAGTAAACCGAAAATATTCCTTCATTCAAACAAAAAAAATCATGAATTGTTCCACATGAAATTCAAATAACATGAATAAAAGGAAAATATACATTAAAATAAACTACAAGCTTCACCTCTTAGCTCTAGCTAAGAGATTATTTAACCATGGACATAATTAAAGTAGAACTCTTAAAGAAAAATATATAAACTAACTAGAAAAGAAGGATTGGAGAAGAAGACAGGACTCCTTGAAGCACCACAATCCCTTGCTCTACTCCTACCCTAATTCTTGCTTAGAAAAACTTAAAACATCCCTTTATATAAGCTTTGATTGCACCGTCTTTGAATCAACTTTGAATTTACATACTTTTATTATGCTTCGGTTGCACCAAAGTTACCTTCGGTCGTACGGATGTTGCATCTGAAAAATCTATGCAGAATCTATCAAATTTATGTCCCACCTAAGCTGTCTTAGGTGGGACCGAAGTTTGCTTCTGTGGGACCAAATTAAGTATGAAAATCACAATTTCTCGCTGGATTGTTTTGTGCACTTTTGGTCAGACTGAACAGACCTTAAGTGTAACCAAACTATCTGTTTTTTATTCTATTTGACTTATGATTTTATCAATCTTTTCTCCATCCTTTGCACTTAATTTTCTTAGATCTTTGGTATATAAATTATTTATTAAACACCTCTAAATTTTAAATCTTTACTTGGTCATTCTTTGAGCATTAAATCTTCTCTTTAATCGTTCTTTCGTCCTTATCTCTTTAAATCACCTCGCAAGAGAAAATATGTGTAATTCGATCAATTAAGTACATTTATGTTCTCAAAACCAATGAATAACAAGGGGAAAATATACAATATTTTGTAAGTACACCCAAGATTGGACACTTGTTTGTCAATCACGTGACTAATTGTGTCTTGTAGTCAGATGAGTTCTTGGTAAATAAATACCGACGACGCAACTAGATCAGAAGCATCGAAGCCATATTGAAGACAAATGACTGACTCTACAATCTTAACCTCATAATTAGATTATCCCAACCCAAATAGGAAAACCTACTTAGGTCATCTATTCAAAGCCAATTCTGAGTTCATAGTTTTTATTATTTAGTCTTGGATTTAGCAAGTCCTTAAGTTGGTGAATGATTAAATGGACAAAACAAAAAAATATGTCCACTTTCGGTAGGAAGAAGGTGTCATCGAATAGCACCTTCAGTGCCATCAAAGATACCTTCAGTGTTACCAAAGAGGCTCAAACAATCCAGTAAGATTACAATGTTAATTCGGTGTCACTAACTAGATATTTTGGTGACACCGACTGTCATCGACGAATAAAGATTAGTGCCACCGAAAGGGACTTTTTTCATTCAGCAACTTGTGGAATTAATTTGGTACTACCGAAAGATATTTCGGTATCACCGAAGCCAGTTCGGTGATACCAAAGTTGGCTTCGATAGCACCGTAAACCAGCCATTTTCTATTTGTTGGAACTTTTTATTTATAAAAGCGGCTTGTAGAAACTTACAAAATTAGTTGAAATAGGCATCATAGAGTCTCTAGTGTATCTCAAGCTTATCCTAGCTTATTTAGACTCTATCCATACAAGTTTCATGTTCTCTTCATTGTAATCTTTCACTCCTATGAGCATTCAAAGCTCCTATTAATGAAGAACATGAACTCGTGCCTTCTCTAGAGTACAAAGGCCAGACTAATAGAAAAACCCTTTACCTTTTAATACTCTAAAGCATTCATAAGTTGAATTCCTTAAGAAATCCACTCATTATCCTAAATAAGAGATTCAACCAACTCTCATTACCTCGATCACCTTTATAGGTACATCTTATGCAAGGTTCTTGATCGTTAAGCCAGACCAAATAGGTAAATCTAAGCTACATGATCAGGGGAGTACTGGGAAGCTGATTCAAGCACGAGAGTGCGAAATCCAAGCATCTCAAGACGATCTACAAAAGATAACTCTATCTAAAAACTAAGTGTCATAGTTAAGAGTTCAAAGTTTAGTCTCTTTCCTCATGTAGGATTAAGGCTAAGAGATTGCTATCAACAAACTCGTTTACGTTCCTTGTGTGGGACCTTGGCCAGTGGGCCTAAACATACGTGCCTTGTGTAGGACCTTGGCCGGTCGGTGTAAACATAAGTGCCTTGTGTGGGACCTTGGCCGATGGGCTTAAACAAAAGTGCCTAGTGTGGGACCTTAACTGGTGGGCCTAAACGTTGGTTCTTAGTGTATGATCTTTGCTCTTGCGGAGAGCATAAATTAGTGTCCTTAGTGTAGGACTGTAAAAGTTATTAGTGAACCTATGTTAAAACCATTAATAGTGAAATCTGGTACACTCTGGGATTGAGTGTGGATGCCGAGAGTGGAGTAGGCACGTAGCCAAACCACTATAAATGCTTGTGTTTGGAATTGTCATTTGCGCATTTGTTTAATCATGCTTATATATGTTTGAACGTTTTAACTTCTCATACATGATTGAATGAATACTATGAATTAATAGGAAACGCATTCCACACACAAGCTCATAAGCTAGTGTTGTTTATGCATATCTTTAATAGCCTTTGTGATTGAAACCTCTAACTGGCTTGGAAGCCATTAGAGTTATATTGTCTTACTTGTTTTAAATTGAATTATTATTTAAGTTAGGCAATTAGGACTTTAAATAAGCCAAATATTTGAAAAGTCCTATTCACCCCTCTCTAGGACCTTAACTTAGATTCTTTCTTTAGTATCAGCGGTATAAATCGCAATTTCATATTTCACACTCAATAGCCTGTCATCACTCTTGAATTTTTCTGATTTCTTGAGTTTTTCGACCGTCTTCGGAATGTCTTTATTGATCACTTTTTTACTTCTAAGAGTGGTGATAGACTTGGCATGTTCGACATGTCAGTTAGGGGAATTGGAATTTCTCACCTTGCAATAGACGTTGCAAGCTCATTGATGGCATGTATGGCATTTTGATTGAATTGTGTTTAGCCTTGCATAAATGCTTACAACGTCTTTTCTTTAGTTGGGGCACATAGGGTATACTAGTAGAGAACTATTGGGATTATTGTTAGCATTTGTAGCAGGTCCATTCCTCCAAATAAAATTGGGATGATTTCACCAATTGGGAGTGAACATGTTCGAGTGGCATTGAATGGGCATTAGTAAACATTCATGGCATTAGCTTGTTCTTGCAACACCTCTTGAAATGCAGGAATTGTGGGACAATCCTCAGTTAAGTGCACT
This sequence comes from Magnolia kwangsiensis, assembly GCA_037074715.1. Classification (NCBI taxonomy): domain Eukaryota; kingdom Viridiplantae; phylum Streptophyta; class Magnoliopsida; order Magnoliales; family Magnoliaceae; genus Magnolia; species Magnolia kwangsiensis. The sequence goes on from CM073589.1 coordinate 66,071,142, forward strand.
TTACTCTCGCAAATTCCACAACCTCACTAAGTTTAACCGCTTTTACTTTCCTTAACTCTATGGCATCAATTTTCCTTATAAGACCTGCAATCCTTGCATTTACATCATTTTTATCCTTCAAGACATAAATTCTCCATTTCTCCTTGGCCACCGACTTAAGATTACTAGCTTTGTTGGAGGTATCCCATGATTGGGCATTCTCAGCTAATTATTCAAAGTAATCCCAAGCCTCATTGGGATCCTTGCTCATGAACTCATCGTTGTACATCATCTTTACGAATTGGCGCATATTTGAGCTTAATCCATTATAGAAAAAGCTAATAATCCACCAGATTTCATAGCCATGATGTGGGAAAAAAGAATCTCCTTGAATCTCTTCGTCCTCCTTTTGGGAGAAGTTAATGATATTCCTTCTCAGTGTGTTGGTTTTATGAACTAGGAAAAACTTTTTAAAGAATTCCTAGGTCATCTTAGCCCATGTCCCGATGCATCCAGGCCTTAAGGAGTGGAGCCATGACTTGGCTTTCTCCTTTAAAGAGAATGGAAATAATTTAAGTCTAATGACATCCTGGGAGATATTGTTTTAATGTAAAGTTGTAACTATCTCATCAAACTTTTTCAGGTGCAAATATGGACTTTCAGAGTCAAGTTAATGGAATTTATGAAGTAGTTGGATCACACCCAGTTTGAAATCAATATTTCCTGTGTTTATTGGAAAAACTATGGAAGATGGTGTGGTTGTTATTGTAAGTTTTATGTAATCACGTAAAGCTTTGACCGGTGGGACATTGTGCACCTCATTCTTATCACGTATCATCCTAGTCAGCGGTGTGTTACACATAACGTTCTCATAAAAATGGCTCGTCTTTAGTCATGTTTTTGGATGGTTCAGGAGTACATATATGTTTTCTAACATGGTAATGGATGGACAATTCTTCCACCAATCCTCCTTCACTTAGAAGTTATAATGTGTGATCACAGACCCACTTGGGCACGAACCACACACAAAAACCTAATTCTAAACCGAACCCTACAACAAATCAATTAATTATAAAGGAACTAACTATAAAGCAATTAGAAGAGATGAGGGAAAGATGTTACTGGAAGAGAAGGGGAAATTCAGATAAATCCTACAAAATAAAACAAACAATATTAGTGATTATGAGCTAATCAAAGTAAACTAACCCTAACACAAAAATTATGTAATAAAACCCTACAAAATTTTAGAAATAAAACCCTAGAATCAAAATCCCAATTAGTAAAAATCAGAAACTATAAACAAATCCTAAAGTGTTAAAAAATGAGTAGCCCCTAGCAACAACGCTAAAAACTTATTCTCAACCACAAATGCTGGGCTACGATGTAGTAATAACGTAGTAAGACCAAGGTCAATCCACAGGAAATATTTTTGGTTAAGAACACTACAGGATTGATCTAATTCTAAAATTTTAAAATCCAGCGAAGTAATTAGGGTCTAAAACAATAATGATAATAACTAATGATCCAGGGATCCCCTTTTAATCAATCTATAATGTCTATTTCATCGATTCAACTTCGATAGCTCAATTGGAATCGATCAGGATTCCTTCTGATTAGAAGATAAAAATAGTTAAACTGTAGATAATTCACCAATAGGATACGAATTTAATTGAATGATTCTCCCATGAAGTACTCGGTCATAGATCGTATAAAATTAAAAGCATATATTGGGACCTAGATTTCACAATAGATCAAGGAATAAACAACTCACAAGCTTCAAAAGTAAAATTCAAATATATTTTATTTAAAAAAAAAAAAACATCATTCAAACCAATATATTGAATTAAATAAACTAGAACATCATAAATTAACTAGAAGTTTCACCCCTTAGCCTTAGCTAAGAGATTAGCTAAACATAGCTATCTTTCAAAAAAAAAAAAAGAGAAGAAGAAGAAGAAGAAGAAGAAGTAGAAAGGAAAAGAAGAAAAGAAGAACTATAAGAAACTCACTTGCTCTCTGTCCTCTCTCCTTTCTTTCTAATACCTTAAAATGAGCTTGGAGGTCATTAAATAAAAAAAAAAAAATTACCATCTTGGAACAATCCTAATCAAATTAGGAAATAATTTATGCACTTGCACAAAATCGCACAAAACTCTCGATAGGACCTTTGATAGGATTGAGTACCATCGAAGTTTTGTCAATAAGATCAAAGAAGGCTTCAATAGGATTAAAGATGTGCAAAAAATATGCAGTAACCATCTTTCGAAATTCATAATTTCTCAATTAAATCGAGTCCCATCATCTCCCATTGAAGGTTTTTTGCTAGAATCAAAGTCCTGCTGGTCGGATTGAAATTTGCTGAAATTCTTCATCTTTCTTTAATGCACTTTAATCTTCAATTTTTCACTTGGTATTTGATTTCTTTGGTTCTTTATTAATTGAAATCTTCCACTTTAATCCCATAATCTTCAATTCTTCAAACTTCACTCTTTTGGCTTTTTAACTTATCTCTTTTAAACTCGATTCTTCTTAGACTCTGAAATTTTTCTGCAAGTTGAAAACATACTTAATTAAGCTATTTTACCATTTATATGCAAGGAAAAAGAAGCATAATTGAGCTTAAATATGCAATATTTAGCTCTCAATAGTTTGGTAGAAAAAGGAAATGCTGATAGAGTTGTACATGAGTCGAACTAAGTCGAGCTTGGCACAGCTCGACTTGGCTCAGCCACTAGCTGACCCTAGCTCGAACTCGGCTTCGCTCGGTCCTTGAGCCTGAATGGCCAACTTGGCTTGATTTAGTCAGCAACTCGGGCGAGTTCGAGCCAAGTTCGAGCCTGTGCGGTATTTTCTCAAACACATGAAGTGCACCTTTAATCTCTCACAGTTTGTAAAACAACAGCAGTAGTTTATAAGTATTTCATCAAACACTCAGTAGGTTGCATCAAAAGCAAGATTCAAGGGTACTTTTATCATGTAATGTTTTTTTTTTTTTTTTGTAGTGATTTGCTTCATATCCATACCTTCCTCATCACCGGCCAATCCCACGGAGAATGTATCCACCCGAAATAACACTTTGTTGAGTCATTTCATCAAACACTTGGTGAAAACATCAATATCAAAATAATTGATCACTGAACTAGTTTGATCCGAGTTCGATTTAAGTTAAGGTTCAATTTGAGTCAATTCGAGCTCGGCTAAGCTTGAACTTGGCTTGATTTTTTTCGTGCTCCAAAAATCATCTCGATTTAGATCTAACTCAATTTTGAACAGAGTTGAATTGAGATTTTTCAAGTCGAGTTGAACGAGTTAACCGAGCTAACTCAGTTCGTGTACAGTTCTAAATGCTAAGAAGGAATGTGTTGATTTCAATGAGATTTAGTATCTATCATATTTGTATTAGCTTTAATTGCCTAATACAATATAAAATTAGAATACTTAAATGTTAAAACTATATTTCTACATAGGGAATTAGAAGAGTAGATTTACATGAAGCAACCAAAAGGGTTCGATGTGGAGAGAAAGAAGGGTCTTGTTTACAAGTTGAAGAGATCGTTATACGACCTGACATAGTCGCCTAGGCAGTGATATAAGAAGTTTGATTCTTTTATGTTGAGTTGAATTTTATTAGAAGTGAATTGAAATATTATATTTATTTTAAAGTACTAAGTGGTAAGAAATTTATTATTTTAGTATTATATGTTAATTACATGCTTATTGCTAGCTATAGTATATTTGAAATTAACATGTTGAAGGCTCAGTTATCTAGGACGTTTGAAATTAATGATTTGGAGAGTTATAAAGAGGATTCTTGTCATTGATATACATTGGGACAGGGAGAGAAGTAGGCTATGGTTGTCTTGGGAAGGATATCTTGAGAAGTTTTTAGTCAAATTTAAACTGAAAAGGGTAAAACCAGTTAACACTCCCTGCATTAGTCACTTTCACCTTTCTTCAGAACTATGTCCCACGTCAGATGAAAAAAAGTGGTATATGTCTCATGTGTCTTATTCAAGCACAGTTGGCAATCTTATGTATACCTTCATCTGTATAAGAATGAATATTTTACATGCAATCAGTGTTGTGAGAAAATACATGTCAAAACCTGATAAACAACATTAGGAAGTGAAATGGTTACTTCAATATATATGAGGTACGACGGATGAATGTCTTATGTTTCAGAGATTTAAAGGAGAGACTCGTTAGCTATGTCGATTCGGATTATGTTGGGAATGTGGACAATAGAAAGTCTACTTCTGATTACTCATTTATGCTAGCAGGTGGAGCTATCAGTTAAATGTCTAAGCTTTAGTATGTAGTTACACTCTCCACTATCGAAGTTGAATACATGGTAGTGACGAAGGTATTCAAGGAAGTTATTTGGTTAAAAGGGATAATGAATGAGTTGGGGCTTCAGTAGGAAGTTGTGTTTGTGTATTGTGACGGAGAGAGCATGATTAATTTTGTCAATAACTCGATATATTACTCCGAACTAAGCACATTGATCTTCGTCATCACTTTATTCGGCATATGCTAAAAGAAGGAGATGTTACTCTTGAGAAGATTCACACCAGTGAGAAAACAATGGACAAACTTACAAAGGTCATTCCTGTAGAGAAGTTCAAGTTTTCCTTGACTTTTATGAGCTTGACAAGAAAGAAATAAAAAAAGAGTATGCACGAAGAGATGATGGTGATGCTTATAATAAGATTGACAAGATAAGGAAATGATTTTGCTATGAAGGTGAAGATTGTTTAAATTGTGACACTAAAATCAGTATTAGGTCTATCAACTTTTCTGAGCCCATATGACCCATGTTTTACATGCTAACAAAGACCAAGTGTTAGTCGACTCATGGAAGGGTATTTTTTACATTCTCTCACGAAAGGGTGGCTTTTAAGGTTAGTTATATTAGGGTTAATAGGGAGTTACGATTTTTAGTTATTTTAGGTGTTTTGAAAGCCTCCAAGGGGAGAGTGTTGAGACTCAAATATTGTATATTTATCCTCTCAACTGCATTCGCTTTCCATGAATTTGAGTGTTTATTTCATATACTCATATGTTTTATGCATGAGAGGTGATTTGGAGCTCAAGGATAAAAATATAATTAAAGTAATGGAATTAAAGCTCAAAGAAAGTTATGTTGAAGAGATGAAGATTTGGATGAAGGGAATGATATTTTGGAGAGTTAAATACCTGAAGACATCAACTATCAAGGTGATGAAAGCAACTAAAATCAAGTAGTGAAGATAAGAAGAAGTTTAGAAATTTTCGATGTCATCAAGTAGACTTCAATTGGTGTTCAATGTCGTTGTGTATAAATCGAGGAATTCTGAAAATTTCAAAGTTAGTTTCTGGACTCACTACTCAATGTCATCAAATGAGCTTCGATGCCATCGACAGATTCCAAAATTTTGAAAGCCGGTTTGTAAAATTTTGATTTCGATGCCAAAGATGGAATTTCTAATCTATTTAAGGAGTTGTTTAAGACATTCATAAGTATCTTCTAAGGCTTAAGAGAGAGACCAAGAGGTGACAGAGATTTTACAGAGCTGGTCTTCTTCTTCTTTCTATTCTAGTTTATCCTTTTAGTTTTTCTTTTGTTTTAATATGGGATGTTATCTATGCTAGGTTAAGGGATGAAGCTTGTAGTTAATTACATTATTTAGTTTATTTTTATTTAAAAAACAAGGGATTTGAATGATGATAGTAGATTGAGTTGATTTGGATTTTATTTTAAAGTGTCTTTGAGTTGTTGATTTCTAGATTTATTGTGAACTGCAGTAAATAATGCTTTGATTTAACAATTTCTTAGTCTAAATTAAAGAATGAATTAATCTATATAATTGATTGATCCATTGTCGTCCAAGGGTATTTTAAACACTATTGATTCCATGCAATTGATGTCCGAGTGTTTCATGAGAGAATCGTTCAATGAAATTCATATTCTTATTGGTGTTGATGATTAGTTTAATAGAATTATTTTTCGATTGGATAGGATAAGACTTCGATTTCAATTGAGTTATAAAAGTTAAATTAATAAATAAGATATTGTGATTTCTATAAGTGGATTCATGGATCCTAGTATTTTATTTATTTATTTTAGAACCATTTTAACCTCACTAGATTAAAAAACTAGACAAAATGTTGCCTTTAGATTAGTTTTAGGTTGTGTTCCCCATTCCCCGTGAATTCAATCTTGGTATCACCGAGTTAAAACAACATCGTCGCCCTGCACTTGGGGTTATCATTCTTTTGGATAGATCAAAGAGAACTAGGTTTTTTGTTGTAAGTTCTCTTAATCCTTATAATCTTCTATAAATAGTAGATTGATCATCGCTTTATGCCATGGTTTTTTGCCACAAGGGTTTTTCCCATAAGAATTATGTGTTTTCTATGTGGTTGCTTAGATTTTGGTTGTCTCTTGTTTGTTTCAATCCAAATTAATGTGCTTCCGTAGGGTCGGATCTCGAACAACCTCCACATCAGCAAACAAGAAAAGTGGCTACGAAGATCTCTCCCTGTAACTATCCCAAAAATTCTATAAATAGAAGGAAGATCGAAGAGATTTGGACCCTCTCCAAACCAACATATATCAACTCAAATTAATTGCGTAACACTACATATCTTTTATCTTATCTTAGCATAGGATGACCCGTCTATACTACTACGCTGGACTAGCTTTAGCATAGGAGTAGTGTAATTTCATCCATCTACACTATTACATTAGACCGATATAGATTAGTAGTGTAATTTGCTTCCATCTACACCAAGCACTGGGTTGCAAGAAATACTTTGAAAGAATTGTTCTTTCTTCTTTTCAGTAATGTAATTCTCTTTGTCTATGCCTAAGCCATTGAACAAAGGAAGATTTAAATGTAGGGCCTCACCATCTACGCCACAAACGTTGGATTATCGAGGATTATCTTTATAAAAAATTTTCTTTTATTTCAATTAAGATAATTGAGTTCCTTCTACTGAAACATTGTATGAAATGGATTATCTCTACTATCACGGTGATAAAAAGTTCTTTTAGCCGAGATGTAAAAAGAACTCATTAAAAGGACAAACTCTCCCCTTTATAAATTACTTTATTGCGCATACAGGTGGCTAAATAGTTAACCGAACTACTTCAATTCTTAGTCATAGATGATTTCTCATAATATCTCTATCTATCTCGGCACTTGGGGTCAAAGGTGTTCAATTTGAATCGAGCCGTAAAAGGTTTTAGCACACTTGGCATAATACACATGTATGCACAATCAAATTTTGAGCCAAACAATATATCCTGCTCTCGAGTATCAGGTCTTGGGCCATCATATTTGAGTATAAGATTTTGCAGCATGACAACAAATTGGCCACTTTCTAACTTTTATGAGGCCTTAAAGTGCAACTTGAATGACGTTCCTTATCATGCTTGGGTCATAAAGGACATCATGGACGTTAAGGGGTTGACCTAACAAAAGCTCATGATTGGGCTTCCCACTAGACAGTTTGGACTACTAAGCATGATTGAAACATTGTTATTGGCTAGGTGTCAATTTTCAGCCTAATTCAATCTCAATGAACGAGATCCATCCTAAACAGGCCCAACAGATCCAGATCCAATCTTAGGTGGCTCAGATGACATCTCAAGTCGAATGGACCTATAACAAATAGGAAGTAGTTTAAGCAACATTGAAGCTTGGTCAACAATCAAACCATATAATGTTCACAGATTAGGCATCCACCCCATCTAGTGTCTGGCATCAGACCATCATTCTATCAATCACAGAGCTTGGTTTGTTTGTTTGTTTTTTTTTTCGCGGTTAGCTTGTTAGTACACACCCATGTCAGTACACACACTCCATGCTAGCCACCCCCACTAGGGATCGATACCAAGACCTCAAGTGTTGAAATGAGGTATCTCCACTCAGTCTACCAGTTGAGCTATAGATCTGGGTGTGAGCTTGGTTTAGCTTATGGTTGTACAATGAATAGGAAATCTTATATCAACAATCTAGAAAAGTGTATGTGTAGGCACACTCACACGATAAGGACCATACACGGCACATGTGATTGGACATGTGGCACCACCATCCACTGAGAGTGGGTGGACCCCGCACATCTTACAACACTACAAGAAAAGGGGCCTAAGCCGACTGATCGCCCAACCCTTTACCCGCGACCAGTTTTACCGGCTGCTGGCAAGGGGTACACCCTATATATATATATATATATAACAAAACCCTAATCGCTATTGCGCCGACCCTCTCGCTCTCCATCACGTGCTCTCCTTCTCTCTCTCTCTCTCTCTCTCTCTCTCTCTCTCTCTCTCTCGTGCTCTCCCTCCCTCTCTCTGCCTCTCCCTCTCCCTCTCGCGTGCTCTCCTTCTCCCTCTCTCCCTCTCGCATGCTCTCCCTCTCCCTCTCCCTCTCTCTCTCTGCCTCTCCCCCTGCCTCTCCCTCTCCCCTTCACACGCTCTCCCTCTCCCTCTGCCTCTCCCTCTCGTTCTCTGCTCACTCTCCTCTCACTCTCACTCTCCCTATCTATCTCTATCTCAAAACCCTATTCCTCTCTCTCTCTCTATCTATCTCTTCGGCCCAATGCTGCAGTTTGGTCTCGTGGATCTCGGATTCTCATCCATCTCAGGTATGCTTTGTCGAATACAAATCCCTAATTATGGATTTACATTGTCGAATCCATTTTTAGGGATTTGCATTGTCGATTTCCCGTCTTTTTTTTTCCAGCTCATTTATTTCACACATCAGTTACTGATTTCTTATCTTGCGATTTCCGTTGTTTTAGAGATGGATACTGCAAATAAGTTTTGAACTCGAGAATGTCTGTGCTAAAGCCTTGGAAGTACTGTATGCGTTTTGTTCTTAATATGGTGAATTTGGTCGTGCTTGGAGATTTTTGGGCTTTTTATGCATGGATATAGGCGATCTTCAATCTTTAGATGGGATTTTTACTTGTCAATTTTTTCCAATTTTGGAATAATCTGATATGCTTTTTGTTTGTTATCCAATCTCCTGGTTTGAGACACCTGTGGATTTTCTTCTAGTTTCATAGCCAAAATCTCAATCTCTCTCTCTCTCTCTCTCTCTCTCTCTCTCTCTCTCTCTCTCTCTCTCTCTCTCTCTCTCTCTCTCTTGTTTGCATTATACAGATGATTTGCCTTGCTTTCTCAAGACCATAAAAAATAGATGGTAGATGTTTCAATCCAAATTACAGGCTGGAGATATTTATTTAGCTATCTAATGCAAGTGCTCAGGTCCTATCCTCTGTTTGAACAGTTATGTTAGAGGACTTGGTGTTGCTTTTCCAATCGATGCTCATGCTTGGAATTAGTATTAGACTTGCTTTCAATGTGGTTTTGCTTTCAACTGATAAAAGATCAAGACTTCCATGTACAGCTTGTGGAATTAGTATTGGACTTTATGTAGGTCTTTATGCTTATAATCATTCCATTGAATGGCCCATTCATGAATTTGTGCCTGTATCTTCTATTTTAAGTGCCTGATGTAGCATAACTATTAACATGACCATGATAAGGTTGATAATTGATTTTTGGTAATTATAATGATGGTAATCAATAGATAAATGGTACATATTACTGGGCTATGGGCTCCACTTGTCATTGTTGAATACCTGTTTCCTGGAAATTCTATTGTGTAAGATGATCTGATTTGGAACAGAGGAACATCATTTCATTAGTACAGTGTTGGGGTGGAAAATGGTGAGGCCATTTCTATGGAGGACACAACACTAAATGCTTCCTTGTGCTTATATTTCCTTTAGAAACAATGGATCTCAATTCTACAAAATTTATTCTATGGTACTACTGCACTTTACCACTTTTTGCTGGAAGGAATCACCTTTATCCTCAAAATGTTGAGTGGTCATTGGAACATCAGTCTGTTTCCACAATATCTTTTCCCATAACTGTACATGTTTTTATCTCTTGCATTATTAGCTTCTTTCTAAGAAATCTGTTGTAGCAGTCATGTGTTTTGGTATAATCAAGCACTCGTTTATGGTCATTCACACTTTATTACATCTGGATTCATGGGGCTTGGCCTTGATACATATTTTTTGGTTTATTAATCTTAGTGAGTGCAATGGAAAATGCTTTGTTTTTCATTTGTCTTTACCTTCTACTTGGGTGCAGGGCGTTGTTAATAGCTTTGGTGATTCACCATTCTTAAGTTATGGGGAAAAAGTAGTTGGAAATAATTGGCATTATGCAAAATTTGCCAATTACTTCATTGGTATGGATTTTGTTGAAGCACCATACTTGAACTAGGACAATTTGGAGGAAGATCTAGAATTTCTTGAACCAGCTTCTCAGAAGAGGAGATTTACACTGTGGTTTTTGATCTTGGAAGAGATGTGCTTTGAGTTCAGATGGTTTTTGTTTAGCGGTTTTCCACATTTTCTAGGGACAAGTTGAAAATTATCTGATAGAATTTGTAACAGAATTTTAATGAGAACTGCAGACTTGTTAAAGGAAATGAGTATGTCATATGTTGCTCCCTTCCCTAAAAAGGAAGGAGTTGTTCGGATTAGAGATTTTGCTGGTAGCTCCTTAGGGAACCAGTGGAAGATGGGAATTGGGGGCATAATTTGTGATTATTAGGGAGAGGTCTGCTGCACTTTCACCAGCACTATTGGGATAATGAGGCTGCGATTCAGGCCCTCTGGTCTTTGGTAAGGGCTAGGTTGGTCTAGTTGCATGCTCCTACTATAATTGAAGGTGATCCAGCAAATGTTGTACAGTGACTACCTCATCCATTGAGTACTCTTGGAGGCTATCTCGATGGATGGAAGATATTAGGGAAATGAAAGGGGAACCATCTCAGTTTCTTTTTGTCACACCCATAGAGAAGTGAATGTAGCTGTCAATGACTGTGCTAGGAAAAGGACCAAACTTATGAATCTTGTAATTAGGGATTCTCTCCCCCTCTTGCAACACTTTTCTTTTTCAAAAAAATATTTATATAGCCTTAAAAAATAAACCTTGAAGAATTTGGAGAATGTTGATTTACTAATTTCAAAAGATTTAACATATGTTTTTTAGTAGGAATGCAAAAAATGTTGGCCCCTCTTTCGTCCTATGAAATCTTTTGGTGGAGGATTAATAATTTGTTGTTAGCATATTGGTCGTATATCTGCTACTGGTGATCTTCACCCTTAAATTACTGTTATAGCCTTTCCAAAGTCTACTAATGTTTACATGGGGCTTCCTCGAGCTTGGTCATTAATAACTACTAAATACCAATAAAGGGTACTTTCAACTCCTGAAAAAAGAAATAATCCAATTGTGACATAATCTAACCTGATGTTATAGAACAATTGAAAAATTATGAAATTTCAATATGCAATCATTTCCAGAGCACTAAATTTTGCCCCTGCATCCTTTGATAATTGGGAAGAAAGAACCTTCCATGTTCCATATTTTGACTTCAAAAAAATCACATTATTGTTCTAGGAATCTCTCTTTATCGATTGAGATGTTCACTTTTTAAGAACTGAACAAAACCATAGTTCTACAACTCAGTGGCTCAACTTGAAACTTGACAAGATTTTGAGCTGAGTCACTTGGAACTCACTAATGAGCTTGACGTGGTTGGGACTCGACAAGACTCGTCAAATCGGCTCCAAAACCTGGTCTACTTGGACGAGTAATTCACCTGGTCAACCCGGTCAACTGTTTTTTGTTACAAAATTCAAAATGTGGACGACTAGAATTGAACAACCAACCTTGTCAGCCAAAGCAGATCCCCATTACCAGTGCGCCATACAGTGCAGTGCTGCTTTCTCTTGGCCATTCTATTCACTTCCAACAGTTTTAAAGTTCTTCGCCCACTGTTAAATACTTAGAATTTCATTATTAAAATATCGAGTAAAGTACATTCTCATAGCTCTTCAGAAAAAAAGTTAAAAAGAAAAAAGAAAAAAAAAAGTAAAGTAAATTCTCAGTTGAGGCTTTGAGTTGACCCAACCCGGCTAGACGTCCAGTTGAGTTGATTTTTCAAGCTTTTGAACTGTGACCAAGGACAGACTGATCATCACTACATAACTGCTACTAGTAAAAAAAAAAGGGGAAAGTGTTTATAAATTTCTATGCATAAAAAAATATATTTTTTTGTTATCATATAAAAAATAAAATAAAAAATCAGTGAATGGCATATAAATGCTTGTTAAAGGCTTAAAGCCTTAACCAGCAAAAGCAGTCAACACAAGTTGACAGTAGCTGATAAAATTAAGGCAATATACCTTGATGTAAAAAGTTGTTCGAGTTTTCGTTGCTAAAAACACTCTTCACTGGAAGTTTATATTCATTTGCCCTACTCAACTATTTAGTAGTCATAAATAACATGCACGGTTTAATTCATAGAAGTTAAATTGTTATGATCAATTGTGATTTCATGTTTTTGAGAATCCTCCCCAGTTTAGACTCTGCACCAGTCATCTTTCAGTGTTAATCACAATCAGTTTCAGAGCATTATTGGTAGCTGATTTTCATTTTACTGCTACTCAACGGTTAATTGATTAGCTTCATGGCTGTTTGAATTATTAACATCATGTCATCTGAACATTCTGGATTTATAGCTTTAACTTTTAACATCACTAGGTTGGTACAACTTGTCTATGGTTGTTGAAGGTATTTTAGTTATTGGGGTACCAGTTCTGGAAGTTTGAGCATTCATAAGAACGTGATTTGTGATGTGCATTTGTTTGTTCATGTTTAGGAATGGCTTTTTATTGCAGAACAAAAATACTATTCAAAGCTAGATAGCAACATGAATTTTTTGGGGTTGTGATTCTATATGATGACTTCATGCTATCAATCTTTCTTTTGCCATTGCCAACTTCACAATTGTTGAGTTTTCATCATTTTATATCGAGACTAATACTCTAGTCATTCATATTTGAATTAGTAATGTTCCATCAGTTTCTGTTCTTCATTGAAATGCCAATGTCTGTTGTAGAAGAAACAAGAAGTTGTCATCGAAAAGGTTGTTCGAAATAAACGCAAATGTGTCACAATTGTGAAAGGCCTTGAACTCTTTGGTGAGCAATGTCCATTGTCCACTGTAATTCTTTTTTCATTTTTAGTTCAAAAGTTTGATGGAGTCCCTTTGTTTGCTAGAAGTTTCTAATTTTGTTTTATAACTCCACACGATGCGTGGCTTATTATTTCAAGTGTTAAACTGAGCCAGGCTTCAAAGAAGCTTGGAAAAAAATTCACAACAGGAGCATCTGTTGTCAAGGTAAACTGAGAGTTTGTTGTGATATTATGAGATGATTTAGCTGTAAATTTACACCGCTTGCAATATATAATGTTTCCTGAATAATTGGTTGTAGTGACCGACCGAAAAGGAGCAAATCGATGTACAAGGAGACATATTCTATGATATCGTGGAGTTCATTACTCAGACATGGCCTGATGTAATTCCTTCTCACCATCTCTTTTGATTCAGTGGATTAGTAGAATTCATCTATTATACATTACAAGCTAGAAAATGCTTGTTTATTTTGAAACTTCAGCTAAGATACATTATATGAACTACTCCATCTAAAAGAAAAAGAAAAAAGAAGAAGCTAATTCTACTGTTAGATCCACAAATGAATTGAATTGAGAACATTCAGTTTAATTAAGAGGAACTTACTAAAGTTATGATTTTGTTTCCAGTATTCATAATGAGGAGCAAGTTGAAGCAGTGTTTAGTTCCTAACCATTTGGACTCTTTGAGCCAGATAAAAAAAACCTCTTAGTTGGAAACTAGCTCAAGTTGAATGTTGCAGAAGGACTTGAGTCGATCTGATCTTCTTGTTCTCTTGTAGATTCTTCCTTTCAAATCCAATTTGAAAAATGGTCCAGCTTGAAAAAGGCAATTACATTTTGGAGCCTGGATCCTAAATATGAATGCTGAGCTAGAAAATTATAATTTAATCGCTGCCACTTGATTAGACTGATGATCAATTCAATTCAATGGTGTCCAAATGCACCCTAAGTGGACTAATTTTTTTTTTAATGAAAATTCTAGACATACCTGCCATGCATATCTATTTTAAAGTAACCAATGCCACATATGTTTTTACAGGTTAGAGATTTTTATGCTGGTCAACATTCAAGAGTAAGATGGCTTGTTCGACTATCACGGGAGAAGACAATTAGATTTAGTCAGCAGGTTCCTCTCCGTTTGTTTGTTTTTGTTTTGTAGTCTTATTTTATGCTTATACGTATGAAGACACTTAATTTAATGGATTTGATATTGAATTTGGTATGCTTATAGGAGTTGAGGCTAGGGGCTTTATATTTCGTGTTAGTGATTGGTGCAAAGTTTGTTCCCTTAAAAAAATCAAGAAAATTTTCAAGTATTATTCATCAATATCTTCCATAAATAATTGATCTTGCTTAATTTATATATTTGTCGCTTCATTTATATGCTTTCCTAGAAGCCCAACTTGTAACTGCTCAGAACCCACTCTGTCGTAGTGTATGACGGTTCCCAGCAGGTTAAGTTGCAAGTTACTATATAGAGTACAACTTATTTTATATATATATATATATATATATGTATATATATATATATATATATATATATATATATATATATATATATATATATATTTCAATTGGGTGTTTATTCAGAGTTGTTATATATGAGAATGAAGTTGTTAATCTTGATAATCATATGATGTATGCTTTGTATGTTTATTAAAAGTTGTTATATATGAGAATAAAGTTACTAATCTTGATAACCATATGATATATGCTTTGTATGTTTATTCAAAGTTGTTATATATGAGAATGAAGTTACTAATCTTGATATTTCATGTTAGTGATAGGTGCAAAGTTTGTTCCCTTAAAAAAATCAAGAAAATTACTAGGTTTTATTCATCAATATCTTTCATAAATAATTGATCTTGCTTAATTCATATATTTGTCGCTTCATTTATATGTTTTCCTAGAGGCCCAACTTGTAACTCCTCAGAACTAGCTCTGCCGTAAGATATTACGGTGTATGACGGTTCCCAGCAGGTTAAGTTGCAAGTTATTATATAAAGTACAACTTATTATTATTATTATTATTATTATTATTATTATATATATATATATATATATATATATATATATATATATATATATATATATATATATATATTTCAATTGGGTGTTTATTCAGAGTTGTTATATATGAGAATGAATTTGCTAATCTTGATAACCATATAATGTATGTTTTGTATGTTTATTCAAAGTTGTTATATATGAGAATGAAGTTGCTAATCTTGATAACCATATGATATATGCTTTGTATGTTTATAATTGTGACTTGTGATTGTGATTTGTAAGTTAGATAATTAGTTACTCGTTTGAGAATTTTTATGTGGCCATACATAGATATGGTGTGTTTTTGGTGGCATAGAAATCGCTCAAATTGTCCCATTTTGGACAGTTCAAGGTTAGATGGATAGTATGCTTTCATATAATCTATTTAAATGTTCATGCTTGATCCACGGTCCGTCTCCTCGTTTCTCTTTGGATATGTTTCTTCCGTTCTATATCTAATGCCAAATATCTTTACATTACTTTAGATATTTGGCATCAAAATGTAACGTAAGATCAACTTATCTGGAGAGGCATGGCGAGATGCTGCCGAATTTTCGGCATGGACGTTGAAATAGGAATATGAAAGTATTACAATCTATCCAACCTTTGATGAGTAACTAATTTAGGATTTAATTGAGCAGTGGTCCCTAGAAGCTTGTTAGAGATACCATTAGGGATTTTATTGGATGTTTGAATCTTTGACAATAGTGAATCATCAAGTGAGTCATTCTAGTTAATCTTTCGTAGGAAGCTTTGTCGAGCCCACATTGTATTTCTACCAACTTGTCTTTCGAAGTGGCTGAGGAACATAGTGATGGATAAGAGTTGGATTCGTATGTCAAGGTACCTCAATAAATTTTAGTTGTTATGGCCCATTAGTTAAGATGCATTTTTTTGACATGTCCTCCAATTTCATTGGATGGTTTAGGGTGAGCAACGAATACTTAAGCGGAGCTGTGAAATTTTTAAATTTTGCATTTACAAATGCAAGTAATAGAAGGAGGATCCTATGTCCATGTAAGAAATGCAACAACAACTACTAGGTGTCTCAACAAGAAGCATACGATCATATTGTGTATGATGGTACAATACCGATGGATGTACCCCATTGAGAGGTGCGTGCTAATATTTATAAATTAAAATTTATTTTTCATGTTATTCCAGTCATGCTAATCGACCATGTATTTCTAAACTATTTAATATTGGTGATCATAGGTACCTACATACACTGAAGTCCTATGTACGTAATAGAAGTCGGCCCGAGGGTTAAATTGCAGAAGGGTACTTGGCAGAAGAATGCTTAACTTTCTACTCGAGGTACTTGTATAATGTACAGACAAGGTTCAACCGACCAATACGGAATGATGATTATGGTAACACCGTTACAGAACAATCATCTATTTTTTCACGAATAGGTCGTGCATTAGGGAAGGCTAAAGATTGTGTACTGGTTAAAGTTGCATTTACACAAGCACATCGATATGTTCTGTTTAACAGCAGCGCACTCATCCCATTTCTTGAGTAAGACAACTATGACACTTAATTTATACATGTGGAAAATAACTTCCCACTGTTTCTTACTGGAACTAATTTATATACAGAGAACACATGAACGTTGTTAAGTAGAAGAATCTTCACGCACGACTAAGGGATATAGAACGCATTTACAATGAATCATTTCATGAATGGTTTAGCGATCATGTTAGTAGTCGATGTAATAAGTTGATTGACATATGCATGTTCATTTATTTTCATTGTCTAGACACGTGCTTCTGTTTTAACATTTTTTTTTATATTCGAATAGGTTGAACAGTTGCGCTATGTAAAGAATGAGCAGGTCTCAGAAAACCTTAGATGGCTAGCTCGAGGTCCTAATATGGCAAGAAGATATGAAGGTTTTATAGTAAATAGCTTTATGTTTCATACTAAAGATCAAGAGAAGAAAAGAAAAACTCAACATAGTGGAGTTGTGGTCATTGCAAAGACATCAAGCTTTGCGAGTGTTAATGATAAAAATCCTATTGCAAGAGATGTAACTTACTATGCTATCTTGACAGACATCATTGAACTGGAATATTGTGGTGATCGAAAGGTTGTATTATTTAAGTTTGATTGGGTTGATGTTCTATCTCAGGGCAGGGGTGTGAAGAAGGATAAGTTTAGGTTCACGCTCGTGAATTTAAAATGGCTATGTCATACTGGTCAACAGTTGTTTGATGAACCATTTGTGTTCGCAACTCAAGTTGAGCAGGTGTTATATGTGCAAGACTCCGTCGAGAAAGATTGGCATGTTGTAGTGAGGACAAAACCTAGAGATTTGTTTGAGATACGTGGGGAAGAGTCTGCAGATGATGTTGACACCAACTTAGAGAGTTCGTCATTCAATGATCAAAGTTTGGAGGAATCGAGTGATGACATTATTAGTTAGGAAAGGATAGATATCGATGGTACAACAATTGTCACACCTTTACTACCTACCCAAAAGATGGTAGAGGACCAAACAGATGATACCGATTTTTTTGATCCCGATGGAGATGACATTATGTACAATAATTGATTTCTTATGTACTATATTACCCTAATATATGAAAAAGAAATTCAAATATTTTTTTATTAACTAAAGATGAAGAGTATTTTATTGTCATATTGTTATATTGTTAGACATATACAGGTGTTAGACATGAGGCACATTAAACGCAAGGCTAGGCGATCAATAGGTCCTATGACTGATGCGGGACCTAGCCAACCTCAAGTGACTCAGGCTACAACGGGTCCCTCTAGTGGTATGTTATGGATCAATTATTTCATGTGTTTTTATGCTAAGGAACTATACGAGTATCCATATTAATGTTGTTGTTTTTACAGATTCACAGGGTGCGATAAAAAAGAGAGGCCACACGCAATGCCTCGAAGTTTGAAAAATGCGTGAAGGACAACGCATTCTTATTCCCATCAACAGTAAAGGATAACCCGTTGGTGACAATGTTAACTAGTTGACAAACTTCCTCGGGACTATAGCGCGCAATGGGGAATATGCATCTCTTACATTTACGGATTGGAGGGCAGTGCCAAATGAGAAGAAGGATGATATGATGGGAGTTGTTATGGTAATGGTGACAATGCTTTCTTTTTTTCATTTTTCATTTTTTTTTCCATTATGTGATTGTCTAGTTTTAACATGTGATGTAGTCCAAGTTTGAGTTTGACACGGATGCAAAGAAGTTGGTGTTACAATCAATTGGTAGAAAATGGAAGGATTGAAAAGAACTAAAAAACTCCACTATTCTCCTCATGAGACTGACGAGGAGCGGCTCGCAGACCTTGATGAGTGGGTCAAAGAGGATCAGTGGAAGGTACTCATTCAGTTCTGGAACTCTGAAGAAGGAAAGGTATGTGATGAGTAACTATTGATTGTTTTATGTTTTAGAATTGCACAATAATCTTTCGTTGATATCTTATAATTTACTCTGTCGGTGTGTTCACATATAGGCTCGTACTAAGACGAATTTAGAAAATCAAAAAATACAATTTATTGGCCACGCTGCAGGCTCAAAGAGCTTTGCACGGATACGTGAGGAAGAGGTAAATTTTTTTAATCACTCAATCAACCATGTTGGTCTATTTCTTATATATAACTTGTTTACATAATGATAGAGGAAGAAAACGGCTAGTGGCGAGCATCCAAGCCGAGCAGATGTGTTTGTATTGACCCATACGTGCAAGAGTGGTAGGCCTGTGGATGAGGCTTTATTAAGAGTAATGGTATGTATATGCATCTAATTGTTATGTTTTATATTTTTTTTAAAAAAAAATAATTCTCTCATTTATCGTTGTACAATCTAAACCGATATTTTTTCTATTATAGGAACAACTTAAGGAACGAATTTCTCAGCAGCCCGAGACCTCACAGAATAGCACAGGAAGGAAAGACTTGTTCTCTCAAGTAATGGGAGAAGATCGACATGGCCGAGTCCGCACTTATTGGTTAGGCCCCACTCCGACTGATTTGTGAGGAACAACACCTAGCCAACGAAGAATTGCCTTCACTGCTCAGAGTAGAAATAAAGAATATGAAGGACTGCAGAATTAAGTATCATCCCTAAAATCGAAAGTATCATCCATAAAATCAGAAATATTATCCCTAAAATCGAAATTTTCATCTTTTAAAGAATCAGTGGCACAACTGATATCCTCTAGGACAAATCTGAAATCCACAGTATCAGATAATTCAGCTAATCTCAACCCAAACTAACCCGCCTCATCATCAAGCCAGGTAATTATATGATATATATTCATATATTTATATGTGTATTTTCCTATATTATATAGAGTTTAGTCGGTATATGATGATTGACATTGATTTATCATTTGTAGGGACACTTAGAGAAAAAGGGAAAGACTACGACTTGCAGTAGTACTGGAGTAAATTTTCACACCAATTGAATAGTTCTTTTATTATGTTTTGAGATTATTGTGTTCTTAATTAGATGTGGTATACAAATGATGCAATTTATTGTGTTAAATAGTAAATTTTATTTGTAGGACATGATCGAAGTTCTTCTTACTAGTATTCGTGGGGTTACTGTTGCTAGAGGAATTGTCTTGAATAAGGATCCGTTCACAAAAGTAGGCGGGTTCACACTTGGAAATGGTTTTTGGGAAGTATATATTCAGGTGGCAATTGTACATGAAGAGACTTTGATGAGACTCTATGGACAATACAGAACAATTGGGGATGCGGCTGGAACAAGTATTTGTTAGCCTGATTATTGTTGTTTGGTAATATTTTATTATTATTATTATTGCATATGCAATAGAACTTCTTGTACGTAGACAAATCTCTAGATTAGAATATTCTAGAAGTCCTAGGCATTATGAATTCATAATGGAAATGAGAAATCATCCATTGTGAAATTCAACTATATTAGGCCTTCATAATATGTTTTTGAGTTCTTTGGAGGACTTCATATTCCTTGCATAATCAATACTTCTGAATATACTGCTGCTAAGAATATCCGTACTTCTAAGATGAACAAATACTCCAAATTTGTAGGTGGAGATCAATATCCCTGAGCTGAACCCAGAAACGGTAAAGAGTCATTTGTTGTAACTAATAGTAATGTAATAGGAGTTAATCATATTTTATAGTGCACAGGATGTTTATCGAATAGGTACTCTAATGGAACTTGTTCGAGAGCTTGCTCTTTCATTTGCAGATGATGGAAAACATGTCAAGGTACGTCGTTATCAGATGGGCAAGTTACATGCCTCAAATGAAGTATTTGTTTTATTATCTAATGGAAAAACAGTTGATGTTGATTAGAGAAATTGGTGCCTTTTCTCATTATAAGGTTTGCCTCCAAGGGTCAATGGGAGAAGGCGCGCTTGCTGGGATGCCATTACAACTAGCTGGAACTAGAAAGATTTTGGAATTCATGGATTGGGGAGATTATGATGCTATGGGAACCTTTATCAACATTGGTTCTATAGGTTTGGACTGAATTACCAAGCCCTGCCATCATCATATTCTCAACAGCCTCTCTATTACTCCTAAAATGATTAGTTTTTATTCTTAAGAACTTTCCCCCCCAAAAAAAAATAAAATGAATTTCCTAAGCACTTCCAGTAGTTCAGATTTTCGTTTCAAAACAAAAATCCAACTAAATGCAGCGCAATCATACACAAATGGAAAAACAACATCTCAAAAACTCAAACCAGAAATTTGATGAAGAAAACAACCACAAGAATGTATCGAGTCCAAAGGTTGATAACACATAAAGCCCTCGATGTATGGTCCATCAAGAAGAATAGGAGATTTACTGTTTTTGAACTAGCACCTAGTCCCTGCACTGTATATGGATTCATGTATGGGACTATAAAGGAAAAAAACTAAAAGGTCCACTATTGAAATTACATAGCATATTGTGCTTGATTCTTCTTACATATCAAGAAGAAGAAATGTGGATCAGAACCTGTACAGGTACCACATTAAAAATCCATTGAGGGTAAAGTTCCATTTGATATGGAAGAAATATATACAAAATTGCCAACAAGAATATGACAAACTACACCTAAAATAGTATAATGATGAAAAGACTGAATTACCTCTATGAGCTACAGCTAGTTGCTATGATATAGTTCTGAAGTTGAATGACTTAAATATGAGATATTTACACATGCACTGAAAAACCAAACTCTTTGTTACGGTACATGTTCTATTCACGTTTAGCCTCCAATATTCTTTTGTTTGAATAGTTTAATGGAATTTTTTGCATACCGTTCAAAAAAGAAAAAGAAAGAAAGAAAGAAAAGACAGAGAGAGAGAGAGAGAGAGAGAGAGAGAGAGAGAGAGAGAGAGAGAGAGAGAGAGAGAGAGAGAGAGAGAGAGAGAGAGAGAGAGAGAGAGAGAGAACATGTTTGTGCATGAATGTTTATGACTTAGGGTGTTTGGGTTATCCTTCAAATTTTGATAACTGTATACAGGAAATGATAGTAGAAAGTCAGGAGCTATGTATATGACGTATCTGATTCTACAGAACAGCCCATTTTGTTTATGTTTATGTTATATGATGATGACCGCAATAATGGCATGATCAAGAGTACGACAGCCCATCTTATTTATGGTTCTACATCGTAAACTGCTCCTCAATTACCGATAATAGGGAATTTCTTATAATTGAGTACCAATATGTACAAATGTGTTTGATTTGTTTGCAGGTTAGAGAGCGGCTCGTGAAAGAAAAAGCTGAGGTTCAATTGACTTTGTATTTCATCTCTATGTTTTGTCTTATTATTAAGACTGCTCTTTCTAACCAAAAGATCTCACTTTATGCAAAATGATTATTCTTACTAGAAAATATTTAAAGCTGCAGTTTTGAAATCACATACTTGCATACAAATTCTTTTTTTTGTACCGAGGGCCCAATATTTCTGTCTTGGTATTTTTTGGCATAAAATTCTTTTAATCGAATCTTTGAGCTAATTGAATCTCTTATTTTTTCAGGATTTTAATGAGTATCAAATGTCCAAGCTGAAAAGCAGTGAGGCATTCATGACAGAAAGGGAGAGAGAGATCACTCATGTAAAATAAAAATAAAAATTCAGCCGTTGATTCTTTTCTTAATCTGATAAAGACCTTGTCCTTGTCTAACCTGTAGTGTCCTTAGGTTGTCGAATCAGTAAATAAGCTTGCCCAAATCATGAAGGAACTCCCAGTCCTAGTCATAGACCAGGTTAGAAGGTATACCACCTACACCCTCTTCTCAAGCTTTACAACCATCATTAGTTTGGGGTGGCTTATTGGGTCCCATTCCATGAGCAGGGGATCATCGTCAATCGGATTGACTACAACATTCAGAATGTGGCAGCTTCAATGGAGGAAGGATTTTATTTATTTATTTATTTATTTGAAACTATTCAATTTATTATTGTAAATATTAATTGCGACAGCTCGATGCATGTGAAAGGGCCACATAGGCATGTATTTTTTTTTATAGGAAAACAATCACTAGGCACAATGACTTCCTAAGAGAAATGGGAAATCAAGTGGGCCTTGACCAAAAGGGTCAATATGATAAGGTCCATCATTTTATAAGTTACATTGTGATGGAATTCTCTCTTCCCAATATATGGCAAAATCAAGACCGTAAATGGCCGATTTTGGAGCCGATTTACCTAAAATCAGACTTGCCCATTTAGTAAAATGAGTTGGATTCAAAATGCACAGGTAAAGGTCTAGTCAAGTCAACCCCATTGGGTAAGGGCAGGGTCTCACCTAATCTGCTCCTGTGTGGGTGTGTTAAAACAAAAATATGGATGTTGAAAACTCTGAGAAGGCCACAAAAGTTTTGGAGAAGCTGATTTTTGTGTTTTCCCTTCATTTGTGTGACATTATAAATAGATTGGATGACAAATAAAGATAACTAAGGCCCTAAGAGGGTTTCAACTGTGGAAATCATTGTTCCCACTATTTCCTATGGTGTGGTCCAATTGAGCTTTAGGTTTGTGTCATTTTTACCTCATATTCTAAAATGAGCTGACAAAGTGGATGGACATTGCGGATGAAATGGTGTTTCGAATAAAACCCGAGTAGATATTCAAACATATTTATAAAATCTAGTCGAGGAAGATCCACCCATACCTATTTATAAATAGGTAACGAGTTTGGTTAAGGGATATTTGGACCCTGAATTAGGCCCACTTATATACTGGTCTGGTTGGGTCTAATGGGTCTAGGTCACATTGGTTTTATATCAAAATTAATTAATCCCAATTAATAGTAAAAATGTCAATAAATAATAAAAAATAAATTTAGCAACTTCTCGTAATAACCAAAATGCAAACAATATGGTGGATTTTTCATTTTTCCATGTTACTTGTCAAGATATGGAAGTATTTTTACCGGGTTTAAAATTGAGTTTGGACAGGTCTAGGTCTAAATGGGTCCCCTACAATATAGACAAGACTTGCCCATATACTAAATGGATCAGGGTTGAGTCGGGTCAAGTCCGGTCTAATATAAAGGAAATCAGATTCAAACCCGTTTAGCAATTGAGTATGTTCTTGGACTTAGACCCATACCATTTAACAATCAGGTTGAGACTAAATGAGTTGAATTTAGGTACCCCATCAAATCCACTGATCCATTTACATTCATAGGAAAAATCATCATTATACTTTTACCTTAAGTTACTATCATTTTCCACCAACCAAATTATCTTAAGAATACTAAGAGAGCATTTGACATCTCTACAAATAAGAGCTTATTAGCTTATTTCTAAAAAATAAAAATAAAATAAAATAAAATAAAAAATTTTAGACTATTTGGTCAAAATTTAATCAAGATACTTATTTGTTTAAAAATAACAAATAAGCTTCAATTGTATAAGTTGAGGAGCAATTACTTTTTTAAATAGGGCCTATTGGGCTTAAACGTGTAGACATTTTGGATTAATTTTTTGATAAATTTATGCTTAAAGTTTTCAAGTAATTCCCATCTTACCCTCTTTTCTTTTTTCTCACAATTTCTTCCATGTAAGCCCACATGATGAATGACCCATATTGAATGTGGGCCCCACATGATGAATGGTCCACATCAAAAGGTGGGCCCACGTAATGCACGGTCACATCAAATGTGAGCCCCACATGTTGGATGGCCTACATTAAACTGTGCCCCCCTACATGATGGACGATCCACATTGAGCAAGCCCTACCTGATGGATGGTTCACATCAAAAGAGGGTCCCACATGATGGATGGTGGACATTGAATATGGGGCCACATGATAGAAGGTTGACATTAAAGGTGAGCCTACATGATGAATGACCCATATCAAAGATTGGGCCCCACATGATGGACAATCCACAACAAAGGTGGAACCTACATTATGGATGGTGGACATCAAAGGTATATCCCACATGATGGACTATCCACATTAAGTGGGCCCCACATGATAGAAGGTCCATGGCAAAGGTTAGACTCACATGATGGATGGTGGACATCAAAAGTGGGCCCCTCATGATGAACAACTCATATTAAACATGGACCCACATCAAGGGGGCCTCATGCAATGAACGGTTCACATCAAAGGTGGGCCCCACATGATAGATGGCCTACATCAAAGTGTGGCCTAGCATGACAGAACATGCACATCATGTGGGTCTTATTTGATGGGCAATCCACATCAAAGGTGGGACCTACATGATGGATGATGGTGATTGAAGGTGGGCCCACATGATGGTCGATTGACATTAAAGGTGTACGCACAGATGAACAACCCATATTGAATGTGGGGTCCCACACAATGAATGGTCTACATCAAGATGGGCCCACATAATGGACGAAGTGGGCTTCACATGATGGATGGCCCACATCAAAGTGTGTCCCCTCATAATGGATGGTTCACATCAAGTAGGCCCAACCTAATGGATGGTCCACATCAAACGTGGGTTATGCATGATGGTTGGTTCATGTCCCAACCTAATGGATGGTCCACATCAAACGTGGGTTATGAATGATGGTTGATCCACATGAACCATATGATGTAATAGATGACCCAAATGTCTTAAAATATGAAGATTGTAGTTATCCGTTCTTTTGTCATTTTAGTATAATTCATTTATAATGAAATCTATCAAAACAACCATTTGAAAATGATTGTTTTTATAACAGAGTTGTAATCTTTAAATATGACGTCAACTATATTTTTTTTAAGGTTTTATTTAAATGTTTTACTAAGCATGCTTATTTCAAATAAAAGCTTTTTTAAACTTGAAAACCTGATTTTACTAAATTGGCTTATTTACCATAAGAGAGAATTTTTTTTTTTTTTTTTTTTTAATTTATTATTATTGAAGGAGCTCTTATTGAATTAGAATAGATATGCCAAATAAACCCTAAATGTTAAAGTTTAAAAGGCTTAAGATGCAATCCATGGTCGACACTCATCCTCATGCTGTATTGTAGTATAAGAAAAAAAGTTCCCACGATATAACAAAACACACATTAAAACGGAAATACTGGTGTGATACTGGGCCTTGCTTTCGGTGACATGGATGGAAAGACCGCCTGTGAATGAATCCAGCCAAGTCCAAACAGATGCACCGCCCTTTTTTTGGACCTGCCTAAACATTAAAATCGTCCAAATTGCATATGGGGGTCCACCGTGTGATGTGTATCTGCCATCTAATCAACTCATCTGACTCGCCACATCAGTAAGAATCACAAAATTAGGACATTCAAAGATTTCTTAATCACAAATTTACATCATTCCCCACAATGTGGGCCAACCAAAGCCTTGGAATTTACTGAATTTCAGAACTCATTTTGAATATGTGATATCAAACTTGATGAACGGTGTGGATTTGATGCATGTTTTTTCTCACTTAGTGATCAGTTGGTGCAAGTCAGACCATCTGCCTGCCTACGGA
This sequence comes from Magnolia kwangsiensis, assembly GCA_037074715.1. Lineage (NCBI taxonomy): Eukaryota > Viridiplantae > Streptophyta > Magnoliopsida > Magnoliales > Magnoliaceae > Magnolia > Magnolia kwangsiensis. The sequence continues at coordinate 66,097,151 of CM073589.1, forward strand.
AGACCGACCAGCGCAAAAGCGTTGCTTTCGGTGGACTAGTTCAGCTGGAATCATAACTAAGGGTATCCGGCAGAACGCGTACTTGAAAAAAAATAAAAATAATAATTAATCTTTTTATTTATTTAAGAGAAATGCTCCAATGCTCTCGGAGCACTGTAAGTTATGGTGCTCCTAGTAGCCTAAGTTCAGTTGGATATTCCAATTAATTGATCTAAACTGTCCATCATGTCTAGAACGTATTTCTCGGTCTACCAAGCAAAAATAGCACTGATCCAATGATCCAATCCATCTTAGATTTCATTATTCTTACATCCGTTCATTTAAAAAGCTATGGATGAGATGGCTAAGATTGACTAATAAAAGTGTTTCTTTAGATTTAGAGGCAAAAGATGGACCAAATTGTTGATTGGACATGTTTTTTGTAAATGATCCCAACCGTCCATATTAAAGACCATTGACCGGATGGTTAATATTTGTCAGATAGGTGTGATGCTTGCATCGTTGCCCATTGAATGTGCGTTGGAGCTAATGAACAGTCTAGATCAATGGATCGGACAATCTAAGTGCTCAATGCAACTAGGAGCACTAATAGTAATATAAGAGCAACTGGGCATCTCTCTCTCTCTCTGGCCAACCAATCGAAAGATCGGTTAGATCAGTGGTCCACGTTGAACAGTTACAACTCCGAACATCTGGGTGGTCAGGATTGTCCAATCTGACCCATCCATCCAGTAGGCCTCACATTGGATTACCTGTAATCCTTTGCTGTCACAATCATACGTTTTTTTAAAGCTATGGCCATAGGTTATCTATTCTTATGCCGACTTGGCCGCAATGAAATGAACTCATCATGCTAACGTGCCAGGCACAACTACATCCCATCATGGTGTATATATAAATCCACTCCGTACGTAGGGTGGGAAACATTATTTGAACAGTATATACAAAAGATCAACTTGATGTAATATTCTGATAGGCCACACCAATCAGAAAAAGAATGTAAATTTTCTACCAAAACCTCAAAAATCAGCCCTCAAAAACCAGACGTGGCTGATTTTTGTATATTTACTTCATCCTGTGAGTTACACCTGATTAACGGATTTGATGAAAGATACACACCATGATGACCCCAGACCCAAAAACACCATGTTGATCCCACCTTGTGTTTCTCCTTACAGCCCATCATTCCCCTTGGTGTGACCCACCTGAGTTGTGGATCTGACTGATTTTTATCTCTGGTGACTTAGAATCTGAGATAAAACGTGATGAACGGAGTAGATTTCACATATGAAACTGGTGGCCAAACAGAGCTTGGATATTTTAAGCGCCGTGTTGCACTTTCTCCTAACTTCAGTGAAGCATATGTGCAATGCTTGCTTGGTAGAGCCTTTGCAATGCCCAATGGACCTCTGTGCATGCTGGGCCATTTTTGGTGATCCAAACCATTCATACGGTGGGACCAATGTGGATGGAAAAAAGGCCCACCATACTCATCACCTGATGGTCCTAGCCATCGCATTTAACTATCTTTAGAGGTGGACCGTCGATTGGAATTGTGCATTTTCATCACATGGTTGATACAAGGGTATGGCCCATCCAATGAATGGACCGCAAAATATACATCTTAGGTGTGGGTCCCATCCGGATCACTTAAGTGTCGGAACGGGCCCCAGCCCAGGTCTGGATGGGCTTGATGAAGATTGTCCAGGCCCAGGTGTAGGTCGAATTGTCCATTCATTCGGTGGGCCAAACATCATGATTATCCATCCATCAAGTAGGATACAGATATACGTCCAATATACACCATTTGCTAATCGTTCTAACAATCCATTTTCCTATTGCACATCAGGCCCACCGATGAACGGACGACCCAGATTTTTTTGGCAACGGCAACTTCACTCTAGGCTCGGCTTGATGAATGGACCTAATCTTGCACAAGTTTGTCATGCATGCTCAATGAAAATGAACACTAATGGCCCACTAACTTTAAAGCCCTACTGTTGAGATGTAGCCCACTCTTGATGTCCTACCAAATCAAGGGTCTTGATCACACTTAGTTAAAATTACAATAACTGATGGCACTGATCATTCCCTAGAAGATGACGTTTTGTTGAATATGTAGACCATTTCCTGACTTTTGGACGCGGATTTCCTGACAGCCTTTTTGCACGAAGTTCCTACGCTCGGAACGTAGGTGGGGCCCACCGTGATGTTTGTGAGAAATCCATTATGTCCATCCGTTTTGTGAGATCATTTTAGAACTTGAGATCAAAATTAAGAAGAATCCAAGACTCAAGTGGGCCGCATTAAAGGAAAAGGTGAGTAGGGAAATACCTACCGTTGAAACGTCTCTAGGCTTGACAGTGATGTTTACATGCCATCCATACCGTTCATAGTGTCATTACTACTGGGATGAGCTGAAAACACAAATAGTAGCCTGATTCAAAATTTCTGTGGCCCTACAAATATTTCAATTGCGCACGTTCAATAATCACATTTTCAGTCCACTTGAGTATTGGATACAGCTCGCTTTCACCTTATTTCCTAAAATGAGCTCACAAAATGGATGGACGGTGTGGATTTCTTACAAACATCACGGTGGGCCCCACCCTTGTCGCTATTCTAATCCACCTATCTGATGGTTAGGATCATTTGGCCGTTGTCATGTAAAGATACTCTTCCGGAGGTCCCACCTTATGGATGATGAAGACAAAGCCGCCGTTTATTAAAGAGACCACGGACCAGTTTTCTAGCGACATCTTATAAATGACAAGCGTCTATAGACCAGCCCCGTGCGCGCCTCCCCATGTTCTTAAACCGGACATCTCTGCAATGTCCACGTCGTCCATTAGGTGGGCCCCATCTGGTTGACTACCTATCCTAAATATCGTGCCGTCCTCTTATGAGGTGGGCCACAGTAAGAACTTTGTTTAGCTGTCCATTTTGATCGAACGCTAGGGTTAACTTGATGGGTATATGAGACTGACTCACAATGTTTGGGGCAAAAGATCAGATGTTACGTTCGTGTGACAAACTGACATAGTAAAGGTGTGGATGGGGGGAGCGGATTCGGTGTGACCCTGGACTCACAGAAGACGGTGGGGCCCACCTTGATATATGTATTTTGTTATGGGTAAATTCAATCGGAACCTAGTCGAGGTTAACTCTAGCACTAAAGAGCAAGACCTCGGACTAATAAGCTTCAAACTTGAAGTGAGCGTTTGACCGGAGGGTTCTTGTAGAGCTACGACGCCGACTTGGGATTGGTTAGAAGTCTTCACACCTTCCATGAGAAGAACCTCGGAGTGGTGACAATACGTTCGAGCCGATCTGTCCTTTGCAAGAGCTCTCACGAAAGTTCAAAGAATAGTAGCCATCGCGCACCCGTTCATCCTACATCCAACTTGAACCTCTCTATTTAGTATGTCACCGATCCGCTTATCCGTGGGCTTGGGTGGTCGAGCGAGATCCCAGCCATGAGGTCGGCTCGGACGGGAACCTAGTTAACGACAGTATTAATAGACAACCCAGTAACGCACAATAGGAGTAATGCTCTGCGCACGATCTCCAAGTAACTACCGACGACTGCACGCGTAGTTCTCATGTAGTGGCAATTACTGTGTCGAGATTATCAGACACGTTCAAGATGACTCTCGGGTATAAATACGGATCATTTCTACAGGAACAAGGACTCAAATCTCTCACTTGAAACCTACCCAGACTAGTTAGACCTAAATTCCTAGCCTAACTTTGGCATCGGAGGGTCCCCTGCTCTAGCCAGGATCTCCTTTGTCCTTCTCTTGTGCAGGCTTACAAGACTCGGTGCGAGTGCTCGAAGCTTGGCGAGGGTGAACCAGATTTTTGCATCAACATTTTTAGCGCCGTCTGTGAAAAATACAATACAAAAAAACTAGAGAGCTTTACCAAAAATGGCAAGAGGAAAGAAGAAAACGCTCCCACTAACAACCGCAGAGCCTGAGCCGAGTGGGTAACATCATTCATCTTCAATACTGCATACCGAGTCGGCTCTGCCTGGGTCGTCTCAACGGACCCGAAGCCAAGGAGGTAAATACAGGGCCTTGTAGGATGAAGTGCAGATGCTGAGGGATGAGATCAATCGGATGAAGGAACAATAGATGCCCCTTAATCTAGAAGAGATGGCGAGATGGCTCCAGTAGACGAAGAGGAGCCGATACTCGTAAGCTCTCGTGCCAGAGCATCCTAGAACCTGTCAGCTCGAGCCCTGGATCCTATACGGCGTGTAGAGCCGACCTACATATCAGCGATCTCAGCGCTAGCCCCGACTAACCTCTGTCATGAGCTAGAGACGAGAAGAAGGGGCAGAACGCCTGCGGTTGAAGTGGAAACCATCGTGAAAAATCAGAACCCATGGGAAGCTCAGTTGGACGAGCTCCGGAATTAGATTAAGACTCTGTAACGGAACCAACAGACTCCGGTTTAGACCGCAGTGAAAGAGATAATGGAAGAAACTGAACCTCCCTTCACCAGCGAGTTCATGAGTGCAAAAATGCCTCCAAGGTTCAGGATGCCCCCCATCGCTCAGTACTCAGGGTCTGGTGACCCCACAAAGCACATGAAATCTTACCGATCATGGATGCATATTCAATCCGCCTCGGAAGCGATGATGTGCCAAGCCTTCTCAATAACTCTAACTCGTGCCGAGCCTTCTCAATAACTCTAACTCGAGCCGCAAGGAATTGATACCGACAGCTTAAGCCAAGGTCGATCAACACCTTTATCGAGCTCAGTAGGTCATTCCTGGCCCATTTATCCTTGGCAAGAAGAGTCGGAGCCATCGGCCCACTTGCTTACCCTCAAACAAAGGAGCGGGGAATCACTGAAAGACTATATCTCCCGTTTCAATGAAGAGTCTCTGCAAGTAGATGACTACTCCAACAAGATGACACTGTCCGCAATGATCAACGGACTCAAGGAAGGGAGATTCCTATTTTCGATAAGAAAGAACCCTCCATCAACCCTTGGTGAACTTATTAGCCACGCTAAAAAATATACGAATGCCGAGGAGTTCTTCAGCTCATGCAAGAGCAACGAAACCTCCGAGTCCTCATCTAAAGCGAAGAGGCAGAGGGATGAAGCGCCGCAGCACGCGGACAAAAGGAGGTCAAACGACAATGCCTCCCAGGACAAGAGGGCAAGTAGGAAGCCCGGGAGCAAGTTTAGCTCGTACACTCCTCTCAATATGTCTCTAGAGCAAATCCTGTTAGACATCTGGGATCGGAGGTTACTACATTGGCCAAGTTGCATGAAAGCAGTGGTATGCCAGTGGGACAAATGCAAATACTACCGCTTTCATTGCAACCACAACCACAACACTAGTGATCGTGTCGACTTAAAGGAGGAGATCGAGACCCTCATTCCCAAGGTCATCTGCACTAATATGTGAAAGAAGAGATGAAGAGTCGAAAGGATGACCAGCCCAACAAAGCCGCAAACAAGGCCACGGAGATCCGAACAATCTATGGTAGCCTGTCCAGTGGCAGAGATTCAAATTAGGCTCGTAAAGCCCACTCCAGGAGCACCGATCCCAAGTGTTACATTTACAAGGCTGAAAGGCCGAGAAAAAATCTCTAAGTAAGCCCCTACAGCCTTACGTTTATGGAGGACAACACACAGGGAATCCAACATCCCCATGATGATGCTCTGGTGATCACAATGACGATAGCTAACCATAAGGTCTACTGCATCATGGCCGACACTGGAAGCTCAGCCGATATACTCTACTCCGAGGCGTTCGACAAGATTGGGATAGACAGGTCGTGCCTCCAACCCATGAAGACTCCGCTGCACGAATTTACTAGAGATAAGGTGATCTCCGAGGGCGTTATTTTTCTCCCAGTTACAGCGAGAGAAGGGCAGACTTAGGTGACTCTTCTAGTGGACTTCCTGGTGGTGAATGTACTATCAGCACACAATGCCATCATGGGCCAACCATCCCTTAACGCCATGAGGGCGGTCGTATCTACGTATCATTTGATGATGAAGTTTTCTTCGAATTGAGGGGTTGAATATGTCCGAGGAGACCAGCGTAAGGTACAAAGGTGTTACACAGTAGCAGTAAGAAAGGGCTCCACAAAGCAGGCCCTCACAATAAACGTACTCGACCCTTGGGAAGACAATCCTGTAAAGGACTCGTCCACCGAAGATCTTGTAGCTGTCCCGCTCAAGGATGCCGATCCGAGCATAATAGTTCAGCTCGGGTTGTCGCTGAATTCTGAGCAGCGAACTCGGATGCTGACCTTCCTTCGACAACACAAGAACGTCTTTGCATTGTCGCACCATAACATGCCAGATATTCCTCCAGAGATCACAGTTCACAAGCTAAATGTGGATCCAAAGCACAAACTAGTGAAGCAGAGGAGGAGGGTGTTCGAGCTCGAAAGGTACGCAGCCATAGCCGACGAGGTGTCGAAGCTCCTCAGTGTTGGTTTTATTGAGGAATCCACTACCCAGACTGGATTGCTAATGTGGTCCTCGTGAGAAAGACCAATGGAAAGTGGTAGGTTTGTGTTGACTACTCGGATCTGAACAAAGTCTGCCCCAAGGATAACTTCTCTTTACCTTGGATCAACTAGCTAGTTGACAGCACGACCAAGCACGAGCTCCTCACCTTCCTAGACATGTACTCTGTTTACAACCAGATAGCAATGTACCCCCAGACAGGCAGAAGACAACCTTTCTTACGGACAAGGAACTCTACTGTTACCGGGTCATGTCCTTTGGCCTGAAGAACGCTGGGGCAACATATCAAAGGTTGGTGAACCAGATGTTCACCTGACAGATTGGTCAAACCATGGAGGTCTACGTTGATGATATGCTCATCAAGAGTATCAAAGCCTCTGACCACATCACGGACCTCGGAGAAACGTTCTCGATCCTCAGAGAAACGTTCTCGATCCTCCGAGAATATCGCATGAAGCTGAACCCCTCCAAGTATGCCTTTGGTGTAGGTTTAGGTAAGTTTCTCAAATTTTAGGTCATTCAAAGGGGCATTGAGGCAAACCCCAACAAGATTAAAGCTTTACTCGACATGAGCTCACCTCGAACGATGAAAAAAATTGAGTGCCTAGCCGGACGAGTTGTCGCGCTCAGGCGGTTCATATCTAGAGTCACTGACAGATGTCTCCCCTTCTTCCAGTAGTTGAGGGGTCACAAGAAAGCCGAGTGGACCTAGGACTGTGAGCAAGATTTTCAACGGTTGAAGCAGTACCTGGGGTCACCACCTCTTCTGTCCAAGCCTGAGGAGGGAGAGCCTCTGTTTCTCTACTTAGCAGTCTCAGCCTCAGCAGTCAGCTTGGCACTCATTCGAGAGATAGAAGGAAAACAACGCCATGTTTCCTACACCAGCAAGGCAATGGTCCCGCCCGAGACCAGATACCCGAGCATGGAGAAATTGGCTCTTTGCCTAGTCGTCTCTACTCGGAGGCTGCACCCATACTTCTAGGCGCATTCAATCATCGTCCTCATAGATTCACCTTGTCGATGAAAAAATCTGGTTCACCCTCGCCAAGCTCCGAGCACTCGCACCAAGCCTTATAATTCTGCACAAGAGAAGGACAAAGGAGACAGGGGGCCCTCCGATGCCAAAGTTAGGCTAGGAATCTGGGTCTAAGTAGTGTGGGTAGGTTTCAGGTGAGAGATTTTGCATCCTTGTTCCTATAAAAATGATCTGTATTTATACCCGAGGGTTGTCTTGAACGTGTCTAATAATCTTGGCACGGTAATTGCCACTACGCGAGAACTACGCGTGTGCAGTTGTCGGCAGTTACCGGGAGATCGTGAATAGAGCATTACTCCTGTCGTGCGTTACTAGGTTGTTTATTAATGTTGTCATTGACTAGGTTCCCATCCGAGCCGACCTCATAGTTGGGATCTTGCTCGACCACCTGAGCCCACAGATAAAAGGATCATTGACACGCTAAGTAGAGAGGTTTGGGTCGGAGGTAGGATGAACAAGTGTGCGATGGTTACTGTTCTTCGAACTTTCGTGAGAGCTCTTGCAAAGGATAGATCAGCTCGGATGTATTGTCACTGCTCTGAGGTTCTACTCATGGAAGGTGTGAAGACTTCTTCCCAGTCCCAGGTCGACGTTGTAGCTCTACAAGAGCCCTCGGGTCAGACGCTCACCTCATGTCTAAAGCTTATCAGTTCAAGGCCTTGCTCTTTGATGCCAGAGTTAGCCTCGATGCGTCTCGGATTGGAGTTACCCATAACAGAAGCCCCATACTCTCTAAGTCCGAGCTCGGACTCAGAGAGTAATAGACTTGGGAAAGTGAACTGCCACTCTCCATGTAATGATGGCCTTGGGCGAAGCGTCTCCATGATCTTCAAGACCCATGCCCTTCACGAAGGTAGTCGTTTCCTCTACTCTGGCCACTGGGCATCGTACACATGGCTAGAGATGTCGAGACGCTTCGGCTGAGTGAATCGGGTGAGGCTACGTGGATTATGAAAAGTGAAGAAGCATCAGCGCATTGAATGCTGACTGCGCATGGGTCGGAGCGACGTTTGGTTGCACGTATCGCTGATCGCCACGTGTATAATTGGGCTTGGATCCGAGCCGCTTCAGCTTCGAAGACAGTTGTTTTTCATGATTGTAGGCGGCTGACTCGGGCTATAAAAATCTCGAGGTTCTTCCATTTGGCCCCTCCTGCATTTTAATTTCCCCAAGCTTTCCTAAGCTCTGCTTTCCTTCCTGGCTAACATAATCTTAAGGGGTTTAACCCAAGATATCGATGCTTTATCTAGGTTTGGTAGAATATGCATCATATTGGGTGATGGATTCATTTGTTCAAGTACCTGCTGGACCTGTAACTCTTCCTCCCAAGTAGGAGGTTCATTAGCTGCAGGGACATTAATAGCTTCAGAAACATTTTGACCACCTCTTCTTCTTTTGATTCCATATAACTTTTATACCAGTAAGTATACTTTTTATCAGAGTTTCACCGGGCATGCAAAAAATTATTCTTTTTAAACGGCCTATGTAAAATGAATATTTATGATATGCAAGTAGTTGTTTATGTCCCACTAGGTGTACTAAAAATTTTTGACACTTGGTTTATTTTCTATCACTTGTGGTGTGTGTGGGCATGCCAAATCGATACAACAACTTGATTCAAACCGATCAACTTTGACCCCCATTGTCGAAATAAGCAAATACATCTAACTTGACAATATATGACAAGAATCTGGGGAGATCGATTACCTATCTAGTCACTTACATAATATTTTTAATTATTGAGGGTCGAATATTGTATATTAGACCCTAGTTATTACATGCTTTTACGAACATGATACTATTTATGCCATATTTTAATCTTGTTCGTGTGGCAAGGTGAATTTAGGAACTTGGACCGAAAAAGGGTACTAAAAGCAGGAATTTAATGCTCTGAAGTCACCGAGGCAAGGGAGGGACCCCAGGGGACCGAGATCAATGAATTTACACGCCTGTGATTTGAGAAAATCCAATATGTCATTATAAAAAGGCCTGAAATTCATACGGAATGGAAGATCACAAGGTTCCCACCATCCGTTCGGTTCATAACTTAATATCGGGTCTGTAGACCATAAATTAACTATACATGTCAAATTTCAGCCCTTGGATCCCTGTTGAAGTGCCCCAATGGTCAGATCAGCTCATAAACGTCGACTTTGGGCCCACTTGATCATTGGATATGCTTCCAACTTGGGCTCGACCCCTTAATTTATCTGGAAGAATGGATGGATGGATTAGATTGCTCGAAACATCACGGTGGGACCCATTTACATGGGATGAGTGTGCATAACACACGTGCACTGGAGGTGAACTGAATGCAAGGTTGGGTCAAACTGACTTTAACGTGCGCCCACTTAACTTTCCTATATAGAGAAGGAAAGTCTCTGTTTCCTTCACCCAGGGATGTCCGCTGATGATGTAGTGGCCCACCATCATCATCTGTTTGGGTGATCTGAGCGGTCCATCATGTGCAGGCCATGATTTCATCCAAAGCCTTATTACTTTTATGCTTTTATGCATGCATTCAAGCTCACACCTACAAGGAATACACCACTACGTCAATTGATGGTGTGGCCCATCCGAAACACGAATTCACTTCAAATTCGGGCTTGTGATCAAGGACTAAGACAATGACTCGTATAATGGATTTGATGCTCCATACGTCAGTCAAAGTGGACCCCACCAAGCATCAACGCAGACCCTTCCGCAGGCTCTGTTGCACACTACGAGAACCGACCGTTGTAGGCCAGTTCTACAGTCAAAGGGGACGATCAGACCGCCCTTCTGGGCCGTCCAAAATGTTCTTAAGGGTGGCTGACCAAAGCCAAGATGACTGAATGGCTCAGATCTGCTGTTGGGTTTCTTCCACAGCGCTGAACGTGGGTCAAGCGTAAAGGTATCGCGGCATAAAACTGAGGTGCGCAGTCTGGAATTTTTAGAAACCTCATTGTGTAAGAAAGCCGGTTCCTCATTCTTCACTGTCATAACACAGCTGACCGACCTCCTGACGAATATAAGAGAGAGAGAGAGAGAGAGAGAGAGAGAGAGAGGGAGAAGAATTGCTAGAGAAGGGATTGCTCCAGAAGAGATTTCTTTTGATGGTGTTGGGGTTGACAGATTCAACATAGATATAAAGAAATCAGAGGGTTGTATAAGGGATGTGCTTCTTCTCAATTATATTTTTCTTATTTCCAATTGAATCTCTATTACATCCCATGAATTTTTAATTTCTTAGCTAGGGCTGAGATGAAGCACCTAATTTGAATGATTCTTGTTGTTTGTTGATTTCATCTGGAATTAATTGATTTATTTCTTTCTCTATTTTGATTAAATAAAAACTCTATACTTCTCCAATCTATGAGCTTGTCCAAAGTCTAGAAGTGAATATTGTTTAGAGTCTTATTCTAGGTGTGCTTGTGTCTGACCATGAACAAGTTTTTCTACAGAGAAAGAAATAGGAATTTACATCTATTCATGCCTAAACATGGATGGAAAGATGTGATCCTTGAGATTTTTTTTTCTAATTTCATCTTTTGTGATTCATAATCAAGATATTACAGGGTGGATGTGGATTTAAGTGGTTTGGTTGATTCTTAATGTCAATATATACATGACAATTGATGTGCATGCATTAGGGACAATTGATGTTAAGGGAAAAATCATTTTTGCTTCAAGGAAATTATACATCCTGTGTGCCTGAACATGGATACAAATCGTGCTTTATTTATTGAATGTATATCAATTTGAATTAAGGTGAATCAACAAGTAAAACAAGGGTTAAGATAATTAGAGGTGGATTCAAAAGTCCTAGTGCTCTCTTTGAGTGAATTTTTCTTCTTGTTCTTAGTTATTTTTCATTGATTTTTGTTATTTTACTTAATAACTAGCTAAATTATTTGTTGAATGAGTTAAGAAGAATCATAAAATTCGAATTGTGACAACCAGTCCTCGTGGGAACGATTTCGTAATATGTACCGTGTCTACACCTGATTTGTATACTTGCGAGTTTAAAATAAATTTAAATCAGGTTGGTTTAAATAAAAAATTAGTAATGATCAAGCGATAGTTGAAGAGTGGGGTTCTTCCTTAGGAGATGGGTTGTGCCTTGCCTTTCACAAGAAAGGACTTTTCTGTATACCAGTGCAATCAAACAAAAGGAAATACTTACAATCAGTTTGAAAAGAGCTACTGCAAGAATGCTTCTTTTAAAAGAATTGCTTGTATTTAGATAAGTATCAAGTCCAATGTGTGAGCATAAATTTGAATTATAATTAAGAGATTATTGCTAATGGATTATGAATACTCTTACGATTGATTGAGCTAATATAAATTAATAAATTTGATTTGTTTTTATGTGTTTTGCTTCGTTAATTTTTCTACTAATAATAGATTTCTTCTGTAACTATTCTTCAAATGTTTCTCTTCTTTATTAGACGATTATGGCAACTAAGGCATTGTCATCTAAATCCTTCACTTATTATGTTTCTCCTTTTAATTGTTCCTCTTCTCTTGGTCAAGCTCTATTCCTCTCGGTCATGGCTTCCTCTTCAATCGCGTTCTACTTTTAGATGTCTCGGCTACACTACTATGTCTGTCATTTGATGATGTACAACATTAAATCAATATCAATTATGATTCCACAAAAAGTGCTCCAAATATCTTAGAAAATATTTTCATACACTTCATATCCCTAATGTAATGCCACTTGTCACCCCTTTATTGGCTTTTCCCGAAAATGTCAGAAATAAGGTACAACACATGGTGGGCTCACAAATCACTGAGCACTGTCTAGTAGTGGGTTGCTATCGGCAGAGTCACTAGGTAATTCGCACGGACTTGAATTCAGCACTGACCCCTCCGGTACTCACGTTGGTGTTGGTCAGTGCTTGAAAAGCAATGTGGATCCCACCATAATGTATGTGTTTTATCTACTTGGTCCATTCCTTTTCCAACTCATGTTAGGGCATGATTTTAAAATTGATGCATATCTAAATTTTAGGTGGCCACGCCAAAAAAATCCCCAAGGTGATTGGACACCCCACGACAAAAAGTTTTAGATCAAGCTGATATTTTTATTTTCCCTTCATCTATGTTTGTATGACTTAATCAATATGTTTGATAGCAAATAAACATTACCGTGGGCATTAAAAAGTTTTAATGGTGGGCATTCAATCACAACTTTTTCTTATGGTATGGTACACTTGAGCTTTAGATCTTTCTCAATTTTAGGATCATGCCCTAAAATAAGCCGGCGAGTAGATAGTCGGAATAGATAAAATATGTACATAATAATGGGGTCACATAACATGGACCAATACCCCCCTCTATTTGCCACAAGTAAGAAAATTATGCTCCTTGCACTTAGATTACACCACATCATCACACTTAGCATTTATTGTACAGTACCAACAATATCTTTGATTACATGGACTAATAATGACATGGAAAAATAGAATTTTTCTGCTTTTGCAAGTAGAGGATCGAAATTAATCCAAGTCCAATCCGTGTTTGCTTGATATGACATACATCCAGACCATTTATTAGTTGAAGGGACCGCGTTGTGACCTCCTTTTCGTGGACGTGCATTGCATGTGGCAGGAAGTTGGAGAGTCCACCATGATTTTTAAGAAATCTATTATGTCCATTAATGTTTTTTCATATTATGTTTATATGCTAGCTGAAATTTAAGACAGATAAAAAACTCAAGTAGGCTGTATGATAAGAAGTGGGTAATAAAATGCCTACAGTTGCATCCTCTTTTAAGGTGTCAACGTTTATATAACATTCATACTGTCCATGAATGTTTCAACAGTAGGCAGGTAATCTTTATTGTTTATAGTCTTGCGGTCCACTTAGATTTCAAAATGTCTCATTTTTTAATCCATGTAGCATGATATGAAAAAGCCGATGGACGGAGTAGATTTCTCACAAACATTACTGTGGGCCATCTAACTTCCTGTCACTGGAGCTGGGCATCGGACTAAGTCAGATAAGATTAGGTCCAATTTGATTCGGTTTGAAATCTACATGGGCTAACCTGAACTCAATCCGATCTAGGACCGAGTCCGGGACATTGACCCGAACCGATCCGATGCACAATTGGCCTAACCCAAATTGAGTCGGATCGGGTTGGGTATGGTTCAGATCGGGTTGGGTCTGTAGGTCAAACTATGAAGCATGTGTTATATCCAAACTGTCCATCCATTTGGAGAGTTCGTCTTAAGGCTTGAGCCGAAAAATAAGATAGATCTAAAGATCAGTTGGACCACACTGCAAAAAATAGTGGGGGATTGAACTTTTACCATTGAAACCCTTTTGGAGATCACAGAAGTTTCGGATTAATATGAAATTTGTTTTTCCTCTTCATCCATGTATTTTTAACCTTATTAATAGATTAGATGGAAAATAAATGTTATGGTGGGTCCTATGAATTTTTTAACGGTGAAAATCATTATCCTCGCTACTATTTTCGGTGTGGTCCATTTGAGCTATAGATATGATTCATTTTTTTCTTTTCAAATTCTCTAAAATAATTATAAAAAATGGATAAACGTTATGGATATAATAAATATATCATTGTGAGGCCGTTGTAATTTTGATCTCATTTGAGTCATTCGTACAACTCGGAGCTCGAGTCTTTACACGACACGTATCTACACCAGCTGGCAGTTATAAGTTGCTGCCTATGTTGAGTGGACTCGTCTTTGCACGACACGTATCTACACCAGCTGGTAGTTGTAAGCTGATACTAGTGTTGACGTGCTGTGCACGTAACTTAGTGGGCTCTTATCGTGCTAAGTAGACTCTGTTGGGGCCCACTGTGAATGCATGTGGTTTATCAACACCGTCCATTAGTTTTTCCAGATCATTTTAGTGGTTGAACCCAAAATTGAAGCATATCCAAAGCTCAAGTGGACCATACCATAGGAAAAAGTAAAAGTATTGATTTCCACCATTGACAAATTTATAAGGCGCTAGTGATGTTTATTTGTCATTTAACTTGTTCATAAGATAAATATATGTGATAAATATTTATAAAAATCACTCCGAATCGGATCGGATTGGTCTGGATTGGATCCATTCAGTTTGGATTTCGGTTCGGATTGGTCCGGATTGACCATGAACCGATGAATGGACAGATCTGATTGAACCAACTCGAATCACACCGATTCAGGACTTCGGTTCGGATCGAATCAAGTCAGTTTGTGCTCAACTCTACCTGTCACACAAGCAATCGGTGTCCTTTTTTCTACCTTTTACCCATGTATCTTTATCATAAGTTTGCAAATGCCACACACATGTGGCAGCCATACCTTGTACAAGTGTAACATAGAACCATCCATTAGGTTGGACCTGCGCTGCGGATTCCTTGGTATAAAATAAAAACATTATATATATATATATATATATAGAAAAGGTTATCCGAGTCGACTGCTGAGGTGGGTGATAGTTTGTGAAGCAAATGAACGGTTAAAAAGAAGATGGCTGAGCGTTCATTTGTATGATAAGAAATGGCATACCTATAAGTGGTCCAGCCTAATTTATAGTAAGAGCGTTCACATGATCGGCGCGGGTTCATACGAAATGGCCTGCCTATTAGGTGGTCCAGCCTAATTTAGGGTCAGAGCGTCCATATGATTGGTGCGGGTTCATTCTGGTCAGGACCGAACCAGTTCCGTCAGGTCGTGACCATGGGTCCACCTTAATGCACGTGTTCTACATCCACTCTGTCAACTGTATTTCAGCTCATTTAGAGCCGGACCCAAGAAACCAAAATTAGGTGATTGACCGACTGTCATTAAAAACTTTGTAAAGCCTACTATAACGCTGATTTACCATCCAAGCTGTTTAATGAAAAATATAAATATCAACTCGATCAAAAACTTTTGTGATTCACGAGAAGTTTTCAATGGTCAATTAACCATATTTAGTGTAGTGTGGTCCACCCAAGATTTAGATCTGCTTTATTTTTTGAACCACATCTTAAGATGATATGGAAAAACGGATGAATGGCATGGATATACAACACATATGTCAAGGTGAGCCTACGGTCACTACCTGACCGACCCGACTGAATCCGCGTCCCTACGGGTAGGACGACGCTGACGAACAGGGCAGATGCATCTGCACGTGTGACTGGCACAACGGGTCTACGTGGCTGAGCACGACATAGGTATGGAATAACAAAACGTGATTTTTGGGTTAGTTCTGTATATATATAAAAAAGATGGCTGGACCACTGACTTTTGGGCACATGTAGCAGTTGTACGCTAATCACAACCGTCGAAATAGGCGGACCACCGACTATTCTATCTTTAACCATCTATTAGATACAATTAATTGGATGGTTAGGATTGCTTAATCAATTTGATTTTAAAGATATAGTCCAATCTTCTTTAAGTATACCGCAATCTTTATGGTCCTGATGGAACTCAAATTTGTGTAACGTCCACTTTGATGTCCATCTAACATTTTTGCCTGGTTATGATAGGACGTGAGATTAAAATCGAAGATCCACACCACAAGAAATTATAGGGAATACTCATCGTTAAAATTTTCCAAGGGCCCACGTGATGTTAAAATGTCATCTAACCCCTTGATAAGGTGATTCATCCAGGATTGAAGGGAAAATAGGAAGATCAGCCTGGTCTAAAACTTTAGGTGGTTCACAACGATGGGTTTTGGCCCACTGGGTCCCACCTTATGGATGGTAAAGAAAAATTGTAGGTTTGTTTAAAGGGATTAGCTACTCCCCTGCCACGAGCCAATGGCTAGTGGTCGGTGCTCTGTGGCCCCAACATGATGTATTTTTTTCATCCATGCTGTCCACCCATTCTTCCGGATCATTTTATTGTATGATCCCAAAACTGAGGTTGATCGAAATCTCAAGTGGGCCGCATAGTGTTGATTGAACGACCACCATTAAAAACTTCTTGGGCCACAAAAGTTTTGGCAAGCTGATATATATATATTTTCCCTTCATCTAAGTCTGAATGTCCTAATTAACAGGTTATATGTCAAATAATTATTACAGTGGGCCCTATGAGATTTTTAACGGTGGACATTCAATCAATATTGTTTTCCCATAGTGTGGTCCACCCAAGATTTAGATATACTTCATTTTTGGGATCAAATCCTACAATTATCTTTCAAAATGGATGGATGGCGTGGATAAAATATATACATCACAGTGGGTCCACATAGCACCGACCACTAGCCACCTGGCTGATGGCGGCGTCACTGGCCAAAATGCGTACAACGGCCCAGCCTTCTAACTACACCTTGTGAATGAGACGCGTCTATAGCCCGGTCCCGTACGCGCCTCCGCATGTCCTAAAACGCGACATCCCTGCAGGACGCGGATTGCATCCTAACCCCCGCCAGGATGATAATCCGTTCGGGCAAGGCTCTGTGGTGCCCGCTGTGATCTAAGTATTTTATCTAAGTCGTTGATAGCTTTTCTCGGAACATTTTAAGGCATGAGCTAAACACTGAACAAGATACATGTCTTAAGTGGATCATAAAGTGAAGGTTTAATATCCACCATTAAAAACTTCTCAAGAGGTGGAGAAGTTTGGGATCAAGCTAATATTTATTCTTTTACTTCATCCAGATCTACAAAATCTTATTAATAGTTTGGATGATAAAAAAAACATCACAGTGGCCCTTAGAAAGGTTTCAATAGTGGTTGTCAATATCACTGCAGCTTTCTCCAGTGTAGTCCACTTGAGCTGCGGGCCCCTTCAATATTATATGTTTATATTAAAATGATATGAGAAAAGTGATGAACGAATGACAAGGATAAAACACTTACACCACGGTGGCCCCACGGAGCCCTTCCTGGACGGATTACCGTCCGGGTGGGGGTAGCACGCAATCCGCATTCCATCCCTGCAATGTCCAGGTCGTCCATTAGGTGGGGCCCATCGGGCAGATTCCATATCCTAAATATCATGCGGTCCTCTTTTGAGGTGGGCGTAAGTAAGAACTTGGTTTAGCTGCCCATTTTGATTGAACGCTATGGCCAACTTGATGGGCATACGAGGCTGACTTATTGCTAGGACATCAATATTTGGGGCACACCTAATGAACGGATCAGATGTTCCGTGCGTGTAAGAAGCTGACACAGTAAACATGTGGATGGGAGAGAGCAACGCACGTTTGAGATTAACCAATCTCCTTGAACATGATATGGCTGGCGCGGGTTTGCGTAACGAAGACTCCGAACCATTTATTAAAGGCGCGGTCCCGTTTGCTTCCTAACAACCCGTTACACGTGTATCTTTATCAGAGATAGGTTTGCGAATGCCACACGTGTATAGCCATGCCTCGTACGAGTGCAACATCAGAACCATCACTAGGTGAGACCCACTCCGTAGATTACTTGGTAGAAAAGAATCATTCGGGTCCACTAACGAATGGTCGACGGTGGGCGAAGCAAGTGAACGGCCAAAAGAACTTGGTTGAGCGTCCATTTTGGGAGCGGACCATGTGTTACCCGGGTAACACCTTACTTAGTGATATCCATACCGTGTGGGGCCTACCATGATGAAGAAGTTGTATATCCATGCCGTCCATCCGTTTTTCCAGCGCATTTTAGTAAGTGATCCCAAAATTTTAGCAGATCTAATCTCAGTTGGACGACACCATTGGAAACAGAGGTCATTGACCGTTAAAAATATTTTGTGGGCCATAAGTTTTGGATGAAAGCCGATCTTTGTATTTTTATTTTTTTTTAACCTCTATTTTGATCATATCAACGGGTTGAATGAAAAATAAGCATTACAATGGCCCTAGGAAGTTATATATATATATATATATATATATATATATATATATATATATATATATATATATATATATATAATGGCGTTCAATCCCTACCGCTTCTTATGGTGTGGTTTACCGTAGATTTGGATCTTATTAATTTTAGAGAACAAGTTTATAATACGCAGAGAAAACGGATGACCGGCGTGGATATACGACAAATCATCAAGGTTGCGCCCCAGTAACACCTAATCACTCCCGTCCATTTTTTACGATACGAAATGTCCTACTCATAAATGGTCCAGCCTAATTTATGATCAGAGCATCACATGATGTACAGACGAACAGAGCAGATATTCTACACGTGCGACTTGCACGGCATGGGTAACTGAGAACTTTACAAATAACTAGCATTCCACCACCTTTTTAACAACGGATTGGGTAGGCTGCAAGAAAATGGAACAGATGCTTGAATGAACCTCAAAGTGAGGTTTACGTGAAATCCTCCTGGACCATGAGGTGCATGATCTTACTTGAAGCCAAGTACCAAAAAGTAATCCTCATTTATGATTCAGGTGGACTACATGATTGAAAATTGTGTGTAATGCAACGATAACCCTCCAAAATATTTCTCCTACCATGAATGACTTATATAAAAAACAATAAGATTACTTTTAGTCCCTACGCCTGAATTATAATATAATGGCTGAAGTAAATTTCATATAATATTCATCACAGATGGGACATATCTTTCTCAACTATTTTCTTTGGTGTGGCTCACATGAATCAAAGGTCAGCTTGATTTGACCAGGATTACACATCTAGTGATGAGAGTGGATGATGGCCCACTAAAAATCAATTCCAGGGATTCCTCTCTAATTATTAGGAGAGATTATTTGAAAAAAGGAATTGTATGGATATCAACTATTGATTTTGATGAGTCCTACCATGATGCTTAGGTGAGATCAATAAATATTTAATCCTATATTATGCTTAGAGATAGTAAAAAGAAAAGAGTAGATCAAACTAGCTTGTGATTTTTGTACGCCACGTTAAAGGAGACAAGGATAAGTGTTGGGGGTCTTGCACAAAACCTTAGGATCTAGCCTCCCAAAACAAACCAGAATTATGGGATAATAAAGCAATAAAATAAATCAAAGAATAAACCACATCATACAAGAGATTTTTAGGTAGAAAACCCTCAAAGAGGTAAAACCACAGGACCTCGTTGAGATCAACAATCCACTATGAAGTAGAACGTTACAACCTTCTTCAGTCACGCAGGAGTGGATAAACAATAAGAGAATAAAAGGAAAAATGAAGAGATCTCACCGATCACGAGGACATAGAAGCGCTGAGATGTCAAGTGCATAGTAGATCACCCATACGAGCATAACCTCCCTTCCACAAGCTTCCTCTCTCTCTCTCTCTCTCTCTCTCTCTCTCACACACACACACACACACACACACACACCTTTGATAGCCCTAAACCCTTTGATAAATCCTTGTAAAGCTTTAGGAAACCTTTTTACATTGCCTAAAAAGGCCTTATGCACCCCCATTTATAGTATAAGAAACTCCCTTCCGCACCCTGTTGCGAAAGGCCTCGAATTTTCATATTCCGCACAAGATCCAGACTCAAATCTGTGTAAGTTCGACTAGTCGAGCCGAGTCCTTGACCGGTCAAGCACCTCCCTCGACTGGTCGAGCACCTTGGAGAAAATAATCAGATGGTCGCTGGACTTTGAGTCGAGCCCCACTTGACTAGTCGTGCACCAGCCCTCAACCGGTCGAGCCTGAGAAAAAACCTCATCAAATCTCCCCCTTTTTGACACAAGAGGGATTCAACTTCTTCAAGCTAGCCAGATTTTTACAAACCTCAAACTTACCCTTGAGCAAAGCCTTTGTCATTTTGTCTGACCCATTATCGTCCACGTGGACCTTCTCAAGCTGTAACACCTTCTATTCCAAAGTATCCCTGATCCAGTGATAACGAATCTCTATGTGCCTCGACTTGGAATGCTGACTTGGATTCTTGCTCAAGTGTATAGTACTTTGACTATCGCAATAGACCACTTGCTCCTCCTACTTCAGGCTAAGTTCCTGTAAGAACCTCTTCATTCAAAGCATCTTTTTACATGCCTCTATGACTGCAATATATTCGGCCTCTGTCGTTGACAGTGTTATGACCTTCTATAGCTTGCTCTGCCAAGAAACTGCTCCCCTGCAAACGTGAACATGAACCCCGATGTAGACTTCCTGAAGTATATGTCGCCTGTCATTCTGCATTTGTGTAGCCTTCTAATACAGGTTTTCCGTCACTATAGCATAGGCTCAACCTGAATGAGCCTCTTAGATACCGCAATATCTATTTCATTATTACCCAATGCTCTTTGCCAGGATTAGCAAGATACCAGCTGACAACACTAACCGCATATGATATGTATGGGCGTGTACACACCATAGCATACATCAAACTTCCTACAGCTGACGCGTATGGTATCCTCTGCATTTCTTCCACCTTTGCCTTCAGTTTGGGACACTGCCTGTCACTCAATCTGAAGTGACCATCCAGTGGAGTACTGACTAGTTTCGCTACATTCATATTTAACCGCTATAAGACTTTCTCAATATACCACCTTTGTGACAGACAAAGCTTCATGCTGCTTCTGTCACGAGTTATCTCTATTCCTAAGATATGTTTAGTCGGGCCCAAGTCTTTCATCACAAACGACTTGCCTAACTCCTGTTTCAGCCTGTCGATCTTTTTGATGTCTTTTCCTATGATGAGCATGTTATTAACGTATAACAACATAACTAAGAAATCACCATATGAGAACTTGTGCGTGAACACATAGTGGTCCGACTCCGTTCTGTCATACTCATGCTTCAATATAAACGAGTCGAACTTCTTGTACTATTACTGTGGAGCTTGTTTTCTCTTATACAAGCTCTTCCTCAGCCTACATACCTATACTTTTTTCCCTTAACTTCGAACCCCTCTGGTTGGTGCATTAGATCTCTTCTTCTAGGTCACCATGGAGGAAGACAGTTTTAACATCTAACTGCTCTATCTCTAGATCTATGCTAGCCGTCAACCCAATCAACACCCATATGGATGTCATCTTCACCACCGGTGAAAATATCTCCTTGAAGTCTATGCCTTTCCTTTGACCAAACCCTTTCACCACAAGTTTGACCTTGAACCTCATCTGTGAATTCTTCCGCTCAACCTTTTTTCTGAACACCCACATGTTGTTTAAAGATTTCTTGTCCTTAGGCAATTTCACCATATCATAGGTGTAGTTCTTATGTAAGGATTTCATCTCCTCTCGCATAGCTTTCAACCACTCCCTCTTATGCTCGTCAATTAGGGCCACAAAATAATCTTCTTGATCTCCCCCATCAATCAGCATAATGTACTCATGCGGAAAGTACCTCTTAGACGGTTGTCTGTCCTTAGATGACATCCTCACCTGTGGCTCAACAGGTAGATCAAGTGGGGGCTGCTCCCCTAGTCAATGTTTTGAAGGAACTCCCTCATCCTCTGCATCTTACTGTACTCCCCCGTCATCAAGTACCACAGGAGAAGTAATCGGATCAATGTCCTCTAGCTCACCTGAACTAGGCTAGTTCTTCTCTGGCTTACCAATGTCTTCTATACACTGATTTTCAAAGAAAATCACATCTCTGCTCCTGATGAGTTTCTTCTTAGTCGAATCCCACAATCTGTAGCCGAACTTTTCATTATCGTACCCTAAGAACACACACTGTCTAATCTTCATATCGAGTTTGGACCTCTCATCCTTTAGTATGTGAACGGAAACCCTGCATCCAAATACCCTGAGATGAGTGTACGATGGATCCTGTCCAGTCCACACCTTCTCGGGCACTTCTCCATTCAACGGGGTTGATGGAGACCTGTTTATCAAATACACCATCGTGTGCATTGCTTCTCCCTAGAATGTCTTGGGCAACTTCACATGGGATAACATGCATATGATTTTCTCAACAATGGTGCAATTTATTCGCTCAGCCACACCATTATGCTGGGGGTTCTTGAGAATCGTCTGTTCATGCCGTATACCCAGGGACTTACAATACTCATGAAAAGCGTAAATATATTCACCACCATTGTCAGTGCGGATGTACTTCAATGATCTACCTGTCTCTTTCTCGACCATAGCATGAAATAATTTAAACATACCAAATACCTCATCCTTGGATTTCAAAGCATAAACTTAAAACCTCCTAGATGCATCATTTATAAAAGTAACAAAATACAATGCCCCATCCAAGGTTTTTGTCCTCATAAGACCACAAACATCAGAATAAATCAAATCTAATGCATGCACTTTATTAACATAAGAAGCAGATTTAATAAATGAAACTCTATGTTGTTTCCCTGATAAATAATCAAGACAGGTTTTGAGAGGTATAACTATCACGTCTGGAAGGAGCTGCTTCCTCGCTAGTACTTGAAGCCCTTTCTCACTTATGTGACCTAAATGCTTGTGCCACATGTCAATAGCTAAATTTTTTGTTACGTTCAACCTACCCTTACACACGGTGACACTTGTCTTATAAAGGGTGCAACACTTCTTTCCTCTGGCCGTGATCAATGAACCCTTGATGAGCTTCCAACGCCCACCAACAAGCCGACTTTCATAGCCACTATCATCTAGCCTTCCCGTCGAAATCAAGTTAAGGCGAGGGTCTAGAATGTGCCTCACATCCCTGAGAACCAATGTGCAGTTCATATCGGTCTTCACACAAATATCATCGCCCCTACGATCTTCGATACGCCAGAATTATTCATCTTCACGGTCCCATAGTCACCAGACTTGTAACTTGTGAAGAAGTCCCTGCATGGAGTCACAAACAAAGAAGCTCTCAAGCCAATCACTCAGTCGATGTCTTGACTCGTAGCCATGAGACATACATCATGATCTACTAAAAGAAGAATTACAACGTCGCCATCTGAAGCGACCGCAGTGGAGTCTGATTCATCTTCTTTCTCATTTCCTTTTATTCTTAATCTTATGACATTCATGCTTATAGTGGTCATTCTTGCCACAATTTCAGTATTCAATATCTTTCCTAGTACTCAACTTGCCTCTTGATTTATCTCTATCCTTCCCGCCCTTCTTGTTCTTTCCTCTCCCCCGTTCTTGTGTCACAAGGGTCTCTTACTGAGTAGACCCCTGAGACTTCCTCCTTGTCTCCTCATTGAAGAGACAACTGATTACCTGTTCTATGGATACCTTTTCATCTGGCACGTAGTTACTTAGAAACACCACTAATATCTCCCAACTGTTAGGTAATAAACTAAGCAACAACAAATCCTACAATTCATCATCCAGGACTATCTTAATAGCGTAGAGTTGATTCACTATATTGCTGACCTCATTCATATGCTCGGCCACAGAACCACCATCTTTGAATTTGAGATTCACAAGTCGTCGTATCAAGAAAATCTTATTGTCGGTTGTCTTCCTCTCATACAACCCTTGTAATTTTAGCCATAAGCTAGCAGTTGAGGTCTCCATAGACACATGGTGGAATACGGAATTATCTAGCCATTGTCTACTAAACCCCACCGCCTTCAGGTCCAATTTCTTCCAATCATCATCTGTTATATCCTTTGACTTTGCTGATAAGCCTTGAATTGGAGAATACAAGTCCTTGCAATAAAACAAGTCCTCCATCTTAGCCTTCCATATGGTCTAGTTAGAACCATTGAGGCTGATCATCCTTGATGAGCCACCTTTCATAATTCACAACTGATCCCACTCTATTCAGTGAACCTGTCTTTGATACCACTTTGTTTGGAGCTTCGCACAAAATCTTAAGATCTAGCCTCCCAAAATAAACCAGAATTATGGGATAATAAAACAATGAAATAAAACAAAACAAAAACCATACCACACAAGAGATTTTTATGTGGAAAACCCTCAAAGAGGTAAAAACCACGGGACCTCATCGAGATCAATAATCTACTTTGAAGTAGAATGTTACAACCTTCTTCACTCACGCAAGAGTGGATAAACAATAAGAGAATAAAAGGAAAAATGGAGAGATCTCATCAATCACGAGGACGTAGAAGCACTGAGATGTCGAGTGCATAGTAGATCACCCCTACGAGCATAACCTTCATTCCATATGTTTTTTCTCTCTCTCTATCTTTCTCTCTCTTTCTCACACCTTTGATAGCCCTAAACCCTTTGACAAACCCTTGCAAAGCTTTAGGAAACCCTCTTGCATTACCTAGAAAGGCCCTAGACACCCCTATTTATAGTTTAGGAAACTCCCTTTTACACACTGTTGCGAAAGGCCTTAGATTTTCGCAGTCTGCACAAGATCCGGACTCAAATCTACGTAAGTTTGGCTAGTCGAGCCGAGTCCTCGACCGGTCGAGCAGCCCACTCGACCGATCGAGCACTTTGGAGAAAATAATCAGATGGTAGTTGTACTTTGAGTCGAGCCCCACTCGACTAGTCGTGCACCAGCCCTTGACCAATCGAACGAAGCTCACAACCGGTCGAACCTGGGAAAAAATCCTATCAATAAGGACATCACCCTTGACTTTCACAAATTCCACTATAGTAATTATATGAAATCCACACCAATCATTAGTTTTCACATCGACCAAAAAATCATAATCATTCCTGAATCAAGTAAGCCACACTAATGAAAATAATTTGGAAGGTGAGCATTATTACGTACGGTTTCCAATAACGTGGATCCCGTAAATCAAAGACGGAGTAGATTTTTGGGCTCATTGCCTAACATAGGTGACAAACAAGTGGTTGGAGTGGATTTTACATAAATATGATTGGTGGAGCTCACCCAAGTCACCAGCCTATTTGATTGTGTGACAGCTGTGAGGAGAGAGAATGGAACGAAAATTATATCAATTAAAAAAGAAGCCGTTTGAAAACTTTTTGAAAAGGTACCCAAGTGTAAATTATATATTGATATGATAGTTTTTGTTGGACATGAATTGGCTACTGACTAGCCACTGGCTTCAATGGCTATCTCCCTACTGAAGTGATGCCACCAAGTTCTTTGGCCAACCCCCATGATGATTGGTATGTATGTTGTATCCAAACTGTCCATCCATTTGGTGAGTTCATTTTAAAGCTTGAGCTTTAAAATAAAACGAATCCAAAGCTCAAATAAATACAAATACATAAAGTAGTAGGAATTGAATGTCTACCATTAAAAACTTTTAAGGACTATAGAAGTTTTCGATCAAGTTGCTATGTGAACTTATGAATGTTAGATGTCAAATAAACATCATGGTAGCCCTAGGAAGGTTTGTCCCCAGTACCGTTTTCTTAAATGGGTTCCACCTGAGCTTTGAATTTGTTTATTTCATCAAATGTATATACAGTAAGGGTACAACACATAACACCTACAGAACTTGGTGACATTATGTAGACATAGGTAGCAAGGTGGCTATTGACAGTACCCTGTGGGCCCCGTTATAATGTATGTATTCTATCCACGCCTTTCATCCATTTTTTAAGGATATTTTATGGCATGGGCCAAAAAATGAAGCATTTGTAAATCTCATATATACCACACCACAGGAAAGAGTGGTGATTGAATACTCACCATTAAAAACTTCTTAAGAGCCACAAAAGCTTTGGATTAAGCTGATATTTGTGTTTTCTCTTCATCTAGTTGTGCATGACCTAATCCACCCTCCTTAGGAAGTTTTTAACGGTGGACATTCAATCGCCACTATTTTATTGTGATGTGGTTGACTTAAGGTTTGGATCTCCCATTTTTGGCCTAGTGTTCAATACTAACTCACCATCAAAAACTTCTTAAGAGCCACAAAAGCTTTGGATTAAGCTGATATTTGTGTTTACTCTTCATCTAGTTGTGCACGACCTAATCCACCCTCCCTAGGAAGTTTTCAATCGTAGACACTCAACCGCCACTGTTTTATTGTGATGTGGTTGACTCAAGGTTTGGATCTCCCATTTTTGGCCTAGTGTTCAATGTCGATCTTTAAAAAACAGATATATGGCTTTCATAAAAACACACACACACATATATGTTATGGGGAAAAATGGACCAACCTATGGAAAAGGATCAGGTCAAAACTTTTGTCACGCCCCAAGAAATCGGATTCATAGGAATCCCGATGGCCGAATCCGGTGCCGACAGCATCCGTAGTACCCCACTCTGGGCTCCTAGCATTCATATGCTAGATTTCAATCCTGGGATCCTACAAGGAGGATTTTTTTGTCAATGAACATTTAACTAGTAATAAGCATAACCACAAGATTACCCAATTCACAGCGGCAACATCGTCATCACATATCCACTAATATAATCATTTGAGTACAATACTGAAAGGGAAATACATAAATAAAAATCAAGCTCCAGAAGACCACTGCACGCTCCAAGCTCAACACTGCTGCAACTTAACATCGCCTGCACGCATCTATCGTGCATAAGCTTATAGAAAGCTTAGAGGGTGGTGTAAGTGTGTGCACAAGGTAAGTATCAAATGTTCAATACAATACCATCATCATACAATACCGAAATAAGAAGAAATACTGTCAAAATCATGAATTATCAAAGTAAGCAGAAATACTAACAAGATCATAATTCATACGATAACAGAGTAAGCGGAAGTACGGACAAGTCCATAAGTAAATCAATAGCAGAATGCACAATATAGAACAGCTATGCAATAAGGAGTCATGAAGAGCCAAATATCAGATGTCGAGGATGCAATGCAATATGCAATGCGAATAAAATGACTATGCTAGAGTGTGAAGTAGGGATGATAGTACGTAGTATCGCAGGCTACGGGGTCCACCACAAAGGACTTCTATCCAAACCAGTCTCATACCTAAATTTGGATAGTCAGTCTCAACGTGGTAAACTCCTGATCTCAGGTTGGTCGCGCGCCCAACCGAAATCCATGCCATAAAGAAGGTACACAACAATTAGTTACGCACCACCAGCCCGAGTGGACAGTGAATGAATGAATGAATGAGCATGCAACTCCTACTCGATAAGTCCACATATCAGTATGGTTCCTCTTTGGAAAATCACCGGGGTCTATTACACTCCATACCAGATTATCCCCCCATTGCATGCAACAAGGTGAGTGGAAGAGACCTCACTATCCGCCTGCCAATATCGGGCCCGACTCATCAATAGCAGACCCATTCCTCGAGCTGGTGAGACTCAGCCTATCTTTGCCCCCTCCTCTCGGGTAGGTAAGGCCGCACCTCCTTCCAACCGACAATGACACAGTGGAGAGCGCAGCCATCTGGTAATCGACATTCAACGCTCATCTACCCACTCGGTCTAGACGTTGGAGCAACCTCTTGAATTAAGAGGGTTTAAGGACTTTCACCTAGGGATATCTATTGCACTCCATGTAGAACAGATTTTCCAGTGTCCTATCTGGCCATCCACGATATGCCTGTGGAGGCTACGACCCTGATATCGCTAGGGCATATAGTAATCACAACACACAATACAAGATGCATGAGTCACACAGTGCAATCATGCGTCAATCCTGCGCATACAGTGCGCTCATGTGAGGTAACTTTGCCTATCAAGGAGCCCAATGAATAACCTGCCCTATGACATATGTAATGGTTAATCACATCTCATAAAAAACATGCAGATGATGCGTATGTGTTATGATGCTATGCTGTCTCATACTCATAATCGGTGTCAATAACCGACATCAATAATCAACCTCGACAATGTGGACATTTAACCAACATTGCCCCTAAGGAATAACTCATATAGAGCCTAACACACAGTGGACTCATGGCCTTACACAAGGGCCAAATATGCAACACCATGGGCCTCGCTCAAGAGTTTAATACACATCACGATGGGCCTTTCACATGGGCCTAACACACATTACAATGAGTTCCATCGCCTAGCCCTCAGATGCATCACAGTGGGCCTCATCACATAAGCCTCATATACATCACATTAGGCCTTAAACACGGGCTGGATACACATCATAACGAGCCTCAAATACGGGCCACATATATATCACATTGGGCCTCGACAATCGGAATTGGCGATCAACCACGACAATCGAAATCGACAATCGGCCACGATAATTGGCCTCGATCGATAATCGGCCTCGACAATCGGTTAATCGGCCACGACAAACAGAATCGGCAATCGGCCACATCAATCGACAAGCGACCACGATCGATAATCGGTCACAATAATCGGCCTCGACAATCGGTAATCGATCGATAATCAGAATCGGTAAATTGCTCACATCAATCGGAATCAATTGGTAATAAGAATCGGCAAATCGGTCACGTCAATCGAACTGATAATCAACAAATAAACAAAACAGGGTACATAGATGATCAGCCGATCAACTATAGTATAAAGATCAACACTCGGCCGTGGTTATATCAAATCTGATAATACGGACCCATCCGTCTACGGCGAATGGGGCCTACTTATTTAGGTTAACCCACTGAGGGAATGATGAGAATGGGCCTAACAAGGCCTAAGGGAATGTCACAATGTGGACATACAACCATCATTGCCCATCAATGCGGACATCTAACTAACATTTCTCCCAAGGAGTGGCCTACATAGGGCCAAACATATAGTGGGCCTATGACCTCACGCAAGGACCTAATACATATCACTATGGACCTCACTCATGGGCCGCTTATGCATCACATTGGGCCTTGCTCATGGACCTCATGTACATCACAATGGGCCACATCTCAGGGCCGAAACACTTCTCAATGGGGTCACATCACCTGAGCTACATCATAACGGGCCACATTACCTCGAGTGGACCACATCACATGGGCCGCGCCAATGGGCCTCAAACACATCAAGTGGGTCGTATCAATGGGCCGCACGAATAAGCCTCAAACACATCAAGTGGGTCGTATCAATGGGCCGCACAAATAGGCCTCAAATACATCAAGTGGGTCGTATCAATGGGCCGCACAAATGGGCCTCAAACACATCAAGTGGGTCATATCAATGGGCCGCACAAATGGGCCTCAAACACATCAAAGTGGGTCGTATCAATGGGCCGCACAAATGGGCCTCAAACACATCAAGTGGGTCGTATCAATGGGCCGCACGAATAGGCCTCAAACACATCAAGTGGGTTGTATCAATGGGCCACGCAAATGGGCCTCAAACACATCAAGTGGGTCGTATCAATGGGCCACACAAATGGGCCTCAAACACATCAAAGTGGGTCGTATCAATGGGCTGCACAAATGGGCCTCAAACACATCAAGTGGGTCGTATCAATGGGCCGCACAAATGGGCCTCAAACACATCAAAGTGGGTCGTATCAATGGGCCGTACAAATGGGCCTCAAACACTTCAAAGTGGGTCGTATCAATGGGCCGCACAAATGGGCCTCAAACACATCAAAGTGGGTCTGATGGATGGTCTATAAACACATCAAAGGTGGGTTTCCACCGTCCAATTCACAGGAAAGGTGCAGATTTAACACATCTTCAAGGTAGGACCCATCGTAACGTTATTTTCTATCCAACCAGTTCATATGGTCACAAAGACCTAGATCCAGAGGAAAAAAAAATACTATATTGTTCCAGAACTTCTGTATTCTCAAAAGAATTTCAACGGTGTATGTTCAATCTCTACTGTTTCTGCAATGTGGTCGACTTGACAACTAGATCTGTCTAATTTTTAGTCTCAAGCCTGGAGACAGACTCACCAAATGGATGAACGGTAAGGATACATCACATGCATCATGGTGGGGCCAGTCATAAATGGATGGACAGTAGGGATACAACACATGCTTCATGGTGGGACCGTGCCTGGCTTACATCATGGTGGACTCCACCCTCAAAATGGATGGAGGGCATAGATGTCAGGCTTGCTGCACTGTCCAGCAACTGGACAGTGCAGATATATACATCATGGTGCTGTCCACGTAGTGGCCCACCAATATGTTATTAATAATATAAACATATTATATAATATAATATTATTTATTATGTATATGTGTGCAGGTGGAAGCACTGCCCATACTCACTGTCCAGATTCATATGGACGGTGCAGATCCCATGTTTAAAGGTGGGTCTCACGTAGGAGTGGCCCACCCATATTAATATTATCAATATATATTATATATTATATATTATAATATAACATGATGTATATATATATATATATATATATATATATATATATATATATATATATATATATATAACCACCGTCCAGAGACCCATGGATGCTCTGGACGGTGCTGATCTAACGTACAAGATCATGGTGAGTCCACACGTGTGGCCCACCCCTCATACACATACATACACACTATATGTATGGAAAATACATACACACTGTATGCATCAGATGTGGTCCCCACCACCTACATGTGTGAGACGTGTAGGATGGGCTCCACATATGCACAGATGGGTAGGTGCGTGGTGGACCAGCCAACCCACTCCCATCATTAAGGTAGGCCACACGTCGGGGTGGGTCCCCACCGTCCAAAACAATGGACGGTGCGGGGTTAAGACACATATATCATGTGTGGGTCCACATGACCTGCTGACGTGAGGTACCATAGCTGTATAGCTAGCGTAAGGCACATCAGCCTAACCACTTCCAAAAAAGTGGACGTGGGCCACCATAATGATACAAAAAAAGAAAAAATCAATGACAACCATTCCATCCCACTGTTTCCCCTGATGTGGGTCACCTGAGTTTCTAAAACGGCTGATTTTTGTGGTATCCCAATGTCCAGGTGGGCCCATCAAATGCAGGTAGAGATGTTCGACAAACATCATGGTGAGGCCTATGGTGGGGCCCACTGTCCCTGCCCAGGCAACAGGAGCTGCAGCATCCTCTGGACGCTGAATGACAGCAGCAGCAACGGCGTCCGCCCCTGCCAACGTTATTTTATTTAGTTTTTTTTTTTTTTTTTGCACTATTTCATAGGTGGGGCCCACATTAAGAAGATCCAACCCGCTAGTTAGATTTTTGGGCCCGGGACAGTCCAAATGAGTCCAATATTGGACATTTTTAGACACACAAAACATCACAGCAGGTCCTAATAATAATTTTTCTTTTTAACTATTAAAATAATGTTCCAAATGGTGTGACCCACCTGAGTTTTGGATCAGCTTCGTTCTTTGACTCTATATCTAAAATGAGCTGAAAAATAGGGTGGACGACATGGATTTGATTCTTTCATCAAGGTGGGATCTGCATGAGCAGCCCACCCTAAAGGTTCAATTATAATATATTTTATTTTATATATTTGTTGGCTGTTAGCACACACCCATGTCATTACACGCACACCATGTTAGCAACTCCCTGTCCAGCGTCCTGGACGCTGGACGGCATGGATTAAACAGTGGGTCCCACACAGGCGTGGCCCACATTTCATCAAGGTGGGTCCCACATGAATGTTGCCCACCTGATCAAAATCAATCTGATACTTATTTGTTTCCACCGTCATAAGGTAGGGTCCACAAGACTTGGACAATTTGGATAAAACATACATCAAGGTGGGGTCCATCTAAGTGGGCCACACATCACACAAAAGTGAAAAGAGAGAGAGAGAGAGAAGCACCCACCTTATGATCTTCGTCTTCCTTCTCCCACCAACGCATTCAAGAGCTTCAAGGGGTGCGATTTAACGGTTGAGATCGATTTTAGAGGGTAGGATTTGGTGATAGGGAGTGAGCCACACTTAGTTTCTCCCATGGAAGCCATGGACGTCCAAGCTCTCATGGGGCTTAGCAGAAATGAGAGGGAATGAGAGAGAGAGAGAGAGCTGATGGGAGAGGGGTGATGGGAGAGAGGTATGGGTGTGATGGGTGAAAAGTGAGTGATGGGGGGTACTTTGTATAAGGGAGTGTTGACTTTAAGGGTTGCTTGGGGATGGGGTGATGTGTACTTAGGGATGGGTGTACTTTTGACAAATGATGTAATTGATGTGATGAATTTTCTTGAGATTTACAACACGCGATGTTTTTCTCGAACTGAAAGCGGGCTCACATCTCCTGGCCTAGGTATCGCCTCGGCGCGCGAGACGCGGCATTTGAACCTCGACAACGGTGCGGTCGTCAAGGTACAAGTCTCGAGTTGAACCGACTCTAAAATACGGGATATGATCGCGCGCAAATGTCAGAAAAGGTAGAAGGTTGCTGAAATTTGATCGGGAGGACCGTGGAGGCATATGGAATAGTACGGGCTAAGATACGAGTCCTACAACTTTACACACTCAACCAAGCAAATAATAAGCCATTCCATTCTCCTCTCTCCACGACAAAGAGATAGAGAAGGAACGAGAGGAAGAAGAAGCACAATCGCCATGGGAATCTGCTTCCTACTCAGAGTCTGTGGCCGAAGAACATGCCCGCAGGAGCACTACCTCCGTTGATTCTAAGATCTTCGGAGTTCATCAGGAGTGCTTTGTTCCTTTGCTCGACTAAGAATACAGGTCAGCATTACCCAGGCCAGCATGGCCCAGGTTGGCATGTCCCAGGTCAGCTCAGCCTGCCTCCTATCAAAGTCGGAGCACATCCACCCGAAATGTTATCCGAAGCTCTAGGAAACCTATCGCGATAGAGATCCTCTAGAGGTCTTTAGAGGATATCCGTGATACGATCAGGATCCCAAGATCTTCACTGAAAATTTCAAGAGATTCACCAAGCGTTTGGGATCCAAATCCCTTTATAATATGCACCTATAAAATAAGGAGATCTCCTATATGTCATCGCATCTCCCAAACTATAAAAAGAGATGCCTCTAATGGTGAAAGGTACGCATAATCTTTAGCCTTAAATTCTCAACACTCAACTAGACCTAGATTCCTTTCCTAACTTAGGCATCGGAGGGTCCCCCGCTCTATTCAGGGTCTTCCTTGTCCATTCCTTGTATAAGTAAGTAGGTCAAAAAATGGCTAACCAGATTTCTGCATCAACAGTTTGGCGCCGCCTGTGGAAACGACATCGAAAGTCGTTCTCATCTAACCATAGTTCAATAATGAAAAAAGGGAAGAAGAAAGCTCCATCTTCCTCTATTGCGCCCGACCTCGCATCGCCGAAGCAATCCTCCAACCACCAGATTTCTCTTTCTAGCTGCAGGCTAACTTTGCGCCTGCCGGGCCGATGCAATGATCCTACAGTCAAGGAGGACGACTTGTCTCCTTTGAGCAACAAGTTGAGATGTTAGACAACAACATGAACTCCATGAAGCAGTTGTTGGAACAATTACAACCCTACCCCACACAAGGGGATGAGCCAGTGGTAGCACCAATGGTTCGAGAGCTCCCCGAGCCATCTGACATGCTTGTTGTCTCACGTAGGAGCCGATAACTCAAAACATCAAGATTGACACTTTCTCACGTCTCTGGAACCACCGCTCTAGCCGCTTTTGACCTACGCCATGAGTTGGATAAAAAGAAGCGGGACAAAGCACCTGAAGCAACAGTTGAGGTTATGATTAAAAGTGGTGACCCCTATGAAGCCCAGCTCAATGACCTGCTAGGTCAGATTGGCAACATACAGCAGGCCAGCTACTCGAACGTCCTGACCCTAGTGGAAGCAATAATAGAGGAAACTGAGCCTCCATTCACTCTGACATTATGACCTGCAGCTGCCACCAATGTTTCGTATGCCTCATATCGCCCCATACTTTGGAACCACTGACCCCGCTGAGCACTTGGAATCCTTTAGGGATTAGATGGAATTGTACGGCATATCAACCACAATCATGTGCCACTCATTTTCGCTAACCCTGACAGGAGCAGCTCGGAAGTGGTTCTGACAATTGAAACGGCAATCGATCAGCTCTTTCATGCAGCTCAGCAAATCCTTCATCACCAATTTCATTGGAGGGAAGGAAAGCCTTAAACTCGCTTCTCACCTCCTCAATATTGTTCAGAAAGAAGGCGAGTTACTGAAGGATTACATTAAGCGTTTCAACTTGGAAACCATGCAAGTACACGTGCACTCGAAAGAAATTGCTTTGACTGTCATGATGGGAGGCCTCAAGGAAGGAAGATTCCTCTTTTCGCTCGACAACAATCCTCCCATGACAATGGCTGACCTCCTCAACGGAGCCTAAAAATACTCAACGTCGAGGAAATCGCTACTTTGTGGAAAGCCATTAGGAACAAATGGAGCTAGGCCGGAGAAAGATGACCTAAAGAAGAATCTGCCTTGACCAACAATAGCAAGAGAAGGAAAGACAATGAACCCCTAAGGAGCCATCGCCCGAGCAGGTGACCTAATAGCAGGTTTAGTTTGTATACCCCTCTCAACGCGACGCCCGAACAGGTCCTCATGGAGGTCCGAGACAAACGAATCCTCAAATGGCCAAACAAGATGAAATCCAATGCAGATAGACGAGACAACAGAAAATATTATCACTTCCACCAAGATTATGGCCACTCAATTAGTAATTATTTCGACCTAAAAGATGAAATTGAAGCTCTCATCCACAAAGGACACCTATGTGAATATGTCAATAGAAAGGAAGAACGGGCTGACCCGAAGAATGAGCAACCCATCAACGAAGAACCAACAAGGGAAATTCGCACAATCTTCGGTGGCCCTGCCGAGGGAGGTGACTTAAACTGAGCTAGGAAAGCCCATGCCAGAAGTATTAGTCGCTCCAACTTGGAGCATCAGGTCCTCATCACCAGTAGACCCATGGAAGAGCAGAAGATAATGCCTTGTGATCTGACCTTCACTGAAGAGGACACCTGAGCTATTCACCACCCCCATGACAATGCACTTATGGTAACTATGGCTATAGATAACCACAGAGTGTTTCGTATCCTGGTGGACACCAGTAACTTGGCAGACATCCTCTTCACCGAAGCATTTGACAAAATGGGAGTTGGGCGACCTCGGCTCCGAGTCATTGAAATTCCCCTACTTGGATTTGCAGGGGACACAGTCACATAAGAAGGATCGATTTAACTCCCAGTCACGACTGGAGAAGGGCTAAACCAGACAACAACCATGATTGACTTCTTGGTGGTAGACTGCCCCTCCGTCTACAACATCATTCTCAGACGACCTTCACTCATTGCTCTTCGAGTCGTCGTGTCGATGTACTATCTCGTGATGAAGCTCCCCACTGAACATGGTACTGGACTAGTCTGGGGAGACCAACAAGAAGCTCTACAGTGCTATTCGATGTCATTAAGGACCTAACACCAGGAAATGGCCATCACCTCTTTCAATCCACGAGAAGACTCAATTGAAAGATGGTGCCCTATGGAAGACCTCATACTCGTCCCGCTCGACGACTTTGATCCAACCCGAACGGTGCAGATCGGATCATCCTTGAAAACACTGTTACAAGATGAAATGTGAGACCTGTATCCTAGCCCGTACCATTTTGTAGGCTTTCACGATCCTCCCGGTCGAATTTTGATTACCCGCGGCGCGTAAATAGCAGTTGCACGCGATCCTGAGTTGTATCTCGTATTCCAGAGTCGGCTAGACCTGAGACTTATACCCCAACAATCGCGCCATCGCCATGGTTCCTACGCCGTGTATTACTCGCCGAGGCGATACCCAGGCCAAGAGATGTGGGCCTGTATTCAGTTCGAGAAAACATCGCGCATTGCAAATTTCAAGAGAATATGTCCCATCAAATGTCAAGTACACACCCCATCACTTCCATCACTCACACCCATCCCTAAGTGCAACACCCATCCCCAAAGTCAACTATGTCAAGTGCATCCATCTCCTTACACCCATCACTCACCATCACTCATCGCATCACTCTCCATCCATCTCTCTCTCATCTCTCTCTCATTCTCCCAAGAAACCCCAATCACCTAACGTCCATGGTTTTCTAAGGAGATAGAAACTAGTGTGGACCACTCCCTACCACCCAATCCCACCATCTAAAGATCATCTCAACTGTTAAAAATCATTCCCTTGGAGCTCTAGAGGCTATAAACGGAAGAAGGAAGAGGAGATCAAAGGTGGGTGTTCTTTAGGTAAATCCTTTCATTTTCTTGCATAGGGTAAGTGGGACCCACCAATTAATGGTGAAGATCCCATCTTGGTCCCTAGGTATGGCCAATGGCCCACCTTGATGGCATACATGTGATGTAATGTATGAGGGGCCGATAGTGGGGGGGGGGGGGGGGGGGGGGGGGGGGGGCGCGCTCCCATAACTGTTTTCTCTCTCTCTCCCTCTCTCTCTCTCTATTTTTTTGATGTGTGGCCCACCTGATGTGCACAACACATCCAGACCGTCCAGGGCCAGCAGGCCCACCATGATGCATTTTATCTAAGCTGTTTATCTAGTTAGTGGAGCCCACCTTACTGTCCATTTTGGGACAAGCATGGATAGAGGGAAAACACTAATATCAACCTTGATCGAAAATGGGTGGGCCACACTGTCGTGGACCCCACCTGATATATATGTTTCATCCATGCTGTCCACCGTCCAGTAAGGGACGATGGAGCCCTCTTAATATATGCATTATATATTCACTGCCCAGCAGCAGGCGCTACTGGAGGGAGAAAGGGAAATATCAGCTTGATCCAAAATTTTTGGTAGGCCACTCATGTGGACCCCACCTTGATGTATGCATCTGATCCACACTGTCCATCCAATTTCGTAACTCATTTTAGGCATTGAGCCAAAAAATGGAACCAATTCAAATCTCTGGTAGGCCATACCATTAAAAACATTATTTTAATAGTGATAAACTATTAGGGCCTGCTACGATGTTTTTATACTTCAAAACATATTGTATATTGAGCTTGTTAGGCCTCTCTCGAGCTCAGGAATCCAACGGATGGCCTGGATCCTCTTGATGTGGGCCCCACCTAGGAAAAACTGGAAGAAAATAAAAAAAGTAAATAAATAAATAAATAAAATACACAATAAATGTTGCTGCTGCTACTGTCTAGAGGACACTACAACAATGCTATTTGATGTAAAGGCAGGGTCTATGGGTCCCAGCTGCAGGCCCCACCGTGATGTATGTTGAACATCAATACCTTGCATTTGATGGGGCCCCTTTAAATAGTGGGGCACTCCAAAAATTAGCCATACACAGAGCCCAAGTGGTCCACACTATGGGAAACAGTGGTGGATTGAACGTCTATCATTGAAGCTCCTTTGGGTCCTAGAAGTTTTAGATAAATATGAAATTTATTTATTTATTATCTTTATTTAGGTCTGTGTGACCTTATCAACAGATTAGATGGAAAGTACACGTTATGGTGAGCCCCTTGTGGGACCCACCTGTGAAGGGATTGGATTGGCTAGTGTACCGCACACCAGCTCTATTACTGTTGTTGATGCAATAGGTTTTGTGGAGCCCACCTTGGTCACAAGCTCACCCAGCATGTGGGGCCCTCCTTGATGTATGTGTTGCATCCAAACTGTCCATCCAATTGGCAAGCCCATCTTAGGCCTAAGACTAAAAATGAGGCAGATCTATCAGGTGGACCACACCATAGAAAGAAGTGGAGATATGAATGCCTACCATTGAAATCCTTTTTGTACCACAGCAGTCTTGGATCAAATTGATATTTGTTTTTCCTCCTAACCCGGTCTTTGTGACCTTACTAACAGATTGGATGGAAAATAATGTTATGGTGGGCCCCACCTTGCTGGAAATGGATTGGCTGGAGTACCCTCATCACCTATATTGCTGACTATATTGACGTCAGCAGGGTTGTGGGCCCTGTCATGAGGTATGTGTGATATCCCAACCGTCGGTCCAATTGCAAGACAGTGGGACCCACTTTGCATGTGTGGAACCTCCACCGTCCAGCTGAGACGTGGGCGTCCCACCATGATGCATGTAAAGTATATCCAGATCGTACATTTAATTTTCCATATCATTGTAGGCCATGGGCCTGGAAATGAGATGGATCCAAATCTCAGTTGATCCACACCGCAGGATGAAGTGGGATTAACATCCCTAATTGCAATCTTTTGGGCTTACTATGATGTTGTGAGAAAGCCCAATTATGGGACGATGAGGCCCATTATTTCATCCATGCCATCCAAATCATGGGACCAACCATGATGTTAGTGTTTCATCCAT
Organism: Magnolia kwangsiensis; assembly: GCA_037074715.1. Taxonomy (NCBI): domain Eukaryota; kingdom Viridiplantae; phylum Streptophyta; class Magnoliopsida; order Magnoliales; family Magnoliaceae; genus Magnolia; species Magnolia kwangsiensis. The sequence goes on from CM073589.1 coordinate 66,135,520, forward strand.
GCCATCCGTTCCATGGATGGTGGGCCCCACATTGATGTATTTGAGGCCTACATGATGTGGCTCGATTTGATGTATTTGAGACCCACATGATGCAGCCCGATAAGATGTATTTGAGGCCCATTTAGTGAGTCCCATTGTGATGTGTATTAGGCCCATGTCATGTGGTCCATTGTGATGTATATTAGGCCCATGTCATGTGGCTTGTTGTGATGTATATTAGGCCCATGCCATGCGACCCATAGTGAAGTATATTAGGCTCAAGTCATGCGGCCCTTTGTGATACATAATAGGACCATGAGATGGGGCCCATCGGGATGTATTTGAAGCCCATTGTAGGGCCCACCTATTGTGTATTTGAAGCCCACGAATGCATCCCATTGCGATGTATTTTTAGCCCATATGACGTGGACCATTGTGATATATTTTTGGCCTATATGCAAGGCCCGATGTGATGTATGTGTGGCCCATGTAATGCAGCCACTTGATGTATATGCGGCCCAAGATATGAGGTCCAATGTGATGTATATGAGGCCCATTGGTGCGACCCATTGATGTTGCCCATTGATGCGGCCCACTTGTTGTATATGAGGCCCATTGGTGCGACACATATGATGTGGCCCATTGTGATATATATGAAGTCTATGTGATGTAGCCTATTATGATGTATTTGAGGCCCATTTAGCAAGGCCCACCTGTGATGTATATTTGAGGCCCATTACGATGTATATTAGGCCTTTGTGTGAGGCCATGGGCCCACTATATATATTTGGCCCTATAAAAGTCACTCCTTGGGAGCAATGATTGTTAAATGTCCACATTGATGGGCGATGATAGTTAAATGTCCATATTGTGACCTTCCCTTAGGCCCTTTATTAGGCTGATTTCGACTGTCGAGGCCGATTCTGATTGTCGAGGCCGATTCCGATTATCGATGACGATTCTGATTGTCGAGGCCGATTGTATAGGTCGATTATCAATATTGGTTATAGATATCGATTATGAGTATGTGACAGCATAACATCATGATACATGCCCATACGCATCATCTGCATGTTTGTTAAGAGATGTGGTTGGCCATTGCATATGTCATAAGGTATGTTGTTTATGAGACTCCCTGATTGGCAGAGTTGCCCCACATGAGCGCGCGGTACGTGCAGGTTTAATGTACGACTAGATGGTAAGGTTCATGCGTCTTGCATATGGTGACATAATCATTTGATGCCCTAGCGACATCAGGGCAACGACCTCCATAGGCACATCGTGGATGGTCAGATAGGACACCGAAAATGTTTAGTTTGATCATATGGACACTTTGGATGTCCATGGGTCAAAGTTCCTAAACTCCCATGGTTAGGGAATGCTCCAATGTCTAGACCGAGTAGATATACATGAGTGTTTGAGTGCCGAATACTAGTAGGTCGTGTCTCCCACTGTGTCATGGTCAGTTGGAAGGGGGTGTGGTCTTATTCACCCATTTCATAGTGGGTAAAACTAGACTGAGTTTGACAAGCTCATAAATGGTTCCACTATTGACATGCGGGGTAGTTATTGGCTGACTACTGGCCAGGTGAATAGTGAGGTCTCATCCACTCACCTGGTTGCGCATGATGGGGTGACAAACTGGTTTGGAGTGTACTAGACCCCGGTGATGATCCCAGAGATGTACGGTACTTGTAAGTTCTATAGTTTCTGCTCCTTTGATTGTCAAATTTTGTAGTGCCAAAACCACAATCTTTGTCTTGTGTGGTACTGCTTCAAGTCAAGAACAAAGATCTACTTCAAAGGCAAGATCAAGTACATTGTTTACTTCTTTAAGCTTTAACTGTTACTGTTGTAAAGTGACATCGAAAGACATGTGAATGGTTCAAGACTCAAGATGAAGTTCAACATATGTATTACAACTTCAAGATTCAAAAGATCTTAAGTAAAAGCTTCATCATGTGTTAAGATTGCAAGCTTCATGGACTTCAAAGAAAGACTATCAACTAAAAGGAAAAGAAGTTCAATGTTCATACATCACTAGCAAGGTTTGGACGATCTTAGATTGACCTTAAGGTAGGTCATTTTGAATACATAATTCAACTGCTCATTTTATAAGTGTTTGGTCTATTCTTCGACTAGTCCTGAACTCTGTTCGCCTAGTCCTAACACTGGCTCAACCAGTCCAAGAAATTTCAAGACCAGTCCTAAGTTTGTTGCAAATTTTTAAAATTTTTTGTTGAGTCACGACTAGTCCTGGAGTCTGCTCGACCGGTCATGTGAATAGTGCATGATTCGTTCACGACCAGCCCTGCAGCCACGGCTCAAACTCTAGCGACTACTTCAGACTCTTCACGACCAGTCGTGGACAAGTCACAACCACTCGTGGACAAGTCATGACTAGTTGTGGAGGTCACACGACTGGTCGTGCAGTGCCTACAACCAGTCGTGCAACGACTTTATCTGATCGCGCTCAAAATTTTAAAAATTCATTAGTCCTACGACCAGTCGTAGTGTCCATAGGACCAGTCGAAGGTGCGATCTACTCACCTATAAATTGACGACGGATTTCACAGTTTGGTAATTCAATTCAAGTAAAATCAAGGCATCACTCTGAAAGATAAGTTAGTAATTTATTTAAGCTATATTGTGCTCATTTAATATTCTCTTTTCATTTTGAATTTCCTTATTTCAATTATATTTGAAAGAGGAATTGAGTTATTCACATTTCTTGGAATCAAAATCAAATCAAGCTAGCCCAAGGTACTTTAACTCTAAAATCAATTTAAAACCTAGAACCATTTCGTATGTGAGTATTGGACATTGAACTTCATCGTTGAACTTCTGTTCCAACTTGATTCTTTCGGGATACAACAAAAGGAGAAATTCAGGTATTTTACATTATTGTAATTTCCATTCGATTGGTTTCTTTTGAGATTAAGCCAGAAAAATCTCATTCTATTTGGTTATCTGAGGAAAGCTAGAAAACTCAGAGTGTGGGGTTTTTGAATTGTGTAAGCCCACTTGAAAGACACAATTGTAAGGGTTTTAGGTGAACCTGGAAAAACTTATTTTCATAGTGTTCTCTAATATCCACTGTGTTAGGATATTATGAGTGGAGTAGCTGTGTGGCTGTTGTTTAACAGTTGGTGTACACATAGGTGAACCACTATAATTTTTGTGTTTAGATGTGTGATTTATTTTCTATATCTTTTATCATTCAAGTTTGTGGGATGTACTTGTGGATGTAAATGTTGTAATCTTTTACATTTCAAGCATTGTGGTGAATGTTGTAATAACTTAGATTTCCTTTCAGTGCTATTTATTTATTTATTCCTCTATATCAATTTTGAGTTTTTGATATAAAGACCTTTCTAGAAATCAAGTTGTCCTACCATAAAACTTGATTTTTAGTGTAAGGTTGTCCTTAGAACAACATTTGTATCAACCTCTCAATACTCATACATTTGAGGCTGCTTTAGTTTTCAGTATTGTGGTTTGTTTAAAGTGTTATCTTTCATTTAATTTATTTAAATTCCGCTATTATAATTTTAATTTGGCATACTGTTATTCACCCCTCCTCCCCTCTAGGACATATAGCTTGGTCTTTTCAAGTGGTATCAGAGCCTAATAGCTCATTTTCTTATTCTATTTGGATTTATTTCCTGAGCTAATCAATCTAAGCTATTTATAAGATGTCAAATTTTGATAGCCTTTCAGTTACTAGGCCTCCACCATTTGATGACACCAATTATGCCTATTAGAAAGCCAGAATGAGAATTTTCTTAAAATCCATGGATGAGAGTGTGTGGCTAGCCACAGTGACTGAATGGACCCCTCCTACTACTGAAGTGACTAGTATCGATGGATCAAAATTTATGAGAGTAACACCTTATTTCTCTTGGACCACACTTCAGAAAAGTGAGAGTAGTACTAATGTAAAAGTACTAAATGCAATCACTTGCGCACTATTACCGGATGAATTCAAAAGAATTATATCCTATGATTTTGTAAAGCAAGCCTGAGATATTTTAGAAATGACACATGAGGGAACATCAATTGTCAAGAAATCTAAAATTTAAATCCTCACAACTAAATTTGAGAAAATACGTATGGTAGAAAATGAAATGTTCATAGACTTTTATACAAGATTAAATGACATCGTGAACTCTATGTGGGGTCTTGGTGATAAAATCCCAAAAAGTAAAATTTGTGCAAAAATACTACGCTCACTTCCTGAACGGTTACATTCTAAGGTAACTGCGATCCAAGAACTTCGTGATGCGGATAATATGAAGGTAGAAGAATTAGTTGGTTCTCTACAGACATATGAGTGAACTTTTAAAGCTCCTAAAGGTAAATCTATCACCTTTAAATCTTCTAAAAGCATTTGTTAAGAAAATAGTAGTAATTCTGATTTGAAAAACTCTAAAGATAATATGACCCTTTTAGCTAAAAAGTTTTACAAAATTTTCAAAAGTAAAAAAGAGGGTTGATTTTTAAAAATCTAATGATAAGAAGAAATCTAAACTTAAAACTTAAAAATCTTTAAAAGACAGTCATTGTTACAACTACCATGAATATGGATATTTAGCAAACAAGTGTCCTAAAAAGGACAAACCTAAAAAGAAAGGAATGTCGGCTACTTGGGATGAATCTTCTGACTTTGAAGCCTCTTCTGAATCAAAAAATTCTGAAGTTAAGTCGGGTAGTGAAGCTAAAGCCTTGACTCTAGCCAAATTCACTTTTTTAGATAATGATGATTCAACTAGTGAAGAAAATCTAAATAGTGATCATGAAAATGAAGATAATCTTCAAGATGCTTATAATGCCCTTTACAAGGAGAGTTGTAAAATTGCTGTTAAACTTAAACTTCAGAAAGAAAAGTTTTTAAAGTTTAAAGAAAATTTTGATTCTCTTATTTTAGAAAAATCTCACATTTTAGATTATTTTGAAAAATCAAATTGCGATTTACATTTCAAAACCTCCCTTATTGAGAATCTTAAATCTGAAAATGAAAAACTTAAACTTGAAGTCTCTTCGATTTTGAGTTTAAAGGATACATGGAGGTATGCCTAAGGTGATCCAAAGTTAGAAAAACTTTTATTTGGATCAAGAAAATGTGGCGACCGATCCGATTTGGGATACGATAAAAATGTTCCTCCTAAACAGAAGAATACTCCTCTTAAGTTTGTGAAAGGAGAGTCTTTAAACTCAAAAGGTAATACTTCAAATCAATTTTTTTCTAAAAAGACTAAAACTTTTCAATCTTTTAAACCTAAAGACAACCATATCAACTATAAAAATCAGAACCAAAACCCTTTAGCTGAGAAAATAGTTAATTTACTTAAGGAGCTCTTAAAATCTATCTCAGTAGGTCATTCTTACAACAACTACAAATACAAGAAGACCAACTATACTCTTAAACCCAAAACAGTTATGAAATGGGTTCCTAAGGTTACTTGCTTGGCTGCCCACACTGTTTTCAAAGCTTCAAGCCATTCAAAGTGGTACCTAGACAGTGGATGTTCTAGGCACATGACTAGTGACAAAGGTCTGTTCACCACTCTTTAAGACATGACTAATGGATCAGTCACATTTAGTGATGGTAGCAACTGCAAGATTATTGACAAAGGTACGGTTCAACTTTCTAACCTCCCTTTATTTGAGAATTTTTTATACATTGAAGAATTAAAACACAACTTGTTAAGCATATCTCAAATATGCGATAACAATTATAGCATAAAATTTACTAACCAAGGTTGTGAAATTTTAAACAAAAAAGGTTCTGTAATATTAATTGGTCGTAGAACTTCTGAAAACTGCTATATTGTTAGTGATTCTAGCTTATCTAGTCAATTGTATTACATGGTCCATACCGATGAGACTAAGTTATGGCATAAATGCCTTGGAAATGTACACTACCACAATTTGTATAGATTGAGCAAAAGAGAACCGATAAGAGGTTTACCTAAATTACAGAAAGTAGATAAAATATGTGGTGAATGTCAGATTGGCAAACAAACTAGGAATGCTCACAAAAAAGTGGATTCCAATGCCACATCCAAACCGCTCGAACTTCTCCACATGGATCTTATATGACCAACTAGGATGGAGAGTCGAGGTGGAAAGAATACATAGTGGTAATCGTGAATGATTATACCAGATTTACTTGCGTAGCCTTCTTATGGGATAAATTAGAAACCCTTGATGAAGTAAAAAAAATATTATCAAACAGATCCAAACTGAAAAAGGTTCTCAAGTCTATAAGATCCATAGTGATCATGAATCAGAATTTGAGAATAACAGTTTTAAGAAATTCTGTTGCGATCAGGGAATATCATATGAATTCTCTGTGCCCAAAACACTATAATAAAATGGAATTGTTGAAAGAAAAAAATAGAGTGCTTCAAAAAATGACAAATGTAATGTTGAATAGTATGAAGCTTTCTAAAAATCTTTAGACTGAAACTATAAATACTGTATGCTATATAATCAACCGGGTTTATACAAGTAAAACTTATAATAAAATGGCTTATGAAATATGGTTCGATAAGAAGCCTACTGTCAAATACTTTTGAGTTTTTGGCAGCAAGTGTTATATTTTATGTGACCGTAAAAATCTGGGTAAGTTTGACATTAAAAGTGACGAAGGGATCTTTTTAGGGTATTCTTTGAACAATCGAGCGTATCGAGTACTAAATAAGAGGACCAGTGTAATTCAAGAGTCCATCAATGTGGTCATTGACGATCACTTGAATACACCTGCCTCAAGTTCAGATAATGATGAAGTTCTTCTAATTAATAAACTAGATACTTCATCAAGTCAAAATAACTCTGAACTGAGGACTGTCAAAAATCATCTAACCACTCAGATTCTTGGAAACCCTCTCACTGGTGTGCACACTCATAGGCAACTAAAAGATATATGTAATTATGTGTGCTTTACATCTCAGATCGAACCGAAAAACGTAAAAGAAGCTCTTACTAATGAAAACTGGATAGTTGCGATGCAAGAAGAACTTAATCAATTCAAGAGAAATGATGTTTGGTATCTTGTTCCTAGACCTAAAGAAAAACATATTATCAGAACTAAGTGAATTTTTAAAAATAAGTCTGATGAACTTGGTAATATAAATCGAAACAAGACTAGACTGCTTGTACAAGGGTACACTCAAATTGAAGGTTTCGATTATGATGAAACCTTTACCCCAGTAGCACGTCTTGAATTAATCAGACTATTTATATCCATTGCTTACTTTAAAATTTTCAAAATTTATCAAATGGATGTAAAGAGTACTTTTTTAAATGACGATCTATATGAAGAAGTGTATGTTGAACAGCTAACGGATTTTGAAGACCCTAAGAATGTTGATCATGTCTATCGCTTAAAAAAGGTTCTCTGTGGTTTGAAACAATCTCCCAGGGCATGGTTTAAAAAATTGACTAAGTTTTTACTAAGTCATAATTTTCTAATGGAAAGTGTTGATAAGACTCTTTTTGTTAAGAAACATAACGATCATATCTTAATAGTGCAGATCTATGTTGATGATATTATTTATGAATTTACTTGTACTAACATGACTGTTGAGTTTACAGATTTAATAAAATCTAAGTTCAAAATGAGCATGGTTGGGAAATTTAATTATTTTCTAGGGTTGCAAGTAAAACAACAACCTGATGGTATTTTTATTTCTTAAACCAAATAAGCTTTGAACTTAATTAAAAAGTTTGGATATGAGAATGGAAAAATTTTTGATACTCCTATGAGTACAACATTAAGACTCTCAAAAGACTTTACAGGTAAAAGTGTGGATCTTAAATTATATCGTAGTATGATTAGTAGTTTACTTTATTTAACTGCAAGTAGACCTAATATTGCCTTTAGTGTTGGAATTTGTGCAAGATATAAATCTGACCCTAAAGAGTCACATTTAACTACTGTTAAATGGATTATGAGATATGTCATAAGCACAATAAATTTGGATCTCCGGTATCCACATGATACTAGTGTTCAATTGGCTGTTTACACAGATGCTGATTGGGCTGGTAATATCGATGATAGAAAATCAACCAATGGTGGGTTTTTTTATGTTGGAAACTGTTTAGTTTCTTGGTTTAGCAAGAAATAAAGTTCCGTATCGCTCTCAACAGCTGAGGTTGAATACATCATAGCTGGAAATGCATGTACTCAACTCATATGGATGAATAAAATGTCAGGCGATTATGGAATTTCACAAGATTCAATGGTTTTTTATTGTGATAATTCTAGTACAATAAATATATCTAAAAATTCAATCCAGCATTCATGAACCAAGCACATTGACATTAGATATCACTACATTCGTGAATTAGTGGAAGAAAAGATAATCTCTTTGGATTACATTCCAGCCGAGACACAATTTGTTGACATTTTCACTAAATCGCTTGACAAAAGCAGGTTTAATAAATTAAAATTTGACCTTGGCATGTTCAATTTAAATTGATTATTCATGCTTTTCTGCATTATAGTTTATATATTTATTAAATTCTAATTTTAGATTTTAGAATTATATGAAGAATGCATGTTTTTGGATGTGCACGACCAGTCGAGGATGTACTCGACCAGTCATGTCACGACCGGTTGAGGACATCTCACGACCAGTCGTATAGCGCACTGGATCTTTTAATTTGGAGAAAAATCCTTTCTTCCTTATTTCCTCTTTTTTCTCTAACGGGTCGTAGCATGACTAGTCATACCCAACTTCTTGATTCGTCAAGGTCAGTGCATTATTTCAATTTTTTTTATAGATTCAAGCTCTATTTACTTCATTTTCTTCCTTCGAGTGCTTAATTTCAAGTTTTCCTGAAGTTTTTAGGGTCTTCTTCTCTAAAATCTATTTTTAAGAAAACTCATTCCACATCTTTTGTAACTCTTTGTTTCTTTGATTTTCTAGTTGCAAATGGATGCTAGAGGTCAAAAGAAAAACACTCGTGGTCCATCAACATCCAGATCATCACTTATCATAAGGCGCCACCTTTGGTCACCCGAAGATGATCCTCCTTATGTGCGAGATTTGAGGTTGCGCAATGTGATAGTTGAGTGACCTGTGCATGTTGAACATCTTGCTCCTTTTGATCTCCTTCCTCTTCTCCAATCTATAGGATGAGCTAACATTCTATATTGGGGTGGGCTGGTATACCGGTATATTACACAGGCTATGTTTGCATGCATTTTTGATTTCTTTACAGAAAATTTACGTTTATAATAGCAACTAGAAAAGGTTTATTTGAAGTTGATAGACATTTAATTTCTGGACTTATGGATATACATGTTAATGATGATGGTATTCATATTAGCAATCTAGTTGATAAACCATATGAGTCAGAAAAATGTATGCTCACTAGGGCATTATGTAATATAGATGCGCAATAGAGTCATAATGGAAATGCACTCACTTCAAGGTACTTGTTACCCAGATACAGGGTTCTTCATAAGATATTTATTTCCAATCTTTATCTTAGGTCTGGTAACAAAATCGAACTCACTTCTTTTATGGTTTGGATTTTGCATTCCATCATATCTAGAGTCAATATCTGTCTTCCTTCTTTAATTTATCATTCCATCATTCAATTCCGTCTGCATTCGGGTCACAGTGATATTCTATTTGACTGTGTTAGCTACTCACATGCTAGTTGTTATGCTTATTAGAGAGGCTCGTATTCGTCATCTTATCTTCAATAATAAAAATATAAACAAGATGAATTTGTAATTGGATGAGGGCCAAGTGAATGAGGGTGGTGGTGGAGCTGAAGTAGTGAATGAAGAAGAAGGCGGTTTACCTAATGATGTTAATATGGATGATATTTTTAATGAACTTGATCCAGATTCTGAGGCTGACCCTGACTAGTAGCCATCTGACTTTGATCTGCGTTTACATGCACTTGAGGAGAAGGTAGAGAACATGAATGTTGCCCATGATTTGTAGTTTAAATATATGCGCAAGTATCTTAGGCATATTAACAAGGGCCTTCATCAAATTAATCCTACCATACCTGCTCCTTTTTCAGGATTTGATTAAGTGTTTTCTCATTCGGCCTGTAATAACTTTCGTGATACTTTTTTTTTCTTTCAGTTTTTGAGACTGACTTTAGATGAAATTGGTTTATGCTGGTGAATGATATGTGATATTTGCATTTGCTTATATCCTTCATATCTTAACTATGTTTACTTCATTATTCCTCTTTTAGTTATTTTCTTCTTCCATATCTTCGTTGCTTCCTTTGTCATATTGTGATAGAAAGGGGGAGAATATTTTGTTATGTTTGTGCCTGCTTATGGATATGGATTGTGGGTGGTAGTTTTTTTTTTTTTTTTTTTTTTTTTTTTTTTTTTTTTTTTTTTGTGCTACTCAGGGGGAGTAAAGAAGTGTCTTGGATATGTGTCTTGGATATTTCATGATGATTTGTTGTGCATTATACTTTCTTGTGTATATATGATGCATGATTCTTTATTGAGCATGTAATGCTTCTCTTATTTTTAATGTAGTGTGTTTTATCACAAATTTGACAAAGAGGGAGATTGTAAGTGCTATAGTTTCTGCTCCTTTGATTGTCAAATTTTGTAGTGCCAAAACCACAATCTTTGTCTTGTGTAGCACATTGATATATATATGTTCAAGGCAATGCATCACATGTTCAAGTTAAGTCAAGTGCTTCAAGTTAAGAACAAAGATCTACTTCAAATGCAAGATTAAGTACATTGTTTACTTCTTTAAACTTCAACTTCAATGTTGTAAAGAGACATCGAAAGACATGTGAATGGTTCAAGACTTAAGGTAAAGTTCAACATATGTACTACAACTTCAAGATTTAAAAGATCTCAACTACAAGCTTCATCATGTGTCAAGATTGCAAGCTTCATGGACTTCAAAGAAATACTATCAACTAAAAGGAAAAGAAGTTCAATGTTCATACATTACTAATAAGGTTTGGACGACCTTAGATTGACCTTAGGGTAGGTCATTTTGAATACATAATTCAATTGATCATTTTATAAGTGTTTGGTCTATTCTTTGACTAGTCATGGACTCTGTTCAACTAGTCCTAGCACTGGCTCGACCAATCCAAGAAATTCAAAAACCAGTCCTTAAGTTTGTTGCAAATTTTCAGAATTTTTTATTGAGCCATGACCAATCCTAGAGTCTGCTCGACTGGTCGTATGAACAGTGCACGATTCGTTCACGACCAGTCCTGTAGCCATGACTCGAACTCCAGTGACTATTTTAGACTCAGCACGACTAGTCATGAATAGGTCACGACCAATTATGGAGGTCACACAACCGGTCATGCAGTGCCTACGACCAGTTATGAAATGGCTTTATCAGATCGCGCTCAAAATTTCAAAAATCTGTTGGTCCTACGACCAGTCGTTGTGTCCACAGGACCAGTTGAAGGCGCGATCTGCTCACCTATAAATAGACGACGAATTTCAGAGTTTGGTAATTTAATTTAAGTAAAATCAAGGCATCACTCTGAGAGATAAGTTAGTAATTTATTTAAGCTATATTGTGCTCATTTAATATTCTCTTTTTGTAGCTTTCTTTACATTTGATTTTGAAGTTTCTTATTCCGATTATATTTGAAAGAGGAATTGAGGTATTCTCATTTCTTGAAATCAAAATCAAATCAAGCTATCCCAAGGTACTTTAACTCTAAAATCAATTTAAAACCTAGAACCATTTCATATGTGAGTATTGGACATTGAACTTCATCATTGAACTTCTACTTTGACTTGGTTCTTCAAGCCTACAACAAAAGGAAAAATCCAGGCATTTTACATTATTGTAATTTCCATTCGGTTGGTTTCTTTTGAGATTAAGCCAGAAAATTCTCATTCTATTTGGTTATCTGAGGAGAGCCAGAAAACTCAGAGTGTGGGGTTTTTGAATTGTATAAGCCTACTTGAAAGACACAATTGCGAGGGTTTTAGGTGAACTTGGAAAAACCTATTTTCATAGTGAGCGCTAATATCCACTGTGTGAGAATATTTGGAGTGGAGTAGCTATATGGCTGTTATTTAACAGTTGGTGTACACACAGGCGAACCACTATAATTCTTTGTGTTTGGATGTGTGATTTATTTTCTATATCTTTTATTATTCAAGTTTATAGAATGTACTTATGGATGTGAATGTTGTAATCTTTTACATTTCAAACATCATGGTGAATGTTGTAATAACTTAGATTTTCTTTCATTGCTATTATTTATTTATTCATCTGTATCAAGTTTGAGTTTTTGATGCAAAGATCTTTCTAGAAATCAGGTTGTCCTACCATAAACCTTGGTTTTTAGTGTAAGGTTGTCCTTAGAATAACATTTGTATCAACCTCTCAATACTCATACATTTGAAGCTGCTTTACTTTTCAATATTATGGTTTGTTTAAAATGCTATCTTTCATTTAATTTATTTAAATTTCGCTGTTATCCTTTTAATTTGGCATAGTCCTATTCCCCCTCTCCCCCCCCCTCCCCCCCCCCCCCCCGGACATATATCTTAGCCTTTTTAGTACTGATACGTGAACTCATTGAGTAGGAATTGCATACTCATTCATTCACTTATTATCCACTCGGGCTGGTGGTGCGCAACTAGTTATTGTGTACCTTCGCATGGCCAGGATTTCAGTTGGGGGTGCGACTAACCTAAAATCAGGAGTTTGGCTATCCAAATTTAGGTATGAGACTGATTTGGAAAGAAGTCTCTTATGATGGATCTCATAGCCTGCGATACTACGTACTATCATTCTGACTCTGTAACACCCCGGATTTTGGCCACCTGGGATTAGACGTCCTTAGGCAATGGGTCAACTAAAACACCTGGGAAATCGCTCAGAACCTAATTTCATAGCCAGAGAAATCACTCAGGATTAATTCCTTTAGAAACTAAGCATAAGTTAGCTAGCGCAATGCTAGAGTAGCTGGGAAATAGTCCCTGATCACTTTAAATACGTTCTACAAGACCCAAAGCGAGTAGAACCAATGACGCTATAATACTCTAAAACCTCGTATCAAACTCTAAACCAGTTTATTCTCTAGACCTCTTCGAAACTTTGTATTGGATCTATACCGCGCGTCGAAAGTCCGATACCTACAATCTTAGACCGTTAAGACCGCCTAGTTGGACCTGACAATCATTTCGAAAATCAAGTCCAACCGACGTTCAGAGGCTATTTCATTGAGCCTGGAGTGAAGAGAGTGAGAATAAGGTTAGATTTGGAATTTGAAATTCAAATTTGGCACATGACTTGACGTGTTATTATTAAGCATTCTGACTATCAGAATTCAGCCAAATTACACCTTCGGATGAGGAAAATTTTTTATTTCATATCATGAGACTTATAGGCCTGATCTATGTGCGGTGACCGCTGAACTGAAACTGGACCGCCACGTGCGATCTACGAACACTGCTGGTCTGAAAATGGGATGTGAGCGATCCGACGAGCATGAACTTAAGTCCGATCGCGTTCGGCCAGGGGACCACCAGAAATGCCTTTTTGGACCGAAACAGCCCCGATTTGGATATAACTTAAGTATACCTTGACCTGAAGTCTGTTTTGGGCGCATTTGGGCTTATAAAAGGGCTTGAAACCCTCACTCCTCTCTCCCATCCGAATTTGGAAAAAGCCTTAGGTTGAGAGAGAGAAAAGGTGAGAGATTGTGAGAGAGAGTGGGAGAGAATTTCCTGCTGCTTGTGCTACCTGTTGCACGTGCCTAAGCAACACGCTCCAATCACTTTGCCGGTGATTTTTCTACGTTTCTAGGTAAGGAAATATCCTAAACTCTTGCTAATTTGAGGTTCCTTAGTTTCCATGGCATGGTAGCTGATGCATCTTGTGAAATAGGTCTCGATTCCCCGTAGACGAAGCGTATATGCTCCGTTCGAATTGATACACCTATATGAGAAAAGGTGTGGATTTTAGACACTCTGATTGACTGTTTTCAACGCTTTTAATGTCGTTTAATAGTAGATTATCGACGGCAACGCCGTTTGACATGTACAACATGCTGTCTGTTTCCTGTTTCGTAAATAGACGAAGAATATGAGATTTAGGGCATTTTAGTCATTTGTAGGAAATACCATTTTCATCCATAATTTGCTGATGTGATTAAAATGGCTTCTTTTCGCATTAGAATACTAGGAATGCGTGCATAATTAGTTCGGCGAAGATATTCGCCTAAATGCGCACTTTGAGTCGACATACTATATGTAGACTTAAGTGTGTAGTTTAAGTATTTGTATAAATGCTTGTATTAGTATGTATTGAATTATATGGTGTTATGAATTAGTTTGAGATTGATTTCTCAATTAATATGCTGATGTAAATGATTTCTGACATGTTGGCTATATGCATGATTTCATTATATGTATGAAATGCATGTGCTTGAAGATTTACTTAAGTTGTATGTTATAAAATGTGTTAACATGCTCACATGGTTGTATTTCATTTCCATTACTCTTACATGATGGCTGATGTGGATTCATAATTGTTTGGGACTATACCTAGTCCAGGCAGTCGGTAACCGAGCAAGTTCGTGGTTGGCTTATTTTTACCACGAACGACGCGTCGATGAACGCGAGCCGTGTTTTGGAGTTGGCGGCAGTGGTTAGGCCACACGAAGTGTTTTACACACTTTATGTCGTTCGACATGAGATGCGCTCGTGCTAGTCGAGCCCGTCAAGTAACCCGACTGGCCGTTGTATGTTCACCCTGTATGAGTCATAACTGCTTGAACCTAGGATACTGAACTTACCATTGTAAACCCTGTCAACCATGATACCTTGATTCACGAAGACTCATGAGCCGGGCATGGTGGTATGGGACACTGTGGTCGAGCTGTCAGCCTACGCTGGTGCCACAAACCTCCCCGTAGTGACCATTAAGCACCTATGTCTCGTGAGCAGATTATGGTGGTATGGGACACTATATTCTTACTGTCGGCCTACACTGATTAGGCGACGAGTCCTTTGTAGTGACCGCGAGCATATTCTGAGTCTATGAGAGGCGACGACCCTTTCGTAGCAGTAAGAGTACAGTAGGCCTGTATTGATAAGGTGATGGGGGAGCAGTGCAACGAGTGCGAGCAACAGCCCTGGCAGCCCTTGCAGCGACCTACAAAATATACATCGTATGAGATTACTAGGAGTGACGATCCTAAACAGGATCTGTGTTGGGATTGATACAAGGGAAGTACCTTAGTTTTCCAATACTGCTGTTTGAATGGACTAATAACAACTCAAAAATCATATCACCATTACATTGCATGTGCCTAGAAGATGTGGAGCACTGTGGGACGATTGCATGCCGCGGTCGTAAGATGGTGCCGTATGAGGGAGATCGTCGGTGAGGGCATCCATCACGTCATGTCATATTGCATTAACAATAGTATTAGGATTGTTTGATTTACTTCTTTACTATTATCGCATGATTGATTTGATAACATTCTAATCTCTGCTCTCTTATCCCACTGAGTTGATCACTCACTCTCACGTTACGGGATGGTGTTTTCGGACACCCACCAGTCCCTATTGTGATTGCAGATGATGGCGCTGCTTGAGAAGCGGAGCTGGACTTGATAATGACGAGGAGGATCTCTCCTTTATGCGTGTTCTGATTGACGGGATTACAAGGAGGTTGCTTAGATGCTATGACACTTGTCATTTTATATTTTTAGAGCACTCATGTATATTCTTTTTATTTACCTTTGGAGTATACATGTATGTATATAACTTGGTAACATGTTCACACTCTGGAGACATACAACAATTTATATATGTTATACATACTATCACAGTCTTCCGCTTGTAAATTTAACTGTCTCTAGAGTATGATATACTGTTCTGGCTTAATCTCACTCATGTTTAATATATTAACACTGACAACATTCAATCATACACATTTATGTTGCATAAATAACATTTTGGAACTCGGGAGTTGGGTTTTTTACTCGACCCCCGATTTTCGGGATGTTAAAGACTCACTCCAACTTGGTCATTTCATTCCCACTGTATATTACATTGCATCCTTGGCATCTAATATTTGGCTCACTATATTTTTGCATTGCATAACTGATCTACATTGCTCCTTTAGTATATGATATTGGGTTATTATGTTTTTTTTTAAAAAAAAATCACATACCTTTGATATGGCCATTAGCATTCATGTCTTGTATCACATAGCCTTGGTACGGCTGATAACATTCATGGACGTAACAGTATATTTTCGCTTACTCTGATATCATATGATTCATGATCTTGCCAGTATTTCTGATGTTGTATGATTTATGGTATTGTATTACATACTTGGCACTTATCTTGTGCACACACTTTCACCACCCTCTAAGCTTTTTTAAAGCTTATGTACGATAGATGCGTGAATGTAGTGTTAGGTCGCAGCAATGTTGAGCTTAGAGCGTGCAGTGGACTTCGGGAGCTTTGATTTCGATATATGTATTTCTCTTTCAGCATTGTATTCTACTGTTTATATTAGTGGATATATGATGATGATGTTGACTTTGTGATTTGGGTAAACTTGTGATTATGCTTCTTATGAGGCAAATGTACATTGAAAAATTCTCCTTATAGGATCTCAGGATCGAAACCTAGCGTATGTGCGCTGAAAGCTGAGAATAGGGTACTACGGAGGCTATCGGCACCGGATTCGGCGATCGGGATTCCTGTGAGTCCGATTTCTAGGTTTGGGGCATGACATGAACTCATGTGCCTCCTTCGACGATATGCTGACATGTTTGCATGGTCTCATTAGGACATGCTTGGAATCAGCCCAAAGGTTATGGTCATAAGTGGAATGTCAACCCCGACAATTGACCAATCCAACAGAAGCGAAGAGCATTCAAGACCGAATAGTACGTTGTAATCAGAGACGAAGTCGAAAAACTCATCGAGGAAATTTGTTATATAGATTAGATAGTTAATGTCGTCTTAGTTAAAGTCTAATGGGAAGTGACGGGTTTGTGTTGATTACATCGACTTGAACAAAGTCTGCCCCAAGGATAGCTTTCCTTTACCTAGGATCGACCAGTTCGTCGACAGCATGGCCAAACATGAACTCCTGATCCTCATGGACGCTTACCGAGGCTACAACCAAATAGCTATGTACTCATATGATAAACAGAAGATGACTTTCGTCACAGACAATGAACTTTACTACTACAAAGTCATGCATTTTGGATGAAGAACGCCGGGGCTACATATCAAAGGATCGTCAAAAAGATGTTTGCTCGCTAGATTGGGCGCTCCATGGAGGTTTACGTCGACGACATACTCGTTAAGAGCATTAAAGTTGTAGACCATATTTCCGACCTCGAAGAAACCTTTATAATCTTGCGAGAATATCATATAAAATTGAATTAAAGCAAGTGTACCTTTAGCATTAGCTTGGAGAAATTCCTCAGATTCTTGGTCAGCCATAAAAGAATCGGGGCCAACCCCAAGAAAATTCAAGCTTTGCTTGACATGAGCTCATTTAGGATGATTGAAGAAGTCCAATACCTTATAGGAATAATAGCCACCTTGAACTGGTACCGATAAATGCGTTCCCTTTCTAAAGCAATTAAAAGAAAAGAAAAAGATAGAAAGGACAGAAGAGCGCAAGCTCGCCTTTCAACAAATTAAGTGGGAGGGTGACCATTCTCAATTGTTGCATGTGGTGTTGCTCAACCAAGTCATGTATTAACTTGATTTTTAAGCATATGGCTAACCATGGAATGGTGCATCTGAGTGATGATTTTCGATGCATGTCATGTCACGATGGGGCCATACAACTCGACCTAATTGTTAGAGAGAGAGAGACCTTGCTATGTATCCACCTTACAGGCGCAGATTAGCTACTGACAGTTTGAGCAGCGAGACTCACTACTGAAGTGACATCACCAAGTTCTGTGGCCCACTATAATGTATGTTTTATATCCACAACTTCCATCCATTTGGAGAAATCATTCTGAGGCAATATCCTAAGAATGAGTTATATCCAAAGCTCCAGCCGACCCAGTACAGAAAACACTAGGGAGCCATTAAAAACTTCTAGGTGTCACGATAGTTTTAGATTAAGCTTATATTGTGTTTTCTCTTATTTTATATCGTTTTTTTACTTTTGAACACGTTAGATTTCAAACAAATATCATGGTGGGCCGTAGGATAGTTTCAATGGTGAGAATCACTCTTCCCACTATTTTATGTGGTAGGTCTACTACAGATTTTTACCTCCCTCATTCTGATCATTCTTAAAATCATATTTCAAAATGGATAGATGGCGTGGATATAACACATATATCATTAGTGGGCTCACAGAACTTGGTGACGTGACTTGATTAACGGACTCGCTATCCAACCTGTCAGTACCTAATCCGTGCCCCCACCTTGCCACTGACCTGTCAGTGCACAATCCGCGTCGTACCTGAGTACCTGGATGGACACTGAAGCTGCAGCGACATATATCCGGAAGCCCTAACATCTAATCCGAGGCCCGTTTTTTCTACAACTTGTGTAACTGAAAGTGAGAATTTCCTGTTGGCTACTCAAAAGACTAAAAAAAAAAATAAAAAGAAAAAAAAAAATAATAATTATAAAAAGAAGAAAAGCAATGGCAGATAATCTTCCACCGGGCTCAAGTAGTAGTTGTATGGTAATCCCAGCTATCGAACTAGCTGGACCACCCACTATTCTACTTTTAGCCATCCATTTTATGCCCATTAATTGGATGGTTAAGATTACCTGATGAATTTAATTTTGAAGATGTGCCCCAATCCTATAAGGATCCCACCACATGGATGGTCCTCACAGAAGGTCACTAAAAGCCTTTAACCTAAGCTAAATGTAGGGCCCACCGTGATGCCCATGTGTCATCCAACCCGTCCATCACTTTTACCAGGTCATGTGAGCCTAGAAAATGAGGAAGCTCCAAATTCTAAGGGGGCAGTTGGCGCATGGCATTGAAAAGGATTAGGTGGGATGAGGTTCAAAGAATGTAATTATCACGTGTAATAGAGATTGTCTTCAGTTGCCATGGAATAAACTTAATTGCATGATGGACTTGTGACACAGCATGATTCACTCTTTTAGTTTATGGTAGAATAAATATACCCACCATTATTTGAAACTATGGAGAATAACACGTGTTATATTCAAACTGTTCATTAGTTTTATAACTTTATTTTTAAGCCATGCTGTAAAAATGAGGCAAATTCAAAACTTACGTTCAAAGAAATTTTCAACAGTATGTGTTCAATCCCTGTTGCTTCCTGAGGTAGGATTCAATTGTGCTCTAAAATGATCTCAAAAAATAGATAGGTAACATGGATATAGCCCACACATCATGGTGGGACCTACACAACTTGCTAACATTGAGTGGAATTTCCAAATGGCCAAAGGCAATTTCATCTGAGCTAAGTCCACGCTTTTTTGAATTTCCTGAACATTAATCAAGAGAAAATGACCACTATAGACAAAACCTTTTATCCAGCGGTCTTTATGAAGAAATACAAACTTAAGTTATCAGCTTAGACTAGCACGTGCAGACACCAACTTTGACGACGAAACTACCCTTCCTTTTTCACTGTGAAGACGAGCCCTGACGCTCCTCAAACTGAGAGTTCACGTACGAACGGCTTAAAAGAGATCAAAGTTACATGCCCCACAGCTATGTATTTATTATATCCACGATGTTCATCCATATTTCGAGATCATTTCAGAGCATTATTCAAAAAAAAAAAAAAAATCATATCCAAAGATCAACTGGACCACACCACAAAGAGGAGTGAGGAAATTGATTTTCACCATTAAAAATTTTGTAGGGCCCACCATAACATTTATTTTCCATCCAATGTATTCATAAGGTCACAAAGGCCTGGATGAAGAGTAAAAATAAATTTCATAATGATCCAAAACTTTTGTAACCCCTAAAAGAGTTTCAATGGTAGACGTTCAATTCCCCACTGCCTTTTACAGTGTGGTCCACTTGAAAGCTAGATCTATCTTATTTTTCATCTCAAGCC
The DNA here is from genome assembly GCA_037074715.1 of Magnolia kwangsiensis. Lineage (NCBI taxonomy): Eukaryota > Viridiplantae > Streptophyta > Magnoliopsida > Magnoliales > Magnoliaceae > Magnolia > Magnolia kwangsiensis. The sequence goes on from CM073589.1 coordinate 66,155,548, forward strand.
TCAATACGAGTTTTTCAAATAGATGGACGGTTTGGATATAACACATACCTCATAATGGGACCCACAAAAATCGGTGGGGATTACATCAGGGAAAAAAAAAAAAAAACCAGCATGTTGAGGTCGACCGAATTGTGACCCAGTTGACCGGGTCAGAGCTGGGCCTATGGCTAAGGATTATAACCATAGCATAATCACCGTAGCATAATTGTAATGCCATGCACCTTTTTCTCTTTTTATTCTTATTTTTTACATGAAGAACTTTATTCTACCTGCATTTTTCTCTAATACATACACACACATATAATATATATATATATATATATATATATATATATATATGTGTGTGTGTGTGTGTGTGTGTGTGTGTATATATATATATATATATATATATATATATATATATATATATATATATATATATATATATATATAGAGAGAGAGAGAGAGAGAGAGAGAGAGAGAGAGAGAGTCATGATCCCCTGCGCACTTATGCACATGCACACCTTTGTACACGTGCCATGGGTGTCTAATCTGAAAGGTTCATGTGATGCGGAATCCCATGAAACCCCATGTGACAAATTTTCAATCTAAAATTCTGGTGGGCCATAGCAAAGAGAAATACAAATCAAGGGAGGGAACTATTTTCATTTTTCATGGCCCATCAAGTTTTAGATCAAAGTAAAACTTCGGCCTGGGGGGTTTCACGAGGTGCTGCGTCACATGAACGGTTCAGATTTTGGATCCCCATCACCTATGATGGGTTCTCAAAAAAGTTCGTACTATGTACGTACGAACTGGTTCGTAGGTGAGCGTTTCGCTATATATATATATATATATATATATATATATATATATATATATATATATATATATATATATATATAAATTTCTCTCTATTTTTTTTTCATTTATTTCTTTATTCATTTAACAAGAATATCTTCTAAACTAAAATCAGTTACTTGACGTACCACATATGATTTTGGGGTAGGAGAAGCTACTTTAGCCAACCAACCTAGTTATTTTCTAAGATTCCATTAGGTCGATGGTCGAAAATACATTCCATTTACTTTGTAGTCAATTTCAACCACTTCGTGGTCAAACTAGAAATTGAGCGCGGCAAACATGAAATTGAGTAGGAAAATTGAAAATTGAGCAGGACAAAGTAGGAATTGAGCGAGGGAACCTAGAAATTGAGCGAGGTAAGGTATGAGTTCAGTGAGGAAATTTAGAAATTGAGCGAGGGAACTTAGAAATTGAGTGAGGCAACCTACAATTGGAGCGAGTAAACCTAGCAATTGAGCAAGGGAAGTTAGAAATTGAGTCAGGGAAGCTAGAATTTGAGCGAGGGAACCTAGAAATTCAGCGAGATAACCTAGGATTTGAGTGAGGGAAGTTACAAATTGTGCAAGGGAACCTAGGATTTGAGCGAGGCAACCTAGGATCTGAGTGAGACAACGTAGGAATTGAGCGAAGGAACCTAGGAAATGAGTGAGGCAATGGAGAAATTTAGCGAGGAATCTTAGGAATTGAGCGAGGGAAGCTAGAAAGTAAGCAAGGGAACCTAAAAATTCAGCGAGACAAATTAGGATTTAAGCGAGGCAATCTAGAAATTGAGTCAGGGAACCTAGAAATTGAGCGAGACAAAGTAGAAATTCAACGAGGAAACCTAGGATTTAAGCGAGACAATCTAGGAATTGAGTGAAGGAAGTTAGAAATTCAGCGAGGTAAGCTAGAATTTGAGAGAGGGAACTTAGAAATTCAACGAGGCAACCTAGGATTTGAGCGATGCAATGTAGGAATTCAGCGAGGCAACATACGATTTGAGTGAGGCAACCGAGGGAACCTAGGAATTAAGCCAGGAAAGCTACAAATTGAGTGAGGGAAGCTACAAATTGAGTGAGCGAACCTAGGAATTGAGCGAGGGAACCTAGAAATTGAGTGAGGGAACCTAGAAATGCAGCGAGGGAACCTAAAAATGCAGCGAGGAAACCTAGGATTCGAGTGAGGCAACCTAGGAATTGAGCGAGGAAAGTTAGAAATTGAGTGAGGGAACCTAGAATTTGAGCGAGAGAACCTAGAATTTGAGCGAGGCAACATAGGAATTAAGCGAGGAAACCTAGGAATTGAGCGAGGCGACATGAAAATTCAGCGAGGAAACATAGGAATTGAGCTAGGGAAGCTAGAAGAAGTTAGAAATTAAGCGAGGAAAGCTAGAAATTGAGAAAGAGAACTTATAAATTTAGTGAGGCAACCTATAAATTGAACAAGGCAACCTAGGAATTGAGTGAGGGAAGCTAGAAATAAAGGAGAAAATGACCACTATAGACAAAACCTTTTATCCAGTGGTTTTTATGAAGGAATACAAACTTAAGTTTTCGCCATGCTGAATTTTAGCTTCCCTAGGGGAAATTAATTTTCACCGTTAAAAATTTTATAGGGCCCACCATAACATTAATTTTCCATCCAATCTATTCATAAGGTCACAAAGGCCTGGATGAAGAGGAAAAAAAAATTTCATAATGATCCAAAACTTTTGTAGCCCCTAAAAGGGTTTCAATGGTGGACGTTCGATTCCCCACTGCCTTTTACAGTGTAGTCCACTTGACAGTTAGATCTGTCTTATTTTTCATCTCAAGCCTTAATATGAGCTCCCCAAATAGATGGACGGTTTGGATATAACATAGACCTCATGATGGGACCCACAAAAGCACACACAGAGCAAAAAAAAAAAAAGGTTGGCACTATCGCGGGAGCTTGGCAGATTTTATTTTTATTATTTTTTTTACAAGGAGAAATTTTTTCCCCTTACATTTTTCTCAATACATAATTATGTAAATATGTATATATAAGTATATAAAAATATTTTTCTATCTTTTAATTCATTTCTTTATCTATTTATTTAACAAGCATATCTCCTAAACTAAAATTAATTACTTAACGTAAAACATATGATTTTGGGGTAGGAGAAGTTAATTTAGTCAACCAACCCAGTTATTTTCCAAGATTCCATCGGGTCGATGGTCAAAAACCTATTTCATTCACTTCGCAGTCAAACTAGAAATTGAGCGGGGCAAACATGAAATTGAGCGAGCAAACTGAAAATCAAGCGGGGCAAGGTAGGAATTGAGCGAGGAAACCTAGAAATTGAGAGAGGCAAGGTAGGAATTCAGTGAGGGAAGCTAGAAATTGAGCGAGGGAAGCTAGAAATTGATCGAGGTAACCTATGAATTGAGCGAGGGAACCTAGAAATTGAGTGAGGCAACCTAGGAATTGAGCGAGGCAACGTAGAAATTCAATTGTTAGGCTAGTTCAATTACATTTAAAGTTCATTCCAATTCATGTTAGCCTCACCCAATTTCAAGCTTGCCTTACTCAAATTTATGTTTTTCTTGCTCAATTTCTAGCTTCCCTCGCTCAATTCAGAAGACTTTTTTTGTACTGCATAAATCATATCTTTCAGAACCCCAGCCTAGGAATGAGGATAATCTCATTTAGTAGCTCAATCCTCGCGGTCATAATTATGCTAATTCTGCCTACAAATCTCTTCAGGTGATTAAGAGGGCCCCCTTTTCCAGTAGATGAGATTAGGATGAAAGGTATTATCTCAACACTTCTTTTCTCTATCTTGCTCTTAAAAATCGTTGAATCCAAAGCCCTCGGAGAAGAAATACCTCTCTCCTAATAAAAAATGAGAGGGATCTCTCTTCAATATTATATCTATGAGAAAGATATGAAGAAAATCTCTGTTCTCTCTATTCCTCTATTTATGAGAGGATAGATAGTCTCTCAAAAAAAGTTGTTCTCATCTTTGTTGATGATTTAACTAGCAATCAATTTGTTGGTTGCCTCGCTGAATTTTAAGGTTCCCTCACTCAATTTCTAGCTTCTCTTGCTCAATTCTTAGGTTGCCTCACTGAATTTCTATGTTTCTTCGCTCATTTACTAGGTTCACTCGCTCAATTTTTAGGTTACCTCGCTGAATTTCTAGCTTCCCTAGCTCAATTTCAAGGATGCCTCGTTCAATTTATAGGTTGCCTTGCTGAATTTCTAAGTTCCCTCTCTCATTTTCTAGCTTCCCTCCCTTAATTTCTAGCTTCCCTAGCTCAATTCTTAAGTTTCCTAGTTGAATTTTTACGTTACTTCGCTCAATTCCTAGGTTGCCTCGCTTAATTTATAGGTTGCCTCGCTTAATTTCTAGGTTCTCTTGCTCAAATTCTAGTTTCCCTCGCTCAATTTCTAACTTCCCTCGTTCAATTCCTAGGTTGCCTCACTCGAATCCTAGGTTTTCTTGATGCATTTCTAGGTTCCCTCGCTCAATTTCTAGGTTCCCTCGCTCAATTTCTACATTGTCTCGCTCAATTCCGAGGTTCCCTTGCTCAATTTTTAGCTTCCCTCGCTCAATTTCTATGTTGCCTCGTTCAATTGATGGGTTGTCTCGCTTAATTTTTAGGTTCCCTTGCTTAATTTGTAGCTTTCCTCACTCAATTCCTAAGTTGCCTTGGTAGCCTCGATCAAATCCTACATTGCCTCACTAAATTCCTACGTTGTCACACTCAAATCTTAGGTTGTCTCACTAAAATCCTAGGTTATCTCGTTGAATTTCTAGGTTCTCTCGCTCAAATTCTAGCTTCCCTTGGTGAATTTCTAACTTCCCTCGCTGAATTTCTAACTTTCCTCGCTCAATTCCTAGGTTCCCTCACTCAATTCGTAGGTTTCCTCGTTGAATTTCTACATTGCCTCGCTCAATTTTTATGTTCCCTCACTTAATTTCTAGCTTCCCTCGCTTAAATCCTAGGTTGTCTTGCTGAATTTCTAGGTTTCCTCGCTTAATTTCTAGCTTCCCTCGCTCAATTCCTAAGATTCCTCGCTGAATTTCTACGTTGCCTTGCTCATTTCCTAGGTTCCTTCGCTCAATTCCTACGTTGGCTCGCTCAATTTCTAGGTTCCCCGTACAATTTGTAGCTTCCCTCGCTTAAATCCTAGGTTGCCTCGCTGAATTTCTAGGTTCCCTCGCTCAAATTCTAGCTTCTCTCGCTCAATTTCTAACTTTCCTCGTTCAATTCCTAGGTTGCATAGTTCAAATCGTAGGTTCCCTTGCTCAATTTCTACGTTCCCTTTCTCATTTTCTGCGTTGTCTCGCTCAATTTCTAACTTTCCTCGCTCAATTTCTAGATTCCCTCACTAAACTCCTACCTTGCTTCACTCAATTTCTAGGTTCCCTCACACAATTCCTACCTTGCCCTGCTCAATTTTCAATTTGCCCACTCAATTTGAAGTTTGTCCCGCTCAATTTCTAGTTTGACCGCGAAGTGATTAAAATTGATCGCGAAGTGAATGAAATGTATTTTTGACCATCGACCTGATGGAATCTTGAAAAATTACTAGGTTGGTTGGCTAAAGTAGCTTCTCCTACCCCAAAATCATATGTGATACGTCAAGTAACTAATTTTAGTTTAGAAGATATTTTTGTTAAATGAATAAAGAAAGAAATGAAAAAAAAGAGAGAAATTTTATATTTATATATATATATATATATATATGAGAAAAATGTAGGTAATAAATTTCTCCATGTAAAAAATAAAAATAAAAATAAAAGAAGATGCATAGCATTACATGTTACAGTTGCTATGCTACAGTTATAATCCGTAGCCATAGGCCCAACTCTGACTCTGTCGACTGGGTCACAACCCAGTTGACCCCAACACGCTGGTTTCTAGTTGTTCCCCCCCCCCCCCTCTCTCTTATGTAATCCCCATCGATTTTTATGGATCCCATTATGAGGCATGTGTTATATCCAAACCGTCCATCAATTTGTAGAACTGGTATTAAGGCTTGAGATGAAAATTAAGATAGATCTAGCTATCAAGTGGACTACACTATAAAAGGCAGTGGGGAATTGAACGTCTACCATTGAAACCCTTTGAGGGGTTACAGAAGTTTTGGATGATTATGAAATTTGTTTTTCCTCTTCATCCAGGCCTTTGTGACCTTATGAATAGATTGGATGGAAAATAAATGTTAGGGTGGGACCTACAAAAATTTTAACGGTGATAATCAATTTCCCCGCTGCTCTTTGTGGTGTGGTCCAGTTGATCTTTGGATATGATTTTTTCTTTTGGATAATGTTCCGAAATGATCTTGAAATATGGATGAATGTTGTGGATATAATAAATACATAGTTGTGGGGCCATGTAACTTTGATCTCTTTTAAGCCGTTTGTACAACTCTCAATTGGAGGAGCGTCAGCGCTTGTCTTCGCAGTGAAAAGGAGGGGTAGTTTTGTCCTTAAAGTCACTGTCCGCACGTGCTAGTCTAAAAGTTGGTAACTTATGTTTGTATTCCTTCATAAAAATCGCTGGACAAAAGGTTTTGTCTATAGTGGTCATTTTCTCGCATCCCAGAGTGGGAGTTTGACTTTGAATTTGGTTTGCATTCTTCCATTGTTCAGCTTTCAAGCTTTTCGATTCAACCCTCTTTGGTGGCTAGGGTGATCGAGGCTCAGCAGACAGACGAGTCGCTTCAGGAGTTCCGAGCAGAGGCTGTATCCGTGGAGCAGTCAGACTGGTAGATTAGTTTCGATGGTGGATTACGCTTCAGAGGCCGATTGTGTGTCCTAGACGTGTTTGAGTTACGTCGTGATTTGATGACCGAGGCACACCGACGAGACTTACTATTCACACGAGCTCCACAAAGATGTATAGGGATATGAGGAGGCATTATTTTTGGTCGAGAATGAAGTGTCAGATTGCTAGCTTCGTGGTCGAGTATGACACATGTCAACGAGTCAAGGCCGATCACCAGAGACCCCCTAGTCCCTTGCAGCCATTGAGCGTTCTAGTGTGAAAATGAGAGCATGTGTCAACAGATTTCATTGCGGGTTTATCGAGGACTTAGCGTGGTCACGACATCATCTAGGTTGTCGTCGATCGTCTGACGAAGTCAGCTCATTTCATTCTGATGCGTGATTCCTGGACAATGGACCGGCTTGCAAATGTATTCATTGAGGAGATAGTAAGACTGCATGACATTCCAGTTTCGATCATTTCTGACCAAGACTCCAAATTTTTATCTCAGTTTTGGAGTTTCCAATAGGTGATGGGGACCACTTTGCATCTCGTCACCACTTATCATCCACAGACGGATGGGCTGACCGAAAGGGTCAACTAGATCCTTAAGGACATGCTTAGAGCTTGTGTGATTGACTTTGTGGGCAGTTGAGATGAGCATTTGCGCCTTGCTGAGTTTACGTACAACAATAGCTATCAGGCGACTATCAGCATGACTCCTTTTGAGGAACTCTATAGTAGACCGTGCAAATCTCCTAGCTGTTGGACCGAGGTTGAAGAGCGTCGTCTCCTAGGTCCCGATCTTGTGCAGCAGACGTTAGAGATTATTGATGTTATCAAGAAGAGGATGCGCACAACTCAGAGCTGGCAGAAGAGTTTTGCTAATAATCAGCGTCGACCCCTCGAGTTTATAGTTGAGGACATGGTATATCTCAAGTTCTCGCCTATGAAAGGCGTGGTTCGGTTTGGTGTGAAGGGCAAGCTTGCCCCAATATTTATTAGACCTTTTGAGATTACCAAGCATGTGGGCGTTGTGACGTACAGGCTTACCTTACCTCCTGAGTTGTCCACGATCCGCGATGTGTTCCATGTTTCTATATTGTGAAAGTGTAGGTCGGACACCATTCCTATGATTGATTGACAGCCACTCGAGGTCCGTGAGGATGCTTCCTACATCGAGCAGTCAATCCACATTCTTGATCGAAAGGAGCAGGTTCTCATGACCAAGGTCATTCCTTTGGTGAAGGTCCAGTGGGGTCATCATTCGGAGGCCGAGGTGTCTTGGGAACGCGAGGCCGAGATTAGAGAGCGCTATCCCCATTTGTTTAATTATTGATTCATATATGATTGTTTGTATTGCCTTCTCTTTGATGATTGCTATATGATAGTGGTTTTTTGCCTTTCATTTTATCCTGTATTGGTCAATTTCGAGTACGGAATTTTTTACTGGTGGGGAGGATTGTAAGCCCCAACCAGAGTTCTTGTGTGTGCATGTGTGTGTTTAGGTATGCATTTTGTTTCTCTTAGTCCCGCGGTCTTATCAGAATAATCCCGGTGACCTGGGACCCTCAGATAGTGTTTGGGGTCATCCTTAAGTCCGGTCACGCGGTCCAGATTGGCCTGAAATCTATGCCATCTTGTTCGCATTGTCGTTGTGGTTCCGAAGATGCGTCTTGTGCGTCCATCCGATGTAAAGATCACAATTTACGTACGTTTCATTATATGGCCCTTGATCTTAATCGTGTGGCCCACCTTGGAGTAGTGCATATGGCCCCACTCCCTTTTGCACAAGTTCCAACATACACTACACACACCACCTAAACTTCCATGTCTTACACTACCAACACCACCCAAACCTATCCTATCCTAGCAACTTTAGTTTCTCCTCCCTAGCTAATCATAACATTCTCTTATTAAGACAAGATTTCTTCTCTTTTCTAGAAAAAAAAAAAAAAAGAAAAAAAAGAAGAAGAAATGATTGCCCTCATTCGCTACAACTCTCTTTCCCTCTCTCTTTCTTCTCATTCTCTCTATCTCTCCCTCTCCTCTCTCCCTCTTGCAAGCTTCCAATGTCCCACCCCCTTGCAACATTCCTGCCCCTCATCTCTCATTTCTCTCCCCATCCATCCATCAAAATCACATCTTATCCCTTCATCTTGCTTCCTTGGACCCTTAGAAGCTTAGAGTGGAGTTTTGATAGAGATCTTAAGGTGGGTGTCTATACAAGTGTTGATCTCTCTTCTCTCCCTTGTTTCTTTTATTTCTTCATGTATGGGACACATGGGACCCACCAATCCATGGTGGGGATCCCATTTGATCCCTTGAATGTGGCCCTTGGCCCATCCTACATGCATGCATTATTCCATGATGGGGCCATTATCCATGGACCCCATCATGATGTATCTCAGGATCTTAATCATTCCAAGGTCATCTAGACCTTCATTTTATGGTGGGGATGGTAACCCCACCTTACAAATTGTTTTTTTTTTTTTTTTTGTGTCCATGCATGCATGGACCCAAGATGTGAATATGTATGACTAGATCTTTATATGAGGGATCTTAGTGGCGAAATCCCTCTATGTATGGCCGGATTCTCTCTCATTTCCTCTCTCTCTATTTTCCTATTTTCTTCCATTTTTGCTAATCAATGTGGCCCACCTTATGGACCAATAAGATCCCAACCATCCATAGAGAGGGGACATTTTCACAGTCCCTCCCATTAAACGTGTGGCCCCTAAATGCACAAAAAGGGGTACATGCAAGCTTATTTTTGGTAATGGGATGGTTTAGGTATTTTTGGGGCCCACTTGGGTGGACCACACCATGAATTCCAGGGGTTTAATCCCCATTTAACTTATGTTTACAATTTATTTTTGTAAAGTATATATTGTTGTCCAGTTTGTTTGGACAAATTTTGGACCATATTGGGGCTTGATTTCTAATCTTTCGGTGGGGACTTTGATACCATCCAATATATGATTCTTGTAGACCTATGTCCCACTTATAAGCCTACCAAAATTCAGCCCCACCTGACCCTGATTGAGGTCCCAAAGGTGTGGCCCAAGTGAGGTGGTTAGTCTGTAAATTCTGCACTATTCCAGCAATATATCAATGTGGAATTCCTTAAATATAAAATAATTTTTCCACTGTAGGTCACTTCTGTTGACACCACTTTGTAGTACACATATGATGGGACATAAAAACTATTTTTTCCCAATTTTTAGAGGCCACTAATCCACACCATAGGAAGCTCTTATTAGGGCCTGTCAAAAATTTGCACTAAACAGATTTTCTGGACAGTCTGTTTTCATTAAAATAAATAAAATACTTCTACTATTTCAAAAATTCTAAAAATTTAGAGAGGGGTGACCCACCTATGGTAGGACCCACCTACCAAGTTTCAGGGTCAACAGACCCCTGTACAATTCGTGGTGCGGGCCGAACTGGCCCACCAGACTAGGATGTCTAGCCATGGTTAGTCATCCACCCTCCTTGTAGGCCCACCTTGATGTATTGTGTATCCTCGTCGTCCATCTATTTGTGGTCCATGTGAGATGTGGTCCACCTCCCTAAGGATTTGTCCATTATTGGGACCCACTTTCATGTCTTTTGGGTTAACTGCCCAGGCCCATAGGACCGTCCAACTTGGGATGCCCAGGTCCATTGGGCTATTGCTGAACATCTAGTCCAGTAGCATGGGCCACCTGATTTATGTGTATCATCCACTCCTTTTACCTGGTGGGCCCCACAGAGATGTGTGTGGGTCACCAGTAAGCAAAATACTTAGTTTATATATATATTATTACAAGACGCTAGTAAGCCCAGGTACAAGTGGGCTAGAAATTTAGTAATAAACCCAAACTGGCTGCCCTTAATGGCATGTTTTAGGGCAGCAGGGCCGAGCAGATTTAAGGAGGTTTATGCACATAATCTTAACATTTCTTGATGTGCCTTTGGGCTTAATTAGTTCACATTTGAGGCCCACCCTCAGTTGGGTTTTATGGGATCTATGTCCATAGTTTTGGTTGGACCTTGTAGACCCATTTATCTTGGAATCTTCTAGTTAGGTCACTTAACCTTTAGGCTTGTATCTCACCACTTATTATGATAGGTTTGTAGGCCATAATGTATAAGTAGTTGGGCCCTTGGTTGCCCATCAAAATAACCTTGTACTTGGGCCAAGTTGTAAGGCCCAACTCACTTGGATAAAGCCTAGAAATTGCCCTTATGGTTGAATAACCAGGCCACCCATTAGGTCCACCACAATATGAGGTTTATGATCTTTATGGATTGGGCCCAAACCTTTCTTGAGGGCCCACCCTATTGCCTATGTGTTGGGTTTGGTGTATAGCCCACTAAGTCATGGATTGCTTAGGCCTTGGGCCTTGTTTCATATTCGAGTAGGGGCGGGCTATCTTTTGGGACTCAGTTGAGGTTGGATGCCCTCCTTGGTAGCCCTAAGGTAGGCCCATTGGTTGTTATGAGTGGTTTAAGGCCCACCATAGTCCTCTTTAGGACCGTTTATTCCCTTAGACATACTTATTGTCGTCCTTAGCTTTGTGGGCTACCCCAAAGTATTGGGCTCACACTAAAGATTTGTTCCTAAGATTTCATTATCTAAGTACCTAGATTTGATTCCCTCCTTGAGAAGGAAGAGTATGTTCTAAGTCATCATCACCTTATGACACATCCTCATGACCCATATGCATCATTGAGTGATTGGATCGCATTTGTGTGTGTGGTCATTAGGTTGACATGATAAAGGGATGAAGTTTCCCCTCTCGTTCACATTGTGTGCTTGGAGCTATTGCATGATTAGTATGCGTGACTCATGCATCTGTCATTACATATCATGGATATTGATGCCCTTACTTCATTAGGGCCCTACCTCTACAGGGGTATTCGTGGATGGCCATATGTGGACACTGAAAATGTTACTTGAGCATATAGGGTGCATAGGATGCCCATGGGTGAAATTATCAAAAATTTCATGGTACTAAAGATCTGCCTCAACGTCATGACCGAGTGGAAACTATGAGCGCAGGAGGGCCTTACACCGTTAGGTCGCGACTCCCACTATTGTGTAGTTGGTTGGGATGGGGTGTGGCCTTATTAGCCTATGAGGGAGGGTATTGCTAGGCTGAGTTTAACTAGTTAATGAATGAGTCCTCTATCGTCGAGTCTCGTTGGTGATTGGCTATCCATGGGTGGGTAGTGAGGTCTCCTATGCTCATTTGACTGTGCGGGTCAGTAAAGCGGTAGTCATCCTGTCGTGTACTAGACCCCAGTAGATTCCTTATGATGGAACTGTACTGATATGTGGATTGGATATGAGGATTGACATCACTTCACATTGCATTCGCATCAGATGTATAAGCCTTATATTGCATAGCCTTGGTATGGCTTCTTGCATTCATGACAGCCTCGGTTAGGCTTGTAGCATTGTCATTAATCATATTTTCCTTCCTGTATCTCCTATTATTCTTCTGCATACCATTGTTACACACTTCCACCACCCTCTAAGCTTCTATAAGCTTATGCACGATTGATGCGTGTAGGAGATCTTAGGTCAGCGCCGTAGCGGCAGAGCTTGGATAGGAGTTGAGCTGAGGTTCCCAGTGTTGTAGATCGCCTTCCTCCTTTTGTCATCAAATGTATTTCCTTTTAGCTATGTACTTGAAAAGTTTAAATTTATAGTGAATTTTGTAATGTGCCCCTTTGTTATTTTAGAGATTTACTTGCTATGATATTAGGTATACTTGCATTGGAATGAATATACGGTTATGAAAATCCTCCTTGTAGGATTCCAGGTTCGGAACCTGCCTCAGGAGCTGAGAATGGGGTACTACGAAGGCTGTTGCAGTCAGAGCCAGCTATTGGGTTCCATGAGAGTCCGGTTACCGAGTCTGGGGCGTGATAGGGGTTAATAGGGAGTTATGATTATTTATTTTTGGTATTTTAAGAGCCTCAAAGGGGAGAGAGCTAGGGTTTTTTTATATATAAGTTCTCTCCATCTATATAATCTTCTTTAAATAGTAGATTGATCGTGGCTTTGTGCCGTGGTTTTTTTCCATAAGGGTTTTCCATCTAAAATAGTGTGTTTTCTTGGATTTTCATTTTCTCTTGTTTGTTTCAATCTAAATTAAGGTGCTTTTGCATGGTTGAATCTCTAACAAGTGGTTTTAGAATAAAGTCGATTTGTTAGTTTGGATTTATGATGTGACATCAAGGGGATCAAATATAAAGTTTGAGACAGAGAAATTCATAGGTAAAACTAATTTTGAACTATAGAGATTAAAGATGAACACCCTCCAAATTCATTAAGGGCTAAAGTATTCCCTCCTTGAGAAAGTGCATCATCCAAAATTTATAAAGGAAGAAGATTGGATGAACCGGATCAAAGGGAAATCTTTAATGTTGCATTTGCTCTTATTAGTTATGAGGGAGATCCATTTACTTTCCAAGAAGCATTAGAAGATAAAGATACAGAAAAGTGGATGATAGTTATGCATGAACAGATGAATTCTTTATATAAAAATCAAACGTGGGAGCTACTTGCAGATTGGATGAAAATTTACCAAAATTCTTCATCTTTCTTCAATGCACTCCGATCTTCAATCTTTCATTTAGTACTTGTTTTCGTTAGTTCTTCATTACTTGAAATCTTCCACTTTGGTCCTCCAATCTTCAATTCTTCATACTTCACTCATTTGAGCTTTTAAGTTATCTCTTTTAGGCTCAATTCATGTCAAATTCCGAAATTCTTTTATACAAGTTAAAAACATACTTAATTAAGCAATTTTAACACTCAAATGCAAGGGAAAAATAAAGTATAATTGAGGATAAATATGCAATATTTTCCTCTCAACACACCCTCTAACCAATATTTTGCTAGTCCCAAGTAAAACATGCAAAACATTTTCCAAGAGTCCAAAATTCATATAATCCTTAAAACCAATCCAAATAACGAAATAATATGGCACAATTTTTTGTGAATAAAATCCATCTAGATTACGGCATACTCAATAACAATTTGTCATGAGTTTAATTTATAAATCAACCAATGGAAAAGTTACAAACATAGAAAACCATGGTGCTTAGTGAAATCTAAACTTAACACTGACTAGGCAATCAATTCTCTACCATCATGACACCAAAAATTACAGTTGAGTGAGCGACTCGACTAAAGCACTAAATTAACCTTCATTATCTTTTTTCAATTTTTTTCAAATCGACAACTTTCACACTTTCTTATTTTCATTATTCTTTATTTATTTTTCTTTTTCAATCTTTTTCAATGTTCATATTTTTTTCATTCTTTTTCTTCTTTTCAAGGACAACCCATGTTTTACATTTCTCTCTCTCTCTCTCTCTCTCTCTCTCTCTCTCTCTCTCACTTTTTCTTCAAACAATAGGTAGCCATTTTCAATGTATTCTGCCCTTAAAAAAAATAGTCAAGGTTCATAAAGTCTAGATCCTTTACACTTTAAAGAAATCATTATGTTATCAATACTAGTATCAAAGTCATTCCTAACAATGAAAGTCATATTGTGAATTGTGAAATTCATAATTCATTAATGTTTAAAACTTCCATCAGAAAATTATTGAAAAGAACTCAATTTTTCTGATTTCTACAAATATACTAGTATCTAGACTTCAAATTTACATCACTATGTACCTTATCATTATAATAATTTATATTACTTCATTTCAACATTAATACACATAAATCAATCTTCTAAAAAATTCAAAAATTCGGCCCAAACATCAAAGTTTTATGCAATTTAAAAACTTTTCCAACGGAAATCCCACCCTCCAAACTAAATGATACATTGTCGTCAATGTAAAAATTTCATGTACTATGATCAACATGAGAACAACTGAATTGTAATCAATTAGAGGGTAGAGAGTACCTGAATCAATGACAACTCATAAAATTCAGGAATTCTCTAAGTGAATGAAAATAGGTAAAAAAAAAATAAAATAAAATCCAAACAACTAAACTAAGAAAGAAAGTAAAAATGAATCTCCATCAAACTAGGAGATCAAACATCCAGGGGCACAAACTCCTCTGTACAAACTTCAGTACCGATTAACATCAACCGGCATCTAGCAAATCGATGTCCCAATAATCCAAAATCTCAACAATCAGCATTATAATCAGGAGCATCTTTTTATCAAGGATTTCAAATAATTGTTCATTAAAGCGCATGTCTTCTATTGAATCAGGGAGCGCAAGTTAAGATTGGTGATCATCCTCTTTATTTTCATAAACATGCCTCCCTTCAATTAAATCAGGCAGCACATCAGGTTTATCATATATTTCTAATTCCAATTTTGGTGCCTCAACAAATATAATTTTCCTCATTTGAATTCAAAGGTTTTGGCTTTTTCAATATTCACAACTTCTAAGATCATGTCATCGTTAGAATCCATAAAATGAGCTAGGCAAACTTCTAGAGGGTCAGAGTAAAGATTAGAAAAGAGGTCCTCTTCCATAATAGAATCAATCATATCAACTTCTTGAACGTCCTCCACATCCCCTTGTTGTTTAGATATGTTGAATACATTCAAATTCGTAGTCATATTCCCAAAGGACAATTTAAGAACCCCATTTTTACAATCGATTATGTCATTTGAGGTGGCTAGCAATGGTCAGTTAAGGATAACTAGAATTTAAGTGCTCATATCCATGGCCAGTTGGGTAGAATTTATCAATATTCTTATTAAGTGATCAGTAAGTTGTAAGGTTGTCTTTGTGTGTTTCAATTCACCATTCCTAATTACTTATATTCTAAATAAGTTATAAGGTTAACACTTGCTCCCAAATCTAACAATGAGTTTTCAATCCGAAAGTTTTCAATAATGTAAGAGATGGAAGGTTTTTCTGGATCTTTGTATTTTAGATGATTGTCTTATTTAATGATTGCACTCACTCATTTTCTCAAAAATGTCTTATTTTGTACGTTCAACTTCCGCTTCAACCTACACAAGTACTTTAGAAATTTGGCCTATGAGGGAATTTGTTTTATGGCATCCAATAGAGGTAAGTTGATTTTCACCTGTTTAAAATCCTCTAAAATATCTTGATTGTTGGCCAAAGGTTTAAATGAGAGAAGATGTTGGGGAAATAGAGCTATTGGCTTATAACTAAGCTTAGCCCCTTTCTCATGCTGAACATCACTAGGCCCATGTTCACATGTCACCCCAAGTGTAGGATCACGAAGCAGTAATAACTCGATGAGACCAAGGTCGTACCCATAGGGACTTGCATCATATGAATTCTAGAAGAAACTAGAACTAGAACTAAAATCTACTAACTAAAATTTGGATATAAAGAGGTCAATGTTGAAATAACTATCAATAATAATGAAAAACTAGAGAACCAAGGATCCAATTGTAGTCATCTTAATGTTATTTTACTTAATTCAATTGATAACACGACTGGAATCGAAGTCTTACCCTATCTAGTCGGATGATAGAGAGGTTAAAACATCATAGATATATCAAAATAAAATCTGAACATTCATAGAATTAGTTTCCTCATAAAGCCCCGATGTAATGATTGTAGGAAATTCAAAGCATCTACCATTCTCGGAGTCAATGATAGATCAATGAAATTTACAAATCACATAATTGCAAAACAGGTAAGAACATATCAAAAAGCTTCCTAAGCATCTACTGTGCCCAGAGACTAGAAAAGATTAAAGTAAACTGAAAATATTCCTTCATTCAAACAAAAAAAAAAATCATGAATTGTTCCACATGAAATCCAAATAAATTGAATAAAAGGAAAATATACATTAAAATAAACTAGAAAAGAAGGATTTGAGAAGAAGAAAGGACTACTTGAAGCACCACAATCCCTTGCTCTACTCCTACCCTAATTCCTGCTTAGAAAGACTTAAAAAATCCCTTTATATAAGCTTTGACCGCACCGTCTTTGAACCAATTTTGAATTTATACACTTTTATTATGCTTCAGTTGCACCAAAGTTACTTTCGGTCGCAAAGAATTTGCATCTGAAAAATCTGTGTAGAATCTATCAAATTTAGGTCTCACCTAAGTTGTCTTAGGTGGGACCGAATTAAGTATGAAAATCACGATTTCTCGCTGGATTGTCTTATGCACTTTCGGTCAGACTGAACAGACCTTAAATGGGACTAAACAGTCTATTTTTTCTTCTATTTGACTTATGATTTTACCAATCTTTTTTCATCCTTTGTACTTGGTTTTCTTGAATCTTTGACATATAAATTATTCATTAAACACCTCTAAATTTTCAAATCTTTACTTGGTCATTCTTTGAGCATTAAATCTTCTCTTCAATTGTTCTTTTCTCCTTAGCTCTTCAAATCACCTCGCAAGAGAAAATACATATAATTATATTAATTGAGTACATTTATGTTCTCAAAACCAATGAATAACAAGGGGAAATATACAGTATTTTGTAAGTGCACACAACGTTGCACACTTGTTTATCAATCATGTGACTAATTGTGTCTTGTAGTCAAATGAGTTCTTAGTAAATAAATACCAGTGACGAAACTATATCAGAAGCATCAAAGCCATATTGAAGATAAATGACTGCTTATACGATCTTAACCTCACAAATAGATGATTTCAACCCAAATAGGAAAACCTACTTAGGTCATCTATTTAAAGCAAATTCCGAGTTCATAGTTTTTATTATTTAGTCTTGGCTTTAATAAGTCCCAAGTTGATGAATGATTAAATGGACAAAACAGGAAAATCTGTTCACTTTCGATAAGAAGAAGGTGCCACCGACGATACCTTCAGTGTTACCGAAGAGGCTCAAAACAATCTAGTAAGATTACAATGTTAATTCGGTGTCACTAACTAGATATTTCGGTGACACCGACTACCACCGACGAACAAAGATTGGCGCCACCTAAAGGGACTGTTTTCATTCAGTAACTTGTGGAATTAATTCAGTACTATCGAAAGATATTTCGATACCACCGAAGTTGGCTTCGCTAGCACTGTAAACTAGCCATTTTCTGTATGTTAGAACTTTTTATCTATAAAAGCGGCTTGTAGAAACTTGTAAAATTAGTTGAAATAGGTATCATAGAGTCTCTAGTGTATTCCAAGCTTATCCTAGTCCATTTAGACTCTATCCATACGAGTTTCATGTTCTCTTCATTGTGATCTTTCACTCCTATGAGAATTCAAAGCTCCTATTAATGAAGAATACGAACTCGTGCCTTCTCTAGAGTACAAAAGCCAGACCAAAAGGAAAACCCTTTGCCTTTTGATACTCTAGAGCATTCATAGGTTGAATCCCTTAAGAAATTTCCTCATTATCCTAAATAAGAAATTCAACCAACTCTCATTACCACGGTCCCCTTTATAGGTACATCTTATGCAAGGTTCTTAATCGTGAAGCCAAACCGAACAGGTAAATCCAAGCTACGTGATCGAAGGCGCACCGGAAAGCTGATTCAGGCATGAGAGTGCGAAGATCAAGCATCCCAAGACAAGCTACAAAAGAGAACTCTATCCAATAACTAAGTGTCATAGTAAAGAGTTCAAACTTTAGTCTCTTTTTGTCACGCCCCAAACTCAGAAACCGGGTTCACAGGAATCCCGATCACCGAATCCGGTGCCGACAGCCTCCGTAGTACCCCATTCTCGGTTCCTAGCATTCATATGCTAGATTTTCGATCCTGGGATCCTACAAGGAGTATTTTTTATTATTATTATATACATTTAACTAGTAATAAGCATAACCACAAGTTTACCCAAATCATAAAGGCAACATCATTATCACATATCTACTAATATAATCATTTGAATACAATGCTGAAAGGAAAATATATATGTCAAAATCAAAGCTCCAGAAAACAGCTGTAAGCTCCAAGCTCAATGCTACTGCAACCTAACATCACCTGCACGCATCTATCGTGCATAAGCTTATAGAAAGCTTAGAGGGTGGTGTAAGTGTGTGTACGAGATAAGTGTCAAGTATTCAATACAATATCATAATCATACAATACTGGAAAGCTATTAATCCATAAACCATACAATGACTGAATAAGAAGAACTATAAACAAGTCCATAAGTTAATAAATATCAGAATACGCAATATAGGATAGCTATACAAATGATGAGTCATAGATAATCAAATATCGAATGACAAGGATATAATGTAATACACAATTCGAAAGAGCTAACAAATATCATCACTCTCATCTAAGTCACAGGAATACAGAAACATAACAACGCACAATGCCACACGCCGAAGATGTAATGAAATATGCAGTATATGGTGCTAATGGAATGACCATGCTGGAGTGTGATGTCGGGATGATAGTACGTAGTATCGCAGGCTACAGGGTCCACCACAAGGAACCTCTATCCAAACCAATCCTATACCTAAATTTGGATATTTTGACTTAACGTGGTAAACTCCTGATATCAGGTTAGTCGCGCGCCTAACCGAAATCTTTGCCATAACGAAGATACACAACAATTAGTTGCACACCACCAGCCCGAGTGGATAGTGAATGGATGAATGAATGAGTATGCAATTCTTACTCAGTAGCCTATCAGCACAGTAGCCTGCCAATCGCTGGTAGCTCGCCCAGTGTGGTAGCTCGCCTAGGCCTCAACCCCGCCCACATCACACCCGGCCACATCAGCGTCCGCCTACGTGTGCCCGCCCACATGCACAACAGTGACGGGGTGTCATAATATTATGTCAGTCCTCATATCAGTACGGTTCCTCTCTGGGGAAATCACCGGGGTCAATTACACTTCACACCACCTGCCGCCCCAATCAAGCGCACAACTGGGTAAGTGGAAAAGACCTCACTATCCGCCCGTCAGTAGTTTGTCAATACCTTCCCGGCTCACCGATAGCGGACCCATTCCTCGAGCTGGTCAAACTCAGCCTAGCCATGCCTACTCCCTCAGGGGGATAAGGCCGCACCCCCTTCCAACTGACCACGACACAGTGGAGAGCACAACCATCTGGTAATTGGCACTCAACGCTCATCTACCCACTCGGTCTAGACGTTAGAGCATCCTCTGGAACCAAGAAGGTGTTTAGAGATTTTCACCCAGGGCCATCTATGGCGGCTCGATGCTCTAACAGATTTTCGGTGTCCCATCTGGCCATCCACGATATGCCTGTGGAGACTACGGCCCTGATGTCACTAGGGCGTATAGTAATCACAACACAATGCAAGATGCATGAGTCATACAATCCAATCATGCATCAATCCTGTGCTTGTCATGCGCTCATGTGAGATAATCTCCACCTATCAGGGAGTCTCACATCATCCTGCCCAATGACATATGCAATGGTCAATCACATCTCATAACAAACATGCAGATGATGCGAATGGGCATGTATCATGATGTTATGATGTCACATACTCATAAACGGTATCAATAATCGGCGTCAACAATGTGGACTTTTAACCAACATTGCCCCCAAGGAATGGCCCACATAGAATCAAATATATAATGGGCACATGGCCTCACACAAGGGCCAAATATACTAAACAGGTGGGCCCTGGTCATGGGCCTAACACATCACAATGGGCCTCAAATATACTTCGCAGGTGAGTCACATACCTGGGTTTAATATACATCAGTATAAGCTACATCACATAGGCCTAATATACATCATTATGGCCACAACCCATGAGCTTTAAATACACAATAGGTGGGCCCTACACATGGGCCTCAAATATATACCATGGGTGAGCCTCAATGGACGGGTCACCAATACAACAGGATGGGCCTAATGACATGGACCCCATAAATATATCGAATAGGCCGCACCAATTGGGCCTTACATACATTGCAATGGGTCATGACCCATGGGCCTTGCATACATCACAATAGGCCTTGCAACATGGGCCTCATATATATTTAAGGTGGGCCTCAACAACGGGCCTCATACACATCAAGGTGGGCCTCAACAACGGGCCTCATACACATCAAGGTGGGCCTCAACAACAGGCCTCATACACATCAAGGTGGGCCTCAACAACAGGCCTCATACACATCAAGGTGGGCCTCAACAACGGGCCTCATACACATCAAGGTGGGCCCCAACAACGGGCCTTATACACATCAAGGTGGGCCTCAACAACAGGCCTCATACACATCAAGGTGGGCCTCAATAATGGGCCTCATACACATTAAGGTGGGCCTCAACAACAGGCCTCATACACATCAAGGTGGGCCTCAACAACGGGCCTCATACACATCAAGGTGGGCCTCAACAACGGGCCTCATATATGGCCTTCGCAACAGGCCACAAATTTATCAAGATGGGCCTAATCAATCATATGGGCTAAATCAATCAAATGACCGATACGAGCAGACCGATCAAATGGACCGATACAAATGGGCTGTGCGTCATGGAGTTATACTAAGCATGTTATAAAGTAATGTCCTATCCTTACAACGCAGCTGGCCTAGACGGCTTACATACAACAAGTACGGGCCTACCAATGGGCCCTAGGGAGAGTCACAATGCGGACATTTAACCAACATTATACTCGCAATGTGGACATCAAACCAACATTGATCTCAAGGCACGATCGTCGCAAACATCGTTACATAATCAGTGTTGGGATCACACATTGCAATGGACCTCAGGTACATCCCATTGGGCCTTAAATACATCCAATGGGCCATGTTATATGGGCCTGTTATTCGTCAAATGGGCCACATAAATGGGCCACACCAATGGGCCTTACATGCATTGCAATGGGTCATAACCCGCGGGCCTTAGATTGCATCGAATGGTTCTCGACCCATGGGCCTTAGAGTATATTAAATGGGCCTACTCCCGTGGGCTTTATCATACATCAAATGAGTCCAATCCCATGGGCCTTTTATAATTTAAATAGGCCTAACTCATAGGCCTAATATAAATCAAATGGGCCTAAACCCATAGGCCTTAAAATAAATTAAATGGGCCTACCTATAGGCCTTAAAATAAATCAAATGGGCCTAACCCATAGGCCTTTAAATAAATCAAATGGGCCTAGCTATAGGCCTAAAAATAAATCAAATGGGCCTAATCCATAGGCCTTAAAATAAATCAAATGGGCCTACCTATAGGCCTTAAAATAAATCAAATGGGCCTAACCCATAGGCCTTAAAATAATCCTTCTAAGAGGATGGACGGTCCGGATGCATCACATGCATCATGGCGGGTCCTACTGTCATTGGACAAACACATGCAGTATAGTGGGCTCCACCATCCGTTGGATGGACGGTGGAAAACAAACATCACAGTGGGCGCCACCGCTGTGGACGGTGTGCATAAAGCACATACATCACTGTGGGTCCCATGTGGGGCCCACTAAAATGGGTTACATGTCATCCAGCCCATTCATAAGGTCACTCAGACCTGGATGAAGGGAGAACACAAATATCAGATTTATTTCAAAACTTAGGTGGGCCCAATAATGGGTTTCAACGGTAGAGGTTAAACCCCACTATTTCGTGTGGTGTGGGCCACCTGAGCATTAGATCTTGTTGAAACTTGGAGGGGGCCCACCTGAGGAGGGGACCCACCTCATGGATGGTTTAGATAGCATATAATCATTAGGGTGACGCCCACAGCGGGAATCGTGGGTGGCGACCCCACCGTCCGTGCGTCAAAGCCGCAGGCAGCGCACCTGCGTTGGCAGCGCTGACAGAGAGAGGCAGAGGCTCTGCCTCTTGCTTTAAAAAAAAAAAACTAAAAACCCAATTTCTTGGGGTTTTTCATATCTGGGGCCCGAAATGAGTAGATCTGTTCTAGCCATTGGATTCTGCAGCTCGTAACCAATCCAACGGGTCTAAAGTTTAAATTTTTTTATGTTTAGAAAATGAAAAAAAATATAAGAAAATGATCTTTGAATGGTGATGATGCAATCTTCGACGCTATGGCCCACCAGATCTCCCAATCAACCCCAATTCTTGGCTCAACGCCTAAAATGAGATGGGTAAGAGGATGGACGGCTTGGATTTCATACTTACATCGAGGTGGGGCCTATATTAGTGGTCCACCAAAGAAACTCTCTTTTCTTTCTTTCTTCTTATTTTATTTTTTTTCCAGCGTCCAGCAACGTCCCTGGACGTTTTCCTCCTCTCTATTTTTTTGTTATTTTGGCCTTATCAAATACATTTAGGGTGGGCCCTGTTTAGGTGGGCCACCACATGGTGAGGTGGTGAGGTTACTATACATGTGTAAAGTGGGCCCCTCCCTTAGATGGTTTGGATTCAATACATGCTCCATAGTGGGGTCCATCCAAGTAGGCCATAAGGCCATTTCATCACACAAAATAAATAATTAAAGAAAAGAGAGGGAGAGAGAGATAGAGTGGGACATGCTTTCTGATGGAGGGCTCCGCCACTATGAGCTCTCTCTGGTAAAATAAATCATACATCAAATGAATCCCTTAATCACATGGGACCATCAAAATAAAAAAAAATCAACGGTGGGGATCCTTTCCCCACCAATATGGACGGTCTAGATGACCTTCATAACGACATGAAATAAACATCATGATGGGGTCCATGGAGATTGGCCCCATCATGGAATGATCATGATGATCAAAGTGGGCCATCGGTCATAACTTAGGGTCCCAAGTGAGATCCAAACCATTGATCGGTTGGCCTCCCTTGACCCATCTCAAAAATATGAAAAATTAACATAATCTAGCACCCACCGTCCGATCTTCTTTCTCCTAGGGGTTCCTTAGCACCTTAGCTTGGATTTCAATGGAGGAGATGGGGAATGGATGGTTAGGATGGAGAGATCATGGGGTAGGAAAGGTGGGCCACACTTAGAGTTTGGGAATGCTTGGAGACTCTCATACGAATGGAATTTTTCTTACTTGGAGATTTGAAAATGAGAAAGAGAGAGAGAGTTGTAAAGGGAGAGAGAGTGATGGATGGATGGATGAATGATGGTTGTGTAAGAAAGTCTTGACTTTTGTGGCCTTTTGTGTAAGAAAGGCATGGGAGGTTTAAGAGATTCTTGACTTTTGAGGCTTTTTTATGTAAGAGAGGTATGAGCTTGTAAGGAAATCTTGACTTTTGTGGTTGCTTGGGAATGGGTGAAAGGTGATGTGTACTTGACATGTACTTGACATGTGATGGATTGATTGATTGATGGATTGATGGGATTGATGTGACACCTCGTAGAGATTCTCTTGGATTTCACAACACGCGGCGTTTCCTCGCACCGAACGTCGGCGTACAACTCTTCACCAGGGTATCGCCTCGGCACGCGAGTCGCGGCATCGGAACCGCAGCGACGGCACAGTCACTAGGGTACAAATCTTGGGTTGAGTTGATACGGGTTGACAGCATACAAATCAGAGTTGCATGCAAATATTGGTTAAGGGTCAAAGGTTGCCAGAATTCGACTGGTAAGACCGCGAAAGTCTATGGAACAGTACGGTCTAAGATACGGGGCTTACACTTTTCTCATGTAGGATTAAGGCTAAGAGTTTGCTATCAATAAACTCATTTAGGTTCCTTATATAGGACCTTTGCTGGTGGGCCTAAACGTATGTGCCTTGTGTGGGACCTTGGCTGGTGGCCGTAAACGTAGGTGCCTTGTGTGGGACCTTGGCTGGTGGGCTTAAACGGAAGTGCCTAGTGTGGGATCTTAGCCAGTGGGCCTAAACATAGGTTCTTAGTGTAGGACCTTTATTCTTACGGAGAGAATAAATTGGTCTCCTTAGTATAGGACTGTAAAGGTTATTGGTGAACCTATTTTAAAACCATTAATAGTGAAATCCGGTGCACTCTGGGATTGAGTGTGGATGTCGATAGTGGAGTAGGCACGTAGCCGAACCACTATAAATGCTTGTGTTTGAAATTATCATTTGCGCATCTGTTTAATCATGCTTATATATGTTTAAACATTTAACTTCTCATACATGATTGAATGAATGCTATGAATTGATAAGAAACACATTCCACACACGAGCTCACAATTCTAGGCTAGTTGTTGTTTCTGCATAACTTTAATAGCCTTTGCGATTGGAACCTCTAACTGGCTTAGAAGCCGTTATAATTATATTGCCTTGCTTTAAATTGAATTATTATTTAAGTTAGGCAATCAGGACTTTAAATAGGTCAAAATATTTAAAAAATCCTATTCACCCCCCTCTAAGACCTTAACTTAGATTCTTTCTTCAGTATCAGCGGTATAAACCGTAATTTCATATTTCACACTCAATAGCCTATCATCACTCTTGGAATTTTCTAATCTCTTGAGTTTTTCAACCATCTTCAGAATGTCTTTATTGATCACTTTTTCACTTCTAAGAGTGGTGATAGACTTAGCATGTTCAACATGTGAATTAGGGGAATTGGAATCACTTACCTTGCAACAGACATTTTAAGCTCACTAATGGCATGTATGCTATTTTGATTGAATTGTGTTTAGCCTTGAATAAATGCTTGCAACGTATCCTAAAGGGTTTTCTTCAATTGGGGCACATAAGGTATACTAGTAGAGGGCCATTGTGATTATTGTTAGCATTTGTAGCAGGTCCATTCCTCCAAATAAAATTGGGATGATTTCACCAATTGGGAGTGTATTTGTTCGAGTGGCGTTGAATGGGCATTGGTAAACGTTCATGGCATTAGCTTAAGCTCGCAACACCTCTTGAAATGCAGGAATTGTGGGACAATCCTCAATAAAGTGCACATTACTCTCGCAAATTCCACAAGTATTTTCCACAACCTCATTGAGTTTAACCACTTTTACTTTCCTTAATTCTATGGCATCAATTTTCCTTATGAGACCTGCAATCCTTGCATTTACATTGTCTTTATCCTTCAAGACGTAAATTCTCCATTTCTCCTTGGCCACCGACTTGAGATTACTAGCTTTGTTGGAGGTATCCCATGATTGGGCATTCTCAGCTAATTGTTCAAAGTAATCCCAAGCTTCACTGGGATCCTTGCTCATGAACTCACCTTTGTACATCATCTTTATGAATTGGCGCATATTTGAGCTTAATGCATCATAGAAAAAACTAATAATCCACCAGATTTTATAGCCATGATGTGGGCAAGTAGAATCTCCTTGAATCTCTTCGTCCTCCTTTTGGGAGAAGTTAATGATATTCCTTCTCAGCGTGTTGGTTTTATGAACTAGGAAAATCTTTTTTAGAAATTCCTAGGTCATCTCAATCCATGTCCCGATGCTTCCGGGCCTTAAGGAGTGGAGTCATGACTTGGCTCTCTCCTTTAAAGAGAATAGAAATAATTTTGGTCTAATGACATCCTGGGAGATATTGTTGTAATGTAAAGTTGTAACCATCTCATCGAAATCTTTCAGGTGCAAATATGGACTTTCAGAGTCAAGTTAGGAAGTAGTTGGATCACACCTGGTTTGAAATCAATATTTTCCATATTTATTGGAAAAACTATGGAAGATGGTGTGGTTGTTATTGTAAGTTTTATGTAATCACGTAAAGTTCTGACCGGTGGGACATTATGAACCTCATAATTATCATGTATCGTCCTATTTGGCGGTGTGTTACACATAATGTTCTCATAAAAATGGCTCTTCTTCAGTCATGTTTCTGGATGGTTCAAGAGTACATATATGTTTTCTAACATAGTAATGGATGGACAATTCTTCCACCAATCCTCCTTCACTTAGAAGTTATAATGTGTGATCACGGACCCACTTGGGCATGAACCACATACAAAAACCTAATTCTAAACAGAACCCTAAAAAGACTCCTACAACAAATCAATTAAGTATAAAGGAACTAACTATAAAGCAATTAGAAGAGATGAGGGAAAGATGTTACTGGAAGAGAAGGGGAAATTCAAATAAATCCTACAAAACAAAACAAACAATGTTAGTGATTATGAGCTAATCAAAGTAAACTAACCCTAACACAAAAATTATACAATAAAACCCTACAAAATTTTTAGAAATAAAACCCTAGAATCAAAACCCCAGTTAGTAAAAATCAAAGACTAGAAACAAAGCCTAAAGTGTTAAAAAAAGAGTAGTCCCCGGCATCGATGCTAAAAACTTATTCTCAACCCCAAATTCTGGACTACGATGTAGTAATAACTTGGTAAGACCGAGGTCAATCCACAGGAAATATTTTTTGTTAAGAACACTGCAGGATTGATCTAATTCTAAAATTTAAAATCCAGCTAAGTAATTAGGGTTTAAAACAATAATGACAATAACTAATGATCCAAGGATCCCCTTCTAATCAATCTATAATGTCTAGTTCATCGATTCAACTTCGATAGCTCAATTGGAATCAATGAGGATTCCTTCCTATTAGAAGATAAAAATAGTTAAACTGTAGATAATTCACCAATAGGATACGAATTTAATTGAATGATTCTCCCATGAAGTACTTGGTCATTGATCGTATGGAATCAAAAGCATATATTGGGACCTAGAGTTCACAATGGATCAAGGAATAAACAACTCACAAGCTTCAAAAGTAAAATTCAAATCTATTCAATTAAAAAACATCATTCAGACCAACATATTAAATTAAATCAACTAGAACATCATAAATTAACTAGAAGTTTCACCCCTTAGCCTTAGCTAAGAGATTAGCTAGACATATTTATCTTTAAAAAAAGAAGAAGAAGAAGAAGAAAAAAAAAAAAAACTAGAAAGAAAAAGAAGAAAAGAAGAACTATAAGAAACTAGCTCTCTCTCCTCTCTCCTTACTTTCTAATACCTTAAAATGAGCTTAGAGGCCATTAAATAGCAAAAATTACCATCTTGGAACAATCCCGCTCAAATTAGGAAATAATTTATGCACTTGCACAAAATCGCACAAAACTGTTGATAGGACCTTTGATAAGATTGAGTACCATCGAAGTTTTGTCAATAGGATCAAAGAAGGCTTTGATAGGATCGAAGATGTGTAAAAACTATGCAGTAACCATCTTTCAAAATTCATAATTTCTCAATTAAATTGAGTCCCATCATCTCCCATTGAAGGTTTTTTGCTGGAATAAAAGTCCTGCTGGTCTGATTGAAATTTGCTGAAATTCTTCATCTTTCTTTAATGCACTTTAATCTTCAATTTTTCACTTGGTATTTGATTTTTTGGCTCTTCATTACTTGAAATCTTCCACTTTAGTCCTCTAATCTTCAATTCTTCAAACTTCACCCTTTTAACTTTTTAACTTATCTCTTTTAAACTCGATTCTTCTCGAACTCTGAAATTTTCCGGCAAATTGAAAACATACTTAATTAAGCCATTTTACCACTCATATGCAAGGAAAAAAGCATAATTGAGGATAAATATGCAATACTTAGCTCTCAATAGTTTGGTAGAAAAAGGAAATGCTGATAGAGTTGTACACGAGTCGAACCGAGTTGAGCTTAACACTGCTCGACTTGGCTCAACCACTAGCTGACCCTAGCTCGTACTCGGCTTGGCTCGGTCCTTGAGCCTGAAAGGCCAGCTTAGCCCGGTTCAGTCAGCAGCTCAGGCCAGTTCAAGCCTAGTTTGAGCTTGTCCAATATTTTCTCAAACACATGAAGTGCACCTTCAATCTCTCACAGTTTGTAAAACAACAGCAACAGTTTATAGGTATTTTATTAAACACTCAGTAAGTTGCATCAAAATCTAGATTCAAGGGTAATTTTATCATGTAATGTTTATTTTTTTTATAGTGATTTATTTTATATCCATACCTTCCTCGCCACTGGCCAATCCTACGGAGAATGTATCCACCTGAAACAACACTTCGTTGAGTCATTTCATCAAACATAGTGAAAACATCAATATCAAAATATCAATCACCGAACTAGTTCGATCCGAGTTCGATTTGAGTCAATTCGAGCTCGGCCAAGCTTAAACTTGGCTTGATATTTTTTCGTGCTCCAAAAATCATCTCGATTTGGTTCTAACTCAATTTTAAACCAAGTTGAATTGAGCTTTTTCGAGTCAAGTCGAGCAAGTTAACCGAGCTAACTCAGTTCGTGTACAGTTCTAAACACTAAGAAGAAATGTGTCGATTTTAATGAGATCTTTGCGCCAGTGGTAAAGTCAGTATCTATCATATTTGTATTAGCTTTGGTTGCCTAATACAATATGAAATTAGAACAATTAAATATTAAAACTGTATTTCTACATAGGAAATTAGAAGAGTAGATTTATGTGAAGCAACCAGAAGGGTTTGAGGTGTAGGGAAATAAGGGTCTTGTTTACAAGTTGAAGAGATCATTGTACGGCCTGACATAGTCGACTAGACAGTGATATAAGAAGTTTGATTCTTTTATGTTGAGTTAAAGTTTTATTAGAAGTGAATTGAAATTTTACATTTATTTTAAAGTAGTAAGGCCCCGTTTGTTAAATCTTAAGTCTAAAGCCTGAATCTGAAATTTGAAGCTGAATCTGAAATCTGAAGCCTGAATCTGAAATCTGAAATTAAAAAACTTATTTGGTAATTATGGCTGAAGTCTGAAAATTAAGTACTAAATTTGAAACAATCTGTTTGTTAATAAACATATGAATTGTCTGAAATATGTTGATTTGACTCATTTGCCCCTATCTCCTGTTTGGAAATATTTTAAATTATAAAGAAATTATTTTTTATTAAATGAAAATAAAATTATTCTATTTAATTCAAAAAAACTATAAAATACTTGATAGAAAATTAAAATACCATTATTCATGAATACAAATTGCAAATTTATGATTTATACAATATAAGTGTGGTGGAATTTTTTGGGATAGGAGATATAAAATGATATGTAAAAAATGAATGAATTAAATGGATGAAACACATACATCATCGGGCCTCATAACACTGACCATCACCCACCAGGCTGGTGGCTGGGGGAGTAGCCAATCCGTTGATACGTGGATAAGTGTCGTGCGAAGACGCTCCTCGAGTTCTGCCTTGTATGAATGTTTCAAAGGAGATCAAAGTTACATGGGCCCTATAATAATGTATTTATTATATCCGCACCGTTCATAAAAATTTTAAGATTATTTTAGAGCATTGTCTAAAAAATGAATCATATCCAAAACTCAAATGGACCACACCGAAAATAGCAGTGGGATAATGATTTTCACTTAGCTTGCACCTACCGTGATGTTTGTGAGAAATCCACTCCATTCATTCGTTTTGTGAGTTCATTTTAGGATATAAGGACAAAAATGAACCGTATCTGATACTCAGGTGGGACAAAAATGTGAGTATTGAAAGTCAATAGTTGAAATATTTGTGTGGCCACAGAAGCTTTGAATCAGGATAATATTTTTGTTTTCATTTCATCCCAGTATGAATGACATTATAAACGGTATAGATGGCATATAAACATCACTGTCTATCCAAGAACGTTTCAACGGCAAGAATTTCCCTGTACACATTTTCCTTTACTGCGGCCCAATTGAGTCTTCGATCCTTCTCAAAATTTCTCCCAAAACCTAAAATGATCTCAAAAAATGGATGGACGGGGTGGATTTCTTACAAACATCATGGTAGGTCCCACCTAAGTTTCCAGCGCAGGAACTTCCTGCGAAAGCCTTTGGTAGGAAATCCGCGTCCCCTGGTTCAAGACGGATTGGCTACTCCCTGGGCGGTGCTCTGTTAGCCCCTCCATGATGTATGTGTTTCATCCATTCTGTTCATCCATTTTTACAGATCATTCTAATGCTTTATCCCAAAAATTAAAGGGATATAAATCTCAGGTGGACCACACCATAGGAAAACAATAATGATTAGATATGCATCATTAAAATCCTCTTAAGGCCTACTGTACTGTTTTTTTGACATCCAATCTTTTTATTAGGTCATACAGGCCCAAATGAAGGGAAAAAATAAAGATCATCTTGATCCAAAACTTTTATAGCCCCTAAAAGGTTTTTAATGGTCGACGCTCATTCAACATTGTTTCCTGTAATGTGGCCCACTTAAGATTTTGATATACCTAATTTTTTGTCACATACCATAAAATGATCTAGAAAAATAGTTGGATGGAATAGATGAAACACATACATCATGGTAAGGCCTACAGAGCACCGACCATCAGTCAATGGCCGGTGGCAGTGGGAGTAGCCAGTCTGTTCCCGTCCTAGAGCCTTGTTTAACGGATGTGGATTTCCTGGTTCCTGCGCTGGGATGCATGGTGGGGGCCACTGTGATGTTTATGAGAAATCTAACCCGTCCATCCATTTTTTTTAACTCATTTTAGTACACACAACTAAAAATTAGGATGATATAAGACTCAAGTGAGCCATACGAGATGAAACAGTGGAAAAGGAATGTCCACCTTTGAAACCTTCATAGGCTCCACCTTGATGTTTATATTCCATCCAAGCCATTTATAAGGTCATTTTCACTGGGATGAAGTGAAAATACCAAAGATTAGACCGAGACAAAACCTTCGTGGCCATATAAATGTTTCAACGGTGGTCACTAAATCTCCACTATTTCCTCTTGTGTGGTCGATTCGAGTTTCGAATATACCTTATTTTTGGCTGCATATACTAAAATGATCTCTAAAATTGAATGGAAGGTGTGGCTTTCTCACAAACATCTCAGTGGGCCCCACCCAGATTCCCTACGCAAGAACTTCCTGCTAAAGGCTTTCGCAGGAAATCCGTGTCCGTGTTTAACGAGGACGCAGATTGCATACTACCCTCGACCGTCCTCCGAACGGGCAGTTCTATGGGCGGGCCCACCGTGATGTATATGTACATCCAAACCGTCAATTCCTTTTCTCAGTTTATTTTAAGACATGAACATAAAAATGAGGCAGATCCAACGCTCAAGTGGACCACACCAAATAATAATCTTGGTTGCATTAAAATGCACCAATTGCATTAAATGCAAGAGTCATATATGATGTGGTCCATTTAATCATTGGATCTGACACATTTTTATTTTGATGCCTTAAAATAATATGAGAAAAGGGATAGAGGGTTTGGATGTACAGATACATCACGGTGGGCCCGCCCACAGAGAGCTAGGGACGGGGTTAGTACGCAATCTGCATCCGTTATACGAACGGTTTAAAGAGATGAAAGTTACATGAGCCACTGTGATGTTTTTTTTACCGTCCAACCTATTCATTAGGTCATGTAGACATGGATGAAGTGAAAATACAAATATCAACTTGATCTGAAACTTCTCCAGTTCTCAAGAAGTTTTTAACGATGGACATTCAATCCCCACCTTATGGTCCAATTAATCATTGGACCTGCTTCTTTTATTGGATCACACCTTAAATTATCTGAAAAAGTTGATAGATGATGTGGATTAAATACATAAATCATGGTGGGGCATAAAGAAGTTTAATAGGTTAAAGGTTAATTTTGTATTGCGCACACAATTGAAAAGAAAAACTTTCATAAGAACTTGAAAAGGGGTACTTTTGGAAGTAAAAAATTTTTATTTAATGAAAAATCATGGAGCGTATTCCGTGTTCACCATTAAACCAAATTCCTATCATGGAAAGAATTCAGTGAAAAACCACTTAGCGCTTTCCGTCTTCTGCGTTAACAATGCATTAACAAACCCCACTAAACACGAAAAATTTTCCCCATTGCGCGTTAAGTGCAAAACTTCAACGTTAACAAACACGGCCTAAGTGGTGGAAATTTATTATTTTAGTATTATATGTTGATGACATGCTTATTGCTAGCCATAATATATTTGAAATTAACATGTTGAAGGCTCAGTTATCTAGGACGTTTGAAATTAATGATTTGGAGAGTTATAAAGACAATTCTTGGCATTGATATATATTAGGACATGGAGAGGAGCAGGCTATGGTTGTCTTAGGAAGGATATCTTGAGGAGGTTTTAGTCAAGTTTAAACTGAAAAGGGAAAAACCTGTTAACATTCCTCGCATTGCTCACTTTCACCTTTCTTCAAAACTATGTCCCACGTCAGATGAAAAAAAGTGGTATATGTTTCATGTGTCTTATTCAAGTATAGTTAGCAGTCTTATGTATGCCTTCATCTATACAAGACTAGATCTTTTACATGCAATCAGTGTTGTGAGAAAATACATGTCAAACCCCAATAAGCAACATTAGGAAGTGGTGAAATAGTTACTTCGGTATATATGAGGTACGACGAATGAATGTCTTATATTTTAGAGATTTAGAGGAGAGACTTGTTATCTATGTTGATTCGGATTATGTTGGGAATGTGGACAATAGAAAATCTACTTCCGATTACTTGTTTATGCTAGCAGGTGAAGCTATTAGTTAAATGTCTAAGCTTTAGCATGTAGTTACACTCTCCACTATTGAAGTTGAATACATGGTAGTGACGAAGGTATTCAAGGAAGTTATTTGGTTGAAAGGGATAATGAATGAG
Source organism: Magnolia kwangsiensis (assembly GCA_037074715.1). Lineage (NCBI taxonomy): Eukaryota > Viridiplantae > Streptophyta > Magnoliopsida > Magnoliales > Magnoliaceae > Magnolia > Magnolia kwangsiensis. The sequence continues at coordinate 66,188,452 of CM073589.1, forward strand.
TTGGGGCTTCAGTAGGAAGTTATGCCTATGTATTGTGGTAGAAAGAGCGTGATTAATTTGGCCAATAACTCGGTATATCACTCCCGAACTAAGCACATTGATCTTTGTCATCACTTTATCCGACATATACTAGAAAAGGAGATGTTACTCTTAAGAAGATTCACACCAGTGAGAAAACGATGGATAAGCTTACAAAGGTCATTCCGGTAGAAAAGTTCACGTTTTCCTCGACTTTTATGGGCTTGACAAGAAAGGAATAGAAACAGAGTGTGCACGAAGAGATGATGGTGATGCTTATAAGAAGATTGACAAGATAAAGAAATGATTTTGCTATGAAGGTGGAGATTGTTAAAATTGTGACACTAAAATCAGTATTAGGTCTATCAACTTTTCTGAGCCCATATGACCCATGTTTCAAATGCTAACAAAGCCCAAGTGTCAGTGGACTCATGGAGAGGTATTTTTTACATTCTCTCACGAAAGGGTGGCTTTTAAGGTTAGTTATATTGGGGTTAATAGGGAGTTACGATTTTTAGTTGTTTTAAGTGTTTTGAAAGCCTCCAAGGGGAGAGTATTGAGACTCAAATATAGCATATTTATCCTCTCAACTGCATTCTCTTTCCATGAATTGGAGGTTTATTTCATATACTTAGATGTTTTATGCATGAGAGGTGATTCGGAGCTCAAGGATAAAAATGTAATTAAAGTGATGGAATTAAAGCCCAAAGAAATTTATGTTGAAGAGATGAAGATTTGGATGAAGGGAATGATATTTTGGAGAGTTAAATACCTGAAGACATAAACTATTAAGGTGATGAACGCAACTAAAACCAAGTTGTGAAGAACAGAAGAAGTTCAGAAATTTTCAATGCCATCAAGTGGACTTCGATTGGCATTCGATGCCATTGAGTATATAAATCAAGGAATTCTGAAATTTTCAAAGTTAGTTTCTGGACTCACTACTCAATGTCATCAAAGGAGCTTCGTTGCCATCAACAGATTCTAAAAATTTGAATTTCAGTTTGTAAAATTTTGATATCGGTGCAAAAGATGGAATTTCTAATCTATTTAAGGAGTTATTTAAGACGTTCATAAGTATCTTCTAAGGCTTGGTAGAGAGACCAAGAGCTGATGGAGATTCCACGAAACAGGTCTTCTTCTTCTTTCAGTTCTAGTTTTTCCTTTTAGTTTTTCTTTTATTTTTTTATGGGATGTTATCTATGCTAGGCTAAGGGATGAACCTTGTAGTTAATTACATTATTTAGCTTATTTGATTCAACAAACAAGAGATTTGAATGATGATAATAGATTGAATTGATTTGGATTTTATTTTAAAGTGTCTTTGACTTGTTAATTTCTAAATTTATTGTGAATTGCAGTAATTAATGCTTTGATTTAACAATTTCTTAATCTGAATTAAAGACGAAATTAATCTATATAATTGATTGAACCTTTGTTGTCTAAGGGTATTTTAAACACTATTGATTCCATGCAATTGATGTCTAAGTGTTTCATGAGAGAATCGTTTAATCGAATTCATATTCTTATTGGTGTTGATGATTAGTTTAATAGAATTATTTTTCAATTGGAGAGGAAAGGACTTCGATTTCAATTGAATTATAAAAGTTAAATTAATAAATAAGATATTTTGATTTCTATAAGTGGATTCGTGGATCCTTAGTCTTTTATTTATTTATTTTAAAACCATTTTTACCTCTCTGGAAAAAAAAAAAAAAACACTAGACAAAATGTTGTCTTTAGATTAGTTTTACGTTGTGTTCCCCATTCCCTGTGAATTCAATCTTGGTATCACCGAGTAAAAACAACATCGCCGCCCTGCACTTGGGATTGTCATTCTTTTGGATAGATCAAAGAGAACTAGGTTTTTTGTTGTAAGTTCTCTTAATCCCTATAATCTTCTATAAATAGTAGATTGATCATCGCTTTATGTCGTGGTTTTTTCCTGCAAGGGTTTTCTCCGTAAAAATTATGTGTTTTCTATGTGGTTGCTTAGATTTTGGTTTTCTCTTGTTTGTTTCAATCCAAATTAAGGTGCTTCCGCAGGGTCGGATCTTGAGCAATCTCCACATTAGCAAACAAGAAAAGTAGCTACAAAGATCTATCCTTGCAACTATCCCAAAAATTCTACAAATAGAAGGAAGATTAAAGAGATTTGGGCCCTCTCCAAACCAACATATATCAAATAAAATTAATTGCATAACACTACCTATCTTTTATCTTATCTTAGCATAGGAAGACTCATCTACACTGCTACGCTGGACTGGCTTTAGCATAGGAGTAGCGTAATTTCATCCATCTAAGCTGTTACATTGGACCGATATAGATTAGTAGTGTAATTTTCTTCCATCTACACCAAGCGTTGGGTTGTAAGAAAGACTTTAAAAGATTTGTTCTTTCTCCTTTTTAGTAATGTAATTCTCCTTGTCTATGCTAAAGCCATTGAACAAAGGAAGATTTAAATCTAGGGCCTCACCATCTACGCCAGAGATGTTGGATCATCAAGGATTATTTTTATAATTTTTTTTCTATTATTTCAATTAAGATAATTAAGTTCCTTCTACTGACATATTGTATGAATTGGATTATCTCTACTATTACGGTGACAAAAAGTTCTTTCATCCGAGAGGCAAAAAGAACTCATTAAAAGGACAAACTCTCCCCTTTACAAATTACTTTATTGAGCATACAGTTGGCTAAATAGATAGCCAAACTACTTTAGTTCTTAGTCATAGATGATTTCTCATAATATCTCTGTCTATCTCGGCACTTGGGGTCAAAGGTGTTTAATTTGAATCGAGCTGTAAAAGGTTTTAACACACTTGGCATAATACACACGTATTCACAATCAAATTTTGAGCCAAACAATATATCCTGATCTCAAGCATCAGGTCTTGGGCCATCATATTTATGTATAAGATTTTGCAGCATGACAACAAATTGGCAACTTTTTAACTTTTATGAGGCCTTAAAGTGCAACTTGAATTTCATTCCATATCATGCTTGGATCATAAAGGACATCATGGACGTCAAGGGGCTGACCTAACTAAAGCTCATGATTGGGCCTCCCACTAGACAATTTGGACTAATAAGCATAATTGAAACATTGTTATTGGCTAGGTGTCAATTTTCAACCTAATTCAATCTCGAATGAAGGAGATCCATCCTAAACAGGCCCAACGGATCCAGATCCAATCTTAGATGGGTCAGATGACCAAAGATTAGATTGTTTTGTTGTAACGCCCCAAAAATCAAGGGTTGAGCATAGCTCAAATCCCGAGTTTCAATGCATCACTTATACAATATAGAAAATGATGATTAATTGTTGTCCATATTGGTGCATTAAACATGAGTGAGATTATACCAAAACGACATATCATACTCCAAATTTACTTAAATTGAGCAAGCGAAAGACTGAGATGAACATATAAAGTATGCAAGTGTTTATCAATCCCCAGAGTATGATTATATTAACAGGTTAAATAAATATAAATGTTTGTTCTAAAATTTACAAATATCAAAATGTGATTATCCAACTAGTCCATGTAACTCGGTAATCCGTCGAATCAGAACAAGGTCTACAGAGACCCGCTTGATAGCTGAAAATAGGAGAATTCCTCCTCTTCATTCATGAAGTCCAGCTCCATCACGTAAGCCACATCACAACCTGCATCTAAATCAGAGTCTGGTTAGTATTTTAAAACACCATTCCAGAGTGGGAGTGAGTGATCAACTCAGTTGTACTATAAGAAAAAGGTTAACATGTTATCAATTCAGTCAAGCAGTAATGATAAAGCAGTACAACAATCATATCCTAAATACTCTTGTTAGTGTAGAAATGGTATGTTGTAATGATGCATGCACTCACCTGCACTCCTTCAACAAAATCATCTCACGATCACGCATGCACTACTCCTTACACGTGCGCTTCCTCGCCAAAGCACATACAATACGGTACATGGTCATGTTAGTCAATATTTAATTAGGCTTATTCATACAATAGATTCGAGAAGTTAAGGTACCTTCCTTTATATCATTTACCCAAACAAGGATCCATCTAGGGTCGTCAATCCTAGTTAATCACATACGATAGGAAAGTTGTAGGCATCACCCCTAATAAAAAGTAATGGATAGGTAAGTTCATGAGTTCACACTCGAGGTCACTACGGAGAGGCTCATCACCTCAGCGTAGGCCTAATTTATACTCGAGGTTACTACGGGAGGCTCGTCACCTAAACGTAGGCCGACAGCTCGAATACGGTGTCCCATATACAACCATATTCAGCTCACGAGTTTGGGTTGCTCACTGGTCACTACGAGGAGGCTCATCACCCCAGCATAGGCCGATAACTCGACCACGGTGTCCCATACACCACCATGTCCGGCTCATAAGTCTTAATAGATCTTAATACCATGGTTAAATGGGCTTTACATTAGTAAGTGGTACCTTGAATTCAAGTAGTAGTGTCCATACATGGTAAACACACAATAGGCCAATCGGGTTATTTGACGAGTGTGATTGGTACGAGCGCATGTTGAATTGATCGGCAAGTAGTGCGTAAGCATCCACGTGGCCGAACCACTGTTGACAATCAGCATATGACTCAGATTCATTGAATGTGTCTAATGTAGCAAAACGGCTTCAGCCACCAAATCAGGAATCGTTACCGATTGGCTGGACTACATATTAATCCCAACCATACTCAAATGCAGCATGTGGATACATGTGATATTCATAACAACATTCAACAGACAATTTAAATATAAATCCCATTCGAGCATTTTATCGAACAGATTGAACATATTGTTATACATATTCATTTCAACCATAAATCAAACCAAATTATATAACATGAAAGAATCCTATCTCAACACCCTTGTTGGAAGCAATTTATTAACCACTTTCTTATTCAGACATTTTATCAAACACTTAAACTATATAATACTATATACACAAATTAAATTAGTTATAACATATATTTTGGCAAATCCTTTCATTAAGGAGTTGTCATACATACAACACACATGTATCCTAGATTAATAGTCATGGCAAGCATAAATTATAATTTCACTTTCATTCAAACATTTTAGCAAACAAATAGAATGCATTTTAAATTCACATAGTTCATACACATGTATAGTTTTTTGAATACATCATAAGTAAGATCATATAGCAACAATCAAGTCAAACATAAATCATTACTGACATTGAAAATCTTGAAAACCATAACCAAAACGTTTATAGTTTGCACCTTTCGTCGGTTTTCTCGTTACGAACTCGGTTCATACATTACGCTTCCGTCTACAGCACAACGGCTACCTAAATTACGAAATAGATTAGTTATTTCGTCATTTGCTCTATTTGAATTTCTAAAACAAGATTTGGGTTAGGATTTCTTACCCAAGTCGTATTTGGAATCGACGATGCAGTGATGGGGTGGTGAAGATTCAGTAGGCGGAGTAGTGAGAATGAATCCCAGCAACAATCCACATATCTCACTCTTTCCTCCTCTTTTCTCTCTTCTCTCTCCTAAGGTTAGAGAATTCGTATGGAATGAGAGAGGGGTGGTTTAAGGGCATTATATAGGCTCAGAACTAATGTCAATGGCCCCGGGGCCATGACATACCTAAGTTATAGCCAAAGGGTGTCTGTTTCGGGCAAACAGGACTTATCTGGAGGCCCATTACTCACCTGCATCATGGAGTAAGTTTCCTGACCATGGATCTAAGTCAAATTATGATTTTGGTCCTATCAAATTTTTGGATTGACCATGGAGGACCTATTTCATTTCAACGGTCATCGTCGCTCAATCAGGGCCATAAGTATACCGACATGTGTATGGAAATTTTCCTAATCTAAGGGTATAGTTTGGTCAGAATTTGACGATCAGAAGTCTTCAATTTCGATCGTAAGTGAATGATCCAATTCACTTAAGTTTGAGTTCATTTTTTAAAGATATTCGTATTTCTCACACACTTTGCTCAGGGCTCCAGTTGTGTGTTTGTGGATACTATTTAGGCTCGATTCCCGCGATACTTGTCAAGCCCAATATCGTGGTCATAACCTTATAGTTTCACGGTAATCGAACTTTTGACACACGTTCCAGGTCTGATATGAAGTTTTAATGTGCTCCTAAGAGCAACTAGGTTTTGAGATTGCTCCTAGGTCTTTAGGTAATGTCGAGTTAGCATTTCTAATGGTTTTGGGTCTTGTAGTTTGTATAGATAGTGATTCAAGATAATTCTTCAATTAATTTAGTTTATTACTTAATAAATTTTTGTCTAATTTTTAAAGGATTTTCTTATTAAAGATTTCTGCCTGAGATGGAACTTGGTTCTTTGTACAGATTTTTTCGAGACATTACAATCTACCCCTCTTAAAGAAAAATTATCCTTGAAATTAGTACATTTTCGTACTCCTTGAGAATCTGAGGGTAGTTCTTACGAACTTCGGCTTCTATTTCCCAAGTAGCCTCTTCCTCGGTGTGGTGCGTCCATAATACCTTCACAAGAGAGATCACTTTACTGCGTAGCACCTGCTCCTTCCTATTTAGAATACGCATCGGTCGCAGTACATAGGTAGCATCTTCAGTCAACTGTATCTGCTCCCATTTGATAATATGGGACAAATCAGGAACGTATTTCTTCAGCATCGATACATGAAATACGTTATGCACGCCTGCGAGTGATGTGGGCAAAGCAAGGCGATACACTACTACACCCACTCAATATAGAATCTAGAACAAACCAATAAATCGTGGCGTAAGCTTTCCTTTCTTACCAAAGCGAAGGACTCCCTTCATTGGGGAAAATTTCAGAAACACGTTGTCCCCAATCTCAAACTGTAGTTGTCGTTGTCTTATATCAGCGTAACTCTTCTATCTGTTCTATGCTGCAAGAAGTCGACGTCTAATAATGTCGATCTTCTCTAAGGTCGCCTATACCAAATCTGGGCCAATCAAACTCTTTTTGCCCACCTCTGCCCAACAACGTGGTGCTCGACATGGACGCCCATACAATGCTTCGTAGGGAGACATGCCAATGCTCACTTGAAAGTTGTTATTATAAGCGAACTCTGTATAAGGAAGACAGTCATCATAACTATCTTTGAAATCAAGCACACATGCCCGCAACTTGTCCTCTAATACCTGATTTACCCGTTCTGTCTGCCCATCACTCTATGGGTGGAACGTGGTACTGAATTTCAGCTTCACTCCCATTGCTTCTTAGAGTTGAGTCCAAAAGATAGACATGAATCACATATCTCGATCCGACACAATCTCCATAGGCACTCCATGCAGCCGTACAATCTCCTTGATGTACAATTTATCTAGATCGCCTGCTGAGTTTGAAACTCTAATAGGAAGAAAGTGGGCCGATTTCGTCAATCGATCCGCGATCACCCAAATGGAGTCCTGTCCCTTCCTTATCTTCGGTAACCCGAAAATGAAATCCATAGATATGAAATCCCACTTCCATTCATCTATGGGCATGAGTTGAAGCAGTCCAGGAGGTCAGCGATGATCGGCCTTGATCTGCTAGCACGTGAGATAACGAGATACAAAATTTGCTATGTGGGCCTTCATGTTGTCCCACCAGTATGAACGCTTCATATCGCGATACATCTTTGTACTACTAGGATGCATTACCATCTTCGAATTGTGAGCAGCTTCAAGAACTTCCTTTCTCAAGTCATGAAGATTCGGGACACATAGGTGGCCACGATAATATAAACTCCCATCCGAACCAATTCTCAATTTGGAGTCTTCATCGTCACTAGCTCGTTTCCTCATCTTCACTAACCATTCATCTTCTCTTTGAGCTACAATGATCTGGTCATTAATAAGTAGCTATATACGAATATGTGCGACGCTCATGAATGGCTCCTCTACTGTAAGCTTCTGCTCGAAGTCTCGCACAAATTCTACCATATTCTATTCTTCAATCATTAGCGGAGCCATAAATTTTATCGTCTTCTGTGACTCAACGCATCTGCCACAAGGTTAGCCTTACCAAGATGGTAGGAGACCTCAAACTTGAAGTCTTTCAAGGTTTCCATCCATCACCACTACCCCATATTTAGGTCCCTCTACGTGAATATATACTTGAGGCTCTTGTGGTCGTAAAAGAGCTTAAACTCCTCTCTATAGAGGTAATGTCTCTAGAGCTTTAATGCAAAGATAACTACTGCCAATTCCAGGTCGTGCGTAGGGTAGTTTTCTTCATTTTTTCTCAATTATCGCAATGCATAGGCAATCACTTTGTCCTTCTATATAAGAACACAACCCAAACCAACACGAGACACGTCAGTGTATATCGTATATCTGACCCCTTGCTCTAGTAATACTAGCACATGTATGTACGTCAACTTGTCCTTCAATTCCTAAAAGGCTAATTCTATCTTCTCATTCTAGGCAAACTTAAGATCCTTTCAAGCAAGCTGAGACAATGGTCTGGCTATCTTAGAAAAATTTTTAATGAATTTGCAATAGTAGCCAGTAAGTCTCAAAAAATTCCACACTTCTGTAACTAATTCGAGCTGCTCCCAGTCTTGAACTGCGGCCACCTTGGCAAGGTCTACAGCGATACCTTCCCTGGACACCACATGTCCCGGGAACTTGACTTCTTCCTTCTAGAAGTCGCATTTCTTTTACTGAGAAAATAACTAGTTCTTCCTTAGAGTATCGAAGAATGCTCATAGGTGCTCTTTGTGATCCTTTTTTCTCTTAGAGTATATCAAAATGTTATCTATAAATATGATGACAAACCGGTATAGGTACGGCCGAAACACCCGGTTCATGAGGTCCATGAACACTGCTGGTGCATTCGTAAGTCCAAACGACATCACGAGGAACTTGTAGTGCCCAAAATAGTTCTAAATGCCATCTTCTGCACGTCTTCATCTCTGACGCACAAGTGATGGTACTCAGACTGTAAATCGATCTTCAAGAAATACTGTGCTCCTTTCAACTGGTCAAACAGAACATCTATCCAAGGCAAAGGAAACTTGTTCTTGACTATTACTTGCTTCAACCTGCAATAATCAATACACAATCGTAGTGAACCATCCTTCTTTTTCACAAACAACACAAGTACCCCCCAAGGAGACACACTCGGTCGTATGAAACCTGAATCTAATAAATCATCAATCTGTCTCCTCAATTCCTCCATTTCACATGAAGGCATGTGATACATGAGTAAGAAAATGAGTGTCACAACAGGCATAAGGTTGATAGCAAAGTCGATCTCGCGCCGAGGAGGTAATCCAGGGATTTTCTTAAATACTTCGTGTTTCCAAGTGTCAGACCATTATGATCTTTCAATAGGGCAGCATAACAACGAACCCGGAAGGGGCAACTGACCTGAACGGGGAAAGTGAAGGTCGTGTTTCAGGCCTGTGTGCCGTCACCAATCAAGTCTCATAGTCGATCTCAGCCTTCATTTTAGTAAGTCAATCCATGTCAAGGATGACATCGTAATGGTATATAGTGGTGACGATCAAGTCAACAGAAACCACCCTGCTTCCTAAGTCAATTAAACAACCCTTATAAAGCTTAGTGGCATCTATGAAGGTTCCTGCTGCTGCAATAACTCTCACCCCAACCATAGGGATAGTATTCAACCCTAAATGCTTGATCGTAGAGTATGATATCATCGAAAAAGTGGACCCGGTTTCCACCTACAGAAAAACTAGTACACCTTGGATGTGGGCAGTGACTTCGAAGGCTAAAGGCACTGTAGCTGCTGACTCAGATGCTTCAACTGCAAGCGCATGCACATGCGCTTGTTGAGGACGATTTGGTTACACCACCATAGGTCGTTGAGAAGGCCTACTTCTAGGTACATTCAGTCTATAAGGAGGCTGCGCTAGCGGTGCTGATTGTAGAGGTGGAGCTGCAATGGCTTGAGGTAACTGTCACGCCCCAAACCCAGAAATCGGATTCACACGAATCCCGATCGCCAAATCCGGTGCCGACAGCCTCCGTAGTACCCCATTCTCGGCTCCTAACATTCATATGCCAGATTTTCGATCCTGGGATCTTACAAGGAGGATTTTTTTTATACATTTAACTAGTAATAAGCATAACCACAAGTTTACCCAAATCATAAAGGCGACATTATCATCACATATCTACTAATATAATCATTTGAATACAATGCTGAAAGGGAAATATATATGTCAAAATCAAAGCTCCAAATAACAGCTGCACGCTCCAAGCTCAATGCTGCTGCAACCTAACATTACCTGCATGCATCTATCGTGCATAAGCTCATAGAAAGCTTATAGGGTGGTGTAAGTGTGTGCACGAGATAAGTGCCAAGTATTCAATACAATATCATAATCATACAATACCGGAAAGCTATTAATCCATAAACCATATAATGACTGAATAAGCAGAAAAACTGATAAGAGCAGGAATTATCAGTGTAAACAGAAATACTGACAAGATTATAATCATGCGATAACAGAATAAGCGGAAGTATGAACAAGTCCATAAGTTAATCAATATTAGAATACGTAATATAGGACGGCTATGCAAATGATGAGTCATAGATAATCAAATGTCGAATGACAAAGATATAATGTAATACACAATTCGAAAAAGATAACAAATACATCACTCTCATCTAAGTCATAGGAATACAGAAACATAACAACCCACAATGCCACACACCGAAGATGTAATGGAACATGCAGTATATGGTGCTAATGGAATGACCATGCTGGAGTGTTATGTCGGGATGATAGTACGTAGTATCGCAGGCTACGGGGTCCACCACAAGGAACCTCTATCCAAACCAGTCCCATACCTAAATTTAGATAGTCTGACTAAACGTGGTAAACTCCTGATCTCAGGTTAGTCGTGCACCCAACCAAAATTCTTTTCATAACGAAGATACACAATAATTAGTTACGCACCACTAGCCCGAGTGGATAGTGAATGGATGAATGAATGAGTATGAAACTCTTACTCAGTAGCCTGTCAGCACAGTAGCCTACCAACAACTGGTAGCTCGCCTAGTGTGGTAGCTCACCCAGGCCTCAGCCCCGCCCACATCACACCCGCTCACATCAGCGTCCGCCCACGTGTGCCCGCCCATATGCACAACAGTGACGGGGTGTCATAATATCATATCAGTCCTCATATCAGTACGGTTCCTCTTTGAAAAAATCACCGGGGTCTATTACACTTCACACTACCTGCCGCCTCAATCAAGTGCACAACTGGATAAGTGGAAAAGATCTCACTATCCTCCTGTCAATAGTCTGTCAATACCTACCAGGCTCGCCGATAGCGGACCCATTCCTCGAGCTGGTAAAACTCAGCCTAGCCATGCCTACTCCCTCGGGCGGGTAAGGCCGCACCCCCTTCCAACCGACCATGACACAGTGGAGAGCTCATCCATCTGGTAATCGGCACTCAACGCTCATCTACCCACTTGATCTAGATGTTGGAGCATCCTGTGGAACCAAGAGGGTGTTTAGGGATTTTCACTCAGGGCCATCTATGGCGGCCCAATGCTCGAACAGATTTTTGGTGTCCCATCTGGCCATCCATGATATGCCTGTGGAGGCTACGGCCCTGATGTCACTAGGGCGTACAGTAATCACAACACAATGCAAGATGCATGAGTCATATAATCCAATGCATCAATCCTGCGCATGTCATGCGCTCATGTGAGATAATCTTCACCTATCAGGGAGTCTCACATCATCCTACCCAACGACATATGCAATGGTCAATCACATCTCATAACAAACATGCAGATAATGCGAATGGGCATGTATCATGATGTTATGATGTCACATACTCATAAATGGTATCAATAACCGGCGTCGACAATGTGGACTTTTAACCAACATTTCCCCCAAGGAATAGCCCACATAGAATCAAATATATAATGGGCACAGGGCCTCACAAAAGGGCCAAATATACGAAACAGGTGGGCCCGGTCATGGGCCTAACACATATCACAATGGGCCTGGCCCATAGGCCTCAAATACATCTGGATGGGTCGCACCCATGGGCCTCAGATATATCATAATGGGCCTCAAATATACTTCGCAGGTGAGTCACATACCTGGGTCTAATACACATCAGTATGGGCTACATCACATAGGCCTAATATACATCACTATGGCGACAACCCATGGGCTTTAAATACACAATAGGTGGGCCCTACACATGGGCCTCAAATATATACCACAGGTGAGCTTCAATGGACGGATCACCAATACAACAGGATGGGCCTAATGACATGGACCTCATAAATATATCGAATAGGCCGCACCAATTGGGCCTTACATACATTGCAATGGGCCATGACCCATGGGCCTTGCATACATCACAATGGGCCTTGCAACATAGGCCTCATATATATTTAAGGTGGGCCTCAACAACGGGCCTCATACACATCAAGGTGGACCTCAACAACGGGCCTCATACACATCAAGGTAGGCCTCAACAACAGGCCTCATACACATCAAGGTGGGCCTTAACGACGGGCCTCATACACATCAAGGTGGGCCTCAACAACGGGCCTCATACACATCAAGGTGGGCCTCAACAACAGGCCTCATACACATCAAGGTGGGCCTCAACAACGGGCCTCATATATGGCCTTAGCAACAGGCCACAAATATATCAAGATGTGCCTAATCAATCATATGGGCTAAATCAATCAAATGGCTGATACGAGCAGGCCGATCAAATGGACCGATATAAATGGGTTGTGCGTCATGGAGTTATACTAAGCATGTTATAAAGTAATGCCCTATCCTTACAACGCAGCTGGCCTAGACGGCTTACATACAACAAGTACGGGCCTACCAATGAGCCCTAGGGAGAGTCGCAATGCAGACATTTAATCAACATTATACTCACAATGTGGACGTCAAACCGACATTGCTCCCAAGGTATAGCCCGTAGTGAATAACATTACGTAAACCAGGTTGGGATCACACATTGCAATGGACCTTAGGTACACCCCATTGGGCCTTAAATACATCAAATGGGTCATGTCATATGGGCCTTTTACTCATCAAATGCGCCACATCAATGGGCCACACCAATGGGCCTTATGTGCATTGCAATGGGTCATAACCCGTGGGCCTTAGATTGTATCAAATGGTTCTCGACCCATGGGCCTATACATATCAAATGGGCCTTATCCCATAGGCTTTAAAATACATCAAATGGGTCCAATCTCATGGACCTTGTAACACATCAAATGGGTCCAATCTCATGGACCTTGTAACACATCAAATGGGTCCACTCTATGGGCCTTAAATTACATCAAATGGGCCTAATCCCATGGGCCTTGAAACACATCAAATGGGTCCACTCTATGGGCCTTAAATAGTTCAACAACTAACTACATTCATGGACTCAATTAAATTCAACTGTGGTGGGCCTCAAAAGTACATTCATTAAGCCCAACATTTAAGGAACTAAAGGTATAAATCATTTCCTCTAAGATCTTTATAATATGGTGGGCCCCACTCCTCAAAATTTCAGCCCAAGGCCAGCATAATTATAACATGTTGCTGTCCTAAATTTGGGCACTCCATTGGAGTGGGTCAAAGTCCTCTAAAACTCTAAAAATTGAGGGCCAAGGTCCCTCATGATGCATACAATGAGAGGAAACCCAAAAAGGTGGCCCACCATCAGAAGAAATATTTTTGAATTATGGTTTTTTATAAGGCATATTGCTGGACTGTACAGTAGAAAAAAATCTGGGAGTCCAACCATCTTGGCCCATTCTTTTAGATACCCAAATGGGTCACTTGAGGCTGACATTTCACAGAGTGATACATCTATAGGTGGGTCACACCCCCACAAAATTTCATAATTTTTAGACATCTCTAAGTATTTTAATTAATTTAAACAAAACAGACTGTCCAGAAAAATCGGACAGACCTGGACATCCCAATGTGGTGGGCCAGTCCGGCCTTCATCACGGTGTGTACAGGGGTCCATTAGCCTTAAAATTTGGTAGGTGGGTTCTAACATAAGTGTATCACACTCTTAAAAATTTTTAAAATTTTTAGACATTTTTAAATATTTTAATTCATTTACATAAATCAATCTGTCTTGAAAATCAGACTGATCTGGACACCATATTATAATGGGCTGGTCCCGCCATCACCATGGTGTGTACAGGCTTCCATTGGACCCAAAATTTTGTAGGTGAGTCCTACCATAAGTATGTCACCCCCATGAAAATTTTTATAATTTTTAAACACTCATAGGTATTTTAATAAATTTTAAAAATCCAACTTTCCATGGTGGAATGTTGCTGGAACAGTGCAGAAAATTCAGACTGTCCACCTCACTTGGACCACACCTTTGGGACCCCAATGCAGGTCAGTTGGGGTTGAAATTTGGAGGACATCAAATGAGATCCCCACCTTTCAGAAAAGTATATTTAATAGGTATGAATAGTACCCCAAACAGTCCCAAAATCTGGTCCAAAAACAACCAGAAACTGTCCAGAAAATTCTGGACAGCAACATGTACTAAGATAAAATTTATTATATAAGTTAAATAAAAAGGGAAATACATTAATGGGCCACACACATCAGGAAATAAAATGAGAAAAAAGAGAAATAGAAGGACAATCCGGCCATAGGGAAAGGGGCTCCGCCACTATTGAGCCCTCCCAAGATCAATCACACCCGCACATCATACCTAGATTTACATTTACAACATGGATCTTGCACATGCATGGCCTATAATTAAAATGCATGGTGAGGATGTCATCCCCACCATGGTTATAAGGTCTAGATGACCCAAACATAATATGATATGAAATAAAACTACCATGATGGGGCCTATAGAGAAAGGCCCCATGCATGGATCATGCATGCATAAGGTAGGCCATTAGGCCACAACCATGGGATTGTGTGGGATCTCCACCATTGATTGGTGGGTCCTACACTTCCCTCATGAATGAAAGAAAATATCTAGGCTATAGAAATCAAATTTTTTACATCTA
The DNA here is from genome assembly GCA_037074715.1 of Magnolia kwangsiensis. Lineage (NCBI taxonomy): Eukaryota > Viridiplantae > Streptophyta > Magnoliopsida > Magnoliales > Magnoliaceae > Magnolia > Magnolia kwangsiensis. The sequence goes on from CM073589.1 coordinate 66,203,470, forward strand.
GAGGAGCACCCACCGTTCGATCTTCTTACTCCTATGAGTTCCTTAGCACCTTAGCTTTGATTTCAATGGAGGAGATGGGGAATGGATAGTTAGGATGAGAGATCATGGGGTAGGAAAGTGGGCCACACTTGAAGTTTTGAAAGAGAGGGAGAGACTTGGAGAATTCTCATACGTATGGGATTTCTCTCCTTAGATTTTTTGAGTTTGAAAATGAGAAAGAGAGAGAGAGAGTTGTAAAGGGAGAGAGAGATGGGTGATGGATGTGGTGAGTGATGGGTGTAAGAAAATCTTGACTTTTGTGGCCATTTGTGTAAGAAAAGCATGGGTGGTGTAAGAACTTTTTGACTTTGAGGGCTTTTGGTGTAAGAGAAGTATGGGCTTGTAAGAGATTCTTGACTTTTGTAGTTGCTTGAGAATGGGTGAAAGGTGATGTGTACTTGACATGTACTTGACATGTGATGGATTAATGGATTGATGGGATTGATGTAACACCTCGTAGAGATTCTCTTGGGTTTTGCAACGCGCGGCATTTTCTTCGCACCGAACGTTGGCCCACATCTCTTGACCAGGGTATCGCCTCGGCGCGCAAGTCGCGGCATCAGAACCGCAGGACGATGCAGTCACTATGGTAAAGGTCTTGGGTTGAGTCAATACGGGTTGACGGCATACGAATCAGGGTCGCACGTAAATATTGGTTAAGGATCGAAGGTTGCTGAAATTCAACCGGTAAGACCGCGGAAGTCTATGGAACGGTACGGTCTAGGATACAGGGCTTACAGTAACTGACGGTTGATCTTCTGAGGTGGCGAGAAGCCATTATCCCTCATGTTGTTAAAACAGTAAGTATCTATGTGATCCAACCTCTTACAGTAGGTGCACCATGAATCTGATTGCCTCAACTGGGTTGGTGGAGCCGTAAGCCTAGGAGGCGAATCTGCACGTGGCCTCTTACCAAGGAATGGTCAGTTCAATAAGTCAAGTCGAGGCCTTAGGCCCATGGGCATATGTGTACGGGACAGTCTATCCTCATCCTGCTTAGCTCGCAGGTACATGTTCACTAGCTCAGCATAATTAAGAATGCTAGCGTAACACATCTTTGTACGAATTTTAGGCTGCAGTCCCTCTGAAAATCACCGCATCTTCATCGACTCGTTTGTCAGCATTAAAGGAACATATCTGGCTAGCTCCATGAAGCGGTTCTCATACTCTGCCACGGTTATCCCTCCCTATCGGAGGCAAAGAAACTCACCCTCCTTTTCATTATGGTAAGTGAGGGGGAAGTATTTTTCATGGAAGTGGGTCTCAAATGCATCCCACATCCATACATAACCAAGAGCAACTGTTTGCAGGACATTGTCCCACCAGAGACTGGCCTCCTCGAACATATAGGTAACCAACTCTACTTTCTCTGCATCAGTATGGTGCAGTGGCTTCAGCATCTTAGAGATGCGGTCGAGCTAATATTTGGCCTCCTCGGGCCTATGAGTGCTTGCAAAGGTAGGAGGTCAGAAATGTTGAAAGCGTTCGAATAAACCACAACATTCAAATTCCCAACAGGCTTTACGGGTGATGCAGGCGGGACCATATTCATGTTCAGGACAAGGGCCCCCGCGATCGTGGTCTAAACTTACTGTTGCTGCTGCATTAGGAGCATCATCTACTCCAACCTATCAGGAGGAGGAGCCGCCTAAGGCATGTGTGGTGTCGAGGCAGACGCATGGTTCTGTTCTGGAACCGGTAGTGCACTAAGTGTTGGCCCATTCATGGCCAACTGAGAATCCAGTATGGTGTCACTATAAGGGCCCAAAGTAGGATCCGTGTGGCTATCGCTTAGGGGAGGTGCCCCGTCAAACGATACGCCAAGTACGAGATGTGTAGTGCTCCGAGCGCTCTTAGGTGGCATTCTCTATATATAACATAAGGTGCAACCTGTGTAAGATTTAGCATAAGAACGCCCACTCATCTAAACATCATTCACATTCTAAATCAAAAGAAGCTTCATGCATTTTATTTTACAAAAATTGTCACAATACATGAGATATAATGTAACGCCCTGAAAATCGGGGGTCGAGCAAGAGCTCAACTCCCGAGTTCCAACGCATCACTTATGCAACATAAATAATGATGATTAAATGTTGACTGGATTAGTACATTAAACATGAATGGGATTATACCAAACAACATATCATACTCCAGAGACAGTTAATTTATACAAGCGGAAGATTGTGTTAAGTATATAAACATATATGTAATGGTACATCTCCTAAATATGATCATATTACCAAGTCAATTGATTACATGTAAAACTTTAAAAATATAAAAAATGTGTAAGGTAATCTAATCAGCATCCCAGAAATCCCCGTCGATCAGGACACAACTCTCATAAACTCGCCTGAATACTACATATATGAGAATATCTCCTCATCATTCTCAAAGTCTAGCTCTGCCTCATAGACCGCACCATCATCTGAAACTACAACAGGGTCTGCTTGGTGTTTAAAACACCGTCCCAGATGTAGGAGTAAGTGATCAACTCAGTGGAGCTATACAACAAAGGTTAACATGTTATCAATTCAGTCAAGCAGTAATGATAAAGCAGTACAACAAATAAGTCCTAAGTACTCTAACTAATGTAAGAATGGTATGTAGTAATGATGCATGCCCTCGCTTGCACTCCCTCTGCGATTTTTATCTCATGGTCGCGGCATGTCAGTCACTTCCTTAGTGCTCTACCCAACACTAAACGGCACATGCAATGCGCTGCATGAGCGTGATTACCAAGTTCTTATTAGTCCTTTTCATACAGCAGGATTGGAAAACTAAGGTACCTCCCTTATATTAATTCTCAAACAATGATCCATTCTAAGGTCGTCAATCCTAGTAAATCTCATACGATGTTGCGGTTCTAGGTCGCTGCAAAGGGCTCGTCACCTGATCAATACAGGCCTAGTTGATACTCTAGTTGCTACGGAAAGACTCGTCACCTCAATGCAGCCTCAGAGTATGATCAAGGTCACTATAAAGGGCTCGTCACCTGATCAATGTAATCCGACAACTCGAATACAGTGTCTTATACCACCGTATTCGGCTCACGAGTCTGGGTTTCTCAACGGTCACTACAGGGAGGCTCGTCACCTGAGTGTAGGCTGATAGCTCAACCACGGTGTCCCATACCATCATGTCCGGCTCATGAGTCTTAGCAAATCGAGGTACCAAGGTTAACAGGGTTTCCATTGATGAGTTTGGTACCTTAGGTTCAAACAGTAGCATCCATACATGGTGAACATACATTGGGTCAATCGGGTTATTTAACGAGCTCGACTAGCACGAGTGCACGTTGAGTTGATTGACATGAAGTGCATAAGTACTCTGTGTGGCCTAACCACTGTTGACATCCCAAGCACGGCTCGGATTCATTGAACACGTCCTGTGTGGTGGAAATAACCTCAGCTACAAAATCAGGGCCTGTTGCCGATTGCCTGGACTATAACATAGTCTCAACCACGTGTAATTATAACAAGTAATCATATGAGATTATAAAAGTAGTAATGAATAAAGAAGTCAAATCCTACAATCATTTGAGCATACTATGGAATACAACTTAAACATGAATTTACATGTATGCATTCCATAAATAAAACAGACACTGTAATATACGGTACATGGAGGAAATCATATACACAGTTAAGGTAGTTGGGAATCATATCTCAACTCCCTTATAAATTACAGTTTACTAACTACTTACTCATTCAGACATTTTTACAAATACTTAGACTACACATTCCAATATACATGATGCATGTTGGTTATATTACGTATTAGGGTAAATCTTTTCATTGAGGAGTTGTCACATATACAACAACCATATGTCTACGACAGTTAATCATGGCAAGCATAAATTCAGGTTCAAAACTCATATAAACATTTCAACAAACACATGAAATACCCTATATATAACATAGTTCATATATATCTTGAAAGTGAAACAAACAGCGCATTTAGCATGTGAAATAGCACCCACGACAGTTATAAATCATTATCTAGCATTGAAAGCCTTTAAAACCATAACCTAAACGTATATAGTCTGCACCTTACGCCGGTAAACGTGTAACGGATTCATTTTAGACACTTAGACTATGTCAACGGTAGAATGACAACCTATAGCATGAATTAGGTTAGCTATTTCATCACTTATGTCATATGAATCCCTAAAACAGATTAGGGTTAGGTTTTCTTTCCCAAGTATGTTGTTAGAAACGTTAGAATGGCGATACAAATGAACGGATTTGGCACGTGGAGCAGCAGGGAATAATCCCAGGAATAAACTCCAACTCTCTCGCACACTTTCTCTCTCTTTCCTTCTCTTTCTTCTCTTCTCTCTCCTAGGGTTTTAGAGAATTCGTATAGAGTAGAGATGGGATGGATTTAGGCCTTTATATAGGCCCAAGACTGATGGGAATGGCCCCAGGGCCAAGGTATACTTAGGTTATAGCCAAATGGGGTCTGTTCCGATCCAATGGAGCACTTCTAGAGGCCCCTTTGCTGAATGTGGTCGGACATAAGCTCCTTAACATTAGATCCAAGTTAAACTAAGTTTTCAGTCCAATCGAATTTACAGATCGCTCGTGATGGACCAGTTTCAGTTCGACGGTCACCGATATTCGATCAGGGCCACAAATGCACTGACATGTGTGGGAAATTTTTCCTGATCCGAGAGTGTAATTAGGTCAAATTTTGATGGTCTAAATCCTTATATTTGACCCACAAGTGACACGACTCAGTTTACTTAAGTTTGAATTTTATTTCTAAGGATATTCATGTTTCTCACTCACTTTGCTCCGGGTGCAAGTAAATAGTTCCAGGACACCACCTGAATTTTATTTTTAAGGTGGTTGTCAAGTCCAGCTAAGCGTTCATACTCGCATAGTTTTTCGGTCATCGGACTTTCGACGTGCAGTCCAGGTTAGATACGGAGTTTTCAAATGCTCCCGAGAGCAACTGGGTTTAGAGATTGCTCCTAGGTTTTAGGGTAATGTAGCATTAACGGTTTCACAAGTTTTAGATCTTGAAGGTCATATTTAAAGTGATTAGTGTTAATTCTCCAAGTAATCTAGTTTAGCGCTAGTTAATTCTCGTTTAATTTCTAAAGGATTTGGTCCTTGGTGATTTCTACCTGAGGTGATACTCGGGTCTTTGTATGAATTTTTTCAGTACGTTATATATAGTCTTATATGGATCATGACGGAAGATGCATGTGAGCTATTCTAACATAAGTTCTAAACACTAGATACACTAACAAACAACCAAGCTTACTAAGGCTATTACAAAAGAAAACAAGAAACAAAGCAAACTAAAAGACGACTGTATCGTATGACTAGCTGTCTGAATCTGGTGATGGTGGAGGAGCACCCTTGTCCTACATATAGCACAAGATGGCCTTTAGAGTGCGAGACATCTTCTTAAATCTCTGCTTCATATAGGCCTGACTCTCTTCAAGCTTTTGCTTTAGTTCGGACTGGGTCTCCTTGACCTCTTGCCTCAAGGTGGCCTAGTTCTCTTCAACTTGAGCCAGGCAGGCTTCTAGGGCGGCCTGATCATGGTGATGCCCATGTGTAGCAGTAGGAGGACCCTCATCAGAATCTTGGGCCTCCTCTTCTTCCTCACTCTCTCCTTTCTCACTTCCTTCTTCTGTCTAATTTTCTTACTCTTCTTCATTGTTCTCTTCCTCTATTACGTTACTTTCTTCATCTTCACTTTCTGTCTCACCCCCATAATCATCGAGTTGGGCTTGACGTTATCGAGCATCAATTCCCATGTTGTTGAGCATAGTATCATTAATAAAGTAGATCAGCGTAAGCTCATCCATGTTAAGTCTGTTCCCGAACTCTAGAGCAATCTTACATATAAATCGGTCAAATGGAAGTGAGACATCGCTCCTAATAGAGTGTACAGTCTGGATTATCTGTAGTAGGGAGAACGTATACAGACACAGCTTGTCTCCCCGCCTAGCTCTATACAGGAAGTCCACCATCAAGCGAGTGCACTTGGTACAGTTGCCCCGCCTAGGATACATATTGTATGTGGACATGTGGTGGAGTAGGTGGAAGTCTACCCTCAGCTTGGTCGATGGGAGCAATTGCCTCGCTTCCAGTGAACCAGTCGGCCTCAAAGAAACTGCGTGCGACAATCTCTTTCTCGCATACTCTTGAGATGGGATTCGTGAGCATGCACTTCACCATGTAGAATTCCCATAATCCGAGCCATCACATCTATATTGACTGTTGCTTCCCGTCTTCCTACGAAAATAGTGAACTGTAAAGGCTCCAGTAGTGGATCCTGTATGTGGGCATAAAAGGCTCGGACAGTGTTTTCACAAGCATGAGACTTGCCTTCAAATATAGGACCCCACCCGGATTCCAACGAGAGGTCCATTACAGGATATAGCCCAAATAGCCTTTCGTCCACATATGCTTCAAACACAACCTTACGGCCATGAAACTTACCGTGTCTGATGTCCACCAGTAGAACACTTTCAAGTGGAATCTGGGGATCGAGATCCCGCTTTGTCTGTTATTCTCGTGCGGCGCTTGTACTTACTCTTGCACCCGCTTTCTTCCTCGGTCAGGTTGGGCGGCTAGGTTCGGCTTCATCCGTGGACGCTCTTCTCTTTCTCACGAGGGAAAGGAGCGTAGAGAGTGATAAGATGGTAGCCACTATCTCAAAAGGAGCCATGGAGTGGAAAAAGCTTGATGGAGGAGATGGGTTGGTAGGTTTTGGGGTTTATGAGACACAAAGAGGGATTTGTGTGCTCAAATAAGAAGAAATAGGTAGATAGAAAGTGGTAGAAGATGGGTTTTTAAGGGAAATGGTGGTGGGTTTATGTGTATTGAAGAAGAAGAAGAAGATGGAGTATGGGAGAGTGGATTTACAATAGAAAATGATGTTTTTTTTTTAGGTTTAGAGGGTTGGGGAGCTTGAAAATGGAAGAAATGAGGCAAAGGGAACAAAATAGAGGGCCTCACACGAGTTTGGATGGCCCCACACATCTAGGAAGGGCGACGGGCCACCGAACCCGAGGCCCGCAGCGGCCCGCAGGAGTGGACCGTGGTGCGTCACTGTCGGCGCAGTGCCGCCACCCCTGGGAGGTGCCCACCCCCCTCCTGGGGTGGCGAAAATGTACGAGGGACCCCCTGGGTCCCACCGATTTGCATAATTTGGGCCCCCTCATTCGTTGAGGCAGTTTCGGGTCCCAACGAATATGTATTCATGCTTTTCGGGTCATTTAAGTATGGGATGCACTGAATTATCATCCAAACCCGTTGATTAATGGTCTAGAAAGGAATCGGGATCATTTCACATGATCACAGTTATATACAGGTCACATTTCAAGGGTCGGTTTCACCTGTTGGTGAAACTTGGGATCCTACGATCATTTCTACATTTTATCTCACCCACCTAATTCAAAGTACATTAGTGTGCGTCATGTTACCATAACCCAGGTCCAGTTTAATCGAAATCAAGCTCTAACACCAACGTGTAACACCCTGAAAATAGAGGGTCAAGCATAGCCCAACTCCCGAGTTCCAACGCATCACTTATGCAACATAGAAAATGATGATTAACTGTTGTCCATATTGGTGCATTAAACATGAGTAGGATTACACCAAAATGGCATATTATACTGTAGAGTTACTTAAATTGAACAAGCGGTAGACTGACATGAACATATAAAGTATGCAAGTGTTTATCAATCTCAAGAGTATGAGTACATTGCCAGGCTAAATAAATACAAGTGTTTATTCTAAAATTTATAAATATCAAAATGTGATTGTCCAACTAGTCCATGTAACCCGGTAATCCCGTCGAATTAGAACAATGTCTATAGAGATCCGCCTGATAGCTGAAAATAGGAGAATTCCTCCTCCTCATCCATGAAGTCCAACTCCATCACGTAAGCCGCATCACAACTTCCATCTAAATCAGAGTCTGGTTGGTGTTTTAAAACACCGTCCCAGAGTGGGAGTGAGTGATCAACTCAGTGGTACTATAAGGCAAAGGTTAACATGTTATCAATTCAGTCAAGTAGTAATGATAAAGCAGTACAACAATCATATCCTAAGTACTCTTATTAATGCATAAATGGTATGCTGTAATGATGCATGCCCTCGCCTGCACTCCCTTAGCGACATCATTTACGATCGCACATGCACCACTCCTTACACGTGCGCTTCCTCGCCAAAGCACATGCAATGCGGTGCATGGTCATTTTAGTCAATATTTAATTAGGCTTATTCATACAGCAGATTCAAGAAGCTAAGGTACCTCCCTTTATATCATTTATCCAAACAAGGATTTATCTAAGCGAGTCAATCCTAGTTAATCAAATACGATAGGCAAGTTGTAGGGCATCACCCCTGATGAAAAGCAGTGGATAGGTAAGTACACGAGTTTACACTCGAGGTCACTACGGAGAGCCTCGTCACCTCAGCGTAAGCCTAATTTATACTCAAGGTTACTAAGTGAGGCTCGTCACCTAAACGTAGGCTGACAGCTTGAATACGATGTCCCATACACCACCATATTTAGCTCACGAGTTCGAGTTGCTCACCGATCACTACGGAGAGGCTCATCACCCCAGCGTAGGCCGACAGCTCGACCGCGGTGTCCCATACACTACCATGTCCGGCTCATGAGTCTTAGCGGATCTTGGTACCATGATTAAATGGGTTTTACATTGGTAAGTGGTACCTTAGATTCAAGCAGTAGTATCCATATATGGTAAACACATAATAGGTCAATCGAGTTATTTGATGAGTACGATTGATACGAGTAGACGTTGAATTGATCGACATGGAGCGCGTAAGCACTCCGCATGGCCTAACCATTGTCGACAATCACCGTACAACTCGCATCGAATGTGTCTAATGTGGCGAAACGATTTCGGCCACCAATTCAGGAATCGTTACCAATTGCCTAGACTACATAGAACCATACTCAAATGCAGCCTGTGAATACATGTGATATTCATAACAGCATTTAACAGAAAATTTAAATATAGATCTTATTCGAGCATTTTATCAAATACATTGAACATATTTTTATACATATGCATTTCAACTATAAATCACATGGTAGAAAATTATATTACATGAAAGAAACCATGATTGTGGACAAGGTAGTTGAGAATCCTATCTCAACACCCTTGTTGGAAGAAATTTATTAACCACTTTCTCATTTAGACATTTTATCAAACACTTAAACTACATAATACTATATACACAAATTAAATTAGTTATAACATATATTTTGGCAATTCCTTTCATAAAGGAGTTGTCATGTACACAACATACATGTATTCTAGATTAATAGTTATGACAAGAATAAATTATAATTTCACTTTCATTCAAACATTTCAACAAACACATAGAATGTATTTTATATTCACATAGTTCATACACATGTATAGTTTATCGAATTCATCATAACTATGATCATATGGTAGCAATTAAGTCAGACATAAATCATCGCTGATATTGAAAGCCTTGAAAACCATAACCTAAACATTTATAGTCCGTACCTTTCATCGGTTTACTCATTAAGAACTCGGTTCGTACACTACGCTTCTGTCTACAGTACAACAGCTACCTAAATCATGAAATAGGTTAGCTATTTCGTCATTTTCTCTATTTGAATCCCTAAAACAATATTAGGGTTAGGATTTCTTACCCAAGTTATATTTGGAATCGACGGTGCAACGATGGGGTGGTGGAGATTTGGTACGCAGAGTAGTGAGAATGAATACCAACAACAATCCACATATCTCTCTCTCTCTCTTCTCCTTACTCTTTCCTCCTCTTTTCTCTCTTCTCTCTCCTAGGGTTAGAGAATTCGTATGTAATGAGAGAGGGGTGGTTTAAGGGCATTATATAGGCTCAGAACTAATGTCAATGGCCCCATGGTCATGGTATACTTAGGTTATTGTCAAAGGGTGTCGGTTTCGGGCAAACGAGACTCATTTGGAGGCTTATTACTCACCTGCATCATAGTGTAAGTTCCTTAACCATGGATCTAAGTCAAATTATGATTTCGGTCCGATCGAATTTATGGATCGACTGTGGTGGACCTGTTTCAGTTCAACGGTTATTATCGCTCGATCAAGGCCACAAGTATACCGACATGTATAGGAAAATTTTCCTGATCCAAGGGTATAGTTTGGTCAGAATCTGACGGTCCAAAGTCTTCAATTTTTCCCATGAGCGAATGGTTCAATTCACTTAAGTTTGAGTTCATTTTCTAAAGATATTCACGTTTCTCATACACTTTGCTCAGGGCTCAAGTTGTGCGTTTCTGGATACTATTTGAGCCTGATTCCCGTCATGCTTGTCAAGCCCAATATGACGGTTATAACCTTATAGTTTCGCAGTAATCGGACTTTCAACGCGCGGTCCAGGTTTGATACGGAGTTTCAATGTACTCCCGAGAGCAACTGGGTTTTGAGATTGCTCATAGGTCTTTAGGTAATATCGAGTTAGCATTTCTAATGGTTTTGGGTTTTGCAGTTCGTATAGATAGTGATTCAAAATAATTCACTGATTAATTTAGTTTATTACTTAATAAATTTTCATCTAATTTCGAGTGGGTGGGCCCCACACATCTTACAAGTGTGGACGACCAATCAAGGCTAAACATTGTCTATTAAATAGTAGCACATACAATGTAAGATTTAAGGAAAAAAAAAAAAAAACATGTCCGCACAATATATAAAATTCCAATAAATAAGTAGTTTTAGATCTGGCATGCCTCCAACTAGGATGTTTATTACTCGAATTTCCTTAATCGAGCCACCATTTGGTTATTTTAAACTATTAGGTTTATTTGATGGGTATCCATTGTGCTAGAATTGAATAAGATCCATTAAAAATGAGATTGAGCGGTCATGATCTCATCTGGCCTGATCTAGATAATCACCATTCAATCCAAGCAGACCATCTCCAAGAATATATACATCGAGAAACCCATTCAAATCAAATTTTCTCTAAATCTGATAAACAGATTAGGAAATATCACTTGCTCATGGGACGAGCAATCTTAGACATCCATTTTTATCCTGAAATATGCCCCGGTCTGGACGATCAATCCAATGATTTTCCAAAAGAAGGCTACAAAATTCTTCAAAACCGGGGCAGACGTAGTTGATGTCAGATTCGCACTTGTAAGCCACATGTGCTACAACACATGATCTAGTACATCCAAGATCTCAACACTCTGATCTCTATCCTAAATCTGTGACCACTCTTTTCAAAGGTTGCGATGAGTACTATGAGATGAATGGTTCAAAACTTTCAAAGGAGAGCTCTAAAGGGCCTGAAATTAGGTTGCAAGCTGCTGGTATAAACTTATCCTAATCGTTGGACCGTTTTCAACCAAAACATGGCCCCATGAGGTGTTTTTGATCCAGTCACAGATAGTGTGGGGTCCCTCCCACGTTAGGCCATGGGTGGACCCCACACCACACTTAGGTGGCATGATAAAACGTAGGCTCGGTTGCTCGACGTGGATGAAGGACATGCAAGGACACAATCCATTACTAAAAATGTGCAATCAATGCAATTCAAAACGCACGTGATCAAATCGAAATAGAAGGTAGGCCGTAAAATCTCCCTAATTTTTTACTAGTCCAGATGTTGTAGGACATTTGCAAGAAACCAAAAATAAAAGAAAAAATAATTGCTATGACATCACATGAAGGGAGAGCAACTAATAGAAAAGAAGGAAGAGAGAGTAGGGAAGTGGGGGGAGAGAAGACGTGATAGGGAGGAAGTGGGTTGAAGACGTGATAGGGAGGAAGTGGGTTGCCATACGGCACCCCTTTGCACAACCAAGGGCCGCAGGGTCATTAACCAGTGGGCCCTATCAGGGACCATGTGGGACTCATTCATCCCTTTCATCGTCTATAGGCCAAAAACCCCTTCTCCTATACTTTCCCTTCTAATTCCACCGATTCGCTATCTATAGGTTTTAAGTCTTAAATCTCATACTTTGATGGCGTGTAATCCAATATCTTAAATGTCATCCCGATCAGTCTAGGCATTTAATGATGGTACTCATGGTGGGTTCTACTATTGTATTCTTACTTGAGATATGCAATCGCACAATCTAATTCTCTACAATGGAAACCACCAAAATAGTAGGAAATAGAAATTAACTTGGGTCATAGGTTATGATTAGATACAATGCACATGGTCTTCACGGTCAGATTGCATCTTGGACAAGTAAAGTCTATGCTCAAGGGCTAGATGAGCTTGTATGAAGATGAATTTGGAACATTGAAATGTAAAATTTTCAAATTGAATTAAGGACCTGTTTGGTTGGTTGTAATTATTAATGGTAAATAAATAATAATTATTTACAAGGGTATTTTTTAGATAAGATAAAAACTCTATGAGCTATACTATGATTTATGTGTTTTATCCATGCCATTCCTTCATTTTGTCATATCTTTTTGGGGTATGAGCTAAAAAAGATGAGGCAGATCCAAAGCTCAAGCGGTCCATAATGGTGATAATAATGTCCAATGTCCCCATTGAACCCATTGTTTTTCGGTGGTATGGTACTCTTGATCTTTGAATCTACCTCATTTTATTGCTCATGGTCTAAAATGCTTTGTAAAAAAATGACTAAACAGCACGTATGTAACACATACATTATAATGGGGCCCACAGGATTTTACTTTGAATAGAGGTCGAAGAGTTACATTGTGATGGAATTCTCTCTTCCCAATATATGGCAAAATCAAGACCGTAAATGGTCAATTTTGGAGCCGATTTACCTAAAATCAGACTTGCCCATTTAGTAAAATGAGTTGGATTCAAAATGCACAGGTAAATGTCTGGTCAAGTCAACCCCATTGGGTAAGGGCAGGTTCTCACCTAATCTGCTCCTGTGTGGGTGTGTTAAAAAAAAATATATGGATGTTGAAAACTCTGAGAAGGCCACAAAAGTTTCGGAGAAGCTGATTTTTGTGTTTTCCCTTCATTCCCAGATAAGCTTACATCTGTGTGCCATTATAAATAGATTGGATGACAAATAAAGATAACTAAGGCCCTAAGAGGGTTTCAACTATGGAAACCATTGTTCCCACTATTTCCTATGGTGTGGTCCAATTGATCTTTAGGTTTGTGTCATTTTTGCCTCATATTCTAAAATGAGCTGACAAAGTGGATGGACATTGTGGATAAAATGGTGTTTCCAATCAAAGCCGAGTAGATATCCAAACATATTTATAAAATCTAGTTGAGGAAGATCCACCCATACCTATTTATAAATGGGTCGGGTCTAACGAGTTTGGTTAAGGGATATTTGGACCCTGAATTAGGCCCACTTATATACTGGTCTGGTTGGGTCTAATGGGTCTAGGTCACATTGGTTTTATATCAAAATTAATTAATCCTGATTAATAGTAAAAATGTCAATTAATAATAAAAAATAAATTTTGTGACTTCTCATAATAACAAAATTGCAAATATTATTGTGGATTTTTCATTTTTCCATGTTACATGCCCATGTACTAAATGGGTCGGGGTTGAGTTGGGTCAAGCCCGGTCTAATATAAAGGAAACCAGATCCAAACCCGTTTATCAATTAAATATGTTCTTGAACCTAGACTTGTACTATTTAACAAGCGGGTCGAGACTAAATGAGTTGGGTTTGGGTACCCCATCAAATCCACTTATCCATTTACATTCCTAGGAGAAATCATCATTATACTTTTACCTTAAGTTACCATAATTTTCCACCAACCAAATTATCCTAAGAATACCTTAAGGGCACTTAACGTGGAATTGGAAAAATATTCTGTGTTTAGTAGTGTTTGTTAATGTGTCACTAACGCGGAAGAAGGAAAATGCTAAGTGGTTTTTCACTTAATTCTTTTCGTGTTAGGAGTCTAACTTAATGGTGAATGCGGAATGCACTTAGTGAATTTTTCATTAAACCAAAAATTTTGCTTCCAAAATTATCCCTATCAAGTTACCATGACAATTTTTTCTCTTTAAATGGTTTGCACAATACAAAATTAACTTTTAACCTATGAAACTTCTTTATGCCCCACCATGATGTATGTGTTTCATCCATTCCATTTAGCCATTTTTAAAGATTATTTTAGAGCTTGATACCAAAAATGAGAGGAATATAAATCTCAGGTGGACCATACCACGGGAAAACAATAGTGATTGGATATCCACCATTAAAATTCTCTTAAGGCCCAATGTACTGTTTATTTGACATCTAATCTATTGATTAGGTCATATAGACCTAGATGAATGGAAAAAAAATAAAGATCAGCTTGATCCAAAACTTTTCTGGCCCCCAAAAGTTTTTAATGGTCGACGTTCATTCTACACTCTTTCCCTATAATGTGGTCCACTTGAGATTGGAATATATCTCATTTTTGGTCTCATACCATAAACTGATCTAGAAACATATATGGACAGCATGGATGAAACACATACATCATGGTGGGCCCACATGGCACCGACCATCAGTCATTGGCTGGTGGCAGGGGAGTAGCCAATCTGTTTCCATGGACACGGATTGGATACTGATAGGTTGAGTAGCAAGACTCGCTACTGAAGTAACATCACTAAGTTATGTGGGCCCCATCATGATATATGTTTTGTATCCACGCCGTCCATCCATTTGGAAATATAATTTTAGGTAAAGATCCAAAGAATGAGTCAAATCCAAAGCTCCAGTGGACATCACCACAAAAAACAGTAGGGAGACTTATGCCCACCGTTAAAAACTTAAATAGGCTACTAAAGTTTTTGAGCAAGCTGAAATTTGTTTTTTCCCTTCTTTCATGTCTGTGTTAACTTGTGAACTAGTTGGATTTCAAATAAAAATCACAGTGAGCCTTAGGAAGGTTTCAACAGTAGGCATCAATCTAACCACTGTTTTTTGTGGTGAGGGCCACTGTTTTTTGTGGTGGGGTCAACTACATATTTGGATCTGCCTCATTCTCTAACTCATGCTCTAAATTTAAATCTCTAGATAGGTGGACGGCACATACATCATAGTGGGCTTACGTACATCATAGTGGGCCCATGGAACTTGATGACGTCACTTCGGTAGCGAATCTCGCTATTCAACTTGTTAGTAGCTAATCCACACCCAAGTAGGATGCAGATTGGTTGGTGTACCTCACACCAGCTATATAGTTGTTATATTGATGTCAGCAAGTTCAGTGGGTCCCATCATGAGGTATGTATTATATCCAAACCACCCATCCATTTGGTGAGCTCCTGTTAAAGCTTGAGACGAAAAATAAGCTGTGAAAAGCAGCTGGGGATTGAACGTCTACCATCAAAACCCTTTTTGGAGTCACAGAAGTTTTGATCAATATGATTTTTTTTCCCTCTTCATACAGGTATTTGTGGCCTTATGAACATATTGGATAAAAAATAAACTTAAATAGACCACAAAAGTTTTGGATCAATATGTTTTCACTTCATCTAATTGGGAATGACCTTATAAATGTTCTCGATAACGTATAAATATAAGGTGGGCCTTGTTTGAAGGTTTTGTTGCTACTGGTGTTCAATCTTATACAACACATGGTAACAATCTTCCTGCTAAGGAATTGAGGGCCATATGATGATATTTTAGTTTTTTACTAAGTATTTTAGTTTATTTGAATTAAATATAATGATTTTATTTTCATTTAATAAAAACTAATTTATTTATTTTTATAATGTAAAACATTTCCAAATGACAGATAGAGGCAAATGTGTCAAATTAACATATTTCAGACATGTAAGATGTTTGTTAACAAACAGTTTGTTTTATATTCGGCGCTTAATTTTTGAACTTCAGTCATAGTTATCAAACAAGTTTTTTTACTTCAAATTTCAGATTCAGGCTTTATATTCCAGATTCAAGCTACAAATTTCAAATTCGGTTTTTAAACTTCAGAATGAACAAATGAGGCCTTAATGCATTTGACATCTCTATAAATAAGAGCTTATTTAGCTTATTCTTAAAAAATTAAGCTTTTAGACTATTTGGTCAAAAACTAATCAGGATACTTATTTGTTTAAAAATAACAAATAAGCTTCAATTGTATAAGTTGAGGAGTGGTTACTTTTTGAAATGGCTTAAACATGTAGACATTTTCGATTAATTTTTTGACAAATTTATTCTTAAAGTTTTCAAGTAATTTCCATCTTACCTTCTTTTCTTTTTTCTTACAATTTCTTCGAGGTAACCTACATAATAAATGACCCATATTGAATGTGGGCCCCACAAGATGAATGGTCCACATCAAAGGTGGGCCCACGTAATGCACGGTCACATCAAATGTGAGCCCCACATTTTGAATGATCTACATTAAAGTGTGTCCCCCTACATGATGGACGATCCACATCAAGCAAGTCCTGCCTGATGGATGGTCCACATCAAAGGAGGGTCCCACACGATGGATGGTGGACATTGACTATGGGGCCACATGATGCAAGGTTGACATTAAAGGTGAGCCTACATGATGAATGGCCCATATCAAAGATTGGGACCCACATGATGGACAATCCACAACAAAGGTGGGACCTACATTATGGATGGTGGACATCAAAGGTGGGTCCCACATGATGGACTATTCACATTGTGTGGGCCCCACATGATAGATGGTCCATGACAAAGGTGAGACTCACATGATGGAAGGTGGACATCAAAAGTGGGCCCCTCGTGATGAACAACTCATATTAAACATGGACCCACATCAAGAGGGCTATCACGCCCCAAACTCGAAAATCGGGCTCACAAAATTTCTGATCGCCGACAGCTTCCGTAGAACCCCATTCTCGGCTCTCAACGCCCATTCGCCAGGTTTCGATCCTGGGATGCTACGAGGAGGATTTTCAACGTCAGTTTGATTCGTAATAAGCATAACCAAAGGCATAACCCACAAACAACAACCAAAAACTCTATTACATTTTCACTATGATTAAAAACTTTACAAGTACAATAAGCATAAAGGGAAATACAATAATGATAGGCCAAAAGCTCCAAAGTAATCTGCCACGCGCTCAAGCCTCAGCGCTGCTGCGATCCAACGCCACCTGCACGCAACGGTCGTGCATAAGCTTATAGAAAGCTTAGAGGGTGGTGAAAGTATGTGCGGAAGGTAGTAATATGATCATGTAATATCAGAGTAATACGGAATATGTTGATAGATCCATGAATACTATTGGCCGTACCAAGGCCATGCGGTGCAAAGCATGAATGATGTCGGTCATACCAAGGCCATGCGATGCGAAATGCAACTCAAGCATACAGTCCTCATCAAAGTTCACATATAGATACAGTTCAAATCTGGGATATCATCAGGGTCTAATACACTCTAAACCAGATCGTCGCCCCATCACGCACAATAAGGTAAGTGGAAGAGACCTCACTATCCACCTACCAATATCGGGCTTGGCTCGTCAATAGCAGACCCATTCCTCGAGCTGGTCAAAATCAGCCTAGCTTTGCCCCCTACTCTTGAGCGGGTAAGGCCGCACCCCCTTCCAACCGACCACGACATAGTGAAAAGTGTGACCGTCTGGTAATCGGCACTCGGCACTCATGTACCCACTCGGTATAGACGTTGGAGCAACCTCTTGGCACCATAAGGGTTTAGGAACTTTCACCCAGGGAGATCTATAGTACCCCATATAGAATAAAATTTCTGGTATCCAATCCTACCAACCACGATGCGTCTGTGAAGGCTACGGCTCCGATGTCGCTAGGGCGTACAATAACCATATCATACAATACGAAATGCATGAATCACACTATCCAATCATGCAGTAAATTCTGCGCGTATCGTGCTCTCATGTGGGGCAACACCGCCTAACCAGGAGCCCCTAAATAAACTGCCCGAAGGCATATGCTATGATCAGTCACTTCTCATATCAAGCATACATATGATGCATATGATCGTGAGTCATGAAACTATACTAAACATGTTATAAAGTAATGCACTATTCTTACAAGGAGATGGGCCTAGACGGCCTATACACAACAAGTACGGGCCTAACAATGGGCCCTAAGGAGAGTCGTAATGTGGACATCCAACCAACATTACACTCGCACTGTGGACGTCAAACCAACATTGCTCCCAAGGCACGATAGTCGTAAACATCGTTACATAATCCGTGTTGGGATCACACATTGCAATGGACCTTAGGTACATCCTATTGGGCCTTAAATACATCAAATGGGCCATATCATATGGGCCTTTTATTCATCAAATGGGCCACATAAATGGGCGGCACCAATGGGCCTTATGTGCATTGTAATGGGTCATAACCCGTGGGCCTTATATTGCATCAAATGGGCCTAATCTCATGGGTCTTAGATGTAACAAATGGGTCATACCAATTGGGCCCCATATGTACATCAAATGGGTCTCAACCCATAGGCCCTAGTACATCTCAATGGGCCTTAACCCATGGGCCCCCTTAAACATCAAATGGGCCTAATCCCATGTGCCTTAGAATACATCAAATGGGCCTTGTCCCATGGGCCTTACATAATTATCAAAGTGGGTCTCAGCCATGGGCTGCAAATATATCGAATGGCCCCATAACATGGGCCTTACATCCACATCAAGGTGGGCCCCAGTAGATTACCATAGATGCATTAAGATGGCCTCAAAATATGACAAGGTGGGGTCCACATGTGCCAAGGATCTGACTCATTTTCTAGCTCATCTTATGAACTTTCAAAGTGGATAAACGGTTTGGATGTGGCACATACCTTGTGCATGGGGCCCACATGGCCTGGGAGGCCTGAGCACGTCAACACAGCAGTTTTTATGCTGCTGTGTGTGTGCACCAGCCAATCCACTTATAAGTGGGTCCCATATGGGGCCCACCATAATATTTATTTGTCGTCCAACCAGTTTACAAGGTCACACGGTCAGGGTAAGGGGCCCACCGTAATATTTATTTACCATTCAACCTGTTATAAGGCCACTGGTCATGCGGGTGGGCCTGGGACCTACTGTAATGTTTAATTCCTATCCAAACCGTTCATGAGGTCACGTGGGCCTGAGTGAAAGGAAAATACAAATTTTATCTTGATCAAAAACTTCTATGGCCCATAAAAGGGATTTCAGGGGCAGTCACTCAGTCCCACTGTTTCCTATAGTGTGGGCCACCTGAGCGTTGGATGGGGCTCATTGCTGGAGGGGGCTCACCTCAAGGGGTGGCCTACCTAATGGATGGGTTGGATGGAAAATACACATCATGATGGGGCCCACATGTGGGGCCGTGGGTCCCTGGCGTCCGCCCGCTACACGCAGGCCGCTGGCGCGTCCTCTCTGTCTGACAGCAGCAGCAGCAACAATGCTGTTGTTGTTATTTTATTTTTATTTTAAAAAAAAAAATGAGTTTTCATGGTTTTTCAGAGGTAGGGCCCACATCAACTGAATCCAGCCCGTCTATTACATTCTGTGGCTCAAACAAGCCCAATGAGTCCAATATTGGACATTTTTTAGCGTATAAAAAGATTCCGGGGAACTTTAGATGGTGGAGATCACTATTTACTAAGATATGGCCCACCAGATGCTCCAATCAATCTCATTTTCTGGCTCAATACCTAAAATGAGTTGGTGTATAGGATAGACGGTGTGGATTTAATACATACATCAAGGTGGGGCCTATGAGAGTGGGCCACCCCTAAAGCTTAAAAACAAGCTTATATTTGTGTTTTTATCCAACCCACGTCCAGCGTCCTTGGACGCTGGACGTTGCACGTACATACATTAGAGGTGGGCCCTGCTTATGGTGGGCCACCTCATGGAGGATAGTGTGTGTACAACACATATAAGGTGGGCCCCACTTGAGGATAGCTTAGAGAAAATAAATACTTCAAGGTGGGGTCCATTCAAGTGGGCCACACAAACACATCATGATCTAAAAAAAAGAAAACGAAATAAAGAGAGAGAGAGAGATGAGGGTGGGACACGCTTGTGATGGAGGGCTCTGCCACTATGAGCCCTCCCTAAAAAAAATCATACAATCAAATGGATCCCTTTACACATGGGACCACCAAAATTGAAAATCAACGGTGGGGATCCTTTCCCTACCAATATGGACGGTCTAAATGACCTTCCTAATGTAATGAAATAAACATCATAATGGGGTTCATGGAGAATGACTCCATCATGGAATGATCATGATGATCCTAGTGGACCATCTGCCACATCTTAGGGTCCCAAGTAAGATCCAAACCATTGATCGGTTGGTCTCACTTAGCCCATCTTAAAAACATGAAAAACTACTATTATCTAGCACCCACCGTTCGATCTTCTTGCTCCTATGGGTTCCTTAGCTCCTTAGCTTTGATTTCAATGGATGAAATAAGGTTTAGATGGTTAAGATGGGAGATGAAAGGGTAGGAAAGGTGGGCCACACTTGGAGTTTTGAAAGGGAGGGAGAGGCTTGGACGTATAGAGTTTCTCTTGCTTGGATTTGAGTTTGAAAATGAGAGAGAGGGTCGTAAAGAGAGAGGTAGATAGATGGGTGATGGAGTGATGGATGTGGTGGTGATGGGTGTAAGAAATTTTTTGGCTTTTGTGGCCTTTTATGTAAGAAAGGCATGGGCTTTGTAAGAACTTTTTGACTTTTGAGGCTTGCTTGAGAATGGGTGAAAGTTGATGTGTACTTGACAAGTACTTGACAAGTTGAGATTGATGGATTGATGGATTGATGTGACAACTCGTAGAGATTCTCTTAGGTTTCGCAATACACGGTGTTTTTCTCGCACCGAATGTTGGCCCACATCTCATGGTCAGGGTATCGCCTCAGCGCGCGAGTCGCGGCATCAGAACCACAACGACGACGCGGTCGCTATGGTAAAGGTCTTGGATTGAGTCGATACGGGTTGATGGCATACGAATTAGGGTCGCACGTAAATATCAATTAAGGGTCGAAGGTTGCCGAAATTCGACCAGTGAGACCGCGGAAGTCTATGGAACGGTACAGTCTAGGATACGAGGCTTACAGGGGCCTCATGCAATGAACGTCTTACATCAAAGGTGGGTTCCACATGATAGATGGCTTGCATCAAAGTGTGGCCTAGCATGATGGAACATGCACATCATGTGGGTCTTATTTGATGGGCAATCCACATCAAAGGTGGGACCTACATAATGGATGTTGGTCATTGAAGGTGGGCCCACATGATGATCAATTGACATTAAAGGTGTACTCACGTGATGAACAACCCATATTGAAGGGGGGTCCCACACAATGAATGGTTCACATCAAGATGGGCCCACATAATGGATGAAGTGGGCTTCACATGATGGATGGCCCACATCAAAGTTTGTCCCCTCATAATGGACGGTTCACATCAAGTGGGCCCAACCTAATGGATGGTCCACATCTAAGGTCTCACATGATGGATGACCCATATCCAAAGTGGGTCATGTGATGGATGATCCATATAGAATGTGCGCCCCACACAATGAATAGTGGATATCAAAAGTGGGCCCCCCATGATAGACAATCCACTTCGAAGGTAGGGCAACTATGGATACATCAAATGTAGACTCCACATGATGGGCCATGGGTAGTGGACATTGAGAAGCCCCACATAAAGGACAATTAACATTGATGGTAAGCCCCACATAATAGATGACATACATCAAGGCGGACTCCTAATGATGAATGGTCCACATTTGAGATGGGCATTGTATGATGGATGGACCACTTTGAAGGTTTGACTTACACGATAGACGGTTCACATCAAAGGTGGACTGTATATGATGGTTGATCCACATGAACCATATGATATAATGGATGGCCCAAATGTCTTAAAATATGAAGATTGTAGTTATCAGTTCTTTTGTCATTTTGGTATAATTCATTTATAATGAGATCCATCAAAACAATCTTTTGGATTGTTTTTAGAATAGAGTTGTAATCTTTAAAAATGATGTCGACTATTCTTTAAAAAAAATAAAATTTAAAAGTCTTATTTAAATGTTTTACTAAGCATGCTTATTTCAAATAAAAGCCTTTTTAAACTTGAAAATGTGATTTTACTAAACTGGCTTATTTACCATAAAAGATAGAATTTATTTATTTTTTTTTGAAGTAGCTATTATTGAATTAGAATAGATATGCCAAATAAACCCTAAATGTTAAAGTTTAAAAGGCTTAAGATGCAATCCATGGTCTACACCCATCCTCATGCTGTATTGTAGTTGTTGTAAAATATTGATTTTAATAAAAAATATTTTAATAATAAAATATATGTAAAGTTGTTTTTTGAAAAACTTTTGGGGCTTTGGGAATAGTCCCACATGGGAAAGAGAAGAGAAAGAAAAGTGGTTTAAATGATAATAGTGGAGTATTATAATATTTACTTACCTAGTCCGTGGACCATGGGACTTGCGTGTTCTAGTGCGAAGCACTGGAACACCGCGCACGCGCACGCGCTCGCGCTCGCGCTCGGGCTCGGGCTCGGGCTCGGGCTCGGTCTCGGTCACGGTCACGGTCACGGTCTCGGGCACGGGCTCGGTGCGAGGGCGTGGGCATGTGAGGCAGTGTGGCTGTAGAGGCGCTAGTGGCGCACTTCGCACGTGCGCATCGTGTCGCAGAGGGTCGCTCCCTTCGCGAACCGGAGCGAGACGTGTGCGAGTCGCGGTGCGACTAGTGGCTAAGGCAGATGGTTGGTTGGACGAAAATCTAAAGGACTGAATGAGAGTCCCTTAGAATATATAGAGGGCTGAAAAAGAGCTGTTGCAGAAATTCTGTAACCGCTGTGAAATAAGTGCAGGGTCCAGCTGAAACTGCTGCATGGCTAGCCCCAACAGCTATAAAACTGCTAGCTGCTGTCTCACAACAATCAGCATGCAGCAGCTTAATGGCCCATGCACAACAGTCAGAAAACGGCCATAAAACGGCTAGTTTTCTCAACAGCCAGAAAACGGTCATGGGATTTATTTCCCTGGACCATAACCCCCAGCCACCATAGCCTATAAAAGGAGGGCCTGAATAGGTTTCAAAATAATCTCAACTCACTCCAGCAACTCCATACGAATTCTAGAAAAACAGCCTCTCCACTCATATATTCTAAGTGTTATCCAGTAATACAGCAAGGTGTCAACCTTAGCTTGAAGAACAGACCAGCGGTGTGGTCTAGGACGGTTCAACCGAACCAGCAGGCTGAAGATTAGAACTTAATCGAGCAAACCACTTTTCTATTTTCTTCTTTTCTTATTTTTGGGATTTTCCTTTATATTGTAATACTGCCAGAAATAGTGAAATTGAGTTCCATTTGGTGGGCCTTCGTGTTTGCTGAACGCAGACCCATACCAGGCTCGTCGTATCCTAGAAGCAATTTGCCTGTAACCTATCAGCATACTCAATTTACTTGAGTTGGGGCAAATAACGCTTTAAGGATAGCGTTTTCAGACGTGCTTCAGCCTGTCCATATTATTTTCGGTTTCCATATTATACAGAAACTACATTAATCTGTATAAATTTCCCAACAAGCTTAAAGCGTTATTTCTAAAATGGAAGCCGATAGCGTTTCATCGATTAAGTTGATGAATCAGGACTTAATACGTCTTGATCGGTTCGATGGAACCAATTTTACAAGATGGCAAGACAAGCTGAAATTTCTCCTGACGGCGCTGAAGATCTACTACATACTAGATCCAAATCTGCAAGCACTGCCTGAAGCAACTGACAAAGACACACCTGAGCAAGTGGCTGCCCGTGCTAAAAGAGCCGAAGACGAACTCTTGTGTCGTGGACACATTCTGAACGCACTCTCCGACCGCCTGTACGATCTGTACCAACAGACATCATCAGCAAAGGAGATCTGGGCCGCACTGGAATTCAAGTACAAGGCTGAAGAAGAAGGGACCAACAAATTTCTCATCGCCAGGTATTTTGACTTCAGCATGGTAGATAATAAACCGCTGCTGTCCCAAATCCAAGAACTGCAGCTAATAGTAAACAAAATCAAAGCAATCAAAATCGATCTTCCTGAATCATTCCAAGTCGGGGCTATAATCGCTAAATTGCCACCGATGTGGAAAGACTATAGAAAGAAGTTGCTGCATAAAACCGAGGACTACACACTGGAACAAATCCAGAAACGCCTAAGGATTGAGGAAGAATCCCGCAACCGCGATAAAAAGAATGATAACGGGAATGCCTCGTCCAAGGTACATGCAGTAGAAAACACCAATAACAAGAATCCCGAGAAGGATGATTCCCTAAAACCCAATAAAGGAAAATTCAAGAAAAACGCCCAAAAGAAGAACGAAAAGTTCAAAGGCCCATGCCATGTCTGTGAAAAAACTGGGCACTATGCTCGAGTATGCCGATATCACAAATCTAAAAAAGAGACAAGTGCAGTAGAAGAAGGCGATATCGTGGCTATGATCACTGAAGTGAATACCATCTAAGGCAAAGTTCCAGGCTGGTGGTATGATACTGCCGCTACAGTACATGTGTGCTACGACAAATCAGCCTTCAAAACCTACGAGGAATTGACCGATGGTCAAGAAGTCCAAATGGGTAATGAAGTCTGATCGAAGGTCGTCGGCAAAGGAACTGTCGAACTGAT
Organism: Magnolia kwangsiensis; assembly: GCA_037074715.1. Classification (NCBI taxonomy): domain Eukaryota; kingdom Viridiplantae; phylum Streptophyta; class Magnoliopsida; order Magnoliales; family Magnoliaceae; genus Magnolia; species Magnolia kwangsiensis. The sequence continues at coordinate 66,228,103 of CM073589.1, forward strand.
ATTCACTTCTGGAAAGAAAGTGATTCTGACTAATGTACTGCACGTCCCAGACATGAGGCGAAACTTAGTTTCTGGGGATCTTCTGGAAAAACCAGGTATAAGGGTGGTATATGAGTCAGGAAAACTGATTTTATCCAAGAATGAAAATTTTGTTGGAAAGGGATATGCTTGTAACGGGATGGTTAAGTTTTCTCTGAATGAAAGTAGCACTTCTGTGTATATGGTTGAATCTGCTGGACTGTGGCATGATAGACTAGCCCATATAGGGTATAGTACTTTGAAGTTCATGGCTAAGAATGGTTTAATCTCATACACAGATAATAAAACTAATAAATGTGAAGTGTGCATACGATCCAAAATGACGAAAAAACCTTTTCCAAGTGTTGAAAGATCGTCTCAAATTTTGGATCTTGTGCATAGTGATATCTGTGAGTTAAACGGCATTCTTACTCGTGGAGGTAAACGGTACTTCATAACCTTTATAGATGATTGCTCTAGATATGTGTATGTTTATCTATTAAAGAGCGAAGATGAAGCATTGAACATGTTTAAGATATATAAAGCAGAAGTAGAGAATCAACTAAGTAAGAAGATAAAAATTCTCCGTAGCGATCGAGGAGGAGAATACTTCTCGAATGAATTCGATTACTTCTGTGAAGAACATGGACTGGTACATCAATGTACAGCTCCATACACACCTCAACAAAACGGAATAGCTGAAAGGAAGAATAGAACATTAGTAGAAATGGTCAACTCAATGCTAATAAAAGCAAAGTTGCCACTAAATCTGTGGGGTGAGGCACTGCTTGCAGCATGCCATATAATAAACAGACTTCCGTCTAAAAAATATAAAGTATCTCCATATGAAACATGGAGAGGTAGAAAACCTAACCTAGGATATCTTAAAGTGTGGGGGTGTCTTGTATACTGCAGAACCCCTGACCCAAAAAGAACCAAGTTAGGACCAAGAGCTATTAATTGCGCCTTCGTAGGGTATGCACAAAATAGTAAAGCTTATAGACTTCTAGACATGGAGTCTAATACAATTATAGAATCAAGAGACGTTGAATTCTTTGAGAACTCACTATCCTTGGAGTTAAAGGAAAATGAAATTCAAACTCCTAATAGAGAACCAAATAGCACAGCTCCACATATAATGGAAGCTCCCATTGAACCCCGTAGGAGTCAAAGAACTAGAATAGAAAAGAGTTTTGGAGATGACTACATAGACTTACAACGCATCATTTTCCATCTGGTAGAAGCAGATTGAGAAAATGTTATAAGACAAATACCTATAGTAATGACTATAAAAGATGATCCTAAAACATATAAGGAAGCTGTATCCTCTAGAGACTCAGCTTTTTGGAAAGAAACTATAAATGATGAAATGGAATCTATACTATCAAATCAAACATGGGAACTAGTAAACTTACCTCCAGGTTCTAGACCCATAGGTTGCAAATGGGTATTTAGGAAGAAATATCACACTGATGGGACTATCCAAACCTTTAAAGCTCGACTAGTAGCTAAGGGTTTTAGACAAAAAGAAGGGATAGACTACTTTGACACATACTCACCTGTAGCTAGGATAACATCCATTAGGATATTATTTGCGCTAGCTTCCATACATCATCTTCACATCCACCAAATGGATGTAAAGACTGCTTTCCTGAATGGTGACCTCAATGAGGAGGTATACATGGAACAACCTGAAGGTTTCGTTCTACCAGGAAATGAAAACAAAGTATGTAAATTAGTCAAATCGTTGTATGGATTAAAACAAGCACCTAAACAATAGCATGAGAAGTTTGATTCCAAAATACTATCTCATGGTTTCATGCATAATGTAGCTGATAAATGCATATATTCTAAAGTAGATGGTAGTTATATCGTTATTATCTGTATATATGTTGATGATATGTTAATAATAAGTAATAAAATGGAAGGTGTGACTGAAACAAAGAAGTTTCTTTCTTCCGTATTTAAATGAAGGATCTTGGACAAGTTGATACCATCTTAGGTGTCAAAGTTAAAAAACATTGTGGGGGTTATGCTTTGTGTCAATCTCATTATATTGAGAAGATACTAAACAAGTTTAACCATCTAAATATAAAGGAAGCAAAAACCCCATTTGATCCAAGTATCAAACTAAAAGAAAATACTGGAAGAACAGTTGCACAATTAGAATATGCGAGTACTATAGGAAGTCTTATGTATGCTATGCAATGCACTAGACCTGATATCGCATATGCTGTGAGTAAACTTAGTAGGTTTACTAGTAACCCCAGTAATGAACACTGGAATGCAATCAGTAGAGTCCTTGGTTACTTAAAAGCAACCAAAGACTTAGGACTATTTTATTCAGAGTTTCCTGCCGTATTGGAAGGATATACCGATGCGAGCTGGATATCGAGTGCAGGGGACAATAAGTCTACTACAGGGTGGGTATTCACCCTAGGAGGTGCTGCTGTATCTTGGGGATCCAAGAAACAGATTTGCATAACGCACTCGACTATGGAGTCTGAATTTATAGCCCTAGCTGCAACAGGCAAAAAGGCTGAGTGGCTAAGGGATCTTCTATTAGAAATTCTTTTTTGTGTAAAGCCTATATCGGCTGTATCACTACATTGTGATAGTGAAGCCACATTAGCTAGAGCCTATAGCGGTACTTATAATGGTAAGTCTAGACATATTAGTCTTCGACATGATTATGTCAGACAATTGATTCAAGATGGAATCATTGTTATTTCCTATGTGAAATCAAGCAATAACCTGGCAGATCCTTTCACTAAACCTCTAGAGGGATGGGGTTGAAACTCTTCAACCAAAGTTCCACCAGTGATGGTAACCTAACCTAAAATCAGAAAATCTCTAATCTTGGGTTTAATGGGTAAGAACAAGTCACAGATAAGTGGAAAGTTTTCAGCACTAAATTATATAACCTCATCCATAATAGATAAGTGCTGAGCGTTACGAAAGAGGGTTGAGTCTTAGAACTCTTAATGAATTCCAGTCTTTAGGACAAGTGTCTTATAGTAACGGAGACACTGGAAGGATTTCACCTATATGAACGTAGAGATGGTGTCGTCTCTCATGAGAGTTAAGAGTTTTCTCTCGGGATCGTTCACGAATTAGGATAAGCACATGGCCATTAATTATGCTGAGCAAGATTGTGGGAACTCTAACAACACATAGCGAATATGTGTGTGGTTTCTCCAACTCTGTTATCTAGAAATAACTGGTTCAAAGCTGCGGCTACTAGTCATTTCAATAGAGTTTTGAGACACTTACACTAAGGGAAGATTAAAATCGAAAGATATCTTTCTTTATGCATATAAGCTAATTATTCTGGCAGTATGTTTAACCGAGAAAATATTTTTATAAAAAATCAAGTGGGGGATTATTGTAAAATATTGATTTTAATAAAAAATATTTTAATAATAAAATATATGTAAAGTTGTTTTTTGAAAAACTTTTGGGGCTTTGGGAATAGTCCCACATGGGAAAGAGAAGAGAAAGAAAAGTGGTTTAAATGATAATAGTGGAGTATTATAATATTTACTTACCTAGTCCGTGGACCATGGGACTTGCATGTTCCAGTGCGAAGCACTGGAACACCGCGCACGCGCATGCGCTCGCGCTCGGGCTCGGTCACGGTCACGGTCTCGGTCTCGGGCACGGGCTCGGTGCGAGGGCGTGGGCATGTGACGCAGTGTGGCTGTAGAGGCGCTAGTGGGGCACTTTGCACTTCGCATGTGCGCATCGTGTCGCAGAGGGTCGCTCCCTTCGCGAACCGGAGCGAGTCGCGGTGCGACTAGTGGCTAAGGCAGATGGTTGGTTGGACGAAAATCTAAAGGACTGAATGAGAGTCCCTTAGAATATATAGAGGGCTGAAAAAGAGCTGTTGCAGAAATTCTGTAACCGCTGTGAAATAAGTGCAGGGTCCAGCTGAAACTGCTGCATGGCTAGCCCCAACAGCTATAAAACAGCTAGCTGCTGTCTCACAACAGTCAGCATGCAGCAGCTTAATGGCTCATGCACAACAGTCAGAAAACGGCCATAAAACGGCTAGTTTTCTCAACAGCCAGAAAACGGTCATGGGATTTATTTTCCTGGACCATAACCCCCAGCCACCATAGCCTATAAAAGGAGGGCCTGAATAGGTTTCAAAACAATCTCAACTCACTCTAGCAACTCCATACGAATTCTAGAAAAACAGCCTCTCCACTCTTATATTCTAAGTGTTATCCAGCAATACAGCAAGGTGTCAACCTTAGCTTGAAGAACAGACCAGCGGTGTGGTCTAGGACGGTTCAACCGAACCAGCAGGCTGAAGATTAGAACTTAATCGAGCAAACCACTTTTCTATTTTCTTCTTTTCTTATTTTTGGGATTTTCCTTTATATTGTAATACTGTCAGAAATAGTGAAATTGAGTTCCATTTGGTGGGCCTTCGTGTTTGCTGAACGCAGACCCACACCAGGCTCGTCGTATCTTAGAAGCAATTTGCCTGTAACATATCAGCATACTCAATTTACTTGAGTTGGGGCAAATAACGCTTTAAGGACAGCATTTTCAGACGTGCTTCAATCTGTCCATATTATTTTCGATTTCCATATTATACAGAAACTACATTAATCTGTATAAATTTTCCAACAGTAGTATAAGAAAAAAAGCTCCCACGATATAAAAAAAAAAGACACACATGAAATCGGAAATGCTGGTGCGATACTGGGCCTAGCTTTCGGTGACATGGATGGAAAGGACTGCCTGTGAATGGATTCAACCAGTCCCAACAGATGCACTGCCCTTTTTTTGGACCTGCCTAAACATTAAAATAGTCCAAATTGCGTATGGGGGTCCACCGTGATGTGTATCTGCCATCTAATCAACTCATCTGACTCGCCACATCAGTAAGAATCACAAAATTAGGACATTCAAAGATTTTTTAATCACAAATTTACATCATTCCCTACATGTGGCCAACCAAAGCCTTGGAATTTACTGAATTTCAGAACTCATTTTGAATATGTGACATCAAACTTTATGAACGGTGTGGATTTTATGCATGTTTTTTCTCACTTTGTGAGCAGTTGGTGCAAGTCAGACCATCTGCCTGCCTATGGAAGTAAGACCAGCGCATCTCAAATAAAAGCGTTGCTTTCGGTGGACTAGTTCAACTGGAATCATAACCAAGCGTATCCAACGGCAGAACGCGTACTTGAAAAAAAAAATAATTAATCTTTTTATTTATTTAAGAGAAATGCTCCAATGCTCTCGGAGCACTGTAAATTATGGTGCTCCTAGTAGCCTAAGTTCAGTTGGATATTCCAATTAATTGATCTAAACTGTCCATCATGTCTAGAACGTATTTCTCGGTCTACCAAGCAAAAATAGCACTGATCCAATGATCCAATCTATCTTAGATTTCATTATTCTTACAGCCGTTCATTTAAAAAGCTATGGATGAGATGGCTAAGATTGACTAATAAAAGTGTTTCTTTAGAGTTAGAGGCAAAAGATGGACCAAATTGTGGATTGGACATGTTTTTTGTAAATGATCCCAACCGTCCATATTAAAGACCATTGACCGGATGGTTAATATTTGTCAGATAGGTGTGATGCTTGCATGGTTGCCCATTGAATGTGCGTTGGAGCTAATGAACAGTCTAGAACAATGGATTGGACAATCTAAGTGCTCAATGCAACTAGGAGCACTAATAGTAATATAAGAGCAACTGGGCATCTCTCTCTCTCTGGCCAACAAATCGAAAGATCGGTTAGATCAGTGGTCCACGTTGAACAGTTACAACTCCGAACATCTGGGTGGTCAGGATTGTCCAATCTGACCCATCCATCCAGTAGGCCTCACATTGGATTACCTGTAATCCTTTGCTGTCACAATCATACGTTTTTTTAAAGCTATGGCCATAGGTTATCTATTCTTATGCCGACTTGGCCGCAATGAAATGAACTCATCATGCTAACGTGCCAGGCACAACTACATCCCATCATGGTGTATATATAAATCCACTCCGTACGTAGGGTGGGAAACATTATTTGAACAGTATATACAAAAGATCAACTTGACGTAATATTCTCATAGGCCACACCAATCAGAAAAAGAATGTAAATTTTCTACCAAAACCTCAAAAATCAGCCCTCAAAAACCAGACGTGGCTAATTTTTGTATATCTACTTCATCCTGTGAATTACACCTGATTAACGGATTTGATGAAAGATACACACCATGATGACCCCAGACCGAAAAACACCATGTTGATCCCACTTTGTGTTTCTCCTTACAGCCCATCATTCCCCTTGGTGTGACCCACCTGAGTTGTGGATCTGACTGATTTTTATCGCTGGTGACTTAGAATCTGGGATAAAACCTGATGAACGGAGTAGATTTCACATATGAAACTGGTGGCCAAACAGAGCTTGGATATTTTAAGCGCCGTGTTGCACTTTCTCCTGAAGCATATGTGCAATGCTTGCTTGGTAGAGCCTTTGCAATGCCCAATGGACCTCTGTGCATGCTGGGCCATTTTTGGTGATCCAAACCATTCATACGGTGGGACCAATGTGGATGGAAAAAAGGCCCACCATACTCTTCACCAGATGGTCCTAGCCATCGCATTTAACTATCTTTAGAGGTGGACCGTCGATTGGAATTGTGCATTTTCATCACATGGTTGATACAAGGGTATGGCCGATCCAATGAATGGACCGCAAAATATACATCTTAGGTGTGGGTCCCATCCGGATCACTTAAGTGTCGGAACGGGCCTCAGCCCAGGTCTGGATGGGCTTGATGAAGATTGTCCAGGCCCAGGTGTAGGTCGAATTGTCCATTCATTCGGTGGGCCAAACATCATGATTATCCATCCATCAAGTAGGATACAGATATACGTCCAATATACACCATTTGCTAATCGTTCTAATAATCCATTTTCCTAGTGCACATCAGGCCCACCGATGAACGGACGACCCAGATTTTTTTGGCAACGGCAACTTCACTCTAGGCTCGGCTTGATGAATGGACCTAATCTTGCACAAGTTTGTCATGCATGCTCAATGAAAATGAACACTAATGGCCCACTAACTTTAAAGCCCTACTGTTGAGATGTAGCCCACTCTTGATGTCCTACCAAATCAAGGGTCTTGATCACACTTAGTTAAAATTACAATAACAGATGGCACTGATCATTCCCCAGAAGATGACGTTTTGTTGAATATGTAGACCATTTCCTGACTCTTGGACGCGGATTTCCTGACAGCGTTTTTGCATGAAGTTCCTACGCTCGGAACGTAGGTGGGGCCCACCGTGATGTTTGCGAGAAATCCATTATGTCCATCCGTTTTGTGAGATCATTTTAGAACTTGAGATCAAAATTAAGAAGAATCCAAGACTCAAGTGGGCCGCATTAAAGGAAAAGGTGGGTAGGGAAATACCTACCGTTGAAACGTCTCTAGGCTTGACAGTGATGTTTACATGCCATCCATACCGTTCATAGTGTCATTACTACTGGGATGAGCTGAAAACACAAATAGTAGCATGATTCAAAATTTCTGTGGCCCTACAAATATTTCAATTGCGCACGTTCAATAATCACATTTTCAGTCCACTTGAGTATTGGATACAGCTCGCTTTCACCTTATTTCCTAAAATGAGCTCACAAAATGGATGGACGGTGTGGATTTCTTACAAACATCACGGTGGGCCCCACCCTTGTCGCTATTCTAATCCACCTATCTGATGGTTAGGATCATTTGGCCGTTGTCATGTAAAGATACTCTTCCGGAGGTCCCACCTTATGGATGATGAAGACAAAGCCGCCGTTTATTAAAGAGACCACGGACCAGTTTTCTAGCGACATCTTATAAATGACAAGCGTCTATAGACCAGCCCCGTGCGCGCCTCCCCATGTTCTTAAACCGGACATCTCTGCAATGTCCAGGTCGTCCATTAGGTGGGCCCCATCTGGTTGACTACCTATCTTAAATATCGTGCCGTCCTCTTATGAGGTGGGCCACAGTAAGAACTTTGTTTAGCCGTCCATTTTGATCGAACGCTAGGGTTAACTTGATGGGTATATGAGACTGACTCACAATGTTTGGGGCAAAAGATCAGATGTTACGTTCGTGTGACAAACTGACATAGTAAAGGTGTGGATGGGGGGAGCGGATTCGGTGTGACCCTGGACTCACGGAAGACGGTGGGGCCCACCTTGATATATGTATTTTGTTATGGGTAAATTCCAACCGAGCCCCATCGAAGTTAACTCCGGCATCACATAGCAAGGCCCCGGACTAATAAGCTTCGGACCTAGGGTGAGAGTCTGACCCGAGGACTCTTATAGAGCTACGATGCCAACTTGGGACTGGTTGGAAGTCTTCACACCTTCCATGAACAGAACCTCGGAGTGGTGACAATACGTCCGAGCCGATCTATCCTTTGCAAGAGCTCTCACAAAAGTTCGAAGAATAGTAGCCATTGCGTACCCATTCATCCTACATCCGAACCGAACCTCTCTATTTAGGGTGTCAATGATCCGCTTGGGCTCGAGTGGTCGAGCAAGATCCCAGCCATGAGGTCGGCTCGAACGGGAACCTAGTTAACGACATTATTCATAGACAACTCAGTAACACACAACAGGAGTAAGCTCTGCACGATCTCCGCGTAACTGCTGACGACTACACATGCGTAGCTCTCGCGTAGTGGCAATTACTGTGCCGAGATTATCAAACACGTTCAAGAAGACCCTCAGGTATAAATACGGATCATTTCTACAGGAACAGGGACTCAAAATCTCTCACCTAAAACCTATCCAGACTACTTAGACCTAGATTCCTAACGTAACTTTGGCATCGAACGGTCCCTTGCTCTAGCCAGGATCTCCTTTATCCTTCTCTTGTGCAGGCTTATAAGACTCGGTGCGAGTGCTCGGAGCTTGGCGAAGGTGAACCAGATTTTTACATCAACATTTTTAGCGCCGTCTGTGAAAAATACGATACAAAAAGACTAGAGAGCTTTACCGAAAATGGCAAGAGGAAAGAAGAAAATGCTCCCACTAATAACTGCAGAGCCTGAGCTGAGTGGGCAACATCATTCATCTTCAATACTGCATACCAAGTCGGCTCCGCCTGAGTCGTCTCAACCGACACGAAGCCAAGGAGGTAAATACAGGGCCTTGTATGATGAAGTGCAGATACTGAGGGACGAGATCAATCGAATGAAGGAACAATAGGTGCCCCTTAATCCAGAAGAGATGGCGAGATGGCTCCAATAAACGAAGAGGAGCCAATGCTCGTAAGCTGCCATGCTAGAGCATCCTAGAACCTGTCAGTTCGAGCCCCGGATCCTATACAACGTGCAAAGCTGACCTACATATCAGTGACCTCAGCGCTAGCCCCGAAAAACCTTCGCCATGAGCTAGAGACGAGAAGAAGGGGTAGAACGCCTGAGGTTGAAGTGGAAACCATGGCGGAAAATCGAAACCCGTGGGAAGCTCAGTTGGACAAGCTCCGGAATTAGATTAAGACTCTGCAACGAAACCAACAGACTCCTGCTTAGACCACAGTAAAAGCGATGATGGAAGAAAATGAACCTTCCTTCACCAGCGAGGTCATGAGTACAAAAATGTCTCCAAGGTTCAGAATGCTCCCCTTCGCTCAGTACTTAGGGTCTGGTAACCCAACAGAGCACATGAAATCTTACCGATCGTGAATACATATTCAATCCGCCTCGGAAGCGATGATGTGTCGAACTTTCTCAATAACTCTGATTGGGGCCACAAGGAATTGGTACCGACAGCTCAAGCTAAGGTTAATCAGCACCTTTATTGAGCTCAGCAGGTCATTCCTGACCCAATTTATCGTCGGTAAGAAGAGTTAGAGTCGTTGACCCACTTGCTTACTCTCAAACAGATGAGCGGGGAATCGTTAAAAGACTACATCTCCCATTTCAATGAAGTGTCTCTGCAAGTAGACGACTACTCCGACAAGATCGCACTATCTGCAATGATCAGCAGACTCAAGGAAAGGAGATTCCTATTGTCGATAGGAAAGAACCCTCCGTCAACCCTTGGTGAACTTATTAACCATGCTAAAAAATATACAAATGCCGATGAGTTCTTCAACTCATGCAAGGGCAACAAGACCTCCGAGTCCTCATCTAAAGGGAAGAGGCGGAGGGACGAAGCGCCGCAGCACGCGAACAAAAGGAGGTTAGACGACAATGCCTCCCGGGACAGGAGGGCAAGTAGGAGGCCCAAGAGCAAGTTCAGCTCGTAGACTCCTCTCAACACGTCTCTAGAGCAATCCTACTAGACATCCGGGATCGGAGGTTACTACATTGGCCAAGTTGCATGAAGGCAGGACAAATGTAAATACTGCCGCTTTCATCGCCACCACGGCCACAACACTAGTGATTGCGTCGACTTAAAAGAGAAGATCGAGACCCTCATTCCCAAGGGTCATCTGTGCCAATACGTGAAAGAAGAGATGCAGACTTGGAAGGATGACCAGCCCAGCAAAGCCGCAAACAAGGCCACGGAGATTCGAACAATTTATGGTAACCCGTCCGTGGTAGAGAATCAAATTAGGCTCATAAAGCCCATTCCAGGAGCACCGATCCCAAGCACTACATTTATAAGGCCGAAAGGCCGAGGAAAAAGCTCCGAGTAAGCCCCTATAGCCTTACGTTTATGGAAGATGATGCACAGGAAATCCAACATCCCCATGATGACGCTCTAGTGATCGCAATGGGGATAGCTAACCATGAGGTCTACCGCATCATGGTCGACACTGGAAGCTCGGCTGATATACTCTACTCCGAGGCGTTCGACAAGATGGGGATAGACAAGTCGTGCCTCCAACCCATGAAGACTTCGCTGCACAGATTTTTCAGAGATAAGGTAATCTTCGAAGGCGCTATTTTTCCCTAGTTACAGTGGGAGAAAGACAGAATCAGGTGACTCTTCTAGTGAACTTCATGGTGGTGAATGTACCATCAGCACACAATGCCATCATGGGTCAGCCGTCCCTTAACTCCATGAGGGCAATCGTATCTACATATCATTTGATGATGAAGTTCCCTGCCGATAGAGGGGTCGGATATGTCCGAGGAGACCAGTGTGAGGCACGAAGGTGTTACTCAGTAGCAGTAAGAAAGGACTCCGCAAAGCAAGCCCTCACAATAAATGTACTCGACCCTTGGGAAGACAATCCTGTAAAGGACTCGTCCACCGAAGATCTTGTAGCTGTCCTGCTCAAGGATGCCGATCCTAGCATAACAGTTCAGCTCGGGTCGTCACTGAATTCCGAGCAGCGAACTCAGATGCTGACCTTCCTTCGATAACACAAGGACATCTTTGCATGGTCGCACCATAACATGTCAAATATTCCTCCAAAGATCACGGTTCACAAGCTGAATGTGGATCCAAATCACAAACTAGTGAAGCAGAAGAGGAGGGCATTCGAGCCCGAAAGGTACACAGCCATAACCGACGAGGTGTCGAAGCTCCTCAGTGTTGGTTTCATTGAGGAAATCCACTACCCGGATTGTATTGCTAATGTAGTCCTCGTGAGAAAGACCAATGGAAAGTAGTAAGTCCGTGTTGACTACTCAGATCTGAACAAAGTCTGTCCCAAGGACAACTTTCCTTTAAGGGACAATTGATGTTCTGGGAAAAATCACTTGTGCTTCAAGGGAATTATACATCATGTGTGCCTGAACAAGGGCACAAATTGCGCTTTATTTATTTAATGTATATCAATCTAAATTAGGGTGAATCAATAAGTAAAACAAGGGTTAGGATAATTAGGGGTGAATTTAAAAGTTTTAGTGTTCTCCTTGAGTGAATTTTCTTTCTTGTTCTTAGTTATTTTTCATTGATTTTTATTATTTTACTTAATAACTAGCTAAACTATTTGTTAGATTAGTTAAGAAGAATCATAAAATTCGAATTGTGACAACCAGTCCTCGTGAGAACGATCTCGTAATATATACCGTGTCTACACCTGATTCGTATACTTGCGAGTTTAAAATCAATCTAAATCAGGTTGGTTTAAATAAACCATCAATAATGATCAAGCGATAGTCAAAGAGTCGGGTTCTTCCTTAGGAGATGGGTTGCATCTTGCCTTTCATAAGAAATGACTTTTTTGTATACCAATGCAATCAAACAAAAAGAAATACTTACAATCAATTTGAAAAGAGCTACTGCAAGAATTCTTCTTTTAAAAGAATTGCTTGTATTTGGATAAGTATCAAGTCCAATGTTTGAGCATAATTTTGAATTATAATTAAGAGATTATTGCTAATGGATTATGAATACTCTTATGATAGATTGAGATAATATAAATTAATAAATTTGATTTGTTTGTATGTGTTTTGCTCTATTAATTTTTCTACTAATAATAGATTTCTTCTGTAACTATTCTTCAAATATTTCTCTTCTTTATTAGACGATTATGGCAACTAAGGCATTGCCATCTAAATCCTTCACTTATTATGTTTCTCCTTTTAATTGTTCCTCTTCTCTCAGTCAAGCTCTATTCCTCTTGGTCATGGCTTCCTCTTCAACCGCTTTCTACTTTTAGATGTCTCGGCTACACTACTATGTCAGTCATTTGATGACGTACAACATTAAATCAATGTCAATTATGATTCCACAAAAAGTGCTCCAAATATCTCAGAAAATATTTTCATACACTTCATATCCCTCATGTAATGCCACATGTCACCCTCTTATTGGCTTTTCCTGAAAATGTTAGAAATAAGGTACAACACATGGTGGGCCCAAAAATCACTGAGCACTGTCTAGTAGCAGGTTGCTATTATCAGAGTCACTAGGTAATTCGCATGGACTCGAATTCAACATTGACCCCTCCGGTACTCACGTTGGTGTTGGTTAGTGCTAGAAAAGCAATGTGGATCCCACCATAATGTATATGTTTTATCTACTCGGTCCATTCCTTTTCCAACTCATGTTAGGGCATGATTTTAAAATTGACACATATCTAAATTTTAGGTGGCCACGCCAAAAGAACCCCCAAGGTGATTGGACACCCCACGACAAAAAGTTTTGGATCAAGCTGATATGTTTATTTTCCCTTCATCTATGTTTGTGTGACTTAATCAATTTGTTTGATTACAAATAAACATTACCGTGGGCATTAGAAAGTTTTAATGGTGGGCGTTCAATCATAACTTTTTCTTATGGTATGGTACACTTGAGATTTAGATCTTTCTCAGTTTTGGGATCATGCCCTAAAATGAGCCGGCGAGTAGATAGTCGGCATAGATAAAATATCTACATAATAATGGGGTCACATAACATGGACCAATACCCCCCTCTATTTGCCACAAGTAAGAAAATTATGCTCCTTGCAATTAGATTACGCCACATCATCACACTTAGTCTTTATTGTACAGTACCAACAACATCTTGGATTACATGGACCAATAATGACATGGAAAAATAGGATTTTTTTTTGCTTTTGCAAGTAGAGGATTTAAATTAATCCGAGTCCAATTCATGTCTGCTTGATGTGACATACATCCAGACCATTTATTAGTTGAAGGGACCGTGTTGTGACCTCCTTTTTGTAGATGCGCATTGCATGTGGCAGGAAGTTGGAGAGTCCACCGTGATTTTTAAGAAATCTATTACGTCCATTCATGTTTTTTCACATTATGTTTATATGTTGGCTGAAATTTAAGGCAGATAAAAAATTAAAGTAGGCTGTATGATAAGAAGTGGGTAATAAAATGCCTACGATTGCATCCTCTTTTAAGGTGTCAACATTTATATAGCATTCATACTGTCCATGAATGTTTTGACAGTAGGCAGGCAATCTTTATTGTTTATAGTCTTGCGGTCCACTTAGATTTCAAAATGTCTCATTGTTTAGTCCATGTAGCATGATATGAAAAAGCCGATGGACGGAGTGGATTTCTCACAAACATTACTGTGGCCCATCTAACTTTCTATCGCTAAAGCTGGGCATCGGACTAAGTCAGATCGGATTGGGCCAATTTAATTCGGTCTGAAATCTACATGGGTTGACCCAAACTCAATTCGATCTAGGAATGAGTCTGGGACATTGACCCGAACCGATCCGATGCATGGTTGGCCTGACCCAAACCGAGTCGAATCCGGTTGCGTACGGTTCGAATCAGATTGGGTCTGTAGGTCAAACTATGAGGTATATGTTATATCCAAACTGTCCATCCATTTGGAGAGTTCTTCTTAAGGCTTGAGCCGAAAAATAAGATAGATCTAAAGATCAGTTGGACCACACTACAAAAAACTATGGGGGATTGAACTTTTACCATTGAAACCCTTTTGGAGATCATAGAAGTTTCAGATTAATATGAAATTTGTTTTTCCTCTTTTTCCATGTATTTTTAACCTTATTAATAGATTAGATGGAAAATAAACATTATGGTGGGTCCAATGAATTTTTTAACAGTGAAAATCATTATCCTCGATGTTATTTTCGATGTGGTCTATTTGAGCTATAGATATGATTCATTTTTTTAATCAAATGCTCTAAAATAATTACAAAAAATGGATAAACAGTATGGATATAATAAATACATCATTGTGAGGCCAATGTGATTTTGATCTCATTTGAGTCATTCGTACAACTCGGAGCTTGAGTCTTTATACGACACATATCTACACCAGCTGGCAGCTATAAGTTGCTGCCTGTGTTGAGTGGGCTCATCTTTGCACGACACGTATCTACACCAGTTGACAGTTGTAAGGTATCACCTGTGTTGACGTGTTGTGCATGTAACTTAGTGGGCTCTTATCATGCTGAGTAGACTCTGTTGGGGCCCACCATAAATGCATGTAGTTTATCCACACCGTCCATTCATTTTTCCAGAACATTTTAGTGGTTGAACCCAAAATTAATGCATATCCAAAGCTCAAGTGGACCATACCATAGGAAAAAGTACAAGTATTGATTTCCGCCATTGAAAAATTTATAAGGCACTAGTGATGTTTATTTGTCATCTAACCTGTTCATTAGATAAATATTCATAAGAATCACTCCGGATCAGATCTGATCGGTTCGAATTGGATCCATTCAGTTCGAATTTCAATTCAGATTGGTCCGAATTGAACACGATCTCGATGAATGGTCGGATCTAACTAATCCAACTCGAATCGCACCGATCCAAGACTTCGGTTCGGTTCGGATTAGGTTAGTTTGTGCTCAACTCTACCTATCACACAAGCAATTAGTGTCCTTTTTTCTACCTCTTACCTATGTATCTTTATCAGAGGTTTGCAAATGCCACACACGTGTATAGCCATACCTTGTACAAGTGTAACATAGAACCATCCATTAGGTTGGACCTGCACTACAGATTCCTTGGTATAAAATAAAAAAATTATATATATATATATATATATATATATATATATATATATATATATATATATATATATATGTGGGAAAAGGTACTATGCGCTCGACCTCACGATAAGCTCCCGTGAGGTCGAGCTGTGTGGGCCCCACCGTGATGCGTGTCGACCATCAACACCGTGCATTTGATGGGTACCCTTTAAATTATGGGATATCTCAAAAATCAACCGTATACGGAACTCGGGTAGGCCATACCATCTAAAATCATGTGAAACACCGTTAAAACATATAAAAGAACTTGGTGGGGCCACTCGAGTTTTGAATGCTATTGAAACTCGGTCTGTACCCTCATATAAGTGGGACACACATAATGGATGAGCTGGATTTGCAAACCACATCTTTTGTGGGCCCCAAAAAATGATTATGAATGTTTTAATGGTGCACGGCCCCTTTTCACTTCTGTATGTGGTGTGGCCCATATAAGTCACGGATTAACTTGATTTTTGAGACCTAGGCCCACAATGGAATGACGCATCTGACTAATGGGGTAGATGTTCGAAACACATCACGGTGGGGCCCACACAGTTCGACCTCATGGGACGGACTCAGCGAGGTCGAGCGCATAGTACCTTTTCCCTATATATATATATATAGTGGAACGCTTACCTATGAACCGGTTCGTACGTACTATGTACGAACTTTTTTGAAAACCCATCATACGTGATGTGGATCCAAAATATGAACCGTTCATGTGAAGCAGCACCTCGTGAAACCCCCTAGGTTGAAGTTTTACTTTGATCTAAAACTTGATGGGCCATGAAAAATGAAAACAGTTTCCTCGTTTGATTTGCATTTCTCTTTGCTATGGCCCACCAGAATTTTAGATTGGGGTGAAATTTTGTCACATGGGGTTTCATGGAATTCCACATCACATGAACCGTTCAGATTAGACACCCATGACACGTGTGTGTAGGTGCGCATGTGCGTAGGTGCGCAGGGGAGCATGACTCTCTCTCTCTCTCTCTCTCTCTCTCTCTCTCTCTCTCTCTCTCTCTCTCTCTCTCTCTCTCTCTCTCTCTCTCTCTCTCTCTCTCTCTATATATATATATATATATATATATATAAGGTCATCCGGGTCGACTGATGAGTTGGGTGATAGTTTGTGAAGCAAATGAACGGTTAAAAAGAAGAAGGTTGAGCGTTCATTTGTACGATAAGAAATGGCAAACCTATAAGTGGTCCAGCCTAATTTATAGTAAGAGCGTACACATGATCGGCGCGGGTTCATACCCAATGGCCTGCTTATTAGGTGGTCCAGCCTAATTTAGGGTCAGAGCGTCCACATGATTGGTGCGGGTTCATTCTGGTCAGGACCGAACCAGTTCCGTCAGGTCGTGACCATGGGTCCACCTTAATGCACGTCTTCTACATTCACTCTGTCAACTGTATTTCAGCTCATTCAGAGCCGGACCCAAGAAACCAAACTTAGGCGATTGACCGCCTGTCATTGAAAACTTTGTAGAGCCCGCTATAACGTTTATTTACCATCCAAGCTGTTTAATGAAAAATATAAATATCAGCTCGATCAAAAACTTTTGTGATTCACGAGAAGTTTTAAATGACCAATTAACAATGTTTAGTGTAGTGTGGTCCACCCAAGATTTGAATCTGCTTTATTTTTTGAACCACATCTTAAGGTGATATGTTAAAACGGATGAATGGCATGGATATACAATACCTATGTCAAGGTCAGCCTACGGTCACAACCTGACCGACCCGACTGAATCCGCGTCCTTTTGTGTAGGACGACGCTGACGAGCAGAGCAGATGTTCTGCACGTGCGACTGGCACAACTACGTAACTGAATACGACATAGGTATGGAATAACAAAACGTGACTTTTGGGTTAGCTCTGTATATAAAAAAAAATGGCCGGACCACTGACTTTTGGGCACATGTAGCAGTTGTACACTAATCACAACTGTCGAAATAGGCGGACCACTGACTATTCTATCTTTACCCATCCATTTGATACAATTAATTGGCTGGTTAGGATTGCTTAATCAATAGGTTTTTAAAGATATAGTCCAATCTTCTTTAAGTGTACCGCAATCTGTATGGTCCTGATGGAACTCAAATTTGTGCAACGTCCACCTTGATGTCCATCTAACATTTTTGCTAGTTATGATAGGACGTGAGATTAAAATCGAAGATCCACACCACAAAAAATTATAGTGAATACTCACCGTTAAAATTTCCCAAGGGCCCACGTGATGTTAAAATGTCATCTAACCCCTTTATAAGGTGATTCATACAGGATTGAAGGGAAAGTAGGAAGATCAGCCTGGTCTAAAACTTTCTGTCGTTCCCAACGATGGGTTTTGGCCCACTGGGTCCCACCTTATGGATGGTAAAGAAAAATTGTAGGTTTGTTTAAAGGGATTGGCTACTCCCCCAGCCACTAGCCAATGGCTAGTGGTCGGTGCTCTATGAGCCCCACCATGATGTATTTGTTTCATCCATGCCATCCATCCATTCTTCCCGATCGTTTTATTGTATGATCCCAAAATTGAGGTTGATCGGAATCTCAAGTGGACTGCACAGTGTTGATTGAACGACCACCATTAAAAACTTCTTGGGCCACAAAAGTTTTGGCAAGCTGATATATATTTTTTCCCTTCATCTAAGTCTGAAAGTCCTAATAACAAGTTATATGTCAAATAACTATTACAAGCCCTAGGAGGTTTTTAATGGTAGACATTCAATCAATATTGTTTTCCCATAGTGTGGTCCAAATAATATTTAGATATACTTCATTTTTTGGATCAAACCCTATAATTATCTTTAAAAATGGATGAACGGCTTGGATAAAATATATACATCATGGTGGGTCCACATAACACCAACCACTAGCCACCTGGTTGATGACGGCATCACTAACCAAAACGCGTACCACGGCCCAGCCTTCTAACTACACCTTACAGACGTCTATAGCCCGGTTCCGTACGCGCCTCCGCATGTCCTGAAACGGGACATCCCTGCAGGAGGCGGATTGCGTCCTACCCTCGCCCGGACGATAATCCATTCGGGCAGGGCTCTGTGGTGCCCACTATAATGTAAGTGTTTTATCTAAGCTGGTAATCGATTTTTTTTTTAATATTTTAAGATATGAACTAAACACTGAGTAAGATACATGGCTTAAGTGGACCATAAAGTGGAGATTTAATGTCTACCATTAAAAACTTCTCAGGAGAGCTGGAGAAGTTTCGGATTAAACTAATATTTATTTTTTTACTTCATCCACGTCTACACGATCTTATTAATAGTTTGGATGATAAAAAAAAAAAAAAACATCATGGTGGCCCTTAGAAAGGTTTCAACGGTAGGTGTCATTATCACTGCAGCTTCATCCAGTGTGGCCCACTTGAGCTGCGGGCCTCTTCAATTTTATATGTATATATTAAAATGACATGAGAAAAGCCATAACAAGCGACATGGATAAAACACTTACATCACAGTGGGCCCCATGGAGCCCTGCCCGGACGGATTACCGTCCGGGTGGAGGTATGACGCAATCCGCGTCCCATCTTTGCAATGTCCAGGTCGTCCATTAGGTGGGACCCATCGGGCAGATTCCAAATCCTAAATATCATGCGGTCCTCTTTTGAGGTTGGCGTAAGTAAGAACTTGGTTTAGCTGCCGTTTTTGATTGAACGCTATGGCCAACTTGATGGGCATACGAGGCTGACTTATTGCTAGCGCATCAATATTTGGGGCACACCTAATGAACGGATCAGATGTTCCGTGCGTGTGTGAAGCTGACACAATAAACGTGTGGATGGGACCGAGCAACGGGCGTTTGAGATTAAAAAATGTCCTTGAACATGATATATGGCTGGCGCGGGTTTGCGTAACGAAGACTCCAAACCATTTATTAAAGGCACAGTCCCCTTTTTTTCTAACCCGTTCACGTGCATCTTTATCAGAAATAGGTTTGCGAATGCCACACGTGTATAGCCATGCCCTGTACAAGTACAACATCAGAACCATTACTAGGTGGGACCCACTCTGTAGATTCTTGGTAGAAAAGAATCATTCGGGTCCACTAACGAATGGTCGACAGTGGGCGAAGCAAGTGAACGGCCAAAAAAACTTCGTTGAGAGTCCATTTTGGGAGCGGATCATGTGTTACCCGGGTAACACCTTACTGAGTGATATCCTTACCGTGTGGGGCCTACCATGATGAAGAAGTTGTATATCCATGCCGTCCATCCGTTTTTCCAGCACATTTTAGTAAGTGATCCCAAAATTTTAGCAGATCTAATTCTCAGTGGACCACACCATTGGAAACAGAGGTCATTGACCGTTAAAAATATTTTTTGGGCCATAAGTTTTGGATGAAAGCCGATCTTTGTATTTTTATTTTTTTTTTACCTCTATTTTGTTTATATCAACGGGTGGTTGAATGAAAAATAAGCATTACAATGAGCCTTAGAAAGTTTTATATATATATATATATATATATATATATATATATATATATATATATATATATATATATATATATAATGGCGTTCAATCCCTATCGCTTCTTATGGTGTGGTTTACCTTAGATTTGAATCTTATTAATTTTAGAGAACAAGTTCTATAATATGTAGGAAAAACGGATGAACGGTGTGGATATACGACAAATCATCAAGGTTGCGCCCCAGTAACACCTAATCACTCCCGTCCATTTTGTACCATACGAAATGTCCTGCTCATAAATGGTCCAGCCTAATTTATGATCAGAGCATCACATGATGTACAGACGAACAGAGCAGATATTCTACACGTGCGACTTGCACGGCATGGGTAATTGAGAACTTTACAAATAACTACCTAAGTGACATGAAATTTGCATTCCGATACCTTTTCATTTTCAAAAAAAATCTTCAGAAGCCTACCCCATGAATCGATATAACTAGCATTCCACCAACTTTTTAACAACGGAATAGGCAGGTTGCAAGAAAATGGATCAGATGCTTGAATGAACCTCAAAGTGGGGTTTCTGTGAAATCCTCCTGGACCATGAGGTGCAACAACTTACTTTAAGCCAAGTGCCAAAAAGTAATCCTCATTCATGATTTAGGTGGGCTACATGATTAAAAATTGCGTGTAATGCAACGATCCCCCTCCAAACTATTTTTCATAACATGAATGACTTATATAAAAAATAATAAGATTACTTTTAGTCCCTACTCCTGAATTAGAATATAATGGCTGAAGTGAATTTCATAAAATATTCATCACAGATGGGACATCTTTCTCAACTATTTTCTTTGGTGTGGCTCACATGAAACAAAGGTCAGCATGATTTGACTGGGATTACACATCTAGTGGTAAGAGTGGATGATGGCCCACTAAAAATCAATTCCAAGGATTCCTCTCTAATTATTAGGAGAGATTATTTGAAAAAAGGAATTGTATGGATATCAACTATTGATTTTGATGAGTCCTACCCTGATGTTTAGGTGAGATCAATAAATATTTAATCCTATATTATGCTTAGAGATAGTAAAAAGAAAAGAGTAGATCAAACTAGCTCATAATTTTTGTAAGCCACGTTAAAGGAGACGAGGATAATTGTTGGGGGTCTTGCACAAAATCTTAGGATCTAGCCTCTCAAAACAAACTAAAATTATGTGATAATAAAGCAATGAAATAAATCAAAGCATAAACCACACCACACGAGATTTTTACGTGGAAAACGCTCAAAGAGGTAAAACCACGGGACCTTCTTCACTCACGCAGGAGTGGATAAATAATAAGAGAATAAAAGGAAAAATGAAGAGATCTTTCATATCTTGACTATGTTTGCTCCATTATTCATCTTTTAGTTATTTTCCTCTTCCATATCTTCGTTGCTTCCTTTGTCATATTGTGACAAAAAGGGAGAGAATATTTTGTTATGCTTGTGCCTGCTTATGGATATGGATTGTGGGTAGTAGCATTTTTTTTATGCTACTCAGGGGGAGTAAGGAAGTGTCTTGGATATGTCTTAGATATTTCATGATGATTTGTTGTACATTATACTTTCTTGTGTATATATGGTGCATGATTCTTTAGCATGTAATGCTTCTTTTGTTTTTAATATAGTGTGTTTTGTCATGAATTTGACAAAGGAAGAATTGTAAGTGTTATAGTTTCTGCTCATTTGATTGTCAAATTTTATAGTGCCAAAACCACAATCTTTGTCTTGTGTAGCACATTGATATATATATATATATATATATATATATATATATATATATATATATATATATATATATATATATATATATATGTTCAAGGCAATGCATCACATGTTCAAGTCAAGTCAAGTGATTTAAGTCAAGAACAAAAATCTACTTCAAATGCAAGATCAAGTACATTGTTTGCTTCTTTATGCTTCAACTGTCAATGTTGTAAAGCAACATC
The DNA here is from genome assembly GCA_037074715.1 of Magnolia kwangsiensis. Lineage (NCBI taxonomy): Eukaryota > Viridiplantae > Streptophyta > Magnoliopsida > Magnoliales > Magnoliaceae > Magnolia > Magnolia kwangsiensis. Next base: position 66,249,948 of record CM073589.1, read on the forward strand.
GAAAGACATGTGAATGGTTCAGGACTCAAGGTGAAGTTCAACATATGTACTACAACTTCAAGATTAAAAAGATCTCAAGTACAAGATTCATCATGTGTCAAGATTGCAAGCTTCATGGACCTCAAAGAAAGACTATCAACTAAAAGGAAAAGAAGTTCAATGTTAATACATCACTAACAAGGTTTGGATGACCTTAAATTGACCTTAGGGTAGGTCATTTTAAATACATAATTCAATTGCTCATTTTATAAGTATTTGGTCTATTCTTCGACTAGTCATGGATTCTATTCGACTAGTCCTAGCACTGGCTCGACCAGTCTAAGAAATTTCAAAATAAGTCCTAAGTTTGTTGTAAATTTTTAGAATTTTTTGTTGAGCCACTACCAATCCTAGAATCTGCTCGACCGGTCGTGTGAATAGTGCACGATTCGTTCACGACCAGTCCTGTAACCACGACTCGAACTCCAGTGATTATTTCAGACTCCGCACGACTAGTCATGGACAAGTCACGACCAGTCGTGGAGGTCACACGACCGGTCGTGTAGTATCTATGACCAGTCGTGGAACGACTTTATTAGATCATGCTCAAAATTTAATAAATTCATTGGTCCTATGACCTGTCGTTATGTCCACAGGACGAGTCGAAGGTGTGATCTGCTCACCTATAAATAGACGATGAATTTCAGAGTTTGGTAATTCAATTCAAGTAAAATCAAGGCATCACTCTGAGAGATAAGTTAGTAATTTATTTAAGCTATATTATGCTCAATTAATATTCTCTTTTTTTAGCTTTCTTTGCATTTAATTTTGATTTTTCTTATTCCGATTATATTTGAAAGAGGAATTGAGGTATTCTCATTTCTTGGAATCAAAATCAAATCAAACTAGCTCAAGGTACTTTAACTCTAAAATCAATTTAAAACCTAGAACCATTTCATATGTGAGTATTGGACATTGAACTTCATCGTTGAACTTCTACTTTGACTCGGTTCTTCCAGGCTACAACAAAAGGAGAAATCCAGGTATTTTACATTATTGTAATTTCTGTTCTGTTGGTTTCTTTTGAGATTAAGCCAGAAAAATCTCATTCTATTTGGTTATCTGAGGAGAGTTAGAAAACTAAGAGTGTGGGGTTTTTGAATTGTGTAAGCTCACTTAAAAGACACAATTATGAGAGTTTTAGGTGAACCTGAAAAAACTTATTTTCATAATGAACGCTAATATCCATTGTGTGAGGATATTAGGAGTGGAGTAGCCGTGTGGCCATTGTTTAACAGTTAGTGTATACACAGGCAAACCACTATAATTCTTTGTGTTTGGATGTGTGATTTGTTTTCTATATCTTTTATCATTAAAGTTTGTGGGATGTAATTGTGGATGTGAATGTTGTAATCATTTACATTTCAAGCATTGTGGTGAATGTTGTAATAACTTAGATTTTCTTTCAGTGCTATTTATTTATTTATTCCTCTGTATCAAGTTTGAGTTTTTGACGCAAAGACTTTTCTAGAAATCAGGTTGTCTTACCATAAATATTGGTTTTTAGTGTAAGGTTGCCCTTAGAGCAATTTGTATCAACCTTTCAATACTCATACATTTGAGGCTGCTTTACTTTTTCGTATTATGGTTTGTTTAAAGTATTATCTTTCATTTAATTTATTTAAATTCCGTTGTTATCATTTTAATTTGGCATAGTCCTATTCACCCCCCCCCCCCCCCCCCCCTCTCTAGGACATATTGCTTGACCTTTTTAGGAGTTGTATACTCATTCATTCACTTATTATCCACTCGGGTTGGTGGTGCACAACTAATTGTTGTGTACCTTTGCATGACCAGAATTTTGGTTGGGTGTGCGACTAACTTGAGATCAGGAGTCTAGCTATTCAAATTTAGGTATGAGATTGGTTTGGAAAGAAGTCTCTTATGACAGATCCCATAGCCTGCAATACTACGTACTATCATCCCAACTTTACTCTAGCTTGGTCATTTCATTCCCAACGCATATTGTATTGCATCCTTGACATATAATATTTGGTTCACTATGTCTCCGCATTGCATAACTGATCTACATTTCTCCCTTAGTATATGATAGTGGCTTATTATGATTTTTTTTTTTTTTTTAAAAAAAATCACATACGCTTGATATGACCATTAGCATTCATGTCTTGTATCGCATAGCCTTGGTACGGCTGATAGCATTCATGGACTTATCACTATATTTTCGCTTACTCTGATCGTATGATTTATGATCTTGTTAGTATTTTCAATGTTGTATGATTTATGGCATTGTGTTGTATACTTGGCACTTATCTTGCACACACACTTTCACCACCCTTTAAGCTTTTTATAAGTTTATGCACTATGATGCGTGAAGGTGGCGTTAGGTCGCAGTAACGTTAAGCTTGTAGCGTACAGTGGACTTCTGGAGCTTTGATTTCGATATATGTATTTCTCTTTCAGCATTGTATTCAACTGTTTATATTAGTGGATATGTGATGATGATGTTGAATTTGTGATTTGGGTAAAGTTATGGTTATGCTTCTTATGAGACAAATGTACGTTGAAAAATTCTTCTTGTAGGATTCCAAGATCGGAACCTAGCGTATGGGCGCTGGAAGCTGAGAATAGGGTACTACGGAAGCTGTCGACACCGGATTCGGTGATCAGGATTCCTGTGAGCTCGATTTCCGAGTTCGAGGCGTGACATGAAGTCATGAGCCTCCTTCGACGATATGCTGACGTGTTTGCATGGTCTCATCAGGACATGCTTGGCATCAGCCCAAAGGTTATGGTTCATAGGTGGAATGTCAACCCCGACTATCGACCAATCCAACAGAAGCAAAGAGCATTCGAGTTCGAACAGTACGCCGTAATCAAAGAAGAAATCGAAAAACTCATCGAGGAAATTTATTATATAGATTAGATAGTTAATGTCGTCTTAGTTAAAAAGTCTAATGGGAAGTGACAGGTTTATGTGGATTATACCGACCTGAACAAATTCTATCCCAAAGATAGCTTTTTTCTACTTAGGATCGACCAATTCGTCGACAGCATGACCAAACATGAACTCCTGAGCCTCATGGATGCCTACTGAGGCTACAAGCAAACAGCTATGCACTCATATGATAAGCAGAAGACGACTTTCGTCACAGACAATAAACTTTATTGCTACAAGGTCATGCCTTTTGGATGAAGAACGCCGGGACTACATATCAAAGGTTTGTCAAAAAGATTTTTTCTTGCAGATCGAGCGCTCCATGGAGGTTTACGTCGACGATATACTCGTTAAGAGCATTAAAGCTGTACACCATATTTCCGACCTCGAAGAAACCTTTATAATCTTGTAAGAATATCATATGAAATTGAATTCAAGTAAGTGCACCTTTAGCATTAGCTTGAAGAAATTCTTTGGATTCTTGGTCAGCCATATAGGAACCGAGGCCAACTCCAAGAAAATTCAAGTTTTGCTTGACATAAGCTCACCCAGGATAATGGAAGAAGTCTAATGCCTTATAGGAAGAATAGCCGCCCTGAACCGTTTCTTATCTTTAGGAACGGATAAATGTCTTCCCTTTCTAAAACAATTAAAAGGAAAGAAAAAGATAGAGTGGATGGAAGAGCACGAGCTCACCTTGGGAGGGTGACCATTCTCAATTGTTGCATGTGGTGTTGCCCACCTAAGTCATGTATTAACTTGATTTTTAAGCACATGGCTAACCATGGAATGGTGCACCTGATTGATGATTTTCGATGCACGTCATGTTATGGTGGGGCCATACTACTCGACCTAATTGTTAGAGAGAGAGACCTTGCTACGTATCCACCTTATTAGTGTGGATTACCTGGTGAAAGGTTGAGCAGCGAGACACACTACTGAAGTGACATCACTAAGTTCCATGGCATACCATAATGTATGTTTTATATCCACACCTTCCATCCATTTAGAGAAATCATTATGAGGCAATATCTTAAGAATAAGTTATATCCAAAGCTCTATCCAACCTAGTACAGAAAACAGTAGGGAACCATTAAAAATTTCTAGGTGTCATGGAAGTTTTAGATCAAACTTATATCTGTGTTTTCTCTTATTTCATGTCGTTTTTTTTTTCTTTTGAACAGATTAGATTTCAAATAAATATCATGGTGGGCCTTAGGATAGTTTCAACGTGAGAATCACTCTTTTCACTGTTTTCTGTGGTGGGTCCACTACAGATTTTTATCTGCCTTAGTATTTAACTCAATCTTAAAATTATATCTTAAAATAGATGGATGGCTTGGATATAACACATATATCATTAGTGGCCCACATAACTCGGTGACGTAGCGGACTCGCTACCCAACCTGTCAGTACCTAATCCGTGTCCCCCTTGCCACTGACCTGTCAGTACGCAATCCACGTCGTACCTGAGTAACGAGATGGAGACCGAAGCTGTAGCGAGATAGATCCGGAAGCCATAACACCTGATCCGAGACCCTTTTTTTCTACTACTCGTGTAACTGAAAATGGGATTTACTTGTCTTCCAAAAAACTAAAAAAAATTTAAAAGAAAATAATAATAATAAAAAAAAAGAAAAAGGAAAACAATGGCAGATAATCTTCCACCGGGCTCAAGTAGCAGTTGTATGGTAATCCCAGCTATCGAACTAGCTGGACCACCCACTATTCTACCTTTAGCCATCCATTTTATGCCCATTAATTGGATGGTTAGGATTACCTGATGAATTTAATTTTGAAGATGTGCACCAATCCTATAAGGATCCCACCATCTGAATGGTCCTCACAGAACGTCACAAAAAGCCTTTAACCTAAGCTAAATGTGGGGCCTACCATGATGCCCATGTGTCATCTAACCCGTCCATCACTTTACCAAGTCATGTGAGCCTAGAAAATGAGGATGCTCCAAAATTTGAGGGGGCATTTGGCGCATGGCATTGAAAAGGATGGGGTGAGATCAGATTCAAAGAATGTAATTACAAATAATGTAATTATTATGTATAATAAAGATTGTCTTCAGTTGCCATGAAATAAACTTAATTGCATGATGGACTTGTAACACAGCATGATTCACGCTTTAGTTTATTGTAGAATAAATATACCCACCATTATTCGGGACTACAGGGGAGAATAACAACATGTGTTATATTCAAACTGTCCATTGGTTTTATAACCTCATTTTTAGGCCGTACCATAAAAATAAGGCATATCTCTAAAAATGAGGTAAATCTAAAACTTACGTTCAAAGAAATTTCCAACCTAGGATTGTGTTCAATCCCTGTTGCTTTTGTGCTCTAAAATGATCTCAAAAAATAGATGAACAAGATGGATATAGCCCACACATCATGTTGAGACCTACCCAACTTGTTAACAGTGAGTGGAATTGACAGACGGCCAAATGCAAGTCCATCTAATCTAAGTCTACGCTTTTTTAATTTTCCTGTACATTAATCAACACCCCATAATGGGCTATACCATAAGAAACTGTGGGGATGGGACTGCCGACTGTTAAATCTTTCCAGATGCCTACCGTGATGTTAATATGCCATTCAACCCATTCATAAGGTGATAAACACCGGGTTGAAGGGAAAATACAAAGATCAACTTGGTATAAAACTTTCTGTAGCCCTCAACGATATTCATTCAATCTCCACCGTTTCTTATATTGTGGCCCATTTGAGTTTTGAATCCGTTAGATTTTTTAGATCACGTACTAACATAAACTAGCGTAACAGATAATCAGATCGGATATAATACTGACATGCAGTGTGCCCCTGAGATCTTAGGGTCACATGTTGGACGGCAAATGAACATTACAGTGGCCCCGGGAAGTTTTTAATGCTAGGCGTTCAATCATTGTGTGGTCTGCCTAAGATCTGCATCTGCATCATTTTTACGTTCATGCATTAAAATGAGCGGGCGAAATGGATGGATGGCCGGGATAAAACACATACATCATGGTGGGGCCCACAGAGCACTGGCCAGTAGTGAGGTCGGTATGCAATCCGCGTCCGATGGTGATGGAATCACGTTGCAATGATCGAGACCATTGTACGATTACAGCCTATGCCTAATAATAAAAAATAAAAATAAAAAAAATCTCGGGGATTGGAATATTTCCACCATTTGACCATTTCACTCGTTTCCTTTGAATCTGGACCGTGTCTATCAACCGTTCAATCGGAGGATCTTCTAATTTCTAAGATTTTCTTGTGGATCTCCCATTCGAGTGAGACCCAATGTATAAATGGTATGGATCATTGAATCGTGACCCTAGATCCAACAGGAATAGCCCCACGAAGAAAAAATAACAATCCGTGGTAATGTACTGTAGCCGTGTAGCGAAGCGCTGACGGAACACGAAACGAGTCGCGTGTACGCTTACAACTACAGGTGTGTAAAAGATAGCAACGAGAAACTTAAATCCCAGCTTCCCTGTCACATCATTGGACACGTGTACATGGACCACGCATGCCGACCTCAGAGACGTGTTTGCCTTGGACACTGGTAATACGCGTTGGTTGATGACTCGTTTTGTACAAGCAACGTGTGACATACAAAGTATAAAATTAGGTGGGACGTTCCTGACGCATGTGGCTTAAATTTCTTGGAATACTTGCTAAAAGATTGTGGAGTCGTTCTACCCCTTAATAGTATTAAATTTTTGGTAACTGAGAATTGAAATTCAAAATTTATAAAGGTGAGGCCATTTAGAGCATCTATGAAAATTTGGGATTTCAAAATAACCCTTTCTCAATTTCAAGGGGAAGCCCTAGCTTGCAAAATCTTGAATTTTCGGAGCATTTCATTTGTTCTCTATTTGAGGTATTTATTCGTACTCTCAAAAATGGTAGAATTTTCAAAAATTTTAGTGTATTGATTAACTGATAAAAAAAAGCTGTACTTTATGCTTGATTTGATGTAATTTAAACCTTTTAGATCTAGCAATTCAAATGATGTTAAGTGTGGATAAGATGTCGTTAAGAGATAAATAGAAGATCTTTTTAATTGTCCTACTTGATAAATTAGATTAAATTTTAAAAAGTCATGAGTAATTCAAAAAGGATAAGTTTAACAGATTATTGTCATGGAACATGTGTCACATATCTTGCTTTTGTAATAGTGTCCAACACTCTGTGTTCATGCACTGAGTCCTAAGTTCAATGCAAGACTTATAAATTTTGGGGTCAATTTTTTGCCATACATAAAAGGATAACAAGTATTAAGATTGGCATTTCAAATACAAGGAAAATAACTAGTTTATACTATTCCGCATATTTACAATACAACTTCTTTAAAAGTATATAATTATCAAAATGTGCCGGAAGTATAGTGTCCAAATGTCATTCGGCAGGCACCGTGTATTTCTCTTGTTTTTAGCAATGTCTTGAAAATTTTTGATAAGGAAGGCATGAGCTTAAAAGCCCAATGAGTACATCCAAGTGTGCAACATGTCCTACATGCAACAAGCAAGATAAATATACTATGAAGAAATCATGTATGCTGATAAGCATATGATATGCATGCAAAGCATAATGTATATACCAATCTAATGCAATGCAATGCATAAGTGCCATGATCATGCTCCAATGCTACCAACACCGCCATGTCGTCTCTCAACATTTGATGTCAAGCCATCAAACAGCCAAATGACAGTCCACAACCATAGTCGCATCCACACTGTTCCCAATGACCAAATCCATATCAAATCATTTCATCACTGAAAATCATTGGGTACCCATGCATGCATCCAATACTATGTGTAAGACATTGCATACCTGCCACATTGGTGAGGCCATATGACACCTACCCGACATGACAATAGTTGAAAACAATTGCACTTCTCCTCACTGGCAGGTCAAACTGTTCCCTGTTCGCACATCAACTTTTAAGTAGGTTGGACACTCCTTTTCTCACTCAACCTCGTTAGTGGGAGTCAAACACACTATGACTCATGTTATCCACTCAGCCCGATATTGAGGCATCCCTAGGTACCATCGGGTTTTAGGGACTTTCAACCCATGGGCCCCTTTACCTCTCTAACTATTTTCATATTTTCGGTGTTCCGCAACCCTCTACTCATATGAGCGTATCCAAATCATAAGCCATAACCATGCCCATAATATAATTCCCATGCAATTATGAATATAACTATGGTGCCCAATTCTACTTTTATGTTTCTCACCAATCTATCCATATGAATGCAAAAGAATGTGGTGCCCAATTCTACTTTTATGTTTCTCACCAATCTATCTATATGAATGCAAAAGAATATGCATAACAAGTATTCATGCACAATATATCAAGTATTCATGCACAATATATCATAAACATTAAGTGTACCATGCTTATGGTCTATGCTCATGAGAGGATTCACAAACGGGCAAGTAGCCCCTTGGCTAGTCACGTTTGTGTTTAATCATTGGTTATATAGACCAACATATGCTATCACCAACTATCAAGTGATCGTGGTTCGATGCCCACTTCATATAAGGGGCTGTTTGATTTTTCAACTCCCAGAATTACCTGGTTATTTCGTATTACACCTGTTTGGAAGTCGAATGGAATTACGTATCGAAAATCGGTCCATGCATATGTTTTTATTATTGATTTAAATATGTGGGCCCTACCATGATATATATGAGTTATCCACACCATCCATCCTTTTAAAAAATACATTTTAAGACATAAGTCCAAAAATAATGAAAATCAAAAGCTCAAGTGGACCACACCTTAGGAAATAAGGATCATTAAAACGTTAAGGGTTGAAAGTTGTTTTCTCCCTAGGGCCCACAGTGATGTTTATTTGTCATCCAACCTGTTAATAAGGTCACATGGTCATGGATAAAGAGGAAAAAAAAATATCAGCTTGATCCAAAACTTTCAGGGTCTTCAAGAAACTTTCAATGGTAGGAGCTCAAATCCCATTGTTTCTAGTATTGTGGTCCACTTGATCTTTGGATCTGCCTCTTTTTTTGGCTCATGCCCTAAAATGAGTTGGCTAAAGGGATGGACAGTGTGGATAATACACAAACATCAAAGTGGGCCCCACAATTTAACTTTTTTTCTCCTCGGGTGACGTGAGGAGTGCTATAAATGAAAGGGGGCGGTCAAATCACCTTGGAAATTCAACCGGAAACATAGTGGTAAATAATTATTATCCATTTACGTGGATTTACTGCTGAGGCCCTAAGTGATTCATGTCATGTGCATGCATGTAATTATGCCATGATCATCATGACACACATAGTACGTCACACTTCATGATACATGCATGCATGAGCACGATTAACACTAAAATGTTTAAGTAAATAGATTGGCATGCTAAGAAGTAGAATAATGTTATCAATACCATTACTATCACCTGCCTTTATTAGTCCATAATTATCGATACCATTACTAGTATCAATTATCTCAATCCCACCTAATATATGTTTAGGGGACTTAATTACTTATTAATTATGCATGGGATTATTTTTCCAGAAAAGTGGGGGACTAAATGCTTGGCCGCTCCTTAAATTTGGGAAAGAAAGTTGGCTTTTGGTTTATGGTCTTAATTAGCCTTATTCTAAGCCTTGTTTTGGGCTAAGTAAGTACACTTATGGGACCTTAATTGTGCTTAGATTATGACTAATGGTTTCTAAAAAAAGTTGTGTTGGCATTCTCATCTTAATTTAAGGAATTTAGTTGACTTTTAGTGCCCACTTCTTTATTAAACTAAATAAAGTCATATTTACACCATTTAATCTATTGGTTAGGGTCATTAAGTAAGATTAATCAAGACTCAATCATTTTCTAGAAGGTATGAGGTTTCTTTCTCTCCTTAATTTAGATAAATGCATTGACTTTATGGAAAAGTACCCCTTACTTTAATTAAAGCTTAATAATGATAGTTAAGCTAGCTTAGAGCAAAATTATGGTTGCATTAAGGTTTGATTAAGGACTTTATTAGTTTATAATTTTTTCTAGAAAAATGTGATTTGTAACAATATTTACGACTCTTCGCGCACATAGACATTATTGTTATTCTCGTGATCACTTGGGTTTGGGTGCACGTATTGGTGTGCGAGATGTACCATTGAATTCATAGCGATGATGCGGTCGCATTGGTGTAGGTTTCAGGTACTCGGGGTTTCGTTTACTTGGGTGCATACTTGCACGCTTGATTTAGGTCCAGCTAAAAATGTTGGGCAGACAATGGAAGGTACCGATGGTATACTGTTTAAGTTGGTTCGAGTTATGGATTTACACTTAGCGGCCTTATTACCGATAATGGATAAGAACCGAAACATAGTCATGGCTAGTGATAGATTCAGTTGATGCGCCATGCTACCAGATAGAAGAAACCCTTACAGCCAAAATCGCTTAAGGAACTATGAAGCAACGTAAAAGCAACACTAAGTTAGTCAATTTTCATGGTGCATAACATATGTTTGAGCAACGAAAAGGATAATAATCATCTACACGTGACATTACGAGAAGAACTCTCATCCACGTAGTAGGTGTAGGACATGGGCACAACTAATGGCCAACCCTAACAAACGACTAGCACATTTGGCATTGCATGATAAGCCACAACCGTTTATGAGCCCAAATGGTAATTTTCACATAAGAAAATGTGAAGAGTGCCTATAAAGATCTCTCCCTAGTTACCATTTAAAATTTATATAAATAGGAAGAAGATAGAAGAGCTTTAGGCCCTCACCAACCCAACACAACAAAACTCTACAACACAATGCTACTTATCCTAGATTAGCTTTTAGTGTAATCTAATCCATCCGCACTACTACCACGAACAAACTTTAGTTTAGGATAAGTGTAATTTGTTTCATCTACACTCATGTTGCTGAACCAAGGGAGACCCTTTTCCTTCTTATTTTTAGTGTAATTCTTTCGTATATGCCCGAGTTACTTGACTAAGGAAGACCTTAGCTTTAGGACCTTGCCATATGCATCATAGTTGTTAGATCACTGAGAATTTTCTCTGTTGTAATTGTTTATCTTTTATAAATATAATTTCTTATCTTTTACCCTCATGTTGTTTTAATCGGTCAGGCTTTATTATCACAGTGAGAAAAAGTCATTTTGACTGAAAGGTGAAAAGAACTCATTTGAAGGACAAACCCTCCACTTCACAAATCACTTAGTCTCTACTATAATTAGATGAATAAATGGTTGAACTGCGAAGTTCTTGGTCATAGATGAGCGTCCTACGTCTCTTTGTTTATTTTGGCACTTGGGGTCAAAGGTGTTCGAATTGAGCCTCATTAGGCTCTTTGTTGGAGTTCCTGCTCTTATCTCACACCACTATGATGTAATCTCGATGCACAACAAATCTGGATCAAACCTAGGTATTAAAAATTTGGATTTAATACCATCATCAATCCGTGCACTTTACAGATACACGTTCAATGAAGATAGAACAATCACAATAAATAGAATAACTAATAAATCAATCACACAAAACATAGCGTATTTGACATGAAAAACCCTTGCGGGAAAAAACCATGACATAAGCAATGCAAATCCACTATAATCAAAAGCCTTAGAGTTTACACCACTCACCTTCTTTGATTATAGGATCACCCGATTTATCCTTGCAATGTGCACCTAAGAAAAACCTAGTCCCTTAGGAAAATTCCATCCCAAGCCTTTACAAGTGTTTAAAACACTCTAACCTTGTAAAATCCTTGCCTTTATAGAGAAAACACTTATGGTAACAAAGCCCTAATCGAAACTTGACTTAAATACCTTGATTTGTGCTAATCTATGTAACTTGTTTGGTTGGACCAAATGAGACCTTTGGTCAAACCCAACCAAAATGACTAACACTTTCGGTCGAATAAAAAATGTGTAAATCTTCACAACAAGCAAACTGAGAATCCACCCATATTTCGGTTGGACCAAAAAAATACTCCAGTTGAACCGAGACATGATTTCTTTTCCTAGTAGATTGGCAGAATCCAAGGCATCCTGTATAACAATCTCCACCTTGAATTGTATTTTGCCAAGTCACCCTAAAGATACCCTGTGCAACCTCCACCTTAGGCGTAGACCACTCTCTGCATTCTCCACCAGGAACACAACGCCATTCGCACCCGTGTGCTAGGGTACCAAATCTCATCAGTGGTTAGAGAGATTAATCAAGCCCAATGTCACACCCAAACTCAGAAACCAGGCTCACAAAATTTTCGATCGCCGAATCAGGCGCCAATAGACTCCGTAATACCCCATTCTTGGCTCTTGACACCCATTTATAAGGTTCCGATCTTGAGATCCTATAAGGAGGATTTTTAATATTAATTTGATTCGTAATAAGCATAGCCATAAGCATAACCCACAAATAATAATCACAAGAACACCATCACAAAATCCACTATGATAAAAAAAACTTTAAGGTATAATGCGTATGAAGGAAAATACAAGATAATAATAACGAAAACTCTTGGAGCTCGACTGCATGCTCTTGCTACGACTAAGCTACGGTTGTGTCCTGGCATCACCTATATGCATCAATCGTACATAAGCTTATAGAAAGCTTAGAGGGTGGTGTAAGTGTGTGTACAATATGAGCGTACTTAGAATGCAATATCAGAGTAATGCGAAATCATACTGATGAGTCCATGAATGCAATCATCCGTACCAATGCTATGTGATACAAGGCATGCATGCTATCAGCCATATCAAGACTATGCGATGTAAGGTATGAATACTATCGGCCACATCAAGGCCATACAATGCAAGGAGTGAATGATGTCGGTCATACCAAGGCTATGCGATGTGAGATGCAACTCAAGCATACCAGTCCTCATCCGAATCCACGTATTAATGCAACTCATCACTAGAGCATCAAATATCAATACAGTTCTCACGCAAGACAATCACCAGGGTCTAGTACACTTTATGCCAGCTTGCTGCCCCTATCCAAGCACATAACCGGGTAAGCGGAAGAGACCTCACTATCCGCCTACCAATATTGGGCCCAATTAGTCGATAGGGGACCCATTCCTTAAGCTGGTCAAACTCAACCTAGATATTGCCCCCTTACTCAGGCAAGTAAGATCACACCCTTTTTCAAACCGACCATGACACAGTGGGAGACGCGACCTACTAATATATGGCTAAATGCGCTTATGTATCCACTCAGTCTCGACATTGGAGTTATCCTCTGGTACCATCGAGTTTATGGATTTTCACCCAGGGACATCTATGGCGCCCCGATGCTAGTAATAAAATTTTTAGTATCCAATCCTGTCATCCACGATATGCCTGTGGAGGCTATGGCCCTGATGTCGTTAGGGCGTAGAGTAATCACAACACACAATGTAAGATGCATGAATCATATAATCTAGTCATACATAAATCTTGTGCATACCGTGCGCTCATTTGAGACAACTCTTCCTATCAGGGAGCCCATAACAACTTGCCCAATGGTATATGTAATAGTCAACCACATCTCATATCAAGCATATAAATGATACGTATGGGCATGTGTCATGATGCTATACTATCACATACTTATAATCGGTATCAATAATCGGCCTAACAAAGGGGCTAAGGGAAGGTTATAATGAGGACATTTAACTGTCATTGCCCATCAATGTGGACATTTAACCAACATCACTCTTAAGGAGTGGCCTCACATAAAGTCAAACATATAATGGGCCCATGGCCTCACATAAGGGTCTAATATACATCACCATGGGCCTCGCTCAAGTGCCTAATACACATAACAATAGGCCTCACTCATGGGCCACATATGCATCACATTGCTCTCACTCATGGGCCTCATATACATCACATCGGGCCTCGTCATATGAGCCTCACATACATCAAATGAGCCGCAATATATGGACCTCATATGCATCAAATGGGCCACACTATATGGGCCTCATATAAATCAAATGGGCCATGTCCCATGGGCCTTAAACACATTACAATGGGCCTCTCATGCGGGTCAATATACATTAAGTGGGCCTCAGTACATGGGCCGCACCAATGAGCCTCATATACATTAAGTGGGTCGCATCACATGGGCCACACCAATGGGCCTCATGTACATCAAGTGGGCCGCATCACATGGGCCGCACTAATGGGCCCCATATACATTAAGTGGGCCGCATCAAAGGGCCGTACCAATGGGCCACACCATTCATCTATATTTTAAAGATCATTTTAGAGCATTTCAAAAAAATAAATCATATTGAAAGATTATCTGGACCACACTCCAAATAGCGGTGGAGATGATGATTGGAAGATCATTTGGACCATACCACAAATAACAATAAAGATAATGATTTCCACTGTTTAATCCTCACAGGGCCACCATAGTGTTTATTTTCCATCCAATTTGTTCATATGGTCACAAAGACCTGGATTAAGAGGAAAAATAGATATCATATTGATCTGGAACTTCTGTGCTCTAATAAGGATTTCAATGGTGGATGTTCAATCCCTCCATTGTTTTCTATTGTGTGGTCCACCTGATATAGGATCTGCCTCATTTTTTATCTCAGGCCATAAGACGAACTTGCCAATTGGATGGACGGTATGGATTAAGCCCACATATCATGGTGGGCTCCATGCAAATGGAGATGGCGTGGATTCCATCCACACATCAAGTGGGTCCCATCCAGATGGACGGATGGTATGGATGAAATCCACACACAGGTGGGTCCCACGTAACTTGGTGACGTCACCACACAGCTATATATAGCTAGTGTGTGGAAGTCCAGCCAACCCATTTTCCAAGAGGTGGGTTTCATGTGGGACCCACCATATATCATTATATATATATATATATATATATATATATATATATATATATATATATATATATATATTATATTCATCATTTTTTTGAATAACATCCAGGCCTACTGGCCACCGTCCAGATGGATGGTTGGTGCGGATGAAACCCATACATCTTAGTGCATCCCACATAGTCTGTTTAGATGGATGGGCAAATCTACATCACGTACATTAAGGTGGACCCCACTTGGACGGTGCAGGTGGTTGGTTTGGATATGCACGAGCCACACGATGGGGCCACAGAAATAGCTTACGTTAATCCAACAGCTATATAGCTGCTGGATGGAAATAACACATGCCTCTTGATCAAAGCCACTTGCTAATTGACGTCCACGGCAGTAGCAGCTGCCTTTTGCATGGACCCCACTGATAGCTTGGATGATGTGAATCCATCACACTATCAAGGTGGGTCCACTCGTGTGGGACCTACTAGTTTGGAAAAAGATGATATTTGTGTTTTTTACTTCATCTAGGCCCGTCCAAATGGACAGGCAGCGAGGTGGGGCCCAACACAATGACGGTCTAGATCAGGTGGGCCACATTCCATCATAGAGAGAGAGAGAGAGAGAGAGAGAGAGAGAGAGAGAGAGAGACGGTGCAGTGGAGAGACCCTGCCACTATGGGCCCCTCTTTGATCACACACATACATCAAAATGGGTCCCAACATAAGTGGGCCCTTAAATGGAAATCAACGGTGGATCACCCTATTGGACTCCTAGGCTCCTTGGCTTGCTCTTTGATGGTGGATGATGAAGATTGGATGGTTAAGATGGGAGATTAGGGTAGGGAAATAGGCCACACTTGGGTTTAGCATGGGAAGCTTGGACGTTGCTCTCTTGGAAGCTTGAGAGTGAAGAGAGATAATGAGAGACAGAAAAGTGATGGATGAAAAGAGATGGGATGAGTGTAAGGAAGGGATAGGTTTGGATTGAATTTTTGGTGAGAGAGGGATGGGTGGAGAGAGAGAGAGAGAGAGAGAGAGAGAGAGAGAGAGAGTTGACTTTAGGTAAGAGTGGTGTAAGAGGGGGATGATTGCTTGTACTTGACTTAATGTTATTAATTGATTGATTGATTGATTGATGGGATAGGTTGTAGAGATTCTCTTAGAATTCGCACGTGCGGCGTTTTCCTCGAAATGAATGCTTGCCCACATTTTTTGGCCTGGGTATTACATCGGGGCGCGAGACGTGGCGTTGGAACCGCGGAGACAGCACGGTCGTTAGGATACAAATTTAAAGTCGAGTCAACATAGATATAAAGGATATGACTTAAGGTCATACGTAAACACCGGTTACAGGTCATGGGTTGCCGGAGTTCGATTGGAAGGATCGCAGAAGCCTATGTAATGGTACGAATTATGATACGGGCCTTACACTAAAGCTATAACACCCCGAACTTTTCAATACCTGAGTATTGAAAGTTCTCGATTATTACTATGAAATTTAACTTAGCATGTACATGTGTATGATACCAATCTAGCTATCTTAACCTTACATCTCTTGTCCAACATGAATATGACAGTTGAGAATAACCTTCATCCATAGATCAAGCTATCCGATCATTGATTTTAAGATATGACCATCATAAATCTAAGTACCCTTATATATTTATCATAACCAACTACTCAGTCAAATATTTACTGTTAGATAGAGACATCTAACCGTCCACTTTGGTTTTAAACCACCCGATCATAGTAAACTACTTAATCTCTACATCCATCCGTAAACATATTTGATTGAAATTTTAATCCATTCAACTTATTCACCCCTATGAATATGCTTCACCCACAATTAGAACTATAATATGAGGGACTTACACATGTGAACAAATTGCTTGAACCTAATGGTATACATGTCCTACCTCTTGATCACTTAAAAAATACACTTACGCTTGTCCATTTATAAAACTGATCATAGATATATCTATATATATGATTAGAGTACTAACCATCAAGCTTTTCTATTTTTAACATCTCATCTGACCATCCATTATGTTGGTTGATATATGTACATTTTCTTAATTAATTTGGTGAATAATTCATTATTCATAATGATTTAGATATAAGTATTTTTGTAAAAATTACTTAGAAACATGCTTATAACCATGTCGAACCATTAGAATTTTTAAAAATCTTAAATCAACAATAATTATGAAAACGCCATTAACCTAGACCCTTAAATTTTACATCACATAATTTCCACAATCCGTTTGATGTGAAAATTTATACCATGACTACATATCATAAATTAACCATATATGTCAAATTTTACCCTTTATATCATTGTAAAAGTGACCCAATTGACAAATCAGCCCCTTAACCGTTGATTTTGGTGTCCATCGTGTGAAGAAACTTTGTAGGTAGTCGTAGTAGGATATTTTCCTTTCATATGAATGACTTGGATTGCTCATCATATGGACCAAGTGTGAAATATGAAGACCCTACTTTGGTAGGTTTTTCATTAGGCGCGAAGTTATCTTGTCAAGACCTACCAACTCTTTATAAATCTAGATTTTCTAATTTAATCACTTTCTTTCGTCCATTGTAACTCAAATTTGGACCACACTCTGGTCTCATATGACTATGAGGGTATATGAAATTTAGACCCTTATCTATGATCCTACACCGTTGAAGGTTGAAGCTAGTTCCTTCCTTTTGATACAAAAGGTGAAATTTTAGAAGGCTTTTTCCACCATCGATGAACTATCAAATTTTGTTCTAACTATTTAACTATCCTGACTACACATTTATTTCAAAATTGGGCCCTGACCATTAAGTGTAGAATGTTAATTAAGATTAAGTTTGTTTTAGTACCCATTAGGTGAATTTTCAAGATAGATCAATCTAAATTTCTGATCACCAAGAAAATCATATACCCCAACTCTATTCGACAACCCTGATATAATGAATAAATTAGATTTAAAGAAAGATTGTCAAAAAAGGAAAAATTGGAGAAACCTAATCCAAGTGCGATGAGAAACACATCCCTCTCACACGCGCACTCATTTATGAAAGGAGTGTGCATCCCCTCCCCACTCACACGCCCACCTCGCACATGCCCAAGGAGAAAGAGAAAGAGAAAGGGAAAGAGAGAGAAAAGGAGAGAGAGAGAAGGAGAAAGAGAAAGAAAAAGAAAAAGAAAGAGAAAGAGAGAGAGAGAAGCCTAGACGCCCTCTTCCTTCTCCATATGCATGGTGTTTCACTCTTCCTCAAGCGATGTCGTGATTTATATAAAAGTGTTTCATGTAGAAGCTTTCCTACATGGATATCTTCCTAAGGTTTATATCTAAGGTTAAGATGAGAGATTCCTTTAAGCTTATAATAACTTGAGTTGGTTTCATTTATTCTGTTCCATCACGTGCTTTGAATCCTTCCTGCAAATATTTGATATATTACCATCAATTATTTATCCTTTGGGAATAATGGTTAATGTATGATGTTAATTATGCATGATCTTTTCGAATTTATGTGAGGAATTCCTTTAAGCTTATAATAACTTGAGTTGGTTTGATTTATTATGTTCCCTCACATGCTTTGAATCCTCATTTTAAATATTTAATTTACCACCATCAATTATTTATCCTTTAGAAATAATGGTTAAGGTGTGATGTTAATTATGATGTTAATTATGTATGATCTTTTTGAATTTATATAAGGAATTCCTTTAAGCTTGTATTAATTTAAGTTGATATGAGTTATCTTGCCTTTTACATGCTTTCATGATATTATGATTCTCTCAATGTAGTTGTTATTTTACAACCAACAATTATTTATCCTTGGGAATTATGATATGATGTTAATTATGAGTGATCTTCAATATTTTTGTGGGGTGATGGATACAAGCCTTGCCCTTGCCCTTACCAATTTTATTGTGCTAGCCCTTGCTACTCTTCTACTTGTTGAGTTGGCCATTGCCACTCTCCTCTTTGTTGAGTTGTCCATTGCTACTTTCCTCTCTATTAAGTTAGCCATTACAACTCTCCTCCTTATTTTATTAGCCATGTACTATTTAACTTTATGGCTTGGGCATGTGCCTTGGAATTCCAAAACTCCCATGACTTGAATTACTCCTCTGTAAATGTAAGTGATGTGTTAGAGGTATCACAACTAGTGATTCAATATTTATCGTAGACATAATGCATTACGGGTAGTGGCTCTCTTAGTTAGCATATAATTCCGTGGGTTGGTTGGTGTAGTGCACAATGGATGTAAGTAAATTGCCATGCATGTTACATCACTTCTCAAGATTGGATGTCGCAAATAGTTGCTCCATGAATACATTGTGTTACGTAAATCTTCCAACTGCGTAGTTATGTCACTTTGAAATATTCACATAAATCCACGTTAATATAATTTTGTGGGTTGGTTGGCGTGGTGCACAATCGATGGAAGTAAATCGCCATGCATGTTACATCACTTCTCGGGATTGGATGTCGTAAATAGTTTCTTTATGAATACATTGTATTATTTAAATCCCCCAACTGCGTTGTTGTGTTGACTTGAGATGTTCACATAAATTCACGTTAACGTTGAACACGCTAGCGAATCTCTGTAGTTCTGAGATGCGGGGCAAGTCGAGTTTTTTTGTGAATTATATTCCACATTGTGATGATTACTATGTATGATGATCTGCACATAGTTTTCTAAGCATGCATTCATGTATATTGGTTGCGCATGTTGATACCTCATGTATTGGTGGAGTACGAGACGTATTAGAACCCTTACACTACTTTTATGAATCTTTTAAATTATTGTTAATCTTAAAAGAAAATCATCACTATGAGTAGGGCATTGACCTTCTCCAACTGTACAAATGATGCAGGTGATGTACAAATTAAAGATGTCATGCTCCAAACTCGGAAACCAGGCTCATAAAATTCTCAATCACCGAATTCAGCGCCGACAGCCTCCGTAGTACCGCATTCTCGACTCCCGGTACCCATACACCAGGTTCCAATCCTGGGATCCTACAAGAAGAATTTTTCAGCATGAATTTATTTCGTAATAAGCATAACCCATGAGCAATAACCAAGACACCATCACAAAATCCACTATGATAAAAAATTTTAAGGTACAATGCGCATAAAGGGAAATATAACAATAGAATCGAAAGCTCTAGAAGTCCGTTGCAAGCTCCAATATCAATGTTGTTGCGGCATTCTAATGTCACCTACATGGAACAATTGTGCATAAGCTTACGAAAAGCTCAGAGGGTGGTGAGAGTGTGTGTGCAATATAAGCATGCTCAGAATGTAATATCAGAGTAATGCGAAATATGTTAATGAATCTATGAATACTATCAGCCGTACCAAGGCTATGCGATGCAAGGCGTGAATGTTATCGGTCATATCAAGGCCATGCGATGCAAGGCGTGAATGATGTCAGCCATACCAAGGCCATCGATGCGAGATGCAACTCAAGCACACTAGTCCTTGTCTGAATCCACATATCAATACAACTCATCACTAAAGCATCAAATATTAGTACAATTCTCATGCTGGACAATCACTGGGGTTTAGTACACACTACGCTAGCTTACCGCCCATATCCGAGTGCATAACTACGTAAGTGGAAGAGACCTCACTATCTGTCTGGTAATATCAGGCCCGACTCGTCGTTAGTGGACCCATTTATCTAGCTAGTCAAACTAAACTTAGATATTACGCCCTCACTCAGGCGGGTAAGGTCACACCCCTTTCAAACCGACCACGACACAGTGGAAGACGCGACCTACTGGTATGTGTTCCTCGTTCATGTATCCACTCGGTCTCAACGTTAGAGTCATCCTCTCATACCATCGTGTTTACAAATTTTCACCCAGGGACATCTATGGTGCCACGATGCTAGTAATAATATTTTTGGTATCCAATCTGACTCTCCATGAAGTGCATGTGAAGGCCAAGACCCTAATGTCGTTAGGGCATACAAGGATCATATCACACAAATATGAGATGCATGAATCATACTATCCAGTCATGCAGCAATCTTGCATGTACCGTGCGCTCATGTAGGGCAACTTCGCCTATCAGGGAGTCCCATAATAATCTACCAAATGGCATGTGCTATGATCAATCACTCCTCATATTAAGCATACATATGATGTGCATAGACATGGGTCGTGAAGCTATACTAAGCATTTTATATGATGATGTATACTCTCCTCATATCAAGGATGGGCCTAGACGGCCTACTTATATCGAGAATGGGCCTAACGATATGGGGGCCCAACAGTTTAAGTTAGCCCTCCAAAGGGAGATGAGAATGGGCCTAATAATGGGCCATAGGGAGAGTTACAATGTGGACATTTAACCATCATTGCATTGTATTGGGCCACATCCCATGGGCCTCAATATATCAAATGGGCCACGTCCCATGGGCCTTGAATACATCACAATGGGCCACGTCCTATGGCCCTCTCATACATTACATCGGACTTCACTCATGGGCCTCACTCATGGGCCGCGACAATAGGCTTCATATACATCAAGTGGGCCGTATCACATGGGCCGCACCATCTACACCATATATCTATTTTAAAGATCATTTTAGAGCATTACCCAAAAAAATGGATCACATCGGAGGATCATTTGGACCATACCACAAATAGCAGTGGAGATAATGATTTTTGTCGTTAAATAATTTACCAGACCGGGGCCCGCCATCATGTTCATTGCCATCTAATCTGTTCATATGGTCACAAGGACCTGAATTAAGTGGAAAAGCAAATTTCATACTGATCCAAAACTTCTAAGTACCAAAAGGATTTTAACGGTAGTCGTTCAATCCTTCACTATTTTCTGCAGTGTGGTCCACCTTATATATGGATCTGCCTCATTTTTAGTCTTAAGCCTTAAGACGAGCTCACCATTTGGATGGATGGTTTGGATGTAACACATACATTAAGGTGCGCCCCATGGAGCACCATCTAGTGGTGGACGGTGCGGATACTGAATTCACATTTCAAGGTGGATCCCATCCCACACGTGCAGCACGTGTAGGGTGGGCCCCACATGATTGCCAAATGGATGGGCAATTAGGATATAACTCATACCACATGATGGGGTCCACAAGACTTACTGACGTCAATACAACAACTATATAGCTGTTGTAGGTACACCAACCAATCAACTTCCCACAAAGGTGGGTCACACATGGGGCCCACCATAATATATAATATATTATATATTATTATTATTATTATTATTATTTTATAATAATAATAATTATTATTATTATTTTGTACTCTAGCATCCAGGCCCTGGACGGGTGGCCTCGATGTAAAACACATATATCATAGTGATCCCCCACCATCCAGACCACTGGACAGTGTGGATAAGCATCATATACATCATGGTAGGCCTCACGTCCAGGCCCTGGACGAACGACCAGGATCTGAGCACATACATCATGCGGTGGGGTCCTCATCCCACGGGCCTTATGAATGGACAACAGGATAAAACGCATACCTCATGATCGGGCCCACCTGGCTTGTTGTCGTTAATCAGCAGCCTCATAGTTGTTGAGAGGTACTCCAGCCAACCTGCTTCCCAGCTAATCATCATGGTGGGTCCACACATGTAGCCCACCTCAGCTTATAATAAGCTGATATTTGTAATTTCCTTTCATCCAGGGTTGCTGGACAGTGCCAGCAGCGCTGGACCGTCTAGTCACCTGCTGGACATCGACAAGGTGGACCCCACGGGTGACCGACTTGGATATAGTATACATACTTCATGGTGGGGGTGCATCAGGGTGGGCCACACACATGTCATCATCAATCATAAGAAGAAGAGAGAGAGAAAGAGAGAATGGATTAATGGAGGGCTCCGCCACTATGAGCCATCTTAGGATTACAATACATACATCAAGATGGGTCCCAAATAGGATCCATACCATCAATCGGTAGGCCCCACTTCATCCATCATAAAAATCATAATCTAATCCTATAAAACACCCATCTATGGCCTTCTTCTTTAGCTCCTTGGAATCCTTAGCCCCTAAGCTTCTTCTCTAAGGGTGGATGATGAAGTTTGAAGGGTTGGATGGTGAGATGAGGGGGTAGGAAGTGAGCCTTGATCTTTTCTCTCCTTAGAGCTTTTCTCTCATTTAAGATTCGAAAATGGTGGAGAGAATGAGAGAGGAGAGGGTGTTGTAAGAGATATGGGATGGGAGGAATGGATGTTGTAAGAAAATGACATGGAGGGTATAGGCTTGGTTGAATTTTGGATGAGAGAGGGATGAGTGGAAAGAGAGAGAGAGAGAGAGAGAGAGAGAGAGAGTTGACTTTGGGTAAGGCTTGTGTAAGAGAGAGATGGGTTGTGTACTTGACTTGTGATTGGTTGATTGATTGATTTGAAAGGCGGTAGAGATTCTCTCAGAATTCACAATGCTAGAACTTAACCCCATAGAGATAGTGCCTCCACACCTTCAGTGCGAAGACGACTGCTGTCAGCTCTAAATTATGCGTGGAGCAGTTCAGCTCACGGACCTTGAGCTGACGAGACGCAAAGGCCACCGGTTTTCCGTGCTGCATCAGGACAGCACTTAAACCAATATGTGAGGCATTAGTAAATGTAACAAATCCATCACTCCCAGAGGGAAGAATGAGGACAGAAGCGGACGTGAGGCGGTCTTTCAGCTCTATAAATGCTCGCTCATAGGTGTCGTTCCAATTAAACTCTATGCCTTTTTGAGTTAACCTAATTAACGAGGCTGCAATGCAGGAGAAGCCCCCAATGAAATGCTGGAAGTAGCCCCCCAAACTAAGAAAACTACGGATCTCGGATGTGTTCGTGGGCTGGCCCCATTGACGCACTGCCTCAACCTTCGAGGGGTCCACATCAACACCCTCCCTTATCATCACGTGATCAAGGAACTTCACCTCCTCCTGGTAGAATTCTCACTTCTCCAGCTTTGCATATAACTGGTGGGCATGGAGGGTCTACAAAGCAATCTCCAAATATTATACATGCTTCTTACAAGTCCTCGAATATATCCGAATGTCATCGATGAAGACCACAACAAAATGATCAAGATACGGATGGAAGACCTCATTCATCAACTGTATGAATACTTCGGGCGCATTGGTCAGTCCAAAGGACGACCTGAAACTCAAAATGACCATAGCGCATCCTGAAAGCCGTCTTTGGGATGTCCTCCTCTCGGACCCGAATATGATGAAAACCGTATCGCAGGTCAATCTTTGAAAAGAATTGTGCACCTTGTAACTGATCAAATAAATCGTCTATCCTCGGGAGCTGATACTTGTTCTTGATCGTGACTTGGTTGAGCTCGTGGTAATCCACGTAGAGCCTCAACGAGCTATCCTTCTTCCTGATGAAGAGTACCGGTGCTCCCCATGGTGAACTGCTTGGACGGATGAAGCCTAACTCTCACAACTCGTTTAACTGCCTCTGCAGCTCTAGTAACTCCATCAGTGCTATACAGTACGGGGACTTCGAGATAGGCACGGTACAAGGCACAAGATTAATTTGAAACTCAATATGTTGGCGTGGTGGCAATCCTAGGATCTCCTAAAA
Source organism: Magnolia kwangsiensis (assembly GCA_037074715.1). Taxonomy (NCBI): domain Eukaryota; kingdom Viridiplantae; phylum Streptophyta; class Magnoliopsida; order Magnoliales; family Magnoliaceae; genus Magnolia; species Magnolia kwangsiensis. Next base: position 66,274,291 of record CM073589.1, read on the forward strand.
TACATCGAAAAAATTATAAACCACAAGCAACTGATCGACGCTCACTACCACGGGCTCCTCAATTATGCAGGACATCAAACAAGACAACGACTCTCCTATGGGCTTGGCAATGAACTAGAACTATGGCAAGTCTGATATACAGAACGTGACTGTCCTTGCAGAACAGTACAAGATAGCGTGATATTTGGTAAGCCAATCCATGTCCAAGATGACATCAAACTCGGACATTGGCAACACGAACAGATCAATAAGCAAAATAATATCACCAACTAGAATGGGGTAAGACGAGCAGAAGTGGCCTAACACTGTAGTCTTCTCCAAGGGTGTCGTTATGGTCAACCTCTCATGAGCAGACTCTGTCGACAATCTCATCGAATGACAAAATTCCTCAGACATAAAAGAATGCGAAGCACCGGAATCAAGCAAATCTCGTGGAATGCATGTAGAGACAGGAAGAATACCCTCAACAACTCGTCCAGATGACTGCGAGTCCTGCTGAGCCGCGTAAACCTAGCCTGGGCTAGATGGGGAGGTTCTTATCCCCTTTGAGGGTGCTGCTGCTGCTGTCGCTGAGGTGGTCAAAACTGCTGCCTCTGCTGCTGCGGTCTTGGAGGCTGGTGCTAATGCTGCTGCTAAGGGGGCTTCGGTGGTGGGAGCTACTGTCATTACTGCTGTGCAGGCTGTTGTTGTGCTCTCAGCTGCTGTTGTGGAGGCTGTTACGGTGCTCTTAGTTGCTGCTATTGCAGTCGGGGACACTCCCACCTATGGTGTCCTATCCCACCGCATTCATAACAGGCACCGGGAATCTACCTCTGAGGTGGTGACGGGGGTGCCGTTGGTGCTACTGGTGCTCTGACAGCTGGGTGGTCTATGCGCCTCTGCTGGTGAGGACGTTGTTGTTGCTAGGAGTTACCGGAGGGGGCCTACCTCTTTTGGTCTCTCCTCTGATCATGGTCACTCTGCATGTCGGCCCACTTAGTCTCATAAATCTGAGTCTTCCATACTACCACCTGAAAAGTCGAGAGCTTATGCCCAACAACATGGCCACGAAGACCGTAATGCAATCCGTTCTTGAAATGGTGGGCCTTCCGCTCCTCATCATTAGTAAAATATGGTGTGAACCTCATTAGCGCCACTAAACGAGCTACATACTGCGTCACAAACATGTCTCCCTACACCAAGGTCTCGAACTCTAACGCTTGCTGCGGACGAATGTGGTCGGGAAAGTACTGGTGGTCGAATTGGTCAATGAAATCCTCCCATATCCAGACAAAGATAACTCTTACAACACGGGTGATAGAGGTCCACCAGTGCACGGCCTCACCCTAGAGAAGAAATATTGCTAATTGGACTCGCTACTAGGTCGTACATCCATCGTATAAAAAATCTTCTCCACCTCAGAGCGCCATCTCTCGGCTACTGTTGGATCTGACTTGCCCTGAAAATATAGGGCATCGAGCTAAGAGAACTCTTAAAGAAGGGCGCTCATACGCTTCTGTTCTGCTTGGGCTGGCAAAACTATGAGATGCCTGCCCTGTCCCTGAAGGGTAGCCGGCATAGCCTGCAACATCTCCTGTAACTGGGAGACACTCACAGGTATGGTCGGATCCACACTGGTCTTAGATGGAGGAGCGGCAACCTCAGGCTAGGGAACAGGGATCTCCGAGTGGTGGAGCGGGAGTCGCTCGAGTCGTTCTCCTGGGCGGCATGTCCTATAGGGAAGAATAAAGGAGCCTATCAACCTTGAGAACTCTTGAAAGCACGCATATTAAGGGTTTATAACAGAAGATCATTAAGTTATTCAAACTCAGGACCTAATCATTTTAAACTCATAATAGATATGTGATGTTGTTCTCAGTTATTCTCAAGTTATGCTCTGATACCAATTTCTATCATGCTTCAAACTCAGAAACCGGGTTCACAAAATTCTTAATCGCCGAATCTGACGCTCACAGCTTCCATAATGCACCATTCTCAGTTCCCGACACTCATATACTAGGTTTCGATCCTGGAATCCTATAAGGAGGATTTTTCAGCATGAATTTATTCTATAACAAGTAAAACCATAAGCATAACCCATGAATAATAACTACGACACCATCAAAAAATCCACTATGATAAAAAACTTTAAGGTATAATGTACATAAAGGGAAACACAATCAGAAGCTCCAAAAGTTCACTGCACACTCCAATCTTAATGCTGTTGCAGCATCCTTACATCACCTGCACGCAACGATCATTAATAATCTTATGAAAAGCTTAGAGTGTGGTGAGAGTGTGTGCGCAATATAAGCGTACTCAGAATGCAATATTAAAGTAATGAAGAATATACTGGTGAATTCATGAATACTATCAGTCATACCAAGGCTATGCGATACAAGGCATGAATGCTATTGGCCATATCAAGGCCATGTGATGCAAGGCATGAATGATGTCGGCCATACCAAGGCCATGCGATGCGAGATGCAACTCAAGCACACCAGTCTTCATCTAAATCCAGATATCAATGTAGCTCATCACTAGAGCATCAAATATCAGTACATTTTTCATGCTGGACAATCACTGGGGTTTAGTATATTCTACACCAGCTTGCTGCCCCTATCGATCTCACAACTGGGTAACTAGAAGAGGCCTCATATCATGATAGAATCACACATCACATCGGTCCTCATATACATCGCTTTGGGCCTCACAGAAGGGCCTCACATACATCGCATTGGGACTCACTCATGGGCCTCACATGCGTCACATTAGGCCTCATACGAGGGCCTCATATATATCACATTGGGTCACATCCCTTGGGCCCAATATATCACAATGGGCTACGTCCCATGGGTCTCGAATACATCACAATGGGCTACGTCCTATGGGCCTCTCATACATCACATCGGGCCTCACTCATGGGCTTCACATACATCACACTAGGCCTCACTCATGGGCCGCAACAATGGGCTTCATATACATCAAGTGGGTTGCATCACATGGGCCACACCATCTACAATATACGTCTATTTTAAAGATCATTTTAGAGCATTACCTAAAGAAATGGATCACATCAGAGGATCATTTAGACCATACCACAAATAGTAGTGGAAATAATGATTTTTGCCATTAAACAATTCACCGGGCTAAGCCAGCCATCATGTTTATTTCCATCTAATCTGTTCATACGGTCATAAGACTTGAATTAAGTGGAAAAATAAATTTCGTACTGACCTAAAACTTATGGGATACCAAAAGGATTTTAATGGTACTCGTTCAATCCTCCATTGTTTTCTGTAGTGTCGTCTACCTGATATACATATCTGCCTCACGTGTGGGGTGGGCCCCACACTACCGCCAAATGGACGAGCAGTTGGGATATAACTCATACCACATGATGGGGTCCACGAGAATTGTTGACGTTATTACAACAGTTATATAGCTGCTATAGGTACACCGGTCAATCAGCTTCTCACAAAGGTGGGTCCCACATGGGGCCCACCATAATATATTATATATTATTATTATTATTATTTTATAATAATAATAATAATAATTTTTTTGTTCTCTAGTATCCAGGCCCTGGACGGATGGCCTGGATGTAAAACACATATATCATAGTGATCCCCCACCATCCAGACCACTGGACGGTGCGGATAAGCATCATATACATCATGACAGGCCTCACGTCTAGGCCCTTGATGGACGCCCAGGAGCTGAGCACATACATCATGCGGTGGGGTCCTCAGCCTACGGGCCTTATGAATGGACAGTAGGATATAACGCATACCTCATGATCGGGCCCAAGTGGCTTTCTATTGTTAATCAACAATCTCATAGCTGTTGAGAGGTACTCCAGCCAACCTGCTTCCTAGCTAATCATCAAGGTGGGTCCACATGTCTGGCCCTCCTCATTTTCCTTTCATCTAGGGCCGTTGGACGGTGCCAGCAGCGTTGGACCATCCAGCCACCTGTTGGACATCAACAAGGTGGGTCCCATGGGTGACCAGCTTGGATATAGTATACATACTTCATGGTGGGGGTGCATTAGGGTGGGCCACGCACATATCATCATCAATCAAAAGAAGAAGAAGAAGAAGAAGAAGAAGAAGAAGAAGAAGAAGAAGAGAAAGAGAGAGAGAGAGAGAGAGAGAGAGAGAGAGAGAGAGAGAGAGAGAGAGAGAGAGAGAGAGAGAATCGAGTGATGGAGGGCTCCACCACTATTAGTCATCCTAGGATTACAATACATACATCAAGATGGGTCCCAAATAGGATCCATACCATTAATCGTAGGCCCCACTTAGTCCATCATAAAAATCATAATCTAATCCTACAAAACACCCACCTATGGCCTTCTTCTTTAACTCATTGGAATCCTTGGCTCCTAAGCTTCTTCTTTAAGGGTGGATGATGAGGTTTGAAGGGTTGGATGGTGAGATGAGGCGGGTAAGAAGTGGGCCTTGATATTTTCACTCCTTAGAGCTTTTATCTCATGGAAGCTTGGGAAATGGTGGAGAGAATGAGAGAGGAGAGGGTGTTGTAAGAGAGATGGGATGAGAGGAATGGATGTTGTAAGAAAATGACATGGAGGGTATGGGCTTGGTTGAATTTTGGATGAGTGAGGGATGGGTGGAGAGAGAGTTAACTTTGGGTAAGTCTTGTATAGGAGAGGGATGGGTTGTGTACTTGACTTGTGATTGATTGATTGATTTGAAAGGCGGTAGAGATTCTTTCCAAATTCGTAATGCGTGGTGTTTTTTCAAAAAAAATGCGAGCTCACAACTTCTGGCCTGGGTATCGCATCGGCGTGCAAGATGCGATGTTAGAACCGGGGTGATGGCACGGTCGCTAGGGTATAAGTTTTGAGTTGAGTTGACATAAATATACAGGATGCAACTTAGGGTCGCGCGCAGACACCAATTACAAGTAGGGGGTCGCCGGAATTCGACCGGGAGGATCACAAAAGTCTAAAGAATGGTACAGTTTAGGATATGGGCCTTAAAGAAGATATAGAGGACCATATCATTATGAAAGATTACATTGAATGAATAAGAAGATAGTTTTATAATTTAGTTTTATATTTTCACTATAAATTCAATAATGTAATAAGCTCCCGATGAGACAGGAATTCTTTTACTCAAATGAAATAATAAATATAATCAATTTTATTCTCGTGAATGGTTACCTTCATGAATGTAACTGGATGTGATTTAAATGAAAAAAATACATGGTGCAATTTTTAAAGCATCGTATTTATACATTATTAACACCCAAAATTCTCGGGCACGAGTATGTACTCTGGCCATGGAAATTTCGGGATGTTACACAAGGAATGCTTCAACTTTTATGTGGTCACTTGCTTCGTCAACATGTCCACATCATTCTCATCCAAATGAATATTCTTAAACATAATATCTTTTGAAATAATGAGTTCTCACATCTTGTGGAACCTCACATGTAACCCCCAAACTTTTCAATACCTGAGTTTTGAAAGTTCTCGAGTGTTAACATGACATTTAATTTAGTATGTACATGTGTACGATACTAATTTAACTTATCCTAACCTTACATCTATTCCCTAACTTTTATTTAACCTTTGTGAATAATCTTCAATCATAAATAAAGTCATCTAATCGTTGATTTTAAGACAAGATCATTATATGTCCAAGTATTCCCACTTTGAGTTTGGACCAGCCAATTATAGTAAACTAATTACTTGATCTCTGCATCTACTTGTATAATAGCAAATTGAGATTCTAATCCGTTCGTCTTGTTCATCATCTATGAATATACTTAATCCACTATCAGAACTATAATCCGAGAAGCTTACACATGTGAACAAGTCACTCAAATCTAATGGTACACATGTTCTACATCTTGATCACTCTAAACACTCACCCCATGTTCTTTTGTTTACAAAACTGAGCGTACATTCACCTACATGTATGGTTAGAGTACTAACCATTAAGTCTTCATATCATTAGCTTGCCATCTGACCGTCCATCGTATTTGGATCCCCCAAACGGGCCTTCTAAATATTAGGATAATTCAGTCATAATGAAGATCTTAGGTCTTGTGTCCAAACCACTGGGTAATACTTTAACTAGATGTATACAACCATCGTTCTAAAGCCCAAAGTGTGTTAATTATTTAAAAGAGCACCTTAGATGTCCTTTGGAGATCTAGGCCCAAACTTAATCAACGGAAAGAGCACGAAAAATAAGCATGAAAAACGAGGGATATCCACCAAATTTCAGAGCATTTGGACAGTGCACTCTGACATAACTGACGTCAGAAGGTGGTTATAGAATTGATGGCAAATTTGTAATTAAGGATACATGGTGCAAACTACATATGAGTGGGGATTGTTTTAATGGTGAACACCATCCCATCCATTGGCCAATCATGCGGCCCACCCTGAGATCAGATCTACTTCATATTTTGACCCATGACATAACATTACCCAACAAAACAAATGAATGGAGTGGATCTCCTAAAGGACATCACAAGTGGATCCCACCTATTCCACAGTCAATCACGTATCTTGTTACATGGTGGTTTCAAAGACGTTTAAGCCTTACGTAGTATCTTCTTATCAAGTGTGTTGTGGGCCATTAAAAGTTTAGATCAGCTCCATATTTAAACACATGGGACTACATGATACGACCAAGATGATGAACAGAGTGGATTTCACAAAGAAACATCATGGTTGGACACCACCTAGCCCGTGTTTATGCCAAAACCGTAAGCATGTTGTAATGGAGCCAGTGAGAATCAATCGTTTGAGAAAACCTCCTTCAAGAATGATTGAACTCGGCCCCTCTATCAAATCTAAACCATCCAAACTCCATCCAAAGGATTTCCAACTCCAACTCGAAATTCTAGAGGAGTCAGGAACTCTCCACGACGCAAGGAAGTCGGGTGTTGCGAGCCTCAGAGGTGAGGATGACGTGCAAAAAATGGTTGTTGCAATAATTTGCGAGAACCACCAAGAAAATCAATCTGGATCTTCAATGTGGTGGCCCATAAAGCATCACAGGATTAATCCGGACAACCCAGGAATAACGAAATGAAGGAAAACAGGCCAATGCAAGATCCACCATTAAAGAGGATGTTATCCTCCTCGCCGAAAGATCCAACACCCGTTTCTTACGGATCATCTAATCTAGGATTTGAAGCAGTCAATTGGATCATCAGAAGCCATATGAATCTAGATATTCTAATTGAAAGAAAATTCCTGGGAGGACCAAAACCAAACAAACGCAAACAGCGTTGGCACACTATCCTTTCACACGCTACATCCGGCATATGAGTTACACATGAAACATTCTATCTATAAAAAATCCACACCATCCATTAAAGTATACACATAGCCAGAAATGAGAGAGAGACTCCTCCTGCGACTTGTTGCAATATCGGGTGGTAGATCATGCAATGAGAGCTGCGTCCAGGCATACGGGTGGCAAATCGTACAACGAGAGCTACATCCAGGCCCACCAGAATCCAACAGGAGTTGGATTTTGTGAGCGAGAGAGGGAGATAACAATGATGAGTGAGAGAGGGAGAGAGAGGAGGTGTTGTGCTGTAACTCATCGAGTCACGTCAAGTTCAGAGTCGAGTCAAGACCTCCCAACCCCACTGAGGTAATCTACCCCATTCGTCCTTCTTTGATAACATGTAATGGATGATAAATTCTAATTCTAAGTTAATAACTTGGAAGGATGAATGGTTGTAGTTTTCTTCGAACATCGTTGAACAATACCGACTTAACGACTAAGTACGCCTATGATCCATTGGATCTGAGTCATCATGTTGAAGCATAGGGATCGAATAAATGTAAGATACACATCTCTTTAATTAGAAGGGTTAAATTTTAAAACTATTAAATCTAATTCTAACACCAAAAGAAACTGAACCCTAGTTAAATCTTTACCTATCAAAACATGTGATATAGGATAAAAGTGCATCAGGGCATATAAATTTCGTAGTAGACGATCAGAGGATTAAAGGTGAGGGTTTTTTCTTTAAATTTTATGATAATTTTATTTGATTGTCTTATTCTAACATGCTTTGAGTTTTATTATGATGAATTATCACCTTATGAATGACTGTTACACAATTTGAAATTATCACATTATTACCTTGTCACGCAAATATAATGTTGGAAATCCTACTTCTAGCAATCGGTAAAATATCATGGATGTAATGCATTTCAGGTAGCAGCCCTCTTAGTCGGCATGTAATCCCGTGGGTTGGGAAGTTGTGCACAATCAATGTAAGTAAACTGCCATGCGTGTTACATCACTTCTCGAGATTAGATGTCGTAAATAGTCGCTCCATGAATAAATCATGTCACGTAAATCTTTCAATCATGTTGTTGTGTCACCTTGAGATGTTCACATAAATCCACATTAACGTTGTACACACCAACGAATATTCGTAGAATGAGATGTGGGGCGAGCTAGAAATTTTTAAACTACTTTCCATATTGTGATGATCGCTGAGTGTGATGGACCGCACATACTCTGCTAGGCATGCATTTCATATAGAATGTTTACGTATACCGATACCACTTATATTTGTGGAGTATAAGATGTATCGGTACCGTTCTATTATTCTTATGTATCACTTGAATCATTGTAAACTTTAAAGGATAACCATCACTATAAGTAAGGCATTAACCCTCTATAACCATACAAATATTGTAGGAGAATTGTAGGGTGATGATACGACCGATAATCATTCTATGGATGATTCTTTCGAAAAAGAAAAGAAGAAAGATAGCACCACAAATTGTTTTATTAATTTTCCGCTACCAACTTTGATAATGTAATAAACTCTCATTGAGAGAGCATTAAAGAATTATTTGTATGGTTTTTACTTTAATGGAAAAATAAATACAGTTGATTTTATTCTCATGAATGGTTACCTTCGTGAATGTAACTGGATGTGATTTATCTATAAAAAAATAGGGTACGATTTTGAAGCATCCAATTTTTACATTATTAACACCCAGAATTCTCGAGCACGAGTATGTACTCGGGCATCTGAAAATTTAGGGTGTTACATCACGTCGATGTGCTTGATTCTCATGTGATACACCTGATTCATTTCTAGAAGGATAACACTCTGACCATTGCAATGCAACCGAATCGCCTCCTGCTTCAACTTGAGTTCACCTATCATACTTTTCAGCCATAATACTTCCTTTGACACTTCCATTGTAGACATATATTCCTTCTAGTTTGTAGACAACACTTTCATATACTATAGAGTGGATCTCCAACATATCAGTTTGGCTACTAATGCGAAAGCATATCCCATTATGGACCTCTTGTTGTCTAGATCACCTGCATAATCTAATCCACATAACCTACAACTTTACCTAAAGATCCATGTGCCCCGAACGTTATCTCAGTGTTGAATGTGCCATTGAAATACATGAGAATTCATATAACAACATTTCAATGCTCTTTTCCTAAAATTTTCATATATCTGTTGACCACACTAACTGCCTATGAGATATTCGGCCTTGTGTAAACCATTGCATATATGAGATTCCCCACTTCACTCATGTATGACACCCATGACATGTCTGAAATCTCCTCTTTTATACTTGGATATGACCTAGCTAACTAAAGTGATCTGCTATAGGCATGCTAACTGACTTAACACCTTCCACGTGAAACCTCTAACACCTTCTACACATAACCCTTATAAGATAGTCATATCTTCCCAAATTCTCTGTCTCTGTGAATCCCCATACCTAGGATCTTCTTCACAGTACCCAAATCTTTTATGTCAAACTCCTTCCTTAACAAAGACTTAAACAAGAGTATATCCTTCTTGTCCTTTTTTGCAATCATCATATTATCAATGTAAAGCATCAGTATAATGTAGGACCCATCCTCAAGCACCTTGTAATATGCGCAACAATTGAACCCACATTTGATATACCCAATCTCCATCATGTAGCGATTATACCCATCTTCATGTCAAACTTGATATTTAAATGTATTTTATTGATTATTTATTTAAGGAGAACTTAGTTTAATTATTCACTAGTGATATTAGGTTCTATATTTTTTATATTTCATTCTTATATCTTTGAATTTTACTCATATGTATAGGATTACATAGGACGTTATTTTTCGAGAAAGGTTTAAAATTTAAATTTTTGGAGATTAGTTTCCACATATTTTGCTCGAGACTAGCAAAATGTTGGTTGGGGGGTGTATTGAGTGTAAAATATTATATATTTCTTCATTATTATGCATTGGTTTTATGAACATAGATGTACTTAATCTATCTAATTACGCATGTTTTCTCTTACTAGGTGATTTTGCGAGCTAAGGTGAAAAAGACGCTTAAAGCAATGATTTAATGCTCAAAGAATGACCAAGTGGAGGGTTAAATCTATGGAAGTTAGCATTGAAGAATTCAAATGTTAAAGATCCAAGGAAACCAAGTGAGGAGGGAAGAAATTGGAGGACTCGAAGTGAAGAAATCATGAAGTGCCAAAATTGACCCGTCGATGTCATCAATGGAGGGTTCGATGACATCAAAGGTTACTTGGACCCTGTAAGGCCCGTATCCTAGTCTGTATTGTTCCTTAAGCTCATACGATCCTCCCCGTTGAATTTTGGCTACCCATGACCTGTAGACAACATTTTCATGCAATGCTAAGTTGCATCCTATAAATCTGAGTCAGCTCGACTCGAAACTTGTACCCTAGCGACTGCATCGTTGCCATAGTTTTAACACCACAAATTGGGCACCGATGCAATACCCAGACCAGGAGTTATCGTGTTTATTTTGAAGAAACGCTGCACGTTGCAAATTTCAAGAGAATCTCTACTCAATCTATAACATCAATCAATTAAATACTAGTCAAGTACAACCCATACCTAGCCCATCCCTCTCTTACTAACAAGGCATGACACTCATCCCTCTCTCACCCAAAAGTTAACACCACCCTTACCTCTCATGTCATTCTTCTTACACACCCATCACTCTCTCCTTACATCTCCTATCTTTCACTCATTCCATTCTCTACCATTTTTCCTAGCAACCAAGAGAGAAAAAGACTAAGGAGAGAAAAGAAAAAGAACCCAAGTGTGTGTCCCACTTTCTACCCCTAATCTCTCATCTCAACCCTTCAACCCTGATCATCCTCCATTAAAGAAGAAGTCAAGGAGCTTAGCATTCTAAAGAACCAAGAAGAAGTAGAATCGGTGGGTGTTTATAGGACTAGATTTGTGATTTTGATGATGGTCCAAGTGGGGCCTACCAATTGATGGTATGGATCTCACTTTGGACCTTAGGTGTGGCTGATGGCCCACCATGATTCATATGTTCATCCCATAATGGGGCCATTCTCCATGGACCCCATCATGATGTTTATCTTTCTATTGTAAGAAGGTCATCCAGACCTTAATCTTGTGGGTGGGAAAAGGATTTCCACCGTTGATTTATATGATTAGAGGGCCCACATTCGGTGGGACCCATTTGATGTATGCTTTGTACCTGGTAAAGGAAGCTCATAGTGGCGGAGCTCCCTTCACCACTCGATTTTCTCTCTCCCTATCTCTCTCTTTCCCTATTGATGGCCCACCTTGTCGATACATGGATTTTATCCATGCCGTCTAACCTAGTGGACCAAACCGGGGCCCACATTGCTGCCGCCTTGCTCCCTGTTTTTAAACAGGCCTAAATGAAGGGAAAATGTAAGTATCAGCGTGATCCTGAGATGGTGGAGTCACACACGTGGACCCCACCTTGATGTATGTTGTTGCCAATCGTCCAACACGTCTGAACGATGGGAAAAATATAAATATTAGCTTATTTCCAACTGGTGGGCCACCACGTGGACCCACCAGATGTAAGTGTTTAATCCAGGCCGTCCACCTCAGGACGTCGGGCTTGCTGTGATGTGTGGGGAATCCACACTTTCCAGCACTCTAGATGGTGGGACCCACCTGATGTATGTACTTTACATCCACCCCGTCCGTTCATCCGTCCATCTCAGGATGGTGGGACCCACCCTGCACATGCTGCACGTTTGGGGGTGGGACCTACCTTGACGTATGTGATCATCCACACCGTCTAGTCCTTGGACGAGGACTAGACCCCACCTTGATGTTGTGTTTTATCCTTGCCATCTAGTCCACTAGATGTGGACCCCACCATATGTAGGAGTTTCATCCACGTCGTCCATCTCTAGACGTAGGACTACCCTGACGTATGGGTTTTATCCTCACTGTTCGTCCATGGACGTGGGGTCCACCATGATACAAGTGTTTTACCACACTATTTGTGGGAAGTGGGACCCATGTGATGCATGTATTATATCCTCAGCTAGACGGTGGAAACCACTGTGGCATATGTGTTTTATCCTTGCTGTCCATCTGGGCCACACATGCTGCACATGTGACATCCACACAGTCCAGCTGGGACGGTGGGATCCACCGTGATATATGTGTTATATCTAGGTCGTCCATTCATGGAAACCACCGTGGCGTATGCGTTGTATCCACTTCGTCCATCAGCAGGGCCCACCTGTTGTATGTAGGGCCTACATACTGTATGCAGGGCCCACCAGTTATATGTAAGGCCTATGTGATGAGGCCCATTGTGATTATGTGAGGCCCATTGATGCCCAATATGATGTATATGAGTCCCTTGTGTGAAGCCCATTGTGTTGTGTATGAGGCCCATTGTGTTATGTCAGGCCTGTTGTGATTGCATGAGGCCCATTGAGATGTATGTGAGGTCATTGTGATGAGGTCCATTGAGATATATGTGGTCCACTGTGATGAGGCCCATTGAGATTGTGTAAGGTCCCCCATGTTGTATGTACCATGCCTACGCTGGCCACCTTTTTGGTAGGGCCCATTTATGATGTGTAAGGGCCCCACTTGTAGTATGTTTTGCTTCCTGTTGTGCAATTGTGAGGCCCACTTTGACGTGCGTATCATAAGCACATTGTCCACCCATTTTCTAGGCCATAGAGCTGTCCTGTGAGGCTCACCATGATACACACACGGCCCACTCATTGTTTCAGGGCCATGGACCCCTTTGTCTTGAGAAGCCCACCTTGATTTATATGATTATATGTATCTTACCCATACATTCCCTAGGCATGGGCCACCTTGAGAGGCCCATAGTGATGTATATGTTTTATGCCTGTGTTAAGGGCTGCCTTGTGAGGCCCACCATGTGTGAGTGATGTGTATACATTGTCCATCCACTTTCTAGATAGTATTAAGGCCATGGGTCCCCATTGTAAAGATAGATTCCATATTCCAATTGGGCTGCACCTTAGGAGCAATGGTGGTAAAATATCCACGTTGTAAACCTCCCTAGGGCCCATCGTTACATCCATTTCCACCCTATCCTTATTGGGTTATCCCAAATCGTTGAGCCCCCATTAATGCAAGTGATACCCATCTTTCCCTTATTGAGTTATCTCAAACATTGGGTCCACATTGATGTAGCGATTTCCACTTTACCTTATTGGGCCAACCCAGACAGTTGGGCCCCATTTGATAATAATGCTCTCCACCACACCCTATAGAACTACCCAAACCTTGGAGCCTCTTTGTGTTCTTACTAGGCCTTCCATAACAAATGTAGTCCACCTAGATACATGTGTTTGCTCAAGCTTAGTGACCCAAACCCGAGGCGCACTTAGATGATGAGCAGGACCATTTGTAAGGTTATATAGTCCTGGATGTGTGGATCCTACCAAGACCCACTTTGCATTCATATCGGGCCCTCATAGGAAAGCCCAATTGTTCATGATAAAGAGAAAGCCCACTTGTTGTTTACCCGCTTGACTCACCCCGTGAGATGTATCCTACATTGTAATCGATTGCTAGGACTTCGTATTATGTATGTATCATCTACACTGTCCATTTACCTTCTTAGGACGAGTATGAGGCCTATCTTTAACATTAGTATATAATCATCACCTCCCTTACTGTAGATGGAAGAATATGTAGTATTAGGTTTGATATATTCACTATGTAGAACCTATCTTGACGTATGGACTAGACCCGTTGTCCCCATCTTGGATCATGCAGAGCCTTGGAAGGCTAATGTAAGACATACCATATCGGCTCCTATAGTTGTACAAGGAGCATGTTGTTCAGTTTACACTCTTAATATGTGACATGTCAGTGATGGTTGATTGTGGATTATTGTTGTCTGCCTTATCAGATAATCATGTCTATGTACTTCATTACATCATGATACATGCCCATATGCATCATATGTATGCTTGTTATGAGGAGTGATTGATCAGAACATATGTCATTGGGCTAGTTTATTATGGGGCTCCTTGTGAGAAGGAGTTGCCCCATATGAGCGCAGTACGCGCATGATTGATGCATGACCCGATGATGTGACTCATGCATCTCGTATTTGTATGACATGATCTCTGTACACCCCAGCAACATCAAGGTCATAGCCTCCACAGGCGTATCGTGGATGACAGGATTGGACATTGAAAATACTTGTTCTAGCACGGGGGTGTTATAGTTGCCCCAGGGTGAAAGTTCCAAAACCCTTATGGTACCATGGAGATTGCTCCAACGTTGAGACTGAGTAGATACATGAGCACACGAGTTTTGGATACTGGGAGGCTGAGTCTCTCACTATGTTATGGTCGGTTGGAAGAGGGTGTGGCCTTACTCACCTGAGGGGGGGGGGAAGGGGGAATGACTAGGTTGAGTTTGACCCAGCTTAAGGAATGGGTCCGCTATCGATAAGTCGGGCTAATATTGGTAGGCGGATAATGAGGTCTCTTCCACTTACCTAGTTATGCACTTAGATGAGGTAACAAGTTGGTGTAGAGTGTAGTAACCATGGTGATGATCCCGGAGATGTACGATACTGATATTGTGATGCCCCGTCTCTATTACACACGTGGGTGGGCACACATGGGCGGACGCTGATGTGGGCAAGGCCTAAGGGCCTAGGCGAGCTACTAGTGGTTGACAAGCTACTGTGCTTACAGGCTACTGTGCATGCAGTGGGGCGAAACCTTATCCCACATTAGAAGTGTTGTGGTGGTTATATGTGGACTTACTGAGCAGGAGTTGCATACTTAGCATTTAACTCATTCATTCATTCACTATCCACTCGGGCTGGTGATGCACAACTAAATCATTATCTGTACCTTCGCAATGGCCAAGATTTCGGTTATACGTGTGACCAACCTGAGATCAGGAGTTTACTACATTGAGTCTAGCTATCTAAATTTAGGTATGAGACTGGTTTGGATAGAAGTCCCTTGTGATGAACCCCACAGCTTACGATACTACGTATTATGATCCCGACTTCACACTCTAGCTTGGTCATTTCTTTTGCACAACATATTGCATTGCATCCTCAGCACATAGCATTTGTTTTACTATGCTTTTGTATTGCATAGCCTGAATAATATTGATGGTATTATGGACTCACCAGGTTCTGTATATCGCATTACATCCGCTGTATATAGCATTTGGGTTTCTATGTTTCCACATTTATATGGCCTAGATGAGGCTGATGGTATTTGTGGTTCATTAGGAATTACATATTGTATTACATCCTCAACATCTGATATTTGACTCACTATGACTCCGCATTGCATAACCGACCTGTATTGCATACTCTAATATCGTATGACTTACAGACTTACCAGTATTCCGCTTACGCTAATATTATATGCTTGGTACATGCTTTGCGGACATACGTACACCACCCTCTAAGCTTCGTAGTAAGCTTATGCATGACTGTTGTGTGCAGGTGACGTTAGGTCATAGTAGCGTTGAGACAGGAGCAAGTGACAGAACTTTGGAGTTTTATTTCATGTAAATATATTTTTCCTTTTTAGCATTGTACTCAAATAATTTTATTAGTAGATATGTAGTGATGATGTTGTTGTGACTTAGTTATGCTTGTGTTTATACTCCTTTACAAAAAAATCATATTGAAAATCCTCCTTATAGGATTCTAGGATTGAAATCTGGTGTATGGGCATTGGGAGCCGAGAATGGTGTACTACGGAGGTTGTCAGCAACGAAATCGGCTATTGGGAATTTTGTGAGTCCAGTTCCCGAGTTTGGGGCATGATAGACCCCATCGAGAAAATTACGATATTCCTGATTTTGTTGCTAGACATATTTATGCACCCTTCGATGTCATCGAGAAAATCCTTAAATTTAAAAGTTCGTTGCTGGACAATTTTCTATTTTCATTCGATTCCTTCGATGGGAGTTCGATGCCATCAAAGTGACATAGAATGCGCAATCAATTGCATAAATTCAAGATCAGTTTGAAGTCGGAGTAAATCAAAGCTATATACATGGATGCTTATTGCTTTTTTAAACACGAATTATGGTAGAAGGAGTAGAGCAAGGAGTTGTGAATCCGCTAAAGAGTCCTTCAAACCTTCGGTTCTAATTATTTTTTTTTTTATATTTTTCTATTTGAGTTTTAGTTTAATCATGTCTATGGTTGGCCAATCTCTTAGCTAGATCTAAGAGTTGAAGCTTGTAGTTTTCTTGATGTTTAGTTTACTTTAATTCAAGTTATTTGGTTTATATATTGAAAAATTTATTAATATTTGGTTTGAATGAAGAAGTTCAAATCTATTATGAACTTACGCACAATGATTTAACTTCTCTATTATCCATATGGATAGGATAGGACTTCAATTCCAGTTGTGTTCTTCAATTGAATCAAGTAAATTAACATTAAATAAGCTATAAGTGGATCTTTGGGTCTCTAGTATTTTAATTCTGATAGCTTTTTCCACAATTACTCTTTAAAACTATATTTTAATAGATAGTTTAGATTATAGTTTTATTTCTGACGTATTCCAGAAATCGCACAATAGTAAGTCCCCATGGGTACGACCTCGGTCTCACCTAGTTATTACTACATTGCAGCCTTACAGTTGGGGTTATCATAACAGCTAATATCTTAAAATAAAAGAAAACATGAAAAATAAATTAGAACTAAAGGATTGAAGAAGAAGAATGGCTCCATGGAAGCTCCACCACCCTTTTTTCTCTCTCTCTCTCTCTTAAGCCCTAATTTGTGTCTAGAATGGCCGAAAACACCATTTATTTAGGAAAATTCCGTACCAAATTTGCATCAACTTCAATTTTCTACATTTTCTTATGCTTCAGTCGTACCAACAAGGGCCTTCAGTCGCACTGAATCGAGACAAAGGTTCTTTCTGGTTGTAGATAAATTTCTTAAAAGCATGTCTGAAATCTTTATCTCCTTTCTATTGAATCGAACCTACATTCGGTGGCACCGAACATCACTTTGGTCATCCCTAATAGTTAATTCAAATTTACTCTATAAATCATTGTTTATTAATAGACTATCTTTGGCACTTTTAGTTAGACCAAACATACCTTCTGTGGGACCGAATAGTTTGTTATTTTTGTTAATTGACTTGTGATTTTGTAGAATTTTCTCTATCTTTGGTACTTAATTTTCTTGTATATTTGGTACTTGAAATCTTCATCTTTTACTCTTCGAATCTCCAATTCTTCATTCCCTTTAAGATTTATCTCTTTTAGAGCTTTAAAATCATTAATTTAATCACATATTTAACTTTTAATCCAAAATCACCTCGCATGTAGAAAAAATATCTTATTAGATCAATTTAGTACTTGAATGCAGCTGAAACTAGTGTAATTGAGGGGACAAATATGTAATATTTAGGCTTAATCATAAGTCCTTACATAGGCCACTGACACAAGTGAGTACATGGTAGGTCCTTGTGTAGGGCTGTAAAGTTTAGAGGTGAACCTAATTTAAACTTTTAATGGTGAAATCTGGTGCACTTAGGGAGAGTGTATCCATTAAGAGTGGAATATGAAAACTAAACCACTATGTATACTTGTATTTAAGATTGTTATTTGAGCACTTTTTTAATTATGTTATGTGATTATTTAGTTGAATTATATGTGTCATGCCCAAAACTCGGAAACCGGGCTCACAAAATTTTCGATCGCCGAATCTGGCGCCGATAGCCTTCATAGAACTCCATTCTCGGCTCCCAGCGCCCATTCGCCAGGTTCCTATCTTGGGATGCTACGAGGAGGATTTTCAACATCAGTTTGATTCGTAATAAGTATAACCAAAGGAATAACCCACAAACAACAACCAAAAACTCCATTACATTTCCATTATGATAAAAAAACTTTATAAGTACAATGAGCATAAAGGAAAATACAATGATGATAGACCAAAAGCTCTAAAATAATTTTTTACGTGCTCAAGCCTCAGCGCTGCTATGATCCAACGTCACCTGCACGCAACGGTCGTATATAAGCTTATAGAAATCTTAGAGGGTGGTGAAAGTGTGTGCACAAGGTGGTAATGCTGTTATGCAGTATCAAAATGATGCAGAACATGTTGATGAAAGCCAAGAATACCATTAGCCGTACCAAGGCCATGCGGTGCAAAGCATGAATGATGTCGGCCATACCAAGGCTATGCGATGCGAAATGTTACTCAAGCATATAAATTCTCATCTAAGTCCACATATCAATACAACTCAACTCTGGAATATCACTGAGGTCTAATACACTCTAAACCAGATCGCCGCCCCATCTCGCGCAATAAGGTAAGTGGAAGAGACCTCACTATCCATCTACTAATATCGGGCTTAGCTCGTCGATAGCGGATCCATTCCTCGAGCTGGTGTAACATCCCGAAAATCGGGGGGTCGAGCAAAAACCCAACTCCCGAGTTTCAAAATGTTATTTATGCAACATAGATATGTATGATTGAATGTTGTCTGTGATAACACATTAAACATGAGTGAGATTAAGCTAGAACAGCATATCATACTCCAGAGACGGTTAAATTAACAAGCGGAAGACTGTGAGAATATGTATAACATATATAAACTGTTGTATGCCTCCAGAGTGTGGATATGTTACCAGGTTATATACATACATGTATACTCCAAAAGTAGACAAAACGAATATACATGAGTGCGCTAAAAATATAAAATGACAAGTGTCAAAGTATCTAATCAACCTCCCTGTAATCCCGTCAATCAGAATATGCATAAAGGAGGGATCCTCCTCATCATCATCAAGTCCAGCTCCGCCTCGCAGGCCGCGCCATCATCTGCAATCACAAAAGGGTCTGGTGGGTGTCCAGGAACACCGTCCCGTAACGTGGGAGTGAGTAGATAACTCAGTGGAATAATAGAGCAAGGATTAACATGTTCTCAAATCAATCATGCGATAATAGTAAAGCAATAAATCAAACATTCCTAATACTGTTGTTAATGCAATTATGACATGACGTGATGTATGTCCTCACCGACGATCACCCTCATGCGGCAACATCTTACGACCGCGGCATGCCACACTCCCTAGAGTGCTCCACATCTTCCAGGCACATGCAATGCTATGGTGATATGATTTTCAAGTTATTATTAGTCCATTCAAACAGCAGGATTGGGAAACTAAGGTACTTCCCTTATATCAATCCCAACACAGATCCTGTCTAGGGTCGTCACTCCTAGTAATCTCATACGATGTATATTTTGTAGGTCGCTGCAAGGGCTGCCAGGGCTGTTGCTCGCACTCGTTGCACCGCTCCCCCATCACCTTATCAATACAGGCCTACTGTACTCTACTGCTACTGAAGGGTCGTCGCCTCCTGTAGACTCAGAATACGCTCGCGGTCACTACAAAGGACTCGTCGCCTGATCAGTGTAGGCCGACAGCTAGAATATAGTGTCCCATACCACCATAATCTGCTCACGAGTCTAGGTGCTCACTGGTCACTACGGGGAGGTTTGTGGCCCCAGCGTAGGCCGACAGCTCGACCACGGTGTCCCATACCACCATGCCCGGCTCATGAGTCTTCGTGGATCAAGGTACCATGGTTAACAGGGTTTACAATGGTAAGTTCAGTACCCTAGGTTCAAGCAGTTATGACACATACAAGGTGAACATACATCGGCCAGTCGGGTTACTTGACGGGCTCGACTAGCGCAATCGCATCTCAAGTCGAACGACATGAAGTGCGTAAAACACTTCGCGTGGCCTAACCACTGCCGCCAACTCTAAACACGAATCACGTTCATCGACGCGTCGTTCGTGGCTATGACCAGTCAACCACGAATTCGCTCGGTTACCGACTGCCTGGACTAAGTCTAGTCCCACACATCTATGAAATCACATTAACAATATATGCAAAGGTATTGGAATTTAAATACAATCATGTGAGCATGCTAACACATGTTATAACATTCAACT
Source organism: Magnolia kwangsiensis (assembly GCA_037074715.1). NCBI lineage: Eukaryota > Viridiplantae > Streptophyta > Magnoliopsida > Magnoliales > Magnoliaceae > Magnolia > Magnolia kwangsiensis. The sequence goes on from CM073589.1 coordinate 66,294,561, forward strand.
TAAGCAAATCTTCAAAGCATACTTTCCATGCATGTAATGCAATCATGCATAAGGTCAACATGTAGGAAATCATTTAGGTCAGCATATTAATCAAGAAATCAATCTCAAACTACTACATAACATCATTTAATTCAATACATACTAATACAAGCATTTATACAAACACATACACTACACACTTAAGTCTACATATAGTATGTCGACCCAAAGTGCGCAACTAGGCGAATCTCTTCGCCAAACTGATTATGCAAGCATTCCTAACTCCCTAATGCGGCAACAAACCATGTCAATCATGTCAGCAAAATATGCATGTAGACCGTACTTCCTATAAATGACTAAAATGCCCTAAATCTCATATTCTTCGTTAATTTACGAAACAGGAAACGGAGAGCATGTTGTACATGTCAAACGGCGTTGCCGTCGAGAATCTACTATTAAACGACATTGAAAGCTTTGGAAACAGTCAATCAAAGCGTCTAAAATCCGCACCTTTTCCCTTTTAGGGGTGAGAATTCGAACGGAGCGTATACGCTTCGTCTACGGCTACTAGAGGACCTGTTTTACAAGATCTTTTAACTACCGAGCTATGAAACGGAAGAAAAATCAAATCAGCAACTTTCTAGGGTTATTCCTTACCTGAAAACGTGGAGAAATCACCGGCTGAATGATGGAAGTGTGTTGCTACAGCACGTGCAACAGGCGGCACGAAAGCTGAAAAATTCTCCTCCAATCTCTCTCACAAACTCTCACCTTTTCTCTCTCCCAATCTAGGGTTTTTCCCAAATTCGGATGGGAGAGAGGAGTGAGGGTTTCAAGCCCTTTTATAAGCCCAAACTTGCCCGAAATAGACTCGGGAACAAGTTTCACTTGAGGGATAACCAAATCGGGGCTGTTTCGGTCCAAAAGATGCTTTCTGGTGGTCCCCTGGTCGAATGCGATCGAACTTAAGCTCATGCGTACCAGATCTAGCGCGCATTAAGTTTTCAGTCCGGCAGGGTTCGCAGATCGCACGTGGCAGACCAGTTTCAGTTCAGCGGTCACCGCACGTAGATCAGGGTTGGAAGTCTCATAATAATAAATAGAAATTTTTTCTGATCCGAGGGTGTAATCTGGATGAATTCTGATGGTCAGAACGCTTAATACCGACGTGTCAAGTCGTGTGCCAGATTTGAATTTGAAATTTCAATTCTGTCCCTATTCGCGGTCTCTTCAGTCCGGGCTCAATGAAATAGTCTGTGATTATCGGTTTGACTTGATTTTCGAAATGATTGTCAAGTCCAGCTGGGCGGTTCTAACGGTCTAAGATAGGAAGTAACGGACTTTCGACGCGCGGTCTAAATCCAATACAAGAATTCAAAGTGGTCCAGAGAACAAACTCGCTTAGAGTTTGATCCGAGGTTATAGAGTATTATGGAGTCATACGTTCTACTCGATTTGGGTCTTGTAGAACGTATTTAAAGTGATCAGGGACTGTTTCCCAGCTACTCCAGCGTTGCGCTAGCTAACTTACGCTAAATTTCCATAGGAATTAATCCTAAGTGGTTTCTTTGGCTATGAAATTGGGTTCTGAGCGATTTTCCAGGTGTTTTAGTTGACCCATTGCCTAAGGACGTCAAATCCCAGATTGGCCAAAATCCGGGGTGTTACACTAGGATTGACGACCCTAGATAGATCATTGTTTGGATAAATGATAAAAAGGAAAGTACCTTAACTTCTCAAACCTGCTCTGTTATAGTTTCAGGTGATGATGACGTTTACGCGATGGAGCCTGTCTTTTATGATGACGAGGAGGAGTTCTCCTACATGCAATTCTCTGGCGGGTCTATGTACGCTTGGAGTTGTGTATCAGGACTATAGGGATAGTTACAGCTGGTCAGACTCAGCCTAGCTTTGCCCCCTACTCACGGGCGGATAAGGCTGTACCCCTATCCAACCGACCACGACACAGTGGAGAGCGCGACCTCCTGATAATCGGCACTCAATGCTCCTACACCCACTCGGTCTAGACGTTGGAGCAACCTCTTGGTACTATAAGGGTTTAGGAACTTTCACCCAGGGATATCTATAACACCCCATATAGAATAAAATTTTTGGTATCCAATCATGCCAACCATGATATGCTTGTGGAGGCTATGGCCCTGATGTCGCTAGGGCGTACAGTATCCATGTCACACAATGCAAAATGCATGAATCACACTATCCAGTCATGCAGCATTCCTGCGCGTATCGTGCGCTCATGTAGGGCAACACCACCTAATCGGGAGCCCATAAACAATCTGCCCGAAGGCATATGCTATGATCAGTCACTTCTCATATCAAGCATACATATGATGCGTATGATCATGAATCATGAATCTATACTAATCATGTTATGAAGTAACGTACTTATGAAGTAACGTACTATCCTTACAATGCAGATGGCCTAGACGGCCTACACACAATAAGTACGGGCCTATCAATGGGCCCTAGGGAGAGTCGTAATGTGGACATTTAACCAACATTATACTTGCAATGTGGACGTCAAACCAACATTGCTCCCAAGGCACGGTTCACCATAAATATCATTACACAAGCCATGGGGAATCACACATTGCATTGGACCTTGTATATGTATCTCATTAGGCCTTAATTACATTAAATGGGCCGCATCACATGGGCCTTATTTCGTCAAGTGGGCCGCATCAATGGGCCTTTTGTACATTGCAATGGGCTATAACCCCTTAGGTCTTGAATACATCAAATGGGCTTAATCACATGGGCCTTATGTGTATCAAATGGGCCACACCCATTGGGCCCCATATGTACATCAAATGGGCCTCAACCCATAGGCCCCATCTTAATGGGCCTTAACCCATGGGCCCCTAATACATCAAATGGGCCTCAACCCATGGGCCTTACATATATATCAAAGTGGACCTCAACCATGGGCCACAAATACATCAAATGGGCCTCATAACATGGGCCTTACATCCACATCAAAGTGGGCCCTAATGAACAACCATAAATAAATCAAGATGGGCCTCATATCATGCTAAGGTGGGATCCACTTGGACTATGGATCTGGCTCATTCCCTTACTCACGCCAAAAAAAGTGATATTTCAAATGATTGGACGGTTTAGATATAACACATGCATTATGATGGGTTCCATAGATAGATGGCATGGATGGAATAGTTAGAACCCATGGTACAACAGCCAGTTGTGAGGTCCACGTAACTGGATGGTGTGGATCATATCCACACGTGCAGCAAACCATGCTGTCGTGAATGGGGCAGCTGTGTAGCTGCAAAACGTGTAGTCTCTGCTGCTTTAAAGTGGTAGAGGTGGGTCACATGTAGGGCCCACCATTATACATTCCTACAATATGTAACAGGATATATATATATATATATATATATATATATATATATATATATATATATATATATATATATATATATAACACATACAACTTCTGGTGCTTTTTAAAAGTAGCATAGGTGGAGCCCACCACAACGTTAAATGCATGAATGCTATATTATATTATAGTATATAATGTATTAACATAATATAATATAATATATTAATATCTTATACATACTATCCTGGACGTACACATGCATACACCAAGGTGACCCCACACGTGGGGTGTGATTCCCACCGTCCAGTGATGGTAGACGGTTTGGATAAAACACATATGTCTTGGTGTGGCCCGCCAAACTGGATGGACGGTGAGAGTGGGTCCCCTAGACCCCACGTCCATTCACACTTCACTGCTGCCCACTCCTCTATGGATGGATGCCAAGACCTCAGCGTTGAAATGAGGTATCTGTCACTTTGGCTACCATGTGAGCTGAGGCCCACCGTTGAAACAAGGTACCCCCCCTCAGTCTGCCAATAAGCTATGGATCAGGGCATTGGAAATGGGCCCCACACAAAAGTGGGTCCCACCATCAGAATGTAATGGACGGTTTGGATAAAGCACATACATCTTGGTGTGGCCCATTTGGAGGGGTGGAGGACGGGAATGGGTCCCATGGACCCACCATCAACACACTCCTCTGTTAGCTACAACCATTGCCAGTACACACTCCATGTTAGCCACCTCACACAAGGATCAATGCCAAGACCTCCAGTGTTGAAATGAGGCATCTTTCACTTGGTCTACCACTTGAGCTATGGATCAGGGTGTAGGGCCCCACCCGCACGCATGGGTGGGCCACGTCCTAGACGAGGATGGATGGTTGGGATGTCATGTAAACATCATGGTGTGTCCCATATGGATGGGGTCCATTGATAGATGGCTTAGATGTAAACATCATGGTGGGCCACACATCTCATCATCATCATAACAAATGAAAGGAGAGTGAGAAAGAGAGAAAAAGAGAGACAACGAAGGTGATGGAGGGGCCCCGCCACTATGGGCCCCTCTTTGATACAAAACATACATCAAGGTGAGTCCCATATACATGGACCCTTAAATCAAACAAATGGATGAACGATAAAAATCAAAGATCACTCATTGGATTTTTCTTGCACCCTAGGCTTCCTTAGCTCCTTAGCTTTGATTCCAACGGAGGAGATGAGGTTTGGATGGTTGAGATGAGAGATGAGAGGGTAGAAAGTAGGCCACCTTTGTTGGTTGGGAAAGCTTGGAGAGGCTTGGGACGTGTGGATTTTCTCTTGCTTGGGAGAGTGGTTTGAGAATGAAGGAGAGAGAGAGAGTTGTAAAAGGAGAGAGAGAGTGATGGGTGATGGATGTGGTAAGTGATGAGTGTGTAAGAGATTTTTTGACTTTTGTGGCAAATGGTGTAAGAAAAGTATGGACTTTGTAAGAACTTTTTAACTTTTGTGGTTGCTTGGGAATGGGTGAAAGGTGATGTGTACTTGACATGTACTTGACCCTTGATAGGATTGATTAATTAATTGATTGATGTAACGAGTTGAAGAGATTCTCTCAGAATTCGTACGCACAGCATTTTCCTCATACCGAACGTTGGCCCACATCTCCTGACCAGGGTATCGCCTCGGCACGCGAGTCGCAGCATCGGAACCGCAGCGACGGTGCGGTCGCTATGGTACAAGTCTTGGGTTGAGTCAACTCGAGTTGACGACGTGTGAATCAAGGTCGTGTACAAATACTGGTTAGGTCGAAGGTTATCAGAATTCCACTGGAAAGACCGTGGTAGTCTATGGAACGGTATGGTCTAGGATACGGGGCTTACAATATGTATGCATGATTAGATGAATTCTAGGAGTTGATAATTAGCATATCCCATACACTATCTATTATAAACTAGTTGTATAATTGGCATACCTTTAGTAGTTTATGTTATTGGACCCACTATTAGCTTAAAAGCTTTAGTGTTAAATTGCCTTGCTTAGTTTAAATTAATATATTAATTTAAGCAATTGTGTGTCTAATTGAAAAATAAATTCCTTGGTCTTAATCCATCCCCCCCCCCAAATTTATAGGACATAGCCTTTATTCTATAACTCCACCAAGCATACACATGTAGCCATAATATCTTACACCACATGTGATTTCAATGTCATCTTAGATCAAACATCAATGTTAAAGGCCAAAAAGGAAACTGTAGAGAAGTCAAAACAATATGGTGAGACTAAGAAATTGTTGGTGCAGGTGGTGCTAGTTGAGCCAGTTACTAAAAAGAAAATTTAGCATGTACGAGAAACTAAGAAAAATAATTAAAGGATATAAAGCAATGTATATCCAGGAATAAGGAGAAAGAAACCATTAGAGGCTTTGTTCGGTATGATTTCGAGGACATGGTATCTTTTACATTCATAGGAAGTACATATCCATCCACCTTTCAAAAGGAAAAATCTAGAAAGGATAGCAACAAGTGGATGTCGACCATGGTGGAGGAGATGAAATCTCTACACAAGAAGCAGATGTGAGAGTTGGTGGAACTTCTTAAAGGTCAGTGGGCTATAGGGTGTAAATGGGTCTAAGGAAGAATGAAACATTTTCAGAGAAAGATGGAAAAAAGTACGAGGCACAGCTCGTAGCAAAAGGATTCTTACAGAGAAAATGAGTATATTACAATGAGGTTTTCTCTCCAGCCATGAAACATACCTCAATCATGGAGCTACTACCGATAGTAGAAGAGTCCAATTTGGAATTAGAGCAACTCAATTATAACGTCTTAGAAAAATCCGTATGAAAACCCGAGTACGACCTCAAGCAGAAATCGCTTAAGACTAAATCCTTTAAAAATTTAACGAGAATTAACTAGTGCTAAACTAGATTACCTGTGAAATTAGCACCAATCATTTTAAATACGATTTGCAAGACCCAAAACTTATCGAATTGTTAACGCTACATTACCTTGAAATCTAGGATTCAACTCTAAACCCAGTTGCTCTCGGGAGCACAATGAAACTTCGTATCAGACCTGGATCGCATGTTGAAAGTCCGATAGTGATGAACTTAAACAATTATGACCGCTTGGTTGGACTTGACAATCATCTCAAAAATCAAGTCTAGATGATGTCCTGAGACTATTTTCTTGAGTCTGGAGTGAAGTGTGTGAGAAAAGTGAATATATTTAGAAATTAAATATGAATTTAAGTAATCTAAGTCGTGTCGCTTGTGGGCCGATTATAAGTGTTCTGATCGTTAGAATCTAACCCAAATACACCCTTAGATCAGGGAAGATGGCCCACATATGCCAATATACTTGTGGGCCTGATCGAGTATCGGTGACCGTTGAACTGAAATTGATCCACCACGGTCGATCTGTAAACCCGATCGGACTGAAAACTTAACTTAATCAAGATCCAATATTTGTGAATTTAAGTCCGACCGAATTTAGTAAAGAGACATCCAGAAATGCTCCATTGGATGGGAACAAGCCCGATTTGGTTATAACCTAAGTATACCGTGGCCCTGAGACTATTTTCGTTAGTTCTGGGCCTATATATGGGTATTAAACCCCCTCTCACATATTCCATACGAATTTTCAAATCCTAGCTAAGAAAAAGAGAGAAAGTGAGAGAGAAGTTGGACATTCTCCCAGGGATTCTACCCTGCCTCTCTACGTGCCTAATCACCTATTCGAATCGTTATTCTGGCAATTCTAATTCCATATTTGGGTAAGACAATCAAACCCTAACCTATTTTAGGGCTTAGTATAGTCTAAGTGTTGATGTAGCTAACCTAATTTATACCTTAGGTTGCCAATCTGCCGTTGATGAAGACTTATCACCTAAATCATATCCGTTTCACATTTTTCAGTTTAAGGTGTGGACTATATACATTTAGGTTATGGTTTTCAAGACTTTCAATGTCAGTTAATGATTTATTACTGACGTGGGTGCCATTACACATGCCAAATGCGCTATCTGTTTTGTTTTACGTATATGTATAACCTATGTTGTGAATAGATTATTTCATGTGTTTGTTAAAATGTTTGTATGCATTTAGAATCTGATGTTATGATTGCCATGATTAATTGTCGTAGGTATATGATTGTTATGTATGCGATAACTCCTTGGTATAGGATTTGCCATGATTATTTCAGGGCTATACGATTGTTATGTATGCGATAACTCCTTGGTATATGATTGTTATGTATGCCATGATTAATCTGATGTTGTGATTGCCATGATTAATTGTCGTAGGTATAGGATTTGCCCTAATATGTAATACAGCCAACATACGTGATGTATGTTGAAAAGTGTAGTCTAAGTGTTTGTGAAATGTCTGAATGAGTTGGTTGTTAGTAAAGTGTGATTTATAAGGGAGTTGAGATATGAATCCCAATTACCTTAATTATGTGTATGATTTCCTCCATGTACTGTATTTATGTTTAAGTTATATTCCATAACATGTTCATATGATTGTATGATTGATTTAAATATTCATCATTGTGATTGCACGTGATTGCGACTGTATTACAGTCCAGGTAATCGGTAACAGTTTTCAAACTGGTGGCTAAGGTTATTTTTGCCACGCAGGATGTGTTCAACAAATTCGAGCCGTACTTGGGATGTTCGACAGTGGTTAGGCCACACGGAGTGCTTATGCATTTTATGTCGTTCAACTCAACGTGCGATCGTCGTAGTCAAGCTCGTTAATTAACCTGATTGACCCGATGTATGTTCACCATGTTTGGACGCTACTGTTTGGATTTAAGGTACCGAACTCACCATTGAAACCCAGATAACCTTGGTACCTCGATCCCCTAAGACTTATGAGCCGGACATGGTGGTATAGGACACCGTGGTCGAGCTGTCAGCCTACGCTGGGGCGACGAGACTCCCCGTAGTGACCAGTGAGCAACCCAGACTCGTGATCCGAATACGATGGTATGGTGTTGAGGGTCAAATAGTGCATATTAGACCCCAAATATTGTCCGAATTTACGAGCATAATAGTGCTTAACGGCTGATTCAATCGTGTTTATGTTGCAGGTTGATTTTACAAGCTTGGATGGAAAAAAGATGTTAAAAGTTGAGATTTAACGATCTGATGACACCAAAGGCAAGGGACGGACTTCAGACGACCAAGATTGATGGATATACACGGTCAGAAATCTGAGAAAACTAAGAAACTGAAGCTCAAGTGGCTTGAAACGCATCCAGAATGTAAGATCACATGGTTCCCGACATCTGATCAGTTTGAAACTTTATACATGAGATGAGGGCCATAAATTAACCGTACACGTCAAAAATCATCCATTGGATCACCCTAGAAATTTCCCAACGGATAGATCAGCCCATAATTCTTGATTTGGGGCCCACCTGACATCTAGATCTACTTCAACTTTGTTCTCAACCCATTAAATTAGGAGAGAAAGAGGGTGGACGGAGTAGATTTCTCATCAACATCACCGTGTGCCCTACACTAGTATCAGCATGCACATGGAGTATATACACTCGCAGTACACCGAATAAACAAAAGTCGGTCAGCATGCGCTGACCGACGTATCTTCCAAACTCCTCTTTCAACCAGCGTTCCCAACACACTGATTATTTTTGTGTAGTGGGACCCACACATCATCTTTTCAGATGATCTGAATCGTCCATACTCTCGATAGGGGGGAAAAATCCTCACCTAGCTGTCCTTTTGATCCCATGCATAGGTACGGACGTAGATGGATGGAAAACGCAGGATGGATGGCTGGGTTACAGATTCTGTGGACCACACCGAAAATGCTCCAAAAACATCCCTTCCCGGACGGTTTTTCATCCTGAAGCCAATGGACGGTGTGGATTTTTTAAATTAAAGCTAAGTGGACCCCACTGATCATCACAGCGGAAGAAGCTTCCGCTTTCGCGTCCGCGTAATGCACGGCCGCTGGCCATTTTTACGATCAGCTGTGGGCCCCACACGTGCCCCATAAACTCAATCCAAACCATCCACCGTGTAGATAGCCGCGAGCACTACAAAACCATGTTGTCACTTTTCACCCATGCGTGCACACGTGTGAGATACAGAGTCCACAAAAGGGCTACCCTGCAACATTTAAAACTGATTCTTTTGTGATTTCTTCTCTGGGCCACGTAAATGGACGTTCAAAACCACCCATTCTTTACTGAAATTTCGTTCTGAATCCAATGGATGGGGTGAATTTTCCAGAAAATGCTTCTGTGGGGCTCACCGATCATAACAGCGAAATGGTGCGAAAGGTTTCGCACATTCATGAAAACTGACTTTTTCAGACAGTTTTGGCCTACCATCTTTGATCATATGGCAGATCTGAACCGTCTATCATATAGAGGACCCAAGAAAGTCCTAAGGAACGGTGTTTCTTTAGAATTTGATCGAGAAAAGTGGCGTGTTTCGAGGAACCGAACTTGGCTGCGAAAATTACACTCCGTGTCCTGCTACAACTCTGTCACTGACTCCAGCCTTTCAGCAGCTATAAAAGGAGGTTTTGGACGTAGGGAGCATTCATTCAGGTCTAGGAAGGAAGAAAAAGAGAGACGTGGAGGCTCGGGCAGTGACGTGAAGCAGAAGAAAAAAAAGAGTATTTTCTTTTTATTTTTAGTTTATTTCAATTGTGAAGATTTAGCCATCCATGTCTGGCTAAACCTCTTAGCTAGGGCTAAGAGGTGAAGCTTGTAGTGAGATGGGAGATTTGATTTTATTTTAATTTTAATGCATGAATTGACGTTGATTTTAGTTAATTATTATGGGAATGTTTTAGGTTTTTAATGGTCTGTTGTGACTGAAATTACAATGGGTCTGCAATGGCTTTGAATATTTTCATTCTCTTTAATGTTTATGATGTCAAGAAGCCCTATTGTTCACCATAGTCTCCTGGGCATGGTTGGATGTCGGTACCCTTCCTAACTTGCATATATGTGATTGGATGGTAATTAGTTTAATTCTGTTGTTTGCCATAGTCTTTGAGTATGGTTTGGTGATGGAATCCATTCTAATTCATACACCTTTCATCTCTTTGAAAACTAGATCAACGGCAGTTCAGTAATTTTTATAATTTTTGATGCAAGCATAAGTTCTCCCTGATCTCTACAAGTGGATCCTCTGAATCCCTAGTTTCCCATCTCTGATTTCTCCTATAAATTTTAGATTAATATTTTCATCATTATTCCTCAAATTACATTCAAGTTAGATTTCATCTTAGTCTAGTTTTATTTCTATTTAGTTTTAGATAACGTACAAGATTCAGTCCCTTGGGATTCGACCTCGGTCTTACCGAGTTATTACTACATCACAACCCTGCACTTGGGGAGTGAACAAGTTTTTGGCACCGTTGCCGGGGACTGTCGGCTACGTTTTTCTGAAATTAATTAGTTTTAGGATTAGTTTAAGATTAGGTTTAGATTTTCTTAATTTTTAGAAATTAACTTGTCTTTCTTGTTTTATAAGCTTCTAAGATAGTTTCTAAATTAGTAAAATTTTTCTTAAATTCTTCCTTTCTATTCTAGATTTAGATTAAGATTTATTTCTTCTTTTTAGTGAGATTCTAATTCTAATTCTTTTTAGGAATCCTAACCTTGTTTCTTGTTTTAGAATTTTTCTATAAGTTCTTGTTTAGGAACTAACCCAATTTTTCTGTTTTGTAGGAAACTTCTAATTTAGTAAGCTCTTTCTAATTCTTCTTTCTTTGGAATTTCTTCTTTTCTCTAGAAATTAGTTTACTTTTAATTAGAACTTTCTATTCTTAGAAACTAATTTTTTTTGTTTTGTTTTGCAGATTCTTAACCTAGGCCTTCAAATTTGGTAACTTCTTTCCATCTTTCCCTTTTATTTTCTAGATTTCTACTTCTTTCTTTCTCTTAGGTTTAAGTTAGAATTTTAGAGCTGAGTGTGTTTTATGCCCTATTGGGCACGTGACAACACTCGACGTCTCGTGACTGAAGGACGATTAGTTGAGGGGTTGACTGTCCATCGCAGGACTAGATACCACTTGAATTCTCCTGAGTTAGAAGACGTTATGGCTGAAAATCAACCTCAAGCACTACCCCAACCAAGGGTTGAGGAAGCACATGATGAGAATGAGGTGCATCAGGCACCCCCGCCTCGTACTTTACGAGATTATTTACAACTGGCGGGGGTGAGTACGCCCTCATGCATGATTTTTCCTGAGAATACAGGACATATGGACATCAAGCCAGGGGTTATCCAACTCCTTCCTAAGTTCCATGGGCTTGAGTCTGAAGAATCATACTTACATCTGAAAGAGTTCGATGAAATCATAGGCACCTTATACTTCCCTAATGTATTTGAGGATACTATTAGGCTGAAACTCTTTCCATTTTCCTTGAAAGAAAAAGCTAAGACGTGGTTACATTCACTGCGTCCTAGATCCATTGGCACATGGAATGATATGCAGAGGGAATTTATAAAGAAAATTTTCCCACATCATAAGACAATTACCCTCAGGAGAGCAATCATGAACTTTGTCCAAAAGGAAGATGAAACATTCTTCCAATGTTGGGAAAGGTTCAAGGATCTGGTTAATGCATGCCCACAACATGGCTTTGAAATATGGCGTATTACAAATTTTTTCTATGATGGGCTAACATCTTCCATGTGCCAAATGGTCGAGACAATGTGTAACGGAGAATTCATCAATAAAAATGTCGACAAGGTATGGGATTATCTCGATAGTCTCGCTAAAAAAACACAATCATGGGACGATTACCCAAGGACAAACACTACGTCTAGGCCGACTCATTCAAGGAAAAAAGGAGGAATATATCTCTTGAAAGAGGATAATGATCTTAACGCTAAGGTGACCAATCTCACCAGAAAATTTGAGGCCATGGAAGGAAGGAAGGAAAAGGTTAATGAAAGTGTTTGCGGCATCTGTGATTGCAACATTCATACTACTGAAAATTATCCTTCAATACCTACCTTTCGAGAAGTATTGAATGAACAATCGAATGCCGTAAATAACTATCAAAGACCTTTCAATGGACCACCCTCTAATACGTACAATCCTGGCTGGAAAAATCATCCAAATTTTAGTTGGAGGAACGGACAAACTGCTACCCCTCAAGGTTTCTTCAATTAAAATCCAAATCAGGGAAAACCTCAAGAAGAATCGGTTCAAATTTTCATACAAGAGCTGGCCCGGACAATGTAAGGAATTTCAGATTTTATGCAAAAAATAGATTCACGTATGACGGCTATGGAAAAAGGGATGCTTCCTTCACAATCACTCCCTAATTCAAAATCGCAATACGAGACAGGTGATCCCAGCTCTTCAAATCAAATGGGGCACGCTAAATCCATCACCACTCTTAGGAGTGGGAAGGTTATTGATAAAACCCTTTCGGTTAGGCCTGAAAAGCCTCAAGAACCAGAAGAGGACAACAATGATGGATCTAGTGGCGCCCCACAAAAATTTGAACTGGAACCTCTAGAAAGGCCAGTTGCTCCGTTTTCCCAACGGTTGGTTAAACCAAAACGTCTATCTAACTCTCAGGATATCCTAGAGGTGTTGAAATAAGTGAAAGTCAACATTCCTCTGCTGGACGTTGTAAAACAGATTCCTTTATATGCTAAATTTCTAAAGGACTTATGTACTACCAAACGACGGAAAAGTGTTCAAAAGAAGATCTCCTTGACTGAGAAAGTGAGTGCCATCCTAAAACAAGATGTGCCGCAAAAATTCAAACATCCCGGTTGCCCAACCATATCATGCATAATCGGGAACTATCGAATTGATCACGCACTCCTTGACTTAGGAGCGAGCGTCAATCTGATTCCCTATTCGGTATACCAACAGTTAGGTTTGGGTGAATTAAAACCCACTCAAACCACACTACAACTTGCTGATCGTTCTGTTCGTATACCAAGAGGGATCATTGAGGATCTGTTGGTACAGGTGGATAGATTCTACTACCCTGTTAATTTTATCATCTTGGACACCGAACCCATCAATGACACGAGCACTCAGATTCCCGTCATTCTTGGTCGCCCATTCCTGTCCACTTCAAATGTAATTATCAATTACAGGAATGGTGTCATGACTATGTCCTTTGGAAATTTGACATTGGAATCGAATATCTTTTTCAATAACAGCAGTAACTCAGAGGATGATGACGATTTCCACAATGTTAACATGATTGATTCTTTTGTGGAAGTTAGAACACCTCTCACCTTATCTTCTGATCCTCTAGAGACGTGCCTGGCCCACTCCCATGATCTTGATGATGATATAATTAGGGAGACGTGTGCCATGCTGGATACTGCACCGGTACTTGAAGTTAACCGGTGGAGGCCACAAATTGAAGAATTGCCCCAAACTGATGTAGTGCCTCTACCGTCTAACCTCAAGCCACCGAAGCTTGACCTAAAACCTTTGTCCTCTGATTTAAAATATTCTATTTAGGTCAAGATGAGACATATCCGGTGGTGATCTCTGCCCACCTGGAGAAAGAATAGGAGAGTATGCTGATATCTACTCTCATTGAGCATAAGGGAGCTCTTGGATGGACGATAGCGGACCTCAAGGGAATTAACCCATCAATTTGTACTCACCGTATATATCTTGAGGACAATGCAAAGGCTATTTGGCAATCACAACGTAGATTAAATCCAAACATGAAGGAAGTGGTTAAGGCTGAGGTTTTCAAACTATTGGATATGGGGATCATATATCCCATATCCGATAGTCAATGGGTGAGTCCAACTTAGGTGGTTCCTAAGAAGTCCAGGATCACCATCGTAGCCAATGCTAATAATGAACTCGTGCCGACCAGAGTTACTACTGGTTGGAGAATGTGCATTGACTACAAGAAGCTGAATACTGTCACTAGGAAGGACCACTTTCCTTTACCCTTTATAGATCAGATCTTGGAAAGGTTAGCTGGTCATCCCTATTACTGTTTCCTTGACGGGTATTCAGGTTATGATCAGATTGAAATCGCCCCTGAAGATCAGGAAAAGACCACATTTACATGTCCCTATGGCATCTTTGCTTACAGAAGGATGCCATTCGGGCTATATAATGCCCCTGCCACTTTTCAGCGATGTATGATGAGTATTTTTTCTGACATAGTGGGGAAATATCTAGAGGTCTTCATGGACGATTTCTCTATTTTTGGTTCATCTTTCAGCGAATACTTAGCAAGTCTTAAATGTGTGCTGAAAAGATGTGAAGAAAAAAATTGGTACTTAACTGGGAGAAGTGCCATTTTATGGTTCAAAAGGAAATTGTCCTTGGACATATCATCTCGTCCAAAGGAATCGAGGTAGATAAGGCAAAGATCGATCTTATCTCTAACCTACCTCCACCCAAGAACATCAGAGACGTGCGATCCTTCTTAGGACACGCAGGCTTTTACAGACGATTCATAAAGGACTTTAGTCTCCTCTCTCGTCCTTTATGTAATCTTCTTCAAAAGGATACACCATACGAGTGGATTGAGTAGTGCCAAGAAGCTTTCACTAAGCTTAAGTGCATGTTAACCACTGTACCTATCATGCAGCCACCCGACTGGAGTCTTCCTTTTGAACTTATGTGCGACGCCTCTGATTATGCTCTTGGAGCAGTTCTAGGCCAGAGAAAAGATAAGCGGCCTTACGTTATTCACTACGTAAGTAGGACTCTAAATCCTGCCCAAGTGAACTACTCGACTATGGAAAAGGAACTCTTAGCCGTAGTGTTCGCTTTGGACAAATTTCGGTCCTACTTGATCGGATCCAATATCAATATTTATACAGATCATGCAACACTTAAGTATCTTCTTTCCAAGAATGATTCTAAGCCCCGCCTAATACGATGAATCCTTCTACTCCAAGAATTTGATTTATAAATTAAAGACAAAAAGGGAGTAGAGAACGTAGTAGCTGATCACCTTTCTTGCCTTAATACCTCTGATTCCCTTGAGGCGACCCATATCAATGACATGTTCCTTGATGAACAACTGTTTAGAGTCTCCCATTCACCTTGGTTCGCTAATATTGCTAATTATCTTGCTACAGGTGCCATACCGACACACTGGACGTCACAAGATAAGAAGAAATTCTTTACCAAGGTGTGTAACTTTTTATGAGATGATCCATATTTGTTTAAATATTGTCCAGACCAAATCTTAAGGAGATGTGTACCAGACGATGACCATCAAAGTGTCATCTCCTTCTGTCACTCACAGGCCTGTGGTGGTCACTTTTCTGCTAAAAAGACCACGGCTAAGATTTTACAGTGTGGCTTCTACTGGCCCACTATGTTCAGGGACACTCATGAGTTTTGCAAGGCTTGTGGGCGTTGTCAGAAATTGGGAGCATTGTCCCGTCGAAATATGATGCCCTTGAATCCCATCCTTATTATAGAAGCATTTGATTGTTAGGGCATCGATTTCATGGGACCATTCCCCCAATCATTTGAAAATCTGTATATTTTGCTCGCCGTAGACTATCTCACTAAATGGGTTGAACCAATTCCGTGCCGCAAAAATGACCATCGCACGGTCATTAAATTTTTGAAAGAAAATATCCTGTCGCGGTTTGGAACGCCTCGAGCCATCATTAGTGACGGGGGCTCACACTTTTGTAATAGACCATTTGAGAATTTAATGAAGAAATACGGTATCTCTCATAAGGTGAGCACCCCATACCATTCATAAACAAGTGGACAAGCTGAGATTTCCAATAGAGAGATTAAATATATCCTAGAGAAAACGGTTAACCCTGATCGTAAGGACTGGTCAATTCGATTGACCGATGCCTTATGGGCGTACCGTACTGCTTTCAAAACTCCTATTGGAATATCTCCCTTTAGACTTGTCTATGGAAAAGCCTGTCACTTGCCTGTGGAATTGGAACATAAAGCATACTGGGCGATCAAAAATCTGAATTTCAATCTAGACAACGCTGGCTCGCTACGCAAACTTCAGTTGAATGAACTTGAAGAAATTTGGAACGATGCATATGAAAACTCGAGAATTTACAAGGACAGGATGAAAGCGTTTCATGATCAACATATTCTCTGAAAATCATTCACGCCAGGTCAGAAAGTCCTCTTGTATGATTCTCGACTACATCTCTTTCTGGGTAAGCTTCGATCTCGTTCGACCGGCCCTTACATTGTTGTCACTGCTTATCCTCATTGGGCCGTCGAGATAAAAGATCCCGAAAATGGCAAGGAGTTTAAAGTAAATGGACATCGATTAAAGCCATTTGTCGAGACATTTGATTCAGAGGACATGTCCATGTCTCTGATTGCTCCTGTTTACCAGGATTGATCTCCTAGTCTGATGGAGGTATAGGTAGGTTTATCGCTTTCACAGGTCTAGGATAGTTGTTTTATTTATCTGGCTGAAGACGGTAAATTTAGCGCTCCTGGGAGGCAACCCAATTTTTTTATTCCTTTTCATTCTTTAGTAGATGATTCAATGTTTGTGGGTAACATTACTGCAAACCCTCACGAGACTACAACTCGTCCACTAGGGGTAACCTAGGGGTTTAAAGGCTTGTTGCATACGATAAATGCAATCGAGAGCACCTACGAAAGTGGTATAGGTAGGATTTTATTTTCGTTATTTTTATTCTGCTTTCACTCTCATGCTGACAAGCTTCCATGCCATGATCTATTGGAAACTCTCTTGATTCGTTATTCAGGTACTATCTTTCCATCACTTCTCATTTACTTTCGTTGTCCCATGTGCATTGCATGCTCATTTCTTTTACATTGAGGACAATGTAGATTTTAGGTTGGGGGTGGGAGATTAGGTTTCCTAATCAGTATTTTCTTGGTCTTGAGCAAAAATTATGAAATTTTTTTTATATTTTTTCTGAAAATTCCTACAAATTCGAAGTGATTTTGACAGATATCCCTAATTTAGATTTTCAAGATACATAATGGTGGATTTATGACTCTTGGATTCTGTATCTGTTAGATTTCATAGTTAAGTGAATTATTAATCCATGATTAGAAGTTGTAAACATTGATTGAATCATGATTTCAGGACACGTCTTGCTTACACATTAAGATTTTAGTTTATATCGAAAGATTAATTTGGTAATCACTAAGCACGAAAGGAACTAGCCTGAAATATCTTGCCATCATGGTATAAAAATTGGAAAGGTTGGATAATTAATCTTCACCATAGGTTTGCTCCCTATAGGTGTAGAGTTAATTCTCCATGAATGATATGTGAAAAAGAGTTAGGTGTACGATCTTCACCATAGGTTTGCTCCCTATAGGTGAGGATTTGATTCCCCTTCCTTGGCATTACTTTGAATAGAAAAATCACAAGTTAATAGGTTAATCTATGAGGCAAGTGTTGGATTAGGTTTTGGTTGTCATGAATTTTCTTGTTGGTTACCAATGATATCATGAAATTGACGATTGGATCTCTTAATGATGATAAGCCGAGATTAGACTATACATCCATGGATCTCAATGTTTAAAATTTTTCTAATTGATGGATTAATACTTTACACTTGATTATGAAGTCTACCGCGCGCTTGAGCTCAGGAGAAAACAATTTCTAACATTCATGAATATTAAATTTCTCGTATCTTGTTCAAAATCTCACTCGATTTCATAGAAAGTTCTCTTATAATTCTCAACTTATTTTTCGCATAATTTGCTCGGGACTAGCAAAATGCTGGTTGGGGGTTGTGTTGAGGGTCAAATAGTGCATATTAACCCCAAATATTGTCCGAATTTACGAGTATAATAGTGCTTAACGGCTGATTCAATCGTGTTTATGTTGCAGGTTGATTTTACAAGCTTGGATGGAAAAAGGATGTTAAAAGTTGAGATTTAACGATCTGATGACATCAAAGGCAAGGGACGGACTTCAGAGGACCAAGATTGACGGATATACATGGTCAGAAATCTGAGAAAACTAAGAAACTGAAGCTCAAGTGGCTTGAAACGCATCCAGAATGCAAGATCACATGGTTCCCGACATCTGATCAGTTCGAAACTTTATACATGAGATGAGGGCCATAAATTAACCGTACACGTCAAAAATCATCCATTGGATCACCCTAGAAGTTTTCCAACGGATAGATCAGCCCATAAATTCTTGATTTGGGGCCCACATGACATCTAGATCTACTTCAACTTTGTTCTCAACCCATTAAATTAGGAGAGAAAGAGGGTGGACGGAGTAGATTTCTCATCAACATCACCGTGTGCCCTACACAAGTATCAGCATGCACATGGAGTATATACACTCGCAGTACACCGAATAAACAAAAGTCGGTCAGCATGCGCTGACCGACGTATCTTCCAAACTCCTCTTTCAAACAGCGTCCGCAACACGCTGATTATTTTTATGTAGTGGGACCCACACATCATCTTTTAAGATGATCTGAACCGTCCATACTCTCGATAGGGGGGAAAAACCCTCACCTAGCTGTCCTTTTGATCCCATGCACAGGTACGGACGTAAATGGATGGAAAACGTAGGATGGACGGCTGGGTTACAGATTCTGTGGACCACACCGAAAATGCTCCAAAAACACCCCTTCCCGGACGATTTTCCGTCCTGAAGCCAATGGACGGTGTGGATTTTTCAAATTAAAGCTAAGTGGACCCCACTGATCATCACAGCGGAAGAAGCTTCCGCTTTCGCGTCCGCGTAATGCATGGCCACTGGCCATTTTTACGATCAGCTGTGAGCCCCACACGTGCCCCATAAGCTCAATGTAAACCGTCCACCGTGTAGACAGCTGCGAGCACTACAAAACCATGTTGTCACTTTTCACCCATGCGTGCACACGTGTGAGATACAGAGTCCACAAAAGGGCTGCCCCGCAACGTTCAAAACTGATTCTTTTGTGATTTCTTCTCTGGGCCACGTCAATGGACGTTTAAAATCACCCATTCTTGATTGAAATTTCGTTCTGAATCCAATGGATGGGGTGAATTTTCCAGAAAATGCTTCTATGGGGCTCACCGATCTCAACAGCGAAATGGTGAGAAAGGTTTCGCACATCCACAAAAATTGACTTTTTCAGGCAGTTTTGGCCCACCATCTTTGATCATATGGCAGATCTGAACCGTCTATCATGTAGAGGACCCAAGAAAGTCCTAAGGAACGGTGTTTCTTTGGAATTTGAACGAGGAAAGTGGCGTGTTTCGAGGCACCAAACTTGGCTGCGAAAATTGTACTCCGTGTCCTACTACAACTCTGTCACTGACTCCAGCCTTCCAGCAGTTATAAAAGGAGGTTTTGGACGTAGGGCGCATTCATTCAGGTCTAAGAAGGAAGAAAAAGAGAAACGTGGAGGCTCGGGCAGTGACGTGAAGCCGAAAAAAAAAAGAGTATTTTCTTTTTATTTTTAGTTTATTTCAATTGTGGAGATTTAGCCATCCATGTCTGGCTAAACCTCTTAATTAGGGCTAAGAGGTGAAGCTTGTAGTGAGATGGGAGATTTGATTTGATTTTAATTTTAATGCATGAATTGACGTTGATTTTAGTTAATTATTATGAGAATGTTTTAGGTTTTTAATGGTCTGTTGTGACTGAAATTACAATGGGTCTGCAATGGCTTTGAATATTTCCATTCTCTTTAATGTTTATGATGTCAGGAAGCCCTGTTGTTCACCATAGTCTCCTGGGCATGGTTGGATGTCGGTACCCTTCCTAACTTGCATACATGTGATTGGGTGATAATTAGTTTGATTCTGTTGTTTGCCATAGTCTTTGGGCATGGTTTGGTGATGGAATCCATTCTAATTCATACACCTTTCATCTCTTTGAAAACTAGATCAACGACAGTTCAGTAATTTCCATAATTTTTGATGCAAGCATAAGTTCTCTCTGATCTCTACAAGTGGATCCTCTGAATCCCTAGTTTCCCATCTCTGATTTCTCCTATAAATTTTAGATTAATATTTTCATCATTATTCCTCAAATTACATTCAAGTTAGATTTCATCTTAGTCTAGTTTTATTTCTATTTAGTTTTAGATAACGTACAAGATTCAGTCCCTTGGGATTCGACCTCGGTCTTACCGAGTTATTACTACATCACAACCCTGCACTTGGGGAGTGAACATATGGGACACGGTATTCATGCCGTCGACCTACATTGATTAGTGACGAGCCTTTTGTAGTGACCTCGAGGATACCCTGAAACTGTATTGAGGCGACGAGCCTTATTGTAGCCTCTAGGGTATAACTAGGCACGCATTAATTGGTGACGAGCCCTTGCAGCGACCTAGAACCATAATATCGTATGAGATTTACTAGGACTGTCGACCTTAGAATGGATCATTGTTTGGGTATTGATATAAGGGAGGTACCTTAGTTTTCCAATCCTGCTCTATGAAAAGGACTAATAAGAACTTGGTAATCATGTTCATAACATCGCACTGCATGTGCCGTTGGCGTTGGTATAGAGCACAGTGGTAGTGATTCATGCCGCGATTGTTAGATGTTGTCATAAGAGGGAGTGCAGGCGAGGGCATGCATTATTATCACATATCATTTTTGCATTAACAAGAGTATCCAGGACATGTTTGATTGTACTCTTTATCATTACTGCTTGATTGAATTGATAACATATTAACCTTTGGTGTATAGTTCCACTGAGTTGATCACTCATCCCACGTTCTGGGACATTGCTTAAACACCAACCAGACTCTGACTTAGCTGCAGGTGATGATGTGACACTCGAGGCAGAGTAGGAGCATGAAGATGATGAGGAGGCATTCTGCTTCATGTAGTTCTCAGGCGGGTTTATATGAGTCATGTCCTTATTGACGGGGATTCAGGGCTATATTTGTAGTGGTCTATCACATTTGGATATTTGTATTTTGAGAGAATACTTGTAACTATGACCTGCCAGAGCATACATATCGTAGGGACTTATATTAGTTTATATATTTCTTTTAGTCTTCCGCTTGCGTATTCTAACTATCCCTAGATTATGTTTGCTGATTTGGCTTAATCTGCTTCATGTTTCATGCACTAATACAGACAACATACAACCATCATTGAACATGTTGCATAAGTGATGTTCTGGAACTCGGGAGCTGAGTTATGATCGACCCCCAAATTTCAGGGCGTTACATCAATGTAAAGACAATATTCCTTCATGGGAACTTGGAGGAAGTTATTTACATGAGGTAGCCTGAAAGATTTGAGGAGCACGATAAGGAAGACCACATGTGAATGATGAAAAAGTCATTATATGGGATGGAGTTAAATTATGCAATTTATATATTTTATTGTTTTGTTCAATTTTAAACTCTAATTTGATAATCGAATTCAAATTCAAATCAAAATAATTATATAACTCGAACTTGAACTCAACTCGAACTCGAAATGCGGCTCAAAAACTTGAACTCGAAACCGGCTCAAAGACTCAAACTCGAACTCGACTTGAAAACTCAGCTCGAACTCGGCTTGAACTGGACTGAGCTACTAGTTGAGTCGAGTCGAGCTGCTCTTCCAAGCTCAAAGGCCGAGCCGAGGACTCAAGTTGGCCGAGTTGGATTGAGCCGAGCTGAGCTGGGCAAAGCTTGGCTCGTACACCTATATATATATATATATATATATATATATTTGTGTGTGTGTGTGTGTGTGTGTGTGTGTGAGAGAGAGAGAGAGAGAGAGAGAGAGGTCGACCTTATGGGTGCTTCCCATGAGGTTGAGCTCTACAAGCCCCACCACAATGTGTGGCAGGAATCCATCCCATCAATTAGGTGCACCCTTCTGTGGTGAGCCATGGGCCTAAAAATCAGATATATTCATGACTTAAGTGGGTCACACCACATACAACAACTGAGAGTGGATGCAATCCCATTGAAAACTTCCTGATTGAATATAGGTCCAGTGAGATGTGGTTTAGAAATTCGGACTATCCATTGTGTGCATCCCACTTGGGTGAGGGGTCACACCAAATTTTAGGCCATTCCAAGATTTAAGTGGGCCCCACCAAGTGTTTTTAGATTTTTTAGGCATGATTTTCCATAGTTTAGAATGGTGTAGCCCACTTGAGCTCCAAATATGACTTATTTTTTGCAATCCCATAACCTAGATGGGACCTACCAAACACATTGCATGAATGTTCCTCACACATCACGGTGGGGCCAATAGCGCTTGATCTCTTGAGTAGCTCCCATGAGGTGGACTGTCACGCCCCAAACTCGGAAACCGGGCTCATAAAATTTCCGATCGTCGAATCTGGCGCCGACAGCCTCCGTAGAACCCCATTCTCGGCTCCCAATTCCCATTCGCCAGGTTCCGATCCTGGGATGCTATGAGGAGGATTTTCAACGTCAGTTTGATTCGTAATAAGCATAACCAAAGGCATAACTCACAAATAACAACCAAGAATTTCATTACATTTCCACTATGATAAAAAACTTTACAAGTTAATGAGCATGAAGGGAAAATACAATGGTAAAGAACAAAAACTCCAAAATGATCTACAAAGTGCTCCTGCCTCAGCGCTGCTGCGCCCCAACGTTACTTGCACATAATGGTTGTGTATAAGCTTATAGAAAGCTTAGAGGGTGGTGAAAGTGTGTGCGCAAAGTAGTAATATGAACATGCAATATCAAAGTGATGTGGAATATACTGATGGATCCATGAATACCGTTAGTCTACCAAGGCTCTGCGATGCAAAGCATAAATGCTGTCGGCCATACCAGGGCTATGCGATGCAAGATGCAAGTCAAGCATACAATCCTCATATAAGTCCACATATCAATACAACTCAAATCTGGGATATTACCGGGGTCTAATACACTCTAAACTAGATCACCGCCTCATCGCGCGCAATAAGGTAAGTGGAAGAGACCTCACTATCCGTCTGCCAATATCGGGCTCGACTCGTCGATAGCGGACCCATTCCTCGAGCTGGTCAGACTCAGCCTAGCATTGCCCCCTACACTCGGGCGGGTAAGGCCGTACCCCCTTCCAATCGACCACGACACAGTGGAGAGCGGAGCCATCTTGTAATCGACACTCAATGCTCATCTACCCACTCGGTCTAGACGTTGGAGCAAACTCTTGGTACCATAAGGGTTTAGGGACTTTCACCTAGGGATATCTATAGCATCTCATTTAGAACGTGATTTTCGGTATCCAATCCTGCCAACCACGATCTGTCTGTGGAGGCTACGGCCCCGATGTCGCCAAGGCATACAACAACCATGTCACACAATGTGAAATGCATGAATCACACTATCCAATCATGCAGCAAATCTTGCGCGTATCATGCGCTCATACAGGGCAACATCGCCTAATCAGGGTCCCATAAACAATCTGCCCGAAGGCATATGCTATGATCAGTCACTTCTCATATCAAGCATACATATGATGCGTTGATCATGAGTCATGGAACTATACTAAACATGTTATAATGAGATGAACTATCCTTACAATGCAAATGGGCTTGGACGGCCTATACACAATAAGTACGGGCCTAATAATGGGTCCTAAGGAGAGTCATAATGTGGACATCCAACCAGCATTACACTCGCAATGTGGACATCAAACCAACATTGCTCCTAAGGCACGATCGTCGTAAACATCGTTACATAATCTGTGTTGGGATCATACATTGTAATGGACCTTAGGTACATCCCATTGGACCTTAAATACATCCAATGGGCCATGTCATATGAGCCTTTTATTCATCAAATGGGCCACATCAATGGGCCACACCAATGAGCCTTAAGTGCATTGCAATGGGTCAAAACCCGTGGACCTTAGATTGCATCAAATGGGCTTAATCTCATGGGTCTTATAGGTAACAAATGGGCCACACCAATTGGGCCCCATATGTACATCCAATGGGCCTCAACCCATAGGCCCTAGTACATCTCAATGGGCCTTAACCCATGGGCCCCTAAAACATCAAATGGCCTAATCTCATGGGCCTTAGAATACATCAGATGGGTCTAATCCCATGGGCCTTACATAATGTTTATTTTTCCATTCAAACTGTTCATAGGGTCACATGGGCCTAGGACCCATTGTAATATTTGTTTGCAATCCATTATGTTCAAAAGGTCATATGGACCTTGGGCCCACATATATAATATGTATAGTAATATACATACATTATAACTGCAACAACAACTTATACATTAAGGGCATGTATGTATATAAAATATATATATTTAGCTGTTGTTGTAGCTCTTTAAGCATTTTAAAAGGGAACAGAGGTGGGTCCTACATAGGGCCCACCACTATATACATATTATAAAATATATAATATACAATATATATATATATATATATATATATATATATATATATGGTGGGATCCGCAGAACTCGTTGTTGCTAGGGAACAGTGGGCCCCACTATCAAAGAAGATGGACAGCAAAGACCTAGAGCACATGTGTCACCATGGGCTCCACCGTCCATTGGACGGTGGAAATATAACACATACATCACTGTGGGTCCCATGTGGGGCCCACCACAATGTTTACTAGTCATCTAATCCGTTCATAAGGTCACTTAGACCTGGATGAAGAGAAAACACAAATTTCAGATTTGATTGAAAACTTCTGTGGCCCACAGAAGGGTTTCAATGATAGAGGTTCACTCTTACTGTTTTCTGCAGCGTGGGCCACCTGAGCGTTGGATGAAGCTGAAACTTGGAGGGGGCCCACTACTTGGGGTGGCCCACCTCATGAACCGGTTGGATGACAAATAGACATCACAGTGGGACCCACATGCAGGGCCGTGGGCCCCTGGCGTCCGCCCGCCCGACCGCGCAGGCAGCACCTGCTACCGTCTGACAGCAGCAGCGCTGAGGCAGAAGCACTTTGCAGATCATTTTGGAGTTTTTATTCTTTACCATTATATTTCCCCTTCATGCTCATTGTACTTGTAAAGTTTTTTTATCATAGTGAAATGTAATGGAATTCTTGGTTATTTTTTGTGGGTTATGTCGTTGGTTATGCTTATTACGAATCAAACTGACGTTGAAAATCCTCCTCGTAGCATCCCAGGATCGGAACCTGGCGAATGGGAGCTGGGAGCCGAGAATGGGATTTTACGGAGGCTGTCGGCGCCAGATTCGGCGATCGAGAATTTTGTGAGCCTGATTTTCGAGTTTGGGGCGTGACATGGACCTCATGGTAACAATTCCCATATATATATATATATATATATATATATAAAGAGAGAGAGAGAGAGAGAGAGAGAGAGAGAGAGAGAGAGAGAGAGAGAGAGAGAGAGAGAGAGAGAGTAATGGTCTCCTGCGAAACATACTGCAAGGCATTTATGTGTGAGCCTTCATGTAAGCCGTAAGATGAGGAGGCAGCTGGATACATACATACATAAATACATATGTATATAGAGTCATACTCACCTACGCACCTTTGCACATGTGTCATAGGTATTAATCTGAACGGTCCTTATGATGCGGAATCCCATGAAACCTTAAAGGATAAATTTTCACCCTAATCTAAAATTCTGGTGGGCCATAGCAAAGAGAAATGCAAATCAAGGGAGGAAACTGTTTTCATTTTTCATTGCCCACCAAAGTTATGGATCAAACTAAAACTTAGGCCTGGGGGGTTTCATGATGTGCTGCTTCACATGGACGGTTCAGATTTTGGATCCACATCACGTATGATGGGTTCTCCAAAAAGTTCGCACCAATTCCGTGCGAATTGATGCGCAGGTGAGTATTTCCATGTGTGTGTGTGTGTGTGTGTGTGTGTGTGTGTAGAGTAATGGTCTCCTCGAGGTAGGCCCACTTGAAGAATGACTCATATTGAAAGTGGGGCCCCACATGATGAATGGTCCACATCAAAGGTAGACCTACATAATGCATGGTCACATCAAAGGTGAGCCCCACATGATGGATGGCCTGCATTAAAATGTGGCCCCACGTGATGGACGATCCACATCAAGCAAGCCCTACCTAATTGATGGTCCATCAAACGTGGGACCCACATGATGAATGATGGACATTGAATGTGAGATCAGATGATGGAAGGTTGACATTAAAGGTGGGCTCGCTTGATAAATGACCAATATTGAAGGTTGGGCCCCATACGATGGACGGTCCACAACAAAGGTGGGACCTACAAGATGAATGGTGGACATTAAAAGTGAGATCCTTACAATGGATGGCTCGGATCAAAATGTGGCCCCATATTATGAACTATCCGCATCTAGTGGGTCCCACATGATAGATGGTCCACACCAAAGGTGAGACCTATATGATGGATGGTGGACATCAAAGGTGGACCCCTCATGATGAACGACCCATATTAAACATGGGGCCCACATATGAATGGTTCACATCAAAGGTGGGCCCCACATGATAGATGGACTGCATCAAAGTGTGGCCCAGCATGACGAAACATCCACATCAAGTGGGCCCCATTTGATGGGTGGTCCACATCAAAGGTGAGACCCACATGATGGATGATGATCAATGAAGGTGGGCCCACATGAGGGTCAGTTAACATCAGAGGTGGGCTCACATGATGAACGACTCATATTGAAGGTAGGGCCCCACACAATGAATGATTCACATGAAGGTGGGCCAACATAATCGATTGAGTGGGCTTCACATGATGGATGACCCACATCAAAGTGTGGCCTCACGTAATGGAAGATCCACAACATGGGCCTGACCTAATGGGTAGTCCACATCCAAGGTCTCGTATGATGAATGGCCAATATCCAAAGTGGGCCATATAATGGATGATCCACATAGAAGGTGCGCCGCACACATGATGAATGGTGGATATCAAAAGTGGACCCACATGATGCACAATCCACTTTGAAGGTAGGCCCCACACTAATGGACACATCAAATGTAGACTCCAAGTGATAGATGATGAGTGGTGGACATTGAGGGGCTCTGCATAAAGGATAATTAGCATTAATGATGGGGCCCATATGATGGATAACCTACATCAAGGTGGGCCTGTAATGATGAATGGTCCACACTGAAGATGGGCCTTGCATGATGGATGACTCACTTTGAAGGTTTAGCTCACATGATGGATGGTTTACATCAAAGGTGAGCTCCATGTGATGGATGATATACATTTAATATACAACACAATGGATGGCACAAATATCTTAAAATATAAACATTGTTGCCATTCATTCTTTTTGTTATTTGGGGCATGATTCATCTATGGTGAGATCCACCAAAATAATTATTTGTATTGCTCTTATAACAAAGTTGGTGTTACCTTTAAAAATGACGTGATCTACAGATCTTTTTTTTCTTTTTTTTTTAAAAAATTATTTTTTAAGCTCTTATTTAAATTTTTTGCCAAACGTTTTTTTTTTTTCAAATAAAAGCTTTTTTTTGGACTTGAAAAAGTGATTTTACCAACCGAGCTTATTTAAAATAAGAGAACCACTTTTAATCCTTAATGCGAACAGTGCATGTTAATGGCTTATCCTTAACACCACAAAAGTAAAATACTATGAAACAATCCAAACCATCCAATCAATCAGTTTCCCCTTGGATCAACCATTGACCAAGTGGAAGGTCGTTATCAATCACCTAGACTTGGATGCACCTTCAACTTTATTAGGTCAGTATACTATAATTCTACAATTAGCACATGTCCTAATTGTTCTGAACCGACCAATGGATGGACCATAAAATGAAAATTGCATCACTTCCATCCAATCAAGCAGTTGCCTCTTCCATCCACCATTGACTAATTGGAATATCACTATCAATCACCTAGACTTAGATGCACCTTTAACTTTATTAGGTTAGCAAACTATAATATTCTACAATTGGCACATTTACCAAATCCTTGGGTGTATGGTAAACATGAAGTATACCAGATGAACGGTTTCGATTCCACATACACATCATCGGTGGGCTGCACGCACTCCAACATATGGTGATTGCCATAACGTACGTATGAGATGATTCCCTTGCATGATTATTTGGACATCAGTATCATCCGTTCTGACCTGGGCTATAACCAAAATTCAGATTGATTGGACAATCTTAACCATTGGATTGGAGGTCTGCTAAAGAAAAATGGATGGAAAAATAAATTCTAACATGTCTGTATAAGGTCACGCGGTTGGTACAAGGAAATGAGCATTTGAATTTGGAAAATCCCATAAGCTCGTCGAAGTCATGAAATTGCATTTGATTTGAATTTGACAAATTCAAACTACGAATACATGGATTTGGATAGCATTTTTTTAAAATTATAATGTAAAGTATTTATTGCAGCATTTTTTTATTTTCTTTTAAAATATTTTCTCATTGTCAACATTTGCCGGTTCTTCAATCTTCTTCTTCTTCTTCTTCTTCTTTTTGAATTTTTTTTTTTTGAGATTTGGAACCCAAATCCGTATATTTGTGGATGTGTACACTTCGGAAAATTCAAGGATTTGGCAAATCCCAACATAAGACAAACACGGCGAAGAGATTGAGGGATTTTTATATATTAGTCCCCAATTAATTGGGTTTTTACGTTCCGCTGCCTAATAAAATAGGTGTTTCATTGGGCTACCTCATTAAGGTACGTTCCATATGGCTATCCTTCATTTAATTTTCTCTATGTTCGGTAAGGTTGCTTTTTCTTTAATAGCAAAAATACTCCTTTTTAAGAGGACAGCGGAAAGTAAAGAAAAAATAAAAAAATCTTCAGCCACGAGGAAAACACTATTACTGTTGAATCATATATGAGGCGACACGTATTGCGAACGATCCATATTGGGTCAAGCATGTGTGACTAGAATTAATGTCGAGCATGCCAGAGTTTTTCTTGCTATAATTTAGAGATATGTAGGTTTGCGAAGTAGTATAGTACTCAATAAAGCCGTGGTCAATTCACACGGACTACATGGTAAGAACACTAGTAGAAAGTCCATAGAATCTAAGTTTTTTGTTAGGGTCAATTGAAATTTTCTTATAAAACAATTAATAAACGACAACTAAAGCGCTAGGGATCCACATTTAATAAAGTTTTGTATTAATTATGAGTTATTAAGGGCTGATTTACAGAAAATAGGAACAGATTATTTTTCTGATGGGGTTTTTTGCCCCAGGCTTGACCGATCGAGGGCTGGTGCACGATTAGTCGAGCGGAGCTCGACTCAAATTCCAACGACGTTGGGTTATTTTTTCCCATGGTGCTCGACCAATCAAGGGATGTGCTCGACCGGTCGAGTGGGCCACTCGACCGGTTGAAGACACTGCTCGACTAGTTGAGACTATGCAGATTTGAGTATGGTTTTGTGCGGGATTTGAATTTCTAAGGCCTTTTGTAACAGGATGTGGAAGGGGGTTTCTTAAACTATAAATAAGAGGTATCTAGGACTTTCTAGGTAATGCAAGAGGGTTTCCTAAAGCTTTACAAAGGTTTGCTAAAGGGTTTAAGGCTATCAAAGGTGTGTGTGTGTGTGTGTGAGAGAGAGAGAGAGAAAAAGAGAGAGAGAGAGAGAGAGAGAGAGAGAGAGAGAGAGAGAGAGAGAGAGAGAGAGAGAGAGAGAGAGAGAGAGAGAGAGAGCTTGTAGAGGGGAGGTTATGCTCGTGGAGGTGATCTACTATGCAATCAACATCTCAGCGCTTCTACGTCCTCATGATCCTTGAGATCTCTCCATTTTTCTTTTATTCTCTTATTATTTATCTACTCCTGCGTGAGTGAAGAAGGTTGTAATATTCTACTTCATAATGGATTGTTGATCTGGACAAGGTCCCGTGATTTTTACCTCTTTGAGGGTTTTTCACGTAAAAATCTCTTATGTCATGTGGTTTGTGTTTTGATTTATTTCATTGCTTTATTATCTCATAATTTTGGTTTGTTTTGAGAGGCTAGATCCTAAGGTTTTGTGCAAGGCCCCCAACAAAGTGGTATAGGAGCTAAGTTCACTAAACGGGTAGGATTAATTTTGAATTATGAAAGGTGGCTCATCAAGGATGATCAACCTCAATGGTTCTAACTGGACAATACGGAAGGCTAAGATGGAGGACTTTCTTTATTGCAATAATTAATATTCTCCAATTTTAGGCATATTAGCAAAATCCAAGGATATGTCTGATGATGATTGGAAGAAGATGAATCGAAAGGCGGTGGGGTTTATTAGACAATGGTTGGAAAATTTCGTATTCCACCATGTGTTTATGGAGACCTCAGCCGCTAGCTTATGTCTAAAATTGGAAGGGTTGTATGAGAGGAAGACAACCGGTAATAAAATTTTCCTGATAAGATGACTTGTGAATCTCAAGTTTAAAGATGGTGGTTCTGTGGCCGAGCACACGAATGTGGTCAGCAATATAGTGAACTAGCTCTACGCTATGAAGATGGTCTTGGACGATGAATTGCAGGCTTTGCTATTCTTAGTTCATTGCCTGATAGTTGGGAGACATTGCTGGTGTCTCTAAGTAACTCCGCACCTGACAAAAAGATTTTCATAGAACAAGTTATTAGTTATCTCTTCAATGAGGAGACAATGAGGAAGTCTCAGGGGTCTACTCAGCAAGAGGCCCTTGTGACACAGGAACGGGGAGAGGAAAGAACAGGAAGGACAGAAAAGCCAGAGATAAATTAAGAGGTAAGTCGAGTACCAGGAAGGATGTTGAATACTGGAATTGTGGTAAGAAGGGCCACTATAAGAATGAATGTCGTAAAAATAAGAATGACAAGAAAGGAAAAGGAAAGGAGAAGGAAGATGAATCAGATTCCACTGCGGTCACTTCAGATGGCAATGTTGTAGTTATTCTTTCAGCAAATCATGATGTTTGTCTCACGACTACGAGTCAGGATACAGACTGTGTGATTGACTCAGGAGCTTCTTTTCATGCAACTCCATGTAGGAACTTCTTCATAAGCTACAAGTCAGGTGACCATGAAACGGTGAAGATGGAAAATTCTGGCGTAACGAAGATCATAGGAGTCGGTGATATTTGTGTGAAGACCGATGTGGGCTGCACATTGGTTCTCAGGGATGTGAGGTGTATTAAAGACCTTCGTCTCAACTTGATGTAGACGGGAAGGTTGGATGATGATGGTTATGAAAGCCGGTTTGCTGGTGGGCGCTGAAAGCTCATCAAGGGTTCATTAATCGCAGTCAGAGAAAAGAAGTGTTACACCCTTTACAAGGCAAGTGTCAGTGTGTTAAGGGTGGATTGAACGCAACAGAAGATTCAACTATTGACATGTGGCACAAGCGTCTAGGCCACATGAGTGAAAAAGGGCTTCAGCTACTAGCGAGGAAGCGGCTCCTTCCAGATGCGATAGGTATACCTCTCAAAACCTATCTTGATTGTTTATCAGGGAAACAACATAGAGTTTCATTTGTTAAATCTTCTTCTAATGTTAATAAAGTGCATGAATTATATTTGGTTGATTCTGATGTTTATGGTCTTATGAGGATAAAAATCTTGGGTGGGGCATTGTATTTGTCACTTTTATAGATGATGCATCTAGGAGGGTTTGGGTTTATGCTTTGAAATCCAAAGATAAGGTCTTTGGTGTGTTTAAATTGTTTCAAGCTTTGATCAAGAGAGAGAGACAGGTAGTCATTAAAGTGCATCTGCACTAACAATGGTGGTGAATGCATTGGCGACTTTCATGAGTATTGTAAGTCCCTAGGTATACGGCATGAACAGACGGTTCCCAAGACCCCCCAGCATAATGGTGTAGCTGAGCAAATGAATCGCACCATTGTTGAGAGAATTAGATGCATGTTATCCCATGCGAAATTGCCGAAGACGTTTTGAGGAGAAGCAATACACACAGCAGTGTATCTGATAAACAGGTCTTCATCAGCACATTGAATGAAGAAGTGCCTGAGAAGGTGTGGACCGGATAGGATCATCGTACAATCATCTCAGGGTGTTTGGATGTAGGGCATCCATTCACGTACCAAGGATGAGAGGTCCAAGCTTGATATGAAGATCAGTTAGTGTGTGTGTTCTTGGGATATGGTGATGAAAAGTTTGGTTACAGATTGTGGGATTTGACCGAGAAGAAGCTCGTCAGGAGCAGAGATGTAGTTTTCTTTGAAGATTAGTGTATAAAATACATTGGTAAGCCAGTGAAGAACTAGCCTAATTCAGGTAAGCTAGAGGATATGGATCCGATTATTCCTCCCGTGGTGCCTGATGACGGGGGAGTCAGCAAGGTGTAGAGGATGAGGGAGTTCCAACAGAAGATGGACCGGGGGAGCAGCCCCCACTTGATCCACTTGTTGAGACACAGGTGAGGAGGTCATCTAGGGACAGGCAGCCGTCCAAGAGGTACTCATCGCATGAGTACATTATGCTGACTAATGGGGGAGAGGCAGAAGATTATTTTGAGGCCTTAACCGACAAGCATAAGGAGGAGTGGTTAAAAGCTATATAAGAGGAGATAGAATCCTTTTATAAAAACCACACCTATGATATGGTGAAATTATTTAAGGGAAAGAAATTTTTAAGCAACAAGTGAGTTTTCAGAAAGAAGGTTGAGTAGAAGAATTCACAGATGATGTTCAAGGCCAGACTTGTGGTGAAAGGGTTTGGTCAGAGGAAAGGCATAGACTTCGAGGAGATATTTGCACCAGTGGTGAAGATGACGTCCATACGAGTGTTGTTTGGGTTGACAGCTAGAATGGATCAAGAGATAAAGCAGTTAGATGTTAAAACTGCCTTTCTCCATAGTGACCTGGAAGAAGAGATCTACATGCACCAACCAGAGGGGTTCGAAGTCAAGGGCAAAGAGTATATGGTGTGTAGGCTGAAGAAGAGCTTGTGTGGGCTGAAACAAGTTCTATGGCAATGGTATAAGAAGTTTGATCATTTATGTTGAAGCATGGGTATAACAGGACAGACTCGGACCACTGTGTGTTCACGTGCAAGTTTTCAGATGGTGATTTCTTAGTTCTGCTGTTATACTTGATGACATGCTCATCATGGAAAAAGACATCAAGAAGATCGACAGACTGAAACAGGAATTGGGCAAGTCATTTACGATGAAAGACTTAGGCCAGGCTAAACAAATCCTAGGAATGAAGATAACCTGTGACAGAAGTAGCAGGAAGCTTTAGCTGTCACAAGAGCGGTGTATTGAGAAAGTCCTAGAGCAGTTCAATATGAATGTAGCAAAGCCGGTCAGTACTCCACTGGATGGTCACTTCAGATTAAGCGATAGATAGTGTCCCAAGATGAAGGCAGAGGTAAAAGAGATGCAGAAGATATCCTATGTATCAGCTGTGGGAAGTTTGATATATGTTATGGTGTATACACGCCTAGACATAGTATATGCGGTTGTATTGTCAGTCAGTATCTTACCAATCCTAGCAAAGAGCATTAGGCAACAGTGAAATAGATATTGCGGTATCTGATAGGCTCATTCAGGTTGAGCCTATGCTGTGGTGATGAAAAACCTGCGTTAGAGGGCTATACAGATGCAGATATGATAGGCAACATAGACTTCAGGAAGTCTACATCGGGGTTCATGCTCATGTTTGTAGAGGGAGTGGTTTCTTAGCAGAGTAAGCTACAGAAGGTTGTAACATTATCGATGACAGAGGCCGAGTACATTGCAATCATAAAGGCATGTAAAGAAATGCTTTGGATGAAGTGGTTCTTACAGAAACTTAGCGTAAAGAAGGAGGAGAACGTGGTCTATTGTAATAGTTAAAGTGCTACACACTTGAGCAAGACTCTAAGTCAACAATCCAAGTCGAATCGCATAGAGATTCAGTATCATTGGATCGGAGATACTTTGGAATAGAAGGTATTATAGCTTGAGAAGGTCCACATGGACGATAATGGGTCAGACATGATGACCAAGGCTTTGCTCAAAGGTAGGTTTAAGGTTTGTAGAAACTAGGTTGACTTAAAGAAGGTGAATCTCTCCTGGGTCAAAAAGGGAAAGATTTGATGGGGGTTTTTTGTACCAGGCTCAACCGATCATGAGCCTCACTCAACCGGTCGAGGGCTGGTGCACGACCAGTCGAGCGGGGCTGGACTCAAAGTCCAACGACATTACGTTATTTTTTCCCGTGGTGCTCGAGCAGTCGAGGGAGGTGCTCGACTAGTTGAGGCTATGTAGATTTAAGTCTGATTTTGTGCGGGATTCAGATTTTTAAGGCCTTTCGCAACAGGATGCGGAAGGGAGTTTTCTAAACTATAAATAGGAGGTAACTGGGGCTTTCTAGGTAATGCAAGAGGGTTTCCTTAATCTTTGCAAGGGTTTGCTAAAGGGTTTAAGGCTATCAAAGGGGTGTGTGTGTGTGTGTGTGTGTGAGAGAGAGAGAGAGAGAGAGAGAGAGAGAGGAGGCTTGTAGAAGGGAGGTTATGCTCATGGAGGTGATCTATTGTGCAATTAACATCTCAGTGCTTCTACGTCCTTGTGATTGGTGAGATCTCTCCATTTTTCTTTTATTCTCTTATTATTTATCTACTCTTACGTGAGTGAAGAAGGTTGTAACGTTCTACTTCATAATGGATTGTTGAACTGGACAAGGGCCCGTGGTTTTTAGCTCTTTGAGAGTTTTCCACGTAAAAATCTCTTGTGACGTGTGATTTGTGCTTTAATTTATTTCATTACTTTATTATCCTATAATTCTAATTTATTTTGGAAGGCTAGATCCTAAGGTTTTGTGAAAGGCCCCCAACATTTTCTTCTTCCTTTTTGAAAAAAAGAAATTGTAAGTGGGCTCTTTTTTTTTTTAAAGGTAAAATTGGAAGTGGACTTTCTTAGGGTTTACACCATTGGCTTCTTGTAAGTTTAAATCCCTCCTTTCTTGTAGATTTGGATATATTGATATTTCTTTCTAGTTTCTACATCCATTTTTATACAAAATTCACATTTTCTTTTTTATTGTGTGATTGATAGAATTTGTGGTTTGTTGGCATCCGTGTGTGTGTGTGTGTGTGTTTTTTTTTTTTTTGGGGGGGGGGCTCATCTAATAATGAACTACCCTACATCAAGTTAGTATCAGACCACTAGACCTAATTTCTTTCAGATCCATGGAGAAGGAGAAGAGAAGTTGAGCTGACATACATAATGATGTTTCTGTATTATCATATAGGAAGGGAGAAGCAATATGCAATCGAACAAAAGTGATTCAGATGTTTTGTTCAATCACCAATAGGGTTAGAAGATATGGAAAAAAAGTGATTGCAATGTTCTAAACTAGTTAATCGAGAGAGGGTGCCCTAGGTCTAGCCAGCATATTTGCTTTAGGTGTGAGGGCCTATTTGTTTACCAATCATGGTTGAAGCAAACATGTAGGGGGCTATGGACAGCGGCAGACATGGCTGCCGTTGCCATGGATGCTGCCTAATTTCTAGCCATCAAAAGAGAAAAAATAAAGAGAAAGAGAGAGTACCGTCAACTGCCTTCTCGAATTTCTTCTATTCTCTTCACCATTGATGACCATGTCCGTAGGTTACTGGGCGTACTCGATTTGTAGCTATAGATCTGATCTAAGAACCCTGAGAATGAGAAGAAAGGAAGAGAAAGAAGAGAGAGAATGAGATTTGGAGATGGGAGATGGAAAGTTCCAAATCAAAGTTGTGAGAAGCACAGGAGATGAGAGGGAGAGATGATAAAGGGAGTGCTAATTAACCAAATAAGTAGCAGCAGAATTCTTTTGAAGAGAAGAGGTGTCGCTGATGAGGAATAGAAAGAGGGGAGAATGTTTTTGGAGAAAAGAGGCGCGAGGGAGAAGAAACGCCTTTTGGAGTTCGGGTGGGCGATTTGGGGAAATATATTTTAGGTTTTTTTATTTGGAATGTGCGGAGGTGGCTTCATCCTACATGGGCGGCCACATAAAAATGCCCTTGATTTCCATCTACAGTGGTGTTTTGTTATGGCCACCTATGACAAAAATGCCCCTAATAAGAGTATTTCTTGTAGTGATAAATTCTTACTACAATTCACCAATTCAACCTGATAACTTAATTGGAACTGAATAATGATTCCTTCCAATCGGAAGATAAAATAATTAAACTAATAATAATTCCCAACTAAAGTTATGAATCTCAATTGATTGATTTCACATGAAGAACTAAGTAATTGATCGTACAGAATTTTAAAAATTTATTGTACCTGGAGTTTACAATGGATTAAGGGATTTTACAAATCAAAACGTTTACCAATACTAAGAATTCAACCAAAACAATATCAAGTCATCAATCACACGATAATTCTTAAATTAAAAATGAATTAATAATATGATCCATTAAAAGGTTCACCCCTTAATCTTTGCCATGAGATTAGTCAACCATAGATAATAAACCAATCTCAAAAGGAAATAAAAACATGAAAACAAAGCTAGAACTAGAAGAGGAAGAAGAAAACTTGAAGTAGAAGAGGCTCCCTTGCACCCCCCCCCCCCCTTTCTCTCTCTCTCACATCCTTCCTTGATACCCTAGACACATTTAGAAGCCCTCCTTAAATAGGAATTTCCACCAACTTTGAAATAGTCCCGCACTTATGCAACTTTACATGCATTGTCGATTGAACCTTCGATCGATTGACTTAAACCGATCGATACCTCCTAGCTTATCGAATTGAACATGTCTAAAAACATCCAGTAAGCAGTCTTGAATTTCTACCAGTTCGAGAATGTGCATTGATTACTGAAAATTGAATACTGTCACGAGAAAGGACCAGTTTCCTTTGCCTATTGTTAATTATATTTTAAAAAGGTTAGCAGGTCATTCCTATTACTACTTTCTTGATAGGTATTCAGGCTACAATCAAATAAAGATAGCCGTTAAAGACCAAGAAAATACCACACTCACATGTCCTTTTGGCACCTTCGCATACCGATGGATGTCATTTGGATTGTGTAATGCTCCCTTCACATTTCAGTGATGCATGTTAGGCATTTTTCTGACATGGTAGGGTAATATTTGGAGCTTTTCATGGATGACTTCTTTGTCTTTGGTACATCCTTTAGTAAATGCCTTGAACATTTAAAATTGGTGGACACATTATATCATTTAATAAAATTGAGGTAGACAAAGCCAAAATCAACTTAGGGCCTGTTTGTTAACACTGAATCTTTGCACTACGCGAAATTTGGAAAATGTTCTATCTTTAGTGGTGTTTGTTAACGCGAAAGAAGGAGAGCGCTCCACCATTTTATGCCGAAATTTTTTCGTGATAGGAGTCTAGCTTAATGGGGAATCAAGAATGCGCTCCGTGATTATTATTTTTAATCCAAACTTGTCCTTTGCGACAAAAAATTTCTCCCTTACGTTATACACATCCCAACTTTTAACATGGGGTACTTCTCTAAGCCCACCATGATTTATGTGTTAGATCCACACCATCTATCAACTTTTCTATATCATTCTAAAGCATAATCTGAAAAAAGATACACTTGTAAATCTCAAGTCAACCACACCACATAAAGCAGTGGGACAGGAACGACTACCGTTAAAACCTTCTTGATGTCCACTGCGAAGCTTATTTGCCATCAAATCTCTTTATAAGGTCACACAGACCTGGATGAAGGAAAAATACAAAAATCAGCTTGATCAAAGCCTTATGTGGCCCCAAGAAGTTTTCAATGATAGTCACCCAATTCCCACAATTTCTTGTAGTGTGGTGGTCCACTTAAGCCTCAGATATGCCTTGTTGTTTGTCTTAATTTCTAAAAGAATATGAAAAAAATGAATGGACAATATGGATAAAACATATATATCATGGTAGGCCCCACAAAGCCCTTAATTGTCCATATTTAGGTTGATCTTGGTGGGGCAGTACATGATCCCCTCCCAGATTTGGGTGCGAATTATGTGTAAATGCCTTTCGCATAAAGTTCCTACATTGGAATCGTAGGCAGAGCCCACTACTATGTTTGTGATAAATCTAATCTATCTATTTGTGTTTTGAGATCATTTTTGGACTTGAGACAAAAAATGAGGAGGATACAAGATTTAAGTGGATCGCACTAAAGGAAAAGGTGGGTAGGAAAATTCCTATCGTTAAAACCTCCACGGGGTTAATAGTGATGTTTATATGCCATTAATACCGTTCATACTGTCATTCCTACTGAAATGAACTCAAACCACAAATATTAGCATTATTGAAAACTTCTGTGACCCCATGAATATTTCAATTATGGGCGTCCAATCCTCACATTTTTCGACCCATTTGAGTATTGGATACGACTCATTTTTAACACTATGTCCTAAAATGATCACAAAATGGATGGACAGGGTGGATTTCACACAAACATCGCGGTGAGCCCCACCTAGATTTCCAACGGTGGACTTCCTGGGAAAGGCTTTCCCATGAAATCCAGTTCACACTTGGGGACATGTTTTGGCCAATGATGGTGCCACTAGCTGGGTGGCTAGTGGTCGGTGCTCTGTGGGTCCACCATGATGTATGTGTTTCATCTACGCCATTCATCCATTTTTTTCAAATCATTTAATAGATCATTAATATAAAAAATGAGGCATATATAAATCTCAGGTGAACCACAACAAAGAAAAACAACAGTGGTTAAGCGCCTACCATAAAAAATCTCTTAGTGACCACTGAAATGTTTATTTGACCTCAAACCTATTGATTATGTCATATAGACCTGGATTGAAGGGAAAAACATATACCAACTTGATACAAAATTTTTATGGGCCCAATAAGTTTTTAATGGTGGGTAATCAATCAACACTGTTTCCTACGATGTGATCCACTCGAGATTTGGATATACCTCATTTTTTAGATCATGGATAAAATGACCTGTAAACATGGATGGACTAAGTGGATGAAATGAATATATCATGGTGGAGCCCAGAAAACACTAACCATAGCCATTGGCTAGTGGCAGGGTAACTAGCCAATCTGCCTCCCCAATCCGGGGGAGCAGATTTGGTGTGACCTTGGATCCACTGAGGTGGGTGGGACCTTGACTGTGGGGCTTATTATGATATATGTGACTACATCCATACCATCCATCTATATTGAAAGCATATTTTAGGGCATGATCCAAAAAATAAATTAGCTTCAAATCTTAGATGGACCTTTGTATAGGAAACATTGGTGATTGACCATTTAAAAATTCTTTTGAGTAACAAAAGCTTTGGATCATGTTGATATTTGTATCATCTATTCATCTAGCGTTTGTGACCTTTTCAATATGTTGGATGAAAAATAAACATTTCAATGAAATTCATGGTGTTTTCAAAGGTAGGGATTCAATCACAATTGTTTCATATGGGCAAATGTGTCAAATTAGTCAAGAGTGATTATGGATTGATTAGAAGTCAATGGAGAAATTACGCTCACGGGAGCGATTAAGGGCCTCAAGAGCAATTACGGACCGATTTATAGTCATAAGAGTGTTTACGTTCCAGAAGTAGGAGGTCCTTAGTTGGCCAGATCCTCGGAGTCCTAGCCTTTACATCATCAATCTCACATATTTTTTATTTTTTTGACGGATAGGATCTGTCATAAATTTTGTGACGGATCTAAATCCATCGCAGATCCATCGCAAAATTTCGACAGTTCACATCCGTCGTTTAATTTTTGCTGCGTGGCAAATATCGACAGACCAAAACTGTTGTTAATTTGATTTTGCAACGGACATGTTTCGTCACAAATTCACAATTATATTTCAAACATTTCAGAAGTTAGTTAACAAATAAGTTATTCTAGATTCACTATTAGTTTTCCAACTTTCGATTTAGATTTTAGATTTAGACTTCAGATTTAGACTTCGAATTTCAAATTTAACAAACAGGCTCGTAATCTCTAACTTACCTCCACCCAAAAGCATATGCGACGTGCGATCCTTCTTAGGACACCAGATTTTATCGAAGGTTCATAAAGGACTTTAGTCTCATATCTCATCCTTTATGTAACCTTCTTCGAAAGGAAACTCGCTTTGAGTGGAGTGAGGAATGCCAGAAAGCTTTAACAAAGTTTAAGGGCATGTTGACTAGCGCTCCCATCATGTAACTACCTAATTGGAGTTTGCCTTTTAAAATAATGTGTGATGCGAGTGATTATGAAATTAGGGCGGTATTAAGCTAGAGAAAAGAGAAGAACCCTATGTTATTTACCATTTGAGTAGAACTCTAAACCTTGCCCAAGTGAACTATTCTACTACGGAAAAGGAACTCATAGCCGTAGTGTTCGTTTTGGACAAATTTAGGCCATACTTGATAGGATCTAAGATCATTATATTCACTGACCATGTGAATCTGAAGTATCTTATTTCTTAAAAAGATGTTAAGCCTCACTTGCTAAGATGAATCCTTCTACTCTAAGAGTTTGACCTGAAAATCTGAGATAAGAAAGAAGTAAAAAACATAATGGCTGACCATCTCCCTCGGCATGCTCTATCTGATCCCATGGAGACGACACCTATTAATGATATGTTCCCTAATGAACAACTTTTTGAAGTCTTTAAATTACCATGGCATGCTAATATTGTTAATTATCTTGCCATACGGACAATTCTTACTCACTGGACTGCGCAAGATATGAAAAAAATTCTTCGTTAAGATATGCAAATTCTTCTATAATGATCCATATCTTTTTAAATATTGTCCAAATTAAATCATTAGGAGATGTGTGTCTGATAATGAATAACAAAGTATCATCTCCTTTTGCCATTCTCATACATGTGGTGGCCATTTTTCAACTAAAAAGACCACAACAAAAATTCTTCAGTGTTGCTTTTATTGGCCCACTATGTTCAAAGATACACATGATCTTTGTAAAGCATACAATCAATGTCAATGAACCCCATTCGTATCATTGAAGCATTCAATTGATGGGGCATAGATTTCATGGGACCATTCCCCCAATCTTTTGAAAATATTTACATACTACTCGTTATCGATTATGTCTCTAAATGGGTCGAGACAATTCCATGCAAGAATAATGACCATTACACGGTCATTAAATTTTTAAAGAAAATTATTTTAGTCTAGTTCGGAACACCTCGAGTCATTATAAGTGATGGAGGATCTCACTTTTACAATAGACCATTCGAAGTATTAATGAATAAATACAGTATTTTTCATAAAGTGAGCGCCTCCTATCATCTTCAGACGATCGGTCAAGATGAAATATCAAATAGGAAAATAAAATAAATTATTGAAAAAGTGGTCAACCTGGATCGCAAGAATTGGTCACTTCGACTAATCAATGCATTGTGGGCTTATCATACAACATATAAAACCCCTATTGGTATGTCACCTTTTAGACTTGTTTATGGGAAGGCTTGCCATTACCTATAGAGTTGGAGCATAAAAGATACTAGGCTATAAAGAATTTTAACTTCAATCTTGACAAAGTCGGCTTACTGCACATATTAAAATTGAATGAACTTGAAGAAATTAGGAATAATGCTTACGAGAAGTCTAGGATATACAAGGATGGAATGTAAGTATTTCATGACAAGAACATTCTTTGGAAAATTTTTTAACCAAATTAGAAAGTCCTATTGTATAATTTGAGAATTCATCTTTTTTCGATAAATTGAGATCTTGTTAGACAGGTCCCTTTAAAGTCAAAATGGTTTATCCTCATGGGGTTGTTAAGATAGAAAATTTAAGGAATGGTAACATTTTCAAAGTGAATGGTCATCACTTTAAACCATTCATTGAAAACTTTGATTCAAAGGATTTGTCTATCCCTCTAACAGATCTTATTTATTAGGACTGACCTTCTAGTCTGATGGAGGTCCATCTATCCATGTATTTCTTTCTTAGGATTAGGTTAGAATAGTTTAGGTTTGTTTTAGTTTTGTTTTTATTTAGTTTAATACCTTTAAATGGTGGACAATTCATGTCATTATATTAATCCTCCTCATGTAGTCTCTCTCTCTCTCTCTTACTCATTCCTCTTTTATTTTTTATTGTCTCATGTTATAATGTATTACATATCCTTTTACATTGAGGACAATGTAGATTTTAAGTTGTGGGTGAGATTAGAAGGAACTAATCAGTATTTCATTAGTTTTGAGAAAAAAATTAAACTTTTTTAATTTCAAAATTATCTTTAAAGATTGATAGTTCGTGTATCTAAATATATTTGAGTATAAGATGATAAGATATAAAGTAAATTTGAAAGTCTAAAGTCTAGTAATTAGTAGATTTTTTAAGAAGTTCTTTTTAATAAAATTATTGATAGAAAATTTAAACAATTATTGAGTCTAGTTCACATTTCATGTCTAACTCATATCCTGTAAAGTTAATTTGAATTCTTTATGTTTAACTTGATAAGTACTTAAAAGTGTTAATAACCAAGCCTAGAGATCCTTATCTACCTTGGTATAAGAAGAAGAAGAAAAAAATAGCTAAAATACAGTTGGAATCGATAATGCCTACCTATTGTATGTAACTAAATGAGAAAATAATGAAAATGAAATGAGAGAAGAGACGATAGTGTGAAATCCAACGATAAAAAAATAAAAAGCTTGAAAATAAGTGAAAATGAGATAGGTTTGGAATCAATAACTTGTGTTGATCTATCCACTCTGAAGTAATAATTGTAGTTAGTATTATGAAAAAAAAGTTTAACTCTTATGGATTATAAGTTAGAAATTCACTGAGCACATTGGGAACATGATGTTTATATGCATTATGTTAATTAAGTAATGAAATGGAGCTTAGTTTAATGGTTTACTAGTGATAGTGGTTCTTGACTGACATATTCCATTCTTATATCTTTGATTCTGACGTATGTATAAGATTGTACAAAATATTGTTTTTCAAAGAAAGGTTTGAAATTTGGATATCGAAGATTAGTTTTTCACATGTTTTGAAATTTGGATATCGAAGATTAGTTTTTCGCATGTTTTGCTCAAGACTATAAAATGTTGGTTAGTGGGTGTGTTGAGTGTGAAATATTATATCTTTTTCCCTTATTATGCATTGGTTTTATAAGCATCGATTCAATTATGTATGCTTCCTTATGCGAGGTGATTTAGAGAGAAAAAGTGAAAAGGATTAGAAAGAAGATTTAATTATCAAAGAATAACCAAAAGAATATTTGAAAATTTGGAAGTGTTTAATGAAGAATTCAAGTGCCAACAATCCAAGAAAAGTAAGTGCTAAAGAGAGAAAAGACCGGCGAAATCATAGGGTCTTATAATAGAATAAAAAGACTATTTGGTCTGACCGAATGTGCATAGAATAGTCTAGCAAAAAACTGTGATTTTTAGAGATAATTTGGCTCACCATTCGGTCTGATTGAATCTAAGTTCGATGCCATTGAAGGTACCTTCAATGCGACATAAGGAAAATACCAACTTCAGATGCAAATCAAGGAAATTCGGCTATAACCAAGCATTAATTCGTTACAACCGAAGGTCCCAATCGACTACAACCAAAGAGTAACCAAAGTGTGTAAATTGAAGTTAGTTCTAAGACGGTGAAGATTTTTCCTATTTAAATGGATGTTTTAGGCTTTCTAAAGGACAAATTAGGGTAGAAGCAATAAAGCAATGAGTTGTGGAGTCTCCAAGGAGTCTTCCTTCTGAAGTTGCGAATTGACCATTTCAAGCGAAGTTTGAAAGTATGTTTAATGCCTTAGAGGGGGGTGAATAGGACTTTTCAAATTTTATTTAAACTAATAACATGCACTTACTTTTAAGTTCACAAGTGAAGCATTTTAAATGAATAAAAAAAAAGTGTATAATCATGGTCTAATTAGTGAAATACATCATGCATGCTTTTTGACAAACATGTTTGGTATAGAAATTAAACAGAGTGAAGAGTTCATCCAAACATCACAAATAAGAAATTAAAACATTCACCACAATGCACACTATTGAGGCATAAAAATTAATCAGAAGAAGAAAGAGGATTCCCAAAGAAGACAAAATTTTGCACCATTTAGTTGTGTGGCACATAATAGGAGTTGCCTTAGAGGTATTTTTGTGCGGTGTACAATAGAAGATGATTGAAGATAGCATTGTGCTGCGCACAATAGGTATATCCACACAATAAGTATATGTGCACAATTAATCTTTTATGAAGAACTCACACATGGGGAAGGCTATAAATACCCCACTAATCCCTATATTTCATTCATTCGAATGACACCAGAGTAGTAGGGAAAAGTTCTGACTTCAGAGGAATCCAGGTATTGGAAGTACCTATTGTGTGGCACACAAGGGGTCCGCATAACAGAAAGCGCCACACAATGGAAGTGGTCCGCACAATAGAAGTGGTCTGCACAATGGAAGTGGCTTGCATGATGGATGCGCACAACAACCATGTTTGCACAATGGGTCCACTGTGCAGATGGTTAGCTCAAGTGATGATTATTCATCTTGAAATGATTAAAAGAATCTTAATTTGGGTTGAAGGATTAAAGCATCTTAGAAGCATGGAATCAATCAAGATGAATATT
Organism: Magnolia kwangsiensis; assembly: GCA_037074715.1. Lineage (NCBI taxonomy): Eukaryota > Viridiplantae > Streptophyta > Magnoliopsida > Magnoliales > Magnoliaceae > Magnolia > Magnolia kwangsiensis. The sequence goes on from CM073589.1 coordinate 66,339,242, forward strand.
ATTCCACACAACAACATCTCCATACTGAAGATCATGATATGATCTGAAATACTGAAGAAATTAACAATTGGAACATTTGATATTTATATTATATTATATAAATACTTTACTTTGGAATTAAAGGAGAGAGGATGTAAACGAATTCAAGATAAATGAAATGTAGTGATTGTTCTCTTCACTCTTCCTTCGTTATTGTTGAGTAAAATAATTCTCCCAAATTGCATTTGTTTCTTGTCGAAACAAAATGGTGACTCCGCTAGAAATTTTATCTTTCTATTTTACTTGATATTAATGTAGGAGCGATACAGAGAATTTTTACCACTATTTGGCGTCGTACATATGCCAAAATGGCGACTCTCAATGGGAACATCCTCCCTTTCATCTCCAAAATAAAGTATATTCTTATGTAAGTACTAATCTACATTGTTTCTCAATAATCCAGGAAAGGAAAAAACTACAATCAACTAATGGAAATCACTATAAATAAGACAATCTTTTATTTTACATCAATCGGGTTTGTTATAGAATACGCCAACAGACAAACTTTGCACTGCAAGAAAGAGTCTACAATAGTTAGATGCAAGGAATCTCGAGTCATTTCCACAATCGTAATCGCCTCACCGTTGGCACAAGAGGATGGGAATGATTGGGCCGTTGTGTTACATCGAAGGTCAAGAGCTCGAAACATCCCGACCACTAGGATGAGTTCATCGACGTAAAAAATAAGAGGGCTAGTGACATGAAACGCCGCCAGAAAGAACCCCGAACTTTCTTCTCCAGCAATATACCTTAGGAAATACATTCCTTCGCTGACATCCTGTGATTTTCCAGCTTTGCCTGCTGCAAGAACTCAATGGACAAGGAAACAGAAAGGTAAGTCACTGATGGAAAGACCGCCAATTCCCGCATTGCCTCATGTTGTATCATAATTGGCCGAATGCCATGGAAGTATAGGAAAATCGAATGAAACTCCTCTTTCGATAAGCTCCATTATATCAATATCTTCCTATTCCACTCCAATGATAGCTTCATCAGGAAACAGAGAGGCTATCGTATGTATGGCTGGGACAAGTCAAGGTCCACCGCCGACTACAGAGGATCATATGACCAAGATGGTACAAGCATAAAGAACACTAATGGAGGAATGCAAAAATCTCTAGGAAGCCTTAACTACTCTCATGCATAATGTAGCTCAAATGACGGTTCCTCCAATAATGGGCACCATGAATGGACGAGACTAGTAGCCTAAACGTTCTCAACTGCCGAGAGTAGGATCACTTAGATCTGCTCTCGCAGCAAGAGAAATAACTCAATAGGAAGTATGACAGGTAGTTGAAGAAGCTGTTAAAACGGAAAGAGAGGGCGAGAACACCAGAAGATTCAGGTATCGAATGTCGTACCCGAGAGAGGTAGAAGATATTCTTTTTTCAGCCAATTTTAAGCATCCCAACTTTCAAAAATTCAATGGAGATGGATCATCAGAGGAACATCTCATGTACTTCATCACTAGTATGGGAAATATTTTCTATAGTGCCGCAATACTGCCTTTAGCTATTTGGTTCTTCTTTGAAAGGGAAGGTGTTCCAATGGTACTCCTATTTAGCACTAGGATCAATGTGAACTTGGAAGCAAATGTAAGATGCCTTTATGTCAAATTTCTTTTCGTCAGAGTGTGGTGTCAGCATCACAGAATTAGCCTCGATACGACAAAGAGAAGGGGAGCCCATAGAGAAATTCATAGACAGGTGGAAAACATTAGGAGCCTCTTGTAGATAGTTACCAGAAGAGAAAGAGAAAGTGAAAATGTATTTGAACTCCATGGAGACAGGAATCGCATTTGGTCTCACCAGCGATGATATAAAAACTTTTCGTCACTTGGCTACAAAAGCTCATGCTTTAGAGCTAATGACTAGGAAAATGCCATCATTTCACTATGAAACAACTAGAAGGGGACCTAATATGCTGATAATAAATGTAGTCGATCACGAAAAGAAAAATAATGACACAAGGGAGTTGAGAGGAAAGAAGACAAAAGGAAAGAAGAATCAAATCGTCACAGAGGCAAAATTGGTGATAAAAGACCCGGTTCGCTTAATTCTCATGAGGGATTTGCATTCAAAAAAGAAGATGTAGTCCTTATAATGAATCAATTGTTAAAGGCTGACACGATAGAACTACCTCCGTCCAAATGTCCTGAAGAAGCAACAAAAACATGACAAAGAGACTTCTGTCACTATCATCGTCTGATAGGACATCCAACAGAAAACTGCTTCATACTAAAATGCATAATATGAAGAATGATAAACAGAGGTGAGATAATAATCCGAAAAGAAAAGGAGAGAGATGGAAAAGAAAGGTGAATGTATTAACTGCCCAAGAAGATACTCATGGAAGAACAAGAAAAGAACCTCACAAAATGACGAGTAAAGCTGCAGTGATCACGTTACGATCAGGAAAAAAGGTAACAAGTCCCCTGAAAAAGAAAGCTAAAATAGCAAAAGTAGAAGTGACTGAGAATTATTGTGGCAATGACCGGAAAGAAGTAAAGAATAAAACAGAGAAAGTAACTTATGATGTGATAAGTCATCTGAAAGGTATACCGGCTCGATTGAGTGTTTACGATGCATTAAGGTTATCAGAAGACTCCTGGTATAGCTTGATTCAAGCCCTGTCTGACAATGATGTTAGAAAGGCGTTACTTACATAGATGGAAAATGTAGAGCGCAAGGAGCAAAGGGATTGCATGCTAGTAGTTTCCTTCTCTGATGATGATTTAACCTATGATAAAGAGCACAATAGGCCATTGATAATCATAGGTTATATTCATCGTAAACAAGTCAAGCGATTAATACTGGATAATGGGTCCGCAGTGAATCTGTTGTCATTAACAATTTTGAATGAATTGGGATACCGTTGCTCTAATTTATATCTTGGTGGAATGATGATACAGGGCTTTAACCAAGATGGGCAATGCATGCTTAGTAAGATTACAGTAACACTGGAAATAGGAGAGTTAACTACAAATGTTGTTTGCCATGTTATCAATGTAGTGACAGCATATAACCTCCTCTTGGGAAGACCATTGATGCATCAGTACAACATTATACCATCTACCCTCCACCAGTGTTTTAAATACTGCAAAGATGGGATACAATATAAAGTAATGGTCAATGCAAAGTCGTATACAGAAGCCGAACCTTTCTTCGCTAATGCTAGATACTACGATGGATTTCCCATAAAAGAAGAAAAGGAGAATGATGAAAATGAAGCCCTAAGAAATGCTCATATGGAGATAACAGGAAAGGAAGCCACAAAGGCAGAATTGTCTGGGACAGCAAATACGAAAAAGAAATTTTATTTCATACCAAAGCGTTTGAGACAACCAGGACAACCTTTGCTAACATTATTGTCACCCAAACAGCTGAAAATTTTATAGTCAAACTATACAATGCCATTACCATATGCTGAAAGGAGCAAGCCATTTTTGGCCATTCCAAAAAGATTTCATGTCAATACCAGTGTGTAATATCCAGAGCTGATTGAATTTTATGCCCCTTCAGAAGTGAAAATAGAAGAATAGGCCGATAACAGCATGAGCTCCGAGAAATTGACATTTGAAGATCTTAAGAGATATAGTCTCATCAGCAGGAGAATCATGAAAAACATGGGATTCAATTATGAAGAACCGACCATGTTAAACTATGGTAAAGGAATCTAAGTTCTGATTAGGGTAAATTGGAAAAAATGAGAGAAATCTCGCGGATTGGGGGCAGAGTCTTCAATAAACATGGTCATAGTTGATTCAGTAACAAAAATAGATTCCAAAACATGAAAGAAGAGCCGCAGAATATGTTCATAAGCAACAACCTCCCTGAACTAGAAGCCGATCAATATATCAAGCTGTTAAAAGAGAATAAAAATGTATTCACTTGGACGTATGTAGAAATGTCGGGCCTAGAACCGTTAGTAGCAATGCATCGTTTGAATATCTCTAAAGATAAGAGATCGATCAAACAAGCGCAGAGGTGATTTCATCTAGATTTAATTCCTCTAATTGAAGAAGAAATAAATAAACTAATAAAAGTCGGGTTCATTAGAGAGGTTAAATATCCTAAATGGATATCAAATGTCATCCCAATAAAGAAGCGGATAAATTAGGGTATGTGTTGATTTCAGGGATCTAAATGAGTCTTGCCCGAAAAATGATTTCCCTTTACCAATAACCGAATTGTTAATCGAAAGGATGAAAAAATATGTTGTCATGTCCTTCATGGATGGCTATGCCGGTTATAATCAGATAAGAATGGCTCCTGAAGACGAAGAAGCTATGAAATTCAGAATTTCATTAGGGATTTATTGCTATAAAGTTATGTCGTTCGGTCTCAAGAATGCTTGTGCGACATATTAAAGAGCAATGTAGAACATCTTTCAAGACATGATACATAAACATGTCGAATGTTATGTAGATGATTTAGTAGTCAGATCAAATGACCATGAAAAACATCGTGAACATCTAACTTCAGTCTTCCATCGGTTCAAAAAGAAATAGTTGAAGATGAAACTGGCCAAATGGGATTTTAGAGTGTTGTCAGGAAAATTCCTTGGTTTCGTCATTAGACACAAAAGAATCAAAATTAATCAGGGGAAAGTCAAGGTTATCCAAGAAATGTCGCTACAAAAAAATATTAAAGGAATTAAAAAGCTTATAAGGAAAGTTGGCGTATATTTACCGTTTTATCTCAAACTTGGCATGAAGATGTCAGCCATTCTCTCATCTGATAAAAAAAGAATGAAGTTTGTTTAAGACAAATCCTGTCAAAATGCGTTCAATTCAATCAAAGAATTGTTGAAATAACCTCCAGTGTTGGGAGCTCTTGTGAAGGTTAAACCACTTATTTTATACATTTATATAACTGAGAATTCATTAGGGGCCCTATTGGCACCGGTGAATGAACACGGGAAAGAAATTGCATTCTATTTTTTGAGTCGAACTCTAATAGGCGTAGAATGTAATTATTCTCTGATTGAGAAAGTATGCCTGACATTAATATTTGTGGTACAGAAAGTGAGATATTATTACCTTTCTCATGACATTATTTTAATCTCATGAGTGGATCAAATAAAGTTCTTAATAACAAGGCCGATGTTGTCAGCAAGATTGGCTAAATGGATGTTATTGCTCTCAGAATATACAATCACTTACAAGCCGACAAAAGCAATAAAAGGGCAAGCAGTGGAAAATTTTTTGGCAGCTCATCCCATAATAGACTGAAATTATTAGTGACAACTTTCCTGATGAACAAGTTATAATGATTGAATCACCAAACTCATGACAAATGTACTTTGATGGTGCTTCCCAAACATCAGGAATAGGTGCTGGAGTGATATTCAATACTCCTCAGGGCAACTTGTTGCCTTATTCTTTCACATTGAGTACTGCTTGTACAAATAATGAAGCTGAATATAAAGCTTTCATTATTGGAATGGAAATAGTACTAGAAATGAAAATAAAGATGTTGTAGATTTTTGGAGACTCCAAGTTGATTATAAATCAGTTGACAACTGAGTTCAAAATAAGAAAATAAGAACTCTTACTGTACTATCGACGAGCACATCAATTGTTAGAGAAGTTCTATCATGTGGAAATCAAGCATGTACGCGATGTGAGAATGCGAGGGCAGATGCTTTAGTAAGCTTGATAGCAGCTTTATCCTGTTCGGATTGAAGTCCTCTTCAAGTAACAAAGGAAGAAAGAAGGGTCTTGCGCTCATAAGAAATTATTAATGAAGCCACTGAAGCACTTCCTATATCGTGTCTGGAGGTTACGATGGACGATTAGCAACAACCTTTTGTGGATTATCTTAAGTATGATATTCTAGCAGAAGATTCAACACAAAGACAGCAAATCAGACAAAGATTGAAAAGATTCGTTATGTGCAACGAAATATTATACAGAAGGTCTTACAACGAAATGCTATTACGATGTCTAGATGTACAAGAAGCAAATTAAATATTGCAAGAGGCCCATTCTGGAGAATGCGGAGCACATCAAGTTGATCGAAATTTCTTTCATCGGGTGTATCAAATGAGATATTATTGGCCCACAATGATCAAAGATGCTATAGAATATGCGAAACAATCTCATGAACGTCAAATTCATGGAGATGTCATACATGTGCCTCCGGAAGATCTTCATCTGTTAATAGTTTCTTGGCCTTTTTCTTCTTGGGGACTTAATGTCATTAGTCCTATAAATCCACCCTCGTCTAAAGGAAAGCAATATATATTGGTAGCGACAAATTATTTTTTCAAATTGACTGAAGTGATTACACTTCGAAATGTCAAAGAAAAAGACATCATAAATTTCATCCAACATGGGATAATATATCGCCATGGCATCCTAAAAAGAATCATCACCAATAATGGTACCCCTTTCAAGAATAGCTGTATGAAAAAGCTGTGTCAAAAAATTGATATTCATCACTCATTTTTGACACCTTACCATCCGCTGGCCAATGGATTAGCAAAGGCATTCAACAAGACGATCGTGAAAATACTGAAGAAAACTGTCACTGGAAATAAGCACGACTGGGACGAAAAGTTACAATAAGCTCTATGGGCTTACAAGACTATTCACCGAACTACGACGAAAGCTAAGTCGTATTCATTGGTTTACGATGTTGAAGTCGTTATCCTGATCGAAAAACAAGTCACATCACTCAGAGTGGCAATACATCAGTCAGTAATAGATGATGAAAATGCAAGAATAAGGCTAACAGAATTGGATTTGCTCAATGAAAAATGATTGGCAGCCCAACAGCGATTTCAATTATATCAAGCAAGAATCTCTACCGCCTTCGACAAGAAATTCAGGAATCGCTCTTTCAAGACAGGTGACATGGTGTTGATGTTAAAAAGACCAATAGTAGTCATACACAGAACATGGGGTAAGTTTGACCCTAAGTGGGATGGTCCGTACATAATAACTGAAGTATATTCCAATGGAGTGTATAAGGTTGTGGACCAAGATGGACAAGGTGTTAGCATACCAGTCAATGTTCGCTTCATCAAAATATATCATCCCTGAAGATAGATGTGTTTTTTATCTAGAAGATTATCAGTATAATCCTTTTATATTAAAAGGGGACAAAACTAAGTAAAATGATAAAACAACCTCAAAAGGCAATGTCATGTATTCTTCCATATATTAATGAATAAAAGGAAAAATCTCAAGCAAAAGGAAATTCTCGAGTATGAAAAGATCAAATACATCAAAATTGATATTATCGTCAATTATTGTCAAGCGCCGATGATCATCACCAAATTAGTAATCATGGCTATCGTCATTAATTGTGGACACAAAAGTCATCCTATCGAATTTGTTATCATCGCCAAGATGATATACTATTCTAATCATGAACATTATCAAAACATCATCAACAGCGGCGATATATCACTTATCGATTTACCATTCATGGCAGTGGAACAAGCCTATATGGCTAACCACACATAAATTCTATGACAACAATGGTGATTCATCATTTACAGTGGCGTAGCCAAGCTTATGTATAGCCAACTACGCATAAGACCTACCATCATCAGCAATATATAAAATTATGTGTGCAATAGTGAGAAGCTAAAGCCGCAAAGGCCATTACATGCTTAGACCCATGCAGGCAGCGGATTAAGCCAATCACTACCAAAAGCCATGAATGGCCAAAAGTAGAAGGGGGCTAATCATGCGTGAGACCTATGTTGTATATATAGCTTCTGACAGCATCACGAGAGATGGTGAGAGAAAATGCCCACTTGTGAATGGGTCCGACCTTGTAGGCGAAGAAAAAGCAGGTCATAGTGTGCACTCTTTGGCTTGTACATAGATAGGTCAACCATGCATAAGACCCACAAATTTCTGGCTTGATTTCGGTAGTATGAGGATGGGTTTTTAGCCTCCTCATTGATGGACTGGCGGCCTTGAATTTGGTGACTAAAGGTAGCCTTGTGTACCCCGTGAACTCTAGAGAGGTACTGCGGCCAACCCTGTGCATAAAACCTACCGAGTTCACTGCCCCAGTAGCTACATTGGGCCCCTCTGATTGACCACGGTTTGTGAACTCCCCAACTATGATAAGTCCTGTGAACTCTAAAGAGTTACAGAGGCCATTCACATGAGACCCGACTCCAACTACTTATGAGTCTAAAAAATTGTGATTGCTCCACTACTCAAGAGCTTAAACCGTGTGTCAAACTAACTTTAAACCAAAATTAGCCCTACCCATTAAAGTAAATACCACATAGGGGAACTACACTAACAATCATGATATATTACGTGATAGATTGAAGCATGATTATGTAAATTAACAGAGGCAATATTGTATAAGCATGTGTTCAAAATTAATTACCATGATAAAATTTCTAAAAATATACTTGCTTCAAGCAAAACATCATAATTCATTCATGAAATTTACAAGGTAAAAAGGGTTACATGCAAAAGAAAAATTTCTACAAATCTTCTGACATGCGTAATTCTATCATGTATCTTTCTAAATCTTCTTTCAACTGAACTCGTGCTGTAGTATTAATTTGTTTAGCGTCGAGAATAATCCTGTCTTGATCAGGAACATTGACTAGTTCTTGTTCCAGGAAAGCACAAATTCTTTGTTCTTCATTTGCTCAACTCTTTCGATATCAGTAATACAAACATTAACTTCAATTTCTTCCCTGATCTAGTGGATATTTGATTCCCCTTCTTGTCTCCTGACTTCAAGTAACGAAATCTCTTTCTGCAGAAAGGCAATATAATTATCAATGATTATCTTATTCTTATCAAAGGCCTTAAGCCTATCATGAAGAGATTGATGTTCAACATTGTAACTAGACATGAGGTCATCAGTTCGGGAAATCTTCTCCTTGAGGGACATCAATTCTCTATGATGATCCAAAATATGTAGGGCAATAACTATGCTTCGTGCTGATTCCAAATTATTTATGGAATCATAGAATTGTGACAAAGAGTTGTGCAGAGGCAGAATGTTGATATGCGCTAGCCTCACCGAATGATCAAGAATAGCTAAGACGCTATCCAAGAAAGGCCATTACATAGGATATTTGAAAGCACTTATAATGACAGAAATAACATTCTTGAAAAACCCAAGCATAAGAGGTGATACTTCTTTCGGAGAAATTTTATAAAAAATCGTGGCTATAGAATTAGACCTGCAAATCCACTTGAAGTTGACACAATCTTAGCTAAAAAGGAAAAGGAATGACACAATTAGAAATGTCAAAAGTCAAATATATGAAAGCAGGAAGAGTAAAAAAATTGTACCCTCTCAGGGGCAATTCGAGAAGTGGTTGGTATAGAAGATACTCCTGCTTCAGAAGACACAAGAATGTTTGCAGCAGCAATCACAATGTTAAGAGAAAGTTCATGCACTCTAGTGCTCGAATCCAAGGTTGTTCAAGTTGGGATTTCAACAGGATCAGAAAGAAATTCCAAACTCCGAGCAACTGGTTGAATATGAGAAGGACTTGCAACAGAAACTTTCTCATCATGAACAAGAACATCAACGATTACATCAACAACTGGCGGGACCTGTGTAGCATCCTGATTCACTTCTATACTTTGAGGAGAAAATAATGTCTCTGGATCAATGTGAGTATTTGGTAAAGGAATCCCAGCCTCTCTAGATGTAGAAACTTCAGATATAGTCGGAAGGGCAGTAGTACCTTGCTCAATCGTATCAGTAACTTCTACAATACAAGGAGAGTATGAAGCATTGAAAGAAATGAATATGTTTGTGATTAGAGAATAGCTAGAACCCCCATAATCAAGTTGTTCCTCTTTAAGAGAAGCCATCCTGACCGGAGAAGAAATATCTTGATGATTTGGCTAGATTTCAATGGACGGAACATTAGTCCTAACCTCACCTTCTTCACCAACATCCACTTTTGCATCCTCTTCCTGATTGTCATCTGTTAAAACATATCCCTTATCAGTTAAACTTGTAGAAGAAGAGGCTCTAGAGGTTTCAGTCTCTACTGAATATTTCGATGAACTTTCTTCGGAAACCATTTGTTTGCCTATAGGAAAAAGGCCTACTTTAATAGGAAAAAGGTGAACATCATCGGTAGGAGGAATTTGTGAAGCTTGAGCCTAAGGAGACAAAGATTTGGCGCGTGAACGAGTCATAGGAGAAGCCGTAACTACAATTTGACCCGTAGTAGGAGAAATTACAGTTGTAGCTCGATCCATAGTAAGAGAAGTTGCAGCTACAATTTGACCCCCTGCTTCTTGAGTAGGGAAAGAAAGAATAGTGACAGGAGTCTCAAATTCGTCGACAGGAGTGGTTTGTCTTTCTGCTCGCTTTATGAGATTTAAGGGATATCCAATAGTTGTCCATCCTACCAGTATATTGGGTGGCTTTATTTCCCTGATGGGCATTTCTATAGAAATTCTCCGACAAAGTTGGCTAGGAGTTGTAGCATGATCTTTCTCAACAAAGTAGCCTATTCCTTGCTCCGGTCTGTAATTCCTCAATCTAGGAGGAGGAATCCAGATAAGATGGTCAACTGGAAGACAATTGTGCACCAAGTAATACTAATGCGACCACCAACGCATCCAAGCATAAGAAGCTTGCACTTGATGGTTGATGTCAGGAAGAATAAAGCGAGAGCCAAAATTTCTGTCCAGGAGCTGTTTCCATATCAAGGCCCAGTTGTATGGACCGACTCCATAAATCTGCATTATACGGGTAACTTCCTCTCCTGCATAGGGCACCGTTTGATCATAACCAAATTGTCTTGCAAACCTACTGGGGTAGTAGGGCTCTCTCCAAAATCCAACTCTTTCTCGAAGAGGTAGACTGCAAGACCCGATGCAAATCACAAAAGTTCTTTCAATTGGTTCCAGGTCATTATTGTCTTTAACTTCCCTATCTTCAGCTTGATGAGTTCGATAGACTCCATGCTCCCAATTTTATCAACCATCCATTCGTATCCTTTCGTCACCATTTTTCGATTAAGATAATAATATAGAGGAGGATGCTCAGGATTGACATAGGCCTTCTCAGGATTGTTGTATGTCCATGGGAAATATACTTCTAACCAACAAAAAAAGTAATAACATGGAGTGAATGAAGATGTAACTCCGATTACCGGGCTTGAGCAATGTGTGGCAAAGTTTCCAAAGCTCTATACAGGGAACATAAAACAAGGGGAGCCAGAGAATACTTCTTCTTGTCCTCCACCATAGCTTCCGTAGCAACAAATAAAGTGGGACGAATGGAATCTGACCATTTAGAACTTGGCATGACGACTAAACTTAGCCAATATGCGAGAAAAGTGGCTAGTTCAATTTCAAGACTAAAAATAGCAGGACCTCTTATCCAACTCTGCAGAATGGCTGCCATAAAACCTACGAAGAAAGAGAAAGAGTATGAGAAAACACATATATGTGTGTAAAAAGAAGAGAGAAGAAAGAAAAAGGGGGAAGGAAAGGGGAAGGAATATCAACATCATATACCGCAAATATCTCATCAAATGTGCAAGCCACTGAAGTGGAGATATTTTGTGAACATTTGGAAAATGCAACATCTCTCTAAAAAGCTCAATAGTAGAGGCAAAGATGTGAGGATCCCTTCCAGGAGTGAGATAAGCGAATTCCACATTAGTAGGAATAAATTCATCAAGAAAAGAGCCTGTAATGGGAAGACCAGCCATTCGGTGAAGATCCCATAAAGTAATGCTTACTTCACCGATTGGTAGGTGGAAGGAGTTTATTTCAGAAGGCCAGTATTTCAAAAATCCTTTATAAATCATGGTATCTTTATGAAAGAAGTTAGAAGTAGCTTCTATGGTGATGTATAAATTCATTGCAATAAGGACTCCTTTGTATTTCTGAAGGATGGCTTTGACACATGAGCTATAGAATTGACGATAAGATAGGAAACCACATGTTTTGAACTCTTCTTTACCCCACAGAGAGTCTTGATCATGAAAGTGTTGCTGAACAGTTTCAAAGCAGTGAGTGGGATACAGATATGAGGATTATAACATGGAGTAAGGAAGCGCTTTCATGGGTACTTACCTTTAGATGATGAGTCAAAGATGTAACTGTAGCTTGATTACAACAATCTTCTTTCTTGGGATATTGATGAAGCCATATATGTGTTCAACCAAAAAGAATATATAGATCTAATGTATTTTCAAGTAATTAAAAAAACTCTAATGCTACAAATTAAATTCTCTAATTCTTAAGTAGAGTATGAATTACTCTAATGAAAATGATTAAAACTAACTTAAGAAAGAGAATAGAATAAGCTAAATTAAATATAAGATTTACTACACAAATAGCTTAAGATGGCCTTGACTTTCTTTCCTTGCTTGAGTATATTGCTCACAAATTTTCGTTGTTAAAATGAATGAGAGAAGGCCTCTATTTATAGCCAAGGGTCTTAGAAATTCTGTTGGCCTGATTTTCGGTTCGGTTGGCCCAATTCCAATGTTGCGTTCCAACAACACTCAGATTTCATGGGATAAGATGTTTCAAAAAATCGACTGGCCAAATTTTCCTGAATTCTAAAATATTAACCTTGTTAGAAACTTGATCGAACACACTTGGGCTGGAAAAACAGACAGGTTCAGCTGAGCGAACCCAAGGTTAGGTTAGCTGAACTTGACCCGAAAAAATCTTATCTTGATGTATACTTGCCCGAAATGTGTTAGGTTAGCCGAAGGTAGTTTAAGCTAGTCGAAACATAAGTCGAGATGGCCTAACTTCAGTGTATTTTACTTAAAGTTAAGTTTATCATGTCACCATGTGAAATACACCTAACCTAAGGTCATTCTAAGGTTATATCACCTAATGGTTGACACATATAAAATGATTCAAACTTCAAACCAAGCAAATTTAAAGTTTCAGATGTTGAGTCTTCCTTAAGATGTTGATCCAGTCTTTATGTAGTCTTCATGAGTCATCAAAGAACATCTTCATGACTACTTGTGATCTATTTCAGGCTACAAAATTTGACAATCCTAACTATGCTTTAAATATAAGCACTTACATCTTCCTCTTCAAAGGAGGTCCTTTTTTCTTCATGTTCATCTTTCTCCTCAAGGTCCCTTTCATCTAGGATGACTAAGGTGGTGGATGTCAGAAGTATTCTTAAGGAACTTTGGTCTCCATCACTTTAAGATTCTTTGAAATCTGAATTTGAGTTTCTGTATCATCTTATGTGGCAACTGTTGTCTTTCCTTTTAATTTGTTTTTCAAAGGACATTCAGTAGAAAGATGACCATAACTTCTACAGTTGTAGCATTGGGGCTCTTTTGACCATTTCGGTGATTTACCTATGTAGAATTTTTGTCAAAGTTCTTCTCTTTCTTGTAAAATGTTTTCCCTTGGTTCTTATTAAAAAACTTTTTGAATCTTTTGGCCAATAAGGGTATCTCCTCATCATCTTCATTTTCATCACTATCCTCCTCAGATTCATGTTTTTTCTATGAGGTTTTGATGATAGTTTTTTTGAATTTTATAGGGTTTTTGAAATGTAGTTCGAATGTTTGTAAGGAACCTAACATTTCTTCTACTTTCATGTCATCCGTGTCTCTACATTCCTCAATTGTAGTGACTTTTGCAAAGAAATGTTCCGATAGGGATCTTAAGATTTTCCTACAAATTCTTGGCACTGGAACCTTCTTTGCCAACCCCCACATGGAGTTACAAATGTCACTAAGCTTTGTGTAAATTTTCATAAACGTTTTATGCTCTTCTATTTTAATATTCTCGAATTGTGTGGTTAGGAGCTGAGGATTTAAATGTTTTACTATGTTGGTTCCTTCATGGGTATTTTTTTTTTTAATAAATCTCATGCTTGTTTAGATATTTTACACATGCATATTTGTTTGAATTCTTCTTTTGAAATTGCACAATAAATAGCGTTCAAGGATTTTACATTCACAAGTGGATCCTATTTTTTCAAAGTCAATCCAAAAGGCTCTCTATTTGGGTCTATATGTGGTAACATCATCTAATCCAATGTGCAATTTGTTCCATGGATGCCACTCATCCATTCCATGGGTGCCACTCATTCATTCTTAACTATGTCTCAAACTGTATGATCCAATGATTTGAGAAATATGCTCATCCTTACCTTCCAATGGCCATATTTGAATCTATAAAAAAGTGGTGGTCTTGAGACCAGTGTTCCCTCATTTTTAAATATATTTTCAACTTCAGTAAGGATCTCCCTCTAGGTTGTTAAGCCCTATAAGAGGAACCTGCTCTGATACCAATTGAAATCCTGGATTTACCACTACAAGCAAGCTTGAAAGTATGTCTAATGTCCTAGAGGGGGGTGAATAGGACCTTTCAAATTTTATTTAAACTAATAACATGCACTTACTTCTAAGTTCACAAGTGCATAATCATTATCTAATTAGTGAAATACATTATTCATGCATTTTAATAAACATGTTTGGTACAGAAATTAAACAGAGTGTAGAGTTCATCCAAACATCACAAATAAGGAATTAAAATATTCACCACAATGCACAAGATGTATAGTGGTTCAAAAATTTTCTTACCCCGCTCCTGGTTGACCCGCTCTCTCCTAGAGTGTGCCGGATTTCACTATTCAGATGGTTTTAAATAAAGTTCACCATAAATCTTCACAACCTACACAAGGTTAACATTTTCTATCCGTCGATGGCCTACACAAGGTCTTATGAAGTCCTACACAAGTACATCAAAATGTACTCTCCCGTCGGAGGCCTACACAAGGACTTATCAAGTTTGGAAGTTCAAACTCTGAAACTCGATCCTATACAAGGAATGGTTTCAAGACACAAATGGACTCTTGGTACTTACTTAGAAGTGAGTAACCTCATTAAGCACTTGATGAAGATATTCTTGGATGATGAAGAAACTTCAGCTCCTTTGTACCATAACTATAGGATGATGCCCCATTGTAAATGTCGAGGTTGATGGGTCAAGGGTTTGGTGAATCCTAACTAGGTATTGATGGGTCTTTAAGGACTAGTAAGGATCCCATGGTTGACCATTCAATGCTTGCTAGCTTCCAGATTTTGTAATAAAAGTGGTTTCTATAGCATCATTGAATGTTGGAGTTCACCGTTCAATCCAAGCTTCGAACACACCAATGATTGCCTTTAATACAAGGATTGAATGAGGAAATCCATGAGGAAAGAGAGCTTGACAAAATGGGTATAAAATTTAGGTATTAAATCTCACAAAGCTCTCTCAATAACTCACCCAATTAGCAAAAAATACCTCACACAAATATATACAATAGATTTACAATGGATAGAAAACTGTCAGTTTTGATGTCATCAAAGGGTCTTCGATGTCATCGAACTTCCTTCGATGCATCGCTAAATTGAGAAAAATATTTAAGTTGGTTGCTGAACAGTTTCTGATCTTCTATGGATGCCATCGTAAAGATTCAAATTTATGACCTAAGTTTGTAGATAATTTAAGGTCCAATTTCGATGCCATCAAACTGAACTTTGATGTCATTGAAGGATGGTTTAATTCTATCGTAAAAATTTAGAATTTATGTGATTTTTTATTGGACAGTTTGAGCACTTCTTCGAGGCCATAGAAACTAAGTTCGATGTCATCAAAGTTTAAGTTTCAATGTCATCAAAGAGGCTTCGATGCCATCACAAAAATCCATATTTTTCTTGTTTGCTTGTTGGACAAATTGTGCTCTTTTTATGTCATTAAAGCTATGCTCGATGCCATCAAAGAGGTCTTCGATGCCATCGAACTGGCTTTGATGCTATTGTAAAAGTGAACATGATGGACAAATTCCCCATGTTGGTTCCTTCCATGCTTATAATCATCAAGTTAACAATTCAATAACAAACTGACATTTTAATGTGTAAGCTGGAAGTGACATGTGAAATCATGGCTCAATCCATGTTCAAAACTTCTAATCAAGGATCAATGATTTTAATTTTGAGATCTTCTAAGTGTCTAAAATCCAACAGACATATGGCATCAACATTAAGTATCTTATAATTGTAATTCATGGATTCACTTCGAGATTACTTAAATTTGTAGAAATTTTAGAAAATTTTCACGACTTCACCCAAAGACTAAGAAAAAAACTAATTAGCCTGCCTAATCCACACCCCCAACCTAAAATCTGCATTGTCATTAGTGTAAAAGAGATAAGCATTTAATGCAAATGAGGCAAAGAAAAGAAAAGAGAAGTCGTAGAAAGGTAGTACCTAAAAAATGAATTCTGAGGTTTTTTCTCCTAAATATCTCAATGTGAAGATAGGTTAACACAAGAATTGAACCATTAGAAAGTAAACTATTCTAAACAGCATAAAAAAAACTATCCTAAATAGGGAAAAGCAAACAATTCTAATTCTAAATTCTTTAAAAGCAATAAACCTAACTAGGTAAATAGGGGAAAACTACTTAGTCATGCCACAAGGTTCCTCCTCTGGTCAGTATCTTTATAAATTTCTCGGTAGGTTTTGTAACAAGATCATCTAAAAGCCCTTTATGCAATAGGCTTGGATGTCATGGAGTATGATTTTTCAGAGAAATTTGTGGACCTTAGTATAAAGTTTCCGTTTAATCTCCTGAGGTGTCCAAAGTACATATGATTCACTTGAGACAAAAAGTTTAAGAGTTAGTACAATATGGTTAATCAAAGACTACGAGTAGATAAAATTCAGAGAAATTCTTAGTAGATGATGTAGTCTCAACATATTCTAAAGTTTCAGTCTTCAATTCAACTTTCAGCTTCTCCTCTTTTAATGGTAAACATTCAAGATCTATGGAAGGAGGGGCTTCAGAATAAGGGTTCTCTCAGTCAGTAACAAACACCGAGGTATTATTTTGTAAAGTATCCATTATTTTTTTATTATGGGATCAATTGAATATGTAAAATATGTTAAGGGATCTTTCAGAGAGTTGAGCTAGTGAGTTATGAGGGTTATTTTTCACATTGAGGTCTGTGATGATATGCCCAATGATTCCTTCGTCTTCTCTTATAATAGAGGGAAACATAATCTCTTGCTCTTCACCTTGGTGAGAGCTAATTGTCATCGGATACTCCCTACCCTACATAGATAGATTATGGATCAGTAGGTGCATTGATGTAAAGATTTTGTTCATTGCTACTACTCAGTAAAGGCACTATATCGTCAAGGGTTGACAGATCAGATGATTGAAAGAGGCTCATCCTCCACATTTAAATCAGGTGTGTCAAATGGGTGTATAGATCATTATGGTTGACAACTTCCTGTACCTCGTGATCACTTTCTTGAACCATAATTAAAATCGATTTCAGTAAATCTTGGGCTGTAAACTCATGCTTCTCATCCTAATACTTATCATCTTCCAATTCAGTACAATTCATAAGTGAGATGAGATCACTTTCCTCACACTATTTTTCTAGATTGAGTTGAAGCTCGAATAAACTAGCATCTTCCTCCTCATTGAAGTCAAGTTTGTCATATGACTGGAGCGTGTCAGTATCATTATACTTGAAAGACACCCATGTCTCCTGATCATTCCATTGGATAGTCATTGAGATCGACTCTTTGAGAAATTGAATCGTATGCTCATTAACACAATCCAACTCTTCATTCTCAATTTTAGTATTCTCCATAATCACATCACGTGAACCTAACTGTTATATATCTTTTATAAGTTCTTAAAATCCTTGAAGTGTGTTTTGCTAGATGAGCTCTAAATTTTGTGTGAAATTCTGAAGTGAATACTCTTAGATCATTTCTTGTTGGATCTCAGAGGTATAGGACCCAAGAGACAACTTCCCAATCTTGATGTTTCCACTACTTATAAGTAGGGAGCTGGGAATGAAGAATTGGATTGTGTTGAGGCCGGGGTGAACTAGCGTCCTTTAGCTTATCAAAGAGCGATGCAAGCACTTCTATCGTTCTTCTGATGCCAGCAAAATCATCTGTGTAACCCTGAAGTGATTCTTCTTAGATCGTTTCTAGTTGGGTTTTAAAGGTAAAAGACCAAAGAGAATTGTCACTATGATGTATTGCTGGTTCATCTTTCCAACATTAATGTTTCCACTGATTATAGTCATACGGGTCATAGGTGGGAGAATCTGGGGGTTATTGGTACATATGATGTTTTCAAAAAAATTTTGAGACGCAGGTTGTTTTCTAACATAATCATCTGACAACCCTTCACAATTTCTCACAATCTCTAAAATTAGCTCAACATATTGACATTCCCACTCTTGCATATACATGATGAAACCTTAATTTTGAATCTAATCCTAAAATAAAATAAAAGAAAAATCTTGCAACAATATGGAAAGTAAGTAGAGAAGAAGTTAGAAGGAGTTTACCAGTTTGGAGAGTTCTATGTTAAGATCCTACAAAGCAGAAAACAATGTTAGTTTCTAAAAATAAATCAGAAAAAACCCTAACCTAAAAATAAAATAAAAAGTTAGTCCTAAAAATAAATTAGTTTCTTAAAAAAAAATACTTTCTAAAAACAAATTAGGAAAGTTTCTAAATTGGAAATAGAAAGAAAGAGAATTAGAAAGAAGTTACCAAATTAGAAGTTTCTATTTTAGGATCCTACAGAAGAAAAAAGGAAAGTGAATTAGTTTCTAAAAAAGAACTAAGAAAGTAACCTAGTTTTAAAAAAAATAAAAAAAGGAAAGTTTTTAAAAATAGAAAGTAAGTTCCTAAAAATAGAAAAAAGGAAAGGAAATAAGTTTCTAAAAACAGATTAGGAAACTTTTTTTTTTTTTTTTTAAATAGTTTTTAAAAACAAATTAGAAAAGTTTCTATCGTAGAATTAGAAAGTAAATTATTTTCTAAAAATAAAAAAGGAAAGTTTTTAAATCTAGAAATGGAAAGCTAAATCAGTTTCTAAAATAATTCTGAAAAAAAAAATCCTAACTTAAAAATAGAAAGTAGAAAAATCTCAATCTTAACCTAATTCCAAAACTAATCAAATCCAAAAAACACAATAATTAAACCTCGGCAATGGCGCCAAAAACTTGTTCACAACCCCAAGTGTAGGATCGCGATGTAGTAATAATCTCAGTAAAACCAAGGTCGAATCCACAGTGACTGAAACTTGTATGTTTCTGAAATTAACTAGAAGAAGATGTGAAACTAATTCTGAAGTATTTGAGAGAGTAATTATGAATATAGTAATTAAAATAAAGAATTTAAAGGTGAGAATGTAAGTGCTATAGTGAATAGCCCCTTGTGATTGTCAAATTTATGGTGACAAAGACACTGCTTTGAAGCTTGTTTATGTGATGAACAAAAGATCTATTCAAGACACAAGATTGGCTTCAAGTAGACAAGCACAGCTATTTAAGTTGAAGATCTCGAAGGTGAAGATTTTAGAAGCTTTCAAGTTCTCGTAAGCTATTCAAGTTGAAGATCTCAGAAGCTTTTAAGTTCAAGTTCTCAGAAGTTTTTCAAGCTGAAGATCTCAAGTTCAAGAACTCAATCTTCATGATTCTCAAGGTCATTGGTATTCAAGTTTCTATGTCCTTACTTCACTATTGAGGTATGACTGACCTTAGGTTGACCTTTAGAGTAGGTCACTTTGGATACATAATCCATATATCTTTAATAAGTGACTTTGATCTGTTCTAAGGCTAGTCCTAGACATTGTTCGACTAGTCCTAGCACTGGTTCGACCAGTCTAGGAAATTTCTCGACCAGTCCTAAGTTGTTGAGAAATTTCAGAATTTTCTAGTTATTCTTCGACCAGTCCTGAAGACTATTCGACCAGTCCTATGAACAGTGTCGACTGGATCTTCGACCAGTCGTGGTTCTTCGACTCAAAGTACAGCATTGAGATTGGGTCATCTTCGACCAGTCGTATGGAACCTACGACCAGTCGAAGGGGACCTTCGACCAGTCGTAGGGTACCCACGATCGGTCGTGCAACTGAAAATCTTATCGCACTCAAATTTTTCAAAATTTTATTTGTACTTCGACCAGTTGTAGAAGTATTTAGACCAGTCGAAGACGTGTTTTGCTCAGCTATAAATAGAACACGAATCTCAGATATATATATATATATATATATATATATATATATATATATATATATATATATATATATATATATATATATATATATATATATATATATATATATATATATATATATATATATAGAGAGAGAGAGAGAGAGAGAGAGAGAGACAAAAAGAAAAAAAAAAGAAGTTCAAGCTAATTATTCCAGCCTTCTGAGAGATAAGTCTATGATCCATTTTAAGCTAAGTGTGCTTATTTAATATTCTCTTTCTTTAGCTTTATTTAGTTGATTTTGTTTCTTGTATTTCAATCTAATATGAAAAGAGGAATTGCTATTTTCCTTTCTTTGGAATCAAAATCAATTAAGGCTAGCCCTATGTTGGTTTAATTTTAAAATCAATTAGAACTAGAACCTTTGTAATCGAGTACTAGACATTCAATCATCTACTCTGACTTGGTTCTTTCGGGTTTCTACATCGAAGGAGAAAATCAGGTATTTTACATTTAATTGTAAATTCCTTTCTGTTTTGGTTTCTT
Source organism: Magnolia kwangsiensis (assembly GCA_037074715.1). NCBI lineage: Eukaryota > Viridiplantae > Streptophyta > Magnoliopsida > Magnoliales > Magnoliaceae > Magnolia > Magnolia kwangsiensis. The sequence continues at coordinate 66,359,813 of CM073589.1, forward strand.
TTGGGATTTGTCAGAAAAATCTCATTGCTTTGGTTATCTTAGGAGAGCCAGCAAAACTTAGAAGTGAAATTTTTTTAATTATGTAAGCCCACAGATAAAGACACAATTGTAAAGGTTTTTGGTGAACCTGTGAAAACCTACATTGTTAGTGAACGCTAATATCCCCTGTGTGAGGATATTAGGAGTGGAGTAGCATTCTATGTGGCTGTTGTATAACAGTTGGTGAACACACAGGTGAACCACTATAATCCCTTATGTTGTGGTTGAATAGTTTATATTTCATATCTTTATTTATTCATTTAAGGGATGCATATGTGGTTGTGAATGTTGTAATCTTTTATTTCAAGCATTGTGGAGAATGTTGTAATAGTTTAAAATTTATTTCTTCCTATTCATTTATCAGCTTGATATTAAATTATTCCAGTAGGTTGCCCTGTCATTCTTATGGTACATGGTTGTCCTTAGAACAATACATATTTGTGATAACAAGTTATTCTTCAGTGCAGTTTGTATTTATTTTTTATTCCTCTTCGGTTTGAGACTTGATACAAAGACCTTTCTAGAAATCAGGTTGTCCTAACATAGACTCTAGTTTTTGGTGTAAGGTTGTCCTTAGAACAACATTTGTATCAACCTCTCAAGATCTGAATTTTGAGGTTGCTTTACAATCTTACATTGTGGTTTATTTAGTTATCTTATTGGCTATCATATTCCTTTAATTTCCGCTCTTATAAATTTTTATTTGGCATAGTCCTATTCACACCCTCCCACTCTAAGACATATAGCTAGGCCTTTTCAAGTCGTATCAGAGCCTAATAGCTCATTTTTTCTTAATTCTTGGATTTAATTCCTGAGCTAACGATTTAAGCTATTTAAGATGTCAAATTTTGATAGCCTATCGGTCACTAGGCATCCACCCTTTGATGGCTCCAATTATGCTTACTGGAAAGCCAGAATAAGGATCTTCCTCAAATCAATGGATGAGAGTATGTGGCAGGCCACAGTGACTGAATGGAAATCTCCTACCACTAAAGTGACTAGAGTCGATGGTTCAAAATCAATGAGAGTAACTCTTTATTTCTCTTGGACCACCCTTCAGAAAAATGAGAGTAGTGCCAATGCAAAGGCATTAAATGCAATCACTTGCGCACTATCACTGGATGAGTTCAAAAGAATCATATCCTGTGATGCTGCAAAGCAAGCCTGGGATATATTAGAAATGACACACGAGGGTACTACAATTGTCAAAAAATCTAAAGTCCAACTCCTCACAACCAAATTTGAAGAAATTCATATGGAGGAAAATGAAACATTTATAGACTTTTATACAAGATTAAATGACATTGTAAACTCTATGTGAGGTCTTGGTGATACAATCCCAGAAAGTAAAGTGTGTGCAAAGATACTACGCTCTCTTCCTGAACGGTTCAACTCCAAAGTAACCGTTGTCACGCCCCAAACCCGAAAATCGAATTCATAGGAATCCCGATCGCCGAATTCAGTGCTGACAGCCTCCGTAGTACCCCATTTTCGGCTCCTAGCATTCATATGGCAGATTCCGATCCTGAGATCCTACAAGGAGGATTTTTTTTGTACATTTAATTCATGATAAGCATAACCATAAGATTACCCAATTCACAAATGCAACATCATCATCATATATCCACTAATATAATCATTTGATTACAACACTGAAAGGGAAATACATAAATAGAAATTCAAGCTCCAGAAGACCCCTGCACGCTCCAAGCTCAACACTGCTGCAACCTAACATCACCTGCACGCATCTATCGTGCATAAGCTTATTAAAAGCTTAGATGGTGGTGTAAGTGTATGCACAAGGTAAGTGCCAAGTATTCAATACAATGCCATAATAATACAATACCGGAAAACTGGTAATCCATAAACTATATAATGTCTGAATAAGCAGAAACACTAACAAGAGAAGGAATTATCAGAATAACCAGAAATACTGACAAGATATAAATCATACGATAACAGAGTAAGCGGAAGTATGAACAAGTCTATAAGTCAACCAATATCAGAATACGCAATATAGAACAGCTGTGCGATAAAGAGTCATAAAGAGCCAAATATCGGATGCCAAAAATGTAATACAATATACAAATCCTGATAAATCTGTCTAGGCCATATAAGTGTAGAAATAGCAACCTAAGATGCCATATGCCTGTGGATGTAATGTAATATGTGATGCGAATGAAATAACCATGCTATAGTGTGAAGTCGGGATGATAGTACGTAATATCACAGGCTACGGGGTCCGCTACAATGGACTTTATCCAAACTAGTCCCATACCTAAATTTGGATAGTCAGACTCAACGTGGTAAACTCCTGATCTCAAGTATGCAACACCAGCCATAACGAATGTACACAATAATTAGTTGTGCACCACCAGCCCCAGTGGATAGTGAATGAATGTATGAATGAATAAGTATGTAACTCCTACTCAATAAGTCCACAAATTAGTACAGTTCCTCTCTGAGAAATCACCGGGGTCTATTATACTCCAAACCAGATTGCCGCCCCATCGCGCGCAACAAGGTGAGTGAAAGAGACCTCACTATCCGCCTACCAATATCGAACCCGGCTCGTCAATAGCGGACACATTCCTCTAGCTGGTTAGACTCAGCCTAGCATTGCCCCCTCCTCTCGGGCAGGTAAGGCCGCACCCCCTTCCAACCGACCACGACACAGTGGAGAGCGCGGCCATCTGGTAATCGGCACTCGACGCTCATCTACCCACTCGGTCTAGACGTTGGAGCAACCTCTGGAACTAAGAGGGTTTTGGGACTTTCACCTAAGGATATTTATAACACTCTATGTAGAATAGATTTTCGGTATCCCATCTGGCCATTCACGATATGACTGTGGAGGCTACAACCCTGATGTCACTAGGGCATATAGTAATCACAACACACAATACAAGATGCATGAGTCATACAATCCAATCATGCACCAATCCTGCGCATATCGTGCGCTCATGTGAGATAACCTCCACCTATCAGGGAGTCTCATATCATCCAGCCCAATGACATATGCAATGGTCAATCACATCTCATAACAAACATGCAGATGATGCGTATGGGAATGTATCATGATGCTTATGCTGTCACATACTCATAATCGGTATCCACAATCGGCCTCGACAATGTGGACATCTAACCAACATTGCCACCAAGAAATGGCCCACATAGAGACAAACATATAATGGGCCCACGGCCTCACACAAGGGCCTAATATACAACACAATGGGCCTTACTCAAGGGTTACATGTACACAACAGGTGGGCCCTTCTCATGGGCCTAACATACATCACAATGGGCTCCTTCGCCAGACCCTCAAATGCATCACAATGGGCCTCATCACCGAGGCCTCAATATACATCACACCGGGCCTTAGACACTTGCTGAATACACATCACGTCGGGCCTCAAATACGGGTCACATGTACATCACATTGGGCCCCGACAATCAAAATCGACAATTGGCCACGACAAATCAAAATCAGTAATCGGCCTCGATCGATAATCGGCAATCGGCCATGACAAATCAGAATCGATAATCGGCCTCGATCGATAATGGACAATCGGCCACGATAAATCAGAATCGGTAATCGGCCTCGATCGATAATCGTCAATTGACCACGACGAATCAGAATCGGTAATCGGCCTCGATCGATAATGGACAATCGGCCACGATAAATCAGAATCGGTAATCGGCCTCTATCGATAATCGTCAATCGGCCATGACGAATCAGAATCGGTAATCGGCCTCGATTGATAATGGACAATTGGCCACAATAAATCAGAATCGGTAATCGGCCTCGATCGATAATGGACAATCGGCCACGACAAATCAGAATCGGTAATCAATCTCGACGCAAGGCGGGGTCCATAAATGGACGACCGATGATGGACCAAGCAATATCAATGGGGCCCATTCATTTGGGTTAACCACTAGAGAATGATGAGAATAGGCCTAACCAAGCCTGAGGAAAGGTCACAATGTGGACATTTAACCATCATTGCCCATCGACGTGGATATTCAATCAACATTGCTCTCAAGGAGTGGCCCACATAGGACCGAATATACAGTGGGCCTCATATAAGGGTCTAATATACATCATAATGGGCCACATACACAGGCCTAATATACATCACCATGGGTCATGACCCATGGTCCTCAAATACATCATAATGGGCTACGACCCATGGGCCTCCATATACATCAAGTGGACAACATTAATGGGTCTCATATACACGACAGGTGGGCTCTACACATGGGCCTCAAACACACAGCATGTAGGCCCTACACATGGGTCTCATATACATCAAATGGGCCACGTACCTGGGCCTTGAATACATCAAGTGGGCCACACATCATAGGCCTAATACATATCACAATGAGCCTTGACCACAGGGCATGATTACGTCATAGTAGGCCCCACCCATGGGCCCTCGAATACCTCACATTGAGCCTCGCCCATGGGCCTCGAATACATCACATTAGGCCTTAAATACATAATAAGTAATCCCTACACATGGGCCTTATGTACATCAAGTGGGCTACATTAATGGGCTGCACTAATGGGCCTCATACACATCAAGTGAGCCTTGCACACATAACAGGTACGTAGCTGGAGTGAGGGTACTCCAGCCAATCCGTTTCCCACACATGCATCAAGGTAAGTCCCACCGTCCAAGGACGGGATGGTGGAGATACATACATCACGTGGGTCCCGCAAGTACATCACGTGGGGCCCACAGTTGGGCAGCATGAATGAAACACAAATATCATGGTAATGCCCCACACCACCTACCCAGGTGGACGGTGTGAATACAACACATTACCAAGGTATGGCCCACCATAACATTTTTTTCCACCCAATCTGATCATAAGGCACAAATACCTGAATTAAGTGAAAAATAAATATCATATTGACCCAGAGCTTCAGTGTACCCAAGAGAGTTTCAATGGTAGCCGTTCAACCCCCACTGTTTATATCAGTGTGGTCTACCTGATACCAGGATGTGCTTCATTTTTAGTCTCAAGCCTTAAAGTGAGCTCACTAAATGAATGGACGGTTTAGATGGAACACGTCCATCATAGTGGGGCTACTGACTGTCCAGCAAATGGACGACCCAGATATAACACACGAAGTGGTGGGGCCCACAGCATTTTCTGACGTCCCATATCACATCAGCTGTATAGCTGGTGTGAGGTATACTAGCCAATCCGTTGTCCAACAGGTGGGTCCCACATGGGGGCCATCAAATGCATAAATATAAAATTATATATATAATATTATATTAAAAAAAATAATGACCAGAGGCATTGGATGCCTAGAACGGACGATGTGGATTTATGCCATACATCAAAGGTGGCTACTCCAAGCTCCTACTCGCCCCAGCAAAAGGATGGACGGTTTGGATGTCATGCCCGCTGCACCGTCCAACAACTGGATGGTGTAGACATAAATGTACATCATGGTGTAGTCCACGTAGTGGCCCACCGATATAATATTATTAATATATAATATACTATAATATAATATTATATATTAAATATACTGCACGGTGGCAGCACTGCCCATACTTACCGTCCAGACCCATCTGGACGGTGCAGATTTCACAAATAAAGGTGAGTCCCACGTAGGAGTGGCCCACTACAACATTTATTAATGTAATATATTATAATATAATATTATATATATAATATATGGATGTGTGGGTGTGTGAAACCGTGTGAATGGCAGCCTTGTTATATGCGAATTAAATCAAGCTATTGCATGTATAAACAGATGGGCGGTGTGAATTAAACACATGTGTTGGTGGGTCCCACCGTCCATATTGCTGGACGATGAGGACGTAACGTCAATACATCAAGGTGGGTCCCACCCCACACATGTCACACGTGTGGGGTGGGCCTACATCTCATACAAATGGACAGTATATAAAATACATCGATGGTGGAATCCCACCGTCCAGCAGATTGGACGGTGGGGAATCAAAATATATACATCTTGGTGGGGTCTACACGTACAGCAGACACAACCAGGTGGGACCCACAGGACTGTTGCCGTGAGGACCGCATCCACGTGCTGCTGGATGGACAGCCTAGTACAACATGTACCTCATGATCGGATGCACAGAACTTGCTGTGTGAGATAGCAGCTGCTGCGTGCAGACGATTTGGATCTCTCACATAATTGATGCGTGCCCAACGGCTGATGACTAGCATGGGTGAAACACATACATCACACGGCTTGACGGCCTGGATGGTGTGGATTTTACATGTACATAGCATGGGGTCCACAAATTAGGTTGATGTTTGTGATTCCCTTCATCTTGGGCCTTCCAAATCCAGCAGCAAGTGGGTCTCATGATCAAACGGTTTGGTTCAAGTGGGCCACACACCATCAAAAGAAGGGAGAGAGAGAGAGAGAGAGAGAGAGAGAGAGAGAGAGAGAGAGACGGTGGAGATGGGAGGGGAGGGACCCCGCCACTATGAATCCCTTATGATACAAGGCATACATCAAATGGGTCCCATTTCAAGTGGGCTCTAAGTCAAAAACTGAGATGATGAAACACCCACAAACAATGAAGATTCACCCACAAGGCAAAAGAAAAAGAGAGAGAGAAAAAAAGAAGGAAGCACCCACCTTTGATCGGCTAATCCTTCTTCCGCCTATGCACTCTAGAGCTCCAAGAGGACATTTTTAATGGTTGAGATGATGATCCAAGGGTTGGATTTGATGGTAGGAAGGTGGGTCACACCTAGCTTCTCTATGGAAGCCATGGATGGTCTCTTGCTTGGAGGATGAAAGAGAGAGAATGAGAGGGAGGGAGAGAGAGAGGGATGGGTGTGAGTGATAGGTACTTGACATGTAAGGGATGGGTTTGTAAGAGAGAGAGTTGACTTTAGGGGAGGGGTGGTTGTACTTGACATGATGTGGTAATTGATGGGATTGATGGGATTGATTTGACATGTTGTAGAGATTCTCATGGGATTACAAATGCCCGACATTTTCTCGAACTGAACACGGGCCCACATCTTCTAGCCTGGATATTGCCTCGGTGCGTAATACGCGGCGTCAGAACCGCGGCGACGGTGCGGTCGCTAGGGTATAAATCTCGGGTCGAGCCGACTTTGGAATACGGAATATAACTCATGGTCGCGCGCGACTGCCGATTATAAATCGTGAGTTGCCGGAATTCGACCGGGAGGACCGTGGAAGCCTATGGAACAATATAGGCTAGGATACGGTTCTTACAACCACGATCTAGGAGCTTCGTGATACAGATAATATGAGGGTAGAAGAACTAGTTGGTTCTTTACAAACCTATGAGTTAAACTTTAAAGCTCCTGAAGATAAATCTATCGCTCTAAAATCTTCTAAATGTAATTCTAAAAAAAAATTCTAATTCTGAAGATGATATGGCTTTTTTAGTAAAAAAATTTTATAAAATATTCAAAAGCAAGAAAAGAGTAGATTTTCAAAAATCAAATGAGAAGAAAAGATCTAAACCTAAATCTAAAACTTGGAAGTCTTTGAAAGATAGTCAATGTTACAACTGCCAGGAATATGGGCATTTAGCAAACAAATGTCCTAAAAAGGACAAACCCAAGAAGAAGGGTATGTTGGCTACATGGGATAAATCATCTGATTCTGAAGCTTCTTCTAAATCAGAAGATTCTGAAACCGAGTCAGGTAATGAAATGAAAGCTCTTATGACTCTAGCCAAGTTCACTTTTTTAGATCATGATGATTCAACAAGTGAGGAAAATCTGAACAGTGAATGTGAAAATAAAGATGATCTTCAAGATGCTTACAATGCCTTATATAAGGAAAGTTGTAAAATTGCTGTCAAACTTAAACTTCAAAAAGAAAAGTTTTTTAAACTCAAAGAATGTTTTGAGTCACTTGTTTTAGAAAAATCCTAAATTTTAGATTTTTTTGAAAAGTCAAAATGCGATTTAGAATTCAAAATGTCCTATATTGAGAATCTGAAATCTGAAAATCAGAAACTTAAAAATGAAGTATCTTCTCTTCTGAGTTTAAAGGACACATGGAGATATACCCAAGGTGATCCTAAGTTAGAGAAACTATTATCCAGATCAAGAAAATGTGACAACAAATTTGGGTTGGGCTATGATAAGAACATACCTCCTAAACAGAATAATACTCCTCCTAAGTTTTTGAAAGGAGAGTCCTTAAACTCAAAAGGAAAAAGTACTTATCAAGGTTTTTTTTAAAATTCAAAAATTGAAAAACGACCATGTCAACTTTAATCAAAAACGAAATCCACTAGCTGAAAAGATAGTTGATTTACTCAAGGAGCTCTTAAAATTTAACTCTATAGGTCATTCTTACAACAACAGATATAAGAAGCCCAACTATCCTCCTAAACCCAAAACAGTACTGAAATGGGTTCCCAAGGTTACTTGCTTGGTTGCCCACACTACTTTCAAAGCTTCAAGCCATTCAAAGTGGTATGTAGATAGTGGATGCTCCAGGTACATGACAGGCGACAAGGCTTTATTCACCGATCTAAAAGATATGACTGATGGGTCAGTCACTTTTGGTGATGGCAGTAACTGCAAGATTATGGGCCAAGGTACGGTTCAACTTTGTAACCTTCTTGTGTTTAAAAATTTCTTATATGTTGAAGGTCTAAAACATAACTTTCTTAGCATATCTCAAATATGTGATAATAACCATAGTGTATGGTTTTCCAATCAAAGCTGTGAGATTCTAAACAATAAGGGTTTTATAATACTAACTGGACATAGAACGTCTGAAAACTGTTATATTGTTAGCGAATCCAGCTCATCTGATCAAACATATTACATGGTCCATACAGACGAGACTGATTTGTAGCACAAACATCTTGGACATGTACATTACCGAAATTTATATAGATTGAGTAAGCGGGAACTTATAAGAGGTCTACACAAGCTTCGAAAATTAGATAAAATATGTGGTGAATGCCAGATAGGTAAAAAAATAAGAACCTCACACAAAAAGGTGAATTCAAATATCACATCAAGACCAATCGAACTCCTCCACATGGATTTGATAGGACCTACTAGAACGGAGAGTCGAGGTAGCAAAAGGTATATCTTGGTAATAGTGGATGACTTTACCCGATATACATGGGTAGTCTTCTTAAGGAACAAATTAGAAACCCTTGAAGAAGTAAGAAAAGTTCTCAAAAGGATTCAAATGGAAAAAGGTTCTCAAATCAGTAAGATTCGTACTGATCATGGATCTGAATTTGAGAATAGCGGTTTTGAAAAGTTCTGTAGCGACCAAGGAATATTACATGAATTTTCAGCGCCCAAAACTCCACAACAAAATAGTATAGTGGAAAGGAAGAATAGAGTGCTTTAAGAAATGGGTAATGTCATGTTGAATAGCATGAAGCTCTCTAAGAATCTTTGGGCTGAAGTGGCCAATACATCTTACTATATTATTAAGCAAGTCTACACTAGAAAAGATAATAATAAAACGGCTTACGAAATGTGGTTCGATAAAAAGCCTACTGTCAAATACTTTTGAGTTTTTGGCAGCAAGTGCTATATTTTACGAGATCGTGAAAATTTTGAAAAGTTTGATACGAAGAGTGATGAAGGAATTTTCCTAGGATATTCCTTAAACAGTCAAGCTTATAGGGTTCTGAACAAAAGAACAGGTGTGATTCAAGAGTCCATCAATGTTGTCATTGATGATCACTTAAACACACCAGTCTCAAATTCAGATAATGATGAAGTTCTAGTAATTGATAAATCCGATACTTCATCTAATCAGAATGATTCTGAATTAAGGACTCTTAAAGATCATCCAACCACACAAATTCTTGAAAACCCTCTCACTGGTATTTGAACCCGTAGACAACTTGAGGATATATGTAATTATGTGTGTTTTACATCCTAAATAGAACCATCTAATGTAAAAGAAGCTCTTGCTGATGAAAACTAGATAGTTGCGATGCAAGAAGAACTTAACCAATTCGTAAGAAATGATGTTTGGTATCTCGTACTAAGACCTAAAGATAAACACATCATTGGAACAAAATGGATCTTCAAAAATAAATCTGACGAGCTTAGAAATATAATTAGAAACAAGGACAGACTAGTGGTATAAGGTTTTTCTCAAATTGAAGGTATTGATTTTGATGAAAGCTTTGCACCAGTAGCACATCTTGAATCAATCATACTGTTTATATCCATTGCGTGTTTTAGAAAGATTAAGATTTATCAAGTGGATGTGAAAAGTGAATTTCTAAATCGTGATTTGCATGAGGAAGTTTATGTGGAACAACCGATGGGTTTTGAAGATTCCAAGAATACTGATCATGTGTATAGGCTTAAAAAGGCACTTTATGGATTAAAACAAGCACCTAGGGCATGGTATGAGAAACTAACAAAATTTCCGTTAAGCCATAATTTTCAAATGGGATCTGTTGATAAAACTCTGTTTGTTAAAAAACATAATGATTATATTTTGATGGTATAGATTTATGTTGATGATATCATTTATGGATCTACTTGTACTGACATGACTACTGATTTTGCAAATTTGATGAAATCACAGTTTGAAATGAGCATGGTTGGGGAATTGAATTATTTCCTAGGGTTGCAAGTAAAGCAACAATTTGATGAAATATTCATTTCTCAATCTAAATATGCCTTGAATTTAATTAAGAGATTTGAATTTGAGAATGGTAAGAACTTCGATACTCCTATGAGTACTACCCTGAAACTCTCAAAGACTCTGAAGGTAAAAATGTTGATCCGAAACTTTATCGAAGTATGATTGATAGTCTATTGTATTTAACTGCTAGTAGACCTGATATCACGCTAAGTGTTGGTATTTGCACTAGATATCAGTCTAGTCCTAAAGAATCGTACTGGATTGTTGTCAAGCGGATTATGCGATATGTTGCAAGTACTATGAATCTCGGTCTCTGGTATCCTCATGAGACTAGCATTCAATTAGCTGGGTACTCGGATGCTGACTGGGCTGGCATTCTTGATGATAGAAAATCAACCAGTGGTGGTTTCTTTTATATTGGAAACTGTTTAGTTTCTTGGTCTAGTAAGAAACAAAGTTCTATATCACTTTCAACAGCTGAAGCTGAATACATCACAGCTGGTAATGCGTGTACGCAGCTTGTTTGGATGAAGCCAATGCTAAGTGAGTTTGGAATTAAACAGTGTCATTAATATTGTTATATTCTATGTTGTTATATTCTGATAATTCCAGTGCCATTAATATTTTGAAAAATCCTATTCAGCATTCTCGTACTAAACACATTGACATTAGATTTCATTATATTCGTGAATTAGTAGAAGAAAAGGTTATATCTCAAGAATATATACCTAATGGGAATCAACGTGCTAATATTTTCACGAAACCGCTCGACAAAAGTCAGTTTAATCAAATGAAATTTCATCTTGGCATGTACATTATAAGATGATATTTTATTGTATATGCTTGATAGGTTAGATTTTAATTTTTACAAATTATTCTGAAAAATCTGATATTAGAAAAACCCAATTTCTTTCATTTGTAAATCCTTTTATTTTTGAAATCTTTGTTGCAAATGGCTTCTAGAGGAAGGAAATCGACTTCTCGTGGTCCATCATCTTCCTCCAGATCAGCCCCTCTCACTAAACGTCATCTTAGGACTTTTAAGGATGATCCATCATATGTTCGTGACATCCGTATGCAAAATGTAATTGTTGAACATCTTGTTGATCTTAATCATACAGATCCATTTGATATCTTTCCCATGCTACAAGCTGTAGGTTGGGATAACTTACTACATTGGGGTGGGCCTGCATACCGGTCCATTACCCAATTCATGTTTGCTTGCATAACTGAATTTTCACTTGAAAATCTGACATTTAAAATTACCACAAGAGAAGGACCATTTGATGTTGATCGTCACTTGATTTCTGCTCTTATGAAAATTTCAGTTAATGATGAGGCAGTTTCCATCCATACATTGACTGAAAAACCCTCTCAAACTGAAAAACGCATGCTTTCTAAGGATTTATGCAATTTGGATGCTCCATGGATGCATAAAGGAAATACGCTCCCTTCAAGGTATATGTTACCCAAATATAGAGTTTTGCACAGGATTTTTGTGTCCAATCTGTATCCTCGGTCGGGCAATAAAACTCAGTTAATGGCTTTTATGGTTCGTATTCTTCATAATATAGCCCGAGGTGCTCATCTTTGCCTACCTTCCTTGATTTGTCATTTTATCATTCAGTTTAGACTCCATCCTGGTCATAGTGATATACCCTTTGGATATTTAATGACCGTATTGGCTTCTCATATGTTAGTCGATATGCCGGTCGGAGAGGCCCCTATCCATCACTTGATATTTAATAATTCTAATCTCAACAAGATGAAACTAGAATTTCTTCCTGGCCAAGTTGATGGTGGTGGTGCAGCTAAAGCTGTACATGAGGAAGAAGCTGGTGATCTTCCTCCAGATGATAATAACATGGATGATATCTTTGAAGAGCTTGATTCTTACTCCACAGATGATCCAGATTATTCGCCTTCTGCTTTCGCTGCACGCTTTGTTGCATTAGAAACTAAGGTTGAATCTTTAAATGCTAGGATGGAAAACATGTCTGTTGCCCATGATTTACAATTTAAGTATATGCGCAAATATCTTAAGCGTTTGAACAAGGGCATGCACAAACTTGATCCCTCCATCCCTGCTCCTTCATCTGGGTCAGATTAGTTCATTTTCTATTTTCTGGTCTGTAATAACTTTCTTTATATCATGTTCACTTGACTGGATTTGCTATTGTCACTATTGTTGTTTGTGGCTCAGTTATCTATTATATGTGTTGCTTAAGCCATGGTTTCAATTCTTATTTGATTACCTCTTCTTTTACTCCTTGTTTATTACTCCTTTCCAATCTACTTTGTTCTACCTTTGTCATATTGTGACAAAAAGGAGTAGATATATACTTTGCTTCTTAGTAGTTTCAAGTTGGATTGGTGAAATATGTTACTCAGGGGGAGTATGTGTAAGACCCGTATCTTAGTCCGTACAATTTCATAGACTTTCGCAGTCTTACCGGTCGAATTCCGGTAACCTTTGACCCTTAACCGATATTAACGTGTGACCCTGATTCATTTGACGTCAACCTGTTTCGACTCGACCCGAGTTCTGTACCATAGCGACCGTGCCGTCGCTGCGGTTCCAATGCCGCGACTCGCACGCCGAGGCGATACCCTGGTCGAGAGTTGTAAGTTGACGTTCGGTGCGAGAAAACGCCGCGCGTTGCAAAACCTAAGGGAATCTTTACGATGTGTCACATCGATCCCATCAATCCCATCGATCCGATCAATCCATCAATCCATCACATATCAAGTACATGTCAAGTACACATCACTTTCACCCTCTCCCAAGCAAGCCACAAAAGTCTTCCATGCCCATGCCTTTTCTTACACAAAAGGCCACAAAAGTCAAAAAGGTCTTACACACCCATCACCACCACATCCATCACTCTCTCTCCCTTTACAACTCCTCTCTTTCTCATTTGCAAAAAAATCCAAGCAACACCTCCATACGTATGAGCATTCTCCAAGTCTCTCCGTCTCTTCCAAAAAAAAAAAAAAACTCCAAGGTAGCCCACTTTCCTACCCCATCATCTCCCATCTCAACCCTCCATTCCTCATCTCATCCATTGAAGTTGAAGCTAAAGTGCTAAGGAACCCCTAGGAGTAAGAAGATCGGATGGTGGGTGCTTGATTATGCTAGTTTTTCATGTTTTTGAGATGGGCCAAGTGAGGCCAACCGATCAATGGTTTGGATCTCACTTGGGACCCTAAGTTGTGGTCGATGGACTACTTTGATCATCATGATCATCCATGATGGGGCCATTCTCATTGGACCCCATCATGATGTTTATTTCATTGCAATAGCAAGTTCATCTAGACCGTTTATTTTCGTGGAGAATGGATCTCCACCATCGATCCTTGATTAGGTGGGCCCATATGCTATGATGTATGTTGCAGATCATGAAAGGGAGGGCCCATAGTTCCGGGGACCCTCCATCAAGCGTGTCCAACCCTTTATCTCTCTCTCTACTTTATTTTCTTTTTTTAATCATGGTGTGTTTGTGTGGCCCACTTGAATGGACCCCACCTTGAAGTATTTATTTTTTCCAAGCTTTCTTTAAGTGGGGCCCACCTTATATGTGGTACCCACATCATCCATTTGTGGTGGTCCACTTCAACAGGGTCCACCATAATGTATTTTTTATTTGGACCGAACGGTCCAGCGTCTGGGACGCTGGACGTCCCTGTATTAAAAAAAAAAAAAAAAAAGAAAAGAAAAGAATGAAGCTTTTTGGGAGGTCCTCTCATAGGCCCCACCTTGATGTTGGCGTACAATCCAAGTCGTCCATCCCCTTACTGGCCTCATTTTAGCCATTGAGTAGAAAGATGGTCCTAATCTGAGCATCTGGTGGGCCTTAGCATTGGGAACGTTAGTGGTTACCATTGAGGAATTTTCTGACGTTTCTGTACGTCCAAAAATCATAAACTCTGGACTCGTTGGACTTATCATGGCCTGTAGAAACCAATGGACGGGGTGGATCTGCTAGATGTGGGCCCCAAATGTGAAAAACCCCAAAAATAAGGATTTTAATATTTTAAAAAAAAAATTGCAAAGAGGCTCTGCCTCTCTCTGACGTGCTACAGCAGCAGCACGTTGCTAGGCGGGCGGGCGTGAGGGTCCCACGGCCCTGCATGTGGGCCCCACCGTGATGTTTATTTGTCATCCAAGCTGTCCACGAGGTGGGCCACCCCCAGTAGTGGGCCCCCTCCGAATTTCAGCCCCATCTATTAGTCAGGTGGCCCACACCATGGGAAATGGTGTGAATGAACATCTACCATTAAAACCCATTGTTGGGCCACATAAGTTTCAGATCAAGATGAAATTTTTTTTTCCCCTTTCATCCAGGGATGTGTGACCTTATCAAAGGGTTGGATTTCAAATAAACATTGTGGTGGGACCCACATGGGACCCACAATGATGGATGTATTTTTACCCACCGTCCAAGCGGACGATGGTACCCACCCTGATGTTTTTGTTTCACCCCCACCGTCCAGCGGACGGTGGGGCCCGCTGTGGTGCATGGGTGCATGCGTGTGGGTGTGTGTGTATGTGTGGGGTTGCATATGTGTGTACATATATATATATATATATATATATATATATATATATATATATATATATATATATTATTGTATATACTCTCTCTCTCTCTCTCTCTATATATATATATATATATATATATATATATACATATTATATTATATTATGTAATATACACGATGGTGGGCCTTCTTGTGGGCCCCCACCATTGACGCAGGTGCTGCATCTAACCCGTCCATCCATTTTAAAAGATCATTTTATGGAATGAGTCAATGAATGAGCCAGATTCATAGTCCAAGTGGACCCCACCTTGGCATGTTTTAAGGCCCATCTTAATCCAGTGGTAGTAGTCCATTGGGGGCCCACTTTGATGTGGATGTAAGGCCCATTTGATTTATATAAGGCCTATGAGTTTAGGCCCATTTGTTATGTATAAAGCCCATGGGCTTAGGCCCATTTGATTTATTTAAGACCCATAAGATTAGGCCCATTTGATGTAATCTAAGGCCCACGGGTTATGACCCATAAGATATGGCTCATTGGTGTGGCCCATTTATATGGCCCATCTGATGAATAAAAGGCCCATAAGATATGGCCCATTTGATATATATGTAAGGCCCAATGGGATGAACCTAAGGTCCATTGCAATGTGTAATCCCAACACAGATTAAGTAGCGATGTTTAAGAAGATCGTGACTTGGGAGCAATGTTGGTTTGACGTCCACATTACGAGTGTAATGTTGGTTGGATGTTCACATTACGACTCTCCTTAGGGCCCATTACTAGGCCCATACTTATTGTGTATAGGCCGTCCAGGCCCATCTGCATTGTAAGGATAGTTCATCTCATTATAACATGTTTAGTATAGTTCCATGACTCATGATCATACGCATCATATGTATGCTTAATATGAGAATTGACTCATCATAGCATATGCCTTCGAGCAGGTTGATTATGGGCTCCCGGTTAAGCGGTGTTGCCCTACGTGAGCGCTCGATATGCACAGGGTTGTTGCATGACTGGATAACATGATTCATGCATTTCGCATTTGTGTGACATGATTATTGTACACCCTAGCGACATCAGGGCTGTAGCCTCCACAGGCGCATCATGGTTGGCAGGATTGGATACCGAAAATCTTGTTCTACATGGAGTGCTATAGATATCCCTGGGTGAAAGTCCCTAAACCCTTATGGTACCAAGAGATTGCTCCAACGTCTAGATCGAGTGGGTAGATGAGCGTTGAGTGCCGATTACCAGACGGTTGCGCTCTCCACTGTGTCATGGTCGGTTGAAAGGGGGTGCGGCCTTACCCGTCCGAGAGTAGGGGGCAATACTAGGCTGAGTTTGACTAGCTCGAGGAATGGGTCCACTATCGACGAGTCGTGTCCGATATTGGCAGACGGATAGTGAGGTCTCTTCCACTTACCTTATTGCATGCAATGTGGCGGTGATCTGGTTTAGAGTGTACTAGACCCCGGTGATATCCCAGAGTTGAGTTGTATTGATATGTGGACTTAGATGAGGATTGTATGCTTAACTTGCATCTTGCATCGCATAGCCTTGGTACGGCTCATAATATTTATGGATCCATCTGCATATTCCGCATTACTCTGATATTGCATGATCATATTACTACCTTGCGCACACACTTTCACCACCCTCTAAGCTTTCTATAAGCTTATGCACGACCGTTGCATGCAGGTGACGTTGGGGCGCAGCAGCGCTGAGGCAGGAGCGTGTTGCAGATCGCTTTGGAGATTTTAATTTATCATTATTGTATTTCCCTTTATGCTCATTGTACTTGTAAAGTTTTTGATCATAGTGGAAATGTAATGGAATTCTTGGTTGTTGTTTGTGGGTTATGCCTTTGGTTATGTTTATTATGAATCAAACTGACATTGAAATCCTCCTCGTAGCATTCCAGGATCAGAACCTGGCGAATGGGAGCTGGGAGCCGAGAATGGGGTTCTATGGAGGTTGTCGGCGCCGGATTCGGCAATCGGGAATTTTGTGAGCCCGGTCTCCGAGTTTGGGGCGTGACAGTATGTACAGTGGTGGTCTGTATGCACATGAGTATATTGGTTGAATATTGATTTGCAGGTTCATGAATGTTTGTCGGTTTAACAACTGGTGCATGATTCTTTAATCAAATATTCCGTGATATGTATCCTATCTCAGAAGTGTGTTTTGTCACTAATTTGACCAAGGAAAATATTGTAAGTGCTATAGTGAATAGCCCCTTGTGATTTTTAAATTTGTGGTGACAAAGACACTGCTTTGAAGCTTGTTTATGTGATGAACAAAAGATCTATTCAAGACACAAGATTGGCTTTGAGTAGACAAGCACAACTATTCAAGTTGAAGATCTTGAAGGTGAAGATTTCAGAAGCTTTCAAGTTCTCGTACGCTATTCAAGTTGAAGATCTCAGAAGCTTTTAAGTTCAAGTTCTCAGATGTTTTTCAAGCTGAAGATCTCAAGTTCAAAAACTCAATCTTCATGATTCTCAAGGTCACTGGTATTCAAGTTTCAGTGTCCTTACTTCACTATCGAGGTATGACTGACCTTAGGTTGACCTTTAGAGTAGGTCACTTTGTATACATAATCCATATATCTTTTATAAGTAACTTTGATCTATTCTAAGGCTAGTCCTGGACCTTGTTCGACTAGTCCTAACACTGGTTCGACCAGTCCAGGAAATTCCTCGACCAGTCCTAAGTTGTTGAGGATTTTCAGAATTTGCTGGTTATTCTTCGATCAGTACTGGAGACTGTTCGACCGGTCCTGTGAACAGTGTCGACCGGTTCTTCGACCAGTCGTGGTTCTTCGACTCAAAGTACAGCGTTGATATTGGGCCATCTTCGATCAGTCGTATGGAACTTACAACCAGTCGAAGGGGACCTTCAACCAGTCGTAGGTTACCCACGACCGGCCGTGCAACTGAAAATCTTATCGCGCTCGATTTTTTCAAAATTTTGTTGGTTCTTTGACCAGTCGTGGAAGTCTTAAGACCAGTCGAAGACGTATTTTGCTCAGCTATAAATAGAGCACGAACTCAGATTAATATATATATATATATAGAGAGAGAGAGAAAAAAAAAAAGAAAAAAGAAGAAGTTCAAGCTAATTATTCCGGCCTTCTGAGAGATAAGTCTGTGCTCCATTTTAAGCTAAGTGTGCTTATTTAATATTCTCTTTCTTTAGCTTTATTTAGTTGATTTTCTTTCTTGTATTCCAATCTAATCTGAAAAGAGGAATAGGTATTTTCCTTTCTTTGGAATCAAAATCAATTAAGGCTAGCCCTATGTTGGTTTAATTTTAAAATCAATTACAACTAGAACCTTTGTAATCAAGTACTGGACATGGAACTTGGACTTTCAATCATCTACTCCGACTTGGTTCTTCCGGGCTGCTACAACGAAGGAGAAAATTATATATTTTACATTTAATTGTAAATTCCTTTCTGTTTTAGTTTCTTTCAGAATTTGTCAGAAAAATCTCATTGCTTTAGTTATTTGAGGAGAGCCAGCAAAACTCAGAAGTGGGATTTTTTTAATTGTGTAAGCCCACAGACAAAGACACAATTGTAAAGGTTTTTGGTGAACCTGTGAAAACCTACATTGTTAGTGAACACTAATATCCCCTGTGTGAGGATATTAGGAGTGGAGTAGCATTCTGTGTGGCTGTTGTATAACAGTTAGTGAACACACAGGAAAACCACTATAATCCCTTATGTTGTGGTTGAATGGTTTATATTTCATATCTTTATTTATTCATTTGAGGGATGTAATGTGGTTGTGAATGTTGTAATCTTTTATTTCAAGCATTGTGAGGAATGTTTTAATAGTTTAGAATTTATTTCTTCCTATTCATTTATCAGCTTGATATTAAATTGTTCCAGTAAGGTTGCTCTGTCATTCTTATGGTGCATGGTTGTCCCTAGAACAATACATATTTGTGATTACAAGTTATTCTTCAGTGCAGTTTGTATTTATTTTTTATTCCTCTTCGGTTTGAGACTTGATATAAAGATCTTTCTAGAAATCAGGTTGTCCTACCATAAACTTAGTTTTTGGTGTAAGGTTGTCCTTAGAACAATATTTGTATCAACCTTTCAAGATCTGAATTTTGAGGTTGCTTTACAATCTTATATTGTGGTTTATTTAGTTATCTTCTTGGCTATCATATTCCTTTAATTTTCGCTATTATAAATTTTTATTTGGCATAGTCCTATTCACCCTCCCTAGGACATATAGCTTGGCCTTTTCAAAGAACTAGGGTGGCAAGGATCCACTTGTAGTGATCAGGGATCCCTCTGGCTTGATTCAAGTAACACAATTAGATTTGGAGTCCTATCCTATCCAATTGGAAAATATATCAATAAAATCAAATTTGAACTTTCATTAACCTAATTCTCAATGAAGGAGAACTATGATAATTGACAAGGATTCCATCACCAAACCATGTCGAGGAGACAATGGCAAACAACAGGATTTATCAAACTCATAATCTCAAAGCAGGAGAATTTTGAAGATTATGAAGGATTTCATAATCCTACCATGCCCAAGGGACAATGGTGAACAACAAGACTTACTAATTTCACAATCTTAAATCAGGAAAAGAATATACTCAAAGCTATTATAGATCTACTGTAATTTGAGTCACAATAAACTATTAAAAACTGAAAGTATTCCTTAAATATTAAATTAGAATTCATTGAGTTCAACATAAACATGAATCAAAGTAATAAAAATATCCCATCATGTTACAAGCTTCACCTGTTAGACATAGCTAAGAAGTTTAGTCAACCATATACATGATTGGATCTAAGACCCTGGAAGAAAGCATGAAAGTAACTGAGGAAGAATAAGAAAAACTCTTGGCGATAACTTCTCTACCCTTTTGCTCCACTCTTTAAACCTATAAGATGCCTAGGAATATCCTAAGGAGTCCTATTTATAGTTGTGGAACTCCAACTTTCGCACCTAGTTGAAAAACTCTAAAAACTGCCTTAAATTTATGTAATTTTTTAAAATAGACTTCACTTTGCGCAATTTTCCAAAATAACCCAAAGTTTCAGAATATGCTTTTTCAGAACGATTTCAGGATTCCTTTTTTTTCACTTCAAATCTTTGATTCTCTTCATTCCTCACTTGATTTTCTTGGATCTTTGGCATGTGAATTTATCAATCTTGGTCTCCTAAGATTCATCCATTTTCCGGTGATTCTTGAGCATCAAATTCATGCTTTTAACACCCTTTTCAATCCAAGCTCTTAAATTCACCTTGCAACACAAACATGAGTAAAATAGAACATTAAGCATTTTCATGTTCATAAAACTAAAATATAAATGGAAGATAATATGCAATATTTGACCATCAACAAAAAGTTTAAAAAATACTTAATTTCTTGCTAGACAGTTAGACCTCCTAACTCAATTCCATGGAGCTGCATTCGATGGCATCATCGAAGGTACTTCGATTGCATTTTAATGCCATCAACAATGTCTGATTTTCAGAGTTTAACTTTTAACCCAGATATCAACCTCATAGTATTTTAACATACTTAAAGATAGTTTTTCCTAAATGATTTTCGTTATGTAGGGGCTATGTTTGAGGGGTTTTAGTATAGGGTTTGATGACATCTTGTGGCTTTCTTACCTTGTCTTGAATCAGAAGACTTCAACCCTTTAAATCTTCAATAATTGATCTTCTTGGGGTTCACTTGACTCTATGATTCTTAATTCATGCTAATTGATAATTAAAACACTTTCACCTTCTTCTTCAATCTTTCGGTTCTAGTTAATTTTTATGTTTTTCTTTTTTAGTTTTATTTCAATCATGTCTTTGATTGTCTAATCTTTTTGTTAGGGCTAAGAGGGGAAGCTTGTAGTTATTCTTAATATCTTAGTTACTTTGATTCAAGTATTTGATTTGATTATTGAATAAATTCGTTGATATTTGGTTTGAATGAAGATTTATTTCTAAATCACTTTGATCCATTGTAGCTTTGAGTAAATTGGATGTTAAGGAATACTAAGAATAGTTTATTTTCTATTTTACAAAGGATTGATATGCAAAATCTATTGATCTATCGTACACTACAAGCACGATAGATGCATTGAATTCCCTGTGATCAATACTTTGGTGCATGATGTGGGAACCAATTCAATTGAACTTCAAAATCTATTTTGATATGTGAATGACGACTTAACCGCTCCATTATCCAGTTATATAGGATAGGACTTCGGTTCTAGTCGAGTAATCCAAATGAATCAAGTGAATTAATATTAAGATATGGATATAAGTAGATCCTTGGCACTTAAACGTTTTATCGTTAATAGTTTTTCTTACAATTAATTCTTAAATCAAATTACAATAGTTTGTTTAGTCCTACTTCTATTTTTTAAAGTATTGTAGAAAGCGCACAATTGTAAGTTCCCGTGGGAGCGACCTCGGTCTCCCCAAGTTATTACTACATCACAGCCCTGCACTTCGGGTCTACATCAACAATTTATGTTATAGCACCATGAAGGTGGAATATGCCTTGTTAGCCTTGTTTGGAAGGGTGAATGTTGATTCTTCAAAGCGAAGCCCAAATAGGCAAGTCCCCCAAGGGGCATAAGGTAAGTGATTGCATATACATTCATGATCATTGGACTTTGGGAACCACATCCAAAATGAAATATATTAGTCAACCGACTCCAGAAAGTTAATATCGCTACAAGGAGGAAGGTATTGGCAGGATATTCATGCAAGGAGAGTTTAATACATTCATAAATTCCTGCCTGCTCCATGTGTCGTCATGATGTGCTTCAACTTGAGTGAACCATTAGGCCCATCTATTCATAAGTTTTGGCCATGCTCTCAGAAATTTAAACACATTGGAAGAATCCAAAAGATTGTTGGATTGGACAAGCCAAACTTAATCTGTACACTTGGGAAGTTGGGTTCAATCTCACGAAGCTATTCGTGAGTGAAAACATGATGGAAGGCTGGAACTAGTGTCAACAATGCCTTGTATGGTTCGATCAGAGTATTGAATAAGAGGTCATTGACTACACCTGATAACATAACATCTAGTTCTTTGACGACCAATTCTAGACGAAAAACTGGAATGCGAAAAAGAGGAAAATGCATCCATAATAATTGAGAGGAGAAAACTAGAAAAGTGGATTTGATGTATGTCACGCCCCAAACCTGGAGATTAGACTCATAGGAATTCCAATCACTGAATCCGATGTCGACAGCCTCCGTAGTACCCCATTCTCGATTCTCAGCATCTATATGCCAGATTTCAATCCTGGGATCTTACAAGGAGGATTTTCCAACGTACATTTTTTCTTGTAAGAAGCATAACCACAACTTTACCCAAATCACAAAGGCAACATCATCATCACATATCCACTAATATAATCATTTAAATACAATGTTAAAAGGAAAATACATATGTCAAAATCAAAGCTCCAGAAGACCGCTGCATGCTCCATGCTCAACACTGCTACAAGCTAACGCCACCTGCATGCATCTATCGTACATAAGCTTATAAAAAGCTTAGAGGGTGGTGAAAGTGTAAGGTAAGTGCCAAGTATACAATAAAACCCACAAATAATACATCATCGGGATAAGTGGAAATACTGGCAAGATCATGAATCATATGATATCAGAGTAGACGGAAATATACTAGTAAGTCCATGAGTGCTATCAACTGTACCAAGGGTATGCGATGCAAGGCATGAATGCTAACGGCCATATCAAGGCTATGCAATGCAAAACATAATAAGACAATAACATATGTCGAGGATGCAATGTAATATGCAAATCCTAATGAGCTACGAATATCATCAACCTCATCTAGGCCATACATAAAACCTACACGTATCACGCAATCGTGCGGGGATAACTCTGTCTCATAAGAAGTCACATAAACATCTCAGCCAAATGACATCTCCTTTAGTCAATCATCCATCACAACATGCATACGAATGATGGGGGTCCACAGAAGGACGGTGGATCTAGTCCAAATATCAAGATAAGCTCACTGATTTAAAATGTGTCACGATAGTTAAGGAAAGAATCCAACTTATAGTCACCACAACATCAGACGATGCAATCGATGTGGAACAAAGTTCTGCCTTCACTGTATGCACAGTAGCCTGCCAGCACAGTACCACAACATCAGATGATGCAACTGATGTTGAATAAAGTTCTTCCTTCACTGTGTGCACAATAGCTTGTCAATCACTGGTAGCTCTCCTAGGCTCCTCAAGCCCCGCCCACATTAGCATCTGCCCACGTGCACACGCCCACATGTGATAACAGTGATGGAGCATCACAATATTCCCCATTGAGGACAAATTCGAGTCTAAGTGCAATAAGTAGGCTTCCTTATCCTCTCTATCATGCAATAAACTAGACTTTCCTATGGGCCCAATATATACACAAGGTGGCTCCAAGGTGTAGGTATTATGATGCTATACTATCACATACTCATAATTGGTATCGATAATCGGTATTAATAACTGACATTGATAATCAAGCTTGACAATCAGCCTTAATAATCAGAATCGGTCGAACAAGGCCTAAAGGAAGGTTACAATGTGGACATTAAACCATCATTGCCCAACAATGTGGTCATTTAACTAACATTGCTCCCAAGGAGTGGCCCATATAAGGGATTCATACATAACTTAACGGGCCATACATACATTGTACTGGGCCTCAACCATGGGCCTTAAATACATCACAATGAGCCTCAACCCACGAGCCCAATACATCACAATGGGCCTCAACCCATGGGCCCCAAATACATCACAATGGGCCTCAACCCAAGGGCCCTAATACATCACAATGGGCCTCGACCCATGGGCCCTAATACATCACAATGGGCCTCAACCCATGGGCCCTAATACATCACAATGGGCCTCAACCCATGGGTCCAAAATATATTACATCGGGACTCATCAAATGGGCCCCAAATACATCAATGGGTTGTATCAATGGGCCAAATCAAATGGGCTTCATGTATATCAATCGGGCCCACCCTTATGTATTTTTGAGATCTGACCAATTCATAAGTTAACATAGAGGTAGATGAAGTGAAAGAAAAAACATCAGCTTGATCGAAACTACCATGGCCCTTGAGAAGTTTGGAATGGTGGATGTCACTATCCACTACTTTAAATGGTGAGGTCCACTTGAACCTTAGATCTGACTCATTCCTTGCCTCATATCATGAAATGATATGTCAAAATGATTGGACAGTATGGATACAATGCATTGTATCATGGTAGGCCCCACCATCTAAACAGTGGGCGGTGTGGATAAAACACATAAATCATCAGTGGGTCTCATCATCCAGTGGTGTGGAAGGTGTGGATAGAATACATACATCATTGGGTCCTACGCGGGGCCCACCATAACGTTTATCTGTCATCCAACTATTGATAAGGTCACACGGACCTAGATAAAGAGAAAAAACAAACTTTATAATGATCCAAAACTATTGTTACCCAAAAAGGGTCTCAATGGTAGATGTTCAATCACATTGTTTCCTGCTATGTGGGCCACCTGAGTCCCACACGCGGCTGATTTTTGGAGGGGGCCCACTGCTAGAAGGTGGCCTACCAAATGCACGGTGTTGATGTACATCACACACATCACGGTGGGGCCCATGCCTGGGACCCAATGGTCCCTGCCCACCCGCCTACAAAGCAACATCCTGCTACAGCGTCCTCTGGACAAGCAGCAGCAGCAGGCACTGCACCCTTTTTCTATTTATTTTCCAGGATTTTTTATAAGTCGGGCCCGTATCGGGTGGATCCACTCCACCCATTGGATACTACGGCTCGAGACCGTCCAAAAGAGCCCAATATCCAATATGTTTCAGTGTATAGAAACATCAGAGTGGGTTTTAACGGTAAAAACCACTATTTTCTATGAAATGACCCGCTTGATAATCAGATTGGCTTCATTTTTTGGCTCAACGCCTAAAATAAGCTAAGAAATAGGATGGACGACGTGGATTTAATCAATGCATCAAGGTGAGGCCTGCATGAGTGACCCACCCAAAAAGCTTAAAATCAAAGTGCTTTTTGCAGTGAGTACACATCACTATCTGTACACACTTCAGGAACACGTCCAGCGTCCAGGGACACTGGATAGACAGCATGGTTATACACTTCATCAAGGTGGGTCCCACGTGTGGGGACCATAGCTGGTGGGTCCCAAGTGTACGTGGCCCACTTGGTTGGATCGACCTAATATTTGTGTCTTCCCATCACCCCAAGGTAGGGCCCACATGGCTTGGACAGTGTAGATCTAACACGTCCATCAAGTGAGTCCCACAAAGGTGGACAACCTAGATAAATTGCATACATCATGGGCCAATCAACAAGAGAAAAGAGAGAGAGAAAGAGGAAGAGAGACGTGTGATGGAGGGGAGGGACCCCTCCACTATGGGCCCTCCCTATATACATACAACAAGATGGGTCCCACATATGTGGGCCCTTAAATCAGAAAATCAACAAATAAAAGCACTCACCTTTGATCTCCTCTTCCTTCTTCCGCTAACACGATCTAGAGCTCCAAGTGGTGGATTTTAACAGTTTAGATAGACTTTGGATGGTGGGGATGGGAGATAGGAAGTGGGCCATACTAGCTTCTCCCTCATGGAAGCCATGGACGTGAGTTGCTTAGAGAAAAATGATAAGAGAGAGATTGTTGTGAGAGAGAGAGAGAGGGAGATGGATGATGTGAGTGATGGAGTGATGTGTACTTGACATGTAAGGGAGAGAGTTGACATTAGGGATGGGTGTTGGTACTTGGAGAAGGGATGTTGTACTTGACATGTAAGGTGATTGATGAGACATTTCATTGAGATTCTCTCGAAATTGTAACACCCAGTATTTTTCTCGAACCGAACACGGGCCCACATCTCCTGGCCAGGGTATCGGATCGGTACGCGTGTCGTGGCGTTAGAACTGCAGTGATGGTGCGATCGTAATAGTACAAGTCTCGGATTAAGCCGAATCAAATCTATGGGATATGGCTTAGGGGTCATGCGTAAACTTTGATTATATGTTGTGGGTTGCCGGAATTTGTCGGAAGGATCGCGGGAGTCGATGGAACAGTATAGGCTAGGATACGGGTCTCACAATGTAAGAGAGAAGAACCAAAGGGTGAAGGAAGAAAAGTATCGACTTAGAGTTTGTTTACTTATTAGTCGTGATACATGCACATTAATGGAAGGATAATCAGAGTCATCGTATGATACGATTCTATGCTATGTGTCACGTGGATAGACTAATAGGGTGATGCAAAAGATATATTTTGATACAGCCTCAATCAGATAGAATCAATGGGAAAATAACACATGGACCAATGGTCGATTGCATTTATTGTATTAGGCAACGAAACAAAGTTGCTTTCACCTTTTTCCTAAATGCGAAGCGACATGAGGACAATGTTGTACCCTATTTCTAGCCATTATGGGTTAAGCCAATAAGAGGGCGACATGTGATATTGCATAAGAAATAGGAGGTGAATGAGAAAAAATCTTATAAATGCTTGGAGCACTTTTTACGGAATCATAGTTAGCATAAATCCAGTTTTATATGCCAGTGAATGGTCAACGAAGTAATGTGGTTGAGTTAATCAAAACTTTAACGAGCGAAGAGAGAAACACAATAGAGCAATTTAAGTTACAAAAGGCAACTAGGAGGAACAAAGTTTGACCGATAAAAGAAGAACAATCAGAAAAAGGAAACGTCATAAGAGAAGGATCTGGAAAAGGTTTTTCAACTACTGTAACTATTGCAGTAATGGAAGAAGAATATGGAAGAATAATCTATAACAGAAATTCATAAATAGCAGAGGAAATCAACATAAAAAAATTCAACACAATTCAATTAAAAATGCAACATATCTATCAATTTATCTTTTATCTCGGCTTATCCTAGGAGTAGCGGTAATTCTTAGCTATAATCTTTAGTTGTAATCCAAATCTATGCTCATATACTGGATTTGTTCTCTATCTAAAATCAAGTGGTTCTTTCAATAGCCGCATTCTTATAGTTGCTCCTAGTAACCGATTGTGGGTTTTTCCTTTTGTTTGATTACATTGGTATTTTAAAGGTCCTTTCTTATGAAAGGCAGAAAGAAACCCATATTTGGAGGAAGAACCCACCCTCTAATTATCATATTATCATTATAAATTTCTACAAGTGGCTGAATAACTGACCGATCTCCTCAAAATTTGGTCATATATGTTCATATTGGACGATCTGCTTATTTTAGTGCTTAGGGTCAAAGTTGATTGGTTTGGATCAAGCTGCTTTATCGATTCTGGCACGCCCCCTCATGCTACACATAATAGAAAAAAAACTGAGCATGCAACAAAATGATTAAGTTTGTTCTCAATATGAAGAAATTGGCTTACAAGCTCCAGGCATTTAGAACAACAAAAGTAAGGGTTGGCACAATATTGAAGTTGTTAAGTGGATTTAGCTAGACTCTGGGAGGGTTAAGTTGAATGTGGATAGCTCCACCTATGGTAATCCTGATGAGGGTAGTGGGGCAATGTATGTAGGGACCACTCCAACAAAGTCACTTTTCCTTCCACCATTCTTATGGTCAGATCATAAATATTGTAGCCGAAGCCCAAGCAGTTCTGAACTGGGTAAGGATTTGTAGTGAATTAGGTTTAAACAATGTCATCGTTAAATTTTAGTCCCGAATTATCACCGACACCATTTCTAATCCCCTTACCCAAATTCCTTAGATTATTTAGTATTGACTAAGGTTCATTGCTTGTATAAATTTCTCTCAATTTCAACGTCTCCCACACCTGAGAGAAGACAATTCAGTAGAAAAAGGCCTAGTTAAGCTAAGTAGTAGAGGTCCCAAAGAAATTATTTGGGAGAGAGGAGTTCCCATGGGATATTTAGGGTATGATGAGTCTAGAAAATGCAGGTACAAGTATGTTAAGGAAGAAGGCTTCCCCTTTTAAGGCTTAATTCGAATAGTGGGTCATATAGAGCCTCTTGTATGGGAGTTGTATGCATGTTTATTTTGGTTCTTAGTTTGTCTTCTTTCTTTTTTTTATTCCTTTAGTTTTTTAGGGGCCACCTTAATCATTTATAAATCCATTATAATAAATGCTCTCCAAATTCATAGATTTGTAGTTTTTTTTTTCTAGACATTGGACTTTGAAATTGTTGTCAAATGTCTTAAATCTGTCAGTAACAAAGTCTCTCGAGGTCATCGACAGACCACTTAATCCCATAGAGTAAATCTCGATGCCATCGATAGATGCTCGACCCCATCAAGAAAATCCAGGAAAAAAAAAAGAAACTAATTGATTGATGGACAGTTTAGAGGTTACTACTAACGGCATCCAAGGATTTTTGATGTCATTGACTAGTCCTCGATGGTTGTTAATGCAATCAAAGGACCCATCGAAGGTGGACGCAGAATTTCATAGGTGCATAATTTGTTTTCAATTCCGATTAGGTAGTATATATGCCGAGTGTAATTTGTATTTGGGCAAGGATTAAAGAGGAATAGGGCTTTCTAAGTTGATCTAAAGGATTCAAGGGCATAGCTAGGGATTCAAAGGAGATTTTAGGGTTCTTCGAATCGGTAAGATCATCCCTCTCTTGTAATTTTTCTTTTACAGTGCATTACTTGTGCTTTTTCTTGTGGTTTTTTCCCACTAGGAATTTTCCACGTAAAATTCGCATTACCTTCTTCTTGGGTTTGTTTATGTTATTGTGATTATTTTTGCTTGATTTTTCTCTATGTGATTCTATAAGTCCAAAAAAGTGGTATCAGAATAAACGTTGGGAAGCAGATTGAATCTAAAAGTAATCTATCAATAACATCTAACATGAAGTTCGATGTAAAGAAGTATTTCGGTAAAAATAATTTTGAACTATAGAAAGTTAAGATGAATAACATCCTGGTTCAACAAGGATTAGAAAATCCATTCCCTGGAAAGCGATCAAAAACCATGAAAGAAGAAGAATAAAACAAGCTAGATAAGAAGGCTAATATCTCAATCAAGTTGTGTCTAACAGATGTGGTCCTTTACAATGTTATGAGAGAGAAAACTACAGCAGATACATAGACGAAACTAGAGAACATCTATGTGAAGAAGTCTCTTGAGAATCTCTAGTATCTGAAGGAACATCTGTTCAATTCGAAGATGACGAAAGAGGCTGAAGTTGCCTACATCAGCAACTTCGATAGGCTCATTTGTAAATTACTGGATATGGATGAGACGATGAAAGATTCAGATCAAGCATGTATTCTGTTATATTTTCTTCCAGAATTGTATAAGTCATTTGAAGACTCTTTGTGCATCAGTAGGACAATCATTAGCGTTGAGACTGTTATCTCAGCAATTCAGTCGAAGGCAATGATAAAGAACAATGATGATGTATGTGCTTTTACATATGCATTGGTTACCAAGGGGAATTCTAAGCCGGATAGTGGATCTTCATGATCGAGATCCTTATCTATGGTCAAGGGCAAAGGCAAGCTAAAGTGCTAGAATTGTGGCTTGACAGGGCACATGAAGAAGGATTGTCAGAATCATAAGTCGATGAAGGAGAAATCAAAGAGTTCTTCTAAAGAGGCCAACACTGCAAAAATCAGTGAGGAAGCAAGTGGCAGTGACATATTGACTGCATCAAAATCTAGGTATTTTAGTGACAAATGAACTTTAGATACAGGGGCTTTGTATAACATGACCCGACATAAGAGTTGGTTCACCAATTACAGTGAGTGCATGATAGTTCAGTGTTTATGAGCAATGATAATATATGTAACATGGTCGATGTTGGATCGGTGTACATCAAGATGTTTGATGGCATGAAGTGTATCTTGACTGATGTGAGACACGTTCCTTATTCAAAGAAGAGTATGATATCTTTTGGTGCTCTCAAGGAACATGGGTGTAAATTCACTAGGTTCGATTATGTCTTTAAGGTTTTAAAGGGGGCACTCGTAGTCATGAAAGCATTGAGGAATGATAACTTTTACAGGTTGATCGAAAACACTTCATCAAGTGGAGTTGCAACAGTTATAATGGATTCTACATCTGCACACATATGACATGCACACATATGACATGCACACCTAAGCCACATGAGTGAGTAGGGCATGAAGGTACTTTTTTACCATTGTTATCACACCCCAAACTTGGAAATCGGGCTCATAAAATTTTTGATCGCTGAATATGGCGCCAACAGCCTTTATAGTACCCCATCTCGGCTCCTGGCACCCATACACCAGGTTCCAAACCTGTGATCCTACAAGGAGGATTTCTATAACACAAGTCTAATTCATAAAGAGCATATCCAAGATCATAACATTATAACCACAGATAAATAACCACAGGAACAACATTACAAAATCCACTAAGAATTTAAACCTTTCACAAGTACAAGGCTCAAGGGAGAATTACAAACGCTATACAAGAACAACTCCAAAAGGGTCTACGTCATGCTCCACGCTCCTGCTCAGCTACTGCTGCTACCTAGGATCACCAGCACGCTGCCTAGGATCACCAGCACACTGCCTAGTGTCACCTGCATGCATCAATCGTGCATAAGCTTATAGAAATCTTAGAGGGTTATGTAAGTGTGTGCGGGACAGGTGTCATGAGTGCAATATCAGAGTATGTGGAATATGCGGCAAGATCATGAATACCAACAGCCGTAACAAGGCTATGCAAATGCAAGGCAGGAATACTATCTGCCAACTAAGGGCTATGCAACTTAATGCAAGATACCATCAGCCAATTCAAGGTTGTGCAATGCAGGGCTATATAGCCAAGTGTCATATGCAATATGCAATGCAATCATGCTCATCCTCATATCAAGTCCACAAATCAGTATGGTTCCTCTCTGAAAAATTACCGGGGTCAAATACACTACCTACTGACTACCGCTCTCTAAGTCGCATAGCCCAACGAGTGTAAGAGACATCATTACCCACCTGTGGATAGCCAACACCAACAAGGCACGATGGTAGCGGACCTATTTATGAGCTGGTCAGACTCGACCTAACTATTACCCCCTCAGTCAGGTGGGTAAGGCTACACCCCCTCTCAACCGACCACGATACAGTGAATGATGTGGCTTAATGGTAAAGGCATCGGTGCTCATGTTTTCCACTCGGTCTCGGCGTTGGAGCATCTCCTAGTACCATGAAGGTTCTGGGACTTTCACCCAAGGACATCCTACGTGCCATAGTGCTCAAACTAATATTTCTATTGTCCAAATCTGGCCATCCACGATATACCTTTTGAGTCTACAGCCCTAATGAAGTTAGGGCGAATATCAATGTGCTATGTCAAATGCATGAATCACACCAATCAATCATGCATCAAATCCTGCGCATCCAGTGCACTCAAGTGGGGCAACTCCATCACTCAAGGAGTCCCATAACATCCTGCCCAACGGCATAATGCCATGACCAATCAACCATCCACCAAGCACACAAATGATTCTTATGAATAATGAAAATGACTAAGTGTGTCATGAGATGATGTACTCTCCTTGGGTCTAGGTACTTATACAAATTTTCCCATGGATAGGAAGGAACACAACCACTAGTAGGCCTAAATGATGAGAATGGGCCTAGCAACGGGTCTAAGGTGGACATTCAACCACTAATAGATGAGAATGGGCCTAACAAATGGACTTAAACAGGTCCTCAATGGGGACATTTAACCACCATTGTCCCCTAATAAGGCAGCCCAACAATAATCTTCCTAAAAGCATGGTCCAAGGCCCAAATATCACCATAAAAATGGGTAGGCACACACACACACACACACACACACACACACACACACACACACACACATATATATATATATATACATATTTCTCACATAATGGCCTAAAGAAAATGGCCCAAATCTACATATAACAAGATGGGCCCATAGGGGAGATTATGGCCCAATAACAATGTCACCAAATCCATGTATTATGTTGGACTTAGTGGGCAGCCCATAAACCCACGTACATAGGCAAAAAAAAATAAAAATCATATCCAAGTTGGGTGAAATGGACCTTACAACATCAGTCCAAAAAATGGTAAGTTAGGTGGGCAATCAAGGACCTAATCACATCTATATTTTAGCCTAACTAGTCCAGCATAATGGTGGAAGCAACCCATGTATACAACTGAGCCAAAGCTTAGGCGTCCCAGCCCATCTGGGCCTGCTGGACATCCAAAAATTCTAGTCCATCTATTTCAGGCTCAAACAACAATAAAAGGGTGAGCCTTTCTTAACACTAATTAAGCCCAAAAGCCTTAGAATTAAAAGTATAGCATATGCACACATTATTTCTCCACTTGGTGGGCCCCACATTCTTAAAATATCTAGCCACATATAAAATTTCTTTCATAACACCTTACTGGACCTTTAGCCCACTCGGCTTCCTGGGCCTGCAGAGGTCCCGTAGAAAATATTTTTTGGGGAAATATAAATTTTATGGTGGTCCCTGGTCATCATGGTGGGCCCCAACAGATGGAGAATGTGGTCAAAACACATAAACACAAGTGGGCCTACTGCTGGACTGCAAGGCAAGCAGCACCCCAAAAAGCCTAGATGTCCAAGGTGGGCCTGGACGACCAGCCAAGATCACATCAAGGTGGGCTCTACAGGTGGACGTCCCACCAAGGGACGGTCCACACTTTAGTGGGCCACATAAGGGAGGACCTATAGGAAGAAACACATACATCAAGGTGGATCATAAGGGGTGGACGGCCAGCCCATGGCTGGACGTTAGCCCAGCTGGATGTCTAGCATGGTGCTGCCATCCCAGCCCCCAAACCCCAAAGTTTGATGTAGGTGGCCCATATGCACCTGAAGTGGGTCCCCACAAGTGGGCCACAAAATGGGGGAAGGAATAAGGCCATAAACACTTCCAAATAATTTTAATACAAATGGACAGCAAGGTTGCAAAAAAATTCTGCTGCTGGAAAAATGTTGCTGGCCCCATCTTGTACACCCAATGGGGTGGGCCCAAGCCTGCCAAATCAAAGGGGAAATGGGTGGATTGCATGCACCCATATATGGACAACATGTGGGTCCACCAAAGTGGCCCACTATCCACAAAACTAGGTTGGTATAGGGGCATTTTTTGCATGCAGGACTGCTGGAAAGTCTAAAAAATTTAGACCGTCCAGCCCTCTTGGGCCCACTCCATGGAGATCAAATCAAGGGTGGATGGTGTGGGCTCCATCCTACATCAAGGTGGGGTCCACACTGCAAAGAATACTCAAAAAAATGGAAGAAAAGCATTGTAAACAGGCCCTACAACAATGTCCAAAACCATACAACAATGGGCCTAAAATCTGCACAGCAACATGTGCTGTCCATTTCCTGCCCATTGTAAAATTAATAAAGGGATTAAAGCTTAGATTAAACAAGTGGGGTCCACCTAGATGGGCCACAAATATTCTAGACCCAAGCCCCTTACAAAAACACCCAAGAAATCAGGCCTTAATGGCCATCCAACCCATACAACCAAGATGGGCATGGACGTCCAGCATGGTGGGCCTGGACGTCCCAAAAGCTGGATGGTCTAGGATGTTATGGTCACATCAGGTGGGCCACATTCATCAGGGATAAAAGTGGGTGAGAGAGAGAGAGACAATCACAGCCATGGGAAGACTCCGCCACTATGAGTCCTCCAACAATCCAAACCTTACATCATAGGTCCATGCATACATGGATTCTTACATCCAAAGAAAATCAGAGGTGGGGATGTCATCCCCACCATTCAATCTTGGGTCTAGATGACCCAACAACCATAGATCAAAGGAAAAATCATCATGATGGGGTCCATGGAGAATGACCCCATCATGGCAACATGCATGCATGAAGTGAGCCACTAGCCATACTCATAGAGTCATGTAGGATCTCCACCATTGATTGGTGGGTCCTACAAGCTCCCAAGAATGAGAAATAAGATTGCATGAAGGAAAAATCAGAAAAATAATCCTAGAAGTACATCCATCTCTAAGATCTTCCTTCTTCTTCTAGCCTTAGGTTCTATAGCTCCAATGGTGAGGTTTTAATGGTGAGGATGGGATTTAGAGGGTTATATTAGGAATATTTTTGGGTGAAAGGGGCTGGAGAAAGAGAGCTCTCCCATGGACATCCAAGGGCTAGAGAAAAGAATGAGAGAAAAGAGAGAGATGAGAAGGAGGAAATGGTAGCTAGAGAAAAGAAATGATGAGTTTTGAGAGAGTGGGAGCATGCTTGCAATCATGGCAAGCAAGGCATGCACTACAATGACTTCATAAGGCATGCTCAAGGATGACATCATGCTAGGGTGTTAGGGTGTCTATAGGCTAGTTGTAGCTTGCATGGGGAATGTAAAACACTAAGGTGGGCCCACATGGGAAAATGTGCACATGGGTAAAGTGGGTCCCATATCATGATCAAGGGCCCAAAAATGGTGCAGGCCACAACTTTAGATCTACACCTCGAATTGACGCACGAGCATAGTGTTGGAACCGCAACATTAATGCGGTCACAATGGTATAGGTTTCAGGTCGATCCAGGTCGAGTTTACATGATTAGTTTTAAGAATGATCACAAATGAAATCTACTGGTCACAGGTCACCAGAATTTGATCGGTAAGACCATAGGACCTAACGGACCAAAACGGACACTGAGGTTAAGGGTCTTACAATTTTTTTATTCTAGTTTTTTTTTAAAAGCATTGATTTTAGTGTATGCGAGCACTATATATATGGTACACAGCCAAGGTTGAAAGTACCCTGGTTTGTCAATTAGCGTGATCGTTGAGTTAGCTAGACAAAGGAGCCCTATAGGAAGATTGATCAAGCGTCTGCCTCAACTAGATGTGTACCCAAACTCGTCATAGATAAAACTTAGCCTCACATCCCATGTCCCAAAACACCGGATAATTAAAACCCTTAAAAGTACATAAAACATCCTAAGGTTTTTGGTTAGAAAACTTTTTCAAACTTTAGAAAAATATTTAAGTTTTCTACCTTTGTCTATCTATTGACAACTGGTTCGATGAAATCGAACCCTGTTGTTGATGTCCTCGAAGCTCACTCGATCTTATCGAAATGAGGACCTAAGATGTCCAGCATCCACAAAGATATCTGGACTGAATTATCGATGGATCGATGGACTCATCGATATCATCGAAATTTGAATCTCAAGTCCATCGAGCCGACTCAATAAAATCGACATTTGGTTTGTTGCTTCCATGGTGCTGCAAAGGCAAATCATGTAATCCTCAATATATCGAAGAGTTCAGCGATATCCTCAAAATTCAAATCTCGATGATATCGGAAGCCCTTCGATGATATTGGCTTGAGACACAAGCCTATCCGGTAAGTTTTCAAGTTATTTTTCTTAGATTGAGGGTCACTCGATAAAATTAATATTCAAATGTCAATCATATCGAGGCCGGTTCAATGTCATCGAAAGTGGATAAAAACTGTCCAGCAAGCTTATAGGAAAATTCCTTGGAATTATCGATGAATCGATCCTGCTCTCGATATCATCAATATTCAAATTCTGATGATATCGAGTGATGTTTGATCATATCATATACCTTAAATATTTCAAAGGCAAGTGCTCTCATGTTTTTAAATGTCGAGGAATCGAATCTCGTGTTGATGAAATTGGAGTTCGAAATCTGATGACATCAACGCATGATCGATTTCCTCAACCAGTTGGCAAAAGATTTTAAAAGTGTTTGACAGTTGAGTTCGTATCATCGAGCGGCTAGTGGATGCTATCGAGAGTATACGCTTGATGATATCGAACTCTATCAAAAATATGACCGTATTATATCCGTTGGAACCTTTTTCCTATTTAATGAAGCTTGCCTTTGGTTGTTTGTAGAGAAAATAAAGAGTGCTTTTATGTGTTTAACCCTAAATC
The DNA here is from genome assembly GCA_037074715.1 of Magnolia kwangsiensis. NCBI lineage: Eukaryota > Viridiplantae > Streptophyta > Magnoliopsida > Magnoliales > Magnoliaceae > Magnolia > Magnolia kwangsiensis. Next base: position 66,395,983 of record CM073589.1, read on the forward strand.
AAATACCCTAATCCTTTTCTCTCATGGAAGTTCATCCTCCAACCCACTCTCATCATGGACATTCGATAGAGTGGATTGGAGAATTAACTTACGCATTCAAGGATCTTACAGCTACTACCTTAATGAAAAATCATTAAAATGGGATGTTTTGAATGCATAGATCATTAGACTCGTTCTATCTCCCTTATAAGAAAACATTTAATAGAGTAGGATTTCATCATAACCTTGACCCAACCCGTTGCCTTATATTGATACATCTTCTGAGTTGTGGTTCAAAGGAGCTGAAGATTCTTCGTCCTCAAAAGAGGAGATCTTCATCAACGTACTGAATAGGGCTCATCTATTTATCTATAAGTCATTAGAGTCCGGAGGACCCTTGTGATCATTTCTTCTGTAGGATTGGGTCTAAGGTGTTTCTCACTCCTTTCAAGTCTTCATAGGAGGCCTCCGATGGGAGCGTATGTGGTGGGTGCTTTGTGTTGACCCTTACTCTACGGAGAGCATAAAATCTTAGGCCTTGTGTAGGTCTTTGACCTATGTGGTCTAAAACTTAGGTGTTTTGTGTTAACCCTTGCTCATGGGAGTATAAACTGGTGAGGTTCCTTGTGTGAATCCTTGGCATGTGTGGCCTAAAAGTCAGGTGTTGTGTGTTGACCCTTACTCATGGGAGCATAAACTATATCGTGCAGACACGCTGTGTCAACCTAGGTGTAGGTTGTACTAGTTAGAAGTGAACTTGATTTAAAACCTCCAGTTTGAAGTGAACCTATTGTGAAACCTCCTTTAGTGAGATCCGGTACACTCAAGGGTTGAGTGCGTCCACCGTAAGTGGATTAGACAAGTAGTCGAACCACTATAAAAATGACAGTGTTTGAGATTGCTATTGTCACCTATTGCTTATGTGATTTCCCTAAATGTTTTCATATTTGATTATTTGAGATCACATCCCACACATAGTAACATCCATCAAAAACTGATTTGCATCTTGTTTATCCTTCAAATAGTTTTATGACTGGATCCTCTATTTATCTTGGAAGCTATTAGAGTTACTCTAAAGTAATCCTAAAGCATGCATATTTACTCAGGATAAGATTGATAGTATTTTGAATAATCATACAAAATTAAAAAGTCCTATTCACCCCCCTCTAGGACATATTGACATATTCCCACTTCAAATAAAGCAGTCATTACTGCAATTTTAATTTGTTATCAGAGAGGGTCTCTCTTAAGGGCTTCACCACTAAGAGAGTGATCTTGACTAAAGTTAGTAATATGGTAAAAAGAGAGGGCTCATCGGTCACTAGACTTCCAGTATTTTATAGATCAAATTATGCATACTGGAAGGCTAGAATGCATTACTTTCTAAGATCTTTGGATAATGATGTTTGAGATATTGTTGAAAGAGGATATGTGCCACCAACCGAACAAATAGTACTTAAAAATGGCATAACTATCACCAAACCAAAATGTAAAGAGATGTAGACAACATTCAATAAAGAAAAATAAATCTCTGAGGTTAAAGCCATGAATGTTATCTACTATGCTATTTCCCACGAAGTTTTCAATCAAATCAGTATGTGTGGGATAGCCAAAGAAACATGGGATTTGTTGAAAATAACCCATGAAGGAACAAGCACTTTGAAGAGATCAGAATGTTATCTACTTATACTCTTGTCGCTACGAAAGGGTCGTCGCCTCCTGTAGACTCAGAATACGCTCGAGGTCACTACAAAGGGCTGTCAGGGCTGTTACTCGCACTCGTTGCACCGTTCCCCCATCACCTTATCAATGTAGGCTGACAGTAAGAATATAGTGTCCCATACCACCATAATCTGCTCACGAGTCTGGGTTGCTCACTGGTCACTACGGGGAGGTTGGTGGCCCCAGCATATGCCGACAGCTCGACCACGGTGTCCCATACCACCATGCCCGGCTTATGAGTCTTTATGGATCAAGGTACCATGGTTAATAGGGTTTACAATGGTAAGTTCAGTACCCTAGGTTCAAGCAGTTATGACTCATACAAGGTGAACATATAATGGCCAGTCGGGTTACTTGACAGGCTCGACTAGCACGAGCGCATCTCAAGTCGAACGACATGAAGTGCATAAAACACCTCGTGTGGCCTAACCACTGCCGCCAACTCCAAAACACAACTCGCGTTCATCGACGCGTCGTTCATGGCAAAGATAAGCCAACCACGAATTTACTCGGTTACCGACTGCCTGGACTAGGTATAGTCCCAAACATTTATGAATCACGTCAGCAATCACATAGGAGTAATTTGAATAAAATACAACAATGTGAGCATGTTAACACATGTTATAACATACAACTTAAGTAAATCATCTAACACATGCATTTCATACATATAATGAAATCATGCATATAGCCAACATGTAGGAAATCATTTACATCAGCATATTATTTGAGGATTCAATCTCAAACTAATTCATAACATCATTTAATTCAATACATACTAATACAAACATTTATACAAACACTTAAACTACACACTTAAGTCTACATATAGTATGTCGACTCAAAGTGCGCATTTAGGCGAATCTCTTCGCCAAACTGATTATGCACGCATTCCTAATATCCTAATGCAACAAGAAGCCATGTCAATCATATCAGCAAAATATGGATGAAAACAGTATTTCCTACAAATGACTAAAATGCCATAAATCTCATATTTTTCGTCTGCTTACGAAACAGGAAACGGACAACATGTTGTACATGTCAAACGGCGTTGCCGTCGATAATCTACTATTAAACGACATTGAAAGCGTTGAAAACAGTCAATCAAAGCGTCTAAAATCTGTACTTTTTGTCGTAGGAGTGTATCGTTTCGAACGGAGCGTATACGCTTCGTCTACGGCGAACAGGCGACCTATTTCACAAGTTATATCAACTACTTTGTTATTTGAATTGACGAAATGCTAAATCAGCAAGTAGACAGGGTTTTTCTTACCTAGAAAAGCGTCAGAATCACCAACAAAGTGATTGGAATACGTCGCTTAAGCACGTGCAGCAGCAGCAGCAGGTGGTAGGAAAATCTCTCCCACCCTCTCTCAAAATCTCTCACTTTCTCTCTCTCCCAATCTAGGGTTCTTAGCAAATTCGGATGGGAGAGGTATGAGAGGGTTTAAAGCCCTTTTATAAGCTCAAATCTTTTTAAATTAGGCTTGAGAACAAAGTACACTTAAGTTATAACCAAAACGGAGCTGTTTCGATCCAAAAGAGCATTTTTGGAGGTCCCCTGGCCGAACATGGTCGGACTTAAACTCATGCATTATGGATCTAGCACACATCAAGTTTTCAGACCGAAAGAGGTCGCAGATCGCACGTGGTGATCCAATTTCAGTTCAGCGGTCATCGCACCTGGATTAGGTCCACAAGTCTCATGATATGAAAAAGAAATTTTTCCTGATCTGAGGGTGTAATTTGGCTAAATTCTGACGGTGGGAACGCTTAATAATAACGCGTCAAGTCACATGCCAGATTTGAATTAAAATTTTCAAATCTAACCCTATTCTCACTCTCTTCACTCTAGGCTCAATGAAATAGCCTCTGAACGTCGGTTGGCCTTAATTTTCGAAATGGTTGTCAAGTCCAGCTAAGCGGTCATAACGGTCTAAGATTGTAGGTATCGGGCTTTCGACGCGTGGTCTAGATCCAATACAAATTTTCAAAGGGTTCCTGAGATCAAACCGGTTTAGAGTTTGATCCTAAGTTTCAGGATATTATAGCATCATTAATTCTTCAAGTTTTGGGTCTTGTAGAATGTATTTAAAGTGGTCCAAGTTAATTCTACTGAGTATTCAGTTTGGTACTCAATCAAATTCTACCCTAATTATGGCAGAATACGGTCCTAGGGCCATTCTATCCCCCATTTTAGGAACTTCTCGGTATCATATTATTTTTATTATTTTTGTTGAAGTTCATCATCAAGTTTACCCTAACTCCACCAAATTTCATAAGATTTTGAGTTGTAGAAAAATTCTAAAAATTTCAGAAGCAGCAGCTGTCCAACAAGTGATTATCGGACAGTTACTCACAATGACCTACTTTAAACTATATTAAATATTTTATTAGATTTTTTACATATTTTTATATAAAACTAGACTCATTTAGCTTAAATATGATTTTTGAATTAACTAAATCAGAATTATAACGAAGGAGATATGATTTTTAAAAGTCTGAAGAAATGCGCAAGAAAAAAGGTACAAAATTCCGCTGTACGGACGAGTTCGGCGATGCATCGCCAAACCGGCGATGGCATCGCCGCTTGCTGACCTGTTTGGGGTGATTTCTCCATCTGATATTTGAAATGGGTGTATTTTAGAACATGGGATGAGTTATTTGGCATGCAATATATGATTTTAGGGTAGGAGAAGTTGATCTATCCAAATAGCCTACTTATTTAATGATATTTCAAAAGTTTAATGGTTAAAAAATCTTTTTATTTATTTATTTACTATTCATAGTACTTTTTAGCTTAAGTATTGATCAACATCACCTAAACTTTAAGATTTGTGTCTAATATAAAATCTCCTAGAAAATTTTGAAGGATAAAGTAGTGAAAGGTGAGATTTTCGAAGGAAATAGGGATTTGAGACTTTTGGATTGTGTTTTGAGAAGTTAATCAAGTGTTAGGATTGACCCATTGCATAAGGACGTCTAATTTCAGGTTGGCAAAAATCTGGGGTGTTACACCACCGAATGTCCAAATAGGAAAACCAAAGGAAAAGTGATGGCAGCTACATGGGATGACACGAAAGAGTCAAGCTCAGAATATAGCAACTCACAGAGCGACGGAGATCAAAAATATCTAAAAATTCTTATGGTCTCCACTGCCTCAACCATTCCCATCGAAACTAAGAACGTTGAAGAACCATAGGCCACTGAATCATTTCCATCAGATAATGAGGAAATTAAACTAGGAAATAAAAAGAAGAAAAGGATAAACTACAGGATGCTTACAATCAACTCTATATTCATAGTATCAATATCCTTAAAAGACTTAGAATAACTAAAAATAAAAATAAATTGCTGTAAAAAGATATGGATAAAACATTGGAAATCAATACAAACGTAATTAATGATCTACATCAATACCATTCAAATAATGATAGACTAGAAAGAATTAATACCTTCCTTAAATCTGAGTCTAAAAAACTAAATAAACAGGTTGAGCTATTAAAAGATAAAACATGCTCCTTCAAAATGAAAATCACACACTCTTGTTTGATTTAGAAAATTTCAGAAAATCTGATAAGATAAACTATAAATTTTCCCAGAGTAGTAAAAATTTAGAAAAACTTTTAGAGATGGGAAGACCCGGAAAAGACAAGAGTAGCTTAAGATATGATAGGTTTAAAACAAAATCTGGAAATGCAGCGCCAATGGTTGAAAAATCTGCTACTTCAGGAAGTAAAACAAGAACTACTCCTGTATGTCATTCATATGGTGATTCTAGTCATTATAAGTTTGAATGCATGTCACCTAGGAGGGCTCAATATAATTTTGGTCAAAATCATACTGGTAAATACAGACCTACTAGAAGTTCAATACAAAATGTCAGGAGTCCACCTAGGAATATGGATAAAGAAAATACACATCATCACCACCCAGAATGACTAACAGAATGAAGGAGTTATTGAATCAAGTGACTAATTTAAACCAGAAAATTAATGAATTTGAGAGACAAGGAAACACAATTCAGTTGCCCAACTTAATTAAAGAAAAAAAAATACCACAATGAGAAACCCTGTCACAAAATGGGTAGTGAAAGAAAATAAAATTTTCTTTATTACTCACTCAAATCATATAACAGGCAATGATGTTAAGTGATACCTAGACAGCGGATGCTCAAGACATGTCATAGGTGAAAAATCCCTTCTTTTAAACTATTTAGATCTTAATGATGGGATAGTCACTTATGAAGACGGAAGCACTACTAAGGTAATTGGATAGGGAATTATCAAATGAATAAATATGCTAAAAAATGAGAATGCCTTTTGCATAAAAGATTGACGCATGATCTTCTAAGGATTTCTCAAATATGTGACAATGAGCATGTGGTTACATTCAACCAATAGGAACGTGAGATCTTAGACCTATCAGGCAAACCAGTGATGAAATGGTATTGCACAAGTGCCCACTACTATATCATTAAAGGCAACGGAAAGGTTGAACCATTTGCTTAGAAACATTTGAGCATGGAAAAACATGTCCAGGTCATGGATCTAGATCTGGATAGGTGTTGAAAAGATACAATTTTAATGATCTTCTAACGATACATCTGAGGTTCCTCACTTCAATCTTTTTTGTATATAAACATCCTGATGTTTATAATTTTGGATTGTACAGTGTTTGTACAAATTTTTGCTGTGTATACTAATCGATATAAAGATATACTATATTATACATGGGAGATTGTCGAAATACTGAAAAATGAAAAATATACACCTTCGATATGTCTGTCGATAAATCATGTGGACTCTTGATTAAATCGACCAAGAATCGATATCACTAATGCCTCTTTGGAATGGGAAGAGTCACATGATCAAAAATGTTATCGAAGACAGCCTCGATAACATCAAATGGAGTCTATCGATATCATCGAAACAATGTTCGATGATATCGAAGAGTGACGCCTGATAAAAGGCGGTCAATCGGGAAAAATAGCATTTTACTTCTAAAAGTCATTTTTTATTCCCTGCTCGTTCCACTCAGCTGGACTACACGAAGCTCCATCAAAAAGTCCTAGACGGCCTTCAAATCCAGTAATACCCCTTCCATTCCCTCCTTTCATTAAGATTTCATCTTATGCTTGTTGGGTATTTCTGAATTTTCAAGAGAAGTTCTGTCCATTTATCCCCAAATTCCTCAAATCTCTCTCTGTGAGTATCAGCAAATGGGAAATGACAAAGGGAAAATGTCCAGTCCTGAAGAATCTTTGAGATCCTCCAGGAAAAAGGTTCTTGCCCCAAGGGAAAGGGCAAGGGCTCCTGAACATGGGACTCCTACTCGCCAGTGAATAAGGCAAACATCGCATGGCGGATCCCAATCTAAAGCACCAGCTCCTCCTCCTGCTAAGGTGAATCCGGCACTAGCCAAATACACTGGAAGGAAGCTAGTTCTTGAAAGGAGGGTAGATAGGGAATGTCTAAAACTATATAATCTGGAACCCCTGTTAGCCGAAATTGGTTGGCTGCCTCTCCTTGATTTTGGCGGTCCATGTCACTATGAACGGACCTACAACTTCTTTGCATCCTGTCACTCTCCCGTACTTGAACCTCCATCCATCATTGTTTCTGTTGTTGCTGATGATGTAGAAATTACTCCTACATCCATTGCAAACATTCTTGGCCTTACACTATCACTCATTAACATGGACCTTAAGAATGTTGACACTCGGTCTATGGTTACAAAATTTCTCTGTAATGGTCATGATATCCCCTGGTATCAAGGCAATGCGCTAAAAGTAAAATTCATGGAACCACGGTATTGTATTTTTCATGGTATCTTCGCCTCAAACATATATCCTAGAAGTACCAATCATTCGGATCTCACCAGGTTCATGGCCATGGTAGTATACTCAGTAGCTACAGGGATCAAAATCTGGCTTCCTACTCTGATTTTGCATTAGCTAGTGTATGCAATTCATACATCTCAGGATGTTCATTTGCCCTATCCTTAGATCATTCACATTGTGTGCAATGCGATCGGTCTTCCAACAACAAACAATCCAAAACTTCCCCTTCAACATTTCAACAAGAACAACATTAGAAGGATGGATTTAAAGTTTCACAAATTTCCCGAAGACCTACCCGAGGAAGGGATTCATGAAGGAAGAGAACGTGGTTAAGGGGCTACTCAAACCAAAGCACCGGAATGGCTGAAAGTGATCCACTCGAGCCCCAACAAGCTCCGTCTCCATCCGACCCCGAGCATGCTAAACTGTTTAAGCTATATTAGGATAGGATTGGAGTGACGCTGCGGGAAGTCACCCAGCTAAAGGAGTCCATGAATGTCAGGTTCACTATCCTGGAACGTCTGGTGAATGAGGTGCAGCAGTCCATGCAGCAATTGGTAGATCTGATCACCTACCGTTGCGACGACACAGCACCATCTTCCTCCGCACCTCCGCCATAGTGTTGTCATCTGGGAGCTGTCACATCACATACATCCTACTCTCATCTCCACGTATGGGCATGGGTATCTTTTTGAATGCCCTATGCTCACATGAGTGTATGTGATAGACTACTAACTTGCATAGTTTAACAAGTTTTTTTTTATATGTATATGCCCATGGATGGGCTAGATACTTGTGTTTGTTTTTGGGTGCCCATGGATGGGCTTGATTTTTATTTTCTGTTTGGGATGGAGGTCATACTAACTACTGCCAAACTAGGGCAGTACATATTTTGGATAATGTGTTTTACGGCTAGTTATAATTCGTATCTATTTACTGCCATGTTTATACTTTGTGATCCCCTGGTTTATCTAGTTTATATCAACTATGGTGTGTGATGCTTGATCTTTATCTCCATATTATCTGCTTATTTCACTTCTCTTCCTTGCCCTAATATGCCTACATGTTTTCTGTACTGAGATGTTCTTTTACATTTATCTATTATGTTTATCCTCCCTGCATTCTGGTTCTCCCATATGCTTCAACTTCAGTCAATATCCATTATTACATTATCCTTTTCCAATGACTGACAAAAAGGGGAGAGAAAAAATCCACAACCTGAAGGAAAATTGAATGTATCTATTTATAGATGGTGGTGCAGGTGTTAGGGGGATCAGCTGCAGGAAGATAGGGGGAGTTTTCTGTTAGGGGGAGCAGCTACTGAATGTGTGTGTGTGTGTGTGTGTGTGTGTGTGTATGTGTGTGTGTGTGTGCAGGTTTTAGAGGGAGCAGTTGTAAGAAGATAGGGGGAGTTTGCTGTTAGGGGGAGCAACTACTGAATGTGTGTGTGTGTGTGTGTGTGTGTGCGCGCGCAAACTAGATAACTTTGTAAATTTGTGTAAAGTTCATGTACACATAATTTAGGGTGTTTGTCTAAAAGTTGTTCTAGGGTGTTTTGGTGTTTTATCACGTAATTGACAAAGGGGGAGATTGAAAGTGCCCTGGTTTATCAATTAGCGTGATCATTGAGTCAGCTTGACAAAGGAGCCCCATAGGAAGATTGATCAAGCATTTGCCTCAACTGGATGTGTGCCTGAACTCGTCATAGGTAAAACTTAGCCTCACATCCCATGTCCCAAAACACTAGGTAATTAAAACCGTTAAAAGTGCATAGAACATCCTAAGGTTTTTGGTTAGAAAACTTTTTCAAACTTTAGGAAAATCTTTAAGTTTTTTGCCTTTGTCGATTTAATGACAAGTGGTTCGATGAAATCGAACCCTATTATCGATGTCCTTGTAGCTCACTCGATCTTATTGAAGTGAGGACCTAAGATGTTCAGCAACCACAAAGATGTCTAGACTAAATTATCAATGGATTGAAGGACTCATCGATATCATCGAAGTTTGAATCTACGAGTCCATCGAGCTGACTTGATAAAATCGACATTTGGTCTGTTGTGTCCATAGTACTGCAAAAGAAAATCATGTAATCCTCGATATATCAAAGAGCTCCTCGATATCCTCAAAATTTAAATCTCGATGATATCGGCTTGAGACAAACCTATCCATCAAGTTTTCAGGTTATTTTTCTTGGATCGAGGGTCACTCGATAAAATCAATATTCAAATGTCGATGTATCGAGGCCGGGTCGATGTCATCGAAAGTGGACAAAAACTATCTACCAAGCTTATAGGAAAAATTCTTGGAATTATCGATAAATCGATCCTACTATCGATATCATTAATATTCAAATTCCGATGATATCGAGTGATGTTCGATCGTATCATATACCTGAAATATTTCAAAGGTAAGTGCTCTCACATTTTCAAATGTCGAGGAATCGAACCTCGTGTCAATGAAATCGAAGTTTGAAATCCAATGACATTGACGCACAATCGATTTCCTCGACCAGTTGGTAAAATATTTCAAAAGTGTTTGACAGTTGAGTTCGTGTCATCGAGCGGCTAGTCGATGCTATCAAGAGTATACGCTCGATGATATCAACCCTACTTGATGATATCGAACTCCATAAAAAATGTGACCGTTTTATATCTATTGGAACCTTTTGCCTATTTAATAAGAGCTTGCCTTTGGTTGTTTGTAGAGAAAATAAAGAGTGCTTTGGTGTGTTTAACCATAAATCATATACCCTAAGCCTTTTCTCTCATGGAAGTTTATCCTCCAATCCACTCTCATCATTGACATTCGCTAAAGTGGATTGGGGAATGAACTTCCGCATTCAAGGATCCTGCAGCTACTACCTTAATGGCAAATCGTTAAGTTGAGAAGCCTTGAATGCATAGATGATTAGAATCGCTCTATCTCTCTTATAGGAAAACATTTAATAGAGTAAGATTCCATCATAACCTTGACCCAACCTGTTGCCTTGTATTGGTACATCTTCTGAGTTGCGGTTCAAGAGAGCTGAAGATTCTTCGTCATCAAAGGAGGAGATCTTCATCAACGCACACTATCAAAAAAGGGGCAAAGGCTACAGACCACGTTAGGTTTTTTCTATGGATATAAACCGTAGCTATAGTTACTACAATTTTAATCCGTAGTGAAAAAGTTGACACACCATAAATAATTAATGGTGTTATAAGGGGATATATGGGGCGTAAAAAATATTATTTTTTTTATTTAAGCCATCCATCTATTTGGAAATATTACATTAGATCATGAAATAAAAAATAAGCTAAATCTAAGGCTCAAGCGGACCACACGGTAGGAAACATGAAGATTAAATCACATTTGCTTCCCATGGAGTCGTCCACTTGGGCCTGCAATCTACCTTAATTTTGGGATCATGAACTAAAATAATTTAATAAAATTAATGGTCGGAATGGATAAATCAAATACATCATGGTGGGCCATGCGGAGCCCCTGTCCGGACCGTCCATAGTCCGTCTCACGAAATGTCCCCCGATTTTAGGCGCCCGCTCGAAACAAGGCCACGCCCAAAATGGGTTATTTCTCTCTCTCTCTCTCTCTCTCTCTCTCTCTCTCTCTCTCTCTCTCTCTGTCTCTCTCTCCATTTTCCAATCCTCTCTCTCCCTCCCTATCTCTCCTCCATCTCTCTCCCTCTCCCTCTCCCTCTCCCTCTCCTTCCCTCTCCTCTAACAGTGCAAGCATCTCCCTCTCCCTCGAACAGCCCACGCATCTCCCTCTCCCTAGGGTTTTGGTGAACCCCTTACCTAGGGTTTTCTCATTCTATCTCGCAGCTCGAAGGAGGGGCAACCACTCTAATTTATTCCTTAGCTGGGAGGTAGTAACAATGGTAATGCCTTTAAGGCCGTTGATTCAAAAGTGGAAGGTTGATATATTTGGAGGTTTTTGGATTTAGGGGTTTCCAAATTGGGGGATTTTCGAATTTGGAGGTTTTTAGATTTAGGGGTTTGCAAATCTGGGGGTTTTCAGATTGATATTCGGAGCGCAGATGGGCTATAACAACCGGGTTACCGTTTTGAGTTTGTTCTTTTCAATGGTGGATATTTGATTTGTTCTTATTTTTTCCTTTACTTTGAATTTCCTCATTTTATGTTGTGTTCTTTGCCGATCTGTGTTTTTAAGTTGTAGATCCGGATCTAGATATGTCAAGACTTATATATCTGGCTCAAAAGCTTCTTAGAAGAGTTGGATCTAGCTATATCGATTTCATTCCGTTGGATTTTTTTAAATATTTTTCAGATCTATGATTGTCTTTGTTTCTCTTATTTATAGCTTTTTGTGCTTCACAGATCAGATCTGATTTATGTTACATGTATTAGCTCTAGTTTGTTCATTTAGCTTAGAAGATCTTTTGAATTGATGGTTTTGTGTTTGTTATTATGGCACTATCGAGATTTAGCTTGCAGATCTACACTTACAACAGAGTGTTGGCAACACACCTGCAATACAAATTTCATACATGTACGAAATCCAGACCACCCACAAATCCTGGACCCCATTGTGGTTGGACATTATACATTTGATGAACAGATTAAGGCTATACTCCATTCATGGTGGGGGGGTCCTTCTAGTATGGATCAAAGTACATGATTTTGTGTATACTTTCTGTGGCAAACTCATTTCGTAGTCCACTCCTCTCTGAATATGATTTGTAGAGGTGGTGTTTTGTTCTTTATTCTCTATTATATACTTCTGAATCTTTCTCATCCTTTCTTTCCTTCTGGTTTATGTGGATTTTTTTCTCAACAAATAGATTCATTGCTTCATTGCATTCTTGTTACTGCATTGTAGCCTGTCGGTGTGTTTTATCTGCTTTCTTCTTTATTCTGTTGGAATATGAAGCCCTTTTTGTGCAAGTATCATGGGCAATTTGAATGAAATCACACATTCATTCATGTAATCAAGTTGCAAAACTTCAGCATTATTTTTAAAAATTGAATTTATTTCTAGATTTTTCAGAAAAAGTATTGATTAGTGTAAGATCCGTATCCAAGATCGTACTGTTCCGTCGTTTTCCGCGATCCTTCTCGTCGAATTTCGGCAATCCGTGACCTATATTTGACGTGTGCACACGACCGTAAGTCGTATCCTATACATTTGAGTCAGCTTAATCCAAGACTTGTACCATTGCGACCGCACAGTCACTGCGATTCCAATGCCACGACTCATGTACCGATCCGATACCCTGACTAAGAAATATGAGTAGGCGTTTATTTCGAGAAAACGCCGCGTGTTTGTAATTTCAAGAGAATCTCTACAACATGTCAAATCAATCCCATCAATCAATCAACCCATCAATCACTTCATGTCAAGTACACATCACCTTTCACCCCATCCCCAAGCAACCACCAAAGTCAACTCTCTCCCTCTCTCTCTCTTACACACTCATACATGTCAAGTACATGTCCATCACCCCATCACTCACTTCCCATCACTCCATCACTCCTTACATCCCATCTCTCTCTCTCATTTCTCAACAATTCCATGCAACCAAGAGAGCATCACACGTCCAAGGTTTTCTCAAGAGAAAGTGTGATTTTGGTGGCCCACTTCCCATCCCAAAAGTTCTAATCCTAGCCATCCATTTCTCATCTCCACTATCAAAGTGAAGCTTTAGGAGAGTAGCTTTCTAACGGACAAAGATGATCAAGTGGTGGGTGCTTCCATAGACTACTTTTTCATATTTTTAAAATGGGCCAAGTGAGGCCTACCGATCAATGGTATGGATCTCACTTTGGACCCTAAGATGTGGCCAATGGCTCATCTTGATCATCAATATCATTCCATAATGGGGTCATTCTCCATGGACCCCATCATGATGTTAACTTTTCTTGCATTAAAGAGGTCATCTAGACCGTCCATTTTTAATGAAGAAAGATCTCCACCGTTGATCTTTGACATAGTGGGTCCACTTGTATTAGGGCCCACTCGATGTACGATTGAATGCAAGGGAGGGCTCATAGTGGTGGAGCCCTCCATCACGCGTGTCCCACTCTATCTCTCTCTCCCTCTCTTTTCATTTATTTTATTTCTTTGTGTGTGATGCAACGGCCGTATGGCCCACTTAGATGGACCCTACCTTGAAGTAAGTATTTTATCCAAGCCGTCCATGAGTGGGGCCCATCTTATATGTATTACGCTCACACCATCCATCATGTGGTGGCCCACCTAAATAGGGCCCACCTTGAATACATTGTTATGCCCAAAAACATCCAGCGTCTGGACGTTGCTGGGAGAAAACACGAATATGAGCTTAGATTTTTAAGCTCATGGGTTGGGTCACTCATATAGGCCCCACCTTGATGAATGCATTCAATCCACACCATCCATCTCTTTCCTCAGATTATTTTAGGCGTTGAGCCAAAATATGAAGCTGATCCAACTTTCTAGTGGGCCATAGTGTTGAAAATAGCATTAATACCATTGAAATCTACCCAGAAAATTTTTTACACGCTGAAAGACGCCCGATATTGGACTCGTTGGATTTATTATGAGTTGTGGAATCCAATGGATGAAGTGGATTCACTTGGAGCGGGCCCCTCATATGAAAAACCTCAAAAAAACAAGTTTTTCAAAAAAACAATAAAAATAGAAAGAAGAAGCAGCAAGGCTACTGCTGCCAGAGGCGCAGGCAGCGACTGCGCTCAGAGGGTGGGCGGACGTCAGGGGCCCATGGCTCCTCATGTGGGCCCCACTTTGATGTTTATTTGCCAATCCAACCCGGCCATATGGTGGGTCCCTACCTTAAGTAGGCCCCACCCAAAAATTAGCTTGATCCAAATCTCAGGTGGCCCACACCACAGGAAACAGCAGTGATTAAACTCTACCATTAAAACTATTTTTGGGCCCACGGGAGTTTTGAATCAATCTGATATTTGTTTTTCCTATTCATCCAGGTCTTTGTGACCTTATCAACAGGTTGGATGGTAAGAAAACATTATGGTGGGCCCCCACGTGGGACCCACAATGATTTATGTACTTTATTATCACCGTCTGGACGGACGATGGAAGCCACTGTGATGTATGAATTTCCATGCCGTCCAGCCATTTCCTTTGGCTGCTGGACGGCTGGTGAGACCCACTATGATGTAGGTGCTACATCCAAACTGTTCACCCATTTTGAGAGCTTATTTTTGGCTGGAGCTAAAAATGAGTCAAATTTATAGTTCAAATGGGCCCATATTGATTTAATTGTGGCCATTCATTGAGGCCTATCTTGGTGTACGTATAAGGCCCATGGGATTAGGCCATTTGATATATATTAAAGCCCATGGGACTAAGCCCATTTGATATATATATATATATATATATATATATATATATATATATATATATAAGGCCTAAAGGATTAGGCCCGTTTGATAAGGTCATAAGATTAAGCCCATTTAATACATATAAGGCCCAAGTTGTGAGGCCCATTTTGATGTATTCCAAGGCCCATGGCTCATGGACCATTGCAATGTACATAAGCCCATTGGTGAGGCCCATTAATGCAGCCCGTTTGATGAATGTAAGGCCCATGTGATACGGCCCATTTGATGTATCTAAGGCCCATGGGTCAAGGCCCAACGGGATGTCCTTAGAGTCCATTGCAATGTGTGATTTCCCATGGTTCATATAATGATATTTATGGCGGGCCTTGCCTAGGGAACAATGATGGTTTGACGTCCACATTGTAAGTACAATGTTGGTTAAATGTCCGCATTGTAACTCTCCTTAGGGCCCATTGATAGGCCCATACTTATTAATATTCATCACTTTATAACATGCTTAGTATAATTTCATGACTCATGCCCATACGAATCATATGTATGCTTGATATGAGTAGTAACTAATTATAGCATACGCCATTGGGCAGACCATTGTCGGGACTCGTTATGAGACAGAGTGCCCCATATGATCGCGCAGTACACGCTGGATTGCTGCATGATTTGACGGTGTGATTCATGCATCTCGCATATGTATGACTTGATCACTGCACGCCCTAGCAACATCAGGACCGTGGCTCCACAGGTATATCGTGGATGGCCGTATTTGATATCGAAAATGCTTAGCTCTAGCACTGTGGGCACTTAGGATGTCCTTGGGTGAAAGTCTCAGAACCTTTTTGGTACCAGGAGATGCTCCAACGTCTAGACCGAGTGGATACATGACCGCCCGAGTGTCGAATACCAGTAGGCCGTGTCTCCCACTGTATCGTGGTCGGTTGGGAGGGGATGTGGCCTTATCCGCCTGAGTGAGGGGGCTATAAGATAGGCTGAGTTTGACCAGCTCGTAAATGAGTCCGCTATCGACGAGCTGGATAGGTATTGGCAGACTACTGGTCAGGCGGATAGTGAGGTCTATTCCACTTGCTTGACTGTGCAGCTAGGGAGGTGGCAGTCACTGCGAAGTTTATTAGACCCCAGTGATATCTAGAGAGGAACTGTACTGATACGTGTACTTGATGAGTACCGACCTGCTTGGATTGTATTTCGCATATGACATTCTGCTATGTAGGCCTCGCATTACATCGGTGTGGCCGATGGTATTCATGTCTCGCATCGTATGGCCTTGGTATGGTCGATAGCATTCATTCCTTACATCATATAACTTTGGTACAGCTGATAGCCTTCATGGACTTACCCGCATGTTTCCGCATTATTCTGATATTATATACTTGACACTTGCCTTACGCACACACTTACACCACCCCCTAAGCTTTTGTAAGCTTATGCACGACCGTTACGTGCAGGTGTTGTTGGACAGTAGCATCGCTGAGGCAGGAGCGCGTATCAGGCTATTTTGGAGTTTTTTTTATCATCTTGTATTTCTCTTTTCGCAATGTATTTAAAGTAATAAGCTTCCAATGAGAAGACATTTAATTATTTATTAAATTTCTTTATTTTGATAAAATAATCAATCCAGTATGGGGATATATCAGAACCTTTACTTTGCTTTTATGAATCTCTTGAATTATTGTTAATCTTAAAGGATAACCACCACTATGAGTAGGGCATTCACCCTCTCCCAATAGCACAGATGATGCAGATGATGTATAGATTGAATATTTAGAGGACAACCTCCCTACTAAGCCCTTTTTTAACTCCGCCAATGCAACTCCTTGCATTGCCGATCCCAAGCCCGGGTAAAGAAGGAAGGAGAAGGGCCTTAAAATGAGATCGTTAACTATGGAAGAGATCCTGAAAATGCAGTGAGTATGTCTGGTTTTATTATTTTACTTGTACATTCCTGTATTGATTACTCAAGCATGACAGTTATGCACATTCTTTCAAGTGGATGTTGCACGTGGGAGGATTGGAGCTGCATATTTTAGATTCAAGCATCTGGTACGTCTCTTGTCAAGAATGCACATGTGTAGTTTATCAAATAATACATTATGTGATTATAATTACATTTATTTGTTGCAAATGTGAATGGTATTGTATTTACGAATGTGAATGAAAATAAACAAATTATAATATATATATATATATATATATATATATATATATATATATATATATATATATATATATATATATATATATATATATATATATATATATATATATATATATATATATATATATATATGTTATCAATGGAGGATACCTTCATTAGGGGGACATGAAATTCTTGTAGCTTATGGTATGGTGCCCCAATATTGGTTGTATGTTACTAGTATGTACTAGATAATAGTAGGTTCAATATTTTTTGTATGTGGCTAAAATTTTTATCTCAACTACTTACAACCTAAACCTAAACTTATAACCTAAAACCTACAGCCTAAATGTATTCTCAAATCCCTAAATCTAAACCTACACCTAATCCTAATCTCAACTCTCTAACCTAAACCTAAACCTAAACTTGAAAATCCAAACCTAAACCAGATCCCGAACCCGAACCCGATTTCCTAAACCTAAATCTTAACCTATTCTTAATTCCCAAAAGTTATAACCTATAACATAAACCTAAACCTTAACCTAAAGCTATAACCTAAACCTAAACCTATAACCTTAACCAAAACCAAAACATATAACCTAAACCTTAACCTATAACCTAAAACCTAAACTTATAACCTATAACCTAACCTTAACCTAAACCTAAAACCTAAACCTAAACCTATAGATCACTGATAAAATGCTATATCCTGCAATGGTTTTTCAAAAAAAGGGTTTTTCAGATATGATCTCTGATTATGGTGAAATTTTCAGTACCTTATTTTTTCAGACATAATGATCTTAGTGTGTCACTACTGTTTCATCGTGGATTATGCCTTCCTATTGAAATGAAACGCTTCAGCATTTTCGCCTTTCTGGGCGTTTAGTTTCAAAATGGATGGATGCATTTAGTCACTTTTTGTTTCTCGTAGAAGAGAGAATTTCGCATATTTTTAATCTTCCCAGACCACTATGAATGTTTCTTTTAATGAGAATGTCCCTCAAGCATGGTGTGCCGTAAAGGTCGTTACGTGGAGGTAAGTTGTTCACATTGCCTTTGATGTATGTATTTGATGATCATGTGTGGGGAGGTAAGCCATCCAACTTCTTGGATCTATTTTCGATCGGCTAAGGTACAAAACTTGTGTTGAACATATGGATCTGAGCATAATGGGCCATGACCAAAGATCGGTCCAATTGGACAGTCCTAGCTGCTTGATTTGAGGAAAAAAGGCAGGTCCTTGGGCCCTGTTCTGATTGAGCATTTAGGATGGTCTGATAGGCCTGATTTTTTAAACCATGCTCATATATGGTGATATTGTACAAGTTTGCCATACATTCTTGTGGCAACTTGTGTGTAAAAATGTGTACAGGTCTGATAGGCCTAATTTTTAATTCATTAATATCTATTTTGGATTTTCTTTTCATTTTCTATTGATTTGTATTTTGGGTTTCCTTTCAATTTCCATCTAATGGTTTTTTGGGTTTTGATTAATATCAATTTCTTAGGTCTTCATCAATACCTGCTTTAGGTTTTCTTTTGATTCCCTCAATCATTAATAGAAATCAAGTAACAATTAGTTGTAATCTTATTTTCTCAATGCAGAAATCTAATGAGAATGCTGCTCAAATGCAGAGATCTAATGAGAAAATCATCACTGGCATATGATAGCTCTAATATATACGGCCTGCATTCTATCAAAACATATGGTATTTAATGAGATCATGTAGAAAAGAAACTCTTCATTGAAGGCAGTCATAACCTTGGTTAAGGTTTGGGCTGAAAGTATGAGTGCGGAAGCTGACGCTTTCGAAGTCCGAATTCATTCTTTTGAAAAGTAGAAAAATGAGAATATTAGTAAAGATGGATTTTCTTGTTAAGAAGAAAATGAAAGGTAAAGAAGAGACATAACTGAAACTTTGCACTGTGAAAAGTAATATTAACCATCTTACTTTCCCCGTTGAATTTGACATCCAGGAAATGAACCTTTTCTAGAAAATCATGGATTTAAAACCATTAAATCCTTCTCAAAAATCTGAGTTTATTAAACTGAATTGAATTATTACAATTCAATTTTGTTGAATATCCAAACACAAGGTTTCCATGAATTAGGCAAATGAATTCATTCTGACCCATTTTATTGAATATCCAAATGCAAGGATTATTTATTTATTATTATTATTATTTTGTGATACACAATAGCTTTTCAGAATTCATATGTAGGTGCATACTTGTGCTCATTCACATGGACTTTAACTATCTTTCTTAAATTTCTTTAGTTTTTCTAATTTTTGTATCTAATTTTGAATTTCTAGGCCCCAAAACAAGATTCGAGGTGTCGTCAACAATGCTAACAGAATCTTCTAGGTCATATTGTTGATTAGACCTGATTTTATTTAATTGATCTTAATAATCCTTTTTATTTAAATGAGCAGACATGGATGTGCGTCAGATCTATCCGAATGTTAAGCGGGGATTCCTGGAATGTGGGAACCGTTGTTATGACCATGATGAAGCTGTTCATTTCTTATGGATAACATTGGAGTGGCCTGGCCATTTGGACAGGCCGTGTTTATATTTGTATTTTCTCAAAATTGATGGAGCAGACCTGGATGTGCGTCGGAGCTATCCAGATGTTAAGCGAGGGTCCTTCGAAGGAAGCTGTGCATTTCTTATGAACAGCATTGGAGTGGCCTGACCATTTGAACAGGCCGTGTTTATGTATTTGCTCGAAATTAATGGAGCAGACCCGGATGTGCATCGGAGCTATCCGGATGAGTGGGGGTCCCTGGAAGGTGAAAACCGCTGTTATGACCATAATGAAGCTGTCAATTTTCTATGGACAGCATTGGGGGGGCCTGGCCATTTGGATAGGCCATGTTTATGTATTTACTCAAAATTAATGGAGCAGACCTGGATAAATCTTTTCATTTTCTATGGACAGCATTGGACGAGACTGGCCATTTAGACAGGCCATGTTTATATCTGTATTTGCAGGTACCACACCCTTAACCTAAACTACACCCTAAACCTATAACCTAAACCTATTCTCAATTCCCTAAAGCTATAACCTATAACCTAAACCTAACCCTAAACCAAAATATATAACCTAAACATAAACATAAACCCAAACCTATAACCTAAACTTATAACCTTAACCTCAGCTATAACCTTAACCTATAACGTATACTTATAACCTTAACCTAAATCTATTCTCAAATCCCAAAATATATACTTATAACCTAAACCTAGACCTTAACCTAAACTTAAACCTATAATTATAACCTATAACCTATAACCTAAACCTTAACCTAAAACCCAAACCTTAACCTATAAACTAAACCTATAACCTATAACATATAACCTAAACCTATACTTAACCTTAACCTATAACCCAAACCTAAACTTATAACCTAAAACCTAAAACCTAAACCCAAACCTAAACCCGATCCCGAACCTGAACCCGATTTTCTAAACCTAAACCTTAACCTATAACCTATAACCTAAACCTTTAACCTAAACCTATTCTCAAATTCTAAAACCCATAACCTAAACCTAAACCTATAACCTATAACCTAAACCAAAACCTATAACCTAAACCCGAACCCGAACCCGAATCCCTAAACCTTAACATAAACATATAACCTATAACCTAAGCCTATACCTAAACCTAAAACCTAAACCTAAACCTATAACCTAAACCTAAACTTATAACTTAAACATATTCTTAAATCCCAAAACCTATAACCCAACCTAAACCTAAACTTATTCTCAAATCCCAAAACCTATAACCTAAACCTAAACCTTAACCTATAAACCAACCTAAACCTATTCTCAAATCCGAAAACCTATAACCTAAACCTAAACCTTAACCTAAACCTATAACCTAAACCAAAACCTATAACCTAAACCCGAACCCAAACCTGAATCCCTAAACCTTAACCTAAACATATAACCTATAACCTAAGCCTATACATAAACCTAAACTCTAACCTAAACCCTATAACCCATAACCTATAACCTAAACTCAAATCCCTAAACCTTAACCTATAACCCAACCTAAACCTATACTTATAACCTAAAACTATTCTCAAATCCTAAAACCTAAACCTAAAACCTAAATGTATTCTCAAATCCCTAAACCAAAACCTACACCTAATCCTAATCTCAACTCCCTAACCTAAACCTAAACCTAAACATGAAAACCCAAACTTAAACCCAATCCCAAACCTGAACCCGATTTCTTAAACCTAAACCTTAACCTATTCTCAATTCCCTAAAGCTATAACCTATAACCTAAACCTAAACCTATAACCTTAACCTTAACCTAAAACCTAAATGTATTCTCAAATCCTTAAACCTAAACCTACACCTAATCATAATCTCACCTCCTTAATTGAAACCTAAACTTAAAAACCCAAACCTAAACCCGATCCCGAACCCAAACCCAATTTCCTAAACCTAAACCTTAACCTATTCTCAATTCCCTAAAGTTATAACCTATAACCTATAACCTAAACATAAACCTAACCTAAACCTATAACCTTAACCTAAACCTAAACCTAAAACCTAAATGTATTCTTAAATCCTTAAACCTAAACCTACACCTAATCCTAATCTCAACTCTTTAACCTAAACCTAAACTTGAAAATCCAAACCTAAACCAGATCCTAAACCCGAACCCGATTTCCTAAACCTAAACCTTAACATATTCTCAATTCCCTAAAGCTATAACCTATAACCTATAACCTAAAACCTAAACCTAAACCTATAACTTAAACCTAAAACCTAAATGTATTCTCAAATTCGTAAACTTAAACCTACACCTAATCCTAATCTCAACTCCCTAACCTAAACCTAAACCTAAACTTGAAAACCCAAACTTAAACTCAATCTTGAACCTGAATCCGATTTCCTAAAGCTAAACCTTAACCTATTCTCAATTCCCTAAAGCTATAACCTATAACCTATAACCTATAACCTAAACCTAAACCTAAACCTAACCTAAACCTATAACCTTAACCTAAACCTAAAACCTAAACCTAAACCTAAAACCTAAATGTATTCTCAAATCCTTAAACCTAAACCTACACCTAATCCTAATCTCAACTCCTTAACCTAAACCTAAACTTGAAAACCCAAATTACACCCGATCCCGAACCCGAACCCGATTTCCTAAACCTAAACCTTAACCTATTCTCAATTCCCCAAAGCTATAACCTTAACCTATTCTCAATTCCCTAAAGCTATAACCTAAACCTAAACCTAAACCTAAACCTATAACCTTAACCTAAACCTAAAACCTAAACCTAAACCTAAAACCTAAATGTATTCTCAAATCCCTAAACCTAAACCTATAACCTGCAACATTAACATAAACTTATAACCTAAACCTATAAGCTACAACATTAACCGAAACTTATACCTATAACCTAAACCTATTCTCAAATCCCAAAACCTATAACCTAAGCCTAAACCTCTAACCTAAAGCTAAACCTTAACCTATAACCTATAACCTAAACTCAATTCCCTAAACCTTAACCTATAACCTAACCTAAACCTAAACCTATAACCTACACTTATAAGCTAAACCTAAACCTAAACCTAAGCCTGTAACCTTAACCTAAACGTAAAACCTAAACCTAAACCTATAACGTAAATGTGTTCTCAAATCCCTAAACCTATAAGCCTATAACCTAAACCTATAACCTACAACATTAACATAAACTTATAACCTAAACCTATAACCTACAACATTAACCTAAACCTATACTTATAACCTAAACTTATTCTCAAATCCCAAAACCTATAAGCTATTTAGAACTCAAGGCATTGCCACTAATCACTGACATGTCCTACTTGTAATTGACAAGAAAATGGAGATTTTCTTTTCATGATGGTCAGCACTGCTTGCACATTTTTCAGGTCGTAGATACTCGTAGTCAGTATCTGTTCCACTTGGGAAGTGGGTACTTATGGCTACCGATGATCCTCCTTGCGGAAATCATTTAGACGTTTATTTTGGCCCTACAAACCATATGGTGAGACTATTCCTTTTGTGTCAATTTCATTCCTCTTTAAGTTTTTATTAATTCATTAAGAATTAAAAAGAAAATGGTTATATATGATGCACTTCTTTCACTGTCATATTTTCCCCCAATGGTCACTTCGATTTATGAATCCCATGACTATTTGTATGATGATGGAATATATGAAGCTATTGCAGGAAGTGACTTTGTCATTACTAGAATTATATTTCGAGACAACTCTTCAAATGTATACATAAATGACTGTGGAAGTAATTTTACAGAGGTCACTAAGAAATTGAAAGAAAAAAGAGTGGACTTGGACAACAATTGGTTTTTGATTCTTCAGGTAGGTGATGGGTTAATAGCTGAAAAGTCTATTTACTTGTGAAAAAAATATCATACCGTCAAAATATATCTTCTCTTTCAATTCTTTATCATTGAAATTTCAGGGTAAAGTCTAGCAAATTTTTCTAATGAAGCCGAAGATTTGTATTTTCAGCATTATTGTAATTGTAATTGATTGAATGAAGGATTGTAATTGAATGAATGAATGTAATGGAATGAATGAATGATTATCCAGGTGGTAATTGAATGAACAAATGATTATATTTTTTTTAATGTACAAAATAGCTATGGATACTGACCGTAGCCGTTAATCTGATAGTTGTAGCCATTATTGAATTTGGCATATTGCTACAGACTTTTAGCTACAAATAATATTCGTAGCTATTTATGCTTATCGCTACAGATGTAATTGCTACGGATTATATCCATAGCTGTTGCAACCTATAGTTACGAATTAAATCCGTATCTATAGGTTCCAGACCTATTGTTACGGCACCTATGACTACGGTCGTACCACGGACTAGCTGCGGACTAAAACCATAGCCATAGGTCTATGGCTACGAATTTTATCCGTAGCCTTTGCCCGTTTTACCGGTAGTGGCGCTTAAGGGGGCTCATCTACTTATCTATGAGTCATTAGAGTCCAAAGGACCCTTGTGATCATTCCTTCTGTAGGATTGGGTCTAAGGTGTTTCTCACCTCTTTCAAGTCCTCATAGGAGGCCTCCAACAGGAGCGTACATGGTGGGTGCTTTGTGTTGACCCTTACTCTGTGGAGAGCATAAACTCTAAGGTCCTTGTATAAGTCCTTGACCTGTGTGGTCTAAAACTAAGGTGCTTTATGTTGACCCTTGCTCATGGGAGCATAAACTAGTGAGGTTCCTTGTGTGGATATTTGGCCTGTGAGGCCTAAAATTTGGGTACTATGTGTTGACCCTTGCTCATGGAAGCATAAACTATGTCATGTAGACACGTTTTGTCAGCCTAGGTGTAGGTTGTACTGGTTAGAAGTGAATGTAATACCGTGAACTTTTGCCAACCTGGGGTTAGATGTCCTTAGGCAATGGGTCAACCATAGCACCTTGGTAACCTCTCAAAACCCAATTCTAAAGCCAAAGAAATCATGTAGAACCTAATTCCTTTAGAAAATAAGCGTAAGTTAACTAGCGCTACATTAGATTACCGGTGAAATTGTCCCTAATCGCTTTAAATACGTTCTGCAAGATCCAAAACTTGTAGAACCAATGACGCTATCTTACCCTGAAATCCAGGATCAAACTCTAAACCAGTTTGTTCCCAGGAACCCTTTGAAACCTTGTATTGGATCTAGACCGCGCGTCGGAAGTCCGATATCTACAATCTTAGACGGTTATGACCGCTTAGCTGGACTTGACAATCATTTCGAAAATCAAGCCCAACCGATGTTCTGAGACTATTTCATTAAGCCTGGACTGAAGAGAGTGAGAAATGGCTAAAGGTTTAGGAAATTAATTCCAAATCCGGCACGCGTCTTTGCGCGTTATTATTAAGCGTTCTGACTGTCAGAATTCAGCCAAATTACACCCTCGGATCAGGAAAAATTTCTCTTTCATATCATGAGACTTGTAGACCTGATCTAGGTGCGATGACCGCTGAACTAAAACTGGACCACCACGTGCGATCTACGAACTCTACCAGATTGAAAACTGGGTGCGATCAACATCCAATGACCATGAGCTTAAGTCCGACCGCGTTCGACCAGGGGACCTCCCGAACTGCTCTTTTGGATCGGAACAGCTCTGTTTTGGTTATAACTTAAGTGTACCTTGTTCCCAAGCCTAATTTGGGAAGGTTTTAGCCTATATAAGGGCTTTAAACCCTCACTTATCTCACCCATCCGAATTTGCTAGAAATCCTAGCTAGAGAGAGAAAAAGTGAGAGATTGTGAGAGAGTGTGGGAGTGATCTTCCTGTAACTTGCTGCAGCTGCTACATGTGCTAAAGCAACGCATCCCAATCACTTTGTTGGTGATTCCGACGCATTTGTAGGTAAGGAAAACCCTAACTACTTGTTGTTTTGGAGTTTCCTTGGATTCGTTAGCGAAGTAGCTTATACATCTTGTGCATTACGTCGCCTGTACGCTGTTGACGAAGCGTATACGTTCCGATTGAAGCGATACACGTCTAGGGCAAAAGGTGCGGATTTTATACGCTTTGATTGACTGATTTCAAAGCTTTCAATGTCGTTTAATAGTAGATTATCGACGGCAACGCCGTTTGACATGTACAACATGCTGTCCGTTTTCCATTTCGTAAGTGTATGGAAAATATGAGATTTAGGCCATTTTAGTCATTTGTAGGAAATACTGTTTACATTCATATTTTGCTGAAATGTTTGCCATGGCTTCTTGTCGTGTTAGTATATTAGGAATGTGTGCATGATTGGTTTGGCGAAGAGATTCGCCCAAATGCGCACTTTGAGTCGACATACGCTATGTAGACTAAAGTGTGTAGACTAAGTGTTTGTATAAATGTTTGTATTAGTATGTATTGAGTAAATGGTGTTGTGAAATAGTTTTGAGATTGAATTCTCAAGTAATATACTGATGCAGGTGATTTTCATCATGTTGGCTTATGTATTGATTTCATCATATATATGTAATACATGTGTTGGATGAATTGTTTAAGTGGTACATTATAACATGTTTCAACATGCTTATATTGTTGTATTTCATTTCCATTACTCTCACATGATTACCGATGTTCACTTACAAATGTTTGGGGCTATGCTTAGTCCAGGCAGTCGGTAACAGAGTAAATTCGTGGTTGGCTTATATTTGCCACAAAGGATACGTTGATGAACGTGGTCGTGTTTTGAGTTGGTGGCAGTGGTTAGGCCACACGAAGTGTTTTATGCACTTCATGTCGTTTAACTTGAGATGCGCTCGTACTAGTCGAGCCCGTCAAGTAACCGTCTGGCCATTGTATATTCACCCTGTATGAATCATAACTGATTGAACCTAGGGTACTGAACTTACCATTAGAAACCCTGTTAACCATGGTAACTTGATCCATAATGACTCATGCGCCGCATGGTGGTATGGGACACCGTGGTCGAGCTGTTGGCCTACGCTAGGGCCACAAACCTCCCCGTAGTGACCAATGAGTACCTATGACTCGTGAGTCGATTGTGCTGGTATGGGACACTACATTCGAGCTGTCGGCCTACACTGATCAGGTGACGAGACCTTTGTAGTGACCGCGAGCGTATTCTGAGTCTACGGGAGGCGACGACCCTTCCGTAGCAATGAGAGTACATTAGGCCTATATTGATAAAGTGATGGGGGAGCGGTGTAACGAGTGCGAGCAACAGCCCTGACAGCCCTTCCAGCGACCTACAAATGTAATATCGTATGTGAATGCTAGGAGTGACGACCCTAAACCGAATCTGTGTTGGGATTGATATGAGCAAAGTACCTTAGTTTTCCAATACTGCTGTATGAAAAGGAATAATAACAACTTGGTAATCATATCCATATCACATTGCATGTGCCTGGAAGATGTAGAGCACTGATAGGAACGCAAACATACCACGGGCGTAAGATGGTTCTGTATGTGGGAGTATGTCGGTGAGGGCATCCATCATGTCATTTCATACATACATTAACAACAGAATCTAGGAATGTTTGTTTCATTGTTTTATTATTATCGCGTGATTGATTTGAGAACATGCTAATCTTTGCTCTATTATTCCACTGAGTTGATCACTCACTCCCACGTTACGGGATGGTGTTTGCAACACCCACCAGACCCTGTCTTAGTTGCAGGTGATGAGGCGATTCAGGATGCAGAGCCAAATTACGACGAGGACCGGGATGAGTTCTCGTACATGTAGTTTTACGACTGCTTTGCATAGGCGACCTGGATCGGTGAGACTTCTTAGTGGGACTATTTTTTACTTTTTCTTTTTGTTTATGACATGTATATGAGACTCAGAGATGTATTCATACTTTAGAGACAGTATGAGATTTATTTTATTTTCCATACAGTGATATATATATCTTTCAGTCTTCCGCTTACGTTTTATCACTGGATCTGGAGTATGAATTGTAGTTTTAGTATAATATTACTCATGTGAATGCTTTAACTCAGATAACATTGAATCATAATCATATTTGTTGCATAAGTGATGGTTTGGAACTCGAGAGTCGGGTTTATACACGACCTCCGATTTTTAGGGTGTTATAAGTTGGTATCAGAGCATGATTGAGATTAAACTGAACTTGAGTTATGGTTATGCAACGTACGCTGTCACTCCTTCGACTTAGGTGGGTACAAAAGGAATCTAGAAACACTTATAGGATCGCAGTTTCGCCAATAGGCGAAGTCTACTCAAATCGATCGTTTTGATCGAGTCCGCAACGTATTTTTGGTCGCGTAAGGCGACCTAAGTAGCCTGTAGGTTGTTAGTAGGCGGGTTTGAGATGTTTTCAGAAGTATTTTCAAACCTTAAAATTCATGTCCTTGGGTTGTAGGGCAACCATAACCCTTATGCTCAATCTCAGGGCTTAAAAACCTTGTTTCACCCAATTCCTTCAAAATTCTACCTCTTACCACCCCATTCTTCATTTTTTTCTAAGTCTTTTCACACTAGGCAAAAATCCTATTGTGTAAATGACAGCAAATCATACTTAGATAGAAAATTACTATAAATAGTAAAAATAGGTAAGAATTGGACTTTTGGCCATTCCAGTTATGGAATATCTTGTAAAAAATGGGTTAATTGGATGGCTTAGATTCTCCTACCCCAAAATCATATGCTACATGATGCCTAAATTTATTTTGGTTCATAAACTGGCCCTGGAACACCCCAAATGGAGTTTTGGGCCTATCTAGGCCAAATTACAATGAACCAGGGTGGGCCCCATGTATATTTGAGGTCCCTAAGGCAGGGGGGACCCAACCCATATGGCCCGACCGGCCGGATTGATGGTCGGCCAGTGATGCATCGCTGACCAATGGGCCCCACATGAGCCGTGCGTCGGGCAGACGACCTAAATGGGGTAGGGCACCCCTCCCATGTGCGGTTCGCACGTTAAAACCCTCCCAAAACCCTATCTCCTTCACAACAGCCCCCTCCAAGCTCTCCCTTTTCATTTTTTTTGCTGCCTCCTTCTCAAATCACGTCTCCAAACCACTCCCAAGCTCATTTTCTGCCAAAAACGGTCCCACTCCATCGTCCACAGCAGCAGGCAGTCCTCTCTCCCTCTATTTTCATCGTTTGAAGCTCCCACAACCTCCATTCATGGCTAAAATCGTGTGGAGCTCCATTCCCATTTAGTTTTCTCTTTTCCCTTTGAGAATCTAGCATTTGGGAGCTTGATTCATCCCTCTACAACGCCTAGATTTGCTTCAATTCATTTGGGCAGCCGTTTCTCCTTATTTTCCTCATTTTCCATGGCTTTTGTTGAAGCCATTTTAGCTTTTTTCTCTTTCTCCACCATCCTCTCTCTGATGGGAAAGAGGAAGACTGCCTCAGATGAAGCTGGGCCTAGTCGCCCTTCACGATCAAGGAAGTCGAGGGGTGGCCACGCTAGCTTAAGCGCCGCCGCAGGTCCAAGTACAGCTCGTAAGTTTCACACAAAGTGGGATTTGGATCCCCATGCTCACGTAGGGCGAGTACTGTTGGTAGAGTTGACCCATGGCACTTATACAGATCGCAAGGTCTTGTTTGAAGCGCATGTGGAGGGGTGGCTCTTTGGTGAATATCTGTTGTTTGAATACATTGAGGCTGCACACTAGGGTCCGCTCTTTGAAGCACAGTCTCGAGAGAACGTGAGCACCGTTCGTGCCTTCTATGCTCGTATCCGAGATCCTACATTGGAGCTATTACAGTTCAGGATTCCCTTTGATAGAGACCAGATGGCTACGATCGATGTTCGGCTGATAGCTCGCATTTTGAAGGTGCCTCTTGGTGAAGTTCATCCTAGTGCTAAGAATCTGAAGAGTGCTCGTGACCGAGATCACCGTACCAGGTTCTTATGTGGTGGTTTGGTTCCGTGGCAGCCTAACAGTAGCCTCTTAGCGTCCCATATGTCGGATGATTTTTTTCTGCTGCATCACATTTGCACGTTCAATGTGTATCCTAGGTCGACCAACCGCTGTGAATGTACACGTCTAATGGTCGATTTCTTGTATCAAGTGGGCCAGGGTGAAAATGTGTGCATGGCCACGTTTATATTGCAACAGATCATCCTCATAGCAAAGTCGAGAAGAACGTCAGAGTCTCTTCCTTTTGGTCGGCTCATATGCAGGATTGCACTTGAGTTTGCCTATAGACTTGGGCAAGAGATACCTGTACCGATCCACTTCATCGACGAGACTACCATGAACAGAATGAAGATAGGGCCTCAACAGCGTGAGGCTCAGCTTAATGTTGAAAGCGAGGGCGATTATGATAGCGAAAAGGATGCAAGTGAAGAAGAGGTTGGGGCAGAAATAGAGGAAGATGCCCAGGGAGAAGAAGATGAGGAGGCTCAGGATACTGATGAGAGCCCTCCTCCAACGACTCAGGCTACTAAAGATGCTCACATTGCTCGACTCGAGGAGAGTCAGGTTGCCTTGCGACGGGAAGTCTAGGAACTTCGGGCCGAAGTTGAGGATACTAAGGCCGTCATGAAGAGAAAATTTGGCAAGGTGACTCGTACCTTGAAGGCGATCTTGTGTTGGTTGCAGAATAAGGGTGCTCCTCCTCCATCGCCGGACTCGGATTTGCTATGAGATTTTAGATGTTTGTTGGTTGTAGTTGGTTTGTTTCCTGCTTTTTGTGTGTAAGCCTGAGAAGGCTAGTAGTTTGCTTATGTTGCAATTGTAGCTTCGGCTAACTTAGTTCCGTTCCCATATGTTTCTTGTCATGATGCATGTAAGGATATATCTCTTGTATTGTGACAAATTTTGATTTAATGAAATGCATGCAGTCCTTTTTGCTATGAAGTGTGTGGAATGCTTGAGGGATTGTGTATTGCTATGCTACATCTCACGCTTTCCAACACAAGGCCCATTTTCCAAAGCCTACAAAGTTGATTTGAATCCCAACTCACCCACCTACTAAACATGTCATTCCCAATTCTTGGGCGGGAGTAGGAAAGCAGTCCCGTTTAACACAACTTGAGACCACTGGCAACATATGCCCTTGGCGTTTTGGACCTAGAGTTATATAGGAAATCCAATTCTATTTAGACAATCGTGATCCTAAGCGATAGAACAATTCCCTGTATTAGAAATGGTATGAAACCATTTAGCGTATAAGCTTAGGCTTTGGATTACAACTAGTGAGTTACAGACTAGGCTACTAGTTATAATAAGTAGTTTAAAGCCTGTATATGCTAAGGAATAGTAGGTTAGATTTAGTTGGAGTTGGACCGCATTTCTTCAATAGGTCCCCTTAATACTTATAGACTTCTGTTATAACCCTTACGAAAGTTGTTTTAACTTAGAACCATTCACTCTTAGGGAAAACTTATAAATTCCTCAAATTGAACTTAGAATAAACCAGCACGCCCCTTAGAATTCCCCTTAAAATTGCCTTCCCAAGGATTTATTGCAATCGGGAACGCAAAGTACAGGAATTGTATATTAGCGATGTATTCGCGGTTTGAATCGACTTCTTAATCCTAGTAGTTACCAATGAATCCAATGCTCTGATCAAGCAGAAGATTGACATCGACTCGGATTAAGAACTGATACAACAAATTTTTTGTCCTAGCTAGACAGAAAGTCTATGTATCCGGCTCAGACCCACTACCCAACATTTCTTCTGTGTTGGCTCGACCACCTACAACCAAAAGTTATCGCATTGTCTTTGGGAACTGGCGAGGACTTATAGCCAGTAGAGATTAGACCTCTTGCCACAAACTCACATCCATCCTTGAAATTAACCACAACACCCATCATTTCATCTCTTTTCTACAACTATAGGTACCAATGTCATAGAACACATCATTAGTAAAGGAAGACCAATGTAGCGAGAGGTTATCTTCATTCCATGTCAAGGATAGGTCCTAAGTTACACCTCGTTTCGATATACGGATCGAGACATAGATTCTTGAACCTTAAGTAGAACTAAGTTTTAAGGGGGGTAGAACGTATTGAGCCCAATCTACTTAGGATTATCTAATACAACCGTTGGATTAGAGTAGCGCAGTGGAAACGTGGTTAGCCTCTTCCCCATTGGCTCAGGATCGAAATAGTTGGTTTAGGTTATACGTAAGGTTAGGTCATTAAATAGAATTTGAACCTTCCTTAGAATGTCAATACAAAAGTCTCTTTAGGGACTCATTACCCTTAGCCAATTTCGGGGATGAAATTTTATTGTAAGGGGGGTAGATTGTAACACCCCAGATTTTTGCCAACTTGGGGTTAGACGTCCTTAGGCACACCTTGGTAACCTCTCAGAACCCAATTCCAAAGCCCAAGAAATCATATAGAACCTAATTCCTTTAGAAAATAAGCATAAGTTAACTAGCGCTACGTTAGATTACCTGTGAAATTGTTCCTGATCACTTTAAATACATTCTGCAAGACCCAAAACTTGTAGAACCAATGACGCTATCTTACCCTGAAATCCAAGATCAAACTCTAAACCGGTTTGTTCCCAGGAATCCTTTGAAACCATGTATTGGATCTAAACCACGCGTCGGAAGTCCGATATCTACAATCTTAGACGGTTATGACCGCTTAGCTGGACTAGATAATCGTTTCGAAAATCAAGCCCAACCGATGTTTTGAGACTATTTCATTGAGCCTGGACTGAAGAGAGTGAGAAATGGCTAAAGGTTTAGGAAATTAATTCCAAATCTGGCACGTGTCTTTGCGCGTTATTATTAAGCGTTCTGACCGTCAGAATTCAGCCAAATTACACCCTCGGATCAGAAAAAATTTCTCTTTCATATTATGAGACTTGTAGACCTGATCTAGGTGCGATGACCGCTGAACTGAAAGTGGACCGCCACGTGCGATTTACGAACTCTACCAGACTGAAAACTGGGTGCGAGCAACATCCAGTGATCATGAGCTTAAGTCTGACCGCGTTCGACCAGGGGACCTCCCAAACTGCTCTTTTGGATCGGAACAGCCCCATTTTGGTTATAACTTAAGTGTACCTTGTTCCCAAGCCTAATTTGAAAAGATTTTAGCCTATATAAGGGCTTTAAACCCTCAATTATCTTATCCATCCGAATTTGCTAGAAACCCTAGCTAGAGAGAGAAAAAGTGCGAGATTGTGAGAGAGTGTGGGAGTGATCTTCCTGTCACTTGCTGAAGCTGCTACGCGTGATAAAGCAACGCATCCCAATCACTTTGTTGGTGATTCCGACGCATTTGTAGGTAAGGAAAACCTAACTACTTGCTATTTTGGAGTTTCCTTCGATTCGTTAGCGAAGTAGCTTATACATCTTGTGCATTACGTCGCCTGTACGCTGTTGACGAAGCGTATACGTTCCGATTGAAGCGATACACGTCTAGGGCAAAAGATGCGGATTTTAGACGCTTTGATTGACTTATTTTAAAGCTTTCAATGCCGTTTAATATAGATTATCGACGACAATGCCGTTTGACATGTACAACATGCTGTCCATTTTTCATTTCGTAAGCGTATGGAAAATATGAGATTTAGGCCATTTTAGTCATTTGTAGGAAATACTGTTTACATTTATATTTTGCCGAAATGTTTGCCATGGCTTCTTGTTGTGTTAGTATATTAGGAATGCGTGCATGATTGGTTTGGCGAAGAGATTCGCCCAAATGCGCACTTTGAGTCGACATACGCAATGTAGACTAAAGTGTGTAGACTAAGTGTTTGTATAAATGTTTGTATTAGTATGTATTGAGTAAATGGTGTTGTGAAATAGTTTTAAGATTGAATTCTCAAGTAATATGCTGAGGTAGGTGATTTCCATCATGTTGGCTTATGTATTGATTTCATCATATATATGTAATGCATGTGTTGGATGAATTGTTTAAGTGGTACATTATAACATGTTTCAACATGCTTATATTGTTGTATTTCATTTCCATTACTCTCACATGATTACTGATGTTGACTTACAAATGTTTGGGGCTATGCTTAGTCCAGGCAGTTGGTAACAGAGTAAATTCGTGGTTGGCTTATATTTGCCACGAAGGACGCGTCGATGAACGCGAGTCGTATTTTGAGTTGGCGGCAGTGGTTAGGTCACACGAAGTGTTTTATGCACTTCATGTCATTCGACTTGAGATGCCCTCGTACTAGTCGAGCCCGTCAAGTAACCCGTCTGGCCATTGTATGTTCACCCTGTATGAATCATAACTGCTTGAACCTAGGGTACTGAACTTACCATTGGAAACCCTATTAACCATGGTACCTTGATGCATAAAGACTCATGAGCCAGGCATGGTGGTATGGGACACCGTGGTCGAGCTGTCGGCCTACGCTGGGGCCACAAACCTCCCCGTAGTGACTAATGAGCACATATGACTCGTGAGCCGATTGTGGTGGTATGAGACACTACATTCGAGCTATCGACTACACTGATCAGGTGACGAGCCCTTTGTAGTGACCGCGAGCGTATTCTGAGTCTATGGGAGGCGACGACCTTTCCGTAGCAATGAGAGTACATTAAGCCTGTATTTATAAGGTGATGTGGGAGCGATGCAACGAGTGCGAGCAACAGCCCTGGCAGCTCTTGCAGCGACATACAAATGTAACATCGTATGTGAATGCTAGGAGTAACGACCCTAGACCGGATCTGTGTCGGGATTGATATGAGCAAAGTACCTTAGTTTCCCAATACTGCTGTATGAAAAGGAATAATAACAACTTGGTAATCATATCCACATCACATGGCATGTGCCTAGAAGATGTGGAGCACTGAGAGGAATGCAAGCATACCGCAGGCATAAGATGGTGCCTTATGAGGGAGTATGTCGGTGAGGGCATCCATCATGTCATTTCATGCATATATTAACAGTAGAATCTAGGAATGTTTGTTTCATTGCTTTACTATTATTGCGTGATTGATTTGAGAACATGTTAATCTTTGCTCTATTATTTCACTGAGTTGATCACTCACTCCCACGTTACGGGATGGTGTTTGCAACACCCACCAGACCTTGTCTTAGTTGCAGGTGATGCGGCGATTCAGGATGCAGAGCCAGATTACGACGAGGACCGGGATGAGTTCTCGTACATGCAATTTTACAACGGCTTTACGTAGGTGACCTGGATCGGCGGGACTTCTTAGTGGGACTATTTTTAACTTTTCCTTTTTGTTTATGACATGTTTATGAGACTCAGAGATGTATTTATAATTTGGAGACAGTATGAGATTTATTTTGTTTTCCATACAGTGATATATATATCTTTCAGTCTTTCGCTTACGTTTTATCACTGGATCTGGAGTATGAATTGCAGTTTTGGTATAATATTACTTATGTGAATGCTTTAACTCAGACAACATTGAATCATAAACATATTTGTTGCATAAGTGATGGTCTGAAACTCAGGAGTCGGGTTTATACACGACCTCCGATTTTCAGGGTGTTACAGTGAACCTGATTTAAAACCTCCGGTTTAAGGTGAACCTATTGTGAAACTTCATTTAGTGAGATCCGGTATACTCAAGGGTTGAGTATGTTCGCTGGAAGTGGAGTAGACAAGTAGTCAAACCACTATAAAAATGACAATGTTTGAGATTGCTATTGTCTTCTATTACTTATGTGATTTTCTTAAATGTTTTCATATTTGATTATCTAATATCACATCTCACACATAGTCATATCCATCAAAAATTGATTTGCATCTTGTTTATCCTTCATATAGTTTTATGACTGGATCTTCTATTTGGCTTGGAAGCCATTAGAGTTACTCTGAAGTAATCCTAATGCATGCATATTTACTCAAGATAAGATTGATAGGATTTTGAATAATCATACAAAATTAAAAAGTCCTATTCACTCCCCTCTAGGACATATTGGCATATTCCCCCTCCAACTAAAGCGGTCATTACCGCAATTTCAAAGGTTACCTTTTAAGTCTAGAAAACATGTATGTAAGGGGGTTCTGGATTATGTACATTCTGATATCTGGTGGTCATTACCCATAGTATCTGGTGGAGAATCATCTTGATTTATTATGTTTATTGAAGAATTCTCCAGAAAGGTGTGGGTTTATTTTATGAAAAGTAAATCCCAGGTTTTCATCAACTTCAAATAGTGAAAGGCGATGGTAGAAAAATTATCAGGGTAAAATGTGAAAGTGTTAAGTACATATAACGATAGGGAATTCACTTTTGAAAAATTCAATCAAGATTGTAAGGATGAAGGGATCGTGAGGCAGTAATGATAGGTTGAGTAAGGAAATGTGGACTGAGGTCGTTAACACTGCTTATTACTTAGTGAATCATTCCCCTTCTATGGCCATTAATTGTAAAATTCCAGAGGAAGTATGGAGTGGTCAGCAGGTTGACTACTCTAGGCTACATGTATTTAGTTGTGATACTTACACTTATATACCGTCAGTTGAGATAGATAAGATGGACCAAATGGCTAAAAAAAATACATCTTTGTCAGTTATGGTAATGGTGTAAAGGGGTACAGGCTACATGACTAGGTTACACTGAAAATTATCCTTATTCTATAAGGATGAACATAAGAAAGACAAAAAGTCTATTGTGGATGTTCAAATAGACAGAGATGAGACGTAGGCTGATATTGAGACACATACAGAGGTATAGGATCAGGTGGAGTAGCCACCTATAAGAAGGAATCTTCCAAGGGATCATACGTTACCAGCGAGATACATGGATGACTTGAATGTTACATTTTCTCTCATTACGGATGAGGGAGATCCGTCTACTTTTCAGGAAGCTCTTGACGATGTAGATGCCGAAAAGTGGAAAGCGGCGATGCATGACGAAATGGACTCCCTATACTAGAATGAGATGTGGGAGCTGGTGGAGCTTCTCACTGGCCATAAAGTCATCTGGTGTAAGTGGATCTTAAAAAAGAAACATGATAGATACAACACTCATGTAACGTTAGGAAGTTTTGTGGGTCTGATCACGAGGTATGTTTTATATCCAAACCATCCATCCATTTGGCGAGCTCATTTTAAGGCTTGAGACAAAAAAATAAGATAGATCTAACCATCAACTAGACCACACTGCAAAAACTAGTGGGAGATTGAACGTCTACCATTGAAACCCTTTTCAAGGTAACAGAAGTTTTGGATCAATCTCAAATTTGTTTTTCCTCTTCATTCAGGTACGTGTGACCTTATGAAATTTATTTTTTCTTTTCAATCAAGTACTTGTGACCTTATGAATAGATTGGATGTAAACTAAATGTTATGGTGGGCCCTACAATTTTTTTAACGGTGAGAATCATTATCTCCGCCACTATTTATGGTGTGGTCCAGATGATCTTTGGATATGATTTATTTTTTGCATAATGCTCTAAAATGATCTCTAAAAATAGATGAACGGTGTAGATGTAATAAATACATCACTGTGGGGCACATGTAACTTTGATCTCCTTTGAACCGTTCTCACAACTCAAAGCTCGAGGAGCGTCCGTGCTGTCTTCACACGACACGTACTAGAGCAGTTATACAGATGGTGCTAGCTACAAGCTAGCTACAAACAAGCATCAGGCAGTACTTTTATAAAGCTTCTTCGAGAAGCTATGTAGTGGGTGTAAAGCTTCTTCAAGAAGCTATACAGTTGTATGTTTTCATCTCTCTAAGTAAACTATGTGGGGCTCATCTTGAACTTCTTAGTTTATCCATACCATCCATCATTTTTTTCAGATCATTTTAGGGGTTGATACTAAATTTTAAGCATATTTAATAATCAAGTAGATCGCACTACAGGAGACTAAGAATAATGATTTCCACACCGTTGAAAGAAATAAACGAACCGAATCTTACCCAATCCGATCCGACTCGGTTTTCCTGACCGAGTAGGACTCGGATCGATTCAAGCCAGCAGAAGTTCGGATCAGTTCGAGTTAGATGACCCAGACTCGGTCCCGGATCGAATCGGGTTCATATTGGGCCTTACAAATTTCGAACCGAGTCGAGTTGGACCCGATCCGATCCGACTCGATCCGATGCCCAACTATAGTGGCAAAAGAATATGCTTATAGAGAATGTGTTAACTTTAATAAGATATTCGTGCCCATTGTGAAGTAAGTATCTGAGATCGACATATTGAATACTCAGCTATCATGGACATTTGAGATGAAAGATCTGGGGCTATAAAGAGGGTTCTCGGCATTGGCATATAAAGAGATAGGAAAAGTAGTAGGCTATGGTTATTTCAGG
This sequence comes from Magnolia kwangsiensis, assembly GCA_037074715.1. Taxonomy (NCBI): domain Eukaryota; kingdom Viridiplantae; phylum Streptophyta; class Magnoliopsida; order Magnoliales; family Magnoliaceae; genus Magnolia; species Magnolia kwangsiensis. The sequence goes on from CM073589.1 coordinate 66,433,707, forward strand.
CAAAATATCTTGAGAATATATTGGTGAAGTATGGAATGGATAAAGTAAAGCCGATAAACATTCCCCATTTAGCTCATTTTAAGCTTTCTTCTGAACAGTATCCTTAAACAGATGAAGAGAAGCAGGTTATATCTTGTATGCTTTATTGGAGTGTGGTTGGCAACATGATCTATGTCATGGTCTGTACAAGATCATATTTCACGTGTAGTTGGTGTTATTGGCAAATGTTTGTCTAATCCCGGCAAGCAACATTGAGAGACAGTAAAATGGCTACTTCAATATATTCAAGGTGTATAAGACTATATCTTAACACTTGAACAATCAAGGGACAAGTTAGGAAGCTATGTGGATTCAAATTACGCAGGCAGTGTGCATCATAAAAGGTAGACTTTCAGTTACTCGTTTGTGTTAGTGGGTAGAGCGATCAATTGGATGTCGAAGCTTCAGTTTGTGGCGGCTCTTTCCATGACTGAAGATGAATATAGTGATGGAAGCATTCAAGGAAGCAGTTTGGTTGAAGGAAATGATAAATCAGTTGGGTCTTCAACAGGAGATCGTGTCAGTTAATCGTAACAGCGAAAGCGTGATTAATTTGTCGATGAACTCTACTTATTACTCACGCACCAAGCATATAGATATGCATCATCATTTTATTCAACATATGCTTAAGGAATGAGGTATGACTCTTGAGAATATACACACAAGCATAAATTCGATTAACATGCTTATAAAGATAGTTTCCACAAATATTTAAGTTTTGTGCACTTCTCTAGGCTTAGCAAAGCCTTAATGAGAGTGTGCACGAAAAACAACGAGAAAGCTGTGATGGAAGGCAATTATAGATGTTAATGGTAAAGGAGAAATGAAGAATGAAGATTAAAGACATATACTCAATCCCATCGAGAAAATTTGAAGAAAAAAAAAATTATAGTTGATTGCTTGATAGTTATGGAAGTTGTTACTCGATGGCATCAACGAATCTTTGATATCCTTGCCTGGTCCTTGATGGTTGTCAATGCAATCGAAGGATCCATCAAAGGCATGCGCGGAATTGCGTAAGTGCGCGATTTGCTTCCCATTATGGTTAGGCAGTATATACCAGGCGTAATCAAGACTAAGATAAGGATTAAAGATGATTAAGACTTTCAAAGTTGTTCTAAAGGGTTCAAGGGAATAAATAGATATTTAAAGGAGATTCGAGGGTTGTTCGAATTGGTAAAATCATCTATATCTAGTATTTTTGCTTTCATAGTGCATTAATTGTCATTTTGTGTCTTCGTTCTTCCTAACAAAGGATTTTTCATGTAAAATTCAAATTGCATTCTTGTTGAATTTGTTCCATGTAATTGTGAATGTTTTACTTGATTATGCTCTATATGCCTTCACGAGTCCCAACAAAAATTTGTTAAATCCAAAATTTTAAAATATTAATAAATTTACTAAATTCACATTCTCATTTCTTTGATACTAACGAGAGCCATAATGAACATTTGAACTGATCCTAATCCATTCCTATTATCATATTCCTAATCCATTCCTATTATCAAGAATATGATACAATCCGCCCATTCATAATGCGGTTCTCTACCATCCCTTTATACAAAGCAAGCCTATTTAATGGCATATGGCCCACCATTTCTCGGAAGGAACCTCCATTCGAACTGCCGATCTCAGCCATAGAAACCTTATTCATGTTTACAAAATTTTTTGAATGCCTCATCCTGTATTCCTTGTTATTTGATGATGGCTCGATTACATCGTCTGCGAATCTCACCTTCTTTTTAGTCACATTTCTTTCCATTCCTATTCATTAACAAATAAAAACAGTTAATTACATTTTCAAAAAAAAATAACAATTAGATCCAAAGAAAAAGATAATAAAAATTAGAAAATGATCAAGTGAAAACATTTTCACCACAGTTGTGGGGCAAACAAGTAGAATGGCCCCACTGTGATGTATTCATGACATCCACTCGGACAATCATGCATGCCATCTCATGTTTGGTCATGATCCAAAAAATAATGCTAATTCATGAATCATGTGGCCCACACCATAGGGAACACCTGAGAGGGCACACCCTTCCCCTCCCAACCGTTGATTTTTGTGGATGAAACTAATTTTTGGGCCCATGGCCAAACAAACGATTGCGTGCGGAGGGTCGGAGTAGATATCATGTAGACATCACGGCGGCTCCCACGCAACTTGTTTGCTAGAGTACTTTGTGTTGAACGCCATTTCTTAAATGGTGGTAAGTCGTCAAACTTACATGTGACAAACATACATATCCATCACGACCATGTGGGGGCTGACGCAGCTCGCTTAATGGATTCATTTCTGTGTCGCACCATTTCTTAAATGGTGGTGAGTCGTCCAGCTTATATGTGACAACCGTATACGTCCATCAAGACCATCTAAATTTCGTGTCCATCCATACCATCTAACTTTTCTGCCCATATTCGTTGAAGAATATCACTAAAACCGCTTATCGGATAATCCTAACCATCCAATGGCATGCACCAAATGGACGGAGAAAGGAAAATAATCAATGGTGCAAATTCAATGGCCAAATCATAGATGATTGTCTGATCAATTTGATTATTGGGATTTGTTCCATCCAGTGGGGTCCATGATTTGGATCATCTGCGTTGACACAGAATCTGACACGTGTAGGGTGGATGATTCACCATCATTCAAGTCAACCCTTCTCCGTAAGTCCGAAGAGAATATGAAAAAAGAAAGTCAAAAATAGAAGATTGAAATTTTGGAAAATAACAAAGAAATTTCTTCGAAGAACGTAAAAAATCAAAATCAAGTTCTGATGAGAAAACATAAAACCCAGGTGCAATTATAACCCAAATTTCTTCATCGAACTCTTGGAAGCCAAAACAAATAATTAGAAACAAAAACAGAACGAAAACCGTCTTCAAAGAAACAAAAGAAAACAAGAGAACAACAGAAACAAACCCATTGCAAAAATAATAATAATAATAAATAAATAAAATCGAAACCCATTTCAAATCCAATATCGTTTTGTCGAAAGAAAGTGAAGAAATCGAAACAACTCATCAACGGATACCTGAAACTGCGATTCAAAGAAAAACTAAACGGAGAGAGAGAGAGAGAGAGAGAGAGAGAGAGAGAGAGAGAGAGAAATAAAAAACATACCGAATTCGAATTCGACCTTCTTCATGAACTCTGTCACAAGTCGCTTATGTGCTTGTAAAGCGACGAATGCGACGCTGCCAGAGACTGCAACGACGGCCATGTATCCAAATCCGTTAGAACTAGCCATTCTTTGGCAGCAAAAAAGAAAGAAAGAAAAAATCAATCTCATTCAGAACAACAAGAAATTCAGTTCCCCTTCGTTTTAAATAGGGGAAGGAAGCGTGTTCGAAGAAAGTGAGAGGAAAGAGAGGGAAATGTCAGGAATCGTTTTGGGACCATTGATGGAATGGGCCATGTGTGGTATTGACTTTCTTGGGTTCTCCCCAAACTTTCTCAGTAACCGCTATTTCATCTTTCCATGTAATTTATGTAAATTTTCGAGAAGGTTTCAAGTACTACTAGTTGTACCGTAAGATACGGTACACCAAGTTAATAAATTCTAACCTATTAAATACATGTGAAATCCAACCCTTCCAATAGGTTGTAACACTATTAGGATCAACCAATGAAAATAAAAGACCTAAATATACTCATGAGATGGGCCACACCATGAAATCAATTTATAACCATTGATAAATAGGAAAATATAATTTTAGTCTAATTAATTAGTGGAAATGGTAAAAACAAATTTCATAAGGTGATTTTCATGATGGGCCAACCTATGATACGGGTTGGATGTAGAAAAAATACGAAGGATGGACCGTAATTTATGGACCTTCTCTTTCTTTTCTTCGTTTATTAATTTTTTTCACTGATCCAAAAAAATGACCATAATGCCCCTAGCGGACCGTTGTGACTCGAACCGAGTTGACTCAGTTCGCTTGAATGAATCGCGTTGAGAGGTTTCAATTAAAACTGGTGCTATGCGGCGCTGCTGGAATTGCGGGCCCATTTTATCCGGCGGTTTGATGGGGTGCGGCTTCGGTGGATCCCGGGATCTACCGAGGTGGGTGGGATCCCTGACCATAGGGCCCACTGTGATGTATGTATCTTATATCCATACCGTACATCTGTTTTGAAAATTAATGTTTATATATGACCCCAAAAATAAAGAAGATTCAAGTCTCAGGTAGACCACAATATAGGAAACAGAGGCATTCACTGTTAAAAACTTTTCGTGGGCCACAAAAGTTTTGGATCAAGCTGATATTTGTATGGTCTTTTCATCGACGTCTTTTTAACCGTACCAATAGGTTGGATGGAAGGTAAAAATTCTGTTGGCCCCGTAAAGTTTTTAATAGTGGGGATTCAATCACTATAGTTTCCTATGATATGTTCACCGAAGATTTGGATCTACTCCAATTTTTCGATCATGGCCTAAAATGGGCTTTCAAATGATGGACGGTGTGGATGTAATTCAGATACATCACAGTGGGCTCCAGACCTATGTGAGACCAGGGGATCCACCCCAACCGCGCCGGGTTTGATGGCCGCCAGGGTGCGGTTGGAGGACCAGAGTCGTCTACTGTCTTACCGTGCGTGTAAGACATCCAAGCTCTTTGGGCCCACAATCTTGTATAGCCAAAATCTACTCTGTCCATCAGGTGAGATCCTCGGTGTTAGGCCATGAGCCCAAAATTCATCCAGATCCACAACTCACGTGGACCACACCACAGGTAACAATGAGATAGGATGTTCTGTGAGGCCACCATGGCGTGTATTTTTCATTAAACCCATTTACCATGTGTTAAGATGAAGGGACAAGTTTTAATAGCAATTTGACATTGCCGTCATTGGTGTGGTTAATATAAGGTTTTTTATAGGGCCAATGTATTTCTATATCAAGTGAGCATAATAACCCTCATTACAATGGATGGAATAGATTTCACATATAAATCATAATAGGTCCGAAGGGCTTTGGCATTGTACGATGTGAAAAGGACTGAAATAATCCACTACACCAGTTTTACACCGCGCACAATGAATTTGTATCCTCTGTTCGTCAGAAATAGTAAATTTTCTTCGGTTTTTTTTTTTCAAATTATAATTAGCCTATGTCATTACTGCTGTGGTCAGCACTACTGCATTAAATGTAGTGCGCGATGATCTAATTTATCAGATTGCAACAAGCAGAAATTTTTAACTCGGACAAGCTTAGGATCTGGATTCACCCGCTAAAAGGCAATTAGCCTTTGGGTCTCACCATAATATGTACGTGAAATCCAATTTATCTATTGAATGATTACTCACCTGTTCCCGTGCATGTGAAAGAAAGGCCAACGAAAACCTCGTATGATCAGCCTCAACTGAAAAAATGTAACATCGTGCTTGAAATGCATCCTGTGCCTTGCGCCATTTAGCCCAGGACCACACTTTCTCCTTTTGGCCATAAGCCTGCCCAATTCTAGTAAGTTCCTGTGCTCCGCAGCTAAGTAGGGCTTATCATGTTTGTGGGAAATTTACGTAATGCTTTCCATTTATTAAATCATATTAGGCCATGATCTCAAAAATCAGGCAGATCTAAAACCCAAACCATGGCAAGCTAAGAAAAAGTGGGTAAGGAAATAACAACTGTTCAAACCTCCCCAAGCTTCATGGTTATATTTGAACTTTTGTCCCCCAATGAATGTTTCAAAGGTGGACGTCAATCCTCATTGTTTCCTATTACGTGACCCACTTGAGTTTGAATCTGTCTCATTTTTTAGCTCATATCCTGACATGAAATTGCAAAATCTACAAATGGAGTGGATTTCTCCCTAACATTATGGTGGGCCCACCTAGCTTCTCACTGCATGAGCCTGCGGTCTTAAAGAACATTTTCTCAATTATCGGTTTCCATCTATGGTTATTTCACCACAGGTGACCTCTAGTCCGTTCCGGCCAAGTTTGGAATACCTCCATTAAAGCCTATCCCATCGCTCTCATGTCTAGTTACTCATCATTTTGTCAGGCAAGTCATACCACTAATGTGGGTTGGGCACTGGCCTCACCCAAGATGGTGTGGCCCTTACCGTGGGGCCCACACCTTGATATATGTATTTAATATCCATGCCTTCCATCTATTTTTTCCTGTTATTTTAAAGTGTGATCTAAAAATGAAGCAGATTCAACTCTCAAGTGGACCATACTGTAGGAAACGGAGGCCACTGACCACTGATGGGACAAAAATGTTTTGAATAAGCTCATATTTGCTTTTCCCTTTCATCTAGGTTTATGTGATCTTATCAACAGTTTGGATGACAAATAAATGTGATGACGAAACTTAGGAAGTTTTTAATGGTAGAGTGTTCAATCACCCTTGTTTCCTATAGCATGGTCCACCTTAGATTTATATCTTCTTTGTTTTTGTGCTCATATTCTAAAATTATATGGCAAAACGGATAAAGGGTATGGATATGGAATACATGTATGAAGGTGGGCCGCGTGGCCGCACCTAATCCACTCCGATTGATATCTACCTCAATCCACTTGGATGGATGTCTTTAAGTCTGGTCAATCTAACTGCTCCTCAAGAAAGCTGCAGCCTTTCTTAAGGGATCCGCCAAGATGTCGCCAATTGCATGTACCTTATCAAGACCTTTCCTTTTTTCCACAGCTTGATTTTTGCAGTGATGGTTCACCTCATCTTTTTTTAAATTTGGAGCTGATATCTCCACTCTCAATAAAAATAAAAATGCCTATGATTGAGATTTGGTTTTTCCAATCTTGATCATATTCAAATATGAAATTCAAATAAAAAAATATGGTGATTTTAAATCCTCATTTGTGTTTGATGTATTTTAATCGAACTTAACTAGAATTAAAAAATAGAAATACATTAAAATCCTTATATTTAAAGGAATTTGAATTTGATTTTTAAATTAATTTTAATATTTTAAATTATTATACATATGTAATATTTGACAAAATAATTATAATAAATCCATTGAAGTTTTTACTTTGATTTTTTTTTAAAATGAGGAAATATTAAGCCTCTGGGATAAGTAGGATCACAAATGAGTGACTTGTTAACGTTTTTAAACTATCTATTTATAGGGCTAATGTTTAGACTTATTAAATCATTCTATTAATGTAGTTTAACTGAAATAGACGATAATTTAATTATTGTACAATGGATTAATAGCCTTATGAGACCTTTATAAGAGCCTAAAAGGACATTTTACTCTTAATCAAGTGAAAGAGAGACCTTTCAAAATGCACAAAACCTGTGTAATCCAAATCCACACAACCCAACAACTTATGGATTTTTAATGCACTCAAATCCACGCTACCAAATGGCCCCCCATAATTGTCTTACTTGGCATAAAAGTACATGGAAATTCGCATGCTCGCTTTTTTATTCGATAGGCATAAAAGTACATGGAAATTCGCATGCTCGCTTTTTTATTTGATAAGATATGGATGCAACTCTAAAGATAAAACATATTGAGATGTTGATTTTTAATCATTTAACCTGTTTGTAAAATCTTCATTATTTTTGCCTAAAAATTGTTTGGTTTGAAATTTGGTCATTGTAATGTATATGTGATGTCTAGTATGCCAAAGCCTAATACGACTCAATCCAAACCGAGCACCTTCGACTTCAAGTGCTAAAATAGGTAGAGGAACTGTAGGCAATTATCTATGACCGGCAACTAAGAAGTTTGGTCATCTATTTAACTACATGTAAAAGAGATCAAGCAATTTATGAAGAGGGGAGTTCATTCTTCTAATAAGTTCTTTTTACTTTTCAGCATGTTTATACCCTTTTTTTTAAAGACGTACATGGGCCAATGAGATGCTATCACGTATCAGCATCACACGCTAAATGATGGGTGAATTCCTACTCATGCCCTCTATCATTATTTACACTTAAACTAGCATGCCCAGATCAAAAAATCCAAAAGATGCCACGTGTTAGTTGTGTCATGCATGGTGTATATCAACTTCAAGAGAAGTTAGAGCTACGCACATGAGAGAGAGAGAGAGAGAGAGAGAGAGAGAGAGAGAGAGAGAGAATTAAATGCTAGATTCTATCAAAAAGTACTCTTATAAAAAAAAATAGTCTCATTAAAGCAAGACTCTATCTCTCTCTCATAGCATTAAATACCAGACTCTTATCAAAGGATATTTCTATCTAGAATTAAATGTTAGAGCTTTGCCAAAAGCAACTCTCTATGAGTTTCAAAGACAAGTGATAGACTATAACAACTTTCCAATATAGAAGTCTAGATAGGTAAAGACTCCAACCAACACATGCGAATGTATACCTCTTTGGTACATATGGTCACATGCAATAGGACATGTTAATGTGGAAGAATCAAAGAGATTTATACAGCCAAATGTCCAAATCTTTCATGATGTCGAAGACGAGCAAGACCACCGCCTCCTGGAAGCTTATAAAAGGAGCATGCAACAAAGAGCTCAAGACCTCATGCCATTATAATCAAGCATAGTTTTACTTTTTCGTCTACTATGGATGTTTATCTTTTTATTTATTTTTTATTTTATTTTACCCACAGTGTTGGTCAAAGCATGAGGCTCATTGTTAGTTTTAGTTCTCAGTTTATCTCTTTATGGGCTCTGTCAAGCACATCGTGCCTGGTTTGATAAATTCTTTTCGTACTTACTTGAACTTGGATTTATTGGCTTACAACTAAATACATCTCTTCATTTGGCATGAATATAAAACCATTACTTATCTATTGATTTAGGTAGACGACATCATCCTCACCAGTAGTGACTCATCATACTTAATCCACTAGATTAATCTGCTGAGTCTTCACTTCACCATGAAAGACCTTGATCTACTCAATTACTTTCTTGGCATTGAAGTCCACCATGATGATCATGAACTATTCCTCTCTCAAACTAAATATACATTAGGTTTCCTGGGTTAGGCTAATATGACAGGTGCTTAACTAGTATCCTCTCATGCCACCTCTCATATTAAATTGAGCCTTCTTGATTGTGATTCACTTGATGATCAAAAGGAGTATCGTAGGCAGCCACTAGTACTCACATTGACTCAACCTGACATTACATTTATAGTAAATCAAGTATCACACCCCGAAATTTGGTACCTGAGTTAAACAGGCCCAAACTCGAGTTCCAAGACTGTGAGTTGTATTTATACAAAATATACATCGTAACCCATATAATTTTCATGCATTTTTAAGGCAATCAAAGTAACTAAAAGAAAACTAAAAGAATAACTAATAACAAATACATTGAAATTCAACTAATGATTGTCATTAAATAAATATCCACTAATCAACTCTTGAATCTTTAATCACATTTATATATAAAAAACAACTAATAACAAATACATTGAAATTCAACTAGTCATCAAATAATCAAAAGGAAAGTCTTCAATCTTGCTAAACTGTCTCTTCTACATAAACCTTGTAAGATAATTTAAGCAGGTGTAAACGTAACGACTCGTACGGTCACATCATTTTTATATTCAAAAATTTTATATTAGCATATAACTATCAATGGTTGAGTCATAGTGCATAGTATCATACATTGGTAGGGGCCTTCACAACTCACATTAGTCCCATACCTAACATACAAAGTGATTCCAGATGTTAAACTTCTGATTTCAAATAGTCTCATACCTATTAGAGACGGTGACCCATGAATGTGTGCACCTAGAATGTATTTGTGTATCTACAATCTTGAAAATAAAAGAGTACTAAATTGGCATCAACATATTCACAATATTCACTTCGAGTAACAAAATAAAATAAGAAAAATAAAATAGCTTATCTTAATCCTTTTTTTAAAACTTTTTTAAGGAAGAGCACCCATGTGTAGGTTCACTTAATCTTATATATATATATATGACATCCTAAAACATGGGCCAGGGACTAAATATTTTAATACAACATTCATTCTAGAATAGGGGCCAGGGATTGAATGTTTACAAATGCTAAAATTCATAAGTGTTTTACAAAATAACATCCTTGCAGGAATAACCATGTGCAGAGCACCCGTAATAAAATGTCATAAGGATCATCTTAGGATATGACCTATAGCAGAACACCAATGTATAACTTGTAGGGACAAAAGCTCGGGACATAGCACCCGGGTGTACATATTTTTTAGGGAATAATCTAGGGCATAGCACTCATAAGAAAATAATGCAATGACCCTTTTAAGGCTGAGCACCCATAATTTAAACAAATAACAATAATCAAATAAATTCTCCTTACAATATATAACCATAATGAAACGATTCAATCTACGATACATAAACAAATAAATAAATTTCATCCATAACAAGTAATAATAATCAAGTTGATTTAATCTACAGTGCATAACAATTAATCAAATAATTTAAAATCTACAGTATGCAATACATAATCAAAGGGAATCAAACGACAACTAATATAAGGCTTGTAACTGAAAAAATAGCTACCGAGTTTGAACGTAAGGGGCTGATCCAATGTTGGAAGTACGTGTGATCGATTCGGTGGATTCTAGTCGTACACGGTTATATGTAATTTTACTTGTGCGACTAGGTAGGCGTCTTTGACGTGAATAGAAAGAATCTTATCACAAAACTTTACATGCTCCTCCTATAGTCTTAGGTCTAATATTCACAAGTTTTTTAAAATTTTAAATACAATTACTACAGAACCTTAACTTAGTGAGTTGACTCATTGAGTCATAGCATAAAAATGATATTTACGGTCTAACTCTTAATTAATTAAATGGGAAAGTTTATTACCTTCTAGATAGCAAGCACAGGCTTAACCCAACTCGAGAGATCAACTTGAACTGGTTTGGCCACGAGTCGGCTGATATATCAACTCGATTACGCCTCATCCTTTTTCTTCTCATCTTTTCCTTCCTTCTCATCTTTTCCTTCCTTCTCATTCTTTTTTCTTCTATTTTCTCCTTATGTTTTCACTGTTCTCTAAATCTTCAGATCGCTTCCTACATTGAATGTTGGAAGTACATGATCCAGTGAGTTAGCAACTCGCTGGTTATACTCTCTTTCTTTTTAGCGATCTTTGTCTTTCTTGTGGTTGTTTACCTAGATTTATTTTTCTTTTTTTTTCCTCTCTTTGGATCTAAATAGAGGTTTATAACTCTAATATTTTGGGAAGTAAGTCACATCGAGAGATGCAGTAGCGGTGCGGTTTGTAATTTATAAGGCCAATGATGTTCTCTTAGGCAGTTGAGTTCTATACAGTGCATCTATCATAACTGGACTATAGTTGCTCTCTCACTCCTCATATGACTTCACAATGCTTGGTACATAGTTCATATCAGTGTTCATTCGTGATTGCACGACTGCATTTTCTTAATGATGGAAATGACGATCTTGAATGGAAAATCTTGGCTTGATGTGTTATCTTTCATTTTGAATATGCTAGAAGGTCAAGATCAATCCCACAATGCTTGTCAACGCTTGAGATCGAAGCTCTAGAGACGTTGGGCCGGTGGGTTTGGAGCTTTTACAGTTTTGTACGTTGCAAGCTGTCGACATGAAGAACAGGGATTGCAGATAGTTTGTAACTAGTTGTTTTCAGTGTCTGGGAAAAAGTATGGTTGGGATGTGCAGTACGAGGATATATGGATAGCTAAGATCGAAGGATAGGTCCATCCATGATGACAATGTGAATCGTAGATGGGTTAGGTCGTGTGGCATTGAAATGAAGAAGAGGGATGAAAGAGACGGGACAATTAACGCTAGTGGTGTGTCACTTAACAATATTTATTTATTTTTTGAAATCGGTAGCTATGCGGGGTCCACCATGGGGTGTATGAGAAATCTACTTCATCCATCTGTTTTGCCCGATCATACTAGGGCATGGGCTTAAAAATGAGGCCAATCTAAAGTTCAAGTGGGCTACACCATAAGAATCAGTAGAAAGTGGTATCCATCGTTGAAAAAAATAGGGTGTTATACAAGTCTCTCAATACACACATACTCCAATCACAATATACATGACCGCATTCAAATGCATATTATGTTTCTCAAAAGCACCTTTCAGTTTGACATCAGATTTCATCATGGGCCACCTCATCTCATAGCGTACTACAATGTTGATTGATTGGGCATCCAATGGATTGGCAATCTACCGACAACTAGAGTTGGGATCGAGTAGAGTCGAACCAAGTTAGGGCTAATCTGACTCAATCTGGTTTTGAAATAGCCCTAACCCAAACTCGACTCAACTCAGTATCAAGTACAGCATGCCTAAACCGATCCGAATTCAAGTCTAGCCTAGAGTTGGCACTTATCAAGAAATGAGGGAGGGAGTGGAAAGGAGAGAGAGGAGGGTGGTGATGGTGGTGGGTGGCTATTGAGCTTGGAAGAGGGGAGGGTGGTGATGGTGGTGGGTAGTTGCCAAACGTGGACGAGGAGGATGAGGGAGGCAGAGAGAGGATTTGAGATCAGGTCAGGGTCATTGTATAGAGTTAGATATAATTAAAAATTAAGGTTTTTTTTTTTATTATAGATATACTCAAATATGAGTTGAGTGGGTTTCCAATCGAATCGACTCTGACCGGATCGAGTTATTGGGTAACTCGAACTGGACACGATTTGAATTCAGATTGGGCGAAGCCTACTCAGTTCAGACCGACTCACCCATTCGGTTCGGATCGAGTTGGGTGAGTTGAATCATCCCCTACCTAGCTTTACCAGCGACTACTTGTTTATATTGGCCATAATCCCATTTCATAAAGATCTAAGAAGCAATTTAACGTGGCCTGCTCCACTAAATCTGAATATCGATGCCTAGTGCACACCACAACTCAAATTTCATAGTTCTACATGTTACCTAAGATCTCAAGATTTTTTTCTATCAACCATCTTCGTGATTTGGTGTGATAATATTAGTACAATCTTTCTAGCATCTAATTTGGTGTTCCATGGACGTAAGAAGCACATTTATATTGATTACCATTATATATGCAAAAAAGTTATTCAAAAGAGCTTAATGTGTAATTCATCACGTCCAAATACCAAATTGTTGATGTGTTCACCAAAGATCTTTCCACTCAACGGTCCAAACTTCTTCGTGACAAGCTTTCCTTCCACAAGAAGCATGTCTGCTTGAGGTGTAATGGGTAACCAAATCATTAAACAAAGCCATTGCCATACTATACATATCCATATCCATATCCATATCCCTTACCCCTAACTCACATCAATATCCTTTCAATCACTCTCAATCACAATTTTAAATTTTTATTCTTATTGATTGTATATTATAACATTTTCTTTATCATTATTGAATATTTTTTATATATTAAAATAATATTTTTCTCAATCTTCTCACATTGAAAAAGAAAAAAGAAAAAAAGAACTCATCATTCTAAACCTCTATCTATTTTATTAAATCCTACCGGTGTGGTAAAGCCAATGACATAGGTGAGAGAGTGCCCATGATTCCATGATATTTATGTTCAAAACCGATTGTATACTTGGGCAGTACACGTGTGTGATCTTCACTGGCCTTATTATATGGACCACACAGGTTGGGAATCGATAGTAAAAGCACTTTGAAGCCTCTTGGTAAGAAATTCTAGTATTAGTCCAAACAAGATGGGTTTGTCAATATCAATCTCCAGTGCCACGGTGTTTGGGTCATTTTCTCAATAATGTGAGGTGACCAAACGTTCCTGAGTAGGTTTATATATCCCATGATTTATCTTTCTTCATAAATTGTGTAGCTGTTCTCGACCATTAGGTTGTTGAATAATTGTATAGGAGTCCCCAAGGTTCTATATTCATTACACAGTTATCATTCCATATGTTAATCTTCTATATCCAATTATCTAAAAAAATGTTTTTTTTTTTTTTTTTTTTTTGCCAATTTGATCTTTGAGTTAAACAATGTTCTTACAAGTACTAGAGGCTTGAAATCTAGTCTTAATGTCTTTCCAATTTTTGGCTTTTATATACCGTGAATCATGATTTTGACCCCAAACTCTCGCCGGTTCATTAACAATTTTCCATTCCGGCTTCATAATGAATGCATCATTCCTCCATTTACCATATTTCAAGCTCTCCATATCTAATAGTTTAATAAATTTTCATAATTGATAATTTTTTTAATAAATTTTACGGTGGCACGTGAGTAGAGTTGAGCATGGGATGACTCGACTCATTTGACTCGTTCAGACCCGGCTCGATCTCGCTAAGCTTGACTCAATCAGAAATCTGATTCAACTCGGATTCAGATATATATATATATATATATATATATATATATATATATATATATAGAGAGAGAGAGAGAGAGAGAGAGAGAGAGAGAGAGAGAGAGAGAGAGAGAGAGAGAGTGAGTATCAGATCAAGTTCGGGTCAGGCCTATTTCAAAACCGGATCAAGTCGGGTCAGCTCTAACTTGGTCCGATGTGACTCAATGCCCAGCTCTACACGTGAGTACACATGTGGTCATATAGAACTCTATCCTCTTGCAAGAAAGAGGGCATAGGAAAATGTGTGTGGTTTTCTACCAGGGATATATATCTAATCGGCTAGTGTAGAAGAGATGATATGAGGAGCTACATAATAGAACATGCAAAAATTGCAAAGATGAGAGAAAAATCAATTTCCATTTGTAGAGAAACTATGGCACATCCAAGCTATCTATAGCCTAACAGTGATTTTCCCTATTCGGCTTAGCATTCTGTCGAGCTAATATTTGTTATCGTTAATTAATCTATTTAGTGCGATGGAAGGCAGCCTACAAACACTATATTAATTTTTGCATCCATTATTTTAGTTATGAATTTAAATGTATCATTGTAAATTCTTGAACGTCAATAATTGTTACTCCATTGAAAAGGTTTTTTTTTTTTTTTTTTTTCCGTTCTTTTTTATTTTACAGGTGCATTAGTGGTATGGTCCTCTTTAAAGAACAGACCTCCTTCAACAACTCTTTTAATCATATCACATGGTCACATGCGTATTGCGGTCCAACTATTTTTTTTATATATAGAAAATGCTTTGAAGACGATCTTAAATGGACCCATCTCCATTATTTTAGAATATATTTCCTCATGTAGCACGGGTATAAAAATTTTGTGTTACCTTCCCCAGTAACTATAGGCTCAATGCATTTAAATATTCTAAGATTTGGACCGAAGTTTTGGTCACTTAATTTTTTATAAGTCTTCTGGGCTTATTTGGATTGGACATGATTTTATATATATATATATATATATATATATATATATATATATATATATATATATATATATATGAGTCATGCTTACCCATGATGTGGTACATATGATGCAGAATCCCATGAAATCTCAAGGGACAAATTTTCCCCCTATTCTAATTTTTTCCTATGTAAATCAAGGGAGGAAACCGTTTTCATTTTTCATGGTCCACCAAAGTTTTGGATCAAAGTAAATATTAGGCTCGGAGATTTAATGAGGTGTTGCCTCATGTGAACTATTAAAATTTTAGAGTCACGAAACATATGATGAGTTTTCAAAAAAGTTCACAAAGATAAAAGTATTTTGTAGAAAAACATTTTCCTTTGTAATCGACATTTCTACACCTTTTTATAGATAAATTTCACTTTTTAGCCATTAGCTATGCTACGTTCCTTAAAATCATAGAAATTAAAATAAATAATATTAATATTTTTTATGGATTTTCTCCTACACAGTTTTTTTTTTTTTTTTTTTTTTTTTTTTTTTTTCTATAAGATGTTTTTATTTTGGATCTATTTTTGAATTCCACCTATTAAAATTACCAGTGAATTCACAATAGTTTTTTTTTCAATAAAATATTTTCTAAGAGCACAAAGATACTAGGGCATTTTCACTGCCCTGAAATGACTGATCAGCCTATTAAATATACATCTCTGATTTTCGTGAAGTCCCACCTCAGTATCTCATTCTTAGCAATTGCAACCCTGTGGCTCCTAAATTTCTTAGGAAATTTCAAATTTTGAAAATTTTCTACGGAAATTAATAGAAAAATCTTTCCAAAAAAAAAGGAGCACTTAAATATTTATTGTAAATTACTAATATTTTATACACACACACACTTAAAGATTTTAGTATTTTCCTGTTAATCTCGTGATATTATTACAATAAAAATATAATACTTGAAAATCTCACCAAAAATTTTATTTTCGTAAAATTTTTCGTGTCTTGCAGTGGTACTTTCTTATGGCGATATTCATCACTAGGGATGTACTTCGAGTTGAATCGAGACGAGCTCGCCTCAGCTCAACTCTGCTCAGCCATTAGTTGACCTCAGCTTGAACTCGAATTGGCTCAGTCCTCAAGCCTAACTGTCTAACTCGGCTTGACTCGGTTCGGTCAGCAGTTCGGGCCAATTCTATCCGAGTTCGAGTCGAGTTTGTCATTGCAGTATTTTCACAAACACTTAAACTGCACTTTCAAAATCTCACTATATTTGAAACAATAGCAATGGCTTTCCAAGTATTTTATCAAACACCTTGTGAGCAACATAAAAATCAAGAAAAAAGTATTGGTTTCATATACATACATTCCTTGCCACCGGCAACACTTCTTTGAGGCATTTCTTTAAACACTTGGTGAGCAACATTAATATCAAAGTAACCGAGTCACCGAACTTATTCGAGTCGAGCTAGGTTCAATCCGAGTTAAGTCAAACTCAAAAAATCAGCTCGACTCGACTCAAACTCAACTTCAAACCGAGTCGAATCGAGCTTTTTCAAGTCGAGTCGAACGAGTTAACCCAGCTAGTTCAGTTCATGTACACCTCTATTCATCACACGGCTCACCATGGAAGCTGATGGCATATAGAGTAACTCAATACGCTAAGGGTACTGAGTAAACTCTGTGGAGCCCATCATCATCATCATTATCATCATATATATATATATATATATATATATATATATATATATATATATATATATATATATATATATATATATATATATATATATACACTCTGTACATACATTTTACCAAATGATTTTAATGCTTGAATCCAAAAAGGAAGTATATAGAAAACTCAAGTGGACCACACCACAGGAAATAGTGTGAATTTTTTTTTAGGGCCACGAAAGTTTTGGATCAAGCTTATATTTATGTTTTCCCTTCATCCATGTCTACCTGATCTTATGAACAGGTTTGATGATAAATAAACATCACTTTAGGCCTACAAAGGTTTCAATGGTGGATATCATTATTCCTATTGTTTCCTGTTATGTGGTCCACTTGAGCTTTGGATATGCTATAATTTTGAGCCTAACCCCTAAAATGAGCTGGAAAAACGGATGAACGGCGTGGATAAATCACTTACAATCACACTGGTCCCAAATTACTTAGTACGCAATCCGATTTCGCTCACGACCTAACCAACCCTCTCCCAAGTTAAAGCTTACCGAATACCAAATCTCCAGACTTCTAGAAGCCCTTTTAACTTCCTATGGATGTGACGCGCTGGGCGCGGATTAGGTACTACACCCCGTCTGCTCCGAGCGCGGAATAGCTGCTTACAGGTCCGACAGGTTGAGTAGCGAGACTTGCTACTTAAGTGACGTCACCAGGCTACGCGGTTCACATCATGAGGTATGTTTTTTATCCGCACCGTCCATCGAATAGATGGCCATTCCATAACATGAGCTAAAGAATGAGTCAGATCCAAAGCTGGAGTGAATCCTACTACAGAAAACAGTGGAGAGAGTAACACCCACCATTAAAAGTATTGGATCAAACAAGTATTTATGTTTTTCCTTCTGTAATGTCTGTGTTAACTTATGAACAGATTAGATCTCAAATAAACATCACGGTAGACCTTAAGAAGATTTCTATGGTGGTTGTCACTCTCTCCACTGTTTTCTATGGTTGGGTCCACTGTAGCTTTGGATCTACTTAGTTCTTTGGATCATGCCTTAAAATGATATCTCCAAATGAATGTACAGTGCAGATATAACATATACATTATATTAGGATCTACATAACCTTGGTGATGTCACTTCAATGGGGGAGTTTAGCTACTCAACCTGTCAGTAGCTAATGAACAGGGAGCGGATTGGATACAGAACGCTTCAATAGACAAAAAGCTACTGAAATGACACGGCAAAACGCCATTGGTTGAATACAATAATTGTTCCCTTCCACTTAATGCTTCTCCGTTGGAGCTCCGTTATCTGATCTTTTTCTGTTTTGACATTACACACACTTACAGGTGCACATTTAACCGGTAGAACCGTGGAACCGGACCGGAACCGTTGGATCGGTCCGGTTTGGTCCGGTTCTAGTATGCCAACGGTCCGGTTCCGGTTTCGAAAATCCCAGAACCGTTAGGAACAGTTCGGTTCCGGTTTAGGGGCATGTAAAACCCAAACCGAACCGTGGACCCGAACACGGTCCGGTTCGATTTCCAGTGGGATTTCTCTCGTACAGGAGAGAAGAGATAAATGGCATCTCTGCAAATGGCCTTGTCGTAGTGAGCCATACCTGGAGATAATATCTCTAGCGTGCGGTCACATCTTCTACAGGCGATCTAATCCATCGACTATATAGAGATGGCCTCATCTCTTCCTTGTGGCTGAGAGGTTGTAGTGGAGAAGGTAAGTCTCTGTAGATTGTGAGTGGGTTGGCAATGATAGGTTTGTAATTTTTACATTTTTGTTTTCTTCCCCAATTCCTCTCATGGATTTAGGGTTGAGTGGTAGATCTAGCTTTCTATGGTGAAGGAAAACGTCGGATGTTGTGTAAGACCCATAGCCTAGACCGTACTGTTCCTTTGGCTTCTGCGGTCCTTCCGGTCGAATTTCGACAATCCTCGACTCGTATCCGATGTTTGCTCGCGATCCTAAGCTGGATCCCACATACCGAAGTCGGCTCGAACCGAAAGCTGTATCATAGCGACCGAACCATCACAACGACTCGCGCACCGATCCGATACCCAGGGTAGAAGATCGGCCTGCGTTTATTCCGAAGAAACAACGCGCATTGCAAATCTCGAGGGAATCTCTACAACAAGTCCCAACAATCAACCATAAATGCATCCCTTACCCAAGTACAACCACCTCACTCCTCCTTTTTCCACAAGTCAAACCTCTCTCTCCCTCACCATCCCTTTCTTTAAAAAATTCCAAACTAAACCATCCCTCTTTTACCCATTTTTCAAACCACACCATACCATTCATTCTTTTTCTTATTTTATTCCTTTATTCCATTTTCTAAAGCTCTCTCCCAAGCAACCCAAGACACTCCATACGTCCAAGCTTCCCTCTCCCTCCCAAGTGTGGTCCACCTTCTCATCTTTCATCTATACCTTCTCATCTCTCATCTCAACCATCCAAACCCCATCATCCACCGTCCAAGGCAAAGGCAAAAAGCATTGGAGGTCAAGGGAGCAAGGAGGAGGCTTAGAGGTGGGTGATCCACCGTTAAATTTTTTTTTATGGTCCACATGTTGGTGGGACCCATTGTGATGTATGTGATGTATCAATGAGGGCCCATAGTGGCGGGGTCCCTCTATTGCACCGTGGATTTCTCTTTTTTTCTCTTTTTCTCATCCTAAAATGTAGTGGGCCCCACCAAATTACCTATTTCATCCATTAGATGGGGTGGCCCACCACATTTAGGAGATCCCATATTCCATACACATATATATAATGTATTATATATTATATTATATACATAACATGGTGGGCCACGTCCACGTGGGACCCACCATGATGTCTGTGAGCATCCACGTCGTCCAGCGTCTCTGGACATTGGATGCTGCTAGTAGCTAACGTGAAGTGTGAACTGACATGGATGTACTAACAAGCTACCCATAATGGGTTTGGAAATGGGAGTTCAAGTAGGCCCCACCTTGATGTTTATGCATGATCCAAGCCGTCCATCCCAACCCTTGCATCATTTTATGCATTGGGTTAAAAAAATGAGGCCAATTGGGTATTCAAGCGGGCCATACCATAAGAAATAATGTTGTTACTATTAAAACTCACCTAGATTCTTTTATTCGCCAAAAACACATCGTATATTGGTCTCATTTAGTCGATCATAGGCCGTAGAATCTAATGGTTGGGTTGGATTTTCCTAAGGCGGGCCCCACCTACCAAAAACCACGGGATTTGCCGTTTTCAAAAAAAAAAAAAAAGGAAACGAGGCAGCAGCACCTGCTGTTGCCGCTGACAGTGGACAGGCGGACGGACGGGCTGGCCCTCACGGCCCAAGCTGTGGGTCTCACCGTGATGGCCCCAGTTTTTCCCAGGTCCACGTGACCTTTTAAATAGATTGGATGTCAGATAAATATTACGATGGGCCCCTAGACAAATTGGATGCAAATAAACATTATGGTGAGCCCTAGGTCCACGTGATCTTATGAAGAGTTTGGGTGGTAAATAAACATCACCGTGGGCCCCCTGACAGTTTGGATGCAAATAAACATTATGGTGGGACCTGGTCCATGTGACCTTATGAACAAATTGGATGTAAATAAACATTACAGTGGACCCAGGTTGGGTGGATGTCACGCCCCAAACTCGAAAATCGGATTCACAGGAACCCCGATCACCGAATCCGGTGCCGACAGCCTCCGTAATACCCCATTCTCGGCTCCCAGCATTCATATGCCAGGTTCCGATCCTGGGATCCTACAAGGAGGATTTTTTTTTTATAGTTTTTATACATTTAACTAGTAATAAGCATAACCACAAGATTACCCAATTCACAAAGGTAACATCATCATCACATATCCACTAATATAATCATTTGAGTACAACACTGAAAGAGAAATACATAAATAGAAAATCAAGCTCCAGAAGGTCACTGCACGCTCCAAGCTCAACACTGCTGCAACCTAACATTACCTGCACGCATCTATCGTGCATAAGCTTATAGAAAGCTTAGAGGGTGGTGTAAGTGTGTGCACAAGGTAAGTGTCAAGTATTCAATACAGTGACATAATCATATAATACCTGAAAGCTTGTAATCCGTAAACCATACAATGTCTGAATAAGAAAAAGAAACACTAATAAGATCATGAATTATCAGAGTAAGCAGAAGTATGGACAAATCCATAAGTCCATCAATATCAAAATACACAATATAATAAGGAGTCATAAGGAACCAAATATCAAATGCCAAAGATGCAATGCAACATGCGAATCGAATGAAATGACCTAGGCCATATAAGTACGGAAATGTAGTAACCCAAAATGTCATATGCCTGCGGATGTAATGCAATATGCGATGCGAATGAAATGACCATGCTTGGAGTGTAAAGTCGGGATGATAGTACGTAGTATCGCAGGCTACGGGGTCCGCCACATTGGACTTCTATCCAAACTAGTCTCATACCTAAATTTGGATAGTCAGACTCAACGTGGTAAACTCCTGATCTCAGGTTGGTCGCGCGCCCAACCAAAATCCTTGCCATAACGAAGGTACACAATAATTAGTTGCGCACCACCAGCCCGAGTGGATAGTGAATGAATGAATGAATGAATGAGCATGCAACTCTTACTCGATAAGTCCACATATCAGTACGGTTTCTCTCTGGGAAATCACCGGGGTCTATTACACTCCAAACCAGATTGTCGCCCCATCGCGCACAACAAGGTGAGTGGAAGAGACCTTATTATCTGCCTGCCAATATCGGGCCCGGCTCGTCAATAGCGGACCCATTCCTCGAGCTGGTCAAACTCAGCCTAGCATTGACCCCTCCTCTCGGGCAAGTAAGGCCGCACCCCCTTCCAACCGACCACGATACAGTGGAGAGCGCAGCCATCTGGTAAACGGCACTCGGCGCTCATCTACCCACTCGGTCTAAACGTTGGAGCAACCTATAGAACCAAGAGGATTCTGGGACTTTCAAACAAGGATATCTATAGCACCCCATGTATAACAGATTTTCGGTGTCCCATCTAGCCATCCATGATATGCCTGTGGAGGCTACGGCCCTGATGTCGCTAGGGCATACAGTAATCACAACACACAATGCGAGATGCATGAGTCATACAATCCATTCATGCATCAATCCTTTACAAACCGTGCACTCATGTAAGATAATCTCCCCTTATCAGGGAGTCTCATAACAACCAGCATTATGGCATATGCAATGGTCAATCATATCTCGTAACAGACATGCAGATGATACGTATGAGCATGGATCATGATGCTATGCAGTCATATACTCATAATCGGTATCAATAACCGGCATCAACAATCGGCCTCGACAATGTGGACATCTAACCAACATTGCCCCAAGGAGTGACCCTCACAGACCCAAACATATAATGGGCCCACGACCTCACACAAGGGCCTAATATATAACACAATGGGCCTTACTCAAGGGTTACACGTACACGACAGGTGACCCTACTCATGGGCCTAACATTCATCATAATGGGCTCCTTTGTCTGACCCTCGAATGAATCACAATGGGCCTCATCACCTAGGCCTCATATACTCACATTGGGCCTTAAACACGGGCTGGATACACATCGCAACGGGCCGCATATATATCACATTGGGCCTCGACAATCAGAATCGGCGATCAGCCACGACAATCGGAATCGTCAATCGGCCATGATAATTGGCCTCGATCAGTAATCGGTCACGATCGGTAATCAGTCTCGATAATCGGCCTCGATCTGTAATCGATCAATCGGCCACGACACGCAAAGTCGGCTATCAACCACGTCAATCAATAATCGGCCACGATCTGTAATCGGTCACGATAATCGGCCACGATCGGTATTCGGTCACGATAATTGGCCTCGATCGGTAATCGATCAATTGGCCACGACACGTAAAGTCGACAATCAGCCACGTCAATCAATAATCGGTCACGATCTGTAATCGGTCACGATAATCGACCACGATCGGTATTCGGTCACGATAATTGGCCTCAATCGGTAATCGATCAATCGACCACGACGCGCAGAGTCGGCAATCGGCCACATCAATCAATAATCGGCCATGATCGGTAATCGGTCACGATAATCGGCCTCGATCGGTAATCGATCACGATAATTGGCCTTGATCGGTAATCGGTCAATCGACCACGACGTGCAGAGTCGAAAATCAGCCACGTCAATCAATAATCGGCCACGATCTGTAATCGGTCATGATAATCGGCCACGATCGGTATTCGGTCACGATAATTGGCCTCCATCGGTAATCGGTCAATCGACCACGACACGCAGAGTCAGCAATTGGACACGTCAATCAATAATCGGCCACGATCAGTAATCGGTCACGATAATCGGCCTCGATCGGTAATCGGTCACGATAATTGGCCTTGATCGGTAATCGGTCAATCGACCACGACGCGCAAAGTCGGCAATCAGCTACGTCAATCAATAATCGGTCACGATAATCGACCTCGATCGGTAATCGGTCAATCGGCTAAGAAAATTGACACCGATAATCGGCACCAACGATCAATATCGATAATCGACACCAACAACCAGTATATATATAAATGAGGTGGGGTCCATAGATGGACAGCCAATCAATCATAATATAAAGATCGGCCCTCAGTTGTGGTTATATAAAATTCTATAGCACGGAGCCATCCTTATATGGTGAATAGGGCCTACGAAATAGGGTTAACCCACAAGAGGATGATGAGAATGTGACTATCAAGGCCTAAGGGAAGGTCACAATGAGGACATCTAACCGTCATTGCCCATCAATGTAGACATCTTACCAACATTACTCCCAAGACGTGGCCCACATAAGGGGTTCATACACAACGTAGCAGCCACACATACATCACATTGGGCCTCATTCATGGGCCTCACATACGTCGCATTGGGCTTCATACAAGGGCTCAAGTGTATCATAATGGGTCACGCCATGGGCCTCAAATACATCATAATAGGCCTTAACCCATGAGCCTCAGATACCTAATAGGTGGGCTCTACTCATGGGCCCTTAAATACACCACCTAGACGGCCATAAATATATCAAGGTGGGCCTCATGGACGGCCATAAATATATCAAGGTAGGCCTCATGGACGGCCATAAATATATCCGGGTGGGCCTCTTCATATGGGCCACACCAAAAATTATTTCAATAGTTATAGGTGTAACAGGTGTATCACTGCACACATGGCCCACATATGATGATCAGCACTACCCAAACATTGTGGACGGTGTGGATATGGAACATACATCAAAGTGGGGTCCACAGCACCGTCCGAACATGATCCAGCACTGTCCAGCAATATTTGAACTGTGTGGATTAAACTATACATCATGGTGTAGCCACGTCAAAATGAGTGGGCGATGGATATACAAAACACGCATGAAGATGGGCCCCACCTCCACACTCGTTGACGTAAAATCATCAGCTATACAGCTGAGTGCAGTACACGAACCAACCTATTTATAACCAGTGGATTCCATGTGGGTGTGGCCCACAAAATATAATATTATTATAATATATATTATGTATATAATATTATATAGAAATACATCCGATGTCCATTGCCCAGAGATGGATGGACGGCCAGGACGTAGAATACATACACGCAAGGTGGGCTCCACGTAAATGGACAGTCTGAATCGTTAGACCTCCGCTGGAGTGAGGGTCGCTGGTCCACCGTTCAGGTGATGGACAGTATGGATATAACACGCATCATGATGGACCCCTCCTACTGCCAGGTGGACGGCCAGATATACATCAAGGTGAGTTCATGCCATATATTACGGTGGAGTCCACACGTGTGTGTGGATCCCACACTGCTGGGCAGAAGGATAAAACACATATAGACCACCAGATACCATGTATGATATAAGTCATAATATATTATATATAATACACAATACATATAGTATAATACTATATATTGTATATAATATATATTACATATAATACATGCCAGCGCCATCCAGGCCCTAGACAGCCTAGATGCAATGCATACTCCAGGTGGGACCCACCGTCCATTAGACAGATATCCTGGATAGTAAACAGATGAACAGTGCGGATGAGATTTATACATTAGGTGGGTCCACGTGGATGGGCCTCCACAGATGAACGGGGTTGATAAAGCACTACATCAAGGTGCTCCAACAGCACCGTCCTTTGCTGGAGAGTATGAGAGCAACCCATATAATAAATAGGTGGGCTGTACTGATGGAGGATACATGTAAAATACATGACCAAGGATGGGCCCCACCGTCCTACGCAAGATGGACGGTAAGAGTGCAACGCGGCATTATGGTGGGGCCGTACCTAGCATGGTAGACGTATTAGGATATTGATTTTTTTATAATATATAAAAAAAATATTAAATTATATTATAATATATATCATGTAAGGGAGTGTCAGCGCTGTCAGCGCCCAACGTCCAAAGACGCACGACGGACGGCTGATGGTGGGCCCCACATGTATGAATAGTTGGGATGAAATACAAGAATCATGGTGGGTCCCATGAGAATGGACGGTGAGGAGAGGGCACGTACATCAATAAGGGGTCCCACCGTCCAGTGGATAGGATCCCACCGTCCATTACTGTGGACGGTATGAATGAAACACATACATCATTGTGGGTCCCACGTGGGGCCCACCGTAACGTTTGTATACCATCCAATCTGTTGATAAGGTCATGTAGACCCAAATGAAGAGGAAAACAAATTTTATAATGATCTAGAGCTTCCGTGTTAACCCAAAAAGGGTTTCAAGGGCACCCGTTCAATCCCACTGTTTCATGTGATGTGGGCCACCTGAAAGTCAGATCGGCCTGATATTTTGAGAGTTCCCACCTAAGGATGTTTCCCAACAAATGAACGGTGCAGATAATAGCATACATCATGGTGAGGCCCACGGCTGGGACCGTGAGTCCCTGCCTATCCGCTCGTCCGCCAGCGCAGGATGCTGGGACGTCCTCTGGTTGGTTGTCAGCAGCAACAGCAGCAGGTGCTGCTGTTTGATTTTATTTTAAAAAAAAAAAAAACATTCTCTGTGGTTTTTCATAAATGGGGCCCGCATCAAGTGGATCGACTCCACCCATTGGATTCCTTAGCCCGAGACGGATCAAACAAGTCCACTATCCAATATTTGTTTTGATGTTTAGAGACATCAAAGGTGTATTTCAATAGTAAAAGTGTTGTTTGCTATGTTATGGCCCACCAGAAAATTGGATTTACCCCAGATTTTGGCTCAACGCCTAAAATAAATTGGCAGATGAAATGGACGGTGTGGATCCGATTCACGCATCAAGGTGTGGCCTACATGAGTAACCCACTCAAAAGTTTAAAATCAAGTTCATTTATTATATATATATTTTTTTTTTCTCTACTGCCAGTTGGCCTCGTCCAGCGTCCAGGGACGCTAGACGATCCCCATATAAGACATATTAAGGTGGGCCCCACCTACTAGATGGCTTGAGAAAAATGTTTACTTCATGGTGGGGTCCATTTAGCTGGGACACCTAGCTATATCATCACCTAAAAATGAGAAAGAAAGGGAAAGAGAGAAGCACCCACCTAGATCTTGAACTTCTTCTTCTACCAATGTGATCTGGAGCTCCAAGTGAACAAGATTCCATGGTTGGGATTTATTTTGGAGGGTTGGATTTAGGGGTGGAGAGCTTGCAAATTGTTGGAAATGGAGAGCTCTACGTTGGGAGCTCTCTCTCTCTCTTGCTAGGAAGTAAGAAAGAAAGAGGGAGGGAAAGAGAGAGGTGGTAGATCCTAGGCAATTAATAAGTTTGACTAATGGGAAAAAAGGGAATGGGTGGTTGCTTGAAAGGAGTTATGGCTAGGATAGGGTAAGGTAAGGTAGGGTGATGTCACCCCTAGCAATTATGGCTTTGTAGGAAAATACATCAACAGGTATAGGTGGGTCCCGCGATCAAGCGATCGATGGTCGGGATAATGCACGGGCCGAATCTCATAATCTGAGTGTCGCATTGACGCACGAGACGTGGCGTCGGATTCGCGACGACGACGCGGTCGAAATGACACAGGTCTCAAGTTGAGTCGGCTCGATTTTACAGGCGTGATTCAACAACACGTGCAAATGCTATTTACACGTCGTGGGTCGTCAGAATTCGACTGGAAGGACCATGGGATCTTATGGAACAGTACCTGCTAGGATATGGGTCTTACAGTGGAAAATAAACATTACTGTGAGTCCCAGGTTTGAGTGACCTTATCAATGGGTTGGATGGAAAATAAACATTATAATAGGCCCCACATGGGACCCACTATGATGCATGTGCTGCATCCAAACCATTCAACCATTTTGGAAGCCCATTTTATGGCAGGGGCTAAAGACTAAGTCAGATCCATTATTCAAGTGGACCCCACCTTAGTATATGTATGAGGACCATCTTAATTTATTTGTGGCTGTCCATTGAGGCCCACCTTAGTATGTATATAAGGCCCAAGTGACTAAGCTCATCTTGACGTATTTGTGGACCGTTTTTATGGCCCACCTTGATTTACTTGTGGACCGTTGTTGTGGCCCACCTTGATTTACATATGGCCCATACGATCAAGCCCATCTTGATATAATTATGACCCATTGTTGAGGCCCACCTTGGCTTATATAAGGCCTATCGTTGAGGCTTGCCTTAATAGATATAAGGCCCATGCTATGAGGCCCATTGTGACGTATGCATGGCCTATGTGATTAGGCCCAACTTAATGTAATTGTGCCCCGCCTACTGAGGCCCATTTTGATATATATGAGACCCATGGTATGAGGCTCATTTGACGTATTGGAGGCCCATGGGTCGTGTCACGTCCCAAACCTGGAAATCGGATTCACAGGAATTCCGATCGTCGAATCCGGTACCGACAACCTCCGTAGTACCCCATTCTCGGCTCCTAGCATTCATATGCCAGATTTTTGATTCTGGGATCCTACAAGGAGGATTTTTTTATATATACATTTAACTAGTAATAAGCATAACCACAAGTTTACCCAAATCATAAAGGCAACATCATCATCACATATCCACTAATATAATCATTTGAATACAATGCTGAAAGGAAAATATATATGTCAAAATCAAAGCTCCAGAAAACAGCTGCACCCTCCAAGCTCAATGCTGATGTAACCTAACATCACCTGCATGCATCTATCGTGCATAAGTTTATAGAAAGCTTAGAGGGTGGTGTAAGTGTGTGCACGAGATAAGTGAAAGTATTCAATATAATATCATAGTCATACAATACCGGAAAGCTATTAATCCATAAACCATACAGTGACTGAATAAGCAGAAACACTGATAAGAGTAGGAATTATAGCGTAAACAGAAATACTGACAAGATTATAATCATGCGATAACAGAATAAGCCGAAGTATGAACAAGTCCATAAGTTAATCAATATCAGAATACGCAATATAGAACAGCTATGCAAATGATGAGTCATAGATAATTAAATGTCGAATGACAAGGATATAATGTAATACACAATTCGAAAGAGCTAACAAATATCATCACTCTCATCTAAGTCACAGGAATACAGAAACATAACAACCCACAATGCCACACGCCGAAGATGTAATGAAATATACAGTATATGGTGCTAATGGAATGACCATGCTGGAGTGTGATGTCGGGATTATAGTACGTAGTATCGCAGGCTACGGGGTCCACCACAAGGAACCTCTATCCAAACCAGTCCCATACCTAAATTTGGATAGTCTGACTCAACGTGATAAACTCCTAATCTCAAGTAGTCGCGTGCCGAACCGAAATCCTTGTCATAACGAAGATACATAACAATTAGTTGCGCACCACCAGCCCGAGTGGATAGTGAATGGATGAATGAATGAGTATGCAACTCCTACTCAATAGCCTATCAGCACAGTAGCCTTCCAATCGCTGGTAGCTCGCCCAGTGTGGTAGCTCGCCCAGGCCTCAGCCCCGTCCACATCACACCCGCCCACATCAGCGTCCGCCCACGTGTGCCCGCCCACATGCACAATAGTGACAGGGTGTCATAATATCATGTCAGTCCTTATATCAGTACGGTTCCTCTCTAGAGAAATCACCGGGGTCTATTACACTTCACACCACCTGCCGCCCCAATTAAATGCACAACTGGGTAAGTGGAAATAACCTCACTATTCGCCTGTCAGTAGTCTGCCAATACCTACCCGGCTCACCGATAGCGGACCCATTCCTCGAGCTGGTCAAACTCAGCCTAGCCATGCCTACTCCCTCGGGCGGGTAAGGCCGCACCCCCTTCCAACCGACTACGACACAGTGGAGAGCGCAGTCATCTGGTAATCGACACTCAACGCTCATCTACCCACTCGATCTAGACATTGGAGCATCCTCTGGAACCAAGAGGGTGTTTAGGAATTTTCACCCAGAGCCATCTATGGCGTCCCGATGCTCGAACGGATTTTTGGTATCCCATCTAGCCATCCACGATATGCCTGTGGAGGCTACAGCCCTGATGTCACTAGGACGTAAAGTAATCACAACACAATGCAAGATGCATGAGTCATACAATCCAATCATGCATCAATCCTGCGCATGTCATGCGCTCATGTGAGATAATCTCCACCTATCAGGGAGTCTCACATCATCCTACCCAATGACATATGCAATGGTCAATCACATCTCATAACAAACATGCAGATGATGTGAATGGGCATGTATCATGATGTTATGATGTCACATACTTATACATGGTATCAATAACCGGCGTCGACAATGTGGAATTTTAACCAACATTGCCCCCAAGGAATGGCCCACATAGAATCAAATATATAATGGGCACATGGCCTCACACAAGGGCCAAATATACAAAACAGGTGGGCCCTGGTCATGGGCCTAACACATATCACAATGGGCCTTGCCCATAGGCCTCAAATACATCTGGATGGCTCACACCCATGGGCCTCAGATATATCATAATGGGCCTCAAATATACTTCGCAGGTGAGTCACATACCTGGGTCTAATACACATCAGTATGGGCTACATCACATAGGCCTAATATACATCACTATGGCCACAACCTATGGGCTTTAAATACACAATAGGTGGGCCCTACACATGAGCCTCAAATATATACCATGGGTGAGCCTCAATGGACGGGTCACCAATACAACAGGATGGGCCTAATGACATGGACCCCATAAATATATCGAATAGGCCGCACCAATTGGGCCTTACATACATTGCAATGGGCCATGACCCATGGGCATTGCATACATCACAATGGGCCTTGCAACATGGGCCTTGCAACATGGGCCTCATATATATTTAAGGTGGGCCTCAACAACGGGCCTCATACACATCAAGGTGGGACTCAACAACGGGCCTCATACACATCAAGGTGGGCCTCAACAATGGGTGTCATATATGGCCTTAGCAACAGGCCACAAATATATCAAGATGGGCCTAATCAATCATATGGGCTAAATCAATCAAATAGCCGATACGAGCAGACCGATCAAATGGACCGATACAAATGGGTTGTGCGTCATGGAGTTATACTAAGCATGTTATAAAGTAATGCCCTATCTTTACAACACATCTGGCCTAGACGGCTTGCATACAACAAGTACGGGCCTACCAATGGGCCCTAGGGAGAGTCGCAATGCGGACATTTAACCAACATTATACTCGCAATGTGGACGTCAAACCAACATTGCTCTCAAGGTGTAGCCCGTAGTGAATAACATTACGTAAATTAGGTTGGGATCACACATTGCAATGGACCTTAGGTACACCCTATTGGGCCTTAAATACATCAAATGGGCCATGTCATATGGGCCTTTTACTCATCAAATGGGCCACATCAATGGGCCGCACCAATGGGCCTTATGTGCATTGCAATGGGTCATAACCCGTGGGCCTTAGATTGCATCAAATGGTTCTCGACCCATGGGCCTTATACATATCAAATGGGCCTAATCCCATGGGCTTTAAAATACATCAAATGGGTCCAATCCCATGGACCTTGGAACACATCAAATGGGTTCACTCTATGGGCCTTAAATAGTTCAACAACTAGCTACATTCATGGACCCAATTAAATTCAATTGTGATGGGCCTCAAAAGTGTATTCATTAAGCCCAACATTTAAGGAACTAAAGGTATAAATCATTTTCTCTAAGATCTTTATAATATGGTGGGCCACACTCCTCAAAATTTCAGCCCAAGGCCAGCATAATTATAACATGTTGCTGTCCTAAATTTGGGCACTCCATTGGAGTGGGTCCAAGGCCTCTAAAACTCTGAAAATTGAAGGACAAGGTCCCTCATCATGCATACAATGAGAGAAAACCCAAAAAGGTGGCCCATCATCAGAAGAAATTTTTTCGAATTATGGTTTTTTATCAAGGCATATTTCTGGACTGCACAGCAGAAAAAATCTGGGAGTCCAACCATCTTGGCCCATTCTTTTGGATACCCAAACGGGGTCAATTGAGGCTGAAATTTCATAGAGAGATACTTCCATAAGTGGGCCATACTCTCAAAAAATTTTATAATTTTTAGATATCTCTAAGTATTTTAATTAATTTAAACAAAACAGACTGTCCAGAAAAATCGGACAGACCTGGACATCCCAACGTGGTGGGCCAGTCCGGCCCTCACCACGGTGTGTATAGGGGTACATTGGCCCTGAAATTTGATAGGTGGGTTATATCATAAGTAGACCACACTCTTAAAAAAATTTAGAATTTTTGGATATCTTTAAATATTTTAATTCATTTAAATAAATCAATGTCCTGAAAATCAGACTGATCTAGACACCATATTATAATGGGCCGGTCCCGCCATCACCATGGTGTGTACAGGCGTCCATTGGCCCTAAAATTTTGTAGGTGGGTCCTACCATAAGTAGGCCACCCCTTTGAAAATTTTTATAATTTTTAAACACCCATAGATATTTTAATAAATTTTAAAAATCCAACTGTCCATGGTGGAATGTTGCTGGAATAGTGCAGAAAATCCAGACTGTCCACCTCACTTGGACCACACCTTTGGGACCCCAATGAAGGTTATTTGGGGCTGAAATTTGGGAGACATCAAGATGAGATCATCACCTTTCAGAAAAGTATATTTAATAGTTATGAACAGTCCCCCAAACAGTCCCAAAATCTGGTCCAAAAATAACCAGAAACTATCCAGAAAATTCTGGACAGCAACATGTACTTAGATAAAATTTATTATATAAGTTAAATAAAAAAGAAAATACATTAATGGGCCACACATCAGGAAATAAAATTAGAGAAAAGAGAGATAGAAGGACAATTCGGCCATAGGGAAAGGGGCTCCGCCACTATTGAGCGCTCCCAAGATCAATCACACCCGCACATCATACCTAGATTTACATTTACAACATGGATCTTGCACATGCATGGCCTATAATTAAAATGCAAGGTGAGGATGTCATCCCTACCATGGTTATAAGGTATAAATGACCGAAATATAATATGATATGAAATAAAACTACCATGATGGGGCCTATAGAGAAAGGCCCCATGCATGGATCATGCATGCATAAGGTAGGCCATTAGGCCACAACCATGGGATTGTGTGGGAGATCCACCATTGATTGGTGGGTCCTACACTTTCCTCATGAAAGAAAGAAAATATCTAGGCTATAGAAATCAGATTTTTTACATCTAGAGGAGCACCCACTGTTCGATCTTCTTGCTCCTATGAGTTCCTTAGCACCTTAGCTTTAATTCCAATGGAGGAGATGGGGAATGGATGGTTAGGATGGGAGATCATGGGATAGGAAAGTGGGCCACACTTGAAGTTTTGAAAGAGAGGGAGAGGCTTGGAGAATTCTCATACGTATGAGATTTCTCTCCTTAGATTTTTTTGAGTTTGAAAATGAGAAAGAGAGAGAGAGAGAGTTGTAAAGGGAGAGAGAGATGGGTGATGGATGTGGTGAGTGATGGGTGTAAGAAAATCTTGACTTTTGTGGTCATTTGTGTAAGAAAAGTATGGGTGGTGTAAGAACTTTTTGACTTTGAGGGCTTTTGGTGTAAGAGTGGTATGGGCTTGTAAGAGATTCTTGACTTTTGTAGTTGCTTGAGAATGGGTGAAAGGTGATGTGTACTTGACATGTACTTGACATGTGATGGATTGATGGATTGATGGGATTGATGTGACACCTCGTAGAGATTCTCTTGAGTTTCGCAACGTGCGGCGTTTTCTTCACACCGAACGTTGGCCCACATCTCTTGACCAGGGTATCGCCTCGGTGTGCAAGTAGCGGCATCGGAACCGCAGCGACGGCGCGGTCGCTATGGTAAAGGTCTTGGGTTGAGTCGATATGGGTTGACGGCATACGAATCAGGGTCGCACGTAAATATTGGTTAAGGGTCGAAGGTTACCGAAATTCGACCGGTAAGACCGCGGAAGTCTAAGGAACAGTACAGTCTAGGATACAGGGCTTACAGGTCGAGGCCTAAAGAGATATACATAAGGCCCGGTGTTGTATGATTCCACCATGGTATATTGACCTTTATAGCAGGCTATGCCTTAGGAGCAATGATTGTTTGATGTCCACATTGTATAGATAATGTTGGTTAAATGTCCACATTATGACTCTCCCTAAAGCCCACTGATAGGCCCATATCTGTAGTGCGTAAGCCGTCTAAGCCCATCTTCATTTTGATCAGAGCCCATAACCACATAACATGTTTAGTATAGATCCATGATTCATGATCATACACATCATATGTATGCCTGATATGAGAAGTGACTGATCATAGCATACGCCTTCGGGTAGATCGTTTATGGGTTCCCTGATGGGCAGAGTTGCCCTACATGAGCGCGCGGTATGCACAGGATTGTTGCATGTCTGATAGTATGATTCATGCACTTGCACTTGTGTGATTGTGATTATTATATGCCCTAGAAAAATCATGGCTATAGCCTTCACAGACACATCATGGGTGGCTGAATTGGATACTGAAAATATTATTACTAAGCATCGGGGCGCCATAGATGTCCCTGGGTGAAAATTCCTAAACCCAATGGTATCAGATAATGACTCCAACGTCGAGACCGAGTGGATATATGAGCGCACGAGGGCCGAATACCAAGAGACCGCATCTCCCACTGTGTTGTGGTCGGTTAGAAAGGGGTGTGGCCTTACTCGCCCGAGGGAAGTGGGCAATACTATGCTGAGCCTAACCATGAGTCCGCTATTGACGTGCCGGATAGGTATTGACAGACTATTAGCCAGGCGGATAGTGAGATTTTTTACGCTCACTTGGACTGTGCGGCTGGGAGAGCGACAGTACCATTTGGAGTGTACTAAACCCCGGTGATTATCTAAAATGAGAATTGTACTAATTTATGATGAGGATTGGTATATTTGAGTTGCATCTCGCATCGCATAACCGTGTTATGGCAGATGACATTTATACCTTGCACCATATAGCCTTGGTACGGATGATTGCATTCATGTATTCATCAGCATGATTCCGCATTTCTCTGACCTTGCATTCTGATCACGCTCTTATTGCGCACACACTTACACCGCCCTCGAAGCTTTCTATAAGCTTATACACGATCGATGCGTGGAGGTGACACCAGGATACAGCCGTAGTTGGAGCATACAGTCCGCAATTTGGAGTACACAGTCGAGCTTCTAGAGTTTCCTGTCATTTTCATTATCCTGTATTTCCTTTTCATGCGCATTGTACCCAAAAGTTTTTTATCATAGTGAATTATGTGATGATATTCTTATGGTTATTGTTCATGGGTTATGCTTGTAGTTATGCTCATTATGAATCAGATTGATGATTAGAAATTCTCCTTATAGTATCCCAGGATCGGAACCAGGTGTATGGGTGCCAGGAGCCGAGAATGGGGTACTATAGAGGTTGTTGGCACCGGATTCGGCGATCGAGAATTTTGTGAGCCCGGTTTCCGAGTTCGGGGTGTGACATGTCGGGTCCCTTTCGTTCTCATGAGATGTTGTCGGCATGACTATTATAGAAAACAGGGTATCATGAAATGGGGTATTAAAATAGGGGTTCTGTTCTACTGATGGTGGTTTTTAAGTTGCAAAGTGGGGATGAAATGGGTTAGATGCTTTTGTGGATATTCTACTTTGATGAATGTTTGCTTGAAGCCTTTTTTTTTTTGCCTTTATCCTTACACACGGCGACAGTACAATGTTAAGTGAACATATCTTGCTCACAAGTTACTTGTCTCTCTGTATATGGCATGCATGCACGTAATTTGGTTTTTTTTGTTAGGATGTACTGCAGATGGGTTATGATTCATGACAAAGGGCGTAAAATGATCCTAGTTGCTTGCAAAATCATTTTACCCTTTGAATGTCGAAGTCCATTACTTGGACTTCTTCCTTACCATCCATTTGAATTCCTATCTGTTAATTGGTGGCAAGGATCATCCAAATGAATATAAAAGAGTAAGCACGTATGTTCTAAAGGCAGCTCATGTACATGAGAAACATCTGTCAGCACAACAAATTGTTATGAGAACCAATCCCCATTCATTTTGAAGTGAAAAACTGCAGGCAACAAACATTTGCCTGCATAGGAAATTGTTATGGTGTGCATTTCATCCGGCTTGGACATGGCATTGATTTACATCAGTCCAATCTGTCCAACATGTCTGCTTCATCGTGAATGGAACATAGCCCAAAAGTTGCATTGACCAAAAGATCACCGAATGGTTGATAGATTAACATTCGATTGAACACTTAAAAAATAAAATGGTCAGTGCTCCAACCTCAACGAGTGAAAATGCAATGATTAGGATGTTGAGGTTGTTTGTTCATTGTGAATTTTGGATTGTGCTCAATCCATGAAGGGGCCAATGATTTGGATGTTCATATAGTCTCTGCCATATGTACCAACTCAATCAGCAACTTTCTGTATTGAACTTTTTGAGTCATTGATGCCTAGTGCTTCGCATTTGTTGCACTATCATCGTTTTCAATTTTTTGTTGCAATGTAATGGGGAGACATTATATATTTTGGGGAAAATACTGCTAATGTTTCTTAAATTTCTTTTTCCAGGCATGGTTGGTACTAATTACAAATATACAATCATGCAAATAGTGCAGCCTACCTGTGCCTGAAACTACTAATGTTTCAAGCACAGGTATTTATGCTGGGTGAAGAAACTACTAATGTTTGTTATGTCTTACATATCTGAAATCTGAATAATTATGTAACAAACACATTTCAAGTTTTTAAAATTGTGTTGTGTTGACATGAGTGTGTAATAATATTGAACATGGCTTGTAAAAAAACAAGACTAGATTTATGTTCACTTCTTGTTACCTTTGATTTGAGGATACCCTTTCATATAAATTAAATAATTGATTTTTTATGTGAAATTGAGGTGAAAAAACTGTAGACAGTGTTACGAGAAAGTATACTTGTGATATATTGCATTTTGCATCATTCTGTGGTGCTGCATCCTGCTAACTTAAAATTGATTATTATGTCATTTGCTTCTTCAGTTAAACAATGTATTTGGATGTACTATTAAATCAAATCGGCATTAGGCTACTTTGAAATTAGTCCCAACAGGAGTGTATCTATAATTTGAGAGCCATTTAATAGTTATGAGTATAGGGAAATTATTTATGGTATTGTTATTTTCTCTCTACTGAACTAATTTGATGTGAAAATCAAATTTGATTCACTCATTTCAACTTTTAAATATTTCTCACTATGTAGATTCTACGTTGACATTTGCCAATAGCATTTACAGCATTCATATAACTGCCACACTTAGTCCCAGGTATGTTCTAAAC
Organism: Magnolia kwangsiensis; assembly: GCA_037074715.1. Classification (NCBI taxonomy): domain Eukaryota; kingdom Viridiplantae; phylum Streptophyta; class Magnoliopsida; order Magnoliales; family Magnoliaceae; genus Magnolia; species Magnolia kwangsiensis. The sequence continues at coordinate 66,470,487 of CM073589.1, forward strand.
ATGTCAAACATGTACTTTTATTAGTTGTATATGTGCCTTGCTTTTTCAATGTACTGCCAGTTAAGTTGTTTTTTCAAGTATAATCGTGAGTTTTAGCACTATAATTTAGAACATCTCCTTACATTTAAGGAACTATAGCTTGGGTTGTCTGCTACACAAGCTAATTTTGTATCTGGTAGCATATGTAGTAGAAGCTACCCACTCCGTATACTGCTTAGGTCGATAATCTAATCGATGTGAGCACCATCATCATCAGAGTCGATGCAACCATGATTTTGTGCATGGGAAATATGTAAAGATCATGTGCATACCAGCTAACATGCACATGATAAAATGCCACCCACCAGAAGAGCACCTCTATATTAATGCTCTGGCATAAGGTTGATGCACTCGTCAGATGGGCCAACAATACAATCTAATTGGTTTTAAAATGTAGCTATTTTTTTACCCAATAGCCAATTTCCAAATTAGGCATACTTGCTGAGAGGAATTATTTTTGAGAAAACATATAAAAGGTCCCCTGATGGATGGATTGTATCTCGCACCCATGTGTCATGATAGCATGTGCAGTGTGTACATGATCTTTATTGCGCAGGTGCTTAGTAAAGATCTCAACTATGAATACAACTCTGAGTTTGAATCTAAGCCCTATTCATTCTTTCCATTAACAAGGATTGGGCTTGTGTTTTGGCATTTGGCTTAGTAAAGCTCTCAGTTATGAACAAAAATTCTTTCGATGGAAGTAGTTTTGGCATTTGGGTCCCTTCTTTCAAGGCCTGTTTGGCTTCATGATCTAATTGAATTGCAATTATTAGTTTATACATTTGTAAATTTCCCTTAAAGAGTGTTCAAATAAAGATTTCGTTAGCCCAAAATGAAGTGGGGGGAACATAAATTAGGGTGTCAATGCTAAGAACTCTATTGATGGGCTTCTCATTAAGAACCCAGACATCCTGAGTTTTTTGGGTTTTAGGTTTTGAATCTATTCCCTTTTACCTTATATACTGAACAATTTACCCCCTTAACCCCAACCTGCAATCCCTTCTATCTTTATTGCACGGGGCCAATCGAAGCCTCTTCTTTGGTATAATTGCACCTTGGGGGTGCCCCATTTGAAAAAGGGAAGATATTATGGTTCTTAGAACCTATATATTGGATTTTGCTTTGGCTACTTTGGAATGATCCGTCATCTTATCCTGTTGTTTCTATTGTTGTTGTTGTTGTTTTCCTTCTTCTTTGACTCTCTCTCTCTCTCTCTCTCTCTCTCTCTCTCTCTCTCTCTCTCTCTCTATATATATATATATATATATATATATATATATATATATATCTACATCCGAATCGTATAAAGCAAGATTCTTTATGATTTCATCCTCTCTACCGAATTTTGGTTTAGAAACTTGAATATTGGTTTCTTCCAAAAAAGAAAAGTGTTAAGAGTCAATTTTCATAGGTGAGAGATAGCATTTCGTTGTTACAGTGTTGGCTTTTTAACATCTGTTATACAAGCTACTGTTAAAGTCTTCTACATCCACTTGTATAAATAGTTGATAGATAGATTATGGAAGATGAAGATGAGGAAGAGATGTTGATTCCATTATTATTCTTACAATGGTTGCATGCGTTGTAACTATTGGGGAATACTGTCGACACTACATGTTTAGAGAGCCGACTCGAATAGGGGATGATGCGCGGGCCAAATTTATCAATTCTATTATTCGTAGAGGTGATAGGGAATGCATTACTCAACTTAAGATGAAACAAGATGCATTTTTTCATCTATATGAAGTAGTGCGTGAGAATGTGATAGACGTAATGTTAGTTTGGAGGAACAACTAGTTGTATTCCTGCATACAGTCGGGCATAATGTGCGTAATCGTGTAATAGGACACATATTTTTTCATTCAAGTGAAACTATAAGCGAGCACTTCCACTGAGTTTTAGATGCAGTTGTCTCCCTATACCTTGATTATGTTAAGCAAGCTGGCGTAGAAACCCCGAATGAGATTCAATCAAATACACATTAGGCCAGCTATTTCCAGGTACGATTACCGACCAACGGTTCATTTGTGAATTTAAAAGTTAATTTTGCATCATTCATGTCAATCTTATGGGCTCGAAAAGTCCTCCACCATAAGATTGTGTAGGTGTAATTGATCAGACACATTCCTGCACATATACCAACATCAGAACATGCAAACTTCCGCAACCAAAAGGATATCTTGTCTCGGAATGTACTTGTTGTTTGTTCGTTTGATATATTAATATTATACATGTTAGCCAGATGGGAAGGTTCAGCGTCAGATGTAAGGGTCCTACATAACGCCTTGATGCGAAATGACAATCCTCTGATCGTGCCCCATGGTAAATAATCTTCATCATCATTCGCTCATCATTTGCTGCGTATTATCGTGTTACTGCAAGACTGAAAGAATCATTCTTACAATTATGAGGAAAATACTTCGTCGTCGACGTAGATTACGCTCATTCACCAGGGTTCATGGCCCCTTATTGTGGAGTTCGATACCATTTGCAAGATCGTATTGAGATAGCTCCCATGAATATGAAAGAATTATTTAACTATTGACATGCGCAATTGAGCGATGTTTCAGTGTGATGAATGCGAGATTTTCAATTTTAAAGACGATTATGCAATATTCTGTTGATACACGGGTCAAAATTGTTGTTGCTTGGTGTGTGCTACATAATTTCATATGAAAAAGAAAATGGATCGGACTAAGATTTGCGTGATATTGTTATACCAGTGGGTGATGTTAAGGATAATCCTACCCCAAATGAGGTATCATCAGTTGATAAAAGGCAATGGTTAGTCCAAGTCACTCAACAAGAGAAAGATGAGTGGATCAGAACTCATGACAAGATTGCAAAGTACATGTGGGCAAATGCCAAAAATAATAGTAGGATTGGATAGGCCTACTTAGTTCTTAAGTACTTTGATAGTTGATGGAAAACATAATGGATATGTTACTATTTGGTATTTGTATTCGGGTTTGATAAATTATCATGAAACATTACTGTTTATTTCACTCTCATTAACATATACTTTGTTTGAATGATATTGTACTCACATGGTTTTCTTTTGTAATTGCCTTCGCATGTATACATAGGTGAGATGTTAAATATTTGGGGAGGTTCTACACCGACTCGAAGCAGTCACCATTGAGAACCTCAGTCATACTGACGCGTTGTTCACCCCGTGAGAAGTCCGTAAAATCTCTCACAAAGCCTTCCTCTCGCGCCGCCAAGATCAAATGAACCAGAAGTATGGATCAAGTATTGTTCGACACCTTGATTGAGCAAATTGCGCTAGGTCATAAGGCTGATAATGGCTTCAAAAGAGAAGTCTATCAAGTGGATGCCGACGAGGTCCATAAACGTACACAAATCCTTGTCAAGTGGCAAAATGTCTAGAACAGATTGAGGTATCACAAGAGGGACTACAGCGATGTAAGGGACATGCTGGCTGCCAGCGGCTTTGGTTGGGACAGTGAGCGCATGGTCGTGACGGCACCAGACAAAGTTTGAGAGGAGTATTTAAAGGTAACGATCCCTCCAACTATGGTTTAAGAATGTTGAAGGTCAACTAATACATCTTCTATATTTATGATTTAAAATCGGTGTGTCAAATCTAATTGTCAAATTCTTCATTGTTTGTAGTTTCATTTGAGAGTTGAGAGGTTGCGTGGCAAGTGAATTGAACGGATGGATGATTTAGTGGTGACTGTGGGATTTGACTAGGCTATGGGACGATATGTGCAAGTAAGTAGGAACATGGCTGCATCCTCATCTCGTGTTTATAAAGACTTTAACAAATCATGGAAAGAGCTCGACGATGATACCGATGCTATCGTGGACCTCTCTGAAGAAAATATCCATGAATCACGTGAAAATTATGGTAATTCAACTGAAAGTCAATCAAGGGAAAATAGGCCTTTTCAGAACACTCTCAATCATAGAACCAAATCCGATAGCAATCATGGTGGGAATGTGACAACAAAAAGGTTGTGACCTCCTCGTCCCTGTGATGTCCTAGGCATGTCTCTCACAACTTGTCACGCCCCAAACTCGGAAATCGGGCTCACAAAATTTTCGGTCACCGAATCCGGCGCCGACAGCCTCCGTAGAACCCCATTCTCTGCTCCCGGCTCCCAGCTCCCATTCGCTAGGTTTCGATCCTGGGATACTACGAGTAGGATTTTCAACGTTAGTTTGATTCGTAATAAGCATAACCAAAGGCATAACCCACAAACAAGAACCAAGAAATCCATTACATTTCCACTATAATCAAAAACTTTACAAGTACAATGAGCATAAAGGGAAATACAATGATGAAGAATAAAAACTCCAAAATGATCTGCAAAGCGCTCCTGCCTCAGCACTGCTGCGTCCTAACATCACCTGCACGCAACGGTCGTGCATAAGCTTATAGAAAGCTTAGAGGTGGTGAAAGTATGTGCGCAAGGTAGTAATATGATCATGCAATATCAGAGCAATGCAGAATATGCAGATGGATCCATAAATATCATGAGCCGTACCAAGGCTATACGATGCAAGATGCAAGTCAAGCATACAATCCTCATCTAACTCCACATATCAATACAGCTCAACTCTGAGATATCACCAGGGTCTAGTACACTCTAAACTAGATCGTCGTCACATCGCGCATAATAAGGTAAGTACGAGAGACCTCATTATCCATCTGCCAATATCGGGCTCGACTTGTCGATAGTGGACCTATTCCTCGAGCTGGTCAAACTCAGCCTAGCATTGCCCCCTACTCTCGGGCGGGTAAGGCTGCACCCCCTTTCAACCGACCACGACATAGTGGAGAGCGCAGTCATCTGGTAATCGGCACTCAACGCTCATCTACCCACTCGTTCTAGGTACCATAAGGGTTTAGGGACTTTTATCTAGGGATATCTATAGCACCCCATGTAGAACAAGATTTTCAGTATCCAATCCTGTCAACCACGATACGCCTGTGGAGGCTACGGCCCTGATGTCGCTAGGGCGTACAATAACCATGTCACACAAATACGAAATGCATGAATCACGCTATCCAGTCATGCAACAAATCCTACGCATATCGTGCGCTCATGTAGGGCAACACCGCCTAACCGGGAGCCCATAAACAACCTGCCCGAAGGCGTATGCTATGATCAATCAATTCTCATATCAAGCATGCATATGATGCGTATGATCATGAGTCACGAAACTATACTAAACATGTAAATAAGTGACGAACCATTCTTACAACGCAGGTAGGCCTAGACGGCCTATACTCAAAAAGTATTGTCTATCAAAGGGGCCCTAGGGAGAGTTGTAATGTGGACATCCAACCATCATTACACTTGCAATATCGACGTCAAACCAACATTGCTCCCAAGGTACGATCGTCGCAAACATCGTTACATAATCCGTGTTGGGATCACACATTGCAATGAACCTTAGGTACATCCCATTGGGCCTTAAATACATCAAATGGGTCATGTCATATGGGCCTTTTATTCATCAAATGGGCCACATAAATGGACCACACCAATGGGCCTTATGTGCATTGCAATGGGTCATAACCCGTGGGCCGTAGTTTGCATCAACTGGGCCTAACTCATAGGCTTTAAAATACATCAAATGGGTCCAATCCCATGGACCTTGGAATACATAAAATGGGTCCACTCCCATGGGCCTTAAATTACATTAAATGGGCCTAATCCCATGGGCCTTGGAACACATCAAATGGGTCCATTCCCATGGGCCTTATAATACACCAAATGACCCCATTCCATGGGCCTAAGATCCACATTAAAGTGGACCCCAATGAACCACTACGATTACATTAAAATGGGCCTCAAAAATATGTCAAGGTGGGGTCCACTCGGACTATGGATTTTTGGCCCATTCTTTAACTCGTTTCATCTGTATCAAGGGTGGAGGCCCACATGAAGGCCCACCATCATGCATATTATAAATAGTATAATATACAAATTACATATAGTATATGTATATATATATATATATATATATATATATATATATATATATATATATATATATATATATATATGTATATATATATAGATATACAATATTATAAATAATATAATATATTTATATATATACACACACACGCTGCACACACACAGCAAACACACGCACACCCACACACAACACACGCACGCCTAGAGTGGCGTGAATAAAACACATGCATTAAGTGGGCTCCACCGTCCAGCGGACGGTGGAAGCAACACATACATCACTGTGGGCTCCACGTGGGGCCCACCTCAATGTTTATACGCCATTCAATCCGTTCATAAGGTCACTCAGACCTGGATGAAGTGAAAACACAAATTTCAAATTGATTTGAAACTTAGGTGGGCCCAACAATGGGTTTCAATGGTAGAGGTTCAACCCCACTGTTTCCTGCAATGTGGGCCACTCGAGTTTTGAATTCAGTTGAAAATTGGAGGGGACCCACCTGAGGAGGGGGCCCACCTCATGAACGGCGTGGATAAGACATATACATCATGGTGGGGCCCACGGCAACAGCCGTGGGTGGCTGCTCGCCTGCCCGCCAAAAGACGTGCAGTGTTTGCTGCATTGTCAGGGGCAGAGGCAATGCCTCATGCATTGCTTTTATATTTTTTTTTAAAAAAAAAAAATCACTGATTTGAGGATTTTTGAGTGTGGGGCCCACATCGCATAAATCCATTCCGTATACTAGCTTCCCTGGCTCGAAACAAACCCAACGAGTCCGCTATTGAACCCATTTAGGCCTGTAGTAAAATTAAAATTAATTTAAATGGTGAGAGTCACTGTTTTGAGAGGTATGGCCCGCCCAATGAACTGATTAACTTTATTCCTTGGCTCAACGCCTAAAATGATAGGGGGGAGAGAGTGGACGGCTTGGATTGAACATATAAATCAAGGTGGGGCCTGCATGAGCCAGCCCACCTAAAACCCCTTTTTTTTCCCTTTTTTTTTTTTGGCAGAGACGTCTAGCGTCTCAAACGCTGGACGGTTGGACTTCTTAAGATATACGTTGAGGTGGGCCCTGATTATGGTGGGCCACCTCATGGAAAATAGTGTGGACACATCGCACCAAAGTGGGCCACATTTGATGATTTGGGTAAAATAAAAGCCTCATGGTGGGGTCCATTCAAATAGGCCACACCACCCTATTGTAATCTCATGAAAAAAAATAAAAGAAAATGAAATAAAAAGGGAGAGAGAGAGAGATAGAGAGTGGGACACGCGAGACATGGAGGGCTCCACCACTATGAGCCCTCCCGTACAAGAGATCATACAATAAAATGGGTCCCTTTACACATGGAACTAACAAAATCGAATTCAATAGTGGAGATCCTTTAACAAAATCGAATTCAATGGTGGAGATCCTTTCTCCATTAATATGGACGGTCTAGATGACCTTTAAATGTAATGAAATAAACATCATGATGGGGTCCATGGAGAATAGCCTCGTCATGGATGATCATGATGATCAAAGTGGGCCATCGGCCACATCTTAGGGTTCCAAGTGAGATCCAAACCATTGATCGGTTGGCCTCACTTAGCCCATCTTAAAAAAAACATGAAAAAGTACTAGCATCAAGCACCCACCGTCCGATCTTCTTGCTCCTATGGGTTCCTTAGCACCTTAGCTTCAACTTCAATGGAGAAGATGAGGAATGGATGGCTAGGATGGAAGATGATGGGGTAGGAAAGTAGGCCACCTTGGAGTTTTTGGAAGAGAGGGAGAGGCTCGGAGAGTTCATATGTATGGAGGGTTCTTGCTTGGATTTTTTTTAAAATGAGAAAGAGAGAAAGAGTTGTAAAGGGAGAGAGAGAGAGAGAGTGATGGGTGATAGAGTGATGGATGGGAGAGAGATGGGTGTAAGAACTTTTTGACTTTGGTGGTCTTTTGTGTAAGAAAGGCATGGGTTTGTAAGACCTTTTTGACTTTTGTGGCTTATTTGGGAAAAGGTGAAAGGTGATGTGTACTTGACATGTGATGTGATGAGATTGATTGATTGATGGAATTGATGTGACATCTCATAGAGATTCTCTTAGGTTTCACAACGCGCAACATTTTCCTCTCACCGAACGTTGGCCCACATCTCTTGACCAGGGTATCGCCTCGGCGAGCAAGTCACAGCATCAGAACAGCAGCGATGGCGCGGTCGCTATGGTAATGGTCTTGGGTTGAGTCGGATCGGGTTGACGGTATACGAATCAGGGTCACGTGTAAATATTGGTTAAGGGTCGAAGGTTGCCGAAATTTAACCGGTAAGACCGCGGAAGTCTACGAAATGGTACGGTCTAGGATACGAGTCTTACACAACTAGAGGTTATGCGTAACTTCGGACTTAGGAAGGAGGTCAACCGAACAAGTAGGGTCTTAGACATACTTGAAGAGCTTTAGGGGCTAACCAACTCTGAGTCTATTAAGGTTAGTCGGCTCCTAAATAGGGATGAGAAGCTTGCATCCTTTTTGTTACTCTAAGGCCGGAACGTCGTGTTGATTGGCTGAAAAGAACTCTAGGGTAATAATGGTGGTGCTTCTAGTTGATGGCATCAGATTGAAAGGGTTTCAAAACTTTGAAATTTACATTACAGTTTGGATAATATTTGGGGTGGGAGAAGATTTGCTGCAATAGACTTTATTTCTTTTAATGAATTTCTGGACATGTAATAACTTTTTGTCTCTCTTTCTGGTTTTATTTTTTTAGATTACTCATATTTGGTATACAGTGTTATCCACTAGCCCCGGATTGCTCGTAGGATGATTTCTAGTTATGTAATATCTTAATTTCATGTCGATCAAATGCTTTTTGAATGCACATTTTTATAGATAGGACCACACACTTCGAATGGAGAAAGGGTACGTACTCACGCTTTTTTTCATTATGTTTGATCAAAGATAATCTCTTTTTGGTCGATTGGATATGCTTCATAATTTTTAAATGCATTTGATTCAAAATATGTTAGTATACATTCCGATAATGAACATGTCTTTATAGATGGCCAAAGAAAAATACTATGTTGTCCTTATTGGGCGTCGGCCAGGCATTTATCTTACATGGGATGATGTGCGATTCGAAGTCGAGGGGTACAATGGAGGCCAACATCAAGCATTCAAGAATTAGAAGAAAGCTAATGCATGTTGGGACAATTATTTTGGTCTTACGAATGCCGACGGGACATGTACAAGAATCTCCTTCGGGATATGTGGCCATATGTAATCCTAGACCGTACCGTTTCGTAGGCATCCGCGGTCTTACCGGTCGAATTTCGGCAACCTTCGACCCTTAATCGATATTTACACGCAATCCTGATTCATATGCCGTTAACCTGTATCGACTCAACCCAAGACCATTACCATAGCGACCGCGCCATCGCTGCGGTTCCGATGCCGCGACTTGTGTGCCGAGGCGATACCCTGGTCAGGAGATGTGGGCCAACGTTTGGTGCGAGGAACGCCGCGCGTTACGAAACTCAAGAAAATCTCTACGAGGTGTCACATCAATCCCATCAATCAATCAATCTCATCACATCACATGTCAAGTACATGTCAAGTATACATTACCTTTCACCCATACCCAAGCAACCACAAAAGTCCAAAATTTTCTTACAAAGCCCATGTTTTTCTTACACAAAAAGGCACCAAAGTCAATAAAGCCTTACACACCCATCTCTCTCCCATCCATCACTCCATCACCCCATCACCTCACACCTCCTTACAACTCTCTCTCATTTTCAAACCCGTTCCAAGCAACAAAGAAACACCTCCATACGTATGAGCTCTCCAAGCCTTCCCAAGCAACAAAGATGGCCCACTTTTCTACCCCATCATCTCCCATCCTAGCCATCAATTCCTCATCTCACCCATTGAAATCAAAGCTAAGGTGCTAAGGAACCCAAGGGAGTAAGAAGATCGAACGGTGGGTGCTTAATAATAGTAGTTTTTCATGTTTTTGAGATGGGACAAGTGAGGCTAACCGATCAATGGTTTGGATCTCACTTGGGACCCTAAGTTATGGTCGATGGCCCACTTTGATCATCATAATCATCCATGATGGAGCTATTCTCCATGGACCCCATCATGATGTTTATTTCATTGCATTAGGGAGGTCATCTAGACCGTCCATATTCGTGGAGAAAGGATCTCCACCGTTGAATTCGATTTTGTTAGTTCCATGTGTAAAGGGACTCATTTTATTATATGATCTCTTACAAGGGAGGGCTCATAGTGGCGGAGCCCTCCATCACACGCGTGTCCCACTCTCCATCTCTCTCTCCCTTTTTATTTCTTTTTATTTTATTTTATTTTATCTTATGAGGATATAATAGGGTTGTGTGGCCTACTTGAATGGACCCCATCATGAGGCATGTATTCTATCCTAACCATTTGTAAGTGGGGCCCACTTCGTATGTATTGTATCCATACCATCCTCCATGAGGTGGCCCACCTAATCAGGGCCCACCTCAAGGCATTTTTATTCCATGTCCAAACCGTCCAGCGTCTAGGACGCTAGACATCTCTGTAGAAGGAAAACACAAATTAGCTTGGTTTTCAAGCTTTAGGGGTGTCCTACTCACTTAGGCCCCACCTTGATGTATATATCCAATCCAAGCCGTCCATCCTCTTACCAACATCATTTTAGCCGTTGAGTAGAAGAATGGGGCTGATCTGAGCATCTGGTGGGCCATAGCATAGGAAACTTTAGTGGTTACCCTTAAAAAAATTTTCTGATGATTCTATGCACCCAAAAATCTCAAACTTTGGACTCTTTTGGTATGTTACGAGCTGAAGAATCCCATGGCTGGGATGGATTGTTCAAATATGGGCCCCACCTGTGGAAAACCACAAAAAAACCAAAATAGAGGAGAGAGAGAGAGAGAGAGAGGAAGAAACAACAGCTTGCTGCTGGTGTCAGACAGCGCAAGCAGCGCCTGCGCTGTTGCCAGGCGGGCGGGCGGAAGACAGGGACCCACGGCCTCCAGTCGTGGGCCCCACCCTGATATTATATGCCATCTAAACCGTTCATGAGGTGGGCCCCCTCCAAGTTTCAATCGAATCCAAAACTCAGGTGGCCCACACCACACGAAACAGTGGGATTGAACCTCTGCCTTTGAATCCCAAATTTGGGTCCACAGAAGTTTCGAATCAATCTGAAATTTTTATTTTCACTTCATCCAGGTCTGAGTGACCTTATGAACGGATTGGATGGCATGTAAGCATTGAGGTGGGCCCCACGTGGAGCCACAGTGATGTATATGCCTTGCTTCCACCATCCACTGGACGGTGGAGCCCACTTAATGCATGTGTTTATTCATGCCACCCCTCAGGCATGCGTGTGTTGCGTGTGTGTGTGTGTGCGTGTGTGTTTGTTGTGTGTGTGCAGCATGTGTGTGTGTGTGTATATATATTATATTTTATATATATATATATATATACATATATACTATATGTAATTTATATATTATACTATTTATAATATTCATGATGGTGGGCCTTCATGTGGGCCCTCACCCTTGATGCAGGTGCTGCATCCAACTTGTCCATCCATTTTAAAAGCTCATTTTATGATTTGAGCTAAAGAAAGAGTTAGATCTAAAGTTCAAGTGGACCCCACCATTTAATGTTGTGGTCAAGGATGTCCACCGTTCAAAACTTTCTAGGGACCCTAGTAGCTTTCTTTTAAGTTATATTTGCTTCCACTTCATCCATCACTATATTAATTTATGGTCAAGTGGATGGGAAACATATGTTATGGTGAGCCTTAGGAATTTTAATGGTGGCAATAATTACCACCACTTATGTTTGGGTGTGGCCCATTTGATGTGCATGAGGCCCGTCTTAACGTACTTATGGCATATGGGTTGAGGCCCATTTGATGTACATATGGGGCCCAAATTGATGTGGCCCATTTGTTACATATAAGACCCATGAGATGAGGCCCATTTGATGCAATCTAAGGCCCACGGGTTATGATCCATTGCAATGCACATAAGGCCCGTTGGTGTGTCCCATTGACGTGGCCCACTTGGTGAATAAAAGGCCTACATGATATGACCCATTTGATGTATTTAAGACCCAATGGGATGTACTTAAGGTTCATTGCAATGTGTGATCCCAACCTTGCTTATGTAAGGATATTCACTACGGATTATGCCTTGAGAGCAATGTTGGTTTGACGTCCACATTGCGAGTATAATGTTGGTTAAACGTCCGCATTACGACTCTCCCTAAGTCCCATTGATAGGCTCGTACTTGTTATGTATAGGCCGTCTAGGCCCATCTGCGTTGTAAGAATGGTCATCACTTATTTACATGTTTAGTATAGTTTCATGACTCATGATCATACGCATTATATGTATGTTTGATATAAGAATTGACTGATCATAGCATATGCCTTTAGGCAGATTGTTTATGGGACCCCAATTAGGCGGTGTTGCCCTACATGAGCGCACGGTACGCGCAGGATTTGTTGCATGATTGGACAGTGTGATTCATGCATTTCACATTGTGTGATATGGTTACTGTACACCCTAGCGACATCGGGGCCATAGCCTCCACAGACGTATCGTGGTTGGCAGGATTGGATACCAAAAATTTTATTCTACATGGGGTGCTATAGATATCCCTAGGTGAAAGTCCCTAAACCCTTCTGGTACCAAGAGGTTGCTCCAACGTCTAGACCGAGTGAGTAGATGAGCGTTGAGTGCCGATTACCAGATGACTGCACTCTCCATTGTGTCATGGTCAGTTGGAAGGGGGTGCGGCCTTACCCGCCCGAGTGTAGGGGGCAATGTTAGGCTGAGTTTGACCAGCTCTAGGAATGGGTCCGCTATCAACAAGTCGAGCCCGATATTGGCAGACGGATAGTGAGGTCTCTTCCACTTACCTTATTATGCACGATGAGGCGGCGATCTGGTTTAGAGTATACTAGACCCCGGTGATATCCCATATTTGAGCTGTATTGATGTGTGACATAGATGAGGATTTGTGTGCTTGAGTTATATTTCACATCGCATGGCCTTGGGATGCCCGATATCATTCATGTCTTGCATCACATAGCTTTGGTATGGCTGAAGATTTTTATGAATCCATCTACATATTCCGCATTACTCTGATATTGCATGTTCATATTACTACCTTGCGCACACACTTTCACCACCATCTAAGCTTTCTATAAGCTTATGTATGACCATTGCGTGCAGGTGACGTTGGATCGCAGCAGCGCTGAGGCAAGAGCACCTTGCAGATCACTTTGGAGATTTTGTTCATCATCATTGTATTTTCCTTTATGCTCATTGTACTTATAAAGTTTTTAATCATAGTGAAAATGTAATGGAGTTCTTGGTTGTTGTTTGTGGGTTATGCCTTTAGTTATGCTTATTACGAATCAAACTGACGTTAAAAATCCTCCTCGTAGCATCCCAGGATCGGAACCTGGTGAATGGGCGATAGGAGCCGAGAATGGGGTTCTACAGAGGCTGTCGGCGCCAGATTCGGCGATCGAAAATTTTGTGAGCCCGATTTTCGAGTTTGGGACGTGACACCATATCAGTGGACGAGGTTGATATCCATCATTCATCAACTTCATCTATCCAACAGATGACCTGGGCCATGGTTTCTAGGCCCATGTCCACTGATGATCTTGCCCCTTCAGTAGGAGAGAGATTCTTAGCACTGATGATTATCATTCTGGTTTTTTTTTTACTTTATATATTACTTTTAAATTATAAATATTACTGGTTGTGTATGGGAGAATATTTACTTTGAACTGCTTGTCCATGGTGGATGATTTCACCACATGGGTATATTCAATTCATAGGTGCTACACTACTACGTGTGCTTCACCTTAACTGTGATATTAATCTGATGATTAGTCAGTTGGTGTGGTCCATTGGTCCACTGGATATGTGGACTTGAACATGAGTTGGTTTGGGTGATTGCATTTCATGGGTGGGCTTCCATAAAAGATAGGTTTTGAAAACAAGGAGCTAGATTTACGTAGGCTTGCACATGAATAATTTTCATGTATCATTTACTTGAAATCAATCTGAACCGTTCAGTTACCTGAGAAGGTTGTGATTGAAAAATACAAAAATAAATTTACGTGGAAAGATGGACGAACATCAAATGGATGATGACACGTTCATTTTGCAGTCACCGTTTAGGATTATCCGTTCGATCTGATTCTCTTTGGGGTGTTAATCCAAAGTGGTCCCTATAATTTGTCCGATTGGATTTGCATTTTAGTATGGCCACACATGTCATGACTGTATGTGCATGCATGTAACCCTGACCATCCAGAGAACCACAAAGGCCATAATTTTTTAATTTCTGCTTCCAACCCCTGCTTCCCTTATCCTTGTATCCAAACAGACAGAGTATTATAGCCCAGTGGATTCATTAAATCCCAAGCCACATCCAAACACCATGACAGCAATAATCCAGGGATATGCCAAACGTGTCATAGAAACTTGGTGAACTTATCCCGGGATATAACAATCCCATGGATCTTGAACCAATCCACTGACACCACCATCATTACCTTAAAATTCATCCCATCCCTCCTAATCCCATGGGATTGGTCCAACCAAATAGACATTAATAGAAAGACGATTTGCTGTCAATTTGTAGTGTCATGCCCCAAAATTTGGTACCCGAGTTGGCCAGGCGCGAACCCGAATCTAGGATTATAAGTTGACTTTAAACAAAATATACACCATAACCCACATTATTTTCATGATTTTTATAGCAATCAGAGTAACTAAAAGGAGTCAAAGTAATTATCATTAAATAACATCCACAAAATAATCATTGAATATTTAATTACATTGATATTTAAAATAATAATAATAATAATAATAATAATAATAATAATAATAATAATATACATTGAACTTTAATTAATTTCTAAATAAATAGGGAGAAAAGTCTTTAATTTTGTCCAATTGATTCTTCATATACAAACCCTTCAAAATAATCTATATGGATGTAAGCGCGACAGCTCGTATGATCACATCATTCCTAAAATTGAAAATTTTATATTAATACTAATATAACTCAATAAAATAAATAGGATCATTTACGAGTATTGAATCAGCATTTTACATGACAACAATAATAATTTATTTTTCATAATAACAAAACAAGATAATACAGTCATCTAAATTTCTTTTTGGTTTAATCCGGGGCAGAGCACCCGTGTGTATTGATCCTGTTTGGAAATGACCCTCGCCAGAGCACCAGTGTTGATCCTTTTAGGGAATGACTCCCGGTAGACCACCTGGTGAATAAACTTTTATGATAAATACCCAGGACAGAGCACCCATGTGTGTTGATCGTTTTAGGGAATTGCACAGGGCAGAGCACCTATCACGCCCTAAACTCGGAAACCGGGCTCACAAAATTCTCAATCGCCGAATCTGGTGTCGACAGCCTCCATAGTACCCTATTCTTGGCTCCTAGCGTCCATACGTCAGATTTCAATCCTGTGATCCTATAAGGAGGATGTTTCAATGTATATTTACTCGTAATAAGCATAACCACAAGTTTACCTAAATCACAAAGGTAACATCATCATCACATATCCACTAATATAAACATTTGGATATAATGCTGAAAGGAAAATACATATGTCAAAATCAAAGCTCCAGAAGTCAACTACATGCTCCAAGGTCCACGTTGCTGCAACCTAACATCACCTGCACGCATTTATCGTGCATAAGCTTATAGAAAACTTAGAGGGTGGTGTAAGTGTCAATTATTCAATACAATGTCATAATCATACAATATCAAAAATACTGGTAAGATCATGAATCATACGATATCAGAGTACGCAATATAAATCAGCTATGCAAGAGAGGAGTCATAAAGAGTCAAATATCAGATGTCAAGGACGCAATGCAATATACAATTCCTGATGAGTTCACGAATACCGTCAGCCGTATCTAGACCATATAAATGCATAAATACAATAACCCAAAATGTTATATGTCGTAGATGTAATGTAATATTCAGTGCAAATAGAATAACCATGCTGGAGTGTGAAGCGAAGGTACACGTAACAAATAGTTGCGCACCACCAGCCCGAGTGGATAGTGAATGAATGAATGAGTATGCAACTCTTGCTCCACAAATCAGTATTGTACATCTCTGGGATAATCATCGAGGTCTAGTACACTCTACATGTAAATCGCCTCCCACTGACGTACAACCATGCAAGTGGAAGAGACCTCACTATCTGCCTGACCAGTAGTCAACCAATATCTACCCGGCACATTGATAACAGACTCATTCACGAACTAGTCAAACTCAGCCTAGTTATGTCCCCTACTCTCGGGCGGGTAAGGCCACACTCCCTCCCAATCGACTACGACACAGTGGGAGATACGGCCTCCTGGTATTCGGCACTCGAGCGCTCATATATCCACTCGGTACAACGTTGGGGCGTCTCCTAACATCGAAAGTTTAGGGACTTTCACCCACAGACATCCAAATACCCAGATGCTCAGACCAAACATTTTCGGTGTCCCATCTAGTTATCCACGACATGCCTGTGAAGGTCACAGCCCTGATATCACAAGGGTATATAGTAATTACTATCACATAATGCAAGATGCACGAGTCATGTAGTCCAATTATGCATCAATCCTGCACATATCGTGCTCTCATATAGGATAACTCCACCTATCAGAGAGTCTCATAAATCATCTGTACTATGATGTATGTAATGATCAATCACATCTCACAATAAAAATGTAAATGATGCATATGGGCATGTATCATGATGTTATACTGTCACATACTCATAATCGGTATCGATAACCGACATCAACAATCAGCCTCGACAATGTGGACATTTAACTAACATTGCCCCCAAGGAATAACTCTCATAAACATCATTACATACATCATGGCAAAATCGAACGTCACATCGAGCCTTGAATACACAACAGGTGGGCCCTGCATCAGGGCCTCAAATACACAACATGGGCCTCATCACACAGTCCCCATATCCACAACAGGTGGGCCCTGCACCTAGGCCAAAGATTCATCATGATGGGTCTCATGGATGGACTAAAAATACCACATTGACCTCCCATCATATGGGCCGCAAATACATCACTGTGGGTCGCACAAATGGATGGCATAGATATACAATACACACAACACAGCGGGCCACATACACGGGCCTAATATACACGACCAAGGGCTACGACCCATGGGCCAATGTATATAACATCAAGCCGTATCAACGAGTCGAATCAAATAGGCCGGTACAAATGGACCAATCAAATGGGTTGATACAAATGAGCCAAGTCAAGTGGGCCGCCTTAATGGGCTCATATACATCAAATGGACCGCATCATGTGGGCCCAAAATACATCAACTAGGCCATATCAAATGGGTCACTCTAGCTACTCCATTCATCCATCTATAGAGATCATTTTAGAGCATTATCCAAGCAATGAATTAGATCATAAGATCATTTAGACCATACCATAAACAACAGTGGTGATAATGATTTCCACTATTAAAATTTAGAGGAACCCACCATAGTATTTATTTTCCATCCAGTCGGTTCATAAGGTCACAAAGACCTGAATTGAGAGAAAAACAAACATCATATGGGTCCAAAACTTCTATAACCCAAAAAGGGTTTAAGTGGTAGACGTTCCTCTCTACTGTTTCTACAGTGTGGTCCACCTGATATTAGATCTATCTTATTTATCTTCTCAAGTCCAAGGTTGAGCTCCCCAAATGTATGGACGGTTTAGATGAGACGACGAGACCCACAAGATTTGCCACCATGGTGCAGTAGCTGGCTATTGGAATTGGGCCACCCTTTGAACAGCGTGGATACAACACATCCTCACAGCCCACGCTGCTACAGCACGTGTGGGATCCCACCGTCCAGTGATGTGGACTGCATGGATACAACACATATCCCACGGTGGGTCTCACCTGTCCAAGATGCTGGACGGTGGACGGTGTGGATTACACCACAATCTCAAGGGGGCCTCCATGACACCATCTAGATGAATCTGGATGGTACTACTGAGATGAAAACAGTAAAGGTGGGTCCCATAGCTACATGGGATGGATGAACGGCTTGCATGCATCAAAGGGGGGTGATGTGCACATGGGATGGATGAACGGCTTGCATGCATCAAAGGGGGGTGATGTGCACATGGGATGGATGAACGGCTTGCATGCATCAAAGGGGGGCCATGTGCACATCAGATGGATGAGCGGTAGAGATACAACACACACATCATGGTGAGACCGTACATGGCTCACATCACGGTGGACTCCATCCGTAAAAAGGATTGACGGCATGGATGCCATGCTTGCTGCACCGTCCAGCAACTAGAGGGTCCTTGCTCTTGCCCGGGTGGTAGACTCCCTGGAGTTTTAACTCTCGGTCGAGGGTTCGAGTACCCATAGGTGGTGAAATTCCACCAGCGTGACTGTGTGGGGTCAGGGGTGTGTCCGTGTGTTAAAAAAAAAAAAAAAAAAATGGATGGAAAAATGGATAAACGGTATAGAGAAGCTACATACATCGTAGACCAGTACTACTGAAGGGATCGCTACCGATTCCAAGTTCTATCTTCATGCACCAAACGCAAACCCACCATAAATTGAGGCGTGACACGTCTGCGTTGATCCGGGATGCGGGCCCCATGAGTGCATGTCTCATAGTCTGCGCTCATATGGTACGGGGACCACCACACCTTTTCGTGGTATCGAGCTGCTGTGGGGCCCACGACAACGGTGCATCCAATCCACAGTGTCCATCGTGTTCTCCCTATCATGATCACCGTTGAAACCTAAAATTAGACCGACCCAAAACTTAGGTGTGCCACAACGCAGGGAACAATGTAAAATCATTCCTAAGACTCTGAATTCATGTGGTGTGGCCCACCTGCTTATGTCGCTTCATCCTTGCGGAGCGCATCTGATGATGTATCACCTCAAGTTTCCCTCAGAGACGCTAAAATCGGCCCGATCCATAACCCAGGTCGGCCACATTATAAGGAAAAAGTTGAGCGGACGCCCACCGTTGATTTGAGTGGGTGGTCCACCATGTTGTCTATATAGAATCTAGACCGTTCAATCCCTTAGTGGATGAAGGTTCAGAAAATAATCATACAGTTTTGGGACTTCATCCCATCCCACATTGTTCCCTTTTCTGTGGCCCATCTGAGTTTTGGATTGGGCTGATTTATGGGTCGTTTAAACAACTTGGGGTGAGGAATCTGATAGACGGGTTGGATGGTGGTCAAACATCACTGGAGCCCATATGATTTTTTAATGTGGTAGCTCCCCAACTGTAGCTTTCACACTGATACACAAATGTTTTGGGCACGCTGTATGATTAGTTTAGTCGTCCAATTAGATGTAGAGCCCATTATTGCCTATCCATCCAATCAAAATGGATGGTTAGATTGTCCGTTGGATGCAACAGATGGCCACATGTATGGTGACCCGCCGACTAGGAATTCACGTAATCAGCCAACAAGTAGTGGCAATCTGGACTGTCCAATTTATGTGGCCCATTCTTAGATGGAGTATACCTGCTCCCAAATGCAGGAAGTGAGGTGGTCCGCCATTGACGGTCCTGACTCCTGACTCGTCATGCCAGGTCGACTCGGACAAGTCAGGAACAATGTACGCGGATTTCCTGCGAAAGCCTTGGCAGGAAGTTTCTGCGCTGGAAACTTAGTTGGGGCCCACCGTGATGTTTGCGAGACATCCACCCCGTCCATCCGTTTTGTGAGCTCATTTTATGACTTGAGCTAAAAGGTGAGCAGGATCCAAGACTCAAGTGAGCCATAGTGAAGGAAAAGGTGCGTAGGGAAATTCCTACCGTTGAAAACTCACTGAGGGTGGACAGTGATGTTTGCATGCCATATGCCATACGTACCGTTCATAACATCATTGGGATAACTGAAAACACAAATATTATCCTGATTCAAAACTTCTTTGGCACTGTAAATATTTTAATTGTGGACGTCCAATCCTTGCATTTTCGGCCCATTTGAGTATTGGATCAGCCTATTTTTGAATCTATGATCTAAAATGATCTCATAAAACGGATAGACTGGGTGGATTTCTAATAAACATCACGGTGGGCCCCACCTAGTTTATCAACGCAGGAACTTCCTAGGAAAATTTGCGTTCAGGAACCATGTTCGAAGGACCCACCACAACGACCAAACAAACAAAAAAGGTAGTTTGAATGGGGCACGAGTCTAAGAAAGCTCAATAGTATGTAGATGTTGATAACAAAATCTAGTCGGCCCTCCCTCCACTTCATCCTCTGCGTACCATCCGTAAGGCCTGCACCAAGATAAGGCAAAGGTGACCCTGGCTAAGCCGGGGGACCCTCCGATGCCTAAGTCAGGACAAGGGAATCAGGGTCTATGTCGAGAGTAGAGGAGAGCTCAATTTCACGTACCTGTAGATATGGTGTGATGTGCTATTTATACTTGCCTGTGAGGCGGTATGGATCCGATAATTTCGGCACGATCAGAGGGATTTTAGGATCATGGAGATACTGCCCGCAATCTACTGATTGCGCAGCGTATCTGGTGGATCGTGCGCATCTGCGAGCGAAGTTACCGTCCACGTTCGGTTGTGACAGTTTCCATGTTTGGCGAACGAAGTATGCACCTCTGAATACCGACTCGGCTCGGACCATCCGACCTCAGAGTGAAGACCAGTATCTAGTACTGCCTGATCCGTCCTGTTAAGCCGGTCCCATCGTAGTCGGCCTGGCTGGTCATGTCGAGCGAAGGGCAGGTCATCCGGTCGGAATATGAGGAATGTTCCGAGCTGCATCTCGGCCGTGTCAGCTGCTCGGCCGGGTTGCATTTCGAAACAGGTCGGAGGAGTCACGCCTCAGCTCTAACTGGCGATCGGACCAGCGTTGTAGGACCAGCGTTGTATCATGAGCTCAGATTTTTCATAACAGAAGCCTCCAACTCTTCGAGTTTGCTCGCAGGCTCGGAGAGTAATTACGTAGGAAATCTCCTGCCCTTATTGCCATGATGACGAGTCTTGTATTGCGAGCGCACTGATCGCCTTGGCCGACGCGTGGTGACAGTTACGATCTCGAATCTCCTCCAGCCTATGAGAGGCTACCACGCAGGCCAGAAGAGACGTGTACCTGACAGCTCCGAGTGCCTGGGCGTCGCTTCGCGTTTCGAGGTACGCTGCCCGATGTCAGAGCCGTGTGATCGGTTCGGTATCCCACCAATGCAACGCTGCCATGTGTCCTCGGAAATCGGCTCGTGCCGATTCGGCTGTTGGCATTAAGGCTCGCCATTAATGCCGAATCCCTTTGCTGCCTATATAAGGCTGTAAGACCCGTATCTTGGTCCGTACCTTTCCGTACACTTCCGCGGTCGTACCGGTCGAATTCCGGCAACTTTCGACCCTTAACCGATATCGACGCGCGACCTGGATTCTTGTACCGACAACCCGAGTCGACTCAACCCGAGACCAATACCATAGCGACCGCGCCGTCGTTGCGGTTCCGATACCGCGACTCACGCGCCAAGGCGATACCCTGATCAAGAGATATGGGCCAACGTTCGGTGCGAGAAAATGCCGCGCGTTGCGAAAACCAAGGGAATCTCAACGATGTGTCACATCAATCACATCAATCCCATCAATCAATCACCCATCAACCCATCACATGTCAAGTACACATCACTTCCATCCCTTTTTCCCAAGCAACCACAAAAGTCTCCCAAACCCATACCTCTCTTACACATAAGCCAACAAAGTCTTCTCAACCCATACCTTTCTTACACAAAAAGCCACAAAAGTCAAATTTCTCTTACACCACCATCACTCACCCATCCATCCATCACTCTCTCTCTCTCCCTTTACATCACTCTCTCTCTTTCTCTCTTTCTCATTTCAAAATTTCCAAGCAACAACAATTCCAAAGGGCTCCCACGTATGGAATTTCTCAAGTCCCTCTAAGCTTCAAGTGGCCCACCTTCCTACCCCAAAATCCCCCATCTCAACCCTCCATTCTTCATCTTAGCCATTGAAGTTGAAGATAAGGTGCCAAGGAACCTCTAGGAGCGAGAAGATCGGACGGTGGGTGCATCTATAGGATAGTTTTCCTTGTTTTTATGGTGGACCAAGTGAGGCCCACCGATCAATGGTGTGGATCTCACTTGGGGCCCTAATATGTGGCCGATGGACCACTTGGATCATCATGATCGTTCCATGATGGGGCCAATCTCCATGGACCCCATCATGATGTTTATTTTCACTTAGAAAGGTCATCTAGACCGTCCATATCGGTGGAGGATGGATCTCCACCGTTGATTTACATTTCTAATGGTCCCATGTGCAAGGGATCCATTTATTGTATGTGTCATTGCAAGGGAGGGCCCATAATGACGGGGACCCTCCATCACAAGCCGTGTCCCACTCCCTCTCTCCCTCTCTCTCTCTCTCTTTTATTTTATTTTATTTTATTTTATTTTATTTTATTATATGTTATTGCAATGGGAGGGTGTGGCCCATTTGAATGGATCCCCCTTGAAATATTTTATTTTATTCAAGTGGGGCCCACCTTGACTGTTACTCCCATGCCACCCATCAGTGGAGCCCACTTCATCAGGGCCCTCCACTTTCAAAAAAAAATATATAATAAATAACCTTAAAACCGTCCAGACACTGGACGTTTTACCGAAGGAAGAAAAAGGAAAGAAAAGGAAGGGTTTGGGGTGGCCCCTTAGTGTAGGCCCCACCTTGATGTATATGTTTGATCCGAGCCGTCCATCCCCTTACTCACATCGATTTAACCGTCAAGTAAAAGAATGGGACTGATCCGAATATCTTGTGGGCCATAGCATGGGAAACATTGACGGTTACCATTGGAAGTTCTTCTGGTGTTTCTAGGCCTCAAAAAAATTCGAACTCCGGACTCTTTTTGTTTGTTGCGAGCTGTAGAACACTATGGATGGGTTGGATTTTCAAGAAGCGGGTCCCACACGTGATTTTTAGCCAGAACTAAAATTTTGAGGAGAGAGAGAAGGAGAGGCAGCAAGGGTCTGCCGCTGTTGTCAGGCCAGCGCTGCTGCCTACGCTGTTCCATGCGGGCGGGCGGACGGTGCAGTCCCACGGCCACCAGCCGTGGGCCCCACCTTGATGTTTATATGCCATCGAAACCGTTTATGGGGTGGGCCACCCTAGTGGTGCCCCCCCCCCCCCCCCCCCCCCCCCCTCTAATGATGAAACAGATCCAAAACTCTGGTGGCCCACACCATGTGAAACAGTGTGAATGAACGTCTACCATTAAAAAAAAAAAATCTGTTTGGGGCCCACTGGAGTTTCGGATCAAGCTGAAATTTATGTTTTCCCTTCATCCAGGTCCGAGTGACCTTGTGAATGGCCCAGATGACATTATGCATCATGGTGGACCACATCCGTG
Organism: Magnolia kwangsiensis; assembly: GCA_037074715.1. Classification (NCBI taxonomy): domain Eukaryota; kingdom Viridiplantae; phylum Streptophyta; class Magnoliopsida; order Magnoliales; family Magnoliaceae; genus Magnolia; species Magnolia kwangsiensis. The sequence continues at coordinate 66,493,985 of CM073589.1, forward strand.
GAGCCCACAATAATGTATGTATTCTACTCACACCGTCCACAGGCCGTGTGGACGGTGATTCCCACTGTGACGTTTGTGCTACAACTCCACCGTCCAGCAGACGGTGGAGCCCACCTCTCACATGTATTGATCACACCACCTCCCTCCCCTGGCTGCATATTTGGGGTGGAAGTAAACTCTACAGGGGGTCTCCCCCTGGCCCACACTCACACTGGGTGACATATAAACATTACAGTGGACCCTTGCCATTTCTAATGGCAAACAATATTTCAGTGGCCCTCTAGGCCATGGGATTGGGCCCACTTGATATGTTTCAAGGCCCTGTGATTAGGCCCATCTAAATTAAATATAAGGCCTATGGGCTAGGCCCATTTGATTCATTTAAGGCCTAGGGGTTTAGGCCCACTTTGATGTGCATGCAAGGTCTATGGGCTAGGCCCATTTGCTTTGAAAAAGGTTTATGGGTTTAGGCCCATTTGATATGTTCTAAATCCATGGGACTAGGCCCATTTGATGTACTTCAAGGCCCATGAAATTGGACCCATTGTTGCATTCTTAAAAATCCATGGAAGGAGAACATTTGATATATGTAAGGCCTAGGGGTTAGGCCCACTTTGATATGTATACAAGGCCTACAGATTTAGGCCATTTAATGAACCATAAGGCCTAGGGGTTAGGCCCATTTGAACCCATGTTTAGGTCTATGGGTTGAGGCCGCTTGATCTACTTATAGGGTCCAATTGGTGTGGCCCATTGGTCAGATATAAGACCCATGTGACTAAGCTCATTTGATGTAATCTAAGGCCCACGGGTTTGACCCATTGCAATGCACACAAGACCCATTGGTGTGGCCCATTTATATGGCCCATCTGACGAATAAAAGGCCCATAAGATATGGCCCATTTGATACATGTGTAAGGCCAATGGGATGAACCTACGGTCCATTGCAATGTCTAATCCCAATACAGGTTATGTAGCGACGTTAAGAAGATTGTGCCTAGGAAGCAATGCTGGTTTGACGTCCACATTGCGAGTGTAATGTTGGTTGGATGTCCACATTACGACTCTCCTTAGGGCCCATTACTGGATCATGTTTATCGTATTTAGGCCGTTCAGGCTCATCTGCATTGTAAGATAATGCATTTTATTATAACATGTTTAGTATAGTTTCATGACCCATGATCATACGCATCATATGCATGCTTGATATGAGGATTGACTGATCATGGCATATGCCTTCGGGCAGGTTGTTTATGGGCTCCCGGTTAGGCGGTGTTGCCCTACATGAGCGCACGGTATGCGCAGGATTGGTTGCATGACTGGATAGCGTGATTCATGCATTCCGCATTTGTGTGACATGGTTATTGCACGCCCTAGCGACATCAGGGCCGTAGCCTCCACAGACGCATCGTGGTTGGCAGGATTGGATACCGAAAATCTTGACTTACATGGGGTACTATAGATATCCCTGGGTGAAAGTCCCTAAACCCTTATGGTACTAAGAGGTTGCTCCAACGTCTAGACCGAGTGGGTAGATGAGCACTGAGTGCCGAATACCAGTTGGTTGTGCTCTCCACTGTGTCGTGGTCGGTTGGAAGGGGGTACGGCCTTACCCGCCCGAGTGTAGGGGGCAATGCTAGGCTGAGTTTGACCAGCTCGAGGAATGGGTCCGCTATCGACGAGTCGCGCCCGATATTGGCAGACGGATAGTGAGGTCTCTTCCACTTACCTTATTGCACGCGATGTGGCGGCAATCTGGTTTAGAGTGTACTAGACCCCGGTGATATTCCATTACTATGAGCTGTATTGACGTGTGGACATTGATGAGTATCTGTATGCTTGAGTTGCATTGTACATTGCATGGCCTTGGGATGGCCGATACCATTCATGTCTTGTATTGCATAGCCTTGGTACGGCTCATGACGTTTTGGTTCCATCTGCATATTCCGCATTACTCTGACATTGCATTCATATTACTACCTTGTGCACACACTTTCACCACCCTCTAAGCTTTCTGTAAGCTTATGCACGACCGTTGCGTGCAGGTGACGTTGGACTGTAGCAGCGCTGAGGCAGGAGCACGTTGCTGATCCTTTTGGAGTTTTTGTTATTTGCCATTGTATTTCCCTTTATGCTCAGTGTACTTGTAAAAATTTTGATCATAGTGAAAATGTAATGGAGTGCTTGGTTGTTGTTTGTGGGTTATGCCTTTGGTTATGCTTATTTCGAATCAAACTGATATTAAAAAAAAAAAATCCTCCTCGTAGCATCCCAGGATCGGAACCTGGCGAATGGGAGCTAGGAGCCGAGAATGGGGTTCTACGGAGGCTGTCGGCGCCGGATTCGGCGATCGGGAATTTTGTGAGCCCGGTTTCCGAGTTTGGGGCGTGACAGAAGTTGGTATCAGAGCATAACTTGGGAATAACCGAGAACAACATTACATGTTTACTATGAGTGAAGAATGACTAAGTTCTGAAGCTCGGATAACTTCACGACCTTCTGATTCAGACCGTTAACGTGCGTACATTCGAGAGTTTTGAAGTTGATAGGCGCTTTCGCTCTTTCCTGTAGGGTATGGCGCCTGTTACTCGATCGACTCCCGCACCACCACCTGAGGATTCTACTTCACCATCAGAGACTCCAGCTCTACCACCTGCGTCTCCCATCCCACCCTCAGAGATCCCTGATTCCTCCCATGAGGATGACATTCCTCCACCCGAGGCTGATGAGGAGCCGACTGTGACTGTGAGTGCCTCTCAGTTACAGCAGATGTTGCAGGCTGTGACAGCTGCACTACAGGGACAGGGTAGACGCCCAGCTGTTTCACCAGCTCAGGCGGAGCAGGAGCGCGCGAGCGCCGTACTTCGTGAGTTTAGACGACATGATCCCCCACGTTTCCAGGGCGAGCCGGATCCGACTGCAGCCGAGAGATGGCGCTCCGATGTGGAGAAGATATTCGATACCATGTTGTGCACGACCGAGCAGCGCGTCCGGTTAGCAGTATTTCTCTTCCACGGTGAGGCCGAGCATTGGTGGACCTCTGTCGCCCGTGTCGCCGGACCTGACTATGTCTGGACATGGGAGGACTTTGTGGAGCGATTCGAGGAGCAGTACTTCCCTGACTACATCCGTCGTCAGCGAGCCTTAGAGTTCGAGACTCTGGTACAGGGAGACATGACCGTGGCACAGTACGCGGCCCGTTTCATGGCACTATCGAGATTCGCACCCTACATGGTTGATGATGAGGGGTGGAAGGCCCGCCGTTTCGAGCACGGCTTACGTTACGGCCTTCGAGGTCGTGTCATTGGGCATGAGCTTCCTACCTTCCAGGGAGTCGTGCGGAAGGCTCAGATATACGAGACTGAGTGGGCCGGTTCTCAGTCTGATCGTGGTCAGAGGGGAGACCGGAAGAGGCAGGCTTCTTCCAGTCAGTCCCAGCAGGGTCGACCACAGCAGCAGAGGCGCACTGGTCGCCCAGCTTTCCGTACACCATCCGCACCATCAGCACCTCCACCACCACCTCAGAGGCAGTTCACCGGCACTTGCTTCAGGTGCGGTGCGACGGGACACCGTTCATGGGAGTGTCCCAGTCCCCAGCAGCAGCAGAGAGGTCCACAGCAGCAGAGACCTCCACCGCAGCAGCAGAGACCCCCACAGCAGCAGCGACAGCAGCAGCGACAGCAGCCTCTACCACCGAGGCCACCTCAGTAGCAGCATCAGCATCAGCACCAGCCTCAGAGGCCACAGCAGCAGAGGCAGCAGTTTCGACCACCTCAGCGACCCCAGCAGCAGCAGCAGCACGTTCAGAGAGGACAGGCACCTCCCCAGCCAGCTCAGGCTAGGTTTCATGCGGCTCAGCAGGATCCGCAGTCATCCGGAGGAGTCGTTGAGGGTATATTGTCAGTTTCTGCATGCATTGCACGTGTATTGTTTGATTCTGGTGCATCGCATTCTTTTGTGGCCAAGAGCTTTTGTCGATCGGCTGGCTTACCGTTGGAGACTGCTGGTGAGAGCCTATCAGTATCTACTCCCTTGGGGAGGACTGCAGCGTTAGGACGATTTTGCTCGTCATGCCCCGTTCTAGTTGGGGATACCTTCCTGCCTGCTGATTTGTTTGTTTTGCCGATGTCCGAGTTCGACGTTATCTTGGGCATGGATTGGCTCGCCGAGTACTATGCCATTTTGGACTGCGCCGCGAGGACCGTCACGTTCTGTATACCCGACGTGCCACAGTTCCAGTTCGTTGCAGAGGCCAGAGGAGAGCAGTTGTCTTGTTTGATGTCGTGCGCCATAGAGGAGCATGTCTCCGTTTGCATCGACCATTTGCCGATTGTATGCGATTTTCCCGATGTGTTCCAGGAGATTCCGGGATTACCGCCTCGTCGACTCACCGAGTTCCAGATCGATCTCGTGCCCGGTACCGCGCCTATTTCGAAGGCCCCGTATCGTATGGCACCGTTGGAGTTACGGGAACTGCAGAAGCAGTTGGACGAGTTGCATGAGCTGGGCTTTATCCGTCCGAGCAGTTCTCCGTGGGGAGCGCCGGTACTCTTCGTGAAGAAGAAGGATGGCTCGTTGAGGCTCTGCGTTGACTATCGCGAGCTCAACAAAGTCACGATCAAGAACAAGTACCTGCTCCCTAGGATTGATGATTTGTTCGACCAGCTGCAGGGTGCACAGTTCTTTTCGAAGATTGACCTGCGTTCCGGTTATCATCAGATTCGGGTCCGAGATGAGGACATTCCGAAGACGGCATTCAGGACGCGTTACGGTCATTTTGAGTTTCAAGTCATGTCCTTCGGACTGACCAATGCACCAGCGGTCTTCATGCAGCTGATGAACGAGGTATTCCGCCCATATCTGGATCAGTTCGTTGTAGTCTTCATCGACGACATTCTGATCTATTCGAGGACCCGTAAGGAGTATGAGCAGCACTTGGAGATCACTTTACAGACCCTCCGTGCACACCAGCTGTATGCGAAGCTGGAGAAGTGCGAGTTCTGGCAGGAGGAGGTGAAGTTCCTCGGTCACGTGGTGACGAGGGAGGGTGTCGTAGTGGACCCCTCGAAGGTCGAGGCAGTACGTCAGTGGGGCCAGCCCACGACTGCGACAGAGATCCGTAGTTTCCTTGGTCTAGCGGGCTATTACCGACGTTTCATCGAGGGTTTTTCTCGTATTGCAGCCCCGCTGACCAGGTTGACTCGGAAGGGCGCAGAGTTTGTTTGGAGTGACGCCTGCGAGCGAGCATTTACGGAGTTGAAGGACCGTCTGACGTCCGCTCCTGTCCTCACTCTCCCATCTGGGAGTGACGGCTTCATTGTATTCACCGATGCCTCGCATATCGGTTTGGGTGCTGTCCTGATGCAGCACGGGAGACCAGTGGCCTTTGCGTCTCGTCAGCTCAAGGTCCATGAGCTGAACTATCCTACACATGATCTGGAGCTGGCTGCAGTTGTCTTCGCACTGAAGGTGTGGAGGCACTACCTTTACGGGATTAGGTTCGAGCTCTTCTCTGATCACAAGAGCTTGAAGTACCTCTTCTCACAGTCTGAGTTGAATATGAGACAGAGGCGCTGGATGGAGCTCTTGAAAGACTATGATTTTGACCTTCAGTACCACCTGGGCAAGGCGAACGTGGTGGCAGATGCCCTCAGCCGTCAGCCACGAGGCCTAGTGGCGCATATGATGATTCAGGAGTGGCGGATGCTTGAGGATATTGCTGCGTATGACTTTGAGTTCGGCCTGCAGTCTTCCATTGTACAGTTATCGAGCTTGTCGATTCAACCCTCTCTTGTCGCTAGGGTGATCGAGGCTCAGCAGGCTGATGAGTTGTGACAGAGTTATATGGCTGAGGCGGCATCTGAGGGTCAGACTGATTGGCAGATCGGTACAGACGGTGGACTTCGCTTCAGAGGCCGATTATGTGTCCCGGATATCCCAGAGTTACGCAGAGATCTTATGACCGAGGCACATCGATCGCGATTTTCTATCCACCCGGGCTCGACGAAGATGTACCGTGACATGAGGCGACAGTATTTTTGGGCAGGGATGAAGCGCCAGATCGCCAGTTTTGTGGCCGAGTGTGACACGTGCCAGCGTGTCAAGGCCGATCATCAGAGACCTCCTGGTCTTTTGCAGCCGTTGAGCGTCCCGATGTGGAAGTGGGAGCACGTGTCGACTGATTTCATTATGGGTTTGCCGAGGACTCAGCGCGGTCATGACTCCATTTGGGTTGTTGTGGATCGTCTTACGAAGTCGGCACATTTCCTTGCGATGCGTGCGACTTGGTCCATGGACCGGCTTGCGAGACTGTTTATTGAGGAGATTGTGAGACTGCATGGCGTTCCAGTCTCGATCGTTTCTGACCGAGACTCGAGGTTCACGTCTCAGTTTTGGGGGAGCTTCCAGCGTGCTATGGGGACTGATTTACAGCTCAGCACCGCGTACCATCCGCAGACCGATGGCCAGACCGAGAGGGTCAATCAGATACTTGAGGACATGCTTCGGGCCTGCGCGATTGACTTCGGGGGTAGCTGGGATGAGCACCTGCGATTGGCTGAGTTTGCGTACAATAACAGCTATCAGGCGACCATCGGCATGGCTCCTTTTGAGGCACTATATGGCAGACCATGCAGATCACCGAGTTGTTGGACCGAGGTTGGAGAGCGCCGTCTCCTAGGTCCCGAGCTTGTGCAGGAGACTTCAGAGGCTATTGACACCATCAGGCAGAGGATGCGCACAGCTCAGAGCCGACAGAAGAGTTCTGCTGATCGTCGGCGTCGTCCCTTGGAGTTTGATGTAGGGGACCATGTATATCTCAAGGTCTCGCCTATGAAGGGCGTAGTTCGATTTGGAGCGAAGGGCAAGCTTGCCCCGAGATTCATAGGACCTTTTGAGATCACTGGGCGCGTTGGCGCCGTGGCCTATCGGCTTGCCTTACCATCACAGTTGTCTGGCGTCCACAACGTGTTTCACGTCTCCATGTTGAGGAAGTGTGGGTCAGACATAGTTCCCATTATTGATTGGCAGCCGTTGGAGGTTCGTGAGGACGCTTCTTACATTGAGCAGCCAGTCCGTATCCTTGATCGGAAGGAGCAGGTCCTCAGAACCAAGGTCATTCCGTTGGTGAAGGTTCAGTGGGGTCACCATTCTGTTGAGGAGGCTTCTTGGGAGCGTGAGGCTGAGATTCGAGAGCGATATCCTCATCTCTTTGATGGTTGATGATCGTGTATTGTATTTTGTACGTTGTCCCTGATTCTATATGATGACGTTATGTTTCTTATTCCTCGCGAGTTATGCTTAGTTGCGACGCTTGTGTAAATTTCGAGGACGAAATTTTTATAAGAAGGGGAGAGCTGTAAGACCCGTATCTTGGTCCGTTGGAAGGGGGTACGGCCTTACCCGCCCGAGTGTAGGGGGCAATGCTAGGCTGAGTTTGACCAGCTCGAGGAATGGGTCCGCTATCGACGAGTCGCGCCCGATATTGGCAGACGGATAGTGAGGTCTCTTCCACTTACCTTATTGCGCGCGATGTGGCGGCAATCTGGTTTAGAGTGTACTAGACCCCGGTGATATTCCATTACTATGAGCTGTATTGACGTGTGGACATTGATGAGTATCTGTATGCTTGAGTTGCATTGTACATTGCATGGCCTTGGGATGGCCGATACCATTCATGTCTTGTATTGCATAGCCTTGGTACGGCTCATGACGTTTTGGTTCCATCTGCATATTCCGCATTACTCTGACATTGCATTCATATTACTACCTTGTGCACACACTTTCACCACCCTCTAAGCTTTCTGTAAGCTTATGCACGACCGTTGCGTGCAGGTGACGTTGGACTGCAGCAGCGCTGAGGCAGGAGCACGTTGCTGATCCTTTTGGAGTTTTTGTTATTTGCCATTGTATTTCCCTTTATGCTCAGTGTACTTGTAAAAATTTTGATCATAGTGAAAATGTAATGGAGTGTTTGGTTGTTGTTTGTGGGTTATGCCTTTGGTTATGCTTATTTCGAATCAAACTGATATTAAAAAAAAAAAATCCTCCTCGTAGCATCCCAGGATCGGAACCTGGCGAATGGGAGCTAGGAGCCGAGAATGGGGTTCTACGGAGGCTGTCGGCGCCGGATTCGGCGATTGGGAATTTTGTGAGCCCGGTTTCCGAGTTTGGGGCGTGACAAAGGCGCTCCGAATTTTCGTTTGCCAGTTTACATTCTACATTAGAAGAGCACACCGGAGGAGGCGATTTCCGATGAAACGATTCCGGCTGAATTCGAAGTTCCCGATAGAAGGCGATTTCCGGCAGTCACCTGGTGAGTCTAGCTGATCTTCACCCTTCTTTCTGCCATGTCTTCCGACCTCGATATGGTCCTCGAATATGCCAATGACTCCGAGCCGAGGAGTACTGAAAGTGGGAGTGGGTCTTCCGGAGGCCCTTTCGAGACCACTCTCCTATACCCTCGCTTCGGAGGCAAAAAATATTGGGCTCTAAGACCAAGCAGCTCAGCAAGAAGACAGCCACCCGAGTCCGCCAAGTCGAGACCACTACCACTACCGAAATGCCCGCGAGTTTGCGCACTGCAGAGGTAGTCCCATGAGGTTCTGTCATGTCAGAATCTCAGATGGAGTGGATTCGTTCGGAGTTTCAAATCCCTGACTCCATTCAGATAAGGGCTCCCGATCCTTTGGACGTTTCTGGCGCTCCTGCCGAAGGAGAGGTAGCCATCTTCCTTTGCGCGTTGTAGTGGAGGGTCCGGCTCCCACTACACCCATTCATCAGGAAGGTTGCGACCTACCTTAGATTGACTCTCGGGCAAGTTACTCCGAATGCATGGAGAGTGATGATTTCCGCCTACATCATCTGGAGACAAGTCGAAAACTTCGAGCTGACCCCAGAGGAACTGTTGAGTCTGTACATGGTCAAGCATGACAGCAACGATCCATGGTACTATTTTGCGACTCGGGGGAGCAAGGGGTCGGGATTAGTGATGCACCTGCCGTCCTCCAACAATGACTGAAAAAATAAGTAGTTCTATGCGGCAGGTGAATGGGAGGCACCAGCGGCTGAGCTTAGAACTTCAACGGCTCGGGTTCTGACCCACTTTACAAAACCAGGTCGGACTTCATTTTACGTCTGGGTTGCTGCTTTAGTTTTCTCCTGTTTCAGTCGAAGTAAAATTTCTTTTTCTTTTTGCATCTTTCCAGAAGGGGTTGCCACTGCTCGACTCGGACCAGAAAAAACCGCATAGCAAAGGCTAGAGCACGATCGGAGACACTTCGCTCTTGGGCCGATCTGATCACCGCAGCCAACCTCCACTGGTCTGGGCTCTGCAAATCCCAGCCTTTACTCACATCCCTCAGTAAGCTGTCCTGATCTCTCCGATGGAATTTCCTTCTGTTATTTAGTGATTGACACAATCTTCTCTTTTGCAGCCATGGCCGAGGCATCGGGGGCTCGAAAGAGGAAAGCAGTTCCGACAGCAATGGAGTTGCTGAAGGAAGCCCCCCGAGTGAAGATCACTTGAAAAAGTCAGTTCCTCCTCAAATGGGGGAATCTTCTGCTGCGCTGACTTCAGCCGCCCCAGTTGCAAAACCAGTCGGCTCTTCCGCTGCGGTACCGGCCCCATCACGCCCCATTATTGTCGCTACTCCTTCGAAGGTCTTACACCTGGCAGTGTCTCCTCCTCCGGAGCTTGTTCAAACGACTGTGGCCGATACCCCAGTCATTCCGAGTTCTATTGCTCCGCGCGCTCCCACTGTCGCCGCTCCCCCCACCGCCGAGGTACCTGCCGCGGTCCCCAAGGCCCCCATTGCTATCCCCTCTTTCCCCGAACAGGAGGCCATTAGAATGGCCGACAATATGCTATTCCCCCCGAGGTCGGGGAAGATGCCCGCGCTGAGGGTCAAAACTCGACCGACAGCAGGGTAGGGGCCGAGGGGGCTGAGGCTGAGGCTGGCTCGAGCTGCGAGAGGTTCGAGCCAGGCTATCATATGGCGTGCTTGGCCCCGTGGGCTGCCAGGCACGCTAAGGAGGAGGATATCGCTCGGACCCTTGAGCGGTGGGACAGCGGCTTTCTGAATGACTTCGCCTCCATATGCTACATGGTATATTTCCAAAAGGATTCTCCCTTTCTTTCATATCGTTTATTTATTTTGTCGATTGTGACCTTTATTTCCTGTTCAGGCCGTCCCGGTACTGTTCTCAATTCGGGAGAGAGTTCGAGAGCATAGGAGGAGGGAGGTAGAGTCTGAGGCTCTCCAGGCTGAGCTGGCAGCCTTGAAGTCCGAGCAGAGTGAGCTGCTTCGGCAGCTTTCGGGTGAGAGGGCTAGGGTGAGTCGACTGCAGGGGGTCGTCATCGACTTGGAAGTCAGGAAGCTGCATCTATAGGAGAGGGCAGATAATTATAAGGCGAGTGGCGATGCAGCGACTGCCGAGCTGACCCGCTCCAGGGCTCACGTAGACTCTTTGGCGATGGAGACCATTCGGCGTGGAGAAGACCTGAAACCCGCAAAGGCCGAGGCGACTGAAGAACGGATCCGAGCCGTCAATCAGGTCGTGGAGGCTCAGCGGACCAAGGACAAGGCCTCTCTAGCCGCAGCGGTTGAAGGTTTTAAGACCTCTAAGGAGAGGGACGCGGAAGCTGCGACGTTCTACAACTGCGGCTTCGATGCTTGTCTCGAAGCGGTTCTAGGTTTATACCCAGACCTCGATCTTGACTCTCTTCTGCCCGAGGACTCCGAGGACGCCCCTGCTGAAGTTGTCCGCTCGGACCAAGCCCCCGACGCCCAAGCTCTTCCAGCATGAAGACATTCTATCATTTTCGATTTTTTTTTAGAAACCGCCGATGTATCTCTATCAATAAATTTTTTACCCCTCCGAGGGGATTTAATGAGAAACATTCTTTTGAACTTGTCTATTTCTTACTTGCAATGTCGTTTTGTGAATGAGCTGACTTCTTTGTGGGTCTAGCCCTTTGTTTGCTGCTTAATTCGTTTTCGGCCCAAGTCTTAGTTGGGTCCGATCTTTTGGAGTGTTCGGTTCATCGCTCATCGGGTGAGAGTTTTTCATTGTCGTATGTCGAGCCGAATACTCCACTGGAGAGTCGGGTTATGATTAGGCTTTTTCCCTCAAAAGGGATACCTTGCCGATCTTTATAAAATTAGGATCCGACCCCTTGGGGGTCGGACCATTAGGTCATAGTCGTAGTAACTAAGACAGTTGAGTAAACTTCCGAGGCCGAATTGGAATTTTTATTAAGAGCCTTAAAGGCTAGTCGCTAGGAGGCATACACTTTATTATGAGCCTTGAAGGCTAGTTCCTCACGGGTAGTAGATCTTCAGGTGTTCAGCGTTCCAAGGAAGAGGGAGCTGGCGGCCTTCGAGGTCTTCCAGGTGGTACGAGCCCGGTTTGGTAGATCTGACCACACGATATGATCCTTCCCAGTTGGGTCCGAGCGCTCCTGCCCCCGGCTCAGCCGTGTTTTGGAAGACCCGTTGGAGGACTAAGTCCCCTGGTCGGAAGCGCCTAACTTTGACCTTTGAATTGTAGAATCGCGCTACCTTTTGGTGTCGAGCCGCCGTTTGGAGCTTGGAAACCTCTCTGAGTTCTTCAAGCAAATCCAGATTGGCAGCGATCTGCTCGGAGTTCTGATTTTCTTCGAAGCTCCTAACCCGCGCCGTAGGGAGTCCAATTTCTACTGGCACCATTGCCTCCGAGCCATAGGATAACGAAAACGGGGTCTCACCCGTTGAAGTTTGTGTTGTGGTCCTGTAAGCCCAGAGACGAGGGGGAGCTCCTCAGCCTAGCTTCCCTTTACTTTTTCGAGCTCTGTCTTGACGTGATGCTTGATGATTTTGTTAACTGCTTCAACCTGCCCGTTTGATTGCGGGTGCCGAGGCGATGAATAAACATTCGCGATGCCAAGTCCCCTGCACATACCGCGGAACTTGTCATTATCGAACTGGCGGCCGTTGTCAGAGACGATGGTACATGGGATTCCGAACAGGCAAATGATATTTTTCCACACAAAGTCGATCACTTTCTGCTTGGTGATCTTGGTGATTGGCTTGGCCTCAGCCCACTTAGTGAAATAGTCGACCGCAACTATGGCGAACTTGACCTGTCCCTTCCCTGTAGATAAAGGACCGATGATGTCGATTCCCCATTGGGCGAACAGTCAGGGCCCGCTCATGGGAGTCATTTCTTTTGCCGGTTGCCTCGGCACGGCTGCAAAACGCTGACACTTGTCACACTTCCAAACAAAATTCTTGGAGTCTTGCTTAAGAGTCGGTCAGAAATACCCTTAATGAAGTCTCTTCATGGCTAAGGCGCGAATGCCCGAATGGTTCCCGCAGATTCCCTCGTGAATCTCTCGGATTACGTAGTCGGCCTCGTCCTGTCGGAGGCATCTAAGGTAAGGCTGAGAATGCCCCTTCTTGTACAGCACTCCGTCCAATATGACGTACCGAGCTGTCCTGACTCTGAGTCGCCTTACCTCTAACTTGTCCGAGGGGATTTCGCCGAATGACAGATAATTGAAGATCGGGTCCATCCAACTAGGAATGGACTAGACGGGATTGATTTTCTCCGACTAGTTAATACTTGGGCGTTCAATGAACTCGACCGGGATGAAACACGGGATCTTTCCCTCGGAGGCCGAGGCGAGTCTTGCTAGGGCATCAGCCCAGGAGTTCTCGACTCTGGGGATCTGCAGGATAGTACAACTCCAAAACTTCTCGATTAATTTTCACGCTTCTTCGAGGTAAGCGATCATTCTGACCTCTTTAGCTTCGTACTCCGAGGAGATGTGGTTTACCACTAGCTGCGAGTCGTAGCGGACTTGCAGGGTCAGAATACCTAAGCTTGCTGCCAGCCTAAGCCCAGCTAACAACGCTTCATACTCGGCCTCATTGTTTGAAGCTTTGAATCCGAGTCTGAGTGCGTATTGGATTGTCGTTGAATCAGGGGCGACCAGGACAACCCCGGCTCCTGCCCCTTTAATGTTGGAAGACCCATCAACATAAAGGATCCATCCCGGATCTGACACTACCTCTTGGTCACTCAATAGGATGGGTAGCATCATCTCAACTTCCTTACTGATCTGTTCCTCACTCGGAGCCGTGAACTCGACGATGAAATCGGCTACTGCTTGACCCTTGATTGTCACCCTAAGGCGGAACTGAATGTCGAACTCTCCAAGCTCCACGGCCCACTTGGTGATCCGACCTGACACTTCATGCCTCTAGAGGACCTGCCTCAGAGGAGAGTCCGTTAGCACAACTATGGAGTGGGCTTTAAAATATGGCTGCAGTCTTCTGGCCGCTATAACGAGGCAGAGCGCCAGTTTCCAAAAACTGGTACCTTGTTTCAACTGGTACCATGGCTTTGCTTACGTAGTATACGAGGTACTGCTTGCTTCTAACCTCTTTGATCAGAGGCGAACTGATAGCTGAAGTCGAGACTGCGAGGTAGAGAAACAGGGGCTCCCCTTCTTCAGGCTTGGACAATAGAGGCGGTGAACCCAAGTACTGTTTCAACTGCTGAAAGGCTTGCTCGCACTCTGGCGTCCACTCCGCCTTCTTATGGCCCTTCAGCTGCTGGAAGAAGGGAAGGCATTTATCTGTAGCCCTGGATATGAAGCGTCCGAGGGCAGCAATTCTTCCCGTGAGACACTGTATCTCCTTAAGAGTCCAAGGTGAGTTCATGTCGAGGAGAGCCTTGATTTTATCCGGATTGGCCTCGATCCCTCGCTGGCTGACTTGAAAGCCAAGGAACTTCCCTGACTCAACTCTAAACGCACACTTAGCAGGGTTAAGCTTCATCTGATACTCTCGGAGGACATTGAACGTTTCTTTGAGATCAGCAAGGTGGTCGAAGGCTTTGATACTTTTTACTAGCATGTCGTCCACGTACACCTCCATGGTGCGCCCGATCTGTTTGGAGAACATCTGATTCACCAGCCTTTGGTATGTTGCCCAAGCGTTTTTCAGGCCGAATGGCATGACCCGGTAACAGTAGAGTCCTCTGTCCGTGACAAAGGTCGTCTTCTGCCTGTCTGGGGGATACATAACAATCTGGTTATACCTGGAATAAGCGTTCAGGAACGAGAGCAGCTCATGCTCGGCTGTGCTGTCTACCAGTTAGTCGATACGAGGCAACGAGAAGCTATCTGTAGGGCACGCTTTATTCAGATCGGAATAGTCTACGTAGACCCGCCACTTCTCATTGAATTTCTTGACGAGAACCACATTCACTATCCAGTCAGGGTAGTACACTTCTTCTATGAAGCCCGCATCGAGCAGGACGAAGACCTCCTCGACAATGGCTTCATATCATTCGGCGTCAAATGGCCTTCTCTTTTGCTTAACCGACTTATGATCTAGGTCCATGTTCAACCTGTGAACCAACACGTCAGGAGAGATCCCTGACATATTCTCATGCGACCATGCGAAGATATCTCGATGCTGCCTCAAGAAGGCTAATAGTTCGTTCCTCCGCTCGGAATTCAATGATGACCCGAGCTGGACAGTCTTGTCCGGGTCTGATTCATCAAGGGAGACTTTTTTCAGATCCTCGACTGATGAACTTTCTTCTAGTCCTCGGGGGTCCAAGGCGTCTACGACGAGAGCCTGTTTGGGGGCTCCTTTCCTAACCGTTATGGCATAACATCTTCGGGCCTCGCGTTGATCGCCTCGGAGATAGTCGATCCCTCCTTCGGCGGGAAACTTCATCATCAAATGGTAAGTTAAGACGACCGCTCTCATTGCATTAAGGGAGGGTCGGCCCAAGATTACATTGTGAACAGATGGAATATTGACAACCAAAAAGTCCACCAGAAGTATGACTTGATGTTACCCTTCTCTCGCTGTTACAAGGAGGGAGATAGTTCCTTCGGAGATTACTCTCTCTCCGACAAAGCCGTGCAAGGGAGTCTTCACGGGTCGGAGTCGAGACCGTGAAATTCTCATCTTTTTGAACGCCTCGGAATACATAACATCAGTTGAACTCCCGGTGTCGACCAGGATGCAGAACACCTTGTGATTCACTATGGTCATGGTAACCACTAGCGCGTCATCATGTGGATGCTGGATCCCGCGTGCATCATCTTCCGTGAAGGTAAGGCTGCACGAAGCGACTCGGAGTTCCTTGCTGGGATGTTTCGTCAGGTGAACGTGATGTTCCGGCTCGCATCTCTTGGAATGGGCTTTTCAAGCCCTGTTTGAATCCCCTCCCCCAGCTAAACCCCCAAAGATGGTATGAATTTCGGCTGGTTCCTCTAGGGGGTTGTTTGGCTTTTTCCGCAGCTGCTCCTCTCTCTGAATGGATCTTTCTCTTTTAGTGTAACGACGTAAATGTCCCTTACGGATGAGGGACTCGATCTCTTCTTTCAGGTCCATGCAGTCGTCTGTGTTATGGCCATGATCTCGGTGGAAGCGGCAGAATTTTCGCTTGTCCCATTGCTCAGGGTCAGCCCTCATGAAGACTGGCCAATTAAGTAATCTTTCTCCTCGAATATCTAGCAGAATCTGCTCGGTAGATGTGTTAAGAGGAGTATAGGAACGAAATTTTTCCTCTGGCCTACGGCTTGGTCGACGATCACTGGGAGCGCGATCATCGGTCCATTTGCCGTTCGGTTGGGAGTCTTCGTTCCTCGGCCTCTTCCCCTTGTTTGCCGAGTCAGCGACTTGTGTTCCTTTACTGGAGTTAGTGAACTCCTCGGCGTTGGTGTACTTTTGAGCCTTCGCCATGAAGTCCGCTAGCATTTTTGAGGGATTTTTATCGATGGAGAAGGCGAATTTTTCTTCCTTCAGTCCGCTCAGGATGGCGGCAAGAACCATCTTGTCATCGTAGTCTTCGACATGCAACGCCTCTTCATTGAAACGGGCGATGTAGTCTTTTAACGATTCCTTCGGAGCCTGCTTGATGGTAAGAAGGTGGGTGCTAGGTTTCTGACTTCTCTTACCACTTATAAATTATGTAAGGAATAGTCGGCTTAGTTCTGCGAAAGAGCCCACGGAGTTTGGCTTGAGCTGGCGATACCAGATACGAACGGATCCGGTGAGGGTGATGGAAAACTCCCTACACATCATTACATCCGTTGCAGTCTGGATCTACATCCACGATCGGTAGGACTCCAGGTGTTCGGACGGATCCCCAAACCCTAAATACTGGATGACGGGAGGCATCCGAAACCTCTGCGGCATCGCTTCAGCCATGATGGCTGAGGTGAAGGGAGGCTCGGTCTCTTCCATAATCGCCTGGATCGTGGCTGAAACTGTCGATTGTTGTTGCTTCTTCTCCAATGTCAGGAACTTGTCCTTCAACTCTGCAAATCGTGCCTCCCATGGGTCCCTATTTTTCGCGATAAACTCTGGGGTATCCTCGCCCTCTGGCGTTCTCCCTTCTCTCCTCCGTTCTAACTGATGACGGAGGTCCGTGGGGCGGCAGAGCGGATGTAGTGGAATGAACGGTTGTGGGAACCCGGGTAGCGGCATTCCGCACGAATCCCTCGCCATGCACCGCAGGAGGGTTCTATCCTGAACGCGACACCCCTGAATGCTGGGGGGCTTCAGGTCTTACACTCCTTGGCGCAAAGCGGGTCTCCATGAACAATCCCACCAGTTCGAGAACAGGCTGTTCCTGAACCGGACGTGACTCTGGCTCATTCTGCTGCTTCATCTTGTTGATCTCGTCGTGCAGGGCGTGGATCTCGTTCTGCATGGCGCGGTATTTACCCGACCGGTTACGAGAACGTTGAGAAGGTCCTGATGCGGACTCGGCATGAAGTGTTGATGATGACCGAGCCTGCTCGCTTGGTACCGATTCCACCACTACAGCTTTCTTCTTCCTCGTCATTGCTTAGGTGAATGAGAACCTGACTTCTACTTGCAAGTTCCCACAGACAACGCCAAAAAATGTTGATGACAAAATCTGGTCGGCCCTCCCTCCACTTCACCCTCTGCGTACCGTCCCTAAAGCCTGCACCAAGAGAAGGCAAAGGTGAACCTGGCTAAGCCGGGGGACCCTCCGATGCCTAAGTCAGGACAAGGGAATCAGGGTCTATGTCGAGAGTAGAGGAGAGCTCAATTTTGTGTACCTGTAGATATGGTGTGATGTGTTATTTATACTTACCTGTGAGGCGGTCTGGATCCGATAATTTCGACACGATTAGAGGGATTCTAGGTTCATGAAAATACTGCCCGCAATCTACTGATTGCGCAGCGTATCTAGTGGATTGTGCACATCTGCGAGCGAAGTTACCAGCCACGTTCGGTTGTGGCAGTTTCCATGTTTGGCGAACGAAGTATGCGCCTCTGAATACCGACTCGGCTCGGACCATCCGACCTCAGAGTGAAGACCAGTATCTAGTACTGCCTGATAATCCTGTTAAGCCGGTCCTATCGTAGTCGGCCTGGCTGGTCATGTCAAGCAGAGGGCAGGTCATCCGGTCGGAATATGAGGACTGTCCCGAGCTGCATCTCGGCCGTGTCGGCTGATCGAACGGGTTGCATTTCGAAACAGGTCGGAGGAGTCACGCCTCAGCTCTGACTGGCGATCGGACCAGCGTTGTATCATGAGCTCGGATTTCCCATAACATTAGACCTGCAGTAATTTTTGAAGAGAAGTTTTAATTATCTGGCACGTTTATGATTGATGATAAGCATGCATTTAGAAACTATTAAAAAAAATAAAAAATGCATGTGGCATTGAAATGTTCAGCATGGCGGAATTTTAAATTTACAGATACTACGAGATTTCCAACTCGTTGGGGGCAGCTCCACTTACAAGGCAGAAGCTCTCTCTCGGTTGACGTGAAGCCGAAGCTAGAAGGAAAGACAATCTCCAACCTCAGATCACACATACACGATACGAGAGTTCAGGATAATTTCCAATAAGGAAGTAACTCCCTGTTGTTGTATTCGATAATTGGTGTCCGTGGTTCTAGATTTTTAGAGTTGGCCACAGAGAATACGGTTGTTACAATCGAAGTTTCTGTACCTTATCTATTACCGTTGCTGAGATTGCTAAATATAAAAGTACATGTGTCATTTTACGGGAAATGTATAATGTACTCAAAATTTTTAACTATATTTAAAACATTTTTTAAGAAATTACAACTAAGCAGATACGATGATACATATGATGGGGACACAATTGAGACATCTAGAAGACGGAAAGCTAGAGGGATCCATATCAAAAAAAGAAGAATTTCATTTTTTAAAAAATAATAAAATAAAATAAATAAATAAATGTCTAAGAAAAAGTTGTAACAGAATTTTATAAATAATAAATAAATCAATGAACCAAGTGGGCTCACACCAAACCAATCAAACCAATCAAATTATATTTCTTTATTATAATTTAGCTATATCCTACCAGTAGTCATAATCCGGTAGTAGTAATTTTTGGTCATATTCCATTAGCGGTAATTTTCAGCTATAATCCAAGTATATGCTCATACACTAGACTATTCCCAGTTTCAATACAAGCGATTCATCTTTAAAAAAGGTAATTTGCAATTGCTCCCTCTGACCAACGGTTACTATTTCATTTTTCTTTAATTGTTTTCAGTTCTAAAAGTCAAGGTGCAACCTATCTTAAGAGGAAGAACACTACCCTTCGATAATCGCCTTATTATCCTATAACTATCTTGTGAATGGCTGAATAGGCGACTAATCTTCTCAAGTCTCAATCATATATGATCGCACTTTACATATCTGCCTATCTTGACACTTGGGGTCAAATTGTTCGGTTTGAATTGAGTCACACAATTGGCTCTGGCACACCCGCATGTATCACATGTGACCAAAAACAAACCGATGGCCAACAATTTTTGGCATGCCCGGTGGGACACCAGATTTTTGATAAACATACTAGTGCAATAGTAAAATATAAGCCGAAGAGAGGCAAAATTTTAGGTGTAGCTGGCACCTGAGCTATTAAATCCACAACTAAACCCAATGCCCAATCCTCCAAATCAAGGTAGGGCATCTTCATCTCGCACTGATCCTCTTGAGATAATGTTGGGTTATGTGATATACAAATGGGGATTCAGCATATTGCAGAGCAGTCACAAGCTTAGGTCGAACAATCATGAATTCATGCTAAAACTTTCAACAGATGGATGGTCAGTCAAACTGAGAGTTTGAATACGATGATGGCTATTTTTGCTGAAAGAACTTAGCATCCGACAATTCTCTTATCAATACACACATGGGCAAGGAAATGTCAGAAAAAAGTAAGGAACAAAGAAAACAAAATGATAAAAGAGAAATAAAAACATCCACCCAACTTAGAATGAACAACAATGGTAGAATATTAGTTGATCGTTGATTAAATTTTAGTAGGATAGCCGATATCTATCATTAGAAGACGAGCAGTAGGAAAAAGTGGTAGATTGGGTCAATAAAGTTTGAGATAACGATCGAGAGGGAGATTGGGATCATTCAGCCTTTCCACATCCTTATCCATTTGTTCAAAGGTCTGTTAAAATGGGTTTCCTCGTATTTTTTTATAAGCTTCTTTTATTTCCCAAGCATAATCCTCGGGTGAGAGTCCCGGCCAATGTTTTGAAATATATTTCAAAGGCAAAGATAGTCTTAGCTGCAGAAGAGATACCGGTTGCTAGAGGATTTATTAGTGCAACTTGAACAATTGGGGGGAATAGGAGTTTTAAGGACAGGACCTGTAAGAGGTCCAAGGTCAGAAATCTTCTTAAGAATGAGCGGAGCTATGGGTGTCTAGGTTGGTTGAATTGACATATTTGCTTTAATTGGAGCCATGACCGTGGCCTTTTGACGCTTTAGCTGGGGAGGAGCTGAATTAACCACCTTTGTTATTGCTGGAGGGGGATGATTGAAATGACCGATGTCGTTCTTTGTGGCCGTGTCTTTATCTGACCTGGAGACGCAATCAATTTTGACATTATTGCTTTTTTATTTCCCTCGATCACTGTTTTATTTTATTTTTTTTTGCCACGGGTGTCTCTATCCTTATTATAGAAGGAAAGAGTCAAACGATGATGAGTTTGGTCGATTCAAAAACCAATCAATTATAATAGTTTGTTCACTATTCACAAATAGTGTGCATTCGACGAGGATAGTTTGGGAAGATGGGAGGTTCGAAAGCTGCCCGTATTGTATCAAAGTTGTTGTTAAATGTTTGGAAAATTCCAACCAAATCTACAACCATACGATCATAAAGAGGTTGATTGCCAGTCCTGTGGGTGAATGAATATGGAATGGATTGAGCGAGGCCTAATCAGTGAGCTAGGAGATTGGGTCAATACTGCTCGACCCCTACCTCAGCATTGACATGTCTCCACGATGCCACCATAAGGGAGATCCTACAAAGGATGTAACTCTCCCAAGCATAGTCTCGGACCTCGGCCATCTCTACATTGGTTGTTTCGTATTCTTCCATGAACCAAGCTGGACCAAACTCGTTATTGCGGAATAGGCAGAAAGAAGTGTTGGTTTTATCAATGTTAGCAGTAAGGAAGAATTTCATATAATCTGTAAAAGAATGGATAGCTCTAGGGTAAAAGATGTTCTAGCAGCAAAAGGAAGTAAAAGAATCTGGAGGAGAAATAGAATTTACAAGAGCAGAGTGAAAGTATTCATACAACCACATCTAAAGAAGCTAGAGAGGTCCTCCATTGTGGTAAAAACTCATGCTAGTTGCATCAAACATGTTGCGATACAAGTGGTAGAGCACAAATGGAGCAAGAGCTGACTGTTAACCTTTAGCTAGCGCCTCGATAAGATTAACATACTCTATGGTTATCTAAACAACATTCACACAAAGCAAGTAACAACAAATTCACATCAATAGGAATGTTGTATGCTCTTGTTCATCAACAACATCATGAGATTTGCGCTGAGTGGATATGAAAGTAGAATATGCATGTCTGTTCTCACCTGAAAGGTTGAAGTAATGCTCCTCTTCCTGGGCGAAGTTAGGATAGACTAAATCTCAAAAACAAAGAAGATGAGTGAGAACACAAATATCCATGATTATTAGGCTCATGGGACTGCATCTAAAATGGAAAGTGTTAGTTGATCGACTCAAGAAGGCAAAAACTGCGGCGAGTAGAGAAGTATATGATGTATACTCATGCAAAGACAAACTGATACATTCATAGATACCAGCCTGTTGCCATGTATCACCATGTTGATTGGATACACGGTTGAACCATTCTAGCCATCCTTTCATGGGTCTTGACCAGGACCTCAATGCCTTGAAAGCATTATCCAAATCCAGAAGGGAATCAGATTGAAGAAGAAGCTTTTCCCTAAGACAGTCGGGGAAGAATGGTTATATGGATTGGATCTATTCAAGAATGATTTTAGAATTGAAAATTGGGTTGTGTAAGGAATGATCTATTAAGTTCGACAGGAAAGTCAAAAATGATCTCATTGATCACTACATCAAAAGGAAAAGCATCTGGTTCTCTCATGAAATCTTCTTAATAATAAGTTGGAGTAGAGGAAGATGAAGTGATCATGGAAAATTGCATAAATTTAAAAAGAGAAAGGAGAAGAGTGAAGAGCAAGAGTCGTAGAAAAGTAAACTTGATTTGAAATCGCATATATATCAGTCAAGAATGTGTGCATTAATACGAGGATAATCATGACTCCTCGTACAACATGATTGTGTATAACGTGTCACAATGATGGCCATAAAAAAAGGAACAAAGCCGTCATTTGTTTTTTATCTCGGTCGAGCATAAGCAATGGGGAGTTAACATGTGTAAAGAAACACGATTGTATTTAATGCATCGGATGGTGGGCTAAACATCACTTTCACCTTTTCGACCAAAGGCAAGGCAACATGGGAAGCAATGGTGTACCCTATTTTTTACCGTTCCTGAGATAGCCAATTAGAAAAGGACATGTGTCATTACACAAGAATTGTATAGCGTGCAAAAGATCTTTAAAGATATTTAGAGCATTTTTTACGGAATTACAGCCGGTGCGTATCTGATGATACACATCATCTAATGACGAGGCACGGTCAAGGCATCCAAAAGGTGGAAAGCAATCGAGTAGAAAGACTAGTTAGGGGGACAGGTGTCAAGAAAAGAAGGAAGGATCTGCAAGGCCAACATGGCAACAAATCGGCTATCATAACTGTTAAATAAAGAAAGAAATGTCTGAGAGATAGCCGCAGAAGAGATTTATAAATCGCAAGGAAATCAATGAATCCAGTCGTCTCATATCAAACCAATCAAATTATCTTATCATAATTTAGCTCTATCCTAGGAGTAACAATAATCCAGTAGTAATCTTGACTCATAATCAATTAGCAGTAATTTTTAGCTATAATCTAAATCTATACCTATATGTTGGACTATTCCCAATTTCAATACAAGCAATTTATCTTTCAGAAAGGCATTTTTCATTGCTCCTTGTTATCGATTGTAAGTGTTTCCTTTTTGTTTGATTGTTTCCGCTTATAGAAGTCTTTTCATGCGAAAGGCACGTGCAACCCATCTTAAGATGAAGAACCCCACCATCTAATAATCTCGTGATTATCCTATAACTATTTTAGGAGTGGCTAAATAGGTTACCGATCTTCTCAGGTCTTAGTCATATACGATCGCATTCAATATATATATATATATATATATATATATATATCTTAGTGCTTAGGGTCAAGTTGTTTGATTTGAATCTAGCTACAAAATTGGTTGGTTTGAATTTATCTGCACAATTGGTTCTAGCACGCCCACACACATCACATGCATCCAAAAACAAATCGAGGGCCAACAGGACCACATAAAGTTTTCCAAGAAGTGCTTAGCTCCATATGAAAACCTTGTCTTTTTGTTTTATCATGTGCGAGGCCAAAAGCTTAAAGATTTACAAAGCAAACCCTAACCCAAAACCAAAAGAGAGCATTCCTCTAGATCTAAGGAAATTGAAACACAATATATAACATCCAAGATAGCCCGCTTGAATAGAACTATGGCCACCCAATTACAGTTGCGGAAGCACCGATCACACTTATTCCTTTCCCCCATAAGGCCCAAAGGCTGGCTAATAAGGCCAACTCCAAAGCTTTTTGCCTTGCTTCCCTACCATTTCCCCATGCCAAGCAAGAAGGAAGCCTTCAATTGACTCCAGTATATATATATATATATATATATATATATATATATATATATATATATATATATATATATATATATATATATATATATATATATATATATATATTGATGTCAAAATCTGGTCAGCTCTCCCCACAGCTCCTCAAATTGCTTCTACATCTTAAACCTGCACAATGGGATCAGGCAAAGGTAACCCTGGTTAAGCCAGGGGACCCTCTGATGCCTAAGTCAGGTCAAGGGAATCTAGGTCTAAGTGAAGAGTAGAGGAGAGTACAAGATGTTGCGTACCTGTAGCAGTGAGGTCTCAATGTATTTATACCTGACTGTTGGACATTCTGTGTCTGTTATTGTTGGCACGAATTACTCAATCAGCGGGATTCTAAGATCGTGGAGATATTGTGCGCAATCCAGAGATCGTGCGTCACATTGGGCTGATAATGCGTATCTGGGAGCGAAGTAATAGGCCACGTTTGGTTATGGTAGTTTCCGTATCTGGCAGACGGAGCACCTGCCTACATTTATTGCCTAAGCTCAGCTCGCTTGGTTGTAGCAACATTAGCCAGCCTTTGCTATTAACTTGTCGAATAGGAACACTTTCTCAGCTTCGAGTCGAGCTTATAAATCCATCCTGAAGGGCTCTGAAAACCATCACTTTTGAGGCTCGGGGCTGGGAGTCAGATCCATCTTGTCGAGTCGGATTCCTTACAATTAATGTCAATGGGTGGCAAGTAGCATGGTTTCCGATCGAAGTGTGAAAGTTACTTCGACCTGCAACCCCACAGTAAGAACACCTTCATAGCGTGTAGTCCTTTTAGGGGCGCTTACGTCAGGTCGGATGGGCATCACCTTGGTGGTTAATGCACTTAGTTGAATTACCTGGCTTTATTAGGGGCTCGGATCATCCCATAATAGAAGCCCCCTAATCTGCGAGTTCACTTGTGGACTCGGAGAGTAAGCACGTAGAAGATCTCTCGCCTATGCTGGAGTAATCATGATTTTCGAATTCAAAGCGTCATATCTCGAAATTTTGTGCCTGCAGACTGCTCTCTGGAGGACGCGTGGCGACAGTTACGATTCTGAATAATCATTTAGCCTATGATGGGTCGCCACGTAAGCCCGAGGAAGAGTCTGCGAGACGGTTCCGCCTGCACGAGTGTCGTTTCGTATATCAAAGCGCGTTATTTAATGTTGGAGCCGTACTTCACGATAGAGGCTTGGCCAATTACGGACAGCCACGTGTGCTCGGGAATCAGCTCACGACAATTTGGCTGCAGCCATTACTCTCTGTCATCAATGCAGAGATTTCCTATAGCTTATATAAGTCCCTTTCGAACTTACTTCTTCTACGGGCATTTTGAGTTCAAGTGTGTACCGGAGAAGGCGATTTCCAACGAAGGCGATTCCGGTCGACTAGACATTTTCGATAGGATATTCTGACCGATCGAGCATTTTCGGTGGAGACCATTTTTGGTGATCATCCGGTGAACCTCCCTCGTCATTCTTTTTACTTCTTTTCACAATGTCATCCAATCTCGAGACAGTGCGGGAGTATGGTGAGGACTGTGAATCAAGGAACTCCGATGGTGAGAAAGGGGCCTCAGAAGGTCCCTTCGAGGTTGTACCTTTATCCCACCACTTCGAAGACAAAAGGAGGCGGGGGCTCCGACTCATCGGGCTGGCAAGAAAAAAGCTGCCCGAGCCCCCCAGACCACTACCGCCGAGGCAGCTGAAATGCCCACAAGTGGGCGAGCCTCGGAGGTAATCCCTAGAGGCTCTGTTCTGCCAGAGTCTCAAATGAGATGGATCCGCTCAGAGTTCCAGATCCTGAACTCCATTCAAATAAGGGCCCCTGAGCCTTTGGACACCGTTGGCGCCCCTGCTGAGGGAAAAGTTACGATCTTCCTTTGTACATTACAATGTGGGCTTCGGCTCCCTCTGCATCCTTTCATCCGGGCGGTAACCGCTTACCTCAGACTTGCTCCAGGACAATTTACCCCCAACGCCTGGAGGGTGTTAATCTTTTCCTTCATCATCTGGCGCCAAGTCAGGAATCCAGAGCTAACACCGGAGGAGTTGATGAGCCTGTTCCTGGTTAAGCATGACAGCCAAGAACTATAGTACCACTTTGCGACCTGAGGCAGCAAAGGGTCAGGGTTGGTAATGAACCTTTCGTCCTCCAAAAAGGATTGAAAGAATAAGTAGTTCTGGACGGCAGGCGAGTGGGAGGCATTAGCGGCGAAGCTTGGGACTCTGTCGACTCGGGTTCCGACTTGATTTACAAAACCAGGTCAGATTTTAACTTATTTTTCTTTTTATTTTAATCCAGTCAGGATAAAGCTCCCTTTACTCTTGTAGATTTTTCGAGGGGTACGCCTCTCATTGACTCGAACCAGAGGAACTAGTTGGCCAAGGCAAGAGCTCGATCAGGGGAGCTTCGCTCCTGGATGGACCTGATTACTGCGACCAATCTTCACTGGTCCAGGCTTTGCAAGTCTCAGCCCCTGCCTACATCCTTCAGTAAGCGATCACCTTATCCCCTTTGGTAAGACCAACTTCATTTGCTTGGTCATTGATTCGCTATTTCTCATACAAGCATGGCTGAAACGTCTGGCGCTCGGAAGATGAAGTCTGCTCCAACGGCAGAGGAGATGTTGAGGCCCGAGTCGAGGTCTAAAACTTCCGTTTGGAGGAAGCAGGCCACTCCTCGTGTGGAGGGCCCCTCTGTTTCGGTTTCATTCGGCGCAACCCCAGTTGCGATGCTTTCCTATACGCGGGCTTCTACCACTGCTCCGCTTGTGGTGCTTGCCGATACGCGGGCTCCCGCTGGGCACCGCTTGTCGTGCTTGCAGATACGTGGGCTCCAGCAATCAGAGTTTCTGCTCCGGCTACTGTGACTCCTCCTCCTCTCACCGTCGTTCCTACCATCGCAGAGGCCCTGCCTACTGTTACGCTCCAAACCTGAAAATTGGATTCACAGGAATCCCGATCACCGAATCCGGTGCCGACAGCCTCCGTAGTACCCCATTCTCGGCTCCTAGCGTTCATACGCCAGATTCCGATCCAAGGATCCTACGAGGATTTATTTTTTTTTCATTTAACTCGTAATAAGCATAACCACAAGATTACCCAATTCATAAAGGCAACATCATCATCATATATCCACTAATATAATTATTAGAGTACAATGCTGAAAGGGAAATACATAAAATGAAAATTAAACTCTAGAAGACCGTTGCACGCTCCAAACTTCACACTGCTGCAACCTAACATCACCTGCACGCATCTATCGTGCATAAGCTTATAAAAAGCTTAAAGGGTGGTGTAAGTGTGTGCACAAAGTAAGTGTCAAGTATTCAATACAATGTCATCATCATACAATACTAAAATTATTGGTAATCCATAAATCTTACATTATCAGAATAAACAGAAATACTGATAAGATCATGAATTATCAGAGTAAGCAAAAATACTGACAAGATCATAAATCATACGATAATAGAGTAAGCGAAAGTATGGTCAAGTCTATCAGTCGATCAATATCAGAATACGCAATATAGAACAGCTATGCAATAAGGAGTCATAAAGAACCAAATATCAGATGTCGAGGATGTAATGTAATATACAAATCCTGTTAAGTCTGTCTAGGCCATATAAGTGCAAAAACATAGAAACCCAAAATGCCATATGCCTGCGGATGTAATGCAATATACAATGCAAATAAAATGACCATGCTGAAGTGTAAAGTCGGGATGATGGTACGTAGTATCGCAGGCTACGGGGTCCACCACAAGGGACTTTTATCTAAACCAGTCTCATACCTAAATTTGGATAATCAAACTCAACGTGGTAAACTCCTGATCTCAGGTTAGTCACGTGCCCAATCAAAATCCTTGCCATAACGAAGGTACACAATAATTAGTTATGCACCACCAGCCCAAATGGATAGTGAATGAATGAATGAATGAGCATGCAACTCCTACTCAATAAGTCCACATATCAGTACGGTTCCTCTTTGGGATCATCACCGGGGTTTAGTACACTCTCTGTCGCTCTCCCTAGCCGCACAGTCCAAGTGAGCGTAAGAAACCTTACCATCCACCTAGCCAATAGTCTGTCAATACCTATTCGACACGTCGATAGCGGACCCATTCAAAAGCTGGTCAAACTCAGCCTAGCAATGCCCCCTGCGCTCGGGCGAGTAAGGCCACACCCCCTCCCAACCGACCATGGCACAGTGGGAGACGAGGCCTCCTGGTATTCAGCACTCAGGCACTCATGTATCCACTCGGTCTTGACGTTAGGGCGTCCTCTGGTACCAAGAGGGTTTTAAAGATTTTCACCCAGGGCCATCTATGGCAGCCCGATGTTCGAACCAAATATTTTCGATGTCCCATCTGACCATCCACGATATGCCTGTGGAGGCTACAACCCTGATGTCGCTAGGGTGTACAATGGTCATGTCACACAAATACAAGATGCATGAGTCACACAGTGCAATCATGCATAAATTCTGCGCATACCGTGCGCTCATGTGGGGCAACTCCGCCTATCAGGGAGCCCTATGAACAACCTGCCTTATGGCATATGCAATGGTCAATCATATCTCATAACAAACATACAAATGATGCGTATGGACATGTATTATGATGCTATGCTGTCACATACTCATAATCGGTATCAGTAATCGGCATCAACAATCAGCCTCGACAACGTGGACATTTAACCAACATTGTCCCCAAGGAATAGTCACATAGAGCCAAACATATAATGGGCCCACAGCCTCACACAAAGGCCTAATATACAACCCAATGGGCCTTACTCAAAGGCCACATATACACAACTGGTGGACCCTACTCATGGGCGTATATCACAATGGGCCTTACCCATAGGCCATGAATACATCACAATGGGCCTTGCCCATAGGTATTGAATACATCAAATGGGACATGCATCATGGGCTTAATACGTGTCACAATGTGCCTCAACTACAGGTCGCATGTACATCATATAGGTCTCGACAATCGGCCTTAACAATCGAAATCGACCTCGACAATCGAGGTCAGCCTCAAGAGTCGGAATTGTCATTCGAAATCGACTTCGATACTCGACCTCAACAATCAGAATCGACCTATGCAATCGGTCTTGACAAATTAGAATCGGCTGTAATAATCAGAATTGGAATCAACAAATTGGCCAGGTCAATCGAAATCAACAATCAACCACGACAATCGAAATCGGTCAATAATTAGAATCGACAAATCTGTCACGTCAATCGGAGTTGACAATCGGTCAGCTCAATCGGAATCGGCAATCGGTCATGATAATCAGCCTCGATTGCTAATCGGTCAATCGACCATGGCAATAAGAATCGGCAATCGACCACGACAATCGAAATAGATCGATAATTGGCCTTGATAATCAGAATTGGCAATCGGTCATGATAATCGGCGTCGATCGCTAATCGGTGAATCAGCCACAACAGACGGAATCGATCGATGATCGAAATCAGCATATACAATCAGCCTCAACAAATCGAAATCGGCCTAGATACTCGGCCTCGATAATCAGAATCAACCTCATCCTAAGGCAGGGTCCATAGACGAATGACCGATGATGGATCAAACAATATCAATAGGGCCCATTCGTTTGGGTTAACCCACTTGAGAATGATGAGAATGGGCCTAACTAGGCCTAAGGGAAGGTCACAATGTGGACATTAAACCATCACTGTCCATCAATGTGGCCTTTTAACCAACATTGCTCCCAAGGAGTGGTCCACATAAACATCATTACATACATTATAGTAAAATTATACATTACGTCGATCCGCACATTCATCGCATTGGGCCTCACTCATGGGCCACATATACACCACATCGGACCTAGCCATACGTACCACAAATACATCATAACGGGCCTTATCAACTGGGCCACAATTATATCACAACGGGCCTTATCAATTGGGCCACAAACACAACATAATGGGCCTCTCACACGGGCCAAAATACATCACAATAGGCCGCACCAATGGGCCTTATATACATCAAGTGGGCCGCATCAATGGGCAGCACCAATGGGCCTCATATACACAACAGGTGGGCCCTGCTCATGGGCCAAGAATACAAACAGGTGGGCCTCACACATGGGTCTCAAATACATAACATGTGGGCCCTACACATGGGCCTCGTATGCATCAAATGGGCCAGTGTCATGGGTCTAATACATATCACAATGGGCCTTGCCCATAAGCCTCAGGTTCAAGCAAGTGAGCCCCATCATATGGGCCTTAAATACAAGGCAGGTGGGCCCTGCACATGGGCCAAAAATACAATAAGTGGGCCCCGCACATGGGCCAAAAATATATCGTGATGGGCCTCATGGATGGGCCACACCAATGGGCCTTAAGTGAGCTGGGACCACACCAAAAAATCATTTCAATAGATGTAGGTGTATCATGTGTACCACTATACACTATCATTCCATGGGGCACATGGCTCACTAATGATGATCAACACTGTCCAAACATAGAAAAACATTGTCCAAACATTTTCTAGCATTGTCTAAATATTCTGCACGGTATAGATTAAACAGGTACTTCACGATGCCGGCTAGATAAAACAGATACATCACGCGTGGGCTCCACATGCCGGACAGCATGTTTGTACAACACATAATCAAGGTGGGGCCCAAGAGATAGAGGGTGTGGACATGCAATACATACATCAACGGTGGGTTACCGCTATCCATGTGGCCCACCAGATCTGGACCTGCCTCTAGTTAGGCTCATACCTTAAGATGATATCTCTTAAATTACATGGACGTTGTGGATACAACACATGTCTCAAGATCATGCCCTCAAGGCTCGCTGTCGTCCACACGGCAACGGAAAATGGTGGTCCTCACTGTCCAGATGGACGGTGGGATGAAGTACATAAATTATGGTGGTCCACAGATGAACGGTCAATGATAAAACACATGCATAATTGCCAAGGCCCACCGTCCAGTCCCTGCTGGACGGTGCAGGTAAAATACATAAATCATGGTGGATTCCACCATCTGGATAGTCAAATGGATGGATGGTTTGGATGTATCACAAACGTCTAGGGGGTGGGTCCCATGGAACTGACTGACGTTAACTAACTATACAGCTGGTGTGAGTTGGTGTGACCTACTCCAGCCAATCTGCCTCACAGTGGGGCCCACAAAAGTCACTACAGCAGCTATATTTGCTGGTGTGACCAGCATATGGACGATGTAGCACACATCAAGGTGGGCCACGGCACGGATGGTGCAAGTACAACACGTCCCATGGTGGGGCTGTACATGGCACCGTCCATATGGGCAGTACAGATGAGACACATACATCTATGGTGGGTCCCACCAGAGAGACGGACGGTATGGATTATCCTTCAGATCACAGCAGCTTTACAGCTGCTATGCAGATGTCAGCCAAGGTGGGTGGGTCCCACGTGGGGTCACCACAGATATATATGCATACATATATCTAAGATATAATATTATATTATTATTATTATTATTATAAAATAAGATCCAGTCCAGCGTCCATATGCTGGACGTTTGGATGGACGGTTGATATAGCAGGTACATCATGGTGGGGTCCACACACGTGGCCACCTCACTTGGTATCACATGAATCATGGTGAGGTCCATATAAATGGACGGTAGGGATAAAATACATACAGCATGATAGGGCCCACCATCCATAATGACGTCATATCAAGATAGGCCCCACGTGTAGGGTGTGTCCCACCAGATGGATTGACAGATGAAAGACGTGCATCAATGGTGGCCCATGACCATGTCCAATAGGTTGGACGGTCAGGGTATAACCCATACATCTTGGTGTCTCTCACAGCACCATCCAATAATGGACGGTGTGGCTGCAAAATACCCATCAGGTTGGCTCCACCGTACCAACTGGATGACTGAATGAAAAGCATAAATCAAGTGGACCACACGGCATCACAAGAAGGAGAGAGAGAAGAGAGAGAGAGAGAGAGAGAGAGAGAGAGAGGGAGAGAGATACGTCGAATGGTGGAGGGACCCCGCCACTATGGGCCCCTCCAAACAATGCGAACATCAAGATGGATCCCACTACAAGTGGGTCATCTAAGCAAAAACATATAAATCTAACCATATGGAAGCATCCACCGTTCGATCTTCTCGATCTATTGGAAAGCTGATCTCCTTGTGCTCCACTTTGATGGAGGATGATGAGAGATGGATGGCTAGGATGATGGGTTTTTAGAGTGGAAAGTGGGCCACCAAAGATCACTTTTCTCTCACATGAAAGAGCTTGGATGTGAGCACCTCTCTTGCTTGGGATGTGTTGAGAAATGAGAGAGAGAGAGAGAGAGAGTTGTAAGGAGTAATGAAGTGATGGGAAGTGAGTGATGGGGTGATGGGCATGTACTTGACATGTATGGGTGTGTAAGAGAGAGAGGGAGAAAGTTGACTTTAGGTAAAGGTGATGTAAGAGGGGGATGGTTGCTTGTACTTGACATGAGGTGATTGATTGATTGATTGATGGAGTGATTGATTGATGGGACATATTGTAGAGATTCTCTTGGGATTTATAATGCGCGGTGTTTTTCCTCGAACTGAATGCGGGTCCACATCTCCCTGTCAGGGTATCGAATCGGTGCACGAGTCGCGGCGTTGGAATCACGGCGACGGTGCGGTTGTAATAGTACAAGTCTCGAATTGAACCGATTCAAATATATGGGATACGACTTAGGATCGATCGCAAACATCGATTATACGTCGCAGGTTGCCGAAATTCGACCGAAAGGATCGCAGGAGTCGGTAGAACAGTACGGACTAGGATACAGGTCTTACACCTACGGATCCCGAGCTCTACATTGTCGTCCCGTCTTCTTCCAAACAGGAGGAGGCCATCAAGATGGCAGACGACATGCTCTCTCCCCCCGAAGCTGGGAATGAGTTCGAGGCCGAGGCTCAAGCCTCAATAGGCAGTCGGGTTGAGGCTGGGGAAGCAGCGGGCTCAGCTCAAGTGGGGATGAGTAGTGGTATATTCGTGTCGGGCTATCATTTGTCCTGTTTGATGCCTTGGGCTGCCAAGCATGCCCCCGAGGAGGACATAGCTCGCCTTCTCGGTAAGTCGGATAACTCCTGACATGGCTTCCGTATTTTACACGATATACCTGTCAACCTGTTCTTTCTCTTTTTTTTAATGCTCATTCTTTTCTTTGTTCAGTCTGTCCCGAAGCTCCTGTCAGCCCGGGAGTCAAAGAAAAGAGAGGCCGAGGCGGAGGCCTTTAGGGCTGAAGTGGGGGTGCTCCGGAATGAGGTGGAGGTCCGTAGAGATGAGGCTACTCTTCACCAGCTTGAGTTGAGCAATCTGTGACGGCAGCTTGAAGATGGGAAGGCCAGAGAGCTCCAGTTGTAGAAAGTTGTTGGTGACCTTGAGGCTCGGTGTAAGGCGGCGGAGGCTAAGCTGGCGCGAGCTTGGGCTCATGCGGATTCGTTGGCTCGAGTGATTACTCGACTGGGAGAAGTCATGAAATGGACTAAGGCTAAGG
This sequence comes from Magnolia kwangsiensis, assembly GCA_037074715.1. Classification (NCBI taxonomy): domain Eukaryota; kingdom Viridiplantae; phylum Streptophyta; class Magnoliopsida; order Magnoliales; family Magnoliaceae; genus Magnolia; species Magnolia kwangsiensis. The sequence continues at coordinate 66,526,664 of CM073589.1, forward strand.
TAGCGGAAGAGCGGGGTCGAGCTGTCTCTCAAGCGATGGAGGCCCAGCGAGCTGAAGATGAGGCTTCCCTGGCGGCAACAGTGGCTGCTGCTATTGATGCCTTCAAGACTTCTAAGGAGAGGGATGTCGAGGCTACTAAGTTTTACGACTGTGGATTTGACACCTGCCTTGAGGCGGTCCAAGGCTTGTATTCAGACCTTAACCTTGATCCTTTGTTGCCCGACGACGCTGGAGAGGAGCTTGTCGAAAATTTCCATCTGGACCGAGCCCCCGATTCTCAAGCACCTCCATCTACATAGTTTTTTTTACCCTCTAAGGAGGGTGTGTGGATGATGATTTTTCTTGTGTTAATCAATTAATTTTTGGACATTTAGTGTTAATTGTTGATTGCCAACCTGATTTGTTGTCATATTGATTTATTCTAAGGCATGGTCGAACTTACTGTTTGTCAGGTCAGCTCTTTCCAATACCGTTTGGTAGACCTTTTAAGCCTCCCTGGCTCAGGTTATAGTTGAGTTCGAACCCCTGAGGGAGTCGGCTCGTTCCATGATTAGTGAGAAACCTCCGTTCCATCCATTAGTCGGTTGATGAGCCGATTACCCTATTGTAGGGTCGGGCCATCTTTTGGCTTTTCTCCTAACTTAGAGGGGATGCCATGTCGAGTTTTCATGAGATTAAGCTCTGACACTTTCTTTAAGGGATCAGCTCATATAGTTTGTCTCTGTATTAAAGGGGCAACTTTCACTTAGTAGATGACTCGCTTGTATAGAAGTTGAATTGCGAACTTTATTGAAAGCCTTAAAGGCTGGTCGCTTGGAGGCGTATACTTTATTTGGGGCCTTAAAGGCCATTACATCAGGGATAGTAGATATTCAGGTGCTCAGCATTCCAAGGGTGAGGGAGCTGGCGGCCCTCGAGGTCTTCTAAGTGGTAAGATCCTGGTTTAACTGATCGGACCACGCGGTACAGTCCTTCCCAGTTAGGCATGAGTGCACCAGCCCCAGCTCGACAGTGTTCTGAAAGACCCGGTGAAGGACTAAGTCCCCTGGGCAAAATCGCCTGACCCTGACTTTAAAGTTGTAGTAGCGTGTCACCTGTTGATGCTGAGCGGCGACACAGAGCCTTCGGATGTCTCAGACTTCCTCAAAAATATGCAAATTATCTGCGATCTGCTCGAAGTTCTAGTCTTCTTAGTAGTTCTTCACCAGCGCAGTAGGGAAGCCAATTTTCACTAGCACCATTGCTTCCGAGCCGTAAGAGAGCGAAATGGGGTTTCCCCGATTAAGGACTAGGCTGTGGTCCTATAGGCCGAGAGGACTAACAGAAGCTCCTCGGCCCAGCTTCCTTTCACTTTTTCTAATTTCATTTTGAGATGGTGTTTAATGACCTTATTAATCACTTCCACCTGTCCATTGGACTGTGGGTGTCGGGCGATGAATATGCGTTTGTGATGCTAAGCCCTTAGCACATAACATGGAATTTGTCGTTATTAAACTATCGGTCATTGTCAGATACGATGGTGCGCAGAATTCCGAATCGATAGATGATATTTTTCCAGACGAAGTCAATCACTTTTTGTTCGGTGATTTTCGCGATAGGTTCAGCTTCTACCCACTTTGTGAAGTAGTCAATCGCGACGATGACGAACTTGACTTGCCCCTTCCCTATAGGCAGGGGGCCAATGATGTCAATCTCCCATTGGGCGAACAGCTAAGGACCGCTCATGGGGGTCATCTCTTTCGCGGATTGCCTCGGCATAGCTACATGACGTTGGCATTTGTTGCATTTTTGAACGTAGCCCTTCGAGTCCTACTTGAGGGTCGACCAGAAGTATCCTTGACAGAGTATCTTAAGGATAAGGGCTCGGCCACCAGAATGGTTTTCACAAATTCCTTCGTGAATCTCTCGAACCATGTAGTTGGCTTCGTTCGGTCGAGGCATCTGAGGTAATGCTGAGAATGCCCCTTTTTATACAACACTCCGTCCAGGATGACATATCGAGCTGCTTTGACTCTCAGCAGTATTGCCTCCAGTTTATCCAAGGGGGTTTCATCAGACGAGAGGTAGTTGAAGATTGGGTCCATCCAGCTCAGAGTAGTGTACACTGAATTGACTCTCTCTGCCTGGCCGATGCTCGGATGTTCAACGAACTCAATTAGGATGAATCATGGGATCTTTCTTTCTGAGGTCGAGGCGAGTTTTGTTAAGGCGTCGGCCCACGAGTTTTCTGTTTTAAGATTTGCCGGATAGTGTAACTCCAAAACTTTTCGATCAGTTTCCTCACCTCGTCGAGATAAGAGATCATTCTGGTCTCTTTGGCTTCATACTTCGTTGATATGTGATTTACCACCAATTGCGAGTCACACCAGACCTGGAGAGTTTAAACTCCCAAACTCACAGCCAATCTGAGTCCGGCTAGTAACGCTTCATATTCCGCCTCGTTGTTTGAAGCCTTAAACCCGAGTCTGATCGAATATTGGATAAACATAGAATCGGGTGCGACCAGGATGATTCCGGCTCCGGCTCCTTTGGCATTGGATGATCCGTCAACATAGAGAACCCAACCCGAGTTCGACATCGCCTATTGGTCACTCAGGGAGACAGGAGGAGTCATCTCAACTTTAGTGCTGATTTCTTCCATGCTCGGAGTGGTGAATTCAGCGATGAAGTCGGCCACAGCTTGTCCCTTGATCGTCGTCCTTGGGCGAAATTGGATGTTGAACTCTCTAAGCTCAATAGTCCACTTGGTCATCCAACCTAAAACCTCAGGTCTCTGAAAAACTTTTCTTAAAGGAGAGTCGGTCAATACCACGATGGAATGAGCTTGGAAGTACGGACACAATCTCTGGGCTGAAACAACAAGGTAGAGTGTTAGCTTCTCCAGGAATGGATACCTTGTTTCCACAGGTATCAGTACTTTGCTTACGTAATAAACGGGATATTGTTTAATCCTGACTTCTTTGATCAGGGCCGAGCTGACAGCTGAGGCTGAGAGCGCGAGGTACAAGAATAGGGGCTCACCTTCTTCAGGCTTGAATAGGAGGGGAGGTGAGCCCAGATACTGCTTCAACTGTTAGAAGGCTTGTTCGCACTCCGACATCCACTCTACCTTCTTATGACCCTTCAATTATTGAAAGAATGGGAGGAATTTATCTGTCGCTTTGGATATAAAACATCTGAGCGCAACGACTCTTCTCATGAGGCATTGTATCTCTTTGACGGTTTGAGGCGAGGTCATGTCGAGGAGCGTCTTGATCTTGTTAAGGTTGGCCTCAATGCCTTGCTGACTGACCTGAAAACTAAGAAAGTTTCTTAATTCGACTCTAAAAATGCACTTAGCTGGGTTCAACTTCATCTGGTACTCCCGAAAGACACTAAATGTCATCCCGAGATCTGTAAGGTGATCGGATGCCCTAGTACTTTTCACCAGCATGTCATCGACGTATACTTTCATTGTGCGTCCGATCTGTTTGGCAAACATCTGGTTAACCAACCTCTGATACGTCGCCCCAGTATTCTTCAGGCCAAATGGCATGACCTGGTAACAGTAGAGTCTCTTGTCCGTGACGAAGGTAGTCTTCTGCTTGTTTAGGGGATACATCGCGATTTGATTGTATCCGAAATAGGCATCCAGGGAAAAGAGCAACTCATGACCAGTCGTGCTGTCCACCAGTTGATCAATCCGAGGCAATGGAAAGCTATCTTTGGGGCATGCCTTATTCAGGTCCGAGTAGTCTATACAGACCCGCCACTTCACGTTGAATTTCCTGACAAGCACTACATTTGCAATCCAGTCACGGTAATATACTTCTTCTATGAAACCCGCATCGAGTAGGATGGAGACCTTCTCGGTAATGGCTTCATAGTGCTCGGAGTCAAACGGTCTTTTCTTTTGCGTTACCAGCTTGTGGTCTGGGTCCACATTCAGCGTATGGACCAGAACATCAAGGGAGATCCCTGGGATATCTACGTGTGACCATGCGAAGACGTCTCAGTGTTGCCTTAAAAAGGCGAACATTACAGACCGATGCTCGAAATTTAATGACAATCCGAGCTAAACAGTTTTGCTCGTGTCGGATTCATCAAGGGGCACCTTTTCTAGGTGTTCTACCGATGAGTTCCCCATGGGCCCCCGGGGATCCAGGACATTAACGGTGAGTTCCTGCTTGACAGCTCCTTTTTTTACTATTATCGCGTAACAACTTCGAGCCTCGCACTGATCGCCTCGGAGGTAGCCTATCCTGCCCTCGGCTGGGAACTTCATATCAGGTGGCAAGTAGAAACGACCGCCCTCATTGCATTGAGGGAAGGTCTGACCAAGATAACATTGTGAACCAATAGTACGTTGACAACAAAAAAGTCCACCATGAGGATGACTTGATGTTGTTCTTCTCCTTCAGTTACTAAGAGGGAGATGGCTCCTTCGAGATTACTCTTTCTCCGGTAAAGCCGTGCAGGGGAGTTTTCACGGGTCAGAGTCGCGACCGTGGAACCCCCATTCTATCAAAGGCCTCAGAATATATCACATCGGCCGAGCTTCCAGTGTCGACCAGAATACAATATACCTTGTGGTTCGCTATGGTCATAATGACCACCAGGGCATCGTCATGCGGATGCTGGATTCCGCGCACGTCATCTTCTGTAAAGGTTAGACTACACGGATTGATCTGAAGCTCTTTGCTTGACTGCTCAGTTAAATGGACGTAGTGTTCTAGTTTAGACCTCCGAGAGTAGGTTTTTCGAGCCCTGTTCGAATCTCCTCCACCGAAAATGGTGTGGATTTCAACAAGCTCCTCGGTGGGGTTATTCAGTCGCTCTTGGTCCCAATCTTCCTTCCGAGCAGCTTTCTCTCTCTTAGTTACTGACGCAAATGTCCTTTGCGAATAAGAGGCTCGATTTCATCTTTGAGATCCACATAATCGTCTGCATTATGGCCGTGGTCCCGGTGAAAGCGACAGAACTTTCGCTTGTCTCGATGCTCCGGGTCAGCCTTCATGCAGACAAGCCAATTCAGGAGCTTCTCCTCGGATGTCTAGGAGGATCTACTCAGCAGACGTGTTGAGGGGGTATAGGAACGAAATTTTTCTTCTGGTCTCCGGCTCGGTTGATGATCGCGAGGGACGCGGTCATCCAACCCTTTGCCGGTTGGCTAAGATTCTTCATTCCTAAACCTCTTCCCTTTGTTAGCCGGGTCATTTACTTGTACGCCTTTGTGGGCGTTAGTGAATTCATCGACGTTAGTATACTTCTGAGCTCTTGTCACAAAGTCCGCCAATGTCTTCGGAGGATTCTTTCCAATGGAGAAAATAAACCTCCCCTCTTTCAAACCACTTATCACTACAACAAGTGTTATCTTGTCATCGTAGTCTTCTACATGCAATGCTTCCTCGTTAAAGTGAGCAATGTAGTCTTTAAGCGACTCTTTTGGTCCCTACTTGATGGTGAACAGATGAGTATTGAGCTTTCGACTTCTCTTACCGCTTATAAACTGAGTAAGGAATAGTCGGCTCAGCTCCGCAAAGGATCCGATGGAATTGGGCTTAAGTTGGTGGCACCAACTCCGAGCTGATCCTGTAAGGATGATAGAAAATTCCCTACACATCATTGCGTCCGTTGTCGTCTGGATCTGCATCCACAACCGATAGGCTTCTAAATGCTCGGATGGGTCCCCGAAACCAGAATATTGGATGACGGGAAGAATCTGAAACCTCTGTAGCATCACCTCATTCATAATGGTGGAGGTGAAGGGAGGTTTGGTCTCTTCCATCATCGTCTGAACCGTGGTAGGAACTATCGACAGTTGCTGCTGCTTTTCCAAAGTTAAGAATTCATTATTAAGTTTCACAAACTGCGCTTCCCAGGGATCTTTATTTTCAGCGACAATCTCTGGTACGTTATCTATCTCTAGAATCCTCCTTTCCCTCCTCCGCTCTAGCTGATGGCGGAGATCCATAGGTGCCAGAGCTGAGGTGATCGAGTTGTTCATGTAAGCCCGAGTAGCGGTGTTTTATGCGGAGACTCTAACTTGCACCGGAGGAAGATTCTGACCCGAGAGAGGCACCCGAGAGTGTTAGGGTGCTTCAGGCCTCAAACTCCTCGGCACAGAGTGAGCCTCTACAACAACCCGAGCGGATCAGGAATGGGATACTCCTGAATCGAGTGTAGTTGTGGCTCCCTTTACTGCTTCATTCTGCTTATTTCATCACATAGGGCCTGAATCTCGTTTTGCATGGCTCGATATTTGCCCACTCGGTTGCGAGAACGCTGTGAAGGCCCTGGTGTAGACTCAGCATGAAGTGGTAATGAAGAGCGAGTTTTCTTGTTTAGCTCTAGTTCCACAGCTACTGCTTTCTTCTTTCTCACCATTTAATTTGAAAAATGGGAACCTAACCTTTAATATCAGATTCTCATAGACGGCGTCAAAAAATATTGATGTCAAAATCTAGTCATCTCTCCCCTCAGCTCGTCGAATCGCTTTTACGTCTTAAACCTGCACAATGGGATCAGGCAAAGGTGACCCTGGCTAAGCCAGGGGACCCTCCGATGCCTAAGTCAAGTCAAGGGAATCTGGGTCTAAGTGGAGAGTAGAGGAGAGTACAAGATGTTGCATACTTGTAGTAGTGAGGTCTCAATGTATTTATACCTGACTGTTGGACAGTCTGTGTTTGTTATTGTCGGCACGAATTACTCAATCAACGGGATTCTAAGATTGTAGAGATATTGTGCACAATCCAGAGATCGTGCGTCGCATTGGGCGGATAATGCGTATCTGGGAGCGAAGTAATCGGCCACGTTTGGTTATGGTAGTTTCAGTATCTGGCAGACGGAGCACCTGCCTACATATATTGCGTCGGCTTAGCTTGCTTGGTTGTAGCAACATTAGTTAGCCTTTATTATTAACTTGTCGAACAAGAACACTTTCTCAGCTCCGAGCTGAGCTTACAGATCCATCTCAAAGGGCTTTGAAAACCATCGCTTTTGAGGCTCGGGGCTAGGAGTCGGATCCGTCTTGTCGAGTCGGATTCCTTGCAATTGATGTTAGTGGGTGGCAAGTAGCATGGTTTCCGATCAGAGTGTGAAAGTTACTCCGACCTGGAACCTCACAGTAAGAACACCTTCGCAGCGTGCAGCACGTCATATTATATATATATATATATATATATATATATATATATATATATATATATATATATATATATATATATATATATATATATATGCTCACACACAACTAGTTGGACAGTGCATTTTGGTCCAACTAATTGATTAATTCAAGGACTAATTAATGTTATTTAACACTAAGACAAAAAAGTTATTCTAAGAGGAAAAGTAGCCAGCGGTGGTGGCCCCATTATAGAGTTAAAGTGAAATCTAACTCAACCATCAGGTGAGTCACCCTATATTAGAACCGTGGATTAAAAAATCAGCCTCATCTATGGTTCGTGCGCACCACATGATTGAAAACAGTGTACAAGGAAAACTCACCCTCCAAACTATTTTCATTGGTTTGGCCCACATGAATCATGTATGCCCCTGATTTTTGGACATTAGGCATAGATTTTTAGTGTGTCATCTTAATGGTTGGAGTGGATTTCACATGCTTGTCGTGTTGAGCTTGGTAAAAATCAAGGGTGGACGTCTCTCCCAATGTTTCCATTGCCGTGGCTGAATTGAATCAAAGGTTAGCGTGATTTTTTGACTTCAGGACCATAATGGGATTACGCATCTAATGATTGGAGTAAATCTTACTTACACATCATGGTGGGCCTGCAAAAATAGGAGGGTGGTTGTCCGCGCAGTGGCACCACTCGATAAGTCACGAAGGTTGGTCATTTAGACGGACCTGCTATGGTGTTAATTTGAAATCCACTTCCACCATCAAGTGGATCACCCAATGTTAGATCAAGGGACTTAAAATCAGTCCCAACATGATTTATACGTTTTACACACTGTCCATACATATTTTCAAATCATTTTAGGATACTATCTAAAAGATGAGGCAGATCCAACGCTCAAGTAGACCACACTACAAGAAAATTAGAGATTGAAGGCCTACCTTCAGAAACCTCTCGGGTTTCAAAGAAGTTTTGGATCAAGCTGATATTTGTATTTTTCTTTCTTCATCCGGGTCTGTTTGACTTTATGAATAGGTTGGATGGCAAATAAACATTATGGTGGGCCTTAAGAAGGTGTCAACGCAAAGCATCATTGTTCCCACTGTTTCTTTTGGTGGGTTTCACTTGAGCTTTGGATTTGGGGCCATGCCAGCAAGTAATACGAGAAAATGGATGGATGGTGTGGATAAAACAAATACATCAGTGAAGCACACAGATCTTTGCCATCTATAGACGCGCATGTCGTGTGGTACGCTACACAATCTAAGTCCATTTCGAAAGGTATTGGTCTGGGAACTAGTCTATTTTTTTGGGAACCGGTGCGAGAGGGATGCCAGCAGTTATATTTTACCAGGCCACACGTTGATGTGTACGTGAGATCAAATCTGACCATTATATGTGTAATCAAATCCAACCATTAGATGTGTAATCCTATGGTAAGATAGTAGCCAAAAAATTAGGATAATATGTTATTAATTTGAGTCACACAAAGAAAATAGTTGGGAGAGAGACGTCCACCCTCGATTTTTACCGGGCCCACTATAGTGTGCATGTAAAATCGATTACACCCATTAGATGTGAAACCTAAATGTTGGCTTAAATAAAAAATGAAGCTCACATGTGATTCAAGTGGATCACATTTACGGAATAGTGTAGAGGGTCAGATTTTCTGATAAAAATTTTCCAATAAGTGTGGCCCATCTCAAATAAAGATGGCCAGATTTTTTGGCCCTGGGTCAAACAGAGGGTGACTCACCTGATGGTTGGGGTGGATTTCACTTTAACACCACATTGAAGCCCACCCAAACTGGGTACTCCTTTCGCAAGGTAACCACGTGCAAGCATTTATTAACATTAGTTAATATGTAAATTAGGCGATGGATGCCAGGAGAAAATGAGATGAATTAGGAAGCTGCACACATGTCACATATTTATGTGGTGCAGTAAATATATAAGAAATCTGGTCCATTAATTAGGTAAGATTTCTTTTAAACACACAAATGACATAAATTATTATTTTTAATGATTAATGGTATGATATTTATTTACAAGAAAATGGAGCCATTAGAAATTCATTTTAGACGTACATATTCAACTTGTATGCATGGCTTCAATGATGATGATAGTATATTAAATTTTAGCAGATAAAATATAATTAGTAGGCCTATTTAATGGAAAGGCCAGATCTTTGACATATAATTTCTATCATACTTATATAAAACTTGATATTATGGATCCTCACGGCTAGTATATTACTTGGGATAGAAAAATATTTCTTGCTATTTAATACCCAGCTAGTTGGACCAATTTGATTTGTCCAACTAGTTGTTTGTGAGCATTACTATATATATATATATATATATATATATATATATATATATATATATATATATATATATATATATATATATATATAAACTCTCCCAAAGCCCTCTAGAAGGACAATGAATGAAGAGATAAACAACCGACTTCGCTTCCCACAAGTACAATAGACACCCATTATTGACGATTAGCATCCCTCTCTTATGAAAATTGTCAATAGTCAACACCTTCCTTCCACGGACCACGCCAAGGCCACGCCTTTGGAGCAGCCTCGTAAGACCACAGAAATGATGTGTACTCGAACCTTCCTCAGAGAAAATCCACAAAGAAACTCCCAGTCTTCTCTTTAATCAAAAAAATGGATTCGAAGTCAATGAGGGGGCTACTACTGCTTGGAGCCGATTTGACAACGCAATGAACTCACCCTTTCACTCTTCCAACAAATTCATTCGGCGTGGAGAGTCCATACTGCCCCATTTCTTGAAACCAGCAATATACAACCACAACCAAGGACAGACTTGCTAGCCTTGGTAAATCTTTCCAAAGAACTCCATCCCCCAACCACACATCTTCCCAAACTCGATTCTTCTTACCATCGCTCAATGAGTAGCCAATCCCCTCTTTGAATCTTCTACCCACCCTGGAGATTGTTCTCCATATTGACGTGGCCCTGTGTAAGGTCAAATCTTTCACCCACCATCCCCTTTCCATTACACCATACTTTCTCACAATTACCTCTTTCCATAGACCTCCCTGCACTCCAAACTTCCAAAGCACTTGCCTAGCAATGCCTAGGGGTGCACACGGTTCGGTTCGGTCCGGTTTTGGGGTAAAACCGGAACCGAACCATTACCAACGGTTCTGGAATTTTTGGAATCGAAACCAAACTGTTAGCATGCTAGAACCGAACCAGAACTGAACCGTGAAAACCGGTTCGGTTCCATGGTTCTGGGTTTTTAGACAAAAGAAAAAAAGGTGGAAAAAAAAAAATCATCTAACGTAGCTTTGCTAAGTGTACAGGCGTGTGCAGTAGAGCTCATCTGCTCACCACACATGTGCCATCATGCACATAAGTGCGAGATCCAATCCATCCATCAGGTTGGTCAGACCTTCTACGTGTTTCCCCAAGTAAAAATAATCTGGTCCTCTTAGCATGTGGGCCCCAACATTGCAAACAGAAGGATGAGTTGGAGCTGTACATTTGTTTTACAAAGGGTGATTTGCGGCAACCTCTTTAAGTAAAGAGCAGTGGATCAACCCTGATGGTTGGGTTAGTTATCAGTGTAATCTGTCCTTTCTGATGGATGGATTGGATCAGATCTATCATGCCATAATGGCACGTGTGGCGTGTACATAAGCTTTTTGCCCACACGAGTGTGGTTAGCAAAACTCTTCGTGCATGAACGAAAAATGTCATCTCAGGCATGGTACATGTGTATGCGTAATCAATGGTCCAAAACATGGTCCCCATGCTAATAAACAGACGAGATTTAAGATTCTTAACCATCTTCATTTTAACTGCCCATTTGACGGTTAGCATTAAATGGTTCTGGATCAACGGTTCAGATCCACGGTTCAACGGATCGGTTCCACGTTCGGGTCCACAGTTCGGTTAACGGTTCGGTTCGGTTTTACATGCCCCTAAACCGGAACCGAACTATTCCTAACGGTTCTGAGATTTTTGGAACCGGAACCGGACCGTTAGCATATTAAAATCGGACCAAACCGGACCGATTCAACGGTTCCGGTCCGATTCCACGATTCTACTGGTTAAATGTGCACCCCTAGCAATGCCACACTTCCCACCTTATCAGGTTGAACTTGCTCTTTATCTCCCTACCCATAAGAAGTCCAACAAAGCCTCTCTAACTTGACCAAAACCTCCTTGGGACATCTAAAGAGAGAAATGTGTGATCTAAAGAGAGAAATGTGTGAATATGTATAGAAATGTCCACACATACATCAGGAGATTTGATGACACCACTTTGATTAGCTTCAACCTCCCACCTAACGAGAGATGCGAACGCTTCCATGAAGATAACAACTTTCTTTCCACTTTTCTCAATGACCTAGTTCCACATATGCTTCATTTGGCTTGCCTATGCATAAAGGGCTACTCAGTTATGACGTTGAGAAAGAGACCCTACCCTATACCCAAACACCTCCACAAGCACTTCAATCTCCTCCTTCGAGGTCCCTATGCTCAACATCTTCCTCTTTACAGCATTTACCTCATACCCAACACCGCCTCAAAGCAGTAAATGATTTCCCTATCCACTTCAGCATCGCAAAAAAGAAGGGTAGCATCTGTGTATTGTAGATGGGAAATCTGGAAGTCACCTCTATCCACTTTGAACCCACTTATCAGACCTACCTCAAGCCCCTTGTCCAGCATTATGATCAGCACATCCACCACCACCACCACCACCACGAACAGAAAGGATGCAGCAGATCCATTGCCTTAGGCATTTAAAGAACCCCTTGGGTGACCCGGTGACTAACGCTGAAAACCTAGTCAATCTGATACATTCCTGAATCCAGCCTCTCCGCAAACCCTATGCAGTCCCAACTTATAGTCCAGGAATCCCACTCAACATAGTCATACACGTTCTCAAAATCCACCCAATAGTCCACACAATACCTCCCACTTGACTCTGTAGAGTATAAAGATCAAAGCCAGTCCTATGTATAATGAATCTGATCCATGGGACCAGTCACAACTACATTCTCTAACACAAGTCCGAGTGTACCAATATATTATCCTTCTAGCACATAACCTCCCAAGCACTATTACACCTACCTTAGCCTACAACCACTCAAGACGAAATTAAATCTCATTGACTGATCTGGCAATTTCCCAGCAGGTATCACACACATTAGTCAAGGTGTGCTCTGATACCATGAAAATGTAAGATAATATTTGATTGAATATTTACTCTAGACTTTCTTGTGTGTAGATTACAAGATTGGGATGGAATTTATGGAGATGTCACAGCTGTAGGATTTACAATGAAGGGATTTGAAAAATGAGAGGATATGGAGAGGAAGATTCAAAGGGTTTTGGGATTATCCCATGTGATTTGAGAACTGCGTGAGTAAGGGTGTACATCGAGTCGAACCAAGTCGAGCTGGCCTCAGCTCGACTCGGCTCGGCCACTAGCTAACCTCAGCTCGAACTCGGCTCGGCTCGGTCCTCGAGCCTGACTGGCCAGCTCGGCTTGGTTCGGTCAGCAGCTTGGGCCAGTTCAGGCCGAGTTCGCCATTGCAGCATTTTCACAAACACCTAGATTGCACCTTCAAAATCTCACTGTATTTGAGACAGCAACAATGGTTTTACAGGTATTTTATCAAACACCTTCTAAGCAACATAAAAATCAAGAAAAAAAGGGTGTTGGTTTTATATACATACCTTCCTTGCCACCAGCCACACTTCTTTGAGTCATTTCATCAAACACTTGGTGAGCAACATCAATATCAAAGTAACCAAGTCACCAAACTGGTACGATTTGAGTTGGGTTCGATCCAAGTCGAGTCGAGTTGGGGCCAGCTTGAACTCATTTTCGAGCTCAAAAAATCAGCTCGACTTGGCTCGAACTTAGCTTCGAACTGAGTCGAATCGAGCTTTTTCGAGTCGAGTCGAGAGAGCTAACGAAGCTAGCTCGGTTCGTGTACACCTCTATGCATGAGATTGCCTTGATACAGTGTAGAAAATGAAAATCAAGAGATCATATATTCAACATCAACCTAAGAACACTTGATCAAAAATGAACTCCCCCTGTAGAAATCTCCATTGGTTTGAAGTTTTCTAACTTAAAATATTTTAGAAAACTCTTAGATATTTGTGGCCCATGAGTGGCCTAAGAATTACTTATGGGTGTTCTGGATTAACTCCAACTTGGAACGTCTCTCCCCCACCTTTCGCCTCAAGATATGAGAAAAGTTAACTCTTATGTTTATAACCAGTAATCCGATATCATTTTTGGGAGTAGAATATCATTAAGATACAAGAATAGAATTACTCAGTGTTTGTTAAAATGCTCATCTTACACAAATTGATTCTCATTAACAATATTTTCAGAGCTAAAACCTTATCAAATGGTCTGACTAACAATCAAGGGATTCTAATTTCTAATCACTTGTTTTCTCCCTCCAGGAGAGGGAGGGGCCTCTAGGAGATGGAAGGAACAGACATAGTTTCAGTGAGCAACCACACAATCAGCATGTTCAAATAATGCTGTTCTTGGTGGAATCAGTTCAAAACCAAATACTCAATCTAGTCACTCTACAGTGAATTGGCCAACTCAGTGTGAAATCAGTAGAGTATGCAAACTATGGAAAAGAACATCCTGAAGATTTCCTACTTTCCTTTGAGAATCAATTGTTAGCATGGTTTGACGTATCGTCCGAAACCGATACTCAATGCCCGACATGCATAGGTGTTCATCCATGAATGATATGGCTATATTGGGCCATATCGGCACAAAACAGCACAATACGACCCCATGTCCTTGGTGACCGTTATGTTACAGCAAAACTAATTCCAAACCTTGATTGTTAGGGAAAGACCGAAGGGAAAAAAAAAAAAAACACTTGCTTCGGTTTGGACCATCCATCCCACTAATCCAATTAAAATATCACTTTGATTATGAGTCTACGACAGTTAATTTGACAAGGTTTAAACTCCAGTCATAACCATAGTTCAAATACTCAAAAACTTCAATATCTAAGAATTAATTTAATAGTACTTAACAAACATTTTAATAGTTGTATGAATATAAAATAACTTCTTTTTTTAAGTGAAGATGTGCTTGGCCTGTTGGCTACAGAGTCCCTATATGAGATGTCTTTCTTTTATGAAGACACGCTTTTCAAGCCAGTGACTCGAATTGAGTAATCACAAATTGCATCAAGTCATCGAGTCATTCCAAGTGGAGACTGAGTCACTCTCACAATTGAGTTTCACAGTGGCTCAGCTCAAAATCTCAGCGAATCAAGTTGACTGGGCTGAGTTTCGAATCAAGTCACAGAGTTTTCGAACTATGATTGCAACAGCCAGGGGCCAAATCTGATATGACTTGAGATCCGCAATATCATCAGATACCTTCAACAGTTTACATAAATTCCTTTTAGGGTGTGTTTAGTTGCACCGAATTAGACTTATTATTAGTCATAAAATTTCATGATTCTGGGGCAACAAAATGCACCCTTTAATAATCTAATGAAAGAATACCCCAGAATACCAGTTCCACAGAAATGGTTTCTTCAGAAAATCATTTCAGGACTGTCAATCAAACCGGGCTTTAGAATTCATTATATATGTGGAGATATTGGCTGCTATGATTGATTGACCAGAATTTATGATAAATAATTATGAATATATAAAAAAGATAGCAGTCAAGAAGGAAAAAATTATAAGACAGGATGTCTAGGGGCATTAGGTTACAAATGGACTCCAATTGGGGAAATTGGATATTTTTGGAGCATGGATCACCAAATAGGCCCGAGTTGTACAAAATGGGACCCAAGGATGCTACGCATTCAGATTGAGGATCAGATCATTTCTCTTATCCATTGCTTGTAATGTCTCCAACACGATATATGATCCTCGAAAGTAGATTGAACAAAATTAACATAAAAACACAATCCTCTGAAGGTATTTTTCAGTCTCAACATACTTAATCAATTCATCGGTTCAAAATTAGCATAGGATACCGATTTATTTTATCCATGGTTTTACCAGATATTTGTCGCCCAGAAAACGACGGCATCTAGAAAAGCCACGATGTTGGAACTCTTGCTTGGTATCCGTCCAACCATGTCTGATGTATGTGTACCCAAGCGAACCCCTTCGATGCCTCAGGCTGAGAAAATACAATTTATCCATCTTAATAAAAAAGTCTATAAAAATAAAAAATTAAAATAAACTGAAAGTAGCACTGATGCATGGAGTTTGTTACCTTCGAATCTAGTAAAATGGTAGTAAGACAACATTGACGTCCTTCATCTGCAAGTAGAATTCATTGAGAGAGGTTAGAAATAGACGAAAAGCAACTTCAGAAACCAAGAAATATTTTCGACAAATTACCTAGATATGGCTGTCATTATTGGACAATGTGGCAGTGTTTCAAACAGAACTGTTTATCTTTTCATCTTACTTCTGCATATTTTTTTTGGAAGGTACCTTTGCATATTATCTAACTCCGCTAGTGGGAGTTTTACATTCTCATTGTTGGTATAGAGGGTTGAATCAGGTAGGCAGCCGGCTTCGAACTTCCACCAGAACTTTTTTTGCATGAATCCTGACAATCTGAGACTTTGATACGTGTAGCCAACCCCAATTAGTTGGGGTAAGATTTAGATGATGATGATGACGACAACGGTGACTTTTGCATCTGTAGCTTCTGTACTGTAAAACTGACATGTGCCATGCACGTGGAGGTAGTAGTTGATTTACAAATGTGGTTGGGGAAACATTTGTTACAAGTAGATTTCTTTTGGAGCGCTGAACTCAGATCATAATTCACCTAAAATGGTGGCAACTCTTCAGCTGTATACATGATATAGTTGTAGGCTCCAAATCAATCTGATTATGGATGGAACATAGCCTCAAAACTACACTACGAACATGATATCTACCATCTGAATTTTCTCTTGGAATTTCCCGTCCACTCTACTAAAAGTCTATCAGATAACCATTATATGGATTGTTAGGATTGTTTGATCAGTGAGATTTTAGAGATACACTCTATCCATATGCACCCCACAAATTGAGTGGCGTGGATCACCATACATGAGTGCCACATGTGAGGAAATGAAAATGAGTTTTGTACATCGTGGGGAGGGGAAGTGATTTCTTAAAAATAGGTTCCTTTCGTGGAGACATGCGCTTGGAAACTGACCGTTCACCTTGTAAATTACTTAAACACCCTTTCTTTTGCCTACAAAATCCTTCCCATGTACTTTAATATTGCAAAGTCTTAGCTATTTGAGAAACTAGTTGTGTCAATAAGTTTTGAGTCTTTATAATTCACGTAGTTCTAAATTCTAATGGAGTTCTACTTGTCGGATCTCTAACAAGGAGAATTCAATTCAAAAACGAGAAATGAGCTGATGCTCATATAACACTATAAGCATAGTGCTCCTAGTTGCAAAGGGATGCTTGGACAGCCCAATCAATTGATCTGGACAGTCCTTCAGGTCCAGACAACACTTCATGGGGAATAATGTACAAATCACACTGATCGGATGATTCTAGCTATCCAATTACGGTCGATGAAGTGGATGGTCGAGACTGTTAATGAGAAACAGGTCCAGCCAGCAATTTTAACTGTCCATTTGGTGGGGCTTATCACTTATTCCCTATGGCTCTAAAGAATCACTACCACTCAGCATAGCTTTAAAAATGTGAATTAAAGTTTTTTTTTTTTTTTTTGGATGCGGTCATTTGATCGGAGTGCACTTTTTCATGGTGACCAAGAAATTGTAGGCTGCCTTAATTGACGGTCCAGATTGATGTGTCAAACTTTTTCATGGTGAGTCGGTGACCAATAAAGTGTAGTCTGCACCTAATTGACAGTCCAGATGTGTCCCTTTGTGTGTGAGCACACGCGCTCGCCTGTATGTGCACTTGTGCGTGTGCGTGCACGTGCGGAATTTTGCAAATCAGAGATGCAAAACCCGTAAAATGGCCCAAAAACACATTGGAGGTTTCAGATCTTTTCTTGGGTTCCCTTGTAATTTTTTTAATCCTCATTTCTTTCTTAATGGTTGGACTCTGCTTAGATTCAACTGGAATGTGGATTTGAACTATGGTGCTTAGGTAGAATATGGAACTGTTTAAAAGTTTGAAACTTTGTGACGCATTGAGTGAACCTTGACCAAAGTTTGAAACTTTGTGACGCATTGAGTGAACCTTGACCACTCTCCTGATTACTATTGACCAGCCGAGCTGTAAAAAGTTGGGTTCTCCAAAGAATAGTGATAGAGGCAATCATTAGGCCTGCTGCCTGCATTTTATAGAGGCGATATTTTTCTGGCTAGAAGTTATAGTGCAATATAAAGATCTTCATTGTGTTTTTTACCATTTCTTTTGAGATTCGGTTTTCTCAGGAGCTAAGTTCCATCACAGCTCATTCTCATTGTTGCCTTGTGCCAGCTATTTGGGTTGGTTTTACTGTCACTATTACCAAAACACAAATTCTCATGATTGCATGCTAAAACAGCCTATGATCAGCTGCACACCTGACATCAACCGTACTCCTTCACCCAGGCTTGCATTGGCTAGCACATGGCCAAATTTCAAATCATGTCTCAAATATTTAACACAGACACCCAAGAACTTGGAAATCCATATTCATCCCAGATATATGTATTCATCCAAATTATAAACCGGATAGTGTTGAAAGTTGAACCATGAGCTCATTTTAATTTATATTTTATGAAAAATATAGCAGAACACATCTGACTTTAGAAATACAACATCTACGAGTAAATTCATGGTTGCAAGAAAATGTTACTGAATCATATCATCCAGGATAAGATTAAAAAGAGATATGATCAAACTCATGTATATACATGGATGACAAAACTTTCATGAATTTACATGAAACATTAGCAAGTGGAAGCAAATCAAATTATCAATGAATGAAGTCTTTATGAATGAATTGAAACAATGATTTTTATAAATAAATAAATTCATTTCAACTCAGGACTTGGCCAAGTCAAGTTGGACCGATCCAGCTCAAATCGGTCGTGTTGAAATGATAAATCAAAAAGGTTAATTTCCATACTAATTCCCAGTATTCAAACATTGGGTGAAAAATAAAAATAAAAATCACTGGCATACCCGTATCCAGATCTGATGAAGGGAATTTGGGTCCCTGTTGGGCTCAGATACAGATACCATATACGAGATACTGACTTCCGATCAAATCAGTACTCTCTGGTCTAGTTTTGGACTTGAATTAGAATTCTAAATGGAGTTTAGATCCAGAGGCAGGTCTAATTTCATGTTTGGATTCATGTTCCAGTCCGGATCGGAAATCATGTATATACTAAAACACCTTTTGTATGGTTTTTAAATGGTAAATATATATATAAATTAATGATGAAATTAGAAAAAGGGAGTACCCAACCTGATAATTTGGACCTGAAGCTGACCTGATTATTAATCAGCCCAAAATCTGGATCCAGATAAACAGGGTTGGAACTTGGGGTGTCCATAGATCTAGTATCCATTGACAGTTATACTAATTTATCAGTTCAATTGTATCTTACCATATAATTCCCACTTATCAAACTTCACTAGCCACACATTTGACCCAATCTGTGCTGATGAAACTCTATCCACCCATATCCGGAACTGCTTTCCTTGTTTGTCGCCATAAAATGAACCCAATGCATCTATGCAACTATAAAGAGAGCGCTCGGTTCCAGAAGGATGGACAATGACTCCAGATGGATGCTGTAAATCACAAGTTAAGCAATTAGGAGTCATGTAACTAGCTGCAGTTTAACCAATTAACCAAATCAAGAAAATGGTCACAACTGAGTGAAGTCAAAGAACACGGATGCCTCTTAAGAAGTTCATCACTATACTCATTTCAAGACTTGGGTGAAGCTGAAGGATGTGACTTGGTTTTTCTAATATATATATATATATATATATATATATATATATATATATAATATCAAGTACTTGATAAAACCCAACTGGGTATGAAGAAATACTCGAATAAGTAATTGGAAACTGGAAAACCAGAAACCTCAAGACCACTGGAAAACCAGAAACCAGAAGACCATATGTCCTATAAAAATTGAAAAAGAAGTATCTTAATGTGTTTCGAGTTGACTTGAACTTGGGCCCTCATAAGTCCTAGTCGTGTTTTGTATTTTAACCTTTGATATTGAGTACCTTTCAAAAAAAATGAAAAAATAAATAAATAAATAAATATATATATATATATATATATATATATATATATATATATATATATATATATATATAGAAATGATGCTTCATGGGAAGCATCCATTGATTATATGGACCTTGGGTTGAGCACAAGCACAGCATCCTAGCAGTCTCAGTTTGTACATGGCAGCCCCATAGACCAGCAATTCCGAACATTTTTCTAACATGCCCCATCAAGTATGGAGAAAGCCCAATCTCCCAGATGAGAAGATCTTAGACATCCAATCTTTAGCCTTTCTTCAGTGGAAAATGGACCACTGCTGTACTTCTTCTCTTAATTGTCTATCTGCAGGCCACCATTGGAAAGGTTACAATTGTCCCATCCAGGAGATCATTGTGGCATGGCCCATCCACAGCTGTACCTATCAGATCAAAGGTCTGGATCACCAAACCATGCAACCCACAAGTGCAAATATGAAACCTGAGGATACCACACACATCCTTGGGTCGAGGACATAAAACTCCTCCCCCAACCAACAAGCCAAATTGACAGTATTTAGAATGGGAACAAAGGCCAGCAGCAGACATACACAGATATTTTTCAAGTGTTGGATATGCTGCTCAGAGTTTGCAATTTCTGCATGGCGCCATCTCTCATACAGCATGTAAAACTTTACTACTTCGTGTCCAGGAGTGGGGCTCTCTGGCTGGAGCCTTGAGAAGTCTATAACATCTCTTGGAGATGTATTCGTACCAAGCCTAAAATGACCAATAGCTTGTATAATACCAGCTGCACACTTTTCAGACGCATGAATTATATTAGGGTTGTCTTTGGCATTCTCTGCATGCCACTGCAATAATTCTTCCTGGGCATTGCTGACCTGCACATTTAGTATAAGAATGACGTAAAAGTTACAACAAGCAGTTAATGATGAGGCATATGAATGAGTTGCAGGAAGGAATTTGAGACTCCTTTCTGCAGCACGCCTGAGCGTGGCACACGAGCAAAATTGGGCACTCTTCAGAAGCACCCTGCCATGCATATCCCCTGGGCCTACATTCAGGGCAATCAGTTCATTTCCACACGTGTACACTCAATGCGAACCGCAGATCGATTTATTGTAATTATTTGTGCTTAGCATATTTCGCCCACCTGACAGGTTGACTGGCACAATTTTTTAGCCAGGGCATATAGTAGTTCACCTGATGAACAGACTGGACACGTGATGCTCGTACGTGTGCCACAGATAGGATTCCGCAATTCTCTTTGATATGAATCCCCTAACTGGGCATGTTTATAACTACAATATAACAAAGATATGCATTTCACAAGTTAATAAATGCTTTAGTAGCAACTGACCATAACACCATAAACTTCTGGAATGCTGAAAAGTTCTGCGTCATTGCCAGAGTCACCACAAACAAGAGTGTTTACAGGTGGTTTTCCATCGGATTTGAATTTTTTCAGCAAATATGCAAGAGCCTGTCCTTTGCCAGCACCTTGTGGTAAGATGTCCAGATCCATTCCTCCACTGTAAATTATTTTTACATCCAACTGACAAACAACAAAGCGAAAAGAAACAGGGAAAAGGGAAACCATAGCTTCCAAGTTAGTATAGTTTTTTTTTTTTTTAACCATATAGATAATGAAATTCTTTTTCATGTATAATGTCATTAACACAGGATATGCGAACTCTTCATGAGTATAGTGGTGATGATGTGAATTCTCATAATAATCTCACCCCACGTTTCTCCAGACGTTCCGAAAGAGCTGTTATCACTTCCTGGGCATGCTCCTTCTCAACATAAAAGCTAATCTTGTGTGACCGCTGTTCTGTCTCTGACTGCATGAAAACCATACATCCAACATAAATCAGATTCCCATTGCACGCTCAGCTTAGTCAGGGGATTCTATCATGCTTGCTTCTTGCAAGAGGTATCATATGATGCTCTCAATCAAGAGAAACAGTTATTTTTTGTTTGATGTAGCAATGGTACAAGTGGGACCCACCCTTCGGGAACCTAAGCCATTGAACTGGTGGATGCGCCAGCCAAATTAGACTTTTTGGCTGATCTAATAGGGAAGATTTTGGCAGCATGTCAAATACTACCATGGGAATGAACAATCTGCACCACCAGAATGTGGGGCCACATGTAGTCAGGCCGGTTAAAGATCAATCGAGCATTTTTTACCTCATATGGTGAAATTTTATCAAGAAACAAATAAATTATTAGAAGTTCAGCACCTGTTTTCAAATCAAGGTAATTAATAATAACAGAGGGTGTGTTTGATTGCACCACACATCATGAAATTTCATGATATTGCACCAAATTAGCCTGATTAATCATGAGTTTTCATGATATTTGGGGCAACTAAACGCATCCTAATTGATGGCTTCAAAAAGTTACCTGAAATTTAAGGTGTGGAAACTTGGCTGTTTCCTCAGTGACAATGTTTCTATCCCATTTTTGATTCAGAAAATTCTCCCACCCATCATCCGGTATCATCAATTCACCATAGGTTATTTCAGTTCCCACAGACATTATTGTTATATCTGGGGTTAACATGGGTTTCTCTTTCCTCAACTGTTTGTAAAGTGTAGGTGACCTTCCAGTTGAAAACACTAGCAGAGAATCATGACGGTAATTCGCTTCCCACAGGGCATTGAACCTAAGCAGCGAGAGGTTCTCTGGATCATGATGATCCACCTGCAAATAAGTAACCATTTTGTCTTCGTATCATTGAAGCATGAGTGTTTTCCAGGAACTATTGACCAGAGATAGTATAGAAACTTACCATTGTATGGTCGAGATCTGAAACAATCATGAGACGCGCAGGACCATCAAATCTATCCATGATTGTGATGCCACCAACCCTAAACCCTGCAAACTTTGTATGTTAAGCAACCTCACATTTTGAAAGAAGTTCTGACATCAAACACAAATAGCCACAAAGCACATTCAGCAAGGAAATGATAAAATCTCAATTCACCGTTATCCAACTTTTTCTTAACTTTTACTATATATAATATAACCACATACAGTCATATCTTTGGAATTTGGATACACTTATTTCCATTAAATAATGTATCTTTAATCCAATAATATAACAAGAAAAGGGAAGCAGAATCATATCATTTATTTCTTGGCCTGCATGGGCTTCATGAGGTTTTCTAGTCCCATGTGCACCCTCTCAACAAGGACCTTTATGCACAGCGCAGGTGCCTAACTGGAGAGTGTATTGCACAGCTAAGTACATGAGATGGCACCCACTGTGAAAATGACCATATGAAAATTTCATTCAGGTCCACTCATCAGGCAGGCCACACCTACATGATAAGAATGGATTATTTAAATAAATTACCAATAGCCCAATTTTAACTTATGCAAGTGCAATGCTCCTTAATGTGTGTAATTCTGTCCCCCATACGTCTGGAATCAGCTGGAATCTCGGTGGGGCCAGTTCCTTTCAAATTTCAGATGTGGTGGCTGGAGAAACAAGAGACTCGGGAGCTGAACGCCAGATCATGGGAGGAATGTCAGGTGCAGAAATGGGCTGGTTTCAAGTGTTTGAAGAAGTTGCAGTTCCTCAAAACAAGGTTGAAGATTTGTAGCGAGTCCAGAATTGCATCACTCAAGCGTAGGAAAGACAAATGCTTGAGTAATATAGCAGATATCAACAGAGAAGAGGAAGGACTTATCGTTGATGACATCTTAGCAGAGAGGGAAAGATCTCAAAAATCTTGATACAAAGCAATTCTCAGGCAGGAGGATGCACAGAGAAAAACATCAAAGAGCAGTATGGCTCAAATAAGGGGACAGGAACACAGCATTTTTCCATGCTATGGCCAACAGAAGACGCAGATCCAATCTCATCCACAAGCTGTCCATGGGAACTTTCTCATAGAGGATCCTGTCCACGTCCGGGAAGTGATAGTGAAGTTCTATTCAGAACTTTATTCTAAAGAGGAGTTTAGGAGGCCTCATCTTGATGGGCTCTCGTTTAAATCTATTCCTAAAGGAATGGCAGAGTGACTAGAAAGAAATTGTGACGAGGAGGTCAGCAAATTTTATTTTATTTTTAATTTGAAGATTGGGGTCAGCAAAGTCATTCAGCTGATGGATCCTAAAAAGGCGTCAGGTCCAAATGGTTTTCTGATGGCCAAAAATGTTGGAACATCATCAAGGAAGATGTTATGTGCTGCTTATCTGAATTCCATTCAGGGTTGAAGCTTAGTGAAGGGCTGAATGTGACATTTATTTCTTTAATTCCAAAAGTGAAGGACGCAGCAGAAATCCAAGACTTCAGACCCATAATCTTTAGTGGGCAGCCTATATAAGATCCTTGCGAAGGTGCTATCAGTAAGACAGACAAAAGCTTTGATTTTATTATATTTCCGTCTCAAGGTTCATTAAAGATAGGCATAATCTTGATGTTAATATGCAAGATCAATATGAAGAAAGCATACAATCATGTGGATTGGGGGTTCTGGCTTTACTCCTTGACTCATATGGGCTTGGGGCTAATAGCAAGGGCGAATGTATATCAACAGTCTCTTTTTCAGTTCTCATTGATGGCTCGCTGGCAGGTTATTTCTCAAGCTCCAGAGGTATTCATCAGGACAATCTTCTTTTCCCTTTTCCTTGTCAATAGTGGCAGAAGGCCTTGCCTCCTCAATCTCATGGAGAAAGCATCTGAATGGGTCTTGTTAAGGGCTTTCAGATTGGTTCTCCAGGACTGTTGTTCACTCATCTTCAATTCACAGACAACACCATTCTTTTCTGCGATGCATCAATGTCTCAAGTGGCTAATATCAAGGTATTCTAAGGTATTATGAAGCTGTCTCTGGGTTGTGGAACCTTAACAAAACGTCATGGCAGGGGTGGCAATCGATTTCGACAGGCTGCAGGTGCTGGCTGTAAACATGGGCTGCAGGTGCTGGCTGTTCGCATGGGCTGCATGGCTATAACGCTTCCATGTGTTTACTTGGGCCTCCTGCTTGGGGGAAATTCAAGATCTGGCTCATTTTGGGACCCCATTATTGAGGGGATTGGAGCAAAGCTTGCTAAGAAAAGGGAAATCTCTCCCTTGTGGGCAGGATTACTCTTAACCAAGGTGGCTTTAGCTAATCTCTCGGTCTATTTTCTTGTCTTTTTCAAGATTCCTGCTGTGATGGCCTTAAAAATTGATAATCGTGATTTTGTTTCCCTCTCTATGGAGGAGACAGGCAGTCTGGAAGGCCCATTCTTTTAGAAGAATTAAAGGAGGCAGTGTGGGCTTTAGGCAGGGACAAATCCCCGGGACCCAATGGGATCCCGATGGCTTTCTCCTAGTCTTTTTGGGACTTAGTTAAATCTAACGTTCTTGCTTTTGCAGAGGATTTTTAAAATCAGTCCACTCCCGAAAGAGTTAGGTTGTACCTTTTTGGTGCTCATTCCTAAGCTCAATGGTGCAAGTTGTTTGAGGAACTTTAGGCCTATTAGTCTCCTTGGCGGTCTGTAGAAGATCATCGCCAAGATTCTTAGCCAGCGAATCAGAGCCATTCTCCCCAAAATCATCCCGCCTAATTAAAGTGCTTTTGTTTCTAGTAGGTAGATTATTGATAGTGCTCTGATCGCCCATGAGTGTGTTGATTCATGCTTTTGTATAGGCAATCGGGGGTGGTGTGTAAGCTAGATCCCGAAAAAGCTTAAAATCATGTTAACTGGGATTTTCTTGATTATATGTCGGGGTGGATAGGTTTTGGGGACAAGTGGCGAACCTGGATTCGTCGTTGTGCTTCCTCTGCTTCCTTCTCTATCCTGATCATTAGGTCCCCCTTCGGTTTTTTTAAGGCTTCCCATGGCCTCAGGTAAGGGGAAACCCTCTTCCCTTTCCTCTTTGTGATTGGTGTGGAAGCTCTCAGCCAAATGTTATCTAGGGGGCAATCCATAGGGCTGTTTAGGGGCTTTAGAGTTCAAAATTTTCCCCATCCGATCAGGCATCTTCAATTTGCAAACAACACCATCCTGTTTTGTGAGGCTAATGAGTTGATAGTGTCCAATTTGAAGACAAATGGTTTGAGGTGGTGTTGGGTTTTGACTATTAACTTCTCTACAAGTTTCTTAGCATTAATATTCCAGTAGAGGAGGTTTCTTGCCTTGGTGATTTTTTTGTTGTTGAGTTGGGTCCTTTTATTCTTCTTATCTCGGCCTCCCTCTATGTTTGGGTAAGTCGGCTTCTCATCTCTGGGATAAGGTGGTTGAGTGTATGGAAAGAAAGCTTAGCCCCCAAAAGAGCAAGTTGCTCTCCCTTAGCAGGAGACTTACCTTGATTAAATCTTCTCTCTCCAACCTCCTCTTAGATTTTACATCTTTATTCCACCGCCTAAAGTTTGTTATTGAGCATATTGATAGGTTGAGGAGAGTCTTTCTATGGCAGGTAGGTGGATCTAGAGGTAAATTCCATCTCCTTGATTGGAATGAGGATTGTTGGCCCTATAAAGAGGAGGGTGTTGGGATTAGAAGCTTGGAGGTGGCCAACTTGGCCCTTCTAGGTAAATGGGTTTGGTGCTTTGGGGTTAAGTGATGTAGAGTGGGTCGCGAACAGTTTCATAGCCAAGATGGATTAGAAAAGGCATGGTCGACGACAGAAGTGATCCAGATCATCAGACCTTAGATCGGGCATATCTCGCAATCCGGAATGAGTTATCTAACGTAAAATATATGATTTTGGGGTAGAACGAGCTACTTTAGCCAACCAACCCTGCTACGCCGGGTTGCGCAGCCCGGATTTGCGAAAAACCCCCTGATCGATGGTCATTTCCCTGTTTTATTTTCGCTTTTACTAAAAATAGTAAGTTTTAGTTTGATTATAGCTCTTCATCTGTTGGGCTTTAGGAGTCGTGTCCAACATGAAAAGCGCTTAGGATAATTAGGAGAATGGTTTGGTGAAGCCAAATAGGACACTTACTATTTTTGGCTGAAAACCTTGCGCACTAGTAGACATCACGACCGTCTATAAATAGTAAGTTTACTATTTATAGTAAGTCGCGGATTCTAAGAGTTTTAGTTGTAGTTTGCTTCTGATTTCTTTCATATTGCTTGGTACCCTTATTTAAAGGGTTGTGAACTCGTTTTTATTGATTCATTAATCAATATCAAATTTACAGAAATTCTTTCTATTTACTGCTTTCTTTCCTCGTGGATTCGAGGAGTCTCTGTGAGGAGTCCAGAGAAATTTCGTGGATTCAGAATATTTATCATCTTGAGGAAGACGGTGCTCGACCTCACGTCCTCCCCTGCTCTTGAGGAAGACGGTGCTCGACCTCACGTCCTCCCCTGCGTCAGTTTGGTATCAAAGCGAGGTTTCTCCTCGAATCAATGACACCAGACAAATGAAAGCACCAATCCACACATGGCAGCGGATGAAGCAGCTACTACGTGCCCGATTCCTCCCTAACGATTACGATCAGGTATTATTCCAACAATACCAAAATTGTCAACAGGGTAATCGGTCGGTGAGAGAATACGCAAAAGAATTTTACCGCCTGGCGGCGCGTAATGATTTAGTCGAGACTGAATCGCAGCAAGTCGCCCGATTCAATAGTGGACTGCGTATGGCGATCCAGGATCGGGTCCAAATGCAGCCCGTCTGGACGATGAATGATGCGATCAAGTTGGCTACTCGGACAGAAGCGCAACTTGAACATTCTACTACACGGCCCTATTCTACTGCAAGGATCACTGCGGCGGGTCCACCTCAGGGAGCTCCACAATCTAAGGGAAAGGAGCCCGTAGGAGCACGCACTCAACCTCCTACATCTAAGAGCCGAGATTAGGAAAGCGGACAAACTAGGCCCCAAAGGGGCATATCAACTGCTGCTGGTCCAAGTAGAATCCCGAACCCCTATGCTCGACCCCAGCCCTACAATTGTTATCGTTGTTGCCAATCGGGACACCTATCAAATACTTGTCCCCAGCGAAAGGCGGCGAACCTCACCATCAATGATGGTAGTACTGATAACGCCGATGAAGGTCCAGAGGTTGAAGAACAAGAGCATACCACCGAGGATGAGGCAGATGAATCAAGTTGGGTTCAGCGAGATCACGGCGAGTCACTTGTCGTGAGGCGGCTATTATATGCGCCTAGAAAAAACATGCATCTACAGAGGCATAACATCTTCCACACTAGGTGTACGGTGAATCGAAAGGTTTGTGACGTGATTATTGACAGTGGCAGCAGCGAAAACATCGTCTCCAAGGTTATGGTGGAGAAATTGCAATTGAAAACGGAGCGTCATCCCTCCTCATATACAATCAGTTGGATCAAGAAGGTCAGTGAAACAAAGGTAACTGAACGATGCACCATATCTTTTTCAATTGGTAAACATTATAAGGATGTAGTATGCGATGTGATTGACATGGAAGCATGTCACATACTACTCGGTCGACCTTGGCAATCTGACCGTGACGCCACTCATAAAGGGCGAGATAACATATATATCTTCATCAAGGATATATATCTTCGTCAAGGACGGCCGGAAGACCATATTGGCCCCTATGGATCCAGAGGGACCACCTGAAACTTCTAAAGTGGAGGATCATTTTCTCTTAAGCATACGGGACTTTGTGAACATTAATTGTAAAAGGAAAATGACTCGAGCCTACCATCATCCCTGAAAGACTAAAGCCCTTGCTACATGAATTCAAAGAAATCTGGACCGATGACCTTCCCGATGGGTTACCCCCCATGCAGGATATCCAACACCATATCGACTTTGTCCCCGGGTTCAATCTACCTAATCGGCCTTATTATCGAATGAGTCCGAATGAGTGCGAGATTCTTCAAGGGCAAGTGGAGGAGTTGATCCGTAAGGGTCTTATTCGAGAAATCATGAGTCCATATGTTGTACCAGCTCTATTAACTCCAAAGAAATATGGGAGTTGGCGCATGTGTGTCGACAGCCGAGCCATCAACAAAATCACCATAAAATACAGGTTTTCTATACCACGGTTGGATGATATGCTGGACATGCTAGAGGGTGCCAAAATATTCTCTAAATTGGATCTAAGTAGCAACTACCATCAGATTCAAATACGAATGGATGGTCATGTCCTTCGGTCTTTCGAATGCGCCTAGCACATTCATGAGATTGATGAACCAAGTTCTGAAACCTTTCATTGGGCGGTTCGTTGTGGTTTATTTCGATGATATTTTGATATACAATCAAGACGAAACTACTCATATGGAACACCTCAAAAAGGTCTTTCAGGTGCTCACTGAAAATAAACTGTATCTCAATTTAAAGAAGTGTAGTTTCATGACTGATAACCTATTATTCCTGAGTTTTGTCATAACATTCATAGGCATTCGAGTGGATAAGGAAAAGGTGAAGGCAATCAGAGAATGTCCGGTTCCTACGAATATTCATGAAGTGCAAAGTTTTCATGAACTGGCGACATTCTATCGTCGGTTCGTGAAAAATTTCAGTACCATTGTGTCACCAATCACAAATTGCATGAAAAATGGGCAGTTTCAGTGGATTGATGAAGCCGACAGGAGCTTTGCCGAAATCAAGCACAGATTGTCTACGACCCCGGTTCTTATACTTCTTATCTTCGACAAATGTGATGCCTCATACGTCGGAATTGGGGGAGTTTTGTCTCAAGAAGGTAGACTGGTAGCCTTCTACAGTGAGAAACTTAGCAATGCACGTAAGTAGTAGTCTACATACGAGATCAAGTTATACGCGGTGGTCCAGGCACTGTGACACTGGCGATATTATTTGATTCAAAGGGAATTCATACTTTACACGGACAATCAAGCTCTCAAATTCATTAATAGTCAAGCTAACATTAACCGTGTACATGCTAGATGGATCTCGTTTTTGCAGGAATTCACGTTCGTGCTAAAACATAAGTTAGGACAACAGAACAAGGTAGCCGATGCGTTAAGTCACCGTGCGAATTTGTTAGTAACTATGAGCAATGAAGTTGTCGGGTTCGAGTGCCTCAAAGATATATATGCCGACGACGACGACTTTAAGGACGCATGGGTTAGGTGCCAAGAAGGTTACTCCGGCGATTTACATATGCAAGATGGGTTCCTTTTCAAGGAAAATCGATTGTGCATCCCCAACAGTTCGCTAAGGGAACAGATAATCCAAGAGGTACATGGAGGTGGCCTTAGTGGACACCTTGGGCAAGACAAGACGCGAGCTCTTGTGGAAGAACGGTATTACTGGTCGCAATTGATACGTGATGTGGGAAAGGCAGTCCAACGTTGTTATATTTATCAGACCTCCAAGGGACAATCTCATAATACGGGCCTCTATACCCCGTTACCCGTGCCTAATGGCCCTTGGGAGGATTAATCTATGGACTTCGTGCTTGGTCTCCCACGAACACAACGCGGCATGGATTCGGTGTTCGTAGTAGTAGATCGTTTCTCCAAGATTGCACACTTTATTCCATACAAAAAGACTCTTAATGCAACACACGTGGCGAATCTATTCTTTAGAGAAATTATGCGGCTACACGGGGATCCCAAGACTATTACTTCTGACCGTGACACGAAGTTCATAAGCCACTTTTGACGGACTTTGTGGACTCGACTCGATACACGACTTCAGTTCAGCAGCGCCTACCACCCACAGACTGACGGTCAAACTGAGGTTGTGAATCGCACGTTGGGAAACCTCCTTCGATGTATTTCAGGAGAAAAACCAAAACAGTGGGATTTGGCCTTGTCTCAAGCGGAATTTACATTCAACAGCATGGTGAACCGCTCGACAGGGAAATCTCCGTTCCAAGTTATTTACGGACGAGTACCTCGCCACCATGGCGTGCCAAATCGATTACGTATCGGCCGATACGTAACGGAAACGGTGGTGACCGTTACACGTTACGGGGTCGTATCGGCCGATACGGTCGGCCGTTACGGGCCCGTTACGGGCCCGTTACGAGCCGTTACAGGCCCGTAACAGGCCCGTATCAACCTTTTTCCATTTTAAGCTTTATTTTTGCTATTTTTTTGAAACCTCTTGCTTCCAAACTGTTTCTTACTCCTTTTACTACTAATTTCGACCAACTTTGGCTGAGTATTTGAGATAAAAACACATTATATTATGAATTTTCTTGAATCAAAGCTCGATGGGCCATTTTTCAGAAATTTGTCAAAAATATGTATTTATATATTTTTAATACGTTTTGTTGTTTTAATCATACCATATGATGTGTTAATCATAGTAAAACATGTTAATGTGCATTTTACAGATTTTGGGTGTCATTTAATATATTTTTTATATTTTTTTCTATTTACGCATGAATTTTGGCCCCTTTTTTTAAAATTTGAAAATTCAATTTTTAATGGTTGTATTGTTGTTTTAATTATGCCATTTGATGTGTTAATCATAGTAGGACATGTTAATGTGCATTTTACAGATTTTGGGTGCCATTTTATATTTTTTTTTATATTTTTTTCTATTTACGCATTTATTTTGGCCCTTTTTTTGAAAATTCGAAAAATCATTTTTTAATGATTCTTTTGCTGTTTTAATGATGCTATATGATGTGTTAATCATAGTAGAACATGTTAATGTGCATTTTACATATTTGGGGTACCATTTTATATATATTTTTATATTTTTTTCTATTTACGCATGAATTTTGGCCCTTTTTTTTTAAATTCGAAAAATCAATTTTTAATAGTTGTTTTGTTGTTTTAATCATGCCATATGATGTGTTAATTATAGTAGAACATGTTAATGTGCATTTTATAGATTTGGGGTGCCATTTTATATTTTTTTCTATTTACGCATTTATTTTGGCCCTTTTTTTGAAAATTTGAAAAATCATTTTTTAATGATTCTTTTGCTGTTTTAATGATGTCATATGATATGTTAATCATAGTAGAACATGTTAATGTGCATTTTACAGATTTGGGGTGCCATTTTATATTTTTTTTATATTTTTTTCTATTTACGCATTTATTTTGACCCTTTTTTTGAAAATTTGAAAAATCATTTTTTAATGATTCTTTTGCTGTTTTAATGATGCCATGTGATGTGTTAATCATAGTAGAACATGTTAATGTGCATTTTATATATTTGGGGTGCCATTTTATTTTTTATTTTTACATTTTTTTCTATTTATGCATGAATTTTGGCCCTCAAAAATAATTGCAAACACCTAAATGTAAGATATTTTCATATTACATTCATTCTAATATATCTATCATTGATAGTAAATAGTTAGAAAATTAAATACATGAATTTTGTAGTCAAATTCAGGTTATCTGGTTCATAAATTCATCAGACAGTCCGATACAACTTCTGACCAAAGAGTGGACCGTTACACCACCATAAACATGTTCCAATTTATAAATGAATGCATATTTGGAATGCTTAGAATATTTCGGATTTAATCCATATTTTTTCATATTTTTTTGGCAAAAAAAAAATTTTGCGCCGTTATGGGCCGTTACGCCCCCGTATCGCCGTTACGCCCCCGTATCCGTATCGGTTTCAGAGGGCACCGTTACGCCAACCGATACCGATACGGGACACCTTGCTCGCCACACACTAGACTTGGTCCCTCTGCCCAAGCTTCCAGGCATGAGCATTGCAATAGAACATATGGCAGACAAGATCATGAGTATTCATGCAGAGGTGTAGACCAAGCTACATACCTTGAACGAAAAGTATAAGAAGCAAGCGGACAAGCATCGGCGACAAAAGGTGTTCGAGGTAGGCGACCAGGTAATGGTCCATCTACGAAAAGAAAGATTTCCAACCAGAACGTACAACAAGTTGAAGAATAAAAAGATTGGACCAGTACCAATCATCCAAAAGATCAATGAATACGCTTATGTTGTTGATCTTCTAAATGACATGGCGATCTCACAGACTTTCAACGTCGCGAACCTGACCGAGTATCATGAACCAGAGCAGAAGAAGAACTTGAGGACGAGTTCTTTTCAAGTGGAGGGGACTGATGTAGAGTGGGTCGCGGACAGTTTCATGGCCAAGATGGATCAGAAAAGGCACGGTCGACGACAGAAGTGATCCAGACCATCAGACCTTAAATCGGGCGTATCTCACAATTCGGAATGAGTTATCTGACGTAAAATATATGATTTTGAGGTGGAACGAGCTACTTTAGCCAACCAACCCACTACGCCGGGTTGTACAACCCGGATTTGCGAAAAAACCCCTGATCGATGGTCGTTTCCCTGTTTTATTTTCGCTTTTACTATAAAAGTTTTAGTTTGATTATAGCTCTTCATTCATTGGGCTTTAGGAGTTGTGTCCAACATGAAAAGCGCTTAGGATAATTAGGAGAAGGGTTTGGTGAAGCCAAATAGGACACTTACTATTTTTGGCCGAAAACCTTGCACACTAGTAGACATCACGATCGTCTATAAATAGTAAGTTTACTATTTATAGTAAGTCACGGATTCTAGGAGTTTTAGTTGTAGTTTGCTTCTGATTTCTTTCCTATTGCTTGGTACCCTTATTTAAAGGGTTGTGAACTCGTTTTTATTGATTCATTAATCAAATTAGAATTTATAGAAATTCTTTCTATTTACTGCTTTCTTTCCTCGTGGATTCGAGGAGTCTCTGTGAGGAGTCTAGAGAAGTTCCGTGGATTCGGAATATTTATCATCTTGAGGAAGACGGTGCTCAACCTCACGTCCTCCCCTGCGTCATTAAGGTATCAAGCCTATGGAGCAAGGTATTTTGTAATGGTAACAGTAGCTGTAACAGCCACCACTGTTACCTTTACGATATGGGGTGTAACGGGCTATTACTACCTCTTTTCTTTATTGAAAAAGAATCTGAAAAACATGTATCACCCCCGTAACGGTCCATTATGGGGCCATTACGGCCTTTACATGATGGGCAACGGGCCGTTACGAGGGTCGTAATGGCCTTTACGAGTCTTTTTTTTTTTTTTTTAATGGCCATTACAGCCTTTACAACCCCGTAATGTGTAATGGTTGCTACCATTATCTTTACATAACGAACTTTACGGCACACCATGCTATGGAGCAATATCGTTGTTGCTAAATATGGTACCTCCCCCACAAGTTGGTGGATCAGAAGTTCCTCTCTTTACCGAGTTTCCTTTTGTGGAAATATGTGACACGGATGACTCCTACAGTGCTTGGAGGCTTCATTTATGTGGTGGGGGATGGTTATGAGGTGAGATTTTGGGGTAATATATGGTGTGGGGTTTCTATGCTGAGATCGCCCTTCCCAGCCCTGGCTAGTCCTTGCCTTATGGCTAATATTTCTATCACTAGCTGCTTTTCAATAGATTCTGGGGATGTTTGAGTTCCCCCTCATTGGAGAGGAATTTGAACAAGCTTGCCTTCTCACTTGCAGGGGTTATTGATCTCTCTAAGAGTGGAAGATTCTCTAGTCTGGCCCCATGGTAGCTTTGGCAGATTCTTGACTCGATCGCTCTACTTGCTTCTTTCTCAGTCGAAGCAAAAGAGTGACCATCATCACACTACACATATATGGTCATATGGGGCTCCTCCTAAGAGTTTTGTGTTTGCCTGGTTATTGGGAGGAATAGGATTGTCACCATTGACAATCTTCAAAAGCATTCAATGATCCTTCCTAACGTCTGCCTTCTATGCATGAGTGACGAATAGTCTGTCGACCATTTGTTTTTGCACTACTTTTCCAAAAGCAGTATGGCCCAATGTTGTCAAAATCGTACAATTTAATATTCAAATCATACGATTTAAATCATATCGTACGATCATACGATACAAATCATACATGTGAATTGCAATATGGGAAGAAACATACGATTCATATCTGAATCGTACAAATTAAACGTGAATCATATGATTCAGATCGTATTTTTTGTAGGAGTGCATATTGGGGAAATGTGTTTCGAATGAACATCACCTAACCCAACTGAAGAAAAATGTAGTGGCATGTCCCAAGTCAGTGATGATATAGCGGAAAAATTCAAGAATTTGTTGGATAGTAAAGTTAGTGAGAAGAAGCAACAAGAAGAAATGGCATATGATGTTGGAAGGGTTCCTATTATTGATGATGTGGATAAAATGGGCAGAGAAAAAAGAAAAAGAACAATGGATGATTTTATGGGAAGAAATAGTGGGCCAAAAGAAAAACAATAAGCCACTCTAAACAAAATATGGAAGAATGGAGATAGAGACAATGTGTGCTTGTCTATTTCTCGTTTCTTATATGTGAATGCTCTACCATTTTACTTAAAAAAATAAAATTTAAAAAAAAAAAAAAAAAAAAAAAATGCTCTACCATTTAACCTTGTAAAGAGCCCATTCTTTGCACCTATGATGGAAGTGGTTGAAGCTTCCATCGTATTATAAAGTAAGGAATAAATTTTTGAAGATGAAGATTAAGCCAATAGAAAAACCTATTGATGTTTATAAGAATGAATGGGGGAAGACCGGATGCACGATTATGTTAGATAGGTAGACCAATGGAGTGAATCAATCGATTACAAATTTTTTGGTTAATAGTCCAAGTGGTATTGTATTTTTGGGATTTGTTGTTACATCCGATATTTCAAAAAAATGCAAACAATTTGTTGGGCTTACTTGAGTTAGTTATTGATGAAGTGAGAGAAGAGAACGTCATATAAGTAGTTACGAATAGCGCATCTGCCTATGTGAAGATGGGTTAGATGTTAAAGGAAACGAGGAAGATATTGTTTTGGTCTCCATGTGTGGCTCATTGCATAGACTTAATGCTTGCAAGCATTGCAAAGTTGTAAGATCATTCAAAGACTGTGGCGAAAGCAAGAGCTATAACAATCTATATTTACAGACAATGTTGGATCTTGAATTTAATGAGGAAGCACGCAAACAAGGAGTTGATTCGACCAGCCATAACACGGTTTACTACGTGTTACTTGACTTTGAAAAACATCCACAAAAATAGAATTGGCTTGAGGTAGATGTTTATCCCAAATGAATGGAAATGTAGCGGCTTCTCCAAGATTGCAGAGGGGAAGCATGTTCAAGACATAGTTTTGGCCGATGTAGATTTTTTGTCATATATCAAGTTTTGCTTGAAGACCACTCTCCCATTGGTCAAGGTGTTACGGGTAGTTGATTCAGTATTTTTGACATCTATTGATACGTCTGATATTTAAAACAATGCAGACAATTTGTTAGGCTTACTTGAGTTAGTTATTGACGAAGTGGGCGAAGAGAACATCATACAAGTTGTTATGGATGGCGCATCTGCCTATGTGAAGGTAGGTCAGATGTTTATAGAAAAGAGGAAAATATTGTCTTAGTCTCCATGTGTGGCTCATTACATAGACTCAATGCTTGTAGACATTGGAAAGTTGCAAGTTCATTTAGAGACTGGCGATATCAATGGCTATAACAGTCTATATTTACAAACATCATTAGGTCTTGAATTTAATGAGGAAGCACGCAAAGGAGTTGACTCGACCATCCGTAACACGGTTTGCTACGTGTTACTTGACTTTGAAAAGCATCCATGAAAATAGAATTGGCTTGAGGTCGATGTTTACCTAAAAAGAATCAGAAGGTATCAGCTACTTTAAGACCGCAAAAGGGAAGCATGTTCAAGAAATGGTTTTAGCTTATGTAGATTTTTTGTCATCTATTAAGTTTTGCTTGAATATCACTCTCCCATTGGTCAAGGTGCTACAACTAGTTAAGTCATATGAGAGGTCGGCCATGGGATATATTTATCAAGCAATGAATCGGGCAAAAGAGGCTATAGCAAAAAAATTGGGAGTGATGAAGAAGCAATAT
The DNA here is from genome assembly GCA_037074715.1 of Magnolia kwangsiensis. Taxonomy (NCBI): domain Eukaryota; kingdom Viridiplantae; phylum Streptophyta; class Magnoliopsida; order Magnoliales; family Magnoliaceae; genus Magnolia; species Magnolia kwangsiensis. The sequence continues at coordinate 66,562,791 of CM073589.1, forward strand.
TCGGCCTCATGGGAAATCATAGACCAACGTTGGAATCTTTAGTTGCATATGCTCTTACATGCAGCAGCTTATTTCTTAAATCCTATATTTCAGTATGATGGCAATTTCCATCCACATTTAGATATTAAAACCAGCCTATATGATTGTATTAAAGGAATGGTCCCAGATTCAAGGCAAATGGTCATCATTGATGAGTAAGTGGATAAGTTTAAAAGGGCCTATGGTTTATTGGGAAGAGACACAGCAAAATTTACTAGAACAACAAAGCAACCAGGTAATTTTTACTTACAATTATTTTGCTTCTTTGAATTTGATGGTGTGCCCATGGTTTATGAATTAGTTTATTTATATAATTAATTAATTATATATGATTGTGTTTTAGGTTTATGGTGAGAGAGTTACAGAGACGAGTGTCTAGACATGCAAAAGCTGGTTATTCATATTTTAATTTTGACATGTAGTGCTACTGGTTGTGAGTGCAACTGGAGCACTTTTGAGCAAGTGAGACATTATTCAATTCATTAATCAACTTATGAATTCACCATGTAGTGACCAATAGCCTTATTTTCTTACATTCATTGGCTCGCAAATACATTCAAAGAAGAAAAATAGACTCGAGCAACAAAGATCGAATGCACTCATCTTCATAAAATATAATCTCCAACTCAAAGTTTGTCATGAAAGAGAGAAAAGGACTAAGGGCTTGATCCTATATGCTTATCAGATATGAAATCTGATGATAAATGGATCACAAAGAAAGGGGATCCTACACTGCCTACAGATAACACCCGGATGGACATAGGTGAGTGTAGGGGAATCCACATCAAGACCAGATGGGCGACGTGGTATAATTGCATGTTGTATGACTCATATTCTTGTCGTTTAGTGTTGTAGTCTCATAATTATTAATTAATAGTCTTATATTAATGCATTATGCAAAACTGTTTTGTAGGTCCTAGAAAACTTGTTATTCGAAGTAAAGCAAAAGGAAAATCGAAAGTGGTAGAAGGAAAGGAAGAGGAGTTTATTTCGACATCAAATTCTGAAGATGAAGATGATATTGGTAATGTTGACCTCATTGGTGAGGAGGAAGAGGATGATGATGGTGCTACCTCAGACGACAAAGAATAGATTTGTTTGGTCTTTTTATTTCATTTTTTACTTATAAAAACAAGTGAATAGAGAATACATTATACATGTAAATGGGAATGGGGAAAATGTTATTATTTAGTCATATAGAAAACTTACATATACATGGGATGGGAAAAGGGTTTTTTTTTTTAACTTGATTATGACATAATGATATGAGACATTGACAATGAATCAATGATACATTTAGTATATAGTTTATCACAATTTTAGATTATATTTTTTTGGCATATTCATGACAAAATGGATTATTAATGTGAGTTTTTAATTAGTTTTTTACAAATTTTTATATTTGATGACATTTTTATGAAAATCTGAAAAAAAACTTACGATTTACGATGCGATTCAGACCACTTTACGATTTACGATACAATAACGATTATTTCTTGTGCCTTGGGTGATGTCGTGTTCGATCGATGTCCTCTTTAGGGTGTGGTATGCCTTATGGTGGTGGCTTTCTTCGTCGGCCAAGATAGAAATTAGCTTTGCTTGCTTTCCTCTAGGCAATGTGACTAGGGAGAAATAGTTGTTGCTTCTGAAATCACCAAGGAGGGGGGTGCTTAGTAGGGTTTTTATGTATATTAAGGATTGGGTGCCTGAAGATTTGTTAGGGTGTGTCTATATTTCTAGTTTTCTGTTTTTTCTGGTTCTGTATTGCTTTGTTTTTATTTTATTTGTTCTTTCTTTTTTTGTTTTTGGCCTTTATCCCTAATAAAGTGATTCATCTTTCTTTTTTTTAATGGTTGGATCCAAAGGAAGTTTTTATGGGACGGGTGCCAGGAAGGCCATAAATTTCATCATCACCACCATCATCTAAGCCTTGTCCCAATTAATTAGGGTCAACTGCATTAATCTTGTTCTCATTTCACTCTATCAAGGGCTAGACCTTCAATAAGACTATAGGTCATCATCAAGTCTTTTCATACTACCTTCATCCACATCGTTTTGGGCCTTGTCCTTGCCCTTTTAAAGCCTTCAACTTGTTCCAACTCAGTTCTCCAACTAGCATAGTTCTTGGTCTCCTTTACACATGACCAAATCATCGAAGTTAGGAAAGCCATAAATTTCGGTTGGTTAATTGGAATGAGGTGCAAAAACGAATGAAACTCGGTAATCTAAAGATGGGTAACATCAAAGAAACAAATTGGGCTCTCCTTAGCAAATGGTGATGGAGGTTGGGGAGGAATCAGAGGCATTGTGAAGGAAAGTGATAGGGGAAAACTATGGGGTGACGCATGGGGGCTGATTTCATGGGATAGGGGTTAGCTTATGGTTTAGTGATATGGAAAGATGTTGGTAAAATTGGACGACAAGAAAGGGAGAAGGAGAGGTGCATGGCAGCAAGAAAAGGACTCAAGTTGGCCATGATTTTCACTTCACAATGGGCGAAGGCAACAATATTTATCTTCTTTTTCTCAGAAACACCCAATCCTGCCCAATGTTTATCTACTTTGCCTCCAATATGCAGAGTTCGTCAACCACCTCTTCCTCCATTGTTGTTTTTCCTCGAAGATTTGGAATTGGGTGTTTCAGATGGCTAGGATTAGCCAGGTGATGCACGATTCAATCAGCAGTATCTTCGATTCTTGGCTTGCAAGAGATGGAGGTCTTCTAAGCAGGAAAAAATGGTGTATCATTGTTCTTGTTGTTCTCGAGGCTATTTGGTTTGAAAGGAATAATCATTGCTTCCATAGCTTGAGAGCTTCCTCTACTAGAGTGTTTAGTCAAGTCATTTGTTTGTTTAGGAATTGGGTGCCCTGATCTTGTTGGGGATTGCATGGCCATGGGGTTGATTGTTGTATTTTTTTCGGTCTTTTCTTTTATCTTTCTTTTCTCCCTAGTGTTTGTTTTCTTGTTTTCTATTTTGCTTTCGCTAGATAAAATCTTCATCTTTCAAAAAAAAATCCATGGTATGGATAATCCAATTGAGGAGATATTTGAGTAATGAAAAGCAGTGTTTACTGTATCAGTATCGCGTTACGTTTCGCACCCTTGGGATACGGATACATATCAATTATTGCATGGGACATGTCATTTGTATTGGGTAATGTATTGCACTTTTTGGGAAACATGGGGGAAACATTGAGAAATTGGTTGAATTTTTCAATGAAACTTCGGGGATTATTAATAAAGACATTAACACACATTCTTAAATCATAACATCACAAAAAAGAAGTGCACATAATAGGTCTCCTCTATATAGGGTCCTAAGCTATGCATTGTATGACTAAACTAATGCAACTATATTCAAAGTGAATTCATAACATTCATCAATGTAAGAAAAATTGCAAAACAAGAAGTACAAATTTCTGTATAAAAAATTTATTTTAAATATTTTTTATTATTTTCAATTAAAAAATAATTCTTCCTTTAAAAAAAATAAAACATAAATGAATCAGTAGATCAAGCCTCATACATGTTTAATTTTATGTTTGGAGTGTAAGATTGCAACCAATTTGGAAGAAATTAGAAAATTTCGAACTTTCCCTAATTTCCCCCAAATCGGGGACCACCTACCCTCAAATTTCGAAATTAGAGTGTATGTGATGATGATTTCATCCAACACTCCTACATACTGCGAAATTGGACTCGATTGACCACTGATAGTTTGAAAAAAGTTATATATTTTAATAATTTTTCATTATTTTTTAATTAAAAATAATTTTTTTACCAAAATTTTCATAAATCAATAGATCAAGCCTCATACATGTTTCACTTTGTGTTTGGAGTGTAAGAGTACAACCAATTTGGGAGAAATTGGGAAATTTTTGAAATTTCCCAATTCCCCCCTATTCAGATCACCCATTCTCAATTCTCGAAATTGAAGGTTGAAATTCTTGATTTTCCATGCAAAACATGTAGAATCAAGAATTTCTAACATTTTGGCACTGATTTTCTATGATTTCAAAAAAAAAAAAAAAAAGGATGGAAATGCAAAATCACTCACCGAATGAAAACCGGCCCCAAATCCGCCAAAATCTTAATTCCGGTTTGAAATCTCTATTTTTCTTCCAAAAGATTTCAAAGGATGGACCAAAATCCACTCACAAAATGTTTACGTTAGAGAAGAATCTAGGAAAATGACGAAAAAAATGAAGTTTGGAGATTTTTTCACAAGAGACAATAGAGTTGTTGTTAGTGTCAACGATATCGTCGATACCGAAGACTTTTTCAAATGAGAAATTGCCAATACTTTGCGATATAATGCGATATCAGTAATACATAATGATACTTGTCAATAAATTGCGATACGATATGCGATATGCAGGATTTTCTTTATTCCACATAGTTTTCGTATCGTTAATATGCGATACCAATAATATCGGCCAATATTATCGATACTGCAAACATTGATGAGGAGGCATTCAATGTTTAGGTCTCTTTTAGGCAAGACTCTCAGCCATCCCCATCGACATCTCCTTAGCAGATAGGAAGATCTAGAATGGTCTCATAAAGGGCAATTCTTGGCAAAATCCATGTTTTCCAGACTCGTGGGAAGACCAAATGACCCTCCCTCTCCACCTTGCATTTTGGCTTGGAAATCTTCAGCCCCTCCGAGAGTTAAATCTTTTGTGTGAATTTTGGTGTGCAAAAAAATCCTTACACATACTTTTCAGAAAAAGAAAAAACAAAATGCTTTTTTAAATATTTTTTAAAAAAATAATCTTACAGTTGATAATCTTCAAAAGCGAAATATGGCAATGCCCATTCGATGCGTTATGTGCAAGGCGGGGTTGGAATCAGTGGATCATTTATTTCTTCACTGCAAGGTGGTTAAGTCAGAGTGGGCTTTCTTCCTAGATAGGTTCAGCATCAATTGGGTGTTCAATGGTGCGATGGGAGATCCTTTTTTCTAGCTGGCTTCATTGCCCATTGAAAGGATGAAGGGAAAAAAAAATGAAATCATCTGGGGATATGGTTTGAGATTCTTTGGGGGCCTTGGAGGAAGTGGAAAAACAGGATTTTCAAAGGCAAAGAATCCTTGGTCGCAGTCCTAACCAGGAGTATTCTTCCAAGATTATGAGCTGGGCCCTTGCGTCTCAGTCAGTTCAACGGATGGACGATTGAGAACCTCTCAGGTAACTGGGGAGGCAATTTCAACAGGCCTACCTATTTCCTTTGGTTTTGTCTTGGTTGTTTTGGGTCTCTGGTTTACTTTTTGTGCGTCTGTCTTGTTGTGGATCAATGTTTCAGGAGGTGATGATAAGGTCACTTCCCATTTTTTCTCATTCTATATATTTTGGCACTCACAATAATATTTCAGTCCTCATTCCCAAAAAACAAAATGTGTATTCTGTATTGGAGCAATGAAGAAACCATGGACCACCTGTTTCCTAATTGTAAATGCGTTTGGAGCAATATGGTGCCAATTTACCCATCGTTTCGGTCTGCGGTTGACATTTATTGGTGTAGAGAGATTTGGTGATACTTAAAGAAAAACTGACACATTTTGAACATGGAGAATTGAAGGCAATGAAAATTATGGAGATTCACTGATGGCACCTATTACCTCAACATGAGTAAATAGGACCAATCAGCAATCTTCACCCAACTAGTATAGATGACGGGCAATAGGAAGAGAACAGAGAGTTGGTGCCAGTCATATGAGCTGAAGCACCAAAATCTATGATCCAAGATGGACTCATAGAAGTTGTAGAGACTGAGCAGAGGCAGATATACCTAACTGATCAAATGCAAAACACAAAGGAGAAGAGGCACCTTCAAGAGTCAAATGATGATGACTAAGCTCTGAGATCTCATTTAGAGGAAGAAATGTCATATGAGTCATTCTGAGCACCCTTTTGCCATCAATAGATACAGATATGCTTTACATGGGGCCAGCCAACAAGGTTCCAGCCAGTGTTTTAAATAGCAAATAGCATAGCATTCAGCCCTCTGAAGCATGTAGTATAATCTACATGCTACTCCTAGATTTTTAAATTAAGATAATAGAAAATTTTGCTAAATAGTAAAATAAAGATAAAAGGAGCAAAATAAAATATTAAGAAAGATATAGAAAAATATCCTTGATTTTTCAAGTAAAAGCGCATCCAGAATAAGGCTGGCATCAAAAACCAAACCCATATATTCAAGCCAAAAACAATGACATCAACAATTTTCTAAGCCAAGTATCACTAAACTAACGTAGCAAAATATAACATCAGATATCATGAATCATCATAAAAGATCACAAGAAGTATCAGTAAATAAATAAATATATATATATATATATAGTTGCTTTTGAAGTTTTAGAGGAGGCAAAACGTTACAAGAAGCCCACACACGTGTGCAATAAAGCTAGTGTATGCACCAAACATGTGCCAACATGGCACATGAGTGCGAGATCTAATCCATCCATCAGGTTGGTCTGAGTCGTCTGACCTCGCAGTGTTTCCACAAAAATAAAATCTCATCCAATCAGCATGTGGGTCCCAATATTGGAATCAGGAGGATCAAATAGAAAAGTACAGCCAAGTTTTTCACAGCCATTCATTTGTTTTGCAAAATGCTGCCCACCTGACCAGTGGATCAACCTGATTCTTAGGCTAGGGCATCAATATAGTGGTGTCTTTCTGATGGATGGATTGGATCTCGGACCTATCATGCCATGCTGGCACATACGTGGTGTGTACATGAGCTTTAGGACACGCATGTACACTTAACATAGCTCCAAGAAGTAGCACAAAAGGAGTAAGCTTGTAAAGCTATGCAGCTGCATGTGTGGAACCCACCCTGTTGTGTAACTGTATATGCCATCCAACCTGCACATAAATTGAGACTCACCATGATGATGGGATACCACAAGCATCAGACCTACCCAATCATCAAGTGAGCCACACCTGTGTGGCAATTCTTGCTGAGATTTGAAAATCTCACAATAATATGGCAAAAAAAAATAAAAATTTTCGATATTATTATAGCGAGATTTTCAAAATATCACTTTTTATCTGGATATTTTTTGCAATAATATTGCAAAAAATAGTAAAAACCTTCAAGAATTTGTATAAACATATATTTAAATTGTAAATATATTAAAATTTTGAAAATCTCCCAAGATATTTATGGGCCAAGAAATTGCCGAGAACAAGATTTCACACTATGGGCCACACCATTAAAAAAATAGTCAACAGCCTAGACAAGTTAGATACCATACAGGCATACACACACAACAACAAGCCCCACACCAATTAATGTTGTAGAGCAAACTTATTCTACAATGTTGCGGAGGAACTAGACTCCAAAAAGCAAAACTAAGGGCGTGTATATTTTTTTAATATGACGACAAGGTGTTGCCACCCTTTTTTTAGGAGAGACTAGTCCCTCTGGATGCACGCGATCACCCACAAACCACGTGCATCGGGTAAAACATGGCGAGGGAATCGAACTCATGTCTATGGGGAGTAAACCCACGACACTAGCCATTCACCCAAACCTCGGGTGGGTAAGGGGTGCATATAGTTGCACCAAATATCATGAAATTTCATGAAATTTTGGATAAAAAATAGACAAATTAACCACCGAAAAAAACAAAATGATATGTGTTGCAACTAAACACACCTTAAATCTTCATCCGATTTCTTTTTTTTTTTTAGAGAAAAGCATTAAGGTGGGATTAAGGATAAGATATACCTCTCTTGATCTTTATAAGAGATTCAATCAAAACCCCAAAAAACTAAAAACTATATGTATATATAACAAAAATACACAGTCGTACAGACATGAAAAGGGGGAAACTTAGTATCTCCTTTCTTTTGGCTCCAATGCCCCTGAAAATTTAGCCATGTGATCTCCATCCACATCTGATTCAGCATCGGAAATTGTCTTAAAATGTCTTGTTGGTTAAGAGAATCGAGCCGCACTAGTTTTGCAAGGGCAAGGATGGCGAAGTTGAATATTTAAGGCTTCGAATGTTTTTATAAAGGATAGACTCGTGTGCTAGTTTTACACTTTTTTTATTACAACCGTACGCTTGACATAGTTGTACTAATACGACTAACAATTGCTTGATCAATGTGAATTTATAGATATGTTTCATCCATAATGGGACCCACAATTTGGATGGTCTTAATAGCTCTACAGCATTGCTATGTTTGACGAGGATGAGTCACCACAATTTTAAAATTACTGCAAACTAACATAGAAGTCCAGCCTTATAAACTTTGGGGCATGCTTGGATACATGGAATCCAAGGCAAAAGAAAGGAAAACACGATCATTATTTAATGATAATTTCCATGAGAACTATTGAAACACGTATTCTATATTGAGTTCTTGTTTGGATAACAAGTGGAAATCTCATATTCCTCTCACAATACTCACCTAGTTTATTGTGTCAAGAATCCAAATTATGGAAAAGTATAATAATTGCTTGGTAGAATCCACCCTTTTCTTTGGTATCTAAACAACACAAATCGTCAAAAAGTAATCCTTTTCCATTGTTTGGCAAGGAATCCATGGTTACCAAACATGGCCTTGGTTTTATAAGCTTAAAATCCATAACATCATGTAGCATGCACCTACAAACACTAATAGCAACCTACACTACTCAGCAAATGGCGCTTACTACACAGCGAGTGGCGCAAGCGACGGGAAAAGTGCTATTTTGATATGCTACAAAGCATACGCTACAGGCTACACACTATGTAGTGCACACTACTTGAAACACAATCTAACACATGCATGAGGTTCCATGATTCCAGACCATGCATCCGTCATGCTGCACCACTAAAAGGACACTAACCAAAAATTGCCTCAATTAGGACTACCCTAGCTATCCAATTGATGAACTTTTTTCTCACTGTATGAGACATTGCGGATTTTTGTCATTTAGTGTCCAATTTTGTGCCTAAATTGAAGGGTTAGGATCATCCAAATTGTGTGATTTCAAGTTTATTGGCCATTTACTATTGCGCCGACTGAACGAACAGTCCGATCTCACCCTTGTATTCCACATGTGCACCAATGACATGGAGGCACCCATGCCATCAGAAGCAAGAATCAGCTCCCTTATTTATATCCTGTTCCATTTCTAATTGAAAACAAACAAAAAAGTTTTACCTTGCAGGGAATACTTGTCCCGAACAGAATTTTAGTTAGAGACCAAATGAGCTGAATTTCTTTAAAAAAATGAAAGATTTACTAGAAGATAAATAATATTATGATGTGTGGTCCATAATTCCCAATCCACATGAGGATAAATTCCATAACCCCATTTTCACGATTTAGGCTGCTCCCATTTCATTCGCCATTGCTACGGGAATCGCTTTGTTTTCTTTTTCTATGACCTAGTCGGACTAGTCAAAGTGGTCAAAGACAGGTCGGACTCGTTTTACAGAGCTAAAATGAGACTGGTCAACTTCTGGTCACACTGTGGTCAACAACATTTCAGCGCTGATAAAGGGTTGGAAGTGAAGATGATGGAGGTCATCGAAGAGTACAAAGTTCAGAGTTGAAAGAGTGTGGATATATCTGATGAATGCGACAATGCTTCCATGAGACATAAATCAATGCCTATTTATATATTTGGAGATATGGTCATTTGTGACCATCTCTTCAAGATTTATGCGAGCTATTTTTTAACAGCTAACCTAGCCCATAAGCGCATACAAGTCGGTTAATGCACATGCCACAGGCAAGCTAGTGTGGCACACAGGTGAAATATCCAAGCCATCCATCATGTGGACCTCACTGTGTAGATGTTATTGCCGAAAGATAAGGGTGGTTCACTCACTAGGTGTTCCATGATAATCGAAATAGGTGGATGGGTTAGAAACTTGGGCCAATTTTTTCACAACCACATTTGTTCAGTTATCGTGGCCCACCTTACTAGTAGATTGACCTGATTCTTGGGATGGGCAATCTGCATAGTGGTAGCTTTCTAGTAGATTACTTGGATATTGCACCTGTTTGCCACATCGGCTTATATGGTGGTGTGTGCATTGCTTGCAGATGAGTGTGAACAAAGCCCATTTTTCTAATCTTTTGCAGGAAATGATAGTTTTGGGCCTCAAAATTGAACCCGGGGGGGGGGGGGGGGGGGCTCCTAGCTGCGTCGGTGCGCTTGGACATTCCACTTGATGGATCTGAATTGCCCATTACATCCAGAACACATTTTATGGGTTATCATATAAAATTGTACTGATCATATGATATGATACATCTTTGATTTGGCCTTAATTTCTATAGCCATCCATTTCCAAAGGCATGGATGGGATGTTTACAATTGCCTAATAAAAGTGATTCCTTAGAATCGTAAGCAGCCCACCATGGGTGCTAGATGGATCAAATTATTGGTTGGACCTATTTTTGTGTAAATGATCTTGACCATCCAGATTAAAGACAAACCAATCAAATGGCTTATATTTGTCAGATGCCATGATGTTTGCAAGGTAGCCCATGATATGAGCACTGAACCTAATTAACAGCCTAGATTAATGGATTGGACTAAGTGTCCCAATGCAACTAGGAGCACTATCAATTTTAGTGCTCCAAGAGCACTGGAGCATCTCTCTACCAAGATTAATTTATTGAGATAGCTTGGCAGATCTGTATTCCCGTTGCATCCCCGGCCACAGAATTGGAAAATACGTTTGGTGATCAGGACCATTGGTAGGATGGGGCCATAGCACAAAAGCCAAAATGATCGGACTTTTTGCATCTGAAACGCTGGTGGTTGCTCAATTGTCCCTCAACCACTAAATGTCCATTTCCAGGAGAGGATCACATGGCTTCCGTACCACGTCAAGGCCCACCAAATTAACGCTCCTGATCATTCCATAGAACGCCACGTGTATGTGGAGATACTTTAGTTACATGCATCATCGTGGCATTCCTCTCCGAGTAACGCTTGAAATTCGCACAAGTAAAATTCCAAAAAACCACAAAATTTCAACCAAATCGATGGATCGTAAATGGCAATTTAGCAGAGATATCGAAGGAATGATTACCAGAGAATGATCGAGAGAAGAATCCAACGAATCTGAAGAAGAAATTAGGGTTAGGGTTTCTTCTATCTTCTAGTATCTTCTTCTCTGCAGTTTTTTTCTCTTTTTTTTTCTTTTTTTTTTTTTTTTCCCTTATTTCTTCTTTCCTCTCTCTGCTTCAGCTCACGAGCAGTGAAAGGCTTCTGAGAACAAATTCTGGGGACTTGCAACGGAAAGCTCGCTTTATAGGTACGAGGAATTATATCATGCGCCGCCGGAGTATGGTAGACCGTACTCGTGCATAGAGCCTGGGTGTTATGTCAAGGACACTGGATTTACGGTACAGAAATTTTAGGCTGACGTTTGGTGGATCCTCTCAGTTGAAATTATCCAATGGATTAGATATTTTGGGGCACGGTCCATCTATTGTGGGGTCCACCACACGAGATCTGGAAGGTGAACCGAACAAGCGAAAATGTTCGATCGAACATGGGATATTCTTTTTAAGATGGAGAAACGGGCAAAAGAGATTTTCCGCCTCCCGCTGTTGATATGAGAAGGAGAGAATCCGATCCAAATTCGTTGGCGCGTCTTTGTGAAAGCGAAGGTTGGACACGTACATTGTGGCCCACCTAAAATAAGTGTCGTTTTGTCCAAAGGATATAACCGCCGCATCCACACGACGCCCAATGGTTGGACACGTACATTGTGGCCCACCTAAAATAAAAGGTGTAGGGACGCTGCTTTGGTGGATCTCCATGTCCGCCGAGGTGGGCGGGATCCCTGAACGTGGGACCCACTTGTTGCTGATATTTCAATCTTGGTCACTCGCATGTGCGGCTCAATTTAAGCCCAAACAGCTATTACCCTGATTACCAAAATAGGGAGAAATTTATCACAGCAGACGCCACGTTTTATCAAGCATTTTTTGACGAGGCATACGAAACTTAACTTACCAAGTTAGACCTTACACATACGGATAGTGAATTTGAGGATGAAAATACCCCTCCTTTTCACTGCCGATGCTTTCATCTCTTTCCTCACTCCATTTCCACTAAGAAAGATGAAAAAAGTCATTTTCTCCGGCACAAAAATCTCTCCACTGCATCGCACCATTCTTTCATTGGATTGCATCCTCTCCATACATCAGTATTTTCTCATCTTCTGAAAATGACCGGTCCACTAAAGAAAGAACGCACCACAAGTATATTTTAATATATTGCCCATTGGATGAAACTTGCATCCGGGGTTTTGGTTAATCTATATATACATCATCTAATGAATATGATGGATTACAAATAAAACATCATTGTGAGGCGTAGCAAGCGAAATCGGATTGCGTACTGAGTTACTCAGTACGCTCCTATCGCACCAAGGGTTAGTTTGGGCGGTGGGATTAGAAGGGATTAGGTGGGATGAGATTTAAAAAACATAATCATTACTCGTTGCAGAGATTATCACCTATTGTCATGGGATAAAATTAATGCCATGCTTTGTTAATAATATGGTGGTACATTGAGTGGATATACCTACCATAATTTGAAATTACTGAGAATAACACACGTGCTATATCTAAACTGTTCATTTGTTTTGTAACCTCATTTTATGGCATGGGCCTAAAAATGAGGTAGATCCAAAACTTATGTATCCTCAAAGAAGTTTTCAACGATAAGAATTCAATCCCTATTGCTTTTTATGGTAGGGTCCACTTGAGCTTCAGATTTATCTAATTTTTTGGCCCATGCTCTAAAATAATTTTAATAAATGGGTGGACAATGTGGATATAGTCTACACATCATGTTGGGACCTACACAACTTCCCAAACATTGAGTGAAATTGGCACACGACCCAATGCAACTCCATTTAATGTAATTCCAAGCTTTTCCATTCTTCCCAAACATGGAGTGGAATTGGCACACGACCAGGTGAATCCTATCCCACCTAATCCCTTCTAAGCCCACTGCCCAAACTGACCCTAAGTAAACTCAGTTGGGCCCACCTTGAATGTGTGTAGTCTATCCACGCCGTCCATCCATTTTTCCATCTAATTTAAGGGGTCGAGCCCAAAATTGAAGCATATCAAAAGATCAAGTGGATCATACCACGGGAAACAGTGGGGATAATGATTTCCACCGTTGAAACCATACTAGGCCCAACAGTGATGTTTGTTTGTTATCAAACCTATTCATAAGATCATACAGACATGGATGAATAGAAAACATAATTATAAGCTTGATCCAAAACTTATGTGGCCCCTAAGAAATTTTCAACAGTAGAAGTTCAATTCAAAATTTTCATGTGGTGTGGTCTATTTGAACATTGGATATGTTTAGATTTTTAGGCTCAAGCCATAAAATTATTTGTTAAAATGGATGGACGAAGCGGATAAAATACATAAATGATGGTAGACCTCACGGGGTTTACTCAGTACGTTAAGGGCCTGTTTGGATTCGCGTATTATATCGTACTAAGGGTGGTTTTTAAAATATACTGTATTTGGATAGGAGCTAGTGTCCGAACGTACACATGCGTGCGAATACATTAGAATACCAAAAATTTCAAAAGGCGGTAGAGTAAAAGAAGACGCCACTACATCGTGCAGTGCAACATCTTTAATGCGTTGTATTTTCGTGTGTGCGCGCGTGTTCGGTGATTTGTGCTATATAGATTTAACAAGTCAATCATGGTATGTGTGCCAGTTGAACGCATTTTATCAAGATCCAAGCTGTTCATCTGGTGGGACTAAGAAAATTATACTCTGACTAAAAAAATCAGACGGGTTGACTGACGAGGAATCAGTGCTTGAATTAAGGCCGCAACTAGTCTGTAAATAGGAGTTACTGGAACCCCTGTAACACCTAGCTCTGTGTAGCTCACTATTATGTTTGTGTTACATCCATTCCTTCCAGTTGTTTCTAAGAAGCATTTCAGGAGAAGAGCCCAAACACAAGGGATATCACAAACTCAAGTGGGCCGCATCACAGGAAACAACAGAGATTGAACCCCAACTACTAAAACCTTATAACCGCTACAGAGAAGTTTTTGATGAGGCTGATATTTATGTTTTCTCTTAATCCAGGTGTGAATCACCTTATGAACGGGTTAGATGGCATATAAACATCACAGTGGGCCTAGATCTTATACACATCAATCAAACTTGGTGGCTATGGATGGACGGTCAGGAGTCCGTTCCTTGAACAAATATTGAATTATGTATATCCGCTGATTACATTTTCGAGGTCACTCCATACCAAACATTATACTGATCAATAATAATACTCATGAATATAGTGTACTATGTCTAGAGTATATGCGTTGTACAGTATTACATCGTAATACAATACTATACGCGAATCCAAACAGGCCCTAAGCGTAGTGAGTTACTCACTACGCAATCCGCTTTTGTAGCAAGCTTTCTACGGTTGAATCATTGTTTCCTTTCTATGATCCACCTGATATTTGGATATGCTAAGATTTTGGGCTCAAACACTTAATATAGATGGAAAAACGGATGAATATCGTGGATAGTCCACATACATTCAAGTCAAGGTGGGCCCAAATCATTTTACTCAGCACGATAAAAGCATACTGATCAAAATGATTTCAAATTTTAAGAGTTCTTGGTCTATTTGACCTACTTCTCGACAATATGCTCGAGTTGTTACCGACATTCTCAATTCATAATTGGTTGAATTCCTCGAGTAATACATGAATTTGATGTTTAGCTAGTTCAATCGCATTTCAAGTTCATTGGAATTCATGTTAGGCTAGTTCAGTTGCATTTCAATTATGTGTTAAGCTAGTTCAATTGCATTTCAAGTTCATTGAAATTCATATTACCCTCGCTGAATTTCTAGTTTTCCCCGCTCAATTTCCAGTTTGTCCCACTGAATTTCATGTTTGTTGCACTCAATTTCATGTTTGCCCCGCTGATTTTCTAATTTCCCCCGCTCAATTTCCAGTTTGCCCCGCCGAATTTCATGTTTGCCCCGGTCAATTTTCAGTTTGCCCTGCTCAATTTCATATTTGCCCCGCTCAATTTCATGTTTGCCCCGCCGAATTTCATGTTTGTCCCGCTGAAATTCAAGTTTGCCCCACTTAATTTCATGTTTGCCCCATTGAATTTCATGTTTGCTCTGCTGAAATTCAAGTTTGTCACGCTGAATTTCATGTTTGCCCCGCTCAATTTCATGTTTGCCCCTCTCAATTTCTAGTTTGCCCCGCTCAATTTCATGTTTCCCTCGCTGAATTTCACGTTTGCCCCACTCAATTTATAGGTTGCCTCCCTCAATTTCTTTCTTGCCTCCCTCAATTTCTAGCTTACCTCGCGCAATTTTCATGCTTGCCTCACTCAATTCCATGATAAATCACGTCGTTGAATTTAACAAGCACCACATGAAGTCATTCATATCTTTGAAGCCCTAATCCATATAAGCCTACTCTCTCTAGTTGTTTATTTAAAAAATTAATGCATTACTTACTCTTTATTTCCTTAAGTTCTGTATCATTCTCATCTATTATGGAACGTAAGTACTCGGTCCTCTATTATTTAATCGAGTATTATTATGGCAAGCTTACATTGCTCAATTTTCAGTTTGCCTCGCTGAATTTCATGTTTGCCCTGCTCAATTTTTAGTTTGCCCTGTTCAATTTCATGTTTGCCTCACTTAATTTTCAATTTACCCCGCTGATTTTCTAGTTTCCTCCGCTCAATTTCTAGTTTGTCCCTCTAAATTTCATGTTTGCCCTGCTCAATTTCATGTTTACCCCACTAAATTTCATGTTTGCCCCGCTGAATTTCTAGTTTGCCCTTCTGAATTTATGTTTGCCCCGCTCAATTTCATGTTTGCCCCGCTTAGTTTCATGCTTGGCCCGCTCAAATTCCAGTTTGTCCCACTGAATATCTAGTTTGCCTCACTCAATATCCAGTTTGCCCCTTTCAATTTTCAGTTTGCCTCGTTCAAATTCTAGTTTGCCTCGCTTATTTTGATAGTTTGTCTTGCTCAATTTTTGGTATTTTCATGCTCAATTTCTATCTCGATTTCATATGAAGCTTGTTCAAATTCATGAAATGCTACATTGTTTTCAATTATGTATGATTTTGTACACTATAATTATCTTGTGAATTTTATGTTTGATATGTTTTTCAATTCATCTTTGCAGGTGACAATTATTCTGATGTAATCCCAAACCCAACCTCTAGGTGTACACTGAAATGGTGGTTTAACAAGATGAAGGGTGGAGTGGAGAAGCATGATAGTCAGCTAAATTTGTTTAACCAATTCTCATTTTCATTTTTATTGCATGTTACATCCTTTAGATTTATAGGGAGTGTATTTCACCTTCTTTTTCTAAGATATAAAGGTGATCTAATATTTGAGATTAGGGGGAGACAAATGCAATTCACGGAGATGGACTTCACCCTTATAACGGGCCTTAAGACTGGAGAGCTTATAGTACCGAAAAATCATTGCACCACGAGTACATTAAGAGACAAATACTTCAAATAATATCCAGTATTAAAAAAGTACTTAATGGATGTGTTTGAAAGATTAGTTGACACCAATAAGCACGAAGATGTCATGAAGGTTACCCTACTTCTGGTTGTGGAGTGCTTTGTTAGGGAAACCAAACCAAAAACCATATGCAATATGGATTATATTCACCTGGTCGACTTGCTAGATGATTTCTATAGCTATCCTTGGGGTAGTTTAGGATACTTTACAATGTCGCAAGGAATCGAAGCTAGCATTGCCACATCAAGTGTCCCTCGCTACACCATATGTGGTTGCGTCCTTCCTCTACAAGTAAGAACACTTCTTATTTTATACATGATTACAGTGTATAGTCAATTCTGGATTTTTAACCTAGTGCAATTTTATTCTAACAGATATGGGTGATAAAGAGATTACCGCCCTACGAGAGTGTGTTGTTTCATATGTTCCCTATCAAATTTTACGCTTCATTTAATATCGAGGCTGGAAGGTTTGGAGGTATAAGAAAATACATGCTATTTTCGAGAGTAAATGTGCAAGTATATATATTTCTCTGACATTTACTTTGCTTAATTTGATATATACGCTTTTTTATTTAACATTACTCTTTGTTCTTTTGCAGGCATTGGTGATAATGAAATTAGAGCCGACCCTGCGAGAATGGGAAACGGACGTCGTTCGGTTGGTCCGTGACAGTTTCCAGGTGAGATGTTATGAAAAATGAACTATATTTTTTCTGCCATTATAAAAGTATCCCGACTCTTACATATCCATTGATACATTTTGTAGGTCATATCGACCTAGGAAGATGATGATGAGGGTAATGAGAATGATTATGAGGAGGATGACGAAGCAAATGAAAATGATGAGAAAGGCTTGGAGGGAGAGGGACCGAGGGGATATTATGAAGAATGTTCTTTTTATGGAGGAATTTTGGGTTGAGAGGGAAGAATTTAAGAAGGAGAGAGGAATTGAAGAATGAGAGAGAAGAATTGGGGAAAGAGAAGAAAGAGTTGAGAAGAAAAGAAGCGAGGTTTGATGAGAGGGAGGTGTTACTGAAAGAGAGAAGCATTGAAGATGGAGAGAGAGGAGTTGAATGAGAGAGCACATTTGAAGAGGGAGAAGGCTTTATTTTTTGAGGATAAGGAAAAGTTAGCAAAGGAGAGAAAAGAGTTCAATAAGGAAAAGGAAGATTGTTGTACATAGAGGAGACATTTTATGAGGAAGGAGGGTGATGAGTTAAAGAAGAGAGAGGAAGTAAATGATATCGAAGAGAACTTGGACATGGGGAGTTGGATGTGCAATCGTATAGTATTATCGAGGGTAATGTATTGGATGCATCCATTTCTCCTCACATCTATCAAAGGAGAACTAAAAGGGTACTGAAGCCATCATATTATAAGGTTTCTCCGTACTTGTCCCTGTCTGTATTTAATACAACTACCCTTGGTTTGGTTCCCAAACTCGAGTATGCAACAACTTTTGCTACTTCTCCAATACCATTTCTTGTACAGATAGATCCATTCAGGATGCTATTAGTGCGGGAATTAAAAGAACTAGAGGAATGGTATGAAGTGAACAAGGACCCAACAGTGTCTTCTTGGTTCAGTGTCATATGGATGAAGGATGCGTGGGCTGATAGCGTGGTAAGCATTACTAATTCTGATGTTATATGCATTGATTTACATATATTTATTTCTTATATTAATTTATGGTTAAATCATACTATCCTATTGATTAGGCTATCGACAAATATATTGAATTCCTTGCGAAAAGATAGTCTGACTTGTCAATAGTATATCCTAAAGATTGTAAGTTCTATCCCATGTATTTTATAGTAACTGTTTAATTCGGACAATCCTTAATCTGTTTTCCATTTTTATATTTTTATATTCTTATATATATTGATCTTTGATCATGTTTGTAACAACAATGGCTTGAGGCGTGTTTGCCGATTTTGACCAAATACCAGGTCTCCAAGTCAGCGTCAGAACATGCCTCACTAATAGGCGAGATGGGCACAGCCTACACAATCGTTAAGCAGTGGGATAAACCATATGCCAAGGCGATTTGGTGTTATGAACGGATAATGCATTCGTTACAAAACATCAACTCTGGCTATAATATGTTCTCTCATGTTTTGGCTAATATATTATTGTTTGAATTATGGACAGCTGTATGCGCCCGTGAACCATGAAAATTCGTATTAGTTCTTGATGGTCATCTATCCTAGAGAAAGAGATCATTATTGTGGATAGTTTAAGCACAAATGCATTATTAAAGTATAAGCAGAAGATCAAGAAGATAACTGAAGCACTCCCCATTATCTTCCATGCCACTGGAAACAACACAACACTTGAAGGGAAGAAGTGGACCGCCAAAGTTGTTGAATCGGCGCCGAAGCAGGACAATGGTTATGACTGCGACATATTCGTAATGAAATTCATCGACATATTGTGTAGCGGTCTCACCTTGGTGGGAACAGACATGCAAAAATTCACCGCCGATTGGAGGAAGTCAATAGCATATGATTGCCTGTCTGTAATGTCGAGATGATATTTGTTAAGGGCATGTACTTTTTATGAGATGTTGTATTATATACATTGTTTGATATACCTTGTACCATTTTAGCTGAATAAAATTTATAATCAATGAATATTTATTGCCTTTAATTGTTCCCCACTCATATACCATTTCATGTTGTATACTTCATGTTTGCCCCGCTCAATTTCAAGTTTTCCCCGCTCAATTTCTAGTTTCCCCAATTGAATTTCATGTTTGTCACGCTGAAATTCATGTTTGCCCCGTTGAAATTCATGTTTCCCCGCTGAATTTCATGTTTGCCCTGCTCAATTCCAGTTTGCCCTGTCGAATTTCTAGTTTGCCCCGCTGAATTTCCAATTTGCCCCGCTGAATTTCATGTTTGACCCGCTGAATTACTAGTTTGCCTAGCTGAATTTCATGTTTGCCCCACTGAATTTCATGTTTGCCCCGTTTAATTTCTAGTTTCTCCCGCTGAATTTCATGTTTGTCTTGCTGAATTTAATGTTTCCCCCGCTCAATTTCATGTTTGCCCCGCTCAATTTCTAGTTTGCCCCACTCAATTTCCAGTTTCCCCCACTAAATTTCATGTTTGCCTTGCTGAATTTCATGTTTGCCCCACTCAATTTCTAGTTTGCCCCTTTGCTTAAGATGTTTTGCCACTGTCACTAGAAGAGGGAAGTTTGGACAAAAGCTGAAGCAAAATAAGATGTTGTAGGCTTTGTAAAAGAATGAATAAGAAAGCAATGCACATCCCAACTATCAAAGAGAGACCATTTCAAAGAAGAGAAATAAGGCCATGGATGGACAGACGAATTGAATTGCAGGTATTCAGTCTAATCGAGGAAATGACAACTAGAACTTGTTTCGATGAAGTAGCACTCAAATTGTAGTTTTGTTCCTTTCAAGTCCAACTTGAAATTTGAAAGTGATGAAATCGCAATTGGAGCCCTGTTCTGCAATGTGAATGCTTATAAATGAAATTACAATTTGGCTATTTTTAGCTTTAATAGACTAATAATCGCAATTAATTCAATAGTGCATCCAAATGCATCCCATTTTTTTCAAGCAAGGTCCTTGGGTTGGTTGTAAGTTGGGTGATCATGGTCCTTGGGTTGGGTTAAGGTTGGAAAAATCCAACCCAATTTGAAATCGAGTTTCATTTGAGTTGAGAAAATTCTGGTCAAGCAAGGTTGGATTTCATGTTCGCCCTGCTCAATTTGTAGTTTGCCCCACTGAATTTCATGTTTTCCCCACTCAAATTTCAGTTTGCCTCGCTGAATTTCATGTTTGGCCTGCTGAATTTCATGTGTGCCCCACTCAATTTCATGTTTGCCCCTCTCAAAATTCAGTTTACCCCGCTGAATTTCACGTTTGCCCCGCTGAAATGAGCTTCTGTGACAAAGCTTGGGTGGCCAGATGGATGGTGGGCCCGAAAAAGCTTGGGTCATGTTAAGCCATCAAGGATATCTCTCGTAGTGGGGGTAGTTGGCAATCTACTTCTGTGACACTCATAAATGACCATAGGAGGAATCCCTTGGCAAAGACAATCCCTTTGGGCAAGTTTGTATGCCACCAAATGAGTTACTTTTTCTATTTACATAAGTAGATATGCAACTTATTTGAGGTAAGTTTTCATGTTCGCTT
The DNA here is from genome assembly GCA_037074715.1 of Magnolia kwangsiensis. Classification (NCBI taxonomy): domain Eukaryota; kingdom Viridiplantae; phylum Streptophyta; class Magnoliopsida; order Magnoliales; family Magnoliaceae; genus Magnolia; species Magnolia kwangsiensis. Next base: position 66,583,545 of record CM073589.1, read on the forward strand.
TGCCCCGTTCAATTCAATTGAGCGATATAATAGCTTCTGCAATAGGAGTTTCTATTGTACTTGTTCGTCCATGACTGCCTAGTTGATTTTAGGACAAACCTATGGTATTCTTATGCTATCATCCTTATGAGGGCATCCAAATGCATCCCATTTTTTTCAAGCAAGGATCATGGAACCACATAGAAAATAATAGGCAACAACCATTTTTGTATAGGGCTGCAACCTGGGTTCAACCCCAACCGAACTCATCCAACCAAGTCTGGGTTGGTTGTAAGTCGGGTGATCATGGTCCTTGGGTTGGGTTAGGGTTGGAAAAAATCCAATCCTATTTGAAATCGAGTTTCATTTGGGTTGAGAAAATTCTGGTCAAGCAAGGTTGAATTTCGGGTAAGTTCAGAGAAAACAAAACAAATCCTTCTAAAAAAAATTTAAAAAGTCCACCCATAAGGTATTATTTATGTTGTCTTTCCATCCAGGTCTTTCTGTGGTGTGGTCCACCTAAGGTTTGGGTCTATTTCATTTTTCGATCTTAATGCCTTAAAATTAGCCATCAAAATAAATGGACATCCTGGATGTAAAACACATACATCATGGTGGGCCCCACAGTCAGGTCACGGCCCACCTTAGGCACTAAAACTTGGCCCGGTTAGTCCAATCATAAAGTGGCCCCTTATCATAGATAAAGAACGTACGGTGTAAAGAAACTGAGTTGTTCAATCCAAATAGGGCTATATATGTAGAAAAAGTCTCCTTGAGGCCAAATGGACAAAGCTCTAGTCTATATAATCTTTAAAAACTCTCCCTTGCATCTATACAAAATTTCCACAAGGCTTGATGAGAGAGAAGAGAGTAGAGATTGAGAAGGATCTCAACGACTTGGTTGTCGTAGAAGCGAACCCGCCAGCCATGGAAAGGTAAATTAGCCCAACCCCGAAGTAAATCGAAACTCGTTTACATGCTTGTTTAGGTCTACCTTGCAACTAGAAGGAATTGATAATATGTTATACTATCAAACAACTAAATCTTATAATTATATCATGCTTACCTTGGAATCTGAGTTTCCACCATCTTATTCCAGGTCAAAATTGTACTCTCACGAGATCCATTTTTCTTATTTTTGTGGGTTGGGGTTGTAACTCTTTTGATCATTCTACCTAGTCTTAAGATCCCTTTTTCTTCTTATAATTATCCTCTAATGAATCCTTTGGGGGGGGGGGGGGGGGGGGGGGGGGGGGGGCAGATCAGTGCGCCCCAGCCGGCTAATCCAGCAAGTGGCGGGCTACCCTCCAATTTGGTGAGCCCACGCCGGGGCCAAACGACTGTGGGGCCTCATTTGATAGCCCTTTTAAGTTCTTCCAACCCCTATTTCTCCCATTTCTCCCCCAAATACGGATTTTCTCAAATATCCCTCCCTCCCTTGCACACCCAAAACCCATCCTACCCAAACCCATACTTTCTTCTTAAACCACCACCTACCATGGAAGAAGGATGAGCCTCCTTGCAACCCTCTCTTCCTTTTTCTCTGTTTCCTTGGTGCTTTCCCTTGTGGGAAAGAAAAGAGCGGCCCCTAATCAAGCAGGGCTAAGCCATGGGAGAAGATCGAAGGGAAAACATAGCGAGCAAGAGAGGCCAAGCCATGATAGAAGGTTGACGAGATACGACGATGATCATGTGAGACCTATCCTTGAGAAGAGTTCGAAGAGAGATTTTGACCCTTTAGCTTCCCCCGAGCGAGTTGTGCCGCCCGACATTGAATACGGGAGATTCAAGCATCGAAAGGTCATGTTTGAGGCAAATGTGGATAAGAACATGTTCGACATGCATGATTTGCTCAACCACCTCCTAGAAAATGGTTGGTAACCGATGTTTGAAGCAACCCATATTGCGAGTGAGAATCTAATGCAGGCATTCTACGCACGAATTCGAGATGCCAAAGTCAAACCTCTCGGATTCGAAGTTAGCCTTGGTAGACAAACGGCCCACATTGGTGTGAAATCCATCACTACCCTACTCGGTATGGAGCTCGGCAATGTGCACATTAAGGAGGGTAACCTAAGGAATAAGGGGGCACAAGATGAGCGTGCACGCCAGTTGTGCAGTAAACTCGTCGAATGGAGAAGGGGTAGCAGCATCAAATCCACGAAATTGACACGTGACTACAGCCTACTCCACTACATATGCACGTATAACATGTACCCAAGATCCAGCAACCGTTCCGAGTGTTCTCGGTTTATGGTAGAATTCCTCTACCAGGTGGGGCAAGGAGAAAAGGTGTGTATCCCCACTCTTGTGCTGAGACAAATTGTGAAGGCCGCACTAGGACACCGTGAAAATTTATCATTTCCTTTTGGCTGTCTAATTTGTAAGTTGGCACGTCAATATAGATTCAACCACCCGGACACGGTCCCATACCCGTTTAAGGTGATCAACCAGGATACCATAAATTGTATGGAAATAATCTCTGAACATCCCTGGGCTCGTATTGAAGAATCTAGGGATGAAGAAGAAGAAGAAGAAGAAGAAGAAGAAGAAGAAGAGGATGAGGAAGAACAGAATGAAGAAGAAGAGGAAGAACGTAATGAACAAGGAGCTGAGGAAGAAATACAAGAGATTAGTGAGGAGCCATTCACCACTACAAGTGTGCACGAGGGCCTGGCCGCACTCAACGCTAGGATGGACAAGATAGAAGAAAACCAGAGGAAATTGGAAGGGAGGGGAAAGAAGATGTATTGCGCCATCAAAGTGATATTGTGTTGTGTCCAAAAGGAGGGAGTGCCCCCTCCTTCGCCCAACTCGGATGCTCAGTAGTTAGTACCGGTGACAGTTATTAACTTGATATTCAAGTAGTTTGGATTTGCTTTCCATTTTGGCATGTAATGACTAGTTTCATCTTTGATTAGGTTGTAGTTTTCGCATTGGTAAGTGAATAGTACACAAAAACTCACTGAGCTTGACTGTAAGTGACTAGTAACCCCAGCATTTCATATGAAAGTTTCCTTTTAGTATATGATGTGCACTTCAATTGAGTTAAATTGCAAAATTTCAGTTTAAATCAATCTTGAAGTTTCATCCTCACATTGCTGTTACAGTTGTATCTGGACCAGTTGGTTAGTAATGCGATTTCAATTTGGAATGTTGAGTACATTAGATGCAACCAGAGAAAAACTTCAAACTTTTGATTCTATATTCAATTTGGGTCTGTTTTGGATTTCACCCATTCTGAATCATTTATTCCTTTTCAAATTGTTGTAATCATATATTCAATTTGGATTAGATTTTAGATGCATCTTTGGCTGGGGTATGACCCTTTTGGACTGTTCTAAGCTTTAAGATAATAGTCAGTATGCCACATGGCATTTTGGCATTCTAGCATGCTTGGAGTACTGTTATTTTAGTAATTTTTTAAGGCTATTGCAAACTAATCGAATGGGTTAAGTTGCCCCTTCAATTTGAACCTAACCTTTTGTTGGAAGGCTACTTCCATCATCCTAGTTATGGTTGCACTAACTTTTAGCTGGTTATCTTGGAATCTGAATTATCTCACAGGTGGATGGTTGCTTATGCCCAACTACTGGTTGTTCTAACTTTAGGCAGAGACATGGTTTTTAACTAGCACTAATTAAAATGCATACTTTAACTAGTACTAAAATACATACTTTTTGCATGTTGCTGCTGTCATTATTAGTAAATCTTATGTTTCCTTATGCTTTATCTTTCATTTATAAAATCTATATCCATGATTAGCTGGGTTTTCTTATTCTATTTTTTTAGTTGAATGAGTATGCCTGGCCTGCCATCAATTCCTTTCTTCGGTGTCTCACATGGTTAGTTGGTTTCGAGGAAGTGCCTTAGGGGTTGTTTGGATGTGTGGAACTCCTCACTTAAGTTCCATGGAATCTAAGTTCCTAGAATGAGAGTGTCATGGATACAGAAGTCTCTTCTTCTTCTTCTTCGTCTTCATATTCTCTTTCGATTCCCAGTATTGGCCATGCCATGAGAATTTAGTGGTTTCTGAATTTTTATATAATTTAAAATAGGGCGATTGTTGAATTAGTTGATTTTTGGATCAAGGCCAAATAAGGAATGGTCTACCTGAGTGATGGGATGGATTTTATGCATGTTAAATCATTCAACCATGTTAGAGAAAGTTACCCACATTAGGTACCTATGTGAGTTAGGCAAGAGTTTTCTAGTTTGCAATTTTATAAGCACAGAAAAACAAATCTAATTTGAGAAACTTAAGAAACAAAACATTTTTAAAGAGACTTTGATAAAAATTCATTTGTAACAGTTGACTTGATCCTAGAAGTTTCACATGGTGTCATGAAGTGGTATTACAGTTTGTGATGTTCTTAACAGTCCCAAATCTTTAAATTTCAAAAAAATCATAAGCATTAGGAGATTCTTCAATTTTGAAATTTAGAATGAAGGTTCATGCCAATGTAACCTCTAGAATTTATTTTCTTTTGCATTGATATTAGCAATATGCATTTCGACAAATATTGGCTTTACACATCCAAACGACACCTTGTAAAGCCTTTCTCTAGCCATATAGATTTTCTCTCTTCAGCTTTTCCCCTGCCAATTGGTCATTTCTTTTTAGGCATTCCTCCTACTTGGGAGTTTCATGATGTAAGTTCACTTGGCCCTACGATATTTTCTTTTCATTTTTATTTTTTTATGGATCTCATTTCTTAGAGTTGTTTGTTCTTGGACTAAAGTTTTATCATTGTTCTCTATTGGTCATTCATCTTATGCATTTCTTCCCACCACTTCCTAATTTACAACATGTTTATCAGATTGTGAACTTTTCTTTTATATTCTAATGGCTTAAGTCGATGATACAGGATTTAAAAACCAATCAACGCAAGAGTTGGAATCCAAAAACAAGCCAAAATTTTCATACATAGGTCTCTGGGGATGATTTATGAGTTCTGTCGCAAGTTAGCTAATCACACAAGCCTAGAGGAGTCAAAATCCTCTGAAGTTCTTGCCCCTTTTGATCCATCAGTTTGATTCAGCTATGTTCCATTCACAGTGGGTCCAATGTTGAGCAGGTTCTAAATTCGGATCAGCATGGACTTAATATAGATGGTTGATCTAGATGTTCAACCTTATGCAAGCTTTTTTTTGGCTTTCGGAAGAAGAAGAAGAAGAAGAGGAAGAAGACCAACATTCATTTACAAGAAATTGGATTTACATGTATCGTCTCTTCATATGAGAATGTTGGATCATTTTTTATTTTCCTCTCTAAGAAATTGATTACTTCTTGCTCTTGCTCTCTCTAATTTAATTCTTCTTCAAGAATGATTGTTCAATACGTCTTTAGATTCATAGGTGATTCGGTAAATGATGCATGTGAAATTCGCCCCATTGTATTTGATGTCCAAATGCAAGAAGAATGCACCGGACTACATGATTTTAAAAGAAAAGATGTGGGAATTCATGTTGTTTTCATCTTGCATTAGAAAAATGTTATTCAAGTCATAACTGCCACTTTTCATCTTGCATTAGAAAAATGCTACTTGAATCAACTTAATGGTTCTAATGTGGGAATTCATGTTGTTACAATCCAAACAAATAGCATTAGTCCAACCTGACTCAAGTACATGGGATTGTACCAACTTGACCTAACCTGACCTGACCTGAATTTGCTCAAACTGGAACCCAATCGGGTTGGCGTTCTCCAATTGAGACCTGACCAGAGGACTTGACCAATGATTCTTATTGAAGTCATTCCTCAGTATTCTTGACATCTAAGGAATGTTATAGTATGATCAAGACCCGACAGAATTCTCATGATGTTAAAGATGTCCAACCATTTAACACAAATGGTGTTACAAATGTCCTGGTTCCACGAAGGAATGATAGGTCAAAAATTGCATAAAAGATTGGCTCTTATATCTCCATGGATGGAAGGATAGGTTTTGTTCATTGAACTGTGGCAAGTCCATCTCAATTGTAATGGGCTACTTCTGGTTATATAGCTGTCGCCCTTGCTAAAACTTCCTGTCAGGCATGCCAGTATAACAAATTGCATTCCTTAGTTTTGGGCTCTCTTCAATAATTTAGTGAGGCAAACTGGAAATTGAGCGGGACAAACTGGAAATTGAGCGGGGCAAACATGAAATTGAGTGAGGCAAAATAGAAATTTAGTGGGGCAAACTCAAATTTCAATGGGCAAAACTAGAAATTCAGTGAGGTAAACATGAAATTCAGCGGGGCAAACATGAAATTCAGTTTTGGGAGAGGGGGGGGGGGGGGGGGGGGGGGGGGGCAAACATGAAATTCAATGAGGCAACCTTGAAATTCAGCAAACTTGAAATTGAGCGAGGCAAACTATAAATCCATACAATGTTCGAGTCATGCAAAGCGTAAATAATCCATAAAAAAATGTATGAGAATTTAAACTATTGGACAATTGATTTGGCTAACCAGTTTCGACTAACTAATTGTGCCAACTCTTGAAGAATCATAACTGTAACTATGGACTAGGACTGTCAATTGAGTACTGCTCATTACATTGTTTGTAGTCCCAAATAATTGATTATTTCATGTTACAATGCCCAGACAGGGCCTATGTAATATCATCCCGATTCCTGAGTAATAGGGGCTATCTAACATCTCATAAATAGCTCTTTTTCGTGCAATCTTGTGAGTCTCCTCGTTCGTAAGAAGTTTCGGAACCATCAGTTGCACTTCCGTGTGTTTCCCAGGCATCATTAGACTATTGATTTCTACTAGTACTTCGGTTAAGTAGAAATTGAGCGAGGCAACCAAAAGATTATTGCATGAGAGGAAATTGAGCAGGGACATCAATACATAAATATATTACAACATATATCATACAAAACTCAAAATAAATTACAAAGTATGCTAAACATCAGGTATAAGAAACTTGCACTTCCGATGATTATGCCCTGTTTGTTTGCATCACCCGCACTTTACTATTTTCGGTTCTTCTCCACGCGAGAGCATTCTTAGCTTTTTTGGTCTTTCAGATGACCTTTTTTGTCTTGGAGGTTTAATATTCACACAATACTCCTTGAAGCCATCTATAATTTTTCATTCACTCTTGTCATGTTACACTGATTTATTATACGTGATCAAGTAATTTTGTGCCGTGTAGAATGCGGAGTAGTATGAGTAATGAGGAAGATTGTAATTTATACATGCTGACAGGACATGCATACAAGAGTACCCCTTCACGTAAAACTCGCGACATGTACATAAAAGCAATCTGAGCTTGACTGTATCATTATAATTTCCCACAACATAGTACTCATCTCGAGAAATCGCATGACAGCGAACATCTCGCACCTTCTGTACAAGACTTTTAACTGTTCCTTCGCATATGGTGTCAACGGACCTACAAATGATGCTGCAGATTCTCTTCTCTTGTAAAATAATTCTTGTATCTTAAATCTTACTGCCTCTATCAATTTAGTAATAATGTATTCACATGCTTCTTTGAAGAGAGCATTAACACACTCAGATATGTTTATAGTGACCAAGTTGAATCTTCTTCCGAGAAAGTATGAAGATGCCCATCTTTCGTACCCAATTTCTCTCAACTAGGCATGCATTGGGGGGTTGGCCATTTCGATATCCTGCATTAACTTTTTGAATTCAGCCCTCATGCATGTCTTCACAGCCCGTCAGTAGTACATCTCTAAGGACTTGTCTTTAAAAGTGTCTACTAAGTTTCTATATATATGTATGCATAGTAGTCATGGATTGCATGTGGGAAGTCTTGGGGAACCTCTTTTATTAAACCCGGAAGAGACCCTAATGCATCGTTAAGGTAGGTAAGGAAATAATTTCAGCTGCTATTGTTCTCTGATTCCCCGATGCCAAACGCAACTGAAAAAATATGATTATCCTCATCTAAGGCCGTGGTAATGAATAGAACACCCTTGTATTTGCCCTTTAAGTGTGTCCTGTCAATGACCAATACCCTTCGCATAGAATTCTGAAAACTTCAAACACATTGTCCGAGCGCTACAAAACACCTCTCGAACCTGAAAGTCTCTTGGTTAACAACCATGACAGTTACCGTCCCCGGGTTGACCATCTTCAACTCATGCAAATACAAGGGGAGTTGATTGTAAGAGTCTTCGTAAGACGCCATCACGTGATTAATTGCAAGCTCCTTAGCTTTCTATGCCTTCCTATAACTGATAAGAATATTATATTCTCTTGTATATTGAAGATAATATCACGTGGCCTCAAACCTAGGAGTTGCTCAATGCGGCTAACAACCAGATCACACGCTAACTTACTGCTTGCTTGTCGGTGATCGCTCTTCATCTATGACATGCCGCACGTGTGTTTTGACGTATAATTTCATATCTTGAATATCCTCGTATCATTCACTCGAGATGCATGAATCCTCCATTCGCATGTATCTTCGAAGCACACCACAATAAATCTCCTAGAATTTGAGTACAATACCCTATACTAGATTTTATTATGAATTGCAAATTGGCTCAAAATATACTAGCACCGACTCTTGTCCTTAAACGTTTTTCCAATGGATATATTGATCGGTTCACCCAACGAATCCGTATATTCCAACAATTCTACATTGGCGAATGTAGCATTATCGAATGGCATGGGAACTTGACGAGTGATGAAGTTTGATGTTTTGGCAAGGTCTGGAAGTGAAATGTCGCTTACATGTACAACTCCGGTGGTGGATGATGATAACAGGTTTGTTGTTGTTGCTAAAGGTGGTGTCATGTATTCATAAATGAGGTTAAGGTCACGTGCCCCGCTGACTTGGCTAGTCACAAAGTTTGATGTTTGAGGCAGCTTGGGCAGTTGATCATTGCTTACTCCCACTTGTAATGGTGATGTCATATATTCAAATTCCATACCACGCTCCTCAGGCACACTGTCCATGTATGTTGTCCTATTAATATGTTGTGTTGTCTCAATGACTAAAGGGATGAATTTATCCGAATGCTTTAACTGTGTTACCAGGATCTCTCTCATGTCATCGTCGTCTTCAAGTTCGGTTGGAGGGATTGATTTGTTTGTGTGAGGATATATTACTTTCATCCTAATATCACAATCTGTTGGTTGAATCTTAATAATCCTGTAAATTCTAGATAGAAGCTCTTCGTACACAGTCTCGACATGTAGCGTAAAAGTTTTCAAATTTTCAATAGTGTACGAGTATCGCTTATTTTCACATTCCACTTCCCCACCACAACAGCAGATGATTCTCGTAGACTAGAAATTGAGCGAGGCAATGTTCAAAATTGAGCGACGCAAGCTAGAAATTGAGTGAGGTAAGCATGAAAATTGAGCGAGGCAAACTAGAAATTGAGCGAGGCACTCATAAAAAATGAGCGAGGGAAGCATGAAAATTCAGCAACACAAACTAGAAATTGAGCAACGTAAACTAGAAATTGAGCGAGGAAAAATAGAAATTCAGTAAGGCAAACATGAAATTCGGCTATGCAAGCAAATAGGAAATTGAGCGAGGCAAACATGAAAATGAGCGAGGCAAACATGAAAATGAGCTAGGCAAACATGAAATTGAGCGAGGCAAACACAAAATTCAGATGAAATAAGACATAAACATATAAACCCTAAACAATCAAGCACTTGATAAATTTGAGTGAGCTTTAGATAAAATGAAATAAACCTCAACTAAAATTAAGCGAGGCAAACATGAAATTGATTAATGCAAACATCTAATTCAACGAGGCAAACATGCACTTCAATGAGACAAACTAGAAATTAAGCGAGGAAAACATGAAATCGAGCGAGGGAAGTTCAAATTTGAGCAAGGGAAAATAAATAATCGAGCGAGGGAAGCGTGAAAATTCAACGATGTAACCTATAAATTGAACGAGGCAAACTAAAAATTCAACGAGGGAAGAGCGAAAATTCAGTGAGGCAAACTAGAAATTGAGTGAGGCAAACTAAAAATTGAGCAAGGGAAAAATGAAATCGAGCAAGGGAAGTTCGAATTTGAGCGAGGCGAAACAGATAATTGAGCGAGGGAAGCATGAAAATTTAGCGATGCAGCCTAGAAATTGAACAAGCCAAACTAGAAATTCAGCGAGGGAAGAGCGAAAGTTGAGCGAGGCAAATTGAAAATTAAGTGAGAAAAGCTTAAATTGAGTGTGGAAAATTGAAAATTGAGCATGGCAAGCTAGAAATTGAGTAATGCAAACATGAAATTGAGTGAGATAAAAATAAAATTCATTGAGGCAAACATGAAATTTATCGATGCAAACATTAAATTAAGTGAGTCTAACATGAAATTGACCTGGGCAAACATTAAATTGAGCGATTCTAACATGAAATTGAGTGAACTTCAAATGAAATTAAAGGAGTTTCACAAGAATTTGAACGATCAATGCATAAAATTGACTAAGCTTAACAAATGAAATTGTAAGAGCCTGACATTAAATTCACTGTTCCTAACATGGAATTGACCGAACTTCACATGAAATTGAACAAGTAGTCAATCAATTGTCATCGACTTGGGCTCGTCTCAATTTCTGTGAGTTCTTCTTCAAATTCAGGCGTGCAAAGGCTAATTTTGACCAAGCACCCTCAGTGTATTCAGTTAATTGTCATTCAATACTACAAAGGAAACTAATTATAAACCACACTAGGGTTTTTTTAAATATCTGTACCTCCAGCAACCATAGTACTGATCAAATGCAAGTTAAAGAAGGGTGCTTTAGAGTGAGGGAATAATTTGAACCTTTTCAAAGATTGCAGATGCAACCAGTTTGGAGGATTCCACGTAACCCTAACCAAGAAGGAAAATGGAAAATGTAGAATGATAATATGTAGATGATAAAGTTCGAATTTTATTAAGAAAAATGATAAGAAAAACGTGCATGCGTCGATTTTTTATTGTAATGAAATGAAAGGCGTATGTTTTGAAAATGCGCGTGTAGGTTTTCCATTAAAGGGAAAGGAAGAGAATGGCAGTGAAAAGGAGGGGTATTTTCATCCTCAAATTCGTTATCCGTACGTGCAAGGTCTAAGTTGGTAAGTTAAGTTTTGCATGCTTCATAAAAATGTTGGATAAAAGGTG